>OX639998.1:6478426-7757835 GCA_951828415.1 Anomoia purmunda | reverse complement strand
ATGCTTTTGAAATTATAGTTGATAGCGTGAATAATAACAAAAACAAAATTTTTTTTGGATGCGCCAGGTGGCACTGGCAAGACGTTTCTTGCAAATTTAATACTTGCTAAAATAAGACAACCAGGGAAAATGGCGATAGCAGTTGCTTCGTCAGGAATTGCTGGAACTCTTCTAAAGGATGGAAAAACTGCTCATTCAACTTTTAAACTTCCGCTATCCGTAAATCTTGAGCAACAATCATTATGTTCTATCCGCAAAAATGGGCCTCTTTGTAAACTATTGCAAGACGCCTCATTGATTATGTGGGATGAATGTACCATGAGCCGTAGGGCATATATAGAGGCCGTGGGCAGAACCTTAAAAGATCTTAGAAACTCCTCTGCTCCCATGGGCGGTATTACTTTTGTATTTGCTGGAGATTTCCGACAGACTCTTCCTGTCATTAACAGAGGTACGCGAGCAGATATCATCAAAGCATGCTTAAAATCGTCGCCCTGATGGACTTCGATTAAAAGTATAAAATTACGGACGAATATGAGAGCTCATCTTCATGGAACCACCGATAGCGATTTTCCATAGCGACTGCTTAAATTTGGGGAAGGAATTTTTCCCACTCCAAATTTAAGCAGTAATTGTAACATCCTTCTGGATGAGTCTCTAGGCAAAATAGTCCATAGTTTAGACATTTTAGTAGATGCAGTATACCCTGACATCGAGAATTTGCACGAAAAGGACTTTTATTGGTTGAGTTCTAGGGCAATAGTGTCACCCAGGAGTGCTAGTGTCAACGAAAAAAACAATCTAATTAATCAAAAAGTTGCCGGACAAATAAAAAAATACAAATCGATATACACCGTGACTAATATCGAAGACACAGTCCATTATCCACAGGAGTTTTTAAATTCATTAAGCCCTGCTGGGCTGCCACCACATGAATTGACTTTAAAAATTTGAATTCCAATTATTCTTTTGAGGAATTTAAGCCCTCCAAGTATGTGCAACGGGACGAGGCTGATTATTAAGGAATTGAAGGACAATTTAATTGTAGTAACCATTATCACCAGCCCAGCAGCTGGTCAACTAGCTCATATACCGAGGATTCCGATGATCCCAAGTGATCTGCCAATTCCATTTAAACGGCTTCAATTTCCGGTGAAAACATCTTTCGCCTTAACTATCAACAAGTCCCAAGGCCAAACATTCGAATTAGCAGAAATTGACCTACGAAAAGAATGTTTTACTCATGGCCAACTGTATGTTGGTCTATCGCGGGTCGGAGGTCCTGAATATCAATTTATTTTGCTACCACAAGCTTAAGGCGTTAGGTCGTCCAGTTGAGTACTGGGACGATTGGTTAGTGCATAAGGTGGTTAATAAATTGGCGTTTGAAACGCGAAAACAGTGGGAGCTGTCTCTCCTTAGCGATGAGCCTCCGTCGTTCGAACAGTTAACAGAATTCCTAGAGATTCGGTGTCGGTCGTTATCTATGATTTCGTCGTCGGCAATATCGGTACCAATAAAGGTCAAACCCTCACCAACAAACAAGTCGACAAATGTGTTTCATGCGGTACCGGAATGGAATAACGCGTGTGCCTACTGTAATGGTCCTCACAAGATTTACGGCTGTGAGAAATTTCGTGACTTGGACTTAACTGCAAAATCGAATTTCGTAACAACGGCGCGTGTTTGCTTAAATTGCCTAAGCGCGGGTCACTTTAAAGACCGGTGCAACAGTAGTTCTACTTGTCGTCTGTGCAAGCAACGCCATCACACTCTGCTGCATGGTGCCATACCCGCAAAAGCCACCTCCGCAGGGAGCTATTATGCTAACAACGCGTCCAATCCGTTCTCTGTCGTTACCACCGCGCCGCGCATTAATGAATTTGTCTCGTCCGTGCCTAACCTTTCATCTGCCGCTGACACCGCGCCGCGCGTGGACGAATTTGTCGAGTCCGCTTCTACTCCTTCATCAAGCGCCGAAGTTTCACGCGTTTCAGCATGCTTAAACTCTAACGCTAATCTAACGACACCAGCAGCCAAAGTTGTTCTGCTATCCACCGCGTTAGTAAAGGTATGCGATTGTTCCGGTCGTTGGCCACCCGCGCGCTTACTATTTGACTCCGGATCGCATGCATCTTTTGTAACCGAGGCTTGTGTGCAACGCCTAGGTGTACCGCGAACGTCATCCGAAGTTTATATCACTGGCATTGGGTTAGCGAAAGGAGGTCGAGCTAGAGGCGAGGTATCATTGTCTCTTTCCTCTTACAGTTCCGAACAGTGTTTTGCCGCCAACGCGCTTATTTTACCAAAAATCACAAGCGACTTACCAACTCAGACTGTAGCTATCTCACATTGGCCGCATATCCGCGGCCTCTTTCTAGCCGATCCTCAGTTCATGAAACCTGGACGTATCGACATATTGATTGTTATGGATATAATGGATAAGTTTATCTGTGCAGAATTTCGAAAGGGTCCACCTGGTACTCCTATGACTCAGCGGACGGTGTTTGGATGGACACTATTTGGAAGCGTAAGTGGGAATGAACCTACCGTGACACGTTTACCATCATTGTATTGTGATGTCCAACTGGATCGCGCGTTGACTAGATTGTGGGAATTAGAGGAAGCGCCTCAAAAGACACTCCTTACGTCCGAAGAACGCTTTTGCGAGGAGCATTTCGAGACAACGCATCAAAGAGCGTCTAACGGACGATTCGTCGTTGAATTGCCATTGAAGCCTGATGTATCATTGGGAAATTCGCGAGGTCTTGCTATTCAGAATCTGCTACGCCTTGAAAGAAGATTGGCTCGTGACAGTGATCTTTGTTTGCGCTACAACGAGTTTATGAAGGAACTCATTGACATGAACCACATGGAGACCGCGTCAGAAACTTCAAATCTAGCGTATTACATGCCGCATCACCCCGTTATAAAAGATACTAGTCTCACAACCAAACTAAGGGTAGTATTCAATGCGTTCGCCAAGTCATCTTCCGGAAATTCGCTGAATGAAGCGTTATTTGTCGGGCCTCAACTGCAGCAAGATCTTTATACAATTTTGATGCGTTTTAGAACTCACCGCTATGCAGTAACCGCTGACATCGCAAAAATGTATCGTCAGATTTGCGTATCTTCCAAACATGCTGATTTACAACGCATCGTGTGGCGCAGTGACCCATCGCTGTCTATTCAAGATTTTCGTATGACGCGCGTGACGTACGGGGTAGCTGCCGCTTCTCATCTAGCTGTTCGATCACTTCAACAGACGGCGCGGGATTCATTGAATGGGTGTGCCAAAGCTGTTAATGTCATTCTAAACGATTTTTATATGGATGACTTGCTTACTGGTGGATCGAGTATAGAAGAAATTCAGTTGTTGCAGCGAGCGTTCTCCGAAATATTGAAGGAAGGAGGATTTGAGCTCCGAAAGTGGGCGTCGAACTGTGCAGAGCTAAATGAAGGCATCTGCAACACGTCTGAAAGCATATCGCACTATGTCATCGACGAAAAAGACGTCCAAGCTTTGGGTCTTATCTGGAAAACGGAGGAAGACTGTTTCGTATTCGCCGTTAACTTAAAGGAACCTCCTGCTATATTGACCAAAAGGGCATTTCTTTCAGACGCAAGCACGCTTTTCGACCCCCTGGGATTACTCGCTCCAGCAACCATGTCAAAGATGTGGTTTCAAGACATTTGGCGCACTAAAGTAGGTTGGGATGACCTAATTCCTGAATGCGTTACAACAAAGTGGTTGGAGCATCGCGCAGAATTGCAGCAGCTTGCATCCTTGAAGGTGAATCGTGGGCTTGGCACTGAATTAGCTGGGTCACTCACACAACTGCACGTGTTCGCCGATGCATCCGAGCAGGCATACGCAGCCGTTATGTACGCGCGTACATTGAATAGCGATGGCAGTATTACTGTTGCCTTGATCTCATCAAAGACCAAGGTAGCTCCGCTCAAATCTACAACACTACCGCGTCTCGAATTGTGTGCCGCGCATCTCGCTGCCAAGCTTGTAAGAAGTGTATTACACAGCTGGTCTGATCTTCGCTATCCGCTGTTCGCTTGGACTGATTCCACTATCACGTTAGCGTGGCTGCAAGCGCATCCCAGCAGATGGATGACTTTTATTGCCTACCGCGTCGCTGACATTCAGGAAGTATTACCTCCAGAGTGTTGGAACCATATTCGCTCCGAGCAGAATCCTGCTGATTGCGCGTCAAGAGGTATAACCCCCGTCGATTTATTGCATCAAAAATTGTGGTGGAGTGGACCTGCATTTCTGAGAAGCGCCGAGCAATGGTGGAGACAAACTCCATCGAAACAGCACACCACAGAACTAGGCATCCGAAATAGCGTTCGTGCTTACGTGTCTAGTAGCAGTGACCACTGGGCGGTAATGACGAAGTACTCGTCGTATTCCAAGCTACGCCGCATCATTGCGTACGCGCTACGCTTCATCTCCAATGCCCGAGCCAACACACGACCAGACGGTACCAAGCGTTTTGGTCCTCCAAATTGTCATGAGTTGTCGGAAGCCGAAATTCGCCTAATTCGGTACACGCAAGGGTTTTATTTACATAATGAAATTTTCCTTTGCAGTACTAAAAAACCTATCACGCGTCGCAGCAGTCTTTTGCGTCTGCAGCCCTTTCTGGATGAGAACAACGTTCTGCGTGTCGGAGGAAGATTGAAAAATGCTCAGGTGACACCGGACGTACGACACCCCATTATTCTACCGAAGAACTCTCCACTTACAATGCTTATAGTCTGCGAAATACACAAACTAACCTTGCACGCTGGCCCACGCATAATGCAGACAATCCTGCAACGTCGCTATTGGATTATAAGCGCCCGAAACTTGATCCGTAAGGTGTATCGCAAGTGCGTGAAGTGCACTTATTTAAATCGTAACCTTGCCACACAGGCCATGGCTGATCTCCCGGCCGTTCGCACAACCTACGCCCGTTGTTTCACCCGTACCGCAGTCGATTTCGCCGGACCTTATATGTATAAATTTACTCATGGAAGGGGCGCTAAGTCCACAAAGGGTTACATCTGTTCATTTGTCTGCATGTGCACTGGCGCGATGCATCTAGAATTTGTCGGCGACTTATCAACGCCAGCGTTCCTCAACGCGTTCAGAAGGTTCACAAGTCGCAGAGGATTTTGTAAGGTCATGGTATCAGACAATGGCACAAATTTCGTTGGCGCCGAAAGGGAGTTGCGCGTTGCTTTTCAACGTTGTATGAGTGATGACAAACCGGCATCAAACGCATCAAATATCACCTAAAACGCATGTTGGATGAAACATTGCTATCGTACGAGGAGTTTAACACACTGCTGACTGAGATAGAGGCCTGCGTAAACTCCCGCCCGCTCTGTGATAACTCTTCTGATGCTGGAGACCTAGAAGTCCTAACTCCTGGACATTTCATTATAGGAGAGCCGCTGAAGTCAATTCCGGAACCCGAGGGTCAAGGGTTTTGCGGGCATCTTCACCAGCGATGGCAAATGATTTCCGCTATGAGACAACATTTTTGGCGCCGTTGGAAAGACGAATATTTGGTAAGTCTCCAACGCCGAAGTAAGTGGTTCCGTCCTTCACAAAACATTAAAGAAGGTTATATAGTTGCTGTATTCGACGAGCCTAATCCTCCAAAGAAGTGGACGCTGGCCCGCGTTGTAAAATGCCACCCTGGCGCTGATGGACATGTACGTGTGGTTACAATTAAAACACCGAATGGAGAGTTGGTCCGGCCAATAGTCAAGCTTTGTGTCCTGCCTACTAAAGGAGACCTGTTTTGTAATGAAAGCTGAATATACCTTTTGAAAAACTTTTAACTGAATTTTTAGTTTTGTATTGAACATAACTATGTAGTTCAAGGCCGGCGGTATGTTGAGTTCAAATATGCCTACTGTATATTGTAATACATAAGCCTAACTTGAGAGTTAAGCGAAGATTAGAAATAACAGTTAGCGGCTTTGGCACTTGTTATTCTCTCTTATGTTAATTACTTTGATTTATATTTTTGTGTTTTTAGTATCGCTTGTACTACCACCGCTCGCATATCGTCCGCCCGCTAAGTTCTGTTCTCGCAAGAAAACCTATATTGAATAAACACGGTTTTGAATAATTGTTACAACTTAAATAGTGCGTTTTATTATTCCGTAATAGATTAGACAACCCGCTACGCGAAAGTAAGTAATAAAAACCCGCTTCGAAAAACCCAAACAAAAGGTCCGCAACACCTACAACAACAAAAAATTCATAAACGCTCGCGTGTATTTCTGAAAACAAATGCTGTTCATTCATAAGCGCAAGCATTTCATCTCCCCGCGCACGCAAATGTTCCCCTCAACAATCTTTTTCGCGACGAACACAAAAATGCTAAAATCTTCAATTTTACAAACCTTCGACGATCATTGAAAATTTCAACATCGCATTATCAGACAATAATGAATTTTGGCAACGTAGTCTGACAAATTGCTGGCATTTTTCTAGAATATTCTAGAATTTTTCCCCAAACACTCTTGAGTAGAGATTTGAATAATTAGCCCTTTAAGCGAGCACATTGCAACGCCTGCTGTGACTTTGCTGGTTAAGTTGTGGCATTTAATATAAAATCTTACTTTGGCCAGCGATCAATTTCCACTCTGCGGCATTTTAGTTTAATTTTTTTTACTTTTTTAATTCAATTCATACGATGAGTAACACGCGAAAGTTTCATATTGATAGCATCGACATGTTGACCACTCTTTTTGAGTTCATATGTGTCCAGTATTGCCTTTGTAGCACTAGTACCAGATGCATGTCACGGGTATTACAATATCTGAAGCGGTACAATATTTTTTTAGAAATATTGTTTTCTTTCGGGCTGTAGCTAACCGAAAAATAGCAATACTTTGCATCTTTCTCAAACATACGTACATACGTATATACGTATGTACAACACATATGGGTATGTATGTACAATGTACATATATCCTTCACCATAAAGAGCATGGCTCGGAGACAAATACGTGAGAATTCGCGGGAGTTTGCATAAGTATGTATCTAAGTACTTACATAAGAATAGGTGTATATCTATCGCCATTTTTGTAAAAGAATATTTCTGTCATACAAATGCAAACTCCAACTTCGCCTTTCATCTCAAAACGAGTACGAATGTATGTATACATACGTACATCATAAGTAAATTAATGTATTTATATATCTACATAAGGGGGGAAGGACTTCCTTTTTACACATTTAAATTATAATATATAATTTAATATCACATAAGAAAGATTTCAATACATAACAAAAAATATTAGTATCACGATTTGCTTTGTGGGGAATTCGAGCTTAAGTAATAAATATGCGCAAATAGTATTCATTTATAATTTTTCCAACGCCTCGATTGAAACCCCGCTGATACGTACTCTTGCAAGGCGGGAACTTGCGCTGAGGTGGCCTCGGGGCAGAACAAAATATGGGGCCCTTTGTCGACAATTTTTTCAAACAGTAAAAATCACGAAAAATATTTTTTAATGACCTATTACTCATATTTATTTATGATGCACAATTTGTAGAATACAAATAATACACTATTTTATATACATACACCAATAGGAATGAAATACATTACCTATTCAATAAGTCTTGCTTATAAAATAGAGATGAGTGCCTATAACTAGAGTACCTACTGGAAATTCCTTTTTCTTGATTTCACGGAATCAAATTTGTCGAAAACTTTATTAAAATCAGTTTTGCGTGCTCTCTGATTCTCAGTAGATAATAGTATTAAGTTGCTCAGCCTTTCTTGTGTCATCGTGCTTCGCAAGTAGTTTTTGATCAATATTAATTTTGAAAAAGTTCGCTCATCTTTTTGCATAACTCGAAGACAATGAGGCATTCTTAATAATCAAGAACTGAGACAACTCTTTGGCATCTTTCATAGAGATAATTTCTTTCTGCCACGTAGACATGACAGAAACTAATTCAGAGGAAAATGAAGACGATACGTCATCCGAAATTTTTGTTTAAAACTCGAAATCCGTAATTGAAGCATGTGCTAGGAGCTGTGGTTGTAACACTCGATAGTCATCCAATACATCTTTCATTCCAGCAAATCTGTTTGGAAGTTGCAAAGATATGGTTTCAATCATCGGATTAAAAATGGTCACTCGGAAGCGCTGTTCACGATCATTAAATCTTTCATCTTGGCACAGCTCATCGAAATGACTCTTGGCTTAACGTTATCTTTTTTCAGAAACTTTTTCGGTATTTTCCTCACTGCGCAAGTTGTTCAGCATTTTGCGATTGTTCATGTCCGAACGGAAGATAAATTTTTTCCCACTGCAATTCCTTGGAAGGTAAATTAACTGTTGGAGAAGTAGAAGGAACAAAATTAATATTCAACATTTTTTTATGAATCCCCAACGCGGCGATTCTCTCAGCAGATATTTTGGCTTTTAATATTATTTGGCTTAAACAGTTGATAACATTGCAAAACCTCTGCTTCAAGGAATGCGAGTCGTACATTCCAGCAAAGTGAGTTCGATTGAAGGTTTTGAGAGTCTGTGTGCCTTTCTCGTAAACGCTTTGTAGTTGCTCCCAACGACTTATACTGTGACCGAAAAAAACGTTTCGAAGAATTCTTCAATTTCTCTATTGCACGATACCACGTCTTTCAAAACAATGTCCAAGTTATGACTAGCGCAATGAACAAAATGTGCATGAGGAACGTAACCTTTGATTCTCTGTTGTATACCTGTATAGGCGCCGCGCATGAGTCGTATGGTTTACCGTCGTATGGTTTACCTCGACATTTTTGAAGATCAAGACAATTCTTCTGCATAGAACCGATTACAAGGTTTTCGAGGCCTGAAGCAGATTGTTCTTTTATAGCAGTAGACGAAGTAGATAACACCTAGTTGATTTGTATATCAACTGGCTCCCCTTTATCATTGTAAATCAGTGTTGTCCAACGCGACTGTGTGCACGTTATGCTTGTGTTGGTTATTAGCGTACATTCGGAAAGCTACAAGCAGACAACACGAATACGGAACAGTGCGTACAAATAAGTAAACGTACTTTTTAAAAATTACGGTCAACTAAATTATCTATATTTATTTCTTTATTATATTGCTTAATTCTAAAGAGATCAGCAATGTGATTGTTTGATAGTAGATTTCTATATTTGCTTTGAATATGCTTTAAAGTGGAAAATGCCACTTCGCAACTATATGTTGATCCGAACATTAAAAATATTTTTAAAATTTCATCTTTCGCTAGTGGATACTTTTTTTCATCAATCATTTTCCAAAAATCAATACCGGAGTCAATAAGTAACGAAAAATCTGATCGCATTTCTCTGATTTCTTTTTGAAGTAACGGATCAAAGGTAGCAACATCACACGTCAATGGATTATCATATAGGTTTATAAATATTGTATTTGAGCTAGATCTTTAAATCTTTTGTTGTAATTTTCTAAAATGCGGGATATAATTTGGCTATAGTATTCTAATTTATTTGTGATTGAAAATTCCTCTGCAAGTGATGATAGGTTTGGCATACTTATTAAATTGTTATTGTTGATTTGATGGGTTAAATTCTTTAATATTTCTTGAAATGTTGTTATTGTTTTATGTAAATTGAAAATTAGTTTATTGTTGCCCTGCAATGTCAGATTTAATTGATTAAGTATTTTTGTGATGTCGCACAGAAAACCTAGATCCGTTATAAATTCTTCATTATTCAATGATGAAACCAACGATTTTTCTAACTCTGAATTATCATCTTCTAGAAATATTTTGACCTCTGTTCTTAGTTCGAAAAGCCTTTGGATACATTTGCCTCTACTTAGCCAACGAACTTCGGTGTGTAAAAGTAAATCCTTATGTTCAGCGTCGATTTCTTCTAAGAAAGTTTTAAATTTTCGATGGCTAAGCGCATTATGACCCCCCTTGATTTTATTTATGATTTTAGTTGCTGTTCCCATTGCTTGTACACAACCCAGTTCTTCTGAAAAAAGCACTTGTTGGTGAATGCAACAATGAAATGCGGGAACCTTAATGTTATTCATAGATAACTGCCCAACCAAACCAATTTTTTTGCCCACCATGACCTTCGCACCATCTGTACATATTGCGCTCAATTTATTGGTGTTCGCTATAGAGAAAACATGTATCAAGTAAAGTATCAAATAGAGTTTTCCCGGTGACGTTACCAAAGAAGGCAACAGTAGTAACAATTTCTTCGAAAGTCTCAAATCTATCATTGACAGTTTTTGCACAAATAACTAATTGGCATATGTTGTTACTATCTGTGCTTTCATCTAAGCATATTGAATAATATCTACAGTTTAACAATCTTTGTTTGGTACAGGACTGTATATATGCACTGATAACCTCAGTTCTACGTGCTATAGTTTGGTGGGATAATGGAATGGTTTTCAAAATTCCCTGCATTTCTTTACCTTCATCAAAGCATTGCAAAACATTGTCGCATAAGTTTCTGAAAAACTCGCCATCGGTGAAAGGTCTGCCTTGCTTTGCTAATGCAAGTGCAACTACAAAAGATGCCTTTTCACGTGGGCATACTTTTTTGTTTGCCATAGGCTGAGAATTTAATTGTAAATAAAATTTTCTTTTGTAATTATCAAGAAGACTTTTTCGGGCGTCTCCCTCGATATTTACAAGATTTTTGTGACAACGTTCATAAAGTCTTTTTATATCATGTTTGCTACAACGCTTTATTTTTTTATAACAAATTAAGCATTCTGCATGCTTTTCATTGTTCTCAATAAAAAAATAACATATTTCCCAAATTTGTTGGAACATTTTTAGTGCGTTCTGTTTTTAAAGCGTAAAACGTGAATGGTATTGCTTGCTTGAAATTCTAGCGCCAACTGATCGCAAAATTCTGCTTTGCTTGCCTACGAAGTTGAATTCAGTAGCACAATCGTGCTTTCACAGACACTTGTCGCGCCATGTTGGTGTGAGGTGTCTGGCTTGCTGTACAACTGTCCGTGCGCTATTGTGCGCATAGGCCGTGGACAACGCTGTTGTAAATGTACTCACGTAACGGTGAACCTAACCTAATTGACCAATTTTGCTGGCATCTTGAGTTGTATTGTTATAGTATCATTATTTTGGTCATACATATATGCACATGCTGTGTTAACTTATTTATTCGCTGCAAAGAATATAAAATTCCAAAGAATTTTAATAACTTTATTGATTGTATTTTCAAGTGCATTTCCGCTAACGAAAATGCAACCGTTAACAAAATGTACCATTAATTCCAAATAATCTTATTCGTATTTATTAAATTGTCCAAGTAAATTAATTCCAAAGAATTTTAATAACTTTATTGCTTGTATTTCCAAGTGCATTTCCGCTAACGAAAATGCAATGTTAATAACCTTATTACATATTTATTAATTGACATACTTTATTCAAGTGCTAAATGCACCAGACAAATTTCTTAAGAATTGTTATTTTAAATTTGAATTCCCAAACTGCAACAGTAAGCAAAATAATAGTATTTAAGAAAGTAGAAAATAAAGAAGAATGATTATTATTGATTAAACCTTAAACCGAGTTGTTTTATTTATCTTTTCGTTGTTCCTCATTTCGGTGAAAAAAAGTGGCGCAGTCGGTAGGATACCCGGGTATCCTTGCGTGTAAATCATTTGAATTAATAAAATTAAAAAGGATATCGGATATCTCAACATCCGTAACGGGTATAAAAAACAAAAAGAACAACGAATCCTTTAAAAGATTAAAGGACATACAAATTTTTTGTGGGAAAATTTTTTAGTGAAAGTGACATTCGAATCCTTTAAACATACAAAAATTTTTCCTTTGAATCCTTTAAAAGATTAAAGGACATACAAAATTTTTGTGGAAAAAAATAAAACTCTAGTGAAAGTGATACTTGAACTAGATTGAAACAATCGAAAGTAGGTGAAGACAAGGATAAAAAGATTTACCCTTATCAATAATATATCCATACAAAAGCCGAAAATCAACATAGCGCATCCTAATCAACTTTAAATTCAACATAGCGCATCCTAATCAACTTTAAATTCAACATAGCGCATTCTAATCAACTTTAAATTCAACATAGCGCATTCTAATCAACTTTAAACTTAGCGCATCCTAATCAACTTTAAATTCAACATAGCGCATTCTAATCAACTTTAAACTTAGCACATCCTAATCAACTTTAAACTTAGCACACCCTAATCAACTTTAAACTTAGCGCATCCCAATCAACTTTAAATACAACTTACCGCATCCTTATCAACTTTCAATTCAGCCTAGCACACTAATCAACTTTAAAAACACAAAGCCAAGCAGACAGCAATATAACAACAGCATCAGAAAGTAAGAATCTTAGTAACTATATTATATTTATTTATTATTAAATGTATGTAACCGAAAAAATAAGCATAGAGTCAGAAATTAGAATTACTGTATACGTCTGGAGAACAAAAAACCAAAGCAAAGAAAATTTATTTAAAACATAAAAATAAAAGAGAAAAACGCTTTCGTGTATAAAAGAGAATTTCCTTTTTTCACTTTCCCGAATCTATTAAAACAAAAAAAAAAAAAAAACGGAAAATGGCAGTACAAGTTGAAAACTCAGTGAACAGATTAACTATAAACCCTTTGAAATACCTAAACAACTTACCTGAATTCTGCGGTGACTCAAGAGACCTACAGACGTTCACCACACTTATTGACCGAATACATCCACACCTACAAACATATGACGAACTGTCATAACTACTTTTTTCGGACACAATAAAATCAAAACTTAAAGGAAGGGCAAGACAGGCAATAGAAATAAACTGCCACGCTACCTCATGGACAGAGATTAAAAATATACTACAAAATAATTTTGGAGATAGACGTTCATGCGAAGAACTCTTTGACGAATTACGAAGCGTGACCTTTAGAACAAACACCTTAGATTTCTACAACGACATGAAAAACAGGTTACACAGATTAAATAACAAATTAGTAGTTATTTTAGGAGAAACCGAAGCAACTAGACAGAGTGCAATGAACAACAAGCGCACTGCCCTCAACATCTTCAACAACAAGATCCCTGAACCAATGAAATCCATCCTATTCTGTAGGAACCCAGAAGACTTGGAACAGGCAATGGACATACTGTTCCAAGCCGGATACGCGCACATAGGGAACAATAACGGGAACGCCCCGGAATTTAAAACTCATTCAAGTAATAGGAATAATAACTATATAAACAATACACAATACGATAAAAAAGATAGTAGGAATAGGACACAATTCGGGAACCCCCAACAAACGTTCAACAGAAGGAATTTCCAACCAATGCCCCAAAATAACGGAAGAGATTACCAACAACACCAACAATACCAACAACTATTCCAACAACCCCGACCATACCAACAACCATTCCAACAATACCGTCCATACCAACAAGCAAACCCACAAAACGCCAGTCCTCAAAATCCGTCATCCCAGAGACCAAATTTTAGAAATCAACCAGAACCTATGGGCATAGGAAAAATAGAAGTGGCTGAAAATTTTCAGGAATCAGCCTCACGAACAAATTACCATTTATAACTATAAAAACTAAGTTAGGTTCTATAAAACTTATAATAGTTAGATACAGGCGCAACAAACTCACTTTTAAACCCCGGTATTTGTGATCCAAAAATAATTCATTTAACAAACCCACTCCTAATAAAAACTCTTCAACACCAAATTCACGTTAATAAAAAAGCCATAGTACCCATTTTCGAAGAATTTAGTGGCACGAAAACTAATGAAGTACTTGAGTTTTACGTAATAAAATTCCACAATTTTTACGATGGTCTAATAGGTAATGATATATTGAGACCACTAAATGCATGCATAGATTATAAGAGGAAAGAAATAACCATAGGTAACAAAAAGTTACCAATGCATTTTGAAAATAGAGAGATAGAAATAAATTCATTATCTGAAAATTATCGTTTGACTACGCAGAAGGTAGATCACGAAAATTTCAGCATAATTGATAATAAAAAACCTTTAGAAAAACAAATTCGAACAGAGCATCTTAACACCGAAGAAAATACCGAACTACTTAAATTAATAAAAAAATATTCAGATATATTTTACCAAGAAGACACAAAATTAACCTTTACTTCTGTTATAAAACATGAAATTAGGACCACAAATAACATCCCCATACACACTAAGTCATACCGTTATCCTTATATACACAAAAAAGAAGTACAATCACAAATCCAAGAGATGCTTAACAATAATATAATTAGACATAGTAACTCTCCTTACTCTGCACCAATTTGGATCGTAGCGAAGAAAGCCGATGCAAGTGGGAAACCTAAATGGAGGCTTGCCATCGATTATCGGAGACTTAACGAGGTAACCATAGATGACAGGTACCCAATTCCCAATATTGATGAAATCCTCGGCAAACTGGGAAGATGCCAGTATTTTACTACACTAGACTTAGCAAAAGGATTTCACCAGATAGAGATTAGAGAAGAAGACATCCATAAGACCGCCTTCACCGTAGAAGGGGGACATTATGAATTCCTACGAATGCCGTTTGGACTAAAGACAGCCCCAGTGACATTCCAAAGGTTAATGAATCACGTGCTCAGGGACTATGTCAATAAAATCTGCTTAGTCTACCTAGACGATGTGATCATATTCTCCACTTCACTGCAGGAACACATAAATTCTATAAAACTTATGTTTAACAGATTAAAAGAAGCTAACCTAAAAATTCAGCTAGACAAATCCGAATTCCTGAAAAAGGAAACAGAATTCCTTGGTCACATTGTGACATTAGAGGGAATAAAACCTAATCCCAAAAAAATAGAATGCCTAGTAAACTTTCCTATCCCAAAATCACCTAAACAAATCAAACAATTTCTAGGTTTAACCGGTTACTACCGTAAATTCATCAAAGACTATTCACTAATAGCAAAACCCATGACCAAGTATCTTAAGAAAGATGCAAAAATAAACATCTCAAACCCAGAATATCAAGAAAGCTTCAATACACTAAAAACCCTATTGACTCATGTCCCAATCTTGGCTTACCCCCACTTCAAAAAAAAATTCACCCTAACAACGGACGCTAGTAATTTCGCACTTGGAGCAGTACTTTCGCAAGAAAACCATCCAATTTGCTATGCTAGCCGCACTTTAAATGAACACGAAATCAATTATAGTACGATAGAAAAGAAACTCTTAGCGATTATTTGGGCCACAAAGTACTTTCGCCCGTACCTTTTCGGACGCAAATTTTTGATCGAAACCGATCATAAACCGTTAACTTGGCTTTTCTCAATTAAGGAACCGAATTCAAAATTAGTTAGATGGAGACTAAAATTGTCAGAATTTGATTACGAGATTAAATACAAAAAGGGAACAAAGAATAGTAATGCAGACGCACTATCCAGAATTGAAAAGGAATCTGCCAATATTAATTCACTAGAGGCCATCCATCAAAACCTAACAGAGAGTTCTTCACCTATAAATTTGTTTAAAACCCAAGTCATTATAAAAAAAATCTCTTCGGGATCAGCGCGGATAAAAACTGAAAACATTTTCAAAAATATTAGAAAAACAATAGCAATTAAAGAATTAGATAAAGAATACGCTATTATGATTTTAAAAAACCACTGCCACCCAACTCAAGTAAAGGCCGTCCTAATAGAAAATGAATTTTACGACACTTTCCGAGATAGCTATAAAGAGTTCTTTTCAAGTAATGACGGATTCAAATTAGTTAGGTGTTTTAAAAAACTTAACGACGTAGAAGACGAACTTGAACTTGCAAAAATAATTGAAAAAGAACATTTAAGCAAAAGCCACAGAGGTATTCAATCAGTGTTCGAAGAACTAAAAACGAAAATTTATAGTCCCAGACTCAAAATAAGAATAACCCAGTTTGTCAACAACTGCGAAGTATGTACTCTAGAAAAGTATGACAGAAGACCACCTAGACTACCGTACAAACTAACAGAAACACCCACAAGACCCAGAGAAATATTACACTTAGACGTATTCTATACATTAGAGAAACAGCTATATCTAACCATGATCGATAAGTTTACAAAGCATGCCATAGCATACAAAATTAATGGAAGATCGTGGGTAGACTTTAAAACGAAATTGATTCAAAATATTAGCACATTTGGCAAAATAGAGAAAATTATAGGATTTTATAACAACACTATTCATAGTACTACACAAATTAAGCCAATAGATTTTGTCAACGGTAAGGTAAACGAAGGAAAATATGCCGAGATACATGATTTAATTTTAAGAAAAAAACAGAGTTATATAAATAAGCTTAACAAAGATAGGATTGATATGAAAATAGATGAAGGTATTAACTATATAAGAGAAATTCGAGGGGGCAAAAACCATAGGAAGTATAGAAAGATAGACTCTAAGAAAATTGATGAGGATCATATAGAAAATACAAAAACTAGACATAAATATTACAAAACGCACGTTCGACCTACTAAGAAATACCAAGACAAAAATAACCCCGAAATCAGAGCAACAATTAAATAAATATCCCCTTTTTTAGATGATTAAATGGATCATAATGATGATAACAATTGTCCCAGCAGTTAGGGCCCAAACCATCGACGTACAGGACCTATCATACAATAACGGCTACATACCAATAAAAATAGGAGAGACCTAAATCATCGAACACCACATCAAAATACTACATATAATAAATACAACAGAATACGAACGTACCTTAGAAATAATCAAGACCAACATGGACATCCTTAAGACATCAAGTACCGAATCAAAAAGATTAATGGATACAGTAAACAAGAACTTTATGTTATTGAAGGCAAAAATAGAAAATCTGAACCCACATTTTCGAAGGAAACGGGCTCTACTAAACATTATAGGTAAAGGCCTAAAAATGATCGCAGGTACAATGGACAGCGACGACGAAGAACAAATAAGTAAAACCCTTAAACTACTAAACACAAACGACGAAAACTTAACAAACAAGATCAACAATTTAACGTATATTAATAATGTCATGAACTCCCAGATTCAGAACATTACCAATCATATAAATTACCAGCAAAACACAATTGGAAACTATCTAAATAAATTCAAAAATATTATAGGAAATAAAATTTCAACCATAGAAGACGAGTTAACATTCATAGAACACATATACCAGATTAACAACGACATCTCACTCTTACGCCAACATGTAGATGACATCGGACAAATTATTTTCTCCGGAAAACTGGGAATTATCCCCACAGATATTCTTACTCAAACCGAACTTAACCTAATCTCAGACTTTGACAGTTATACCAACATTAAAGTATCCATAGCACTTCACGACGGGAACATCATCATTATTCTCTCTATACCACAATTTTCACAAGACCCACTATCCAAGGTGACATTCGTACCAATACCGGACAAGAATAATAAATCCTTACAGCTTAATCATTCCGATGTTCTCATAGATTCAGAAAACAATATTTATAATACGTACATCAAGGAAAATTTAAAAGGAAATCTAATAAAAATTAACGACAATTGCTTGAATAATATATTAAATTTTGAAGAAGCTAACTGCAAAATGCAAACATTAGATAAAGAAGAAATAGTTGAAATAATCCCAGGCATATAAGTTCTCAAACAATTCAATAGTAACATAGTGCATAATTGTAATAAAGCTAAATTAAAAATTTCAGGAAATTACTTAATCAAATTCGAAAATTGCGAAATAAACGCATTGAATAAAACTTTTACAAATGTTAAAATAAAAATCAAAGACAAGTTTATCCTACCTAATCTCATAACAAAAATTAAAGACAATAGTGATACAACACTTGCAGACATAAAAATCGAATCTTTATATCTTATTCGGTTATGCAATACATATTCTGAGGCTATTAACTTCAATTTAAGTGTGTATACTTTTAAATTAAATCTCTTTAAAGTAATTAATTAATCTAGTAGTCTGTAAGATTTTCTGTAGACGAATAATAATAATAAATAAATAAATAAATAAATAAATAAAACAAATAGAATACGAAGAAACACTGAAACAGGTACTATATACAGACAAAAACTCAAAAATACTTAGTTTCAGTATAGATATCTCAATTATTATATCAATATGTATCTTAATTATTGTTATATATTTCTGTAAAAATACAAAAACATACATTCCAAACGTACAATTAAAAAACGAAACTACTATAAACAACCCGACAAAGATAATATAATTTCGTCGGAGCCTCAAACTAACGGTGGGGCTGTTATAGTATCATTATTTTTGTCATACATATATACACATGCTGTGTTAACTTATTTATTCGCTGCAAAGAATATAAAATTCCAAAGAATTTTAATAACTTTATTGATTGTATTTTCAAGTGCATTTCCGCTAACGAAAATGCAACAGTTAACAAAATGTACCATTAATTCCAAATAATCTTATTCGTATTTATTAAATTGTCCAAGTAAATTAATTCCAAAGAATTTTAATAACTTTATTGCTTGTATTTCCAAGTGCATTTCCGCTAACGAAAATGCAATGTTAAAAACCTTATTACATATTTATTAATTGACATACTATTAATTCCAAAGAATTTTAATAACTTTATTGCTTGTATTTCCAAGTGCATTTCCGCTAACGAAAATGCAATGTTAATAACCTTATTACATATTTATTAATTGACATACTTTATTCAAGTGCTAAATGCACCAGACAAATTTCTTAAGACTTGTTATTTTAAATTTGTATTCCCAAACTGCAACAGTAAGCAAAATAATAGTATTTAAGAAAGTAGAAAATAAAGAAGAATGATTATTATTGATTAAACCTTAAACCGAGTTGTTTTATTTATCTTTTCGTTGTTCCTCATTTCGGTGAAAAAAAGTTTGTATCCCAAATAAATGGAAAGAATGGAGCATCTTTCAGGTCGCGAACAATATTTTTATGAACTTCTTGCCCCAAGAGACAAATGAATTTTTTCTGTATTTAAGGACTTTAATATTTAACAGAACCTAAAGGCTTTGCTAACAATTCGCTTAAAACCGGGTCACATTGGGCGAACAGATTGATGACTGAAAAAAAAAATTGCACGTATTTGAACCCTCGTAGTTTCCTTCTAACCTCAAAAAGTGAGGTTGCGCGTTGCCAGCATCATTGCCACATCTCGGATCTGTTCATGAAATTTGCGCCAAAAATTATGTTCCTCACGCAATGATTTCTGAGAAACTATATCGACGAGACATCTCATAAACTGTGAAAGATTCTACATGACGTCCAGATATTTCGTGAGATTTATTGCGCTCAGATAAGAGTTTCCTATCTCTAATGCCGGTGGTACTCCACGGATTTTCAGGCGATCCCTTTTGAGGAAATAGCCACCAAGGCAGAAATAAACAACGTGTTTCTTGACAAAATATGTAAGCCAGTTCCTTCGGATTCATTGACCTGATTTAGTTACTGCAGAATAATAAAAAAAATGCGATTATTCTGCTGAAGACCGGACCTCATTGTGTCATACTTAATTCTCGCACCATAAAACATCTTCTCTTGGTCTTATTGTACTAACACATTTTTCTTTTAATAAATGAAATGAGAATTGGTCCGACACATCATATATGTATGTATCTATTTATATTACTTTGTTTTAAAGTGGTCTGCAGTGGCATAAACTAAAGTTTTTTTTATTTTCAAATGTATATAATTTGACAGCACTAAAGAAATCATTAATAATATAATATATATATAAGCAATTGTACACTTTTCTAAATGAGCATCTGCCGCCAAAGATTTGTGAGATTTTTGAATACTTTTTGAAGCCCATACTCACGACAATTGTACCGTTGATAAATGCCGTACAACGCCCCAAAAACAGCAATAATGTTAAGAAAAATATGAAAAACCCAAAGACCAATATGAAGAACTCAAAGCAGAAGCGAGAAGCATGGCTTCTATTACTCACTACTACCTATAAATTATACGAATTAGCCCATATTTTCTATTGAAAATAATTACTTTCAAATATCTGTCTGCTGCTTATGTATGTACATATGTACTTATGGTAAGCAATTATTCAGTGAGTGTACGTGTACGGAATCAGTTGCAATATAAAGTTATTAAAGACAAATTGTATTCCGATCTTGAGTTTTGAGAAATCGGTCTGCTTTGTGTTTATATACATTAACAAATATCGTTGGTGGACATATGAGTTTAATGTATACCGTTTTTATGCGAAAAATTTTATATACTATGTTTTCAATGAGTTTTATTGTATCAAATTGAACTTTAAATCATTCAAAATGGATAATGGTAAATTTGTATATAACTCATAAATATTAAACAACCTAAATGGAAAATAATCGAGAAGTCCAACTCTTTACGCAGGAGACTGCAAGAAGCAATTATTTGAAAAATACTCAGTGGATTTGCTGCACTTGACATTCGTCGAGACGAAAAAGAAGATGTAAACGCAGAAAGAACGTGTTTTTTTTCTTTTCCTCGACATATAAATTTATAATTTAAATAATTCTTTCGAAGTTTTGTAACTTAAACTTATAATCATGTTTATGAATTAAATACATTTCTATTCACACGCATAGAATAATGGTTTTCGTTGAAGAACTTCTTCCATTTTATAAAAAATATGAGTGCAAATGTGTGTACAGTGTAATGATACTGTTTATAGTTTCATTTCAAAACAACGTGTATTAAATTAGGTTAGGTTAGGTTGAGGTGGCAGCTGACAGAGGGCCATTTCGCTTAGGCTCTTAATTCAGGTCGTTGTTATTCCACTCCATCTTAAAAGCTGGAAACCAAATAGTAGTATTTATACGAATACTTTTAAAATCCACCAACTGCCGAGTATAACGGGGTGCTGTGCGCCAAGGCTAACTTTCAACAACAATATCGCGTATCAATACCAAGCAGGGAGTCACGGGTAGATGGAGTCCCAGGATCTAAAGACTCCTTACGATCTAAGCTGGATAACAGATAGCATTCCGCCTTCCGGACCGCTGTAGTGTCTTCCAAGCCGAGGTAGCGGCAATACAAGAAGCAGTACAAATCTTAGAATCTGCTGTGATTACGACAAACAAAGTTTATATCTACTCAGACAGTCAAGCTGCCCTAGAAACCTTTGACTCGGTCAAGAAATTCCGAGATATTAGCGTACTGCCGCAGATCATTTAACGTGATGGCAGAGCAGTTTGATTTTCATCTGGTGCGGGTACCGGAACATTGTAACATACCAGGTAACGAGAAGGCAGACGAGCTCGCACGAAGGGGTACTTCCGTACCTCTTTCACAGCCCTGGAAGAGGTTGGGCATGCCGACCGCTTCCTGCAAGCTCAGGATTAGGGATTTCTTCCTCAAAGAGGCAACCATGTTATGGAAACGCTGCATGCCAGCGACTGGTCTACGATCAGTTCTATTAAATTAATAGTGGTGCATTTTTTTAGTTTATCAAATTGGCAGTATGCTCTTTTTCTCATATTTTATGCCTCCCGTGCTGGATCTGGTACATTAAATTTTTAAAATTTAATTTTAGCCTCGTAATCAGCGAAAAGTGGTAGTGTAATTAAAAGCTTCTAGAATTAATTTTGGTCAACGTCAGGAACTCTTGTCCAATGTCATATGAAACAAAGAAACCTTTTCAACTTATTCTGATTACAATATGAATTGTTTTTGTTTCATTGATAACTGCTTCGCGCTGATAACCTTTTTATTTTGTTCTTTGAAACCCATAGTGAGAATAAAGAATTTAATGTAAAATTTTGAATTGAAACTACTTACTCGTGTAAATGAACAACACCACTTTGTACAAAAAATCGAGTTTCGTTCATTTTAAAACACATAAAAAATTCCATACTATACTTTTATTGTTTTTTCGCTAATTAATTTGTTGTTACTACTTAAACTTAAGCTGTAAATACTGTCAGATCATCAAATGTATACAGGATCGGTCAACAGATTAACTCATCGGAAACCGTAAAACCTCGCTCACAACATTTAGGAAAAAATCAATGAATGTTAAGCGATGTAAGATTTTCCACATGGTTCATTAAACACGAACGAGAATTTAATTTATATAGACTGAGGCAAAGCTTAGCGGGGTATTTCTATTTTGATATAAAAATCAATTAAGAAATAAGAAAAAAATAATATGTATATATTTTATACATTAACTTTGGAAACACTATGCGTCCTGCTTTCGTGGATCATGTCGCCTTTGCGGATATAGCTAGAAATGAAACGATACGAGTACATACTCGATACTTTTCGTTCGATACCAAGTAATTTTGGTATCGATAATTTTCAATCAAGTACTGAGTAGAAAACCAGAATCATAAGCGATTTTCTATGGAAAGTCTTATGCAGGTATTGGTTTGGGGCTCAACCCCTTACCAAAATCTTAAAACTGTAGTCCTATTTTGAATTTTTTTTCTGCGCGCTCCTATGTATATGCAGGGTACCTTTATCCAGACGACATAGTCATATTTGATTCAAAACTGTTCGATATCTGATTGCTTTAATCGCTCAAATTTCCAAAAAAAAATGCTGACTTTTGGCTTCCAATTGTGTTAAAAATTGAATTAAAACCCAAAAAAGGCCAACATCAAATTCGAAATTTCGGGCTACGATTTAGTAGCCCCGTTTTCGCATCAAATTTGTCCTTGTTCCTGCAGGGTAAACCTACTCTTATATATGTGCGAATGCGCGTTCGCCGATTTCTTGCGCGCCTTGCTCACACCCAATAGTTTCAATCTAGGCTGGTTTATTTCGTAAGCTCATGCTATCTTTGTTGCCGACTATTGCTGCTGCCTCCTTCGAGGCGCTGCGCTGAGGCTCGCGTAAATGCCACATTCACTAAGCTCCGCCCAGTTTTTCTTCTTCTTATTTTCACTACACAGCCCTTATTTTTATTCTCATTATTTTCGTGGTTGCAGTTGTGAGCGTCGTTGGCGTAGCCACGGTGTTGTGAGCCGGCGAGGTATGCATTTGTGTGCGTGCGCTATGCCTCACAAATCCGCTACTGTTGTTTTCTCCTTCGTGACTTTTTTCGATTTGCCACTTTTTTCTATTAACGAATTTCTTGTTCGCTTTACATTTCTTTATATATTGCAGTCGCTGCTGAGCGCTAGCGCCGATTCTTTAAAGGTACTGTGTAGTATGTGCGTGCTCACGATTTTTGCCGCCAATAATATATTATACACCAAAGGATTGAAATCATAAAGTAATAAATTTATATCTAAATACGAATGATATGGAAGCAAATAAAAAGATGTCTTTAAATAATGGTGTCTCTTCCTTATAACGCCCGCATCTCGAAGTTGATGTTACTATCGTCGGAAGGCGGGGATTGTTGGCGGATGTACCCTGGTGTTTAGTTTCGCTGTTTCGGGATGTCTGCTTGTATTTCTTCCGTGTACCTTCCAATGGGTTGCTTATAAGAGTTATCGAGTTTAATGTTCTTGACTCTAATGTGCGCCTAAAGTTATTCAGGTGGTGAAACGAGATTCTGCGGCAAATCAAACTAGTTTCTAATTTTAACTATTGTTATTGACATTCACGGTTTAATCCCCTATAAAACTGACATGATAACCTTGTTCGCAAATCACAAATGGCAACAATGATTCCTTATACTTTTTTACTAAATTTTTTCCTATTATCCTTTCGCTTGCATAGTTTTGTATATGCCGATGCGTACTTTAGTTATTTATGGTTTTTTACATACCAACAAAATTCGTCAGCACTGTCGGCTTCATCAGCCAATATTTTCTCAGCATGTTTAGGTAGTTATCTAGGTATCTTCATATATATTTATGTATATATGTACATATGCAAATATGGACGGTTGGCTATGCTTGTGCATCATCATATCCTGTCCACCAACTCAACTAAAAGTATTCATCATCGTACTATTAGAAAGCTGCGCGTGGGATATCTTTTTCCAACCAAGCAAAAAAATCAAATAGTTCATAAAGCTGCGGTTCATTGATAATGTAATGTACATATATTTCTATACAGAAATATTTGACTTAAGAAACTTCTTAACTTCTGAGCAGTACCAGATTTAGGATCTATGAACCCTAATCTCATTTCAGAAACAAATATTAAAGTTACAAAATACAAACACCATAAATATTTTATATTTATTCGATCATTATAATTTTTTTTTTAATTAAGGTTTTAATAATGCCATCTTGGTTAATTTGCCTCAAGGCGTCATTTCCAATGGTCAGTAACGCAAAAAGTTCAGCCTATTTTCGTCAATGTTGTTCGAAATCGTTTTTTAACAGTTTCACATTAACAACTTACTTACATGCTTAATGCAACTTGTACATTTGGCAACCATTCTTTGAGATGATAATCAAACAAATGTACAAACTATCCATGTTTCTTTGCTTATATCATTTTTACTTTTCTCATATTATGGTTAAAACTGCCTTCAATTTGCAGCTAACATTTTTTGTTCATCGAGAATGTTTAACTTGTTGACGAACTCAATTTGCGCAAACTAGCTTGTAGGTCTCAATCCTCAATCTGAGTTCACTCGCAAATTTGTAAAGGGTCTTGCAATAGGGACGCTACAAAAGTAGACCGATAGTGACAGCAAACGACGCCATATTTTTTCCTGCTCTTTTGACATTTCTCTTCAGTAAGGTTTGCCATTTCATCATGGAATGATATGCGATCCAACAACGAGTCGAAATGATTAAAATTTACTACCGAAATTCGGAGTCAATGGCCTCAACTTTAAGAGCGCTACGTCCGATTTATGATCGTCGTTATTTCTGGCTGAATGGCTTCGTCAATAAGCAAAATATGCGTTATTGGACAGGCTGCAATTCACACGTACTCCATGAGTCAACATTGCATTCCGAAAAAATTACGGTTTGGTGCGGTTTATGGGCCGGCGGCGTCATTGGGCCGTACTTCTTCCGTGATGATCAAGACCGCACGTTACTGTGAATGGGAATCGCTACCGCTCAACGATAACCGAATATTTTTTGCGCGAATTGGATAATGTGGACTTGGACAATATGTGGTTCCAACAGGACGGCGCCACAAGTCACACAGCGAATGTGACAATCGATTTATTGAAAACCAAGTTTGGTGAACGTGTTATCTCACGAAATGGCCCAGTCAATTGGCCGCCTCGGTCGTGCGATTTGACGCCGTTAGACTATTTCCTGTGGGGCTACGTCAAGTCTATGGTCTATGCCAACAAGCCAGCGACGATTGATGAACTTCGTACAAATATCGAACGTGAAATTGCAGCAGTATCGATCGATTTATGCTTGCTTATGCCGTTTTTGTTTTATTTAAAAAACTTTTGTAGCGTTCCTATTGCAAGACCCGATAAATAACAGGTATAAAACGTTGCGTTCGAAATATACGGTGGGGTTTAATTTTTATTTATTTTTCAATTTTTCTGCATGTGGTGCGGACCACAAGCATATCACATTAAAATCCCACCCTACTTCTGAAGTTAAATTGAAGAAATTTCTTGATTCAATCAATAATGTTTAGCGAATGACGATCCGCATTCATACAAAAAAAAACAACCTATTTATTTTCTCCCAACCCTATTCAGAAATTTCCGTTTCCTGGTTTATGTATTTAAGCTAATAGCCGATTTATGTATAGACCTTGCTTCTAAAATAGTATTTTTAACTATATAAGTTTTTTATATGAACAGGACGTTGGAAACCAAATAACTAGTGGCCGAAAGTATTCAAAATTTAAACATATTCAAAACTTCCGGTCAAAAAATAGCAACACTCAGATATACTTTACAACAACATGTGCAACCCAACAACTAATTTGAAGGTTGTTTAGAAAAAAATAGGTTTATCCTTTAACCTACTCAATTAACTCTGAGCAATTGCAAATAATTCATTCGTTTAATGATATTAAATTAATTACTCTTAGCTTAATCAAAGCTATCACTTCCGCTCTCTTATGGAAAGGACTTCGATTTTTTCGTGCTGAAGAGGGTTATAAAAACCGATTGTAAAGTTGTAATATAATAATAATATTGCAAATCGCAAATGGACAGCATTAATATATCAAAAGGTTAATAATATTTAATAAAAAATAGATACTCACATCAGTAGTTCCTAGGAAAAATATCACACCAATGGTATTGTTCCTCGATTCAACGAGGAACTTTTTGTAGTTTTTAGTATAACTTTTTTTCAGCAAAACTTAGCACAATTGCTAATTGAGAAAGCTCCACTAAAAACTGTTTCACAAAATAATTTTGAACTAAAATTCAATTTTGAATTAATTTAAAGTATTCATGTTTATCATGAAATTTTAAATCATACTTACTTCTCATATACTACCATTGCTGCTAGAACTTATTGAGTAGACGACAAGAGAATTGTTTGTAATTGGTAACCCAATATCTATTACTATTATAGGAAACGCGTTGCGAGTATACATTTCCAAAACTCAATATTTCTGTTGGAATACTTTAGTACAATTGAATTTATAATGAATTCACTACAGGAATAAAGACGTATTATGCGGTGGAGTCAATTATTAGTAAATTATTTAACATTTCTGAGCCAAAAACTCGGGTCGATTTTACTTTCAGCGCGAGAATGGCTTTTTTTCTTGACTAGGAAAATGAGGCGGGACTAACACATCGATTATTTCAATAACGACAATATTTTAATTATTACTTTTTTTTAATATTTTTTATCTTCTTGCATTTTCTTTATCACTTGAGCGAATCGCCGACTTATCGTTAGGCTATAACATAAAAGAAAAACAATTCTAATAAAAGATAATTGAAATTTAAGCACTTTTACCTACCAGAACCTCTACCGACTTAGGATTGCCGTTTTGCTGTTTTTGATCGGCACAACTTAGTGGAACTAATTATCAAAACTAAAATGTAAGCGGGATTACAGACACCCACATTTTGTTTAAGATTTCAAAAGCGGTATGATATGATGTTGTAGTAAAATGTAAATAAATTCGTACCACTATATTTATGTACATATATATTTTATTATTGATAACCAAGAAAACGGTTTAAAGGACTGAAAAATCTATAAAATAAAATCAAACGTGTGTCTAGAAATATGAGAAGTAGGCACAGAAAAATCGCGAAGTTATAAAAAATTAAATAAATAAGTTTGTATTCGGATTGATTCTTTAATTAGTTGTGCTCAATAACTTTCGAGTGATTAACATAAACACCTTCTCCTTAGTTTTAGTTATGGTTGTTTGAAACATTTTAAAACAAATTTTAAACCAAACTTAAAGAGTTCAAATCTCTTATGCCGCTGTTCAGCTGCCAGGGAAAGATATGGATCAGAAAAGTCAGCTTCAGTAAAATCCTACAAAAAGCTGCAGAGAGATAGTTTGGAGAAATTGGGGAAGAAAAAGGTTATCAAACAGTTTTTTTGCGCTTCCAAGAAATATGGCTACGGCGTTGTAGCAAATGAGCACTCATCTTCTTTATGAAGTCTTGCTTTCTATAAGTATGAATACTTTTTTCCTCCTTTTGGTTTGCGCCAATGACATTTACGAATGCCCCAACATGTCGGAGTATTATGAGGGGATCGCAGTAGATAAAAATGTTTATCCTTCTATGGTTTTTACATTTAATGCTTATTCCGCCCATATATACCGTGAAGGCGGCCAACAAAATTATGCCTCCACCATCCCTGCATTCGAAACAAATTCACCCACCAGACCAACGAAACAACAGAAGCCAAAGCCGCCTATGCGCCCAAACCACTTTCTTGAATGCATAGTAGGAATGCATGTACATAGATACATATGTACATACATACGTACATACATATCTATAGAGACGTAAAAGTGGTTCAGTTGTAAAGGATGGAGATCAAGGGTAAATCATTGTAGATTATGGCGGCTCTTTTGTGAAATGAAATAAAAGTTCTTTAGTAAATTTTTTGCTTGTGTTTTAACTTTTATTATTTTTTGTACAGAATTTGCTTACATAGCGCCTACCAAGAGTCAATCTATATGACTTTTCTTCTACTTATATTTTTATCCAAAAATGCGCATATTTACGTTTATCTTACATATGTGTTTATGTGCATTACTGTGTATATGAACGTCTCAAAAGCTGCGGCTGCAAATTAAATGGTACAACCAGAATCTTTAGCTAGAAGAACTTTGAATGGGTCGTGAAAGGGTCGGTTACAGGTTGGGCACGAATCGAACTCTCAAAAACCATTGATTGAGAAGATTAAAAAATCTGTACAAATATAATTGTGTTTTGATGGTCTAAAAAATTGCAGTTAAATGAAAGTACTGAATAGCCAATTTATTAGCTTTTGTAAGTTTTGAGACCAAAGAATCAGTGTGAGAAGAAGTGTTATTTTACAGACCTTTACCTACCAGTGAAATATGGATTGCCGAAGTTCAGCTTTGGCGACGACGCATTGCTAGGGAGGAAATCAACCATTCCCTTGAAGCACTTGACATTTACAACGCAGAGGCTTTTCCAAATGTTCATCAAATTCTTCGAATAATGGCCCGTAACTACGGCGACGAATAAACGCTCCTTTTCAACGTTACGTCGTCTGAAGACGTATCTTCGACCAAATATGACTGAAGATCGACTAAACGGTTTACTCGTAGCTTCCCTGAATATACATCGGGATGTCAAGATTGATGTTCAAATGGTTTTGGATGAATTTTTTTCGGTACCTCGAAGAGTCCGTTTGTTGACTGAAAGCCAATAACTATGGTATTATTCGCTATTTTTCTTTTGACTCAACGGTTAATAAATATGCAATTTTTCACTATTGAAAGTCTTTCATTATTTGTTTTCCGTTACTATTATAATTTTTATTGGCAAATATCATAAATTGTATCCACAAAGCAAAACTTTTCGATAACGAATGCTTTACACAATCAATGTTCATCTTCAGTTTCAATTTTGCATACACCATGTCAAAAGAATTCGTTATCAAAAATCATAATATTCTCTGAGCATCCAAAAGTTTAACCCCCCCTCTCCCTCAAAGACAGTCCCCTGCGCACGGGCCTGATCTCTTTGGATAGTTTTATGAAAGTAAACGGAATTAACTGGTATAAGTGCGGAGTGGTGGAGCCCGTGCCATATCTGGCAAATGCTTAAAAAGTTCACTGTGGTAATTATAGAGAGACTTTAGCGGTAAAAGGAATGAAAGAAACCCTTAAAGACACATTTGACGATTCCGTCAAAATCGTAAATTTAATCAAGTCACCCAATTTGCCCAAACAAGCTTGTAGGATTAAATCGTCAATCTCAACGTGGATCTCGAAATATATACAGTGTTGTGTAATTTTTATCTCTATTTTAATTTTTTCCCATGTGGTGCGGGCTTCTAGTCTAAGTACCACATTTAAATCTTCTCCCGCTTCTAAAGTAATTAACCAATTGCTTGATTCATTCAACAAAGTTTTGCAAATAGAGCTAATTGCCAATGTATTTATATACTTTGGATCTAAAATAGTATTTTTAACCATATTAGTTTGCTATAGGAACGCTACGTCCTGCTGGTGTCAAAAATATCTTAATAAGCTCAGGAGGGTAGAAACCAAATAACTAGGGGCCGAAAATATTCAAAACTTAAGCATTTTGAAGACTTCCAGCCCAAAAGTTGCAGCGTTCAGATATATTTTTTAACAGCATCTGCACCCCAGCAACTAATAACTCAGTACACGAATAAAGACGTATTCTGTTGTTGTTGTTGTAGGGCTACCTATACCTTGCTAGACCAGTTTACCCATGGTCGTTATCTTCAAACTCATCTAAAGGGAGGTTGTTTCGAAAGGGTTGTACCATAGGGAGAGGGGGTTAGATGAGTGAATTTGTTGGAGCATGTGAATAGGTGGTTGGTATCGTGCGGGGATTCTTCACATGCCGGACCTTACATTACGATGCCGGGGTCAAATCTGTGTCCTACTGGTCTGCGGCATCCAGATTAGAATAGCATAGTTTACAACAACATTTATTTGTCTTTGCCCCAAGGGTAGCGGGCGAGCGACTTGAGGACCTTGAAAAAGAGAGCAGGCTGTCGAAGGCAACTTCCTTGGCAGGTTAACCGTTGGGATGGGAGTGCCATCAACATTGATGTTGAGTTTCAACCTGACGTCCTTTGTCCATGTGGTGAATAACGTCGCCTAGGACTTAGTAGAGGACAAGGTCATATTTTGTTCAAATATGCCTCAAATATGGCTTTGTGTTATTTATTGAAAATTACCGTTATATGAAAGGTAGGCGTGGTTTTTGTCCGACTTTAATGATTTTCGAAAATTTGCTTGCCGACTTGAAATGCAGTGTACAAATTTGGTAGAGTTTGGTCAAGTAGTTTCGGGGGTATAAGTTGTTTTATTAACTATGCGCCCCTTTTCCAAAAGCAAATTTACACTCGTATTTCTTTTCCAAACTCAATTCTATCTTCCAAATTTGCGCGCATTATCTGCAACAGCTATTGAAATATCGCGGTGTATTGATTTTCACAAAACACCGTTAAGTGGACGTGATTATTGGTCCGATTTCACCCATTTGCACTAACAAAGTACCTTGGCTCCAGAGCAATGTGTATACCAAGCTTCATTAAGATAATTGAATATTTACTCGAGTTATCCGACTAACGGCCGGACGGACGAACAGACATACATGGCTTAATCAAATTCGCTATTGCTTCTAAGAATTTTGGTACATAAATGTCTATATCTGCCTCCGTTAATTTTGCTTTTGCAAACAACCGTTAGGTGAACACAGTTATACTACCCTGGCACCAATGCGCGCTCTGGTCTAAATAATTAAATATGTAAATAAGTTTGTATTGAATTGATCCTTAAATTCATTTTGTGATTAACATAAACACCTTCTCCTTAGTTCCAATTGTGGTTGTTTAAAACATTTTAAAACAAATTTTAAACCAGACTTAAAGAGGTAACATTCTTTATGCTGCTGTTCACTTGCTAGGGAAAGCTACGGAGCAGAAAAGTCGGCTTCCATAAAATCCTTCAAAAAGCTGCAAAGAGATAGTTTGGAGAAATTAGGGAGTTCCCTCCCACTCGCCTTCTTTATGGCGTCTTGCACTCTATAAGTATGTATAGTTTTTTCTCCTTTTGGTTTGCGCCAAGCCATTTACGAATGCCCCAACTTGTCGAGAGTATTATTAGATCGGTTTGCAAGCAGTAAATGAAAATATTTATCCTTCAGAGAAAAGCTTGATAAAACAAGTGAGATAAAAAGCAAATATTTTTATATTTAAAGCTTATTCCGCCCATACATACCATGAATCCAACAAAATTATGCCTCCACCATCCCTGCATTCTAATCAAATTCATCCACCCGACCAACACAAGCCAATGTCGCCTATGCGCCCAAACTACTTTCTTGAATACATAGTAGGAATGCACGTACATAGCTATATACATATATACATGCACACATACATATTTTTAGAGACGTAAAAGTGGTTCAGTTGTAAAAGATGGATGTTAAGGGTAAAGTATTGTAGATGATGGCGGCTCTTTTGTGAAATGAAGTAAAAGTTCTTCTGTTAATTTTTTACTCGTGCTTTAAATTTTATTTTATTTTTGTACAGAATTTGACTACATAGCACTTACCAGCAGCTAATCTACATATGTATATGACTGTTCTTCAAGTTATATTTTTATCCAAATATGTGCGTATCTACTTTTATATTACATATGTACATATGTTTGTGCAATATTGGGTATATATATGAACGTCCCAAAGGCTGCTGCTGCAAAACTGTCAAATTAAACAGTACTACCAGAATTTTCAAATAGAAGAACTTTGAATCGGAGGGTTTGGACCCACAATGAATCAGTAGGAGAAGAAATGTTATTTTACAGTCCTTTACCTACCAGTACGTCAGATATTTTCAACTGTTTGGATAGTTTAATGAAAGCAAGCGGAATTAATTGGTCTAAGTGTCCCAGAATAACAACCGGTGGCGCCCGTGCCATATCTGGCAAAGAAAAACTTAAAAGAGACACTTTATCAAGTCACGCTCATAATATGGCATCTTCTTTTCTCGAAAAAATGTTGCCTACTCATATTGTAATACTAGCTTTTACCCTCGGCTTCGCTCTTTTATGGATTCGAATAAAAAAAAATGGCTCCAAAAATAACTTTTAATTAAGTTTTAGTTTAGGTTTTTATTTTTATCTAAAACAAATCATAGCCGCACTTCATTGCGGTTAGGTGCTGAAGCTTTCTCCTCACTGGCAACTGCGCATTATGATATGCCATTGGGGTTTAGTGAAAGTTAATTAACACTCTCCAAGGTACTTTCAAAATAAAGTTCCTTCGTATTAGACAGATCTTTTAATATTTGATTAAACTTTTTAAGTTTTTAAACCCTCTCCAAAAAGATATTTGAACCAATATTTTTTTTACTTTGACCTTATATGGTAAAATATCAGTTAATTTAACTAAATGGAGCTTTAAGCAGATGCCAACATTCTTTCAAAACAGTTTGGAAATTAAACTTTATTAAATCCCTTTCATTTAACACCAATTGGAATATTTGACTGCATCCATTTGTGTAAATAAATTTACCCTCTTTAATAGATGGTAAACTGTTAAAAAAATTGAATATATTGGACAGACATAACGGACTATATACATATATGTGCCAAATCTTACCTCAATCTGTGTAGTCGTCATCGATTAAGGGATTTATTTTATTAATTTATATTTATAAGTAAGCTATGTATTAACCTAGGCTGTCTGCTATGTACATATCTGTTATAAAGATCCACCGAACATATTCACACAGGAACTTTCACATTATTAAAAATGTTTGTTAGCATGTATATTAAGCAAAATTGCTTTATTCTCTCTTTTCAGTAAGCTTACGAATAGCATTAAATGCAAGGTTATCAAACACGTGGCAACACTCCTTAAATATATTTTCCTAATTAAGTTTGGTTAAGCCTACATTCGTTGAATCTCATTACGTGATACTTCCGTTAACTTAATAATTTGGGAACCCTCTTGAAAATTGCTTTTAACACAATTTGCATATAAACAGGTGGCAACCTTCTTTAAAAGTATTTGGATTATGAAGCTTATTGAGTCTTGCATACAATATTAAATGGATTTGATTTAACTTGTTATAATTATAATAAATTTTTTAAACAGGTGGCAATCCTCACCAATTTTTTTTAATTAAGTTTTCTTAAAACTTTTGTTCTGTTTAATTAAATTTATTTACATTTAAAAAGGTGGCAATCTTTTTTGAAACCTCTTTCGTTTGATACCCATATTGCAATATTTTATTTTATTCATTGCTTTAATTGAATGGTTACAATCAAAAAGGTGCGATTTACAGTAAATTATATAACGGACTATATATGCGCCAAATCTCATCAAGATATATTCAGTCGTTATATAGCAATATGTGATTTAACTTATTTATTTAATTGACTATAACCAGCTGATAGCAGCTCTCCATATAATATACCCTTAGTTATAGCGTAGGGGATAGGCTATTGGTGTGCCAATTTTGTACAATTCCGTTGAGCCGTTTGGGCCTGGAAAGGTAACAACACTCACAAGCCACAACCTTTCACATTAATAAAATAATTAGGATTTGAACTACGTTACTTGTAGTCCTAACAATATTATGACAAATGAACACACAACCCTGTGAAAGCGCTGCGAAAAAGAAAAGAAAAATTCAGTGATTTGACCTTACGAGGAAAATATGCCCTCCTATTTGTGCAAGGCAAAGTTTATGCTACTGTAAAAAAGATACATGTAGTGCCACCGAGCGGAAATCCGGGCCCAGGGGTAAAAAGGAGGGGCACCCTTTCTACATAAAAGCTTCGAATACTTCAATTTCATCAACTATCTTTCTACTTACTACTTCAGTGTTTTTAAAGAACGAGTCAAATACGACGTTGATCTCATTAGTTCATCACATCTGTATTGAATTTGCTTTATAGTTGATGTTGGGTGAAACAAATTTTGTATACGATTTCGAAAATCAATAGAATATATTCATATATATAGACTTTTGGAAGATATATATTTATTCAGATTATATCGGAATATACGAATTTAGGGATAGCAGGACTTGACAGTTAATAAAAAGACAGAAACATCTTATTCAAACATTTATTTACCGATCTGACTAATTAAAAAACAGTTCTTTCGAAGTCTGTTCACTATCATAATTAAAATTTTGAACACGCAGTTTAGTCAACATTCTTGGAACACGAAAACTTCAAACAAAGTCGTAAATTCTCAAGTTGAAAACGTCACTATCACTGTTAAAGTTAAATGTATTTTTCCGACTGACGCGCATGCAGTTCGCCCATAGTTTTCTAAACGACTAGGAAAGCATCTGGTGACATTCGATGGTGGGTAGGAACTTTCCTATAGTGTACATGTGAAAGTGCCTTAACGCGCTGAAAAGTGTGGTGGGCTCGGTTGGCGGCTGTTATGCCGACTCTTATTATATTACTTTGCCAGTTTTTGCGCAAGAACGCGCTTTATCGGTAATCACTACTTTTAAATAAATGTTTGAATTAATCGACTATCAAAAGCATTCTAATTTAATTATTCGCTCAATTTGATATTTAATAAAAACTGGTTTTTCTTCTGTATTGATTTTATTGAAATAAAACATACAGTTTCTTGCCTCTTAAACTAAACAGGGGAGTTCCCTAAGCAAATAGCGATTAAAGAAACCCGTGGACTGACAATCTATTAATTATTCCTTGTTTATGTAAGAATAATATAAAGAAAGTACTGCCGAGCGCGTACAGCGATATAGATTAGCGATAAAAAGTAACGGGGCTTTTTATGCGGCGTATATGTATGTATGTATGTGTATAAGTTTTAATTGTGTGACTATATTAGCTTCCCAGTATTTTTTGTGTGTGTTTTTGAGAAACTAATCATTAATTATATTGTTTTATTATGCGGCGAAATGAACTTATTGAACTATAGGGAATAGGGTCTATTATGAGGCAGATTTAACATCGTTTTGGATGAAAACAAGGACAACACATTCAGCAATATCCGTAACTGCATTAAAGTTTCTGATGGTATTCACCACTACATATTTATGTTAGCAAGCTTTTTCAACTTTGGTTTTCCTAAAAAACTAGTACAGAAATTAACTCACTGTTGAAAGTTACTTAAGACAAAAACATCTTTATTCAATCTTGACATTTTCGAGCTAGTTCACTCGAAGCGGTCCCAGAAATCTCAGAAATTTTACTTAGACATATCCATAGATTGTGATAATAATTTTCTTAACTGTAACCTATAAAAACTGTGCGATTTCAAATCGTCTTTGTGTAATTTTATAATTGTGGTTTTCATATTTACTTAGGAACACTTCTGAGTGAGTATGAAACCACATACATCGCAAACGTACATATATTTATTTATTTATTTTTCGGTTTAATCTAGAAAATTTTACACTACTTACAGATTAAAAAGAAATATAATTAGTGAGAACTAAAAAATAGTTAAAAAGTCATTTGGTAAATCTTTAAAATAATATTTTGTAGAAGAAAAATCAAGACAAGTAGGATTCGAAGGGAAATTTAACTATCTGTGTTCTAAACATCGCAGCATTATACGCATAGTCCTTCTGTTATTTTAAGATAAAGGAGCAATCCTCTCAAGACTAACAACACAAAAGCGAAAGGAGGGAAATCCTAATCCATATCAAAACAGTGGATTCAATTCCTAACGTTCATAATTTCGAAATTAAGATTGAGTACAGATTTTCTCAAATGCTTTAGAAAAGCTGTGTACACAGTGTCAATTTGGACTCGATTTAGAAAAACAGATACACAGTATTCAGAAAACACCACGAGATTTGAAACTGTTGATCGACCTTTCATGAATCCATTCTGGTTACGGGTATTAAGCGATTAACGGAAAAGTTATTTTTTTATTTCACAATAATTTTGAGACCGCTGATAATTTAGAAATTGGTCTATAGTTGGCAATATTTTTTTATTCACCAGCATTTGCGGATACCTTGAATTGCCGAATTCCAGCTGCAACGTCTGAAAGCGTCAAGGATAACGAACCGATATTAACTGGGGAATTTGTATTCAAATGTCTTCCACAAACCAATTCCGAGTCTGCTTCCAAATTTGACCGGAGTAAATCACCAAACAGAGTAGCTGCCGCTGGAGAGGAATACGCTTGAATATCATTATTATAGAAAACAGAAGGAATATTTGAGCATGACTTTGGATCTAACAGATAATTTATATAACAATATAATTTTTCTTTAAACTTTTATCCAATGATTAAAATTCTCAGAGTTTGATGTTAAGAAAATATATTTCAGATTATAAGTGCTAACACCTACGTTAAGTAAATGACTGTTTTGCTGAAAAGTACATATTGTATACATATGTATGCATATTTGCAATATTTATTTATTTTAATTAAGAAGGGATCCGATGCAAATAAGGATATTCACTCCACCATGGATCGAGGGACCGTGGAGGTATTACAACAAGGAAAGGAAGACCACGAGCTGGAAAAGATCGGGAACCACTAGGTTAAGCGAATAGTTATTAATTTGTGCGCAGAAGTTTTGGAAAACTCCACGAAGTTTACTACTTTAAATTTAAAGAACATGTTGTAAAATCTAAATATTAGGTAAACGTTTTAAGTTTTCGATTCGACAGAAGCAAATAAATAGGCAGTACTATTTTTATAAAACAGTGAGTAATCGACTGCCGAACAGTTCAGACGTGCTTACTGCGCCTTTCCGCGATTTCTACTATTCTATAGTACATTTTTGCGTGTTAATCTTATATTCTATTTTCGTACTTCTTCCCACTTTAAGCTTAACTTATAATAAGTGATACACATTTATAGTGAGTGTTGTTGTGTTGTGAAAAGAAACCCATTATGGCCTCCGAGCCGGGAGGTAGTGATCAAAACTACTTTGCCATATTAGCTGAACAACCTCCAGCAAAACGTAGAAATCTAAACTTAAACAACCCTCGCGAATTCCCCCAATTAAAAAAACCTAATCCAACCACAAATGAAAAACCTCTAGCTTGCCCTAAATTCCTAGTTATAAAAAATAAATCCAACACCCCAATCAAATCTTTCAACATTTTTCTTATTCAAAAAGCACTCGAATCCATAACAGCAGAAAAACCAATTTCAATTTCCTTCACCAGAGATGGTGACCTTCTTATACTTACTAAAAATAATCAACAAACAACGAAATTTCTTAAAGCTTCCAAACTCTCTAATCTTTGCGAAATATCAGTTAGCCTTCACCCTACACTCAATACCGTAAAAGGTGTTATTTACTCCAGTTTTTTAGTAAATCTTAGCGAAACTGAAATCGTAGATGGATTACGGGAACAAGGCGCGACCGAATGCAAAAAGATAACAAAAATAAGAGACGGAAAAGTTGTTAACACCCCCTTACATATAATTTCTTTTAATAGCTATGAACTACCGAAAGAAGTAAGCATCGCATGGGTAAAAGTGAAAGTGGAACCATACATTCCTTCTCCAATGCAGTGTAAGAATTGCTTCATAATCGGCCATACGGCAAAATACTGCAAAATGTAACGTTTGCGCAGCAGGTATTCATGAACCAGTCCCTTGTACAAAGGTAGAATGTATAAACTGCAAAAAATCACACCGATCTGACAATAAAAGCTGTCCCACCTTTCAAAAGAGGAAAGAAATCATTGCTTATAAAACACTTAATAAATGTTCTTTTCGCGAAGCAACGGAGGTAGTTAATAATAAACAATTACAATTCAATAGCCCACTCGAGAATTTAGAAGAAGCAACCCAAAAGAAAAAATACATACCAATTGAACAAAAAACACAACACACCACTAACAATACTATTAATTCAGGCACGTCACAAACTTCATCTCACTCTCCAAAAACCAGTTTTGCACAATCAAATCTTTCCACTGAAACAAACCAAGCGATTCAATCTGTAACTCTCTCCTATCAACACTCTCCAGTTGAAAACTCTACAATTATATCCAACTCCACAACTACTAATTTCTCCAATGATCATATTTTACCAGACAATATTCCATCTCTCTCGACTATACCAACAAATTTACTAAGCCATATACTAACTCAATCAATTTCTCAATATAGAACTAACGATATTTCCGCAACCACTCAATTAAATACACTCGATTCCTCAATATGCGAACACTCAAGCTCAAATAAATCCCACTCAATGGAAACATAGGAATTTCTTACTCTCGAAAGACTCATCTTTCGATAGTTGAAACTCCTCTTCACTCACTCTCATTATCAAATATGGTACTTAAGATTCTTCAATGGAATCTTAATGGCTACCGCAATAATTATAATGAGCTTACCCTGCTATTAAAAACTAATAATTACAAAATTATAGCTCTTCAAGAAACTCATCTCTCATCTCACCCACCCCATAACTTAATACCTAAAAATTACAAATTATACACTAAAAACGATGTTGATCCCAGTTCCTTCTCCAAAAGGGGAGTTGCGTTATTAGTACATAATTCACTCGAACAGAATCTGATCACCATCAATAGCAGAATTCTAGCAAACGCTGTTAAAATTAAATCTCATGAGACTTTCTCTGTAATAAGCACATACATCTCTCCTACAGACATTATTTCTGAGCATGATCTACATCAGCTCATCAGTAACTTCTCTGAACCAATTTTGCTACTAGGTGACTTCAACGCCTGGAGTCCACTTTGGGGATCCTCCAGTTTTAATAAAGTAGGAAGAGTTATTACAAAGTTTATACAAAATACAAACCTTATACTTCTAAACAACAAATCACCCACACATCTCTCAACCCGACAAACCCTAACCCACATAGATCTTAGCATCTGCAGCCCACCGCTAAATATTGCCTCCTCATGGATGGTATCCGACGACCTTCATGGAAGTGACCATCTTCCGATCACAATCCAACTTTTTCCATCATCTCCTCGACCAAGCACGGTAAATGCGGTAAGATATAAACTAGATTCGGCAAATTGGTTAGCATATCAGAAATCTATTGAGCAATATTTCACTAACCTTGCCCTTGACTGCAATGTTAACAAAACCGCAGCAATTTTACAAAAGAAAATTCGTCAAAGCGCCAACTCATCTATTCCAATATCTGGTATGACCCCTCATCACCACAAAACCTATTGGTGGAACGACAAACTAACCACCCTCAGGCGTGAAAAGTGTCAGATGTGGAAAAATGTTAAACGCAGTCCTACAACAGAAAACATTACGGAATATAAACGCAAAAATGCTTTATTTAAAAGAGAAGTAAAACTTTCTAAAAGAAATGCTTTTATTGAATATACCAAAGACATTAATTATAAAACTCCCGTAAAAACTATGTGGACCAAAGTTAACACTCTACATGGCCACCGCCAATCAAATAGCATTCATGTTATTCAAAGCCCCGATAGATTCCCTATTTCATCCCCATCAGAGATTGCTAATCTTTTTGGCAAGGTTTGGTCAGAATCGAACTCCCCTTCACTCCCCTTGAACTCACCTCTTGCCTATCAACATTAAAAGGAAATACCCCCGGAATAGATAACATTCCATACCCGCTACTCAAAAACTTACCTCAGCAGGGGATAACTAAACTATGCGAGTTATATAATTCAATCTTTGATACCAGTATAATCCCTCAACTATGGAAAACTAGCCTCATTATTCCCATCCAAAAACCCAACAAGCCTAAAGACAGCGTAGATGGGTACCGCCCTATATCTCTCATATCTTGTGTCTCAAAAGTTATGGAAAAGATGGTCAGCCGAAGATTAATGTGGTATCTGAGAAGTAAAAGTTTACTCTCTAGCAATCAAACAGCCTTTAAGCCGGGATGTGGTTCAATTGACGCACTCCTGGCGATTGACGCTCACATTGCGGATGCAATTTCCACGAAAAACCACTTTTCTCTTATTTCGTTGGATATGGAAAAGGCCTTCGACCGAGTCGGATTACACTCTATAATCAATCAACTAATTTCCTGGAAAGTAGGCTCTAAAATGATTAATTTCATTAGAAGCTACCTTTTAAATTGAAAAATACGCGTTAAAGTAAACGGAATCACATCCGACCTATGGCCACTTGAAAACGGGATACCACAAGGGTCCCCCCTATCCGTTACACTTTTTCTAATTGCATACAATAGCCTCAACGGGATAATTAATCAAAATAAATATTTTAGACATATTATATACGCAGATGATTTATATATTTTTGCAAAAGTTAAAAACACTATAAATTTCAAAACCCAATTAACCAAGGTATTCGAAGATATCACCACATGGTGTCAAATTAGTGGAACCAAAATATCATTTGTAAAATCTAGCCATTTACACATTTGTCATAAACATTCATGTAACAACCTAGTAATTAGTTTTAATAACCAAATTGTACAAAATGCTCACAATCTTAAAATCCTTGGTATAATATTTAATAATAGATACACATGGAATGATCATATCAAATATTTATGTACATCACTTCAAAATAGATTGAACATAATCAAATGTCTTAGCAACCTTAAACTAGAATGTAATACAAATACGCTAATAAAAGTAGTTAAAGCGATAATTTTGTCAAAAATAGATTACGGTTTGGCCATTTTCGGATTTACTTCAAAAAACAACTTGTCAAAAATTGCTTCGATATACCACTCAGCAGCTCGGCTGTCTTTAGGAGCCTTCCGCACTACCCCAGTCCTCAATATTCTAACAGAAGCTGGACTACCTCAACTAAAGGAGCGCATCTCATACCTTTCTGGGTGCTTACTTTCAAAACTCTGGTACTCAGAAGGTTCACCTCTGAAAACGATCACAAAAAACCGAGTTAAACGGAAACGTCAACCGAGAAAAGCATCAGCAATGCAGAATATCCTACATCTTGCCAATGAACTGGACATTACTTTACACCTTAAGGCTTCCTATAAACCGCAGTCACCTCCTTGGTTACTTCAAAGTACTTCAATTATTCTAAAACTTACAACGTACAAAAAGGAGGTCACCCCTCACAGCGTCTTCATACAAGAATTTTTAAACATCTGCGACTCCTTTTCTAATTGGCAACTTTTATATACCGATGCATCGAAGGACAATGGCGTTATTGGCTTCAGTGTCGTCGACATCGAATCCACAATTATGCTGGGATTACTACCTCCTCACGCCTCCATTTTTACCGCTGAGGCAACTGCAATCCTCCATGCTAGCCGTATAGCCAAAGAAAGACGCTCCAAGTACATAATCTGCTCTGACTCGCTATCATCGATTCAGTCAGTTCTAAATGCGAATGAGAACAATCCAATAATATCCGAAATAAGAGACATTCTAATATCAAACCCACACGCAATCAAGCTACTCTGGGTGCCGAGTCATATTGGGATACAGGGCAATACTCTCGCGGACAATGCAGCTAAAATGGCAACTAGATCACCACTGAAAACAATTAATATACTAACCAAAAACGACATTAAAAGGGCAGTATACAACCATCACTGCAAATCTTCAAATCTGTACTGGGAAAGTTACAGCAACAGATACAAAACAATAAATCCCAGTCGATCGGCACCTTTGTTTCCCGTGGAAATATCTAGAAGGCAGGCCGTAATATATACACGACTTCGACTTGGTCACACGCGCCTAACACATAAGCATCTGCTCGAAAAATCGGCAACACCCAACTGTCCCTACTGTAATTCCGACAACCTTACCGTAAGCCATATTTTAAAATATTGCTCAGAACTTGAATCCATTCGCCAAACAATAAGCAATAACGACCTAGAAAACAAACTGAAATCTGTAAATACTACTAACATAAAAAAACTTATCAAATTCATATGTAAACTAAATATCTATTTTGAAGTGTGATACCATATTTATGTAATTACCTCTAGATAAGTAAGTAGTCAACAAATATCACTAATTTTATTCTCTGCAAGCCGATGGCCTCGTCGCTAGTGCTTAAACCAAATTGTTTAGGTTTAATTCATTATCCTGTACAATAAATAAATAAATAATAAATAATATTTTTATAAAAATCTTTAAATATAAATAAATTTTAAGTGTTTGCCAGTATGTTACAATGGCCTCAATTAAAAGCCTACATCACGCCTGGGCAACTGAACTCCATTGAAAGGTATGAAGTAAATCTGATCTACTCTAGAAGTGATACTCTTGACTTACAACATACATACTTACGAGGTACGCCATTTGGGAGGACACTACTTTTTCTCGAATCGGACTCTAACGGCGACTCATTAACTCGTTTTTAATTCTACATATATAGTCCTCGCATTTGTATGTGCATTATTACGTGTGCATTTACGCAACCCCATCCGTTCATTGGAAGTACCAACACCGCCATCACCCCCACCCCACAAGAAAAACAATAACAGCGCAATGGCAGTATCACTGCGTTATGCAGCACGTGGGAAGCCATGAAATGGAAACGATGACAATGGGTGGAGGAATAGAATGCTTGCTTACACAACTTATTGGAAGGAACAAATTTTTAATTAAATCTTCATAACTACATATTGACGCATATCTTTACGTACAGCAATATGTATGAACAGAGTCGAAGCTTACTAGTTATTCCTACGCACACTGCTGCCGAGGGTTTTATAACTTTGTTCCCATAATTGTTTTAGGTAATAGCCTAAATCAATCAGTATATGTATAGACGAATTTATATACCACAATTTTCCGAATGAAAAGAGAAATCGATTAAGCCATGCTGGTTGGAATGGTGCATACCTTTTGTCAAGGCAAGGTTGGTTTTAATTTATTATTATTTATTTTATACATATGTATCTAGTATATGTTAATTTAATATGAATAAATATTAATTTAAAAAAAATAATAATTTATTTTTCTTTATTTAACATATTGTTTATAACCACCAAAAGTCGTTTTTCTATCAAAAAAAAAAAAAAACAGTTGAAAAGAAACTAACAGACCGTAACAAGAGAAACCTAAATAATTTGTCTTTTCCACTGTTATTTAAAAGATTTTAATATTCTAAAAATTAACTTTTAAAAAATAAGTTTTTAAATAAAACTTATAGTCCTTACGGTATCGGGGAGAAGCTAGCTCCGTTGTAATAAACACTTGCTTTATATAAAATATTACGCACACAATTGTTTGGAGACGGTTCCTTGTAATAAATAACATTGGACATTTCTACAATAATTAAACTCACAAACATCCCTCGACTTGTTAGGTGCAGGGGAGTTTTCGGTTGGGTTTTAACAATTAATGTAAAATGTGAAATTTAAATAATACAAAATTCGGTTTAACACATTTGAGTATTTTTTACTTCAAGAGATTTATTTTTCCACATACGTAGAGTCTAAGCGGGTTGGCGGTCGGAGATGATGTGCAAATTCGCCTTATAAAAATAATAAAAATGGTAGGCGCATTGTTGATGGCACCAGTTGAGGCATTGTAGAGCTCGTCTTCCTATTGACCACCGACTTCTCTAAAGATATAAATGCTGATATAATATAATATTTACTGAAAATATTCAGTCATATTAATTCACGGCCTAGTGTGCAGCATCTGATTGCTTCATTCGGTGTGTTCTGGGTTCAAATCTTGGCCAGGGAATCAACGTCGAAATTAAAGAAAAAAATTTTTCTTATAACGGTCGCCCCTCAAAAATCAATGACAAACCTACGAGTGTATTTCTGCCATGAAAAAACTTCTCACCAAAATCATTTGCCGTTCGGAGTCGTCGTGACACTTTAAGGTTAAATTATAGGTGCTATACCATAACGCCATACCCATAACCAAAATTCAATTGATAGGTATGGTTATGGTTATGACCATGGCGTTATGGTAAGGCAAGTGTTGCCCATAAAGTTGGTTCGATCAGCTGTTTAATATGGCTATGGTTATGGCACCTATAATTTGACCTTTAGATCAGTGGAGGGCATTCTTAAAATTTTGCTATCACGCGTGATTGAACAGCATTCGCTGCCGATGTCAATGCAGTAACACGTACACAATAAGCTTCTTCGTTAGACAACGTTCAGACAGGGAAACTTTTGTCGCGGCAACTCGTTACTTGTAGGAGAGAGAGGGACGGGGAAAGGGGAAGGGCACCGAGTTGCTCGTGCTCGGGCGAAACGCTTTGTGTTCTTATTCGTCTCAGTCAAATTTGGCATTCCTTTTCATTTATAAATTCTTTCAGTGGTTGCAGTTTTGTTGAGTTTTAAGTGAATACATACATACATACGGTAAGTTGGGAAATGAAATTTTGTTCTTATTTTTTTGCGATTAAATATACACATGTGTATGCATATACTATACATATTAACGAAAATTATGTTAAAACTTCATTTTTCAACTCACCTTTTACTTATAATCACAAAATTCAGAATGTGTAAATGCCGCTTAAGCGAAGCGTACAGAAATTTGCGAAAATGATATAAAATGAAATGCCAAGAAATTGCCTGAACAAAGTTGCTCTGTGTGAACGCGACGAGCGACACCAAAAGGGAAATCGCCGATTCCCTGTCTGAACATATTCTTATGGTGCCCACAGTCACCGACGTGTCCGTTTGCCGTGTCTGTTTGTCGGGAGATACACAAAATTGAGCAAAACTTGTGCCCGCGCGTATGTTTTGTAAACAAACTTTGCGTACACAAAACTGTGTTTGTATGCATCAACACAATGTTGCCATTCCTTTGTTTGCATACATACTTTTACACACATTTTTCATTGTAAAATAAACCAAAGCCAAAAACCAACAAATGCAAATAGTTAATTTATCTATAATTAACATTATTAAACATCGATTTTAAATTAATTTAATAAAAATTTAAATTTTTATAAGGTTATTTTGTTAATGATTTTAAAAAGTTCTGCTTGGCAACACTGTGCGGTGAGAGAGCACTCAGCTGACACGGCTTCACGGCAAAAATCTAAATTTCTCAGTTTACACACGTACACGCCGCGCGTACCCGTCACACGAACACGTTGATGAGTTTGCATTTACATGGCGCTCTCATAAGTTTGATCGTGTCAGCTGACACGTAGCGTACGTTTGCGTCGGTGACTGTGGGCACTATTATAGTGCCCACACTCACCGACGTGTCCGTTTGGCGTGTCTGTTTGACGGGAGATACACAAAATTGAGCAAAACTTGTGCCCGCGCGTATGTTTTGTAAACAAACTTTGCGTACATAAAACTGTGTTTGTATGCATCAACACAATGTTGCCATTCCTTTGTTTGCATACATACTTTTACACACATCCGCGTTGTCAATTACAATTTTTCATTGTATAATAAACCAAAGCCAAAAACCAACAAATGCAAATAGTTCATTTATCTATAATTAACATTATTAAACATGGATTTTAAATTAATTTAATAAAAATTTAAATTTTTATAAGGTTATTTTGTTAATGATTTTAAAAAGTTCTGCTTGGCAACACTGTGCGGTGAGAGAGCACTCAGCTGACACGGCTTCACGGCAAAAATCTAAATTTCTCAGTTTACACACGTACACGTCGCGCGTACCCGCCACACGAACACGTTGATGAGTTTGCATTTACATGGCGCTCTCATAAGTTTGATCGTGTCAGCTGACACGTAGCGTACGTTTGCGTCGGTGAGTGTGGGCACTATTAAGCATACGATCAATGCACGACACTGCCATTCAAATGACTTCGGGCTGTAGCTTGAGAGCACATTCTTAAAATAAATCATACCAGTTGCACTACAACAGTCAAGCCAGCCGGTTTGTATCAGAGGTCTGCAATGAGAAGCTTATGTGCTAAGTATGCTCATGGAAGTCTCAATAATTTTGTGCATGCATACTTATTCGAACTTATAAAAATATAACAAATACTTACAACTACTTAACTAATGCCTAAATGTTTGAGTTCAATTGATACATTGCTTAAATGCGTGTCACTATTCGTCTTACTTATACGCTCTCTCATAAAGTACGTATAATGCAACAATTTTGTCGAGGTTCGATGTAAATGATGTATAATGGTACGTTGAATGCAAGGACTTCTCCTGCTGTAAATATATGGCATAGGCTGGAATATTTGTTGCTTAATTTATTATAACGGTTAATTACGATGGTCTCAGTTATTTTGAGTAATTATATTTCAACATTATCTTGTGCCAAAGTGTGTAAAATTTTCGTGGTGATCAGATGATAAGAGGTTTAAAAATGGACAATATTAAAAAATAATGGAAGATGGAGTGTATAGTTCGACCGAGAAACGGAATCGGAAAAGCCTTATTTGGAATATATTTGTAAATAATGATGGATGTGCAGTAGAAAATTATGTGTGCTGCCGTACTTGCAAAAGTACTATACTTAAATATAACCAAAAGCAGTCCTCCAATCTAAACCGTCACAAATGCTATACCTTATTTTCAAAACAGATACCGCCTAAGAAAATCAGACTAGAGGATAAACAAAAATCAATTGATGTCTGTTGTCAATGGCGTCAGCGTTCAACTGGTGACAATATTAGAAGTAAGCTTTTACATTTGCTGCAAGAATTCGGTGTTTCCAGTTTAGATAAGATAACATTTGTAACTGATCGTGGTAGCAACGTGAAAAAAGCGTTGAACAATGTAACGAGATTAAATTGTTCTAATCATTTGTTTTCTAATATGCTTGATTCTGGTTTTGAATCAAGTGACGAATTAAAAAATATAAAAGCAATTGCAAAAAATTAGTGAAATATTTTAGAAAAGCTAATTTGCAACATTTACTGCCGACGTCGCTGAAAAGCAACTGTCCAACGCGATAGAACTCACATCTGGTAATGCTAAAGTCAATTGCTGACAATTGGCTTCATATTCAGGAAATTCTAACCAATAACTGTGAAAATCAAAGATTAATATGTATTAATATAACAATTTTAAAATCGTTGGTGGGACTTTGGGAACAATTCGATGTCATTTCGCAGCAATTACAAGGTTGTAGTTATGCATCAATTTGTTTTGTAATGCCTTCAATAAGGCGACATGACGAGCAAGTAATTTTAACCTTAAAGGCCGATATTTTAAAAAATGTGGATGAGATATGGTTACATAATCTGGACGTAAGACATAAAGCGGCTTTCTTTTTGTACCCTCCCACAAATAATTTGCAGTCAATTGACATTGACGAAATAAAAAACTTTTGTGCTACCGACAAACTTGTGGAAGTGGAGAATAAACTCAATAAACGGATTGAGGAGGAGATTTCAACGCTCACTGCTGTTGTTGCTGAATCCACTGAGTGCATTTCGGTACTGAAGGAGAGAGTGGAAAAGTCTGAGTGCGAAATTGAGTGCTTAAAAGCGGAGTTGGTGAAGGGCGTAAAACGAACGACTGACATTGCTGCTGATGCTGTTGCTTTTGGCGTCCCATTTAGCGAAGGAGAAAATCTCAAGAGCATCTTTAACCAGATCTGTCTGTCGATTGACTTTTTAGCTCCGCAGATAAGAGATATTTTTCGCACAAAGCCTTCACGGGCGGGTGTGAACGGTGCGGTTGTAATAAAGTTTCACTCGCCGCTCGATCGCAATCGTATTCTACGTGCATTTGGTGACTACCGCAGGCGTTTTAACTCTGCTGTTCCCCTGCAACCCCTTGGCATCCTGGGGAGTTTTCATATTTTTGAAAGCCTTACGAAGGAGAATAGGCTTCTTCTGCAAGCGGCTATAAAATTACGGCGTGAGGGGAAGTTACAGTCTGCATTTACTCTCCGTGGATTTGTGCATGTAAGGCAAACAAATGATAAAACCACCCAACCAACCAAAGTCTTGTGTGAAAATGACTTGGAGCAGTTTCGCTAGTTATAAGCCTATGAGTGTGTATGATTGTATGCTTGTTTTGTTTTCTGTTTATTTATTTTATGTAAAGTTAGCGCAACTCAGCTTTTTTAGTTTAGGTTTTCTGTTTTATTTTCGTTTTTGTTGTCTTAAAGTTGCTTTTACTTCTGTTTGTTTAAATGAGTTTGGGGAGTAGGAGTGCGAGTGGCATTGAGGACAATAGCCTCGCAATGCTAAATATTTTGTGCAAGCGACAAAAGGGACTCAATGTTGTGCATTTTAACGCGCGCAGTTTGAATTATGAAAAAATGGATACGATCAGAGCGATATTTGAATTATCTTATGTTGATGTCATTTGTGTCTCAGAGACTTGGTTTAGACCAGAGCTAAAAGATGCCAATTTTGACATAAAAGGTTATACACTTTACAGAATGGACAGGAAGATTAAGAGGGGTGGTGGTGTGGCTATGTATTGCAAAAAGTATCTAAAAACTCGGTTGATACCAGGAATATCTGGTAGCGCCACTGAGCACATGTTAGTTGAAGTGTCCAGTTCATTGTCTAAAATCCTTTTGTCGTGTGTTTATAATCCCCATAAATGTTGTAATGTAAATGAATATTTTGCTATGTTGTCACCTGTAGCTGTTGACTATAATGAAATTGTTGTTTGTGGAGACTTTAATGTGAATCTGTTATGTGATGATTTGTATAGCCGCCGTTTGTTAGATGATGTTTCCTGTGTTGGTCTAGAGGTGGTTAATATTACTGTACCCACAAGATATGGGCAAAACTGTGATCCCAGCCTTCTTGATTATTTTATTGTGTCTGATACGTCTATTGTTTTAAAGTTTGACCAAATTTCTTTTGTAACTGACCACGATTTAATTTTCTGTGCATTTGATGTAAAATTTGACACCCACATTGATGCAGTTAGTCCGTCCAGTTCACCAGATTATCGTCTCCTTGACGTTAAGAATCTATTATGTGATATATCCTCGGTCAGTTGGTCTACTTGCTGGGGTCTAAGCTCGGTGCATGATAAGCTGAGCTTCTTGAATGAGATCGTGCTATACCTATATAGGACCCACGTTCCGACTCGCACTCGCCATGGTAGTACCTCCTCGTGCCCTTGGTTCAACAAGGTCATTCGTGCAATGATAGTTAAGCGCAACAAGAAGTATTCCGCCTGGAAAAAGAACCGCACCGAAAACAATTGGCATGCATATAAGCTTGTCCGAAATGAAACTACGGCCATTATAAAGCGGGAAAAATGTAGATACTACAGGAAAATGCTGGATACATCGCTGCCAAATCATGTTCTTTGGCGCAACTTAAAAAACCTTCGTGTGCATGTTAGTGACAGTTCTGATTGTTCTCTTAGTCCTGAAGACCTTAATGATGCTTTCGTCAGTCGTATTTCTCCATCTTGTATTAATACTTGTCTCACACCATGTTCCTCGTCTGCAGCGTCTATTTGTCAAGTATTTGAGTTTAATGTTGTGTCGGAATTTGATGTAGTTATGTGTATCAATAAGATAAGATCGAATGCAATCGGGGCGGACAGCATTCCAATTAAATTTATTAAAATAATTGCACCGTACATTCTGTCTACTCTGACCCATGCCATTAATCATAGCATAACAACTTCTTGCTTCCCTGACGCATGGAAAGTTGCCACGGTGCAACCAATAGCCAAAAACAAGTCTGCTTGCGATCCCAGTGATTTTCGACCGATTAGCATTTTACCTGCACTCTCAAAAGTCCTTGAGATGCTGATGTCTGAACAAATTCATGATCACATTAATAAATTTAGGCTTCTATCCCCATTTCAGTCGGGATTTAGAGCAAGGCATAGCTGTTCTACCGCTATTTTAAAAATTTTAGATGACATTAGAATTCCTTTTGACAAAAACCATCTGACTTTGTTATGCCTACTTGACTTTTCTAAAGCTTTTGACTCTGTGAACCATGACTTACTTTGCATGAAGTTGAAAAACTACTTTGGTTTCGGGAATTCCGCAACGCGTTTTATGCGGAGCTACTTGACGGGTAGAACCCAGTGTGTCAGAGTTGGCTCTCAGACTTCTGGTCTAAAACCACTGCTAGCCGGTGTGCCCCAAGGATCTATCTTGGGACCGTTATTATTTAGTATATTCATAAATGACATATTTAATGCTTGCCAGCACGTGCATATGCATGCATATGCTGATGATATTCAGCTATATCTATCTGCAGCTCATAAGGAAACTGGTTATCTATGCACAAAGTTGAATAAAGATTTAAAATCCATCTCTGCATGGGCGAAGAGAAATGACCTAAGTATGTCTAAACAGTGATAAATCGTACGTGCTGCCCATAACTAAAAAACGAATAAATTTTTCAGACATCCCGCCTCTATATATTGTCGATAAGCGCCTTAAACTCGTGTCTAAGGTGACTAATCTTGGGTTCGTTATTAATACCAGCCTAACGTGTGACGATCACGTGAACTCGATAATTGCCAAAGTGTACAATATTTTAAGAAACCTAAGAATGTCTGCAACTTTTACACCGGCCCCCGTTCGTAGAAAGCTTGCTTTACAATTAATAATGCCGATCATCTGCTACCCTGAACTTGTCTACAGTAAATTAAGTTCTCATTCTGCTCATAAAGTTGATGTGGCGTTCAACCATGTTACACGTTACGTATTCGGGTTAGCAAAGTTCGACCATATATCTGGATGGAGATCGCGGTTGTTAGGCTGTGAAATTTCCGATTATTTGAAAGCAAGAAACTGTATTTTTCTGTGTCGACTTATTATGTATAAGGAACCGAGCTATCTTTATGACAAACTAATTTTCCCTAAGTCAGCTCGAATTAATGACTTGATTGTACCGACTTATAATTATCTGGCGTCTGCTCGGTTATTCTTTGTCAATGCCATACGTACATGGAACTCTGTTCCGGCGCACGTTCGCAGTAGTCTAAATAAAAGCAACTTTAAGAATGTTTTATATATGTACTTTCGTTAAAACAATAAAAACATATTGTATTATTATGAGTTTCGCTAACTAAGTTCCGTCTTTCTGGACAATGTGTGTATATGTCCATATCTTCGTTTATAAGTGTTCGGTATTTTAGTCTTTAAAACTTAGCTTTAACTACTATTTTATCATTATTTTTTTGTTTTTTATAATATGTGTTTCTAATTTTACTTTTTATATATGATGTGTTGTACTATAAAAGATCCTAGATCTTATTGTACTAATGATTTTTCTGGCAATAAATGAAATGAAAAATGAAAATTACATATTAAGAAGAGATAATAGTGGAAACCAAATAGAACCACGCGATGCACCAATTTCTTCTATGCCTGTCAATGCAACCAACAAATTGCACTTTTTCTTCGGTGATGTACTTCAGACTTCTGCTATTTCAATACCCGAAAGCGCCAAAGATGAGGTAGAGAGATATTCTAGAGAGAGGGTGCGAATGGTGGAAGATTTTGACGTTATGCAATGGTGGCAAAGGGCAACAAATTACCCGAAACTAAGGAACGTAGCAATGAGCATTTTATCAATTACGGCAAGTAGTGCAGCGTCCGAAAGAGTTTTTTCTTTGTCTGGAAACATAATTACGGAAAAGAGAAACCGACTAGGTCCTAAAACTCTCGATAATGTTATATTTTTGAATTCTATTTATAAAAATAAAAAAATTTAAACTTCTTAATGCTAACTTTCATATCTACATTTAACCATGAATTTCACTTATTATTTTCTATACATTTTTTTTTATTAACAATGAATTTCACTTATTATTTTCTATTAATTTTCTATTTTAGTAAAAATAAATATTTTTTTTAGTTAGAAATGTTTGTATAATTTTTTCATTTAATTATTATATCAAATATGTGTATGTAAATAAAAAAATTTGCCATTTACATCTCATACATACATACATATGTGCGTTTATTTGATATTTTGTTCGTTTTTTTTTGTTGTGGCTGTTTATGCGCAGCATTTGCACGACGAGTTTGTTCAGTTCCAATATTTAGGAAACTTAGCTATTTGAAGCTGATCGTAAGTACTCCTGCTAAATTTATGAGTAGGTTTGATCAGTATGAGCATTAAGTATAAATATTGGAAAATGAGCATTGCATTAGAACATTCATACTTTTGTCTACTCATGCTTATGACTAGTCAAACTCGCTGCTTATGCGTTCGATTGCTCGAATTGAGTATAAGTCCGATGCTAAAATCGATATGTATGCATTCATACATGTTTTGTGATAAGCTACTCAAGGTGGCGATTTTGCTGCTCATTGCAGACCTCTGGTCTGTATTCCACGACTTAAGATAAGCACACAAGGAGAAAATGTTTGAAGCAATTTGGGAGTACGAATTTTTTGTCGTTCAAAATATGAATGATTAAGTTCAATGTTTAATATGCGAACATATTACTTGTCGTTCTGTAAAATACTTTTTACGTAGACACTACGTTGGTCATCACAATAATTTTGAATTACTTTCAGCTTATGAAAGAAAACTAAAATTGTATGAGTTGAAAGCAAAATATTTTTTGAAATATATTTTTGATAATGGTGATAATACCAATACTAATGCTTATAATGATATTACTAATGATGATAATGATATTACTTATGATGATAATGCTATTACTAATGATGATAATGATCAAGAAAACTCAAAATTTAAAAAAGCTTATTTTGTTGTTGCGTTGGCCTTGGCAAAAAAATGCCGACCATTCGACGATGGTATATTTTTTAAAAATTTGAGTCAGTTAGTTTTGGGGTATTTTGGAGAACAGGGAAAACAAATGCAACAGAATATTGCAAAAATCCCTCTATCCAGGCGAGCCATAGCACGACGAACCGAAATCATTAGTAAATATTTATATTCCTGAACTAAAAATAGATTATTTAACTGGAAATTTTTGTCTTTATGCCTTGACGAGAGTACTGATATTAATAATTTTAACCAGCTTATCATTTGCGTAAAATCAGTAAATGATCTTTTGGATACCAATGAAATATTATCCGTGGTCTCAATGCATGGACATGTAACAGGCGAAATCCTTTATAAAATAATAGACAAAAATGTGTTTTCCATATTCGGTAAAAATAAATGTTCTGCTATTTGCACAGATGGAGTCAGAGTAATGACAGGAAGAAATCAAGGTTTGATAGAATGGTTGATAAAAATAACATAAAAATTCCATCATTTCATTGTATTATTCACCAGCAATCGCTGTTTTCAAAAGAGTTGAATATGTCACATACAATGGAAATAACCGTCAAAATCATGCCTTGAAAGAGTCTTTGATATAAGACAAGAAATTAAAATTTTTTTGAACAAAATTCATTTCCCGAGTCATCTGAAATAGTTTCCAATTTATCAAACACAAATTTTCTTTTGGACTTGGCATTTTTATGCGATTTAACTTGTATATTAAATCAACTTAACCTCTCATTACAAGGCAAAAATAAACACATCCAACACATGCAAACCATTATTTACACCCGCTTTCGACTTGGGCATACCAGACTAACGCACAAACATCTTTTGGAAAATACTCAATCGCCTACATGCCCTTATTGCAACGCGGCGAACCTTACAATTCAGCATCTAATACAAATCTGCCCAGCATTAGAACACGTACGCCGAGAATTAAGTAATTCAAACTTAAAAGAACTACTTACCGATGTAACACATACAAACATAAAAGAAATTATAAAATTTACCCATAAACTAAACATATTTTTTGAACTGTAATATTTTAGATCTCTAATTTTAATGAATAGATTACTAAATAACCTATGAAGCTGATGGCCTCAGTCGCTAAAGCTGATCTCTAGTTTGTTAAGGCATAATTGTATTATCCTTTACAATAAAATAAATAAAATAAAATAAACACATCCTTGAGCTTGTGCCTATCATCAAACATTTTTACCGTAAATTGCAAATTTTGATAGAGCAGTTAAAAAATAATAATATATCAAACTTAGAAAAAACAAAAGAAATATTTACAGAACATGAAAATACCCAAAAACTACAATTACAAAAAAAGATTTCAAGATTTCAATATTATTAAAAGTCAAATAGAGTTACATAATTGTCCATTAATATGTGAAATTAATGAACGACCTTCACAATTACATGAGGACCTAACCATACTTAGAAACGATATAAGCCTGCCCTTGGAAATGGGTACAAGTTTTTGGAAGCATGTAAAAGAGGAAAAGTCTCCAAAAATTAAAACAGAAATTTTCAAATTATATGCCATGTTTGGTTCCTCATATGATTGTGAAGTTAGTTTTTCAACGATGAAAATTATTCAAACCAAATTGAGAAATACTCTGAATGATCAACACATTCAAGATTTAATTAGGATAAAAAGTTACGATTTCGAAATAAATATAGAAAATTTTATGGAATTCGAAAAAATATGACAGTGCATTAGGACCGAATAATATTTTCTATTTCACTCTCGTCAAAGCAAACAAAAAAATGCATGCATTTCTTCACTGTGTAAATAACAACATCGACGCTTCGCTCTCTCGAAAAACACACTAGCATTTGTAACTATGTATTGGTTTGCCCTGCACTGCTTTAGATCCGTAATCAGTAATTTTCACTTAAAAAATTGAAATGATGAATAATAATCATAGTGCTGAATAATTGCAAGCTTTATAAAATACAATTTTATGTGTAGATCCCTTTATGCACTGATAGAAGTAAAATGTCTTTATTTCGTAGCTGTTATTATTTATTTCGTAAACTGTGCGGTAGACAGTGTGTTTTAATATCTATTTGAAACACAAAAAACGATCACAACACTACTTTTTGCTGATATATTATATAATAATGTTCCATTAAGTTAAACAATATAAGAATATTACAGTATGTACCACAAAAACGAATTATATCTACAAAAAATCATAACTCCGAAAAAAAAAATCTTTGCTATTGGTGATTTATACTGATTGTAGTTCAAAGTGTCTACACTTTTTGAGAAAATAAAACTTAAAAAAAAATTTTCACTTTTTTTTTATTGTTAAATACAAAATTTCAAATAATGGAAATCAATCATTATATCATTCTATCTTAAAGTACCAAGAATACCTGACATTTTAGTAAAAACATTGCTAGAATCCATTGAATTTTGACAAAGTTATGGGCATTTAAAAAAAAAATTCTCACTGTCAACTTGAATAATCGATTTTTGTATGAAAAACAAAATCGCGTTTAATTCGGCCGAAAAATTTTTCCGAGCCAAAAGAAAAAATACGTGTCTCATTATTTGTTCCAACAAACAATGTATTTGAGTGTGGTCGAAATTAAAAATCATGCTCGTACCTGACCGGTTGTCTGGAAATGGAAAGCACCAGGAGACATATGGAGCTAAATGATGTAAGCGCCAAACTATTATTATTATTATTAAATAAAAAAAAATACATCACATTCGTAATAGCCAAAAATTCCTGAGTACCGAGTTTTATGTGAATCTTTTTTTCTGTTTAAATTCGGCATCTGTTTCGCTATTTTAGCAACTCTATTTGGATCCATTTCGGCAATTTAGGACAACGAGAATTTACATTTTATAGTAACAAATGTATAACAAATTGAGCAGGAAATGGCTCCGCTTATCCGAGCTGTCATCGGATTCACCCTAATCTATAATTCTATCGATCTCGATTTTTCACTATCTAAGTATTTAATTCTTTTTTTGTTAATATTTTATCCTCAATTCCCTAATGCAAGAATTTGAATAAATTATTTAACCACTTTCTCTTAGACTGTAAGGATAATTTTTCATAGACTTAAATAAATAAGCGGAACGTAAACTTAACGTAACAAATTTAAGTGCAACGTGCTTAGTGGAAAACATGTACAATTGGAATTGATTCTTTGGAAATATTGTCTGCTACTCCCTCCTACCTTCTCCAAGCACAATTTCCGTCTACAGAGGCCTATAGGTTAATTAACAATACTTTTTTGAAGAATACATGATTATTAAGTTAAGTTAAAAGATGGTCAGTTTTTTGATGACAGAAGTGTTAATTTTAATAAAATTAATAACTACAAAACACCAAAAAAATTAATGACAGTCAGGCTTAAAATTCGAGAACGGGCATTCTTTTAACAATATTCGAACAACGGCTACTCAAAATACCCAACACAAAAGCAAATACTTCGTTCATCAAAAAATGTTTTCCATTAAATGTTACATCGAAATTAATTTGCACAAATAAAACTAAAGACGAACAAAATAGCAAGTAGAAAAATCTTTAAGAAACGAAAGAATGATTACCTAAGATTCAAAATAGAATGCTTACAAACTCCAAAATGCTATCCATAAATTTGCAAATTTACACTTTAATGGACCTATTGGACTGAGTAATATCGCATAGAAAACAATGAATAAGAGAAAACGTTAAAAAAAAACTCGGAGATCTTGAAAAACAAAAAGAATAAATGAACAAACAACACGGGACAGAACCCAAATTTTATGAAACATGCGTGAACTTTGGAAATCGGAGGTTGAAATCCTAAATGCCCCTTGTTAAGAATAAGAGCAGGGGAATCAAGAAAACAATTGTGGATATATAAGTGGTCTTATCACCAAATAAGCAATAAAATATGTCATAAGGAATGCCAGAAGATAATAAATTTGAACCAGATCCACAAATTGAGTATCATTAACCCCTTGGCTCCGCCAATGAGCGCACTGCCACAGTGAGACCAATAGCTGGACCACGAATTTCAACTTTTTCTCTTTACCAGAAACGCCGTTATGAAATTCGTATGTAAAATCACCCCCTGATTTCGAAAATTGAGTTCATTTTTGATTCTATGGTACCGTTTTTGAGATATTTGCAATTTACCGTTATTCGAAAAAACCAAAAAGATGGCTCCTTTAAATTACGTATATCTCATGAACGGGTCAAGCAATTTCAAAAAATTTGCTATAATACATTGGTTTTTGCTCAACCAGATAGTTTTCGAGATATTAGCTTATCATTTTAGATTTTTGTTTTTTTTTATGAAAAAATATGAAAAAAATTACTATTTGCGAGGGCAGCATTCCAAAACCACAACTTTTTTTCCAGATATTTTTTCTTTACGTAAAGCTCTGTTTAATTAGAAAAAAGATAATCGAAGAAAATCGATGCAAAACTACGTAAGTTATGAACGATCAAATAAAAATACCCAGGTTGCGCAATTTCAACGTATACCTCAAAACGTATGTATGGTATAAAGAAGAGTGAAATATCTAGCTAGGCTCTGTTTCTATTGAGTTAAAAGTTCAATTTATGAATGAAATTACCCATATTTTTAACTTTTTTTTAAATTTATTTATGTTTATACTATATTCTAACAATCTTTATCTTAATTTGATTTTGCTATGCAGTCGAAATAATTATGTGTTCTACTTTGACGCTTATTCAGTTTAGGATTGGTTTCTCTTATGAGAAACCAGCAGTAATCACCCATCATTGCGACGTCCCAGAATCTTTGATATCGATTCTCAATTAATTTCATTTGCTGATGAAACCTTTCGCCATGTTCGTCACTTTCGTCGCCAAGATTTGCCGGAAAAAAGCTGAAATGTGAGTGGAGAAAGTGAATTTTTAAAGACATATTTACGCCTGGAAAGAAAATATTAGTTAGGTAAACAAGTTATAAAATTTTGGGAAATTAATTTTAAGAAGCCTTTAATATTTACCCATTTTCGCATAATTATTGATTAAGTCGTTCACTATCTGCTCGTAGTTAGGGCTTTTGTGTCTACCGAGAAAAGAAGCAACGACCTTTTCAAAGGATTCCCACGCTGCTGCCTCAACTGATGAGAGTAGTCCTTTGAATTGATTATTGTTGATCAACTTTTTTATTTGTGGTTCAACAAAAATACCTTCCTTTATCTTGGCTTGAGAAATATCTGGAAAAATTGTTTTCAAATAGTCGAATGCTTCGCCTTCTTTGTCCAAAGCCTTGGAAGTATGATTTTCTCTTTTTTGACAAGAGGGATGTATTTGATGTTATCCAAGCACCAACGGTAACCTCGACTCTTTCCGGCCAATCCTTTCTGACGTAGTGGTCCTTACGAGCTCGGCTATCCCACTTGCACAGGAAGCAGCAGTGCTTGGTGTAGCCACTTTACACCGCATAGCATTGCAACGACTTTGAGATCAGAACATATTTTCCAATCATGCTCTTCATATTTGATAAATTTGAGTATTTTTTGCATTTCCTCGTAGGTTTCCTTTGTATTTACTGCATGTGCGATCGGGATAGAAGGCTTTTTGTTACCAATATGCAATAATACAGCCTTCAAACTCAGTTTATTGCTGTCTATGAACAATCGTCACTCTTTTGATTCATATGTTTGACCAAACTCTTTGAATAAACCAGGAATGTCGTTGCAGTAGCATATACTGTCGTTCTTGGTATAGTGTTTGGGAAATGGTTCGTGACGAGTTCTACAATATATCACCTTTACATCGGATGACACAAATTTAAATTGTTGCATACGAGAAGTGTGGATCTCGGCCTTTTCCTTGGATAGTTCCAAATCTCTTATCCAATCATTAAGTTGTGCTTGTGACAGAACGTTTCTCTCGTTTCCCATACGAAATTCAGTACAACTTGATTCCCCGCACTCAGATATTACTGTTGACAACGGAACTCGATCCGCAACTGCCGTTGAATGTAGTACTGGTAATGTCACTGAAGGTACGCTAGCATAGGTTACTCTTCTTGATCTTCCAACGCCAAGTACTTTTGTTTGACAAATATAACACTCTATTGAATGGCAAATAGGTTCTCTCCATATCATTGGTGTCTCAAATTTTATTTGTTGTCCTGATTCCGACTGAATCAATTCTACTCGACACGATGTACACAAAGTGTTCGGTGTCCATGGTTTTTCAGCATTTTTGGGCTCATTGCCAAAATACTTGGAGTATAAAGTTTTGATATGATCTGAGAACACTCGTCGTCGCCTTATGATAGTATATTGACATGAAACAGAACATATCTGGATCGTTATTACACTCACAATCTCGCGTCCTTTTACTCATTTTTTGTTAATAAATCACGGTTTTGGAATTTGACTTATGAACTGAACTATCTCCGGCGAGCCTTGCAGATGTTATGAAGTTTCAAGGCGCATTAACTCATATTTATACTCGGACCACGAATAAAATTGAAAAAATCAAGTCTTACCTAGACAGAAAAGTTCCTTTTTATTCGAAGCCGGGAAAAGAAAATACTACCTGCTTTAAAAATTTTCTGTGTCTTAAAATTTTGAAAATCTACCTGCATACTTACCCATAAGTGACGGAAATACATGTTTATAACTACATGCCTACAGCAGGTTTCGAACCCAACCACTCTTCCCTTCGATGCAACCACTCTACCTACTATAAAACAATTCGAGTATTAAAAGTACTTTTTGATTTATTTAAAGAAAAAGTATTATCATTGTTATGGTGTTATTCGTTTATCCGGATAATATCCCATTTGCACTTCATACCTTTAATATATGTACTAAGTATGTATACATACATTGAAGTTGCGCAACCTGGGTATTTTTATTTGATCGTTTATAACTTACGTAGTTTTGCATCGATTTTCTTCGATGATAGCTTATCTTTTTTCTAATTAAACAGAGATTTACGTAAAGAAAAAATATCTGGAAAAAAAGTTGTGGTTTTGGAATGCTGCCCTCGCAAATAGTAATTTTTTTCATATTTTTTCATAAAAAAAAACAAAAATCTAAAATGATAAGCTAATATCTCGAAAACTATCTGGTTGAGCAAAAAATAATGTATCATGGATTTATAGCAAATTTTATCGTCTTTCTGATTCTGTAACCTTTTTTGAAATTGCTTGACCCGTTCGTAATTAAAGGGAGCCATCTTTTTGGTTTTTTCGAATAACGGTAAATTGCAAATATCTCAAAAACGGTACCATAGAATCAAAAATGAACTCGATTTTCGAAATCAGGGGGTGGTTTTACATACGAATTTCATAACGGCGTCTCTGGTAAATTTTGGCCGTCGACCAGTGTCAACCGCAAATCTGCACTTTGGTATAAAATGTGACTAGCGAACCCGGCGAACTCCGTTTCGCCACCAGATGGCTTCGTTTTTTTTAATATTTCGTTTGGGGATTGAAAGATAAAGAAAATTTTTTTTGTTTTATATTTGAAAAGGAAAAATTTTATTTCATTTCACAACAGTAATGAATTCATTTCGATTACAAAAATGAAGTGTAATTTAGTTGAACTTGTATAAGTAAAAAATTAAAGTGAATCCAAAGTAAATACTGAATCGAAGCGTTATACGTGTCTGCAAATTATCCGTTTCATTGAAGTGCTCTTTGGTAAACCACATTTTTGGTTTTTTTGTCTGACGTTAACACAAACAAAGCGGATGGCTTCCCAACTCGTGAACACGCAACGTATAGCTGCCCATGTGAAATACAATGATTTTCTAAATTTATCCCGCAAACACTAAGCGATTGGCCGTGCGACTTGTTAATTGTCATTGCGAACGCAAGGTGAACCGGAAATTGCAATCGTTTGAAGTCAAACGGAAGATCAGTCGGAATCATTGGTATTCGAGGAATACATACATTTTCACCTGCGTACTTTCCGTTAATAATGGTTGCCTCAATCAAATTAGGCATAAGTCTTTTCACCGCAAGTCGAGTACCGTTGCAAAGTCGCGGTGGATTAAAATTACGCAATATCATAATAACTCAACCAACTTTGATTTGCAAGTTATGTGGTGGAAATCCTGTTAACACCAGAGAGTTCAAAAACTCCGTTGGATAATTTACTACATCATCGGAATTTGTTATGGAATCAACGGATTTGTATGTCACCAAATCGCCAGCGATTTTTGATTGAATGGGGAAATTCAGTGCGTGTACATCATTATTGTTTGCGGAGAGAATTGCTCGTTGTCTTAACCAAGCATAATTCTGATAATTCTCACTAATGTTTGGGAACACATTTTCAATAAGAGCTAATTGAGAGTCTACAAATCGGCAAAAGTCGTTGGTAAGAGTAATTAATCCAGTTGTCGCATCAACTGGGACTTTTCCATTTCCAACAACTAACAATTGTTTTGAAAATTGTGCAGCACTTTGATCATTTTGAAGTCGAACTCTTATATTAGTGGTTAACGATAATGTTTTTACGTTATTCCACAAAGATGATGCCTTCAGGCAAGCATTCAATTCATCTGCAGGCGTTCCACGAGGAATTACTGGCAACGTCTGCCTGAAATCGCCTGCCAACAATATCATCAAGCCGCCAAAGATGTTGTTATTTCGCCGAAGATCCTTCAGTGTGAAGTTAAGTGCTTCAAGTGATTTCTTATGTGCGATTGTGCACTCATCCCAAACAAAGCTTGCATTGCATCAACAATTTTCCCATTGCACTGGATCGGGAAATATTGCATGTTGGAGTATCAATTATGTTTAAATTGAGTGGCAACTTAAGCGCAGAATGTGCAGTACGACCGCCATCTAGAAGAGTTGCCGCAATTCCAGATGATGCTAACGCCAAAGCTATGTCACATCTTGATCTCACAGTGGCCAAAATCAATGAAAGTACAAATGTTTTCCCTGTTCCTCCGGATGCGTCCAGGAAGAATAGACCACCAGTATTATTGTCCACCGCTTGCATTAATGTTTCGTATACTTGTTTTTGCTGTTCATTCAGCAACGGCAGATTATTTCGAACGAATTCCTGCAATGTATCAATATTGTATTGCAGCTCTCGATTAAATTCTTGGTTGAATCCATCGTGCATCGATCGATTTGGCGCAATCATTCCTACTTCAATCAGTAGCTTGTTTGCAATATTCAAGCATTGATCCTCAATCAGAATCAATCCTTCATTGTAGATTTCATAGGTTATTTGCATGTCGGAATTATTCGTTCGAATGCGCAAGCGATGCAAGATATCTTCACATATGTCGTCTTTGTATTTGTTCCATAACTGAATTGGTTGTGAAGGGAAACAGGTGGTGATGATTATTGCGAACAGCGTTCGTATTTGGTACGCATTTGATGAAACACCTGAATCCGCAAGTGTTAAATCCCAATAAGAATCGATCTCCAGCAAATCCAATAGTTGACATGCTACTCGATATGTTTGGCATTGGTGGACATTCATAGTTTTCAAATGCGCAAATGATTTTGGTACACATACATTTACCAACAGCAGTCGCAAATAAAAACATTCATAATTTGTAGGATGAACAGTATACATGCGGCCTAGCGCATCAGTGGAAGACACCTGTGGCCAATCTGAAACTGAGGTTCCTTGTTTGCGACGTTGAAATTTCTTTGCTGATTGATTTCAAGTGTAATACTTGGGCATTTCAACGTACATCAGCGTCGCTGCGATGGATTTGCTTCACACATTGCAAAGAAGCTAGTCAATGTTGTCGATGGTGGTCTTTCAGCTCGTTGTGCCGCATTAGCCTCAGTGAAGTAAACTCTTTGTCCATTTTCCAAATACACTGCTAAATGTACAAATGTGGGATATCTTTCATGAATTTGAAATGACAATAATCGCCACAATGCTTCATTAGTACTGACGTATCTGCCCATTTGGAAGTTGCTGATTTCGTCATTCGCATTTTCCGACGCAATACCAAACACAGACATGTCGCAGCCTTTTGTGACGTACTTGCACAAATATTTGACTGATTTGGCCGAATGACAACTCTCAACGTTCGCATGTGTTTCGAAAATTCGTGATAGCAGCGGGCAATATGGTACAATGAATTCATTTCCGATCTCAATCTCTTGATTTTGAACTTTAACTTTGATAGTTCGACCATTATCTTCTTTTGAACGCCGACGATAAATTGGATATCCATCGTTCCCTGTGACTGTTTCAGCAACTAACGGTCGCGGATATCGTTTTGTGCACTTTCCATCAGCCATGCAAGGCGATAATGGATTTAATGCACCGCACGGTCCATGCACCATCTGTGTCGTCACAATGTCGTGTAGATGGGGATCAGTGACTGGATCAGGAATTTCAGCTGATATGATGTCATCCACTTTATTTGAATGTTATTTGTTCAGCAACCAAATTAGGATATGAGCATGCGGTAGTCCACGCTTCTGCCATTCCACAGTGTACATATAACAACGTGTGTCAAAACTCGATACTTAGCAAGCACACCAATCATAACCTTAAGTTTTTGCTGAAATACTCTGGCGATTATGTCATGGCGATCTTGCGGTTTTTGGCCCGGGTCCAACTCACGTTCAATTTCCGTCCACTTCGGATTGCATGTAATCGTAATAAATAAATCTGGAGTTCCATAATTTCGCACGTACATACGTCATAGCGTCTTGAGCGTATTCGTGCATGTGGCGTGGGCTTCCGATATAAGATGATGGGAGAATCGTCAGACGTCCAATATTCTGAACATTACCATCTGAATGAATAGCATCACGCAAGTGTATATAGTCCTCAGATCGTAGCTTTGCCTGATTGAATCGGATGAACGCTAAACGTTCGGTCTCGACTTTGACATACATGTCGACAGCGAATTGCTGAAATAGCCGACGGCACTTCAGAATGACATTCTCCTCATGTGTACGAATCATCATACGATACGCCTAGTAATTCATTGCGCTTAGGTTTTTGTTCGTTGATACGCCTGAAAATGCAAAATTAAATGGATTGTTAATGGAAACCAATAATAGCAATAATTAGTGTGTGAATATTGTACCTGTAATTGGATCGACCATCTTCAACGTGATGTCGTATCCGTCTTGCCCTAGCCAATAAAGGATTGGATATTGTAACGCATCCTACAAACGATGTTTCTCGTTTACACGATGCATGATATTGCTTCTTCGCTGAACGACAATGTCTCGTGATTTAGTTGGATCGCCAACAATAATTGCAGCAACATCATCAACGGCGGGTGCATTGAATCTTCGCACATGTTCACCTGTTGGGGTACGATCCGCTCTTATGACAAATTTGTACGTATCCGATGGCATTCGTTCCAATGCTGTTTTGAACATATTAACCACAGCGTTATTAGCGTGGAAAAATGCTTGCAACTGTTCAATAGTTCGTCTCTTTAACTGTTGTGTTCCCTGTATATTGCACCGCACATTCAGCTGATCCACCATCGACGAAATGAAATATATTTGCAGAAATTGATGCGGTTCATCTGGTGTTGGCACCATTGAACCATGCAAATGATATATTTGTCCTTGTATCTGTAATTGCAAACAATCATTTGTTGAAGAATACGGTGTGACTTCTGATCGTGTGATGGTGTAGTGTGTGGTGTATGTGTAGTTGTTATTTATTGCAATTGATTGTGTTGGTGTGATTGATTGGTGTGAGTGATTGGTTGTGTGTGTTGTATCTTTTACCTTGCAAGTCGGCATGAAGCCGCCTTCTCGAATGATATTAGCTCCAAATGAAGTCATGCGAAAGCAGTTATTGTATTCAAGGTTGTGTTGAAGAAAATGGTTGGAATCAGGATCACTTCCATCGAACAATGGTGTCAGTGGCTGTGGTGGTGTAAGTAATGGATCCAGTTTGACTTTTCCACTTGCGCAGCACAATCTATCCGTTTCTCTTTTGAACTTTAACGCATTGCAATATCGGCATATTGATCCAATATCTAAATTGTCATCATCACTGTAGTTCGTAGTGGGATCATATTGGAATGCCAAGCGATTGTATGATGCCAATGATCTTCGTGTGCTCGGGCATTTTCTCTTATTATATTTTGTCTTTCTTCGCTTAAGTTCTGGGAATACACTTGTTGCTGGCTTGCATGTCTTGTGCGGCGGCCGATGTTCGCACGTCGTCCTCTAGGCATTTTGGACTATGGACAGACTGGTGAATTTAACCTCAAATGCACGATCCACATAATTTACACAATTCAACTTACCACCTTAAGGACAAATGCCTGCTGTTGAAATTGACTAAAAATTTGCACAATACGCGTGATGGTTTTGATGGTTTCCAATTGATCTGTCAGGAAACGAATAGCTTCAACCTCAATTTCGCAGTGAACACAATACCGGTTTTAATTTTGCGTTTGAAAGAACGTGCGCATAATAAAAAATGTCACATAAAATTAACTGAGCAGAGTACAATGAGTAGCTGTCACACAATGTATCACGCACCAGCGCCATCTACTTAAAATAATGGCGCCATCTGCTCCACCACCATGCAAAACCATATTGGTTTGTAGTACATGCTATGTATCAGAGATGGCGCTGTATGTTAAAAATTATTTCCTCTGTTTTCCTGCTTTTCTTTTTAAATTTTTCCTGAATTTAGTTTGCTATAAACCTCACGGCGCCCGAGACCTTTCCAACGAATGCAAAACCGTGGAAATCGGTTCGTGCGTTCTGGAGTTATAGCGTCAGGAAGGAAACCCCGACTTATTTTTATATTATAGATAATACTTAAAAACGACACATAATAGCGAGCATGTGCGAAATTAGTTCAGTAAATGACCTAGGAACAGTTATTTCAACATCAGCAGTCCTCATGAGGATGCTTATGCAAAGCCTAGAAGGGAAGTACACGAAGCATCTAATTAAAAGCTTAGGAGTGACGTTTAATGCGAGATACTACGTGGACGACATCATATGTATGCTAAGTAGAAGAAGTATTGCAATCTGTCGACCACCAGCTTAAAAATATAAATAAGCAAATAACACCGAGTTCGATGTAATGTTCGAACCTCTAAAGCCCAGTACCCTAATGAAGGCTATACGATCATTAGTAACACTATTTCTAATAGTTTTACGGTCCTGGGCACATCGAGCAGCCTTACATAATAAAAAATACCCGGTTATCATATTTTCATCGAAAGAAACCAGTATAGTTTTGAAAACAATCACAATATTTTTTAAAATAGTAAAGATCTATATTAAGATCTTGTAGGTTTCACATTGGCTAAATTTGATATTGTAAGATATAGTTGTAAGATATAAATTCGTCTTCCCGGCACTGTGATTATCATATGCGATTATATACTTAGCTCTTGCAAGCTTTAATACTCATTGGGGGCTAAACACCCCCGAAATTCTTCAAACTGTAAGACTTTCTTGGAATTAATTTACTTTTTCTTTATTAAAGTAAAGAAGAATCCCTCCAAAATATTTCTTTGTCTGTGCCACTGTGTACATTGAGTTCAAAGAAGTTCGCATATGTAACAGTAACGAGTATTATTCAATTCAAGTGGAAATGTTTCAATTGTTGATTATTTCACAAATTTTGGATTGTTGTTATATAATATTGCGTCAAGTTTTCTCCCTGGAAAAGATTATTACTCAAGTTAAAAACATTTGAGTTTTTCAGCAGGCTGTAATTAAAAACTACGTTATTAATAAGTGGTAGAACATAATCAAATGGATCTTCCGCTTAAATCTGCAAAAATAATGTACCAAAACAATGACTGTAGTGGTTGGTGAAAAAAAAATATATATATAAATATTTCAGTTAGTACTAGTTAATATTTTTATAAACAATTGTTGTTAGTACTTCTGGGACCCTGTTGTTATGCGAACAAACAAATTTAATGAACTGTTCGCTTGTTTTCCAAAAGCATTGACAAATTTTGTAGTTTGTTTCTGGTCAAGTTTTTCAGTTTTTGGTGAGAGGTCGACGGAAAAACCAGTCACGGGCTTGCGCGCCTGAGTCACTATAAGTGAGGAATCATCCTCATACACAATTAATCCGTCTCATTTGAGTTTTGAAACTGTGGTCCATATAGTTAATGATGCAATGGCATTATAGAACCAATCTTCAGAAAGAAAAAGAGGTTTACATGTTTTTTCAGTTTTATATTCCAAACTAGTTATGAAAAACAAGAATTTCAAAACCTGATCTTGTCTAAATCCAAAGGAACGTTTTTTCAAAAACCGATATCTCGAAAACGGCTGAAGAGATCCTGGAGCACTATTTCAATCGGTACTATAGCATAAAAAATCGGAAATACAAACACCTATTGGTGTCCGATTTGGCGCGGAGTGTCTCATATATAGAGCATATGTTATATATCTACTAGCGTACCCAAACATGTACATATTTATCTCATATATTTTATTTTCCACTGATTTTGGGCATACAAGACTTTTTGTGTTTCCACCTTGTGAACATGTTATATACAATTCGCCACAAGAAAAACATGGATTTAATCCACAAAACTTTAGTGATTGCCCTTTTGCTTCATTTATTGGCATTGAGTAAGCAACATGTTTGCGTTTTGTGCGCACTTTTGCCATGCCTGAGCCTTTACCAATGCCACATCCAAGAGTATAGATGATGCAATTTTACGGCTAAATGGGCTGCTCCATACAATAAGGTATCAACAATTCCTGACAAACCAATAGCCGCTTTCAACATTTAAAACTTGAGTAGTAATTGTGCATTGGCTTGTCATTGGTCTTCAACCCGTAGTAGTTGATTTACTGCAATGAACTTAGACAAGTCTTCAATAATGAATTGTTGCTCAATAAATCTCGATCAGTTTTATCACAGGTAGACATATATTGGATTTTAAAGCTCGTTTAAATACTTTGGACGCCTATAAAAGACACATATGTACATTCATTTTTAGATATAAGATTAACAGAAAAATTGCCTAAGAATCGTTTGGAATGTTGTTAAAAAACTCGCGTATGTAATCGTTACTTACGTAATTATCTAACTTTATTAGTGAAAAAATTATGTTTTTTGAACCATTAACATGGCACGACCAAAGAACGTCGATTACAAAGAAGTTGCATTACTCCCACCGCTCCTCTAACAAAAGATCGTGTGTAATTTCGCCATACCAGACATAATTAGACTTTTGCAGATTGATATTAGAATGTGATTTGATCTAGGTCGACGTTTATTTTAGGGGAGAAATCAAACTTTTTGTATACCACAACAAAAAAATATTAAAAGAAAACATTTTCGAAATGTTATTTGTTTTTCTTAAAGGATTGAAAAAATGCTATAGGAAATACATATATGTGTCGTTTTTCGAAAAAAAAATTGCACAAATTGTTGAACTCATAAATTCGTGGAACTACTCGTGCAGGAAAAAGACCGGAAGTTTAAGCCGCTATAACACTGCAACCCGTGCATATACACACCCCTCCTTTTGAACTTTTAATATATTCACACCTTAACCAAGTTTCATCAAAATCTGAGATATGAAGTTTTCGAGGTGGAAACACTTGACGTGGCCCCATATACGATTTTTGAAGAGGGTTGTCACCTTTTAACGAAAGAGGGTTAAGGAAGCTATTTTCGAAAATATATTCGGAGAGGGTTGCCGCCTCTCTAAAAAACCTAAACTCAACTAAATTTACAAGGTAAATGAAGCATTATAATATTGATTTGAACTGACTGAGGTTTAAGACAAATTAGTATCGCAAAAGGGTTGAAGGGTTGCTAACTCTTTGAAAAATAAATACATATATACATACGTATATATATATATATATACATATATGTACATATATATTCACGCAAAGGTTTTTTGAAACATGTTCATAAAAGAGTTGCCACTTTGCTAACACTTTTTAAGTTACTACGTACTATTAGATGTGTGTGATAGTTTGTAAGTGAGTGAAAGTTCACGCGCGTTTTAATTATTATTAATTATAATTATATTTAATTTCGGACTCTCCTCAGAGTGACTTAAAAGAAGAGTTATCAAACTAACTCCAAGAAATATCCGGAATCACCTGCAAATATGCCTTGGTTTGCGTCCCATGATTTTTTGGCGCCAAAAGTGATACATTGATACACGAGTACAATTAGGTATTCAGCCAAGTCTGTAGTTAACCGATACAGCATCTGAAATTCGGTTGGATTCAAATGAAAAAGATTTTCCATCTCCCGGACTAAACGTCGATCCACTGTTGGAGCGCTTACTTCTTCGTCACCTCGTCATAAATCATATTCCAAATATTACAACAGACAGTATATAATGTTTCCTTTTTAGTTTCAAGGAAACAAATCACCGAATTTCAAATTTGTCGATTATTTAAATTGAAATCACGAATTTGTCATTTCTCAATTGAGTTAACAGCTTCAAATTTGTTGTCGTTTAGCTTTCGATAAACGACTCGCTAACGACGACAGCTGACTCGCAAGTGATACGTAATTATATCTTACGCATGAATACTTTATATGTACATATATCTATACTACTTATAAAATAAAGTCGCTAAAAAGCTAGTACGGAATTGGCTTCGCACAGAATGCTCCGATTTGAAAGCGGTTTTTTGCATTTTAAAGCTTAGCTGTGTGAGATGGACTTTTTTTATATAATGTGAAGGAATATATAAAGGGGGCGTGGCAATCGGACAAAATGTGGTAAAAAAACATAAATTTTTGGTTTACACAGCCATACATCATAACCTAATCCACCGATTAGAATGAATCTTCCTTGAAGTTAAACTTTGAAATATTTACTTTCGTTCTGCATCAAAAAAATAGTTGATTTCTTTCTAATTTAACCAAAATTGTTTAAACAAAAGCAGCACTTTTTCCAAAAAAATCTGTTTGTGTGTTTGTTCGCGGCCAACCGAACAAGTCAGATTGCTTTAAGCGACAGCTGTAGTGAGCCATTCATTTGATGAATTCGCGAAAGAGCTCGGTAGCGTTACTTCACTTCGGACGTATGTATGTATGTATGTATGTTACATAATTTCGCTTTTATTTCGGCTTCACATATATATTTATGCATGGTGCCAGATTAATGCAACAAAAACGAAAAATAATGCATGCATATTTTTAAACATACATACATATATACTCCTAAAGTTTAAACAAAAGTACTATGTTTTCGTATGTTTGTATGTATATACTATGCATGTATGTATAGACTTATTTGTGTAGTAGGGAGATTGAATTCTACAACATTTTGTTTTATCCAAATTTGTATGATGATTTCCAAAGACTGAGTACCGATCCATTTTAATTTTTTTTGTTCGGCAACCATGAACATCTTTCTTCAAAAAGAACCGTTGCTTTTCACGAATTATGCTATTAAAATTTGTATGTTAGTTGCGGGAGTACATTAAAACGATCGCAGTTCATAAAGTTTTAATTTGAAGTGATTTTTATTAATCAAAAGTGCAGATTTAATAAATAATTTGACTTTTGAGTGGTAAGTACATTACAGTGCAATGTTTTATATTATTTAGTGTAATTTTACAACCAAAGTTTCCTTAGGGCCATTTTCAAAGTTGCGAGTTAACTTACATTCCACAGTTAACTATGAATTTTCGATTCAATTTTAGTAATTTAACTAAATATTCACTACCCAATGTACGATAGACAACATTTTATTTCTACCAATATTGGACAGTTAAACTTGAGTTAAGTCGACATGAAAATCGAAAATCGAGAATTAACTGTGGAATGTAAGTTAACTCGCCACTGTGAAAATGACCATTAGGAAAATAAGTGATTTCTATGAAACATAGTTGTTACTCAAAGCTTAAAGATTTCTATAAAATTTATAAAAGTTCTCAAAATTAGATAAAAATATAATTTCTTATTTTTTATTATAAAAGTTCCCAAAATTAGAAAAAAATATTTGGTTTTTTTATACGAAATTTTAGTAAGTTCTTAAATATGCAATTGAAATAGATTATAAATTACTAGCAAACCGGGCAGGTGTTTTTCTTTTCAACCATTTTCTTCTCAGCTATGACATTTGACCAACTTTCCAGAGCAAAAAATATATATGTACATTAGAGTGCTTCAAAAAAAATGTTTGTTTCTTTTTTTAACACTTACCTTTGATGGAAAAAAATCCTCACCAAATAAAAAAAAATACTAGCTGGCAACGGTTGCACGAGGCTTCGCCACGCACTTTATGTTTATGTATGTATACTAGCAACCCGCACCTTGTTTCACATAGGTTGATAATGTTTAAAACAACTTTATAATTGAAATAAAAGTAATTTTTTGTAATATTTCGGAATAATGACCCTAGTAAATAAAGAAAATTTCATAAATAAATAAAGTCCAATTAGAAGATATATTTATGTACATACATATTAATTATTCATATTCAGTTAGTTTTTATTTTCAGTTTTATAACACTTCATTGTATACAATGTTCGCAGCTTTCCCATCAGGAACCAAAACAAATAAATTGTCTTTGTTTGTTTCACGGGATAGAGCAACATATGTATAACTGGCCATGCGTAAAACATTGAGATCTAAGGTCCAAACCGGCCACCTTAAGTGTTTGACCTTAAGCCTTATTTATTGTTACTGCAAAACATAATTTGACTGGAAACTGGAGCCGTTTAAATTGAAATGGAAGATATGTTGGTATTATCGGGATTCTTGGAATCAAGACGTTTTCTCCAGCACCACAGCCAGTCAAAATTGAACACTCAATCAAATGCGTTCTAATTGTTTTGATCAGCAGCCTAGTTCCATTACATAAAGTTGGTGGATTTAAATTGCGTAGTAATATTACAGGAGCTCCTACTTTAACAATTAGTTTATGTGGTGGCGTTCCGGGGGGATTTAGAGAATTTAAAAATTCTATTGGGTAATGTACTTCCTCGCTAATGTCTATTATTGTGTCTATTGAGTGGAAAACTTGTGCTTCCGTAGTAAAATTTGAAAGTATTAAGGCATTTACTGCATCCACCTGATCATTGGTAGCTGACAATATTGCCCGCTCCTTAAACCAGTCCAATGAATTGGTTAAAAGACCACCAACTCCAATTAGATCTTCAATAGTTTGGGTTAAATTACAAATATTTGTCAGATCGATTTGCCCACATGTCGTAGGGAACTGTCCGTTACCAATTTTTAGCAAGTTATTAGCAAAAAGTGCATTTCCTTGTCCAGAAGTAGAAACTCTCATATTTTCTTTGATCTGTACTTTATTTATATACGGCTAAAAATAAGACATTTTCAGAGATGCGTTATGGGATGTTTACCCATTCGTGTGGTTTTTAATATAAAAATAAGCTAAAAGGGTAAAAGGGCTTTCAGTAAGCTTACAGAACAAAACGTGGGAATTTTAAAAATGGATACCTTTTCGTTGCTAAGTTGAATACTTGAGGAAGCTGCCAAATGAAATAGTTTCAAGGAAAATAACTTTTTTCACACTTCAAGTATTGAATGAATAGCCTCTTTCACGCCGATGTCAACCCTTTCTGGAGATATGGATGAAAATGTGGATTAAAGAACACCAAAATAAAGCGGTTTTGGGGATAATGACCGTAATTTTGAAAAACGATATGTAGGCAAGGGCGGCGATATGGAGATTTTATTAAGAGTGAAATTTGTAAAAAATTGGAGAGTCGTTACACCGTACCTTGCAATTCACACTTCATATCTTACATCTTTCATTTTGTATTCCCCCATACCGTGAGCAAAGATGTTTACATATCAAAAAGCCAATTTTACATGGGAAACTAAAAAAAAAAATGGCGACCCCTATGAGTTCAGCTATAGGACCCATCTTTGAAATAAAATAAATACTTGGCAAGATTTACCTCCGAGTAGATTTAGGCCGAGCTTCTCTTGCGCCGTGCTCCTTTTTAATTTTTCCTACAAACTGGCGGGTCCCCTACATGTTTTATGCCAACTCCGAACGGCATCTGCTAGGCATATGAATTTTCATGCCAGAAACATACTCGGAGTGTTTGTTAGACCACTACCGACGGACGACCCCGCTTAGAAAACTTTTTTCTAATTGGAAAAACTGTTTCTAAATTTTTTATGATGCTTTGCACGGGGTTTGAACCCAGGACCTTTGGTGTGGTAGGCGGAGCGCGCTACCACCATACCACGGTGGCCGCCATATTTGGTGAGGATTTTTTTCCATCAAAGGTAAGTGTTAAAAAAAGAAACAAACATTTTTTTTGAAGCACTCTAATGTATGTACATATATATTTTTTGCTCTGGAAAGTTGGTCCAATGTCATAGCTGAGAAGAAAATGGTTGAAAAGAAAAACACCTGCCCGGTTTGCTAGTAATTTATAATCTATTTCAATTGCATATTTAAGAACTTACTAAAATTTCGTATAAAAAAACCAAATGTTTTTTTCTAATTTTGGGAACTTTTATAATAAAAAATACGAAATTATATTTTTATCTAATTTTGAGAACTTCTATAAATTTTATAGAAATCTTTAAGCTTTGAGTAACAACTATGTTTCATAGAATCACTTATTTCCCTAATGGTCATTTTCACAGTGGCGAGTTAACTTACATTCCACAGTTAATTCTCGATTTTCGATTTTCATGTCGACTTATCTCAAGTTTAACTGCCCAATATTGGTGAGTTAACCTCTTGTTAGAAATAAAATGTTGTCTATCGTACATTGGGTAGTGAATATTTAGTTAAATTACTAAAATTGAATCGAAAATTCATAGTTAACTGTGGAATGTAAGTTAACTCGCAACTTTGAAAATGGCCCTAAGGAAACTTTGGTTGTAAAATTACACTAAATAATATAAAACATTGCACTGTAATGTACTTACCACTCAAAAGTCAAATTATTTATTAAATCTGCACTTTTGATTAATAAAAATCACTTCAAATTAAAACTTTATGAACTGCGATCGTTTTAATGTACTCCCGCAACTAACATACAAATTTTAATAGCATAATTCGTGAAAAGCAACGGTTCTTTTTGAAGAAAGATGTTCATGGTTGCCGAACAAAAAAAATTAAAATGGATCGGTACTCAGTCTTTGGAAATCATCATACAAATTTGGATAAAACAAAATGTTGTAGAATTCAATCTCCCTACTACACAAATAAGTCTATACATACATGCATAGTATATAGTACATACAAACATACGAAAACATAGTACTTTTGTTTAAACTTTAGGAGTATATATGTATGTTTAAAAATATGCATGCATTATTTTTCTTTTTTGTGTGTGTTTGAAAGTAGTTCATGAAAGTGTCGCTACTTTCCCAAAACTAAAGACATTTTGTATTTTTCTTAGGACCAAAGTTGAATTTCCAATTGGGATGTTTTAGGAGCTTTTCGGTCGGTAATATGTTAAAAGCAAACAAAAAGTTTCTTTTTTTCTCCTACGCGTTTCGGCGTCTTCCTTTTTGGTTTAAGCTAAGTAAAGTATAATAACATAAGTATATATATTTGTTAGTACATGTATTTAGAAAGCGCGAACAGAATAAAATTTAATAAAATTTATATACATGTGTATTTATGTATGTATGTACATATAAAGGGACTAGCGTGGCATATTCTTCTTCAAGTACACTGTGCATTGTCAGTATACACTGTTTGTTTGTATTGCTCTACTTTTACATATGTAAGTACATACATATATCTCTCATTTTACTTATAATAATGAATTGAATGGCGTATAATTACCTCAATATAAGACTAGTAGGGCAAAAAAAAAAATCAGGTTTACATAGTTTATCCTTGTAATAAGGCTTTTCAGCCAGATAAAATAGCTATGTATGGAATTATAATAAGAAGTTATATGCCTTACTTTTGTCAGGTGTACATAGGAAATAGTTTAATCGTCTCATAAGGCATACGTATATGTATGTACATGTGGCACATATTATTTTTCGCTTTCGATTAACAACGTTTTCTGCTTTTCCTTTTTGCTTTATATGTAGAACCAAACAAAAACAATTACCAATGAAAAATTTCAATGTGCCTCGGATGAGATCTCCCTTTTTTGATGACGACCACAAGCAATGTTTTAAGGACTACGATTTAAGGGCATGCACCTGGAATGTCCGAACCCTTAATGGGGAAGGTGCCGCTGCCCGGCTGGCTGATGTCCTCGTAAGAGTAAGGGCTGACATCACCGCCATCCAAGAAATGAAATGGACGGGGCAAGGCAAGAAAACCGTTGGGCCTTGCGACATCTACTACAGCTGCCATGTAAAGGAGCGCAAGTTCGGTGTTGGATTTGTGGTGGGAGAGAGGCTTCGTCGCCAAGTACTGTCGTTCACTCCAGTGGACGAGCGTCTCGCCACGATTCGCATCAAAGCGAGATTTTTCAACATCTCGCTGATTTGTGCCCACGCACCGACAGAAGAGAAGGACGATGTGATCAAGGATCACTTCTACGAGCGCTTAGAACGCACTTACGAGCGCTGCCCCCGTCACGATATCAAAATCGTGCTTGGTGACTTCAATGCCAGGGTGGGAAAGGAAGGGATCTTTGGTCACACTGTCGGAAAATTCAGTCTCCACGATGAGACCTCCGCCAACGGACTGAGACTGATCGACTTTGCCGGGGCCCGAAACATGGTGGTCTGCAGCACCAGGTTTCAGCATAAAAAAATACACTTGGCTACGTGGCTGTCTCCAGATCGAAAAACGCGAAACCAAATCGATCATATTGCGATAGACGGAAGGCATGCTTCCAGTATATTAGACGTACGTACACTCCGAGGACCGAACATCGACTCGGATCATTATCTTGTCGCAGCCAAGATGCGCATACGCCTCTGTGCATCAAAAAACGTGCGTGTAAATACACAGCGAAAGCTTGACGTCGGAAAGCTGCAATCGCAACAGACAGCTGCAAACTTCACCACTCGACTCTCACACCTGCTCACTGAGAGCACTTCTCAAGAAACCGGAATTTGCGAGCACTGGGAGCACATTTCTCGATCACTGCGTACCGCCGCTGAAGAAGTCGTTGGCTTTCAGCGAACCCGAAAAAATGACTGGTATGATGAGGAATGCCGCGCCGCTTCGGAAAATAAAGATGCTGCCTACAGGGCCACGCTGCGATCGGGCGCAACGCGAGCTGTATGGGAACGCTACCGGGAGTTGAGAAAGGAAGAGAGACGTATCGTCCGTAGAAAGAAGAGAGAGGCCGAAATGCGTGAGTGTGAAGAGCTTGAGATGCTAGCCGACATGAAAAGCGCCCGAAAATTTTACCAAAAGGTGCGGCGACTTACGGAAGGTTTTAAGACCGGGGCGAATTCCTGTAAGAACAAGAACGGCGATCTGGTGACTGATGTCCAAAGCGCACTTAGATTGTGGAGGGAACACTTCTCCACTCTGCTAAATGGTGACAGCGAAAGCGTCGCCGGAGAAGATGAAGATCCCGAACCCCAAATCGCTGATGACGGCATTAACATCCCGTCACCCGACCTCGATGAAGTTCGAATAGCAATTATGCGGCTACGGAACAACAAAGCCGCTGGAGCTGATGGGTTACCAGCTGAGCTATTCAAGCATGGTGGCGAGGAGCTGGTAAGGTGCATGCACCAGCTTATTTGCAGAATATGGTCGGACGAATGCATGCCCGCCGATTGGAATTTAAGTGTACTCTGCCCAATCCACAAGAAGGGTGATCCTGCAATATGCGCCAACTACCGCGGGATCAGCCTTCTTAACATTTCGTATAAGGTTCTATCGAGTGTATTGTGTGAAAGACTAAAGCCAACCGTCAACGAACTGATTGGACCTTATCAGAGTGGCTTTAGACCTGGTAAATCTACCATCGACCAGATATTCACGATACGCCAAATATTGGAAAAGACCCGTGAGAAGAGGATCGACACACACCATCTATTTGTCGACTTTAAATCAGCTTTCGACAGCACGAGAAGAAGTTGCCTATATGCCGCGATGTCTGACTTTGGTATCCCTGCAAAACTAATACGGCTATGTAAAATGACACTGAGCAACACCACCAGCTCAGTCAGAGTTGGGAAGGACCTCTCCGAGCCGTTTGATACCAAACGAGGTTTCAGACAGGGTGACTCCCTATCGTGTGACTTCTTTAACATTATGCTAGAAAAGATAATTCGAGCTGCAGAATTAAACCGGTCAGGTACCATCTTTTATAAGAGTGTGCAACTGCTGCCGTATGCCGATGACATCGATATCATTGGCCTCAACAACCGCGCCGTTAGTTCTGCCTTTTCAAAGCTGGACAAGGAAGCGAAGCGAATGGGTCTGGAGGTGAACGAGGACAAAACGAAGTACCTCCTGTCATCAAATAAACAGTCAGCGCATTCGCGCCTTGGCTCCCGCATCACTGTTGACAGTTACAATTTTGACAAAGTAGAGGACTTTGTTTATCTTGGAACCAGCATCAACACCAACAATAATGTCAGCCTTGAAATCCAACGAAGAATCTCTCTTGCCAACAAGTGCTACTTTGGGCTGAGTAGGCAAATGAACAGTAAAGCCCTCTCTCGACGAACGAACACCACGCTCTATAAGTCCCTCATCATGCCCGTGCTAATGTACGGCGCAGAAGCATGGACCCTATCAACATCGGATGAGATGGCGCTTGGAGTGTTCGACAGAAAGATTCTCCGAAAGATTTTTGGTCCCTTACGTCTTTGCGATGGCGAATACCGCAGACGATGGAACGATGAGTTGTATGAGCTGTACCGCGACATAGACATAGTTCAGCGAATTAAGATTCAGCGGCTACGCTGGCTAGGTCATGTGGTACGTATGGAAGAAAATGCTCCAGCCCTGAAAGTATTCGACGCGGTACCCGCTGGTGGTAGCAGAGGAAGAGGAAGGCCTCCTCTACGTTGGAAAGACCAGGTGGAGAAGGACTTGACTACACTTGGGATATCTAACTGGCGCCAGGCAGCAAAGCAGAGGAGCGGCTGGCGTGCAATATTGAAATCGGCCAAAATCGCCTAGGCGGTTATAGCGCCAATTAAGAAGAAGAAGAAGAAACAAAAACAAGTTAAGTTTTATTATCTGAGTAAAATTTAAGACTCTAAAACAGCGATTTTTATCCAAGCTAAAAATTTAACTCAAGAGATAACTATTTTTTTCTGATAAAAAAATAAAACTCAATAAATACCTAAACAAATACAAACACCAAAAATAACTAGAGAACAATAGAACGAGCGAACACCGGCTTTAGGGCCGAACCAAATATTTTCAAGGTGTCAAATAATGAGTGATCAATGAATTTTCTGTTAATAAAAATAAATATACTTTAAATTCCACCCACTTTAAATCACATCCATTTTAATTCGTACTTGCATATAAAATAACAATATGAGACTTATATTTCTAATGCTCGAATTTTAATACCTTTACACTATAGATTTTATATTAATAAAAATGTTCACATTTTGGGCCAAAGGCTGTTTTGGCCGAAGCCGAAACCGAACCGAACTTTATTGACCGAACATGGTCAAAGTAGAAGTTCGTAAAAACAATGATTATTTCTTAAGCAATAAATAACACTCTCAATTCCCCATTATTTTCCAAGCAATAAATAAAACACAAGAAATAACGATAAAAACCTTAAAAAAATGGCGAACAAACTTAATTTTTAAATAAAACTAAAAAAATAGAAATGAGTTTGCTTTTTATTTTTGTAACGAAGCTTTCAAAATAGTATCTTCAAAAACAATTTCAATTGGAAAAACCGTTAGCAAAAATATCAAAGCCTATACGAGCACTGATCGGAAATGTACAATGTATAATAGCCGCAACAATCTAAGCTTAATAAAGTGTAATTTCCGTACAAATTTTCGATTTTGAGGTAAAGTCTTCTTTATGTTTTATTCACTTGAAAAGTATTAAGTTCTTTGAACTAAATACATATATTACTGTAGAAGTAGCATTTCTCTCTCCGCTTGATTTTTTAGTTTACATTTGGTAAGTAAACGTTATTTGCGGTCCTGCTTATTTCTTAGAACTGCTTATACCCTGTTTTGGAGGGATAGAACGGGTGTTTATATGTCGTATCACAGACAGTGTAGTACAAGCAACAAAACACAAGAACATGGGAAGATCAACCTTAAAAAATTCTTGACCGAAAAGTAAGTAAAATAAATTAGCAGCCTGGTAGGGTTGTTGAAACATGCACATATCTACTTATATGTAAACATATGTCATATGTAGGAATGTGTGTGTATGTAGGATGATATCAAAAAGTAGACAAATAAAAGGAACTGCTCAAGCAAGTGGCGCGAAGAGAGCGGGGTTGTCTTGACCACTGGTCAAGAGCTCAAATGAATTATACAGACTTTCAAAGTTACATTAAGGTGGCCTGCAGAGCAACAACAATAGCAATTTTCTTCACAAGGGTCGGTGCGGAAAAGTCCACGAGAAGGCGATAACAGTATGACTGGATAACAAAGCAAAATAAAAAACCATATGCAGTATACACAATACCTAAGCTTGCGAAAAGAAAAGGATGTAACCAAAGGATGACAAATTATGCAGGCGAGGGCAAGTATTTAAAAAGGGCTACTTGGGAACAGTCGCAGTGTGCCGACCGGTTTAGTTTCTCTTTAAGCACAAAGCAGTTTTTAGACGCCTTGACCAGTGGTCAATTTGAAAAGCCTGTGAGAAAATAAACACGTTTTTATTGTAATACTATTTAATAGCAAAACCGGATATTGTTAATGGGCAGGGGGTTGGCAAGTTCTCGACCGTTACGCATCTTGGAATGCAAAAGGTACCCAACATCTCAAAAGGCTATTGTAATTTTCATATACATACAGTAATATATTTAGTTTTAAGAACTTAATACTTTTCGAGTATATAAAAAGTAAAGAAGACCTTAACTGTTTCATAAACCGAAAACTTTTACGAAAATTAATGTATTCAATTTAAAAAAAATCATGATTTTCTCTAAAACTATTAACGAATTTTCGTTCCAAAGTTATCGGTCAAATTTTATGCGGTCTAAACTCAAGTCTACCTAAATGATATAAAAAAATCTGGCATGTTTAAAATAATAAGATTTTAGCTGCAATTTAAACTGTTTTGTTACGTTGAATTTAGTCATTTAAAATTCCTCAAAAAACTGTTTATTGGGCGATTTCATAATTATAAAATTTCCTGCATTTTATTGTTACATAATTAAGTGTTGCCATAAAACAATTTTGGCATAAAATTTAACCTCCTTTTGTAATAAAATGCAGAAAAACTTTAACTTATTTAAATACTTTATAATTATGTTATAATTATAATCCGTTCAGTATTTAATGAAAGCATACATATGTATGTACTCTGAAAAAAAAAACTAGTAAAACCAAAGTATTCTGCATTTGCCACAAATACTTTTTGCATTAGAAACGTGCCCAAATACTTTGAGCATTTGTTTTAAAAGTGCGAGCACTGTTGAAGTAAATGCGTCAAGTATTTAAATTAACAGTGGAACACTTTTGATCGAAATACGGGGCACTGTTGTAGCAAATACTTATACATTTATGTTAACAGTAGAAGTATTTGAGATTACCAGTAATTGCTCTTGATTCAAATGTAATCGTATTTGTTTTATTGTTGTGTTACACATATATGTACATACATATATTTTTATTTTAATAAATATTACACAAAGTTTAAAGCTTTAATGTAAGGTGGTATAAAATATATTTTAAATATATAAAATATTACCATCCACTTGGTTTTGATCACAAGGTAATGTGTATATTTGTCAAAAAAATCGTACAACTTTTTTGCCGTCATTTAAAGTATACAATTTTGTAGGTACTGATTTGAGATCGATTTTTTTTAAATAATATGCGTTATTGGTACCTAAAACTTCGTGAGACTGAAATTTTTCCAAAAAAGAAGTTTTGCATTCCTGACAAATCAAAAAAATTTCATTATGTAAATCAAAAAATATTTTTAAAATAAGCAGTATTGTATTCTTTGATTAAACATAGTAATTCTTTTCATACAGTACCCCTTTGTATCTCATACTTAAAACTTCATTTCCGATTGTAAATTTGGTACATAAATTCTGATAAAATTCAAGTTTTGAAAGATCTATTGGTGAAAAATTTTCGCAATCCACAAGATCATTTTGGAAAAAACTATTTTCAAATAAATAAGAACAGAATTGGAAACAGTACTTAGTAGCTAAAGTAAGGGGAATATTTTTTCGGGATGTTATATTATTTGCGTATTTTTTGAATTCAGCGTGTTTTCCTTCGAATCTAAAACACCATAAAAATTTAAGTGGGCCCAGTTCTTTGATACAATTGACATAATGGACCATAAAGTGGTGTTTTGGTTTTAATTTTTCTTTAAAGCCTGTTGTATAAAATGTATGGTGATCGACAATTAAAGCACGTAGCTCATTCAAAATATTGTCACTGAACTCCTCATCCATAACAATATCAACAATTTTAATAAACGTTATTAAAAATTTATATACTGAATCAAATTCATCTATTAAGTCCCCAATCATTAACAAAATAGTATTCAAAAAAAAGTTTCATTTCAGAAGCGTTCATTTTAATATTATTAGTCTTAATTTGAGCCTTCGTTAAAGGATTACTTAAACTTTTGACGTGAGATGGATCATAAGCAAATAATTGTTTTCTATAGTTAAACGCTTCCAAAGAAAAATATTTCTTCTGATATATGAAATAATCTAGAACTTTTGGAATATTATATCGAGCGACTCCTAAAAATATGTCGTGCATTAAATCACAAGCCCTATTGTCTGTGACATGAAAAAAAGATAGGCTGTTCCAAATAGAATTTTCTTTGACCGAATTTAGTTCTTTGCTACAACATTTCAATTCCTTTCAATAACTATCTTTATTACGTACACTTTGCGAATCTTCGAGTAATGCCGATTGACACTCTTCTTTGGAAAACGAACAAAGTCGACAAAAATATTTGCTGTTGAAACTAGTGCGATAGCCTAAGACTTCATTTAGGCCCAAGTTATCACCCAATATCTGGCCGAGATTAAAATAAATGATATATTCGGTATTCTCAACGACAACATGTATGCCATTTATAGACATATCTTCAAGAACCTCAACAAGTCTGTTTAGTGTTAATTCATTGCCAAAATAGTTCATATCTTTTGCGTTAATAAACCCTGCTACAAAAATATTTCTCAAATGAGATATTTGGTGTTGCGGTAGCACAGGTATTGTAAAATATATGCCACAAACAGAATGCTGATGTGGTCCCAAGGGGTTATTAATTTGAAATGCATCAAAGTACAAAAAAATGGGAAAAACTATTTTATTACCGAAACTACCTGTTTTCTTCTTCCAAAGATTGCCCATTATAAAATGGTTAAGAGTATCTGAAGACTATATTTTATTAATATTTTCAAAAGTTTGGTGTAAAATGTTTGGCTCTTCAAAAAATTTCTTTAATTGATGCTTTATGTCACAGAGGCAGCCTTCAATTATATTTTCTTTTAAAGTTGGGTAACCGGAAGCAAACACTTCATCCAGCTGCCTGGATATTGTAAATAACTGTGGTGGCTTATGAAGACCAATCTGTTCGAGTTTTTGAAGTAGTTTATATTCTGAGGAAATATTTTCAAAAGGTTGCTTTGCATAGGCAATTAATTTTTTAAAATCGTTTTTCTTCTCAGGATCAACGATCTCTGTGAATTTTTCAAAAGACTTTACAATTGGAGCAATTATCAATTCAGTAATAGATTTCTGAGCGACTGGTATATCTTTCCTAAAAGTATTCGGTTTGCAGTGAAGTTGTAAAGCATGACTTGTTACATTATAATCTATTAATTTTTTAACATGTGAAATATTTACTTCATTACTTTTTTCAACGCAGTCTTGAATTGGCGATTCTGCTTGAACCTTTAAGTACTCTTGGCTTGGAGTCAGTTCATTTCCATTTTGAGGGAAATTTGTATTAGTTTTTGGTACTTTGGTTTGTGAACCATTTTTGCTTTCATTAAGATTACAATTAAAATCATGCTTGCTTGCGTGATTTCGAAACTTATACAAGTTTTGAAAATATCTATTGCATTTCTAATAAAGGCATAAATACTTAAAAGTAATTGGAGTTCGATGTAAAATCTTAAGATGGTTAAAAAATTTTCAAATAATATAAATTCATTTCCGCATATAGAGCAAGTATGTGTTGGGCTTTCTTCAAGTGCATTTTTATTGAACATTATTTAGCTTGTTTAAAATATTTTCAATTTTGGGAAATTTTTCCTTAGAGGAAATATCATAAATATATTGTTGAAGGAAAACCCACACATATTTGCTCTTTACGGAATATTCAATGTTGAATACAAAAGACATTTTTACAACTAAATCTATAGCCCTAATTAAGCTACCTACTTTATATTTAATGTTGTCAACACAGACATAGAATTCCTTCAAGTTTTGAGGACTCTCACCAACAACAAAAACTCTAGGTTGCAGTGTTAATCCCTCGTTGTGAGCGCTTTCATTTAGCTCGTCAAGTTTTTGCTGGAAGTTATTAATATCTATAAGATGCACCATCATATCCATTTGTGCATCTGTAATGGAGGGCTTTATGTTTTTATTTACTCTCGGCGGTGTTATTACTGCATGTAGTAAGTTTATAAGATAATAATGCCTGCAATCTAAATAAAAAACCTAAAATTAATAACAAAAATCACACAATAGAAGAAATCGACATTACTTGCATCAGGTGCTCCAAGCATGGCGTCGTAATACGTCAGGTTCAGTTTATCTTTTATTAATGAATGGAAAAGCTCTTTCGTTATTGCTTCCTCAACGCTTTCAATTTTGTTAAACATTAGATCTGATTTTCCAGGAAACATAGTGTCAAAATCAATATCAATCACCTGGTACCCATTGGAATCGAAATATCGTGGCCATTCCTTAAAAATATCTTGAATACCACATTTAGCAAGTTCTTTAATTCTATCTTCTGAAGTTTCTTTCCACGACACGCATATATCTTCAGGAATATTGTGCTGTAACCACTGTTTTATTTCATTAAGTTTAGCGTGGTTCTCATCATTTACACCGGCAACTTTGAAAATTTTTGATGGAGCTTCATTTTTCAACTGAGCTTTTCGCTTATGCAAGCTGTTAAAGTATCTATCATATAATTTCCCAGTTGCGTTTTTTTTGTTTGTCGTGGGTACGTAATATACCGATTCTTGTTCTTTAGAAAACAGTTTGAATGGATGAAAGGTTTGTTATAGTTCTATCACCACTACAGCACGTGAGCATATCGAACTAGAAAGACATTAATATAAATAATTTATAAGCGTGTTATAAATGTGTGCGAAACCCTCAATGTGAAAATTTAAACGGAAGTTACGCTGAATTTTTAAAATGATTTGCTTACATTATTTTCTAAACGCCATTTTTGCAAGTTGTACCGGAACTTAATTTTGTCCGCAATTAGTTCTCTGGCATTAAAAATTTCATCAATGTCGTGGGAATGGATCATCTGCAAAATTGCTACACTCTTTAAACCACACCTATTGAACTGTATCAATGCATTTGACGACAAATCCCACGAACACAATAAATTAATTAACTGTTCATCACAATCCAAAATTACTACGGACTCATTGTCGACATTTTTCGTTGTAGGGGACTCATCTCCCAACGGACATTGCTCGGCAAATAACGACAGCTCAGTTGATGGTATCAACTCCTCACTCATAGTGTAAACTAAAATGCACAAAAATTGTTTTTAAACACATATTTTTGTTGAAATAAATGTGTATATAAACCATGACATACCTGCAGAGTAGACTTTTCGCAAATGTCGTCTTTTATATAAAAAAAAAATCACTGGGGAAGTCCCTTTTAAACAGCCTCCGTAAGCAGCGGGCGATGCGGCAGGCACACTAATGCAAATGCAAACTATGTAAGCTTCTTTTGCGCAGCTTCACTAAACGCGAAATGTCTTGAAGTAATCACTTTCACTTAAATTAATACTTTCAGCACATATATTTACCTATAAAACCCAAATTAAAGTATTTGCGCACGCAACACGTGTTTCTGTTAGAATAATCGATGGAAAAATGTAAGCGTCAACTTCCCTGTCATCGTATGGAGAAACAGTAAAATTAAATGCGAAATGGTTGTGACAAATACTTTTACATTTAAAAAACTGTAATCAAAAGAAAATTAAATACGAAACCTTTAAAACAACTATTTTTATATTAGATTTTATTAAGATGATTTTTAAAAGCACAGCCGCTTTTGATTCAAAAGTGCCGCATTTAAAAAAAGTATTTGAATCAAGAGCAAAGTATTTCCGTCAAGAGTTTTGCTGTTGAAACAAATACTTTTGTTTTACTGTACTTTAACTGCAGAAAGTATTTGATTTAACTGCGGGGTTTTTTTTCAGTGTATGCATGTATTCGCCTATAAGTTATGAAAAATATATAGAAAAGGAGCATTACAATTATTTTGTATCGAAATCTTTTTATTTATTTATCAATAAAAAAAAATGCTTATAGACTATGTGATAAATATATGGGTACATATTATTTAAAACTAGCTTTTACACGCGTCTTCGCTCACGGCTCACCAAAGGTAAAAACTTTTAATTCATTTTTAATTTAGTTTTTTTTTATTATCTAAAATAAAATCTACCCCTAATTCGTATTTTCCGATTGCGGTGTTATTGTTAGAAGAGCTCAAGGTAATCAAACGCTTGTGACAGTTAGAGGTCTCACTTTCATGATTAGGTAAGTTTTTTTAAGCCTGCTTCCTTCAAATCCAATGCCGTACATTTCCATTTAACTTAATAATCTAATTTTATTTGCTTTTTGAAGTAGATGACAACACTCCCCAAGGTACTTTCAAAATGAAGCTTTCTTGAAACTCGTCGAATAATACCCATATTCCAATATTTGATTTGGGGGCCGCCGTAGCCGAGTGTGTAGTGTGTGCGCGTTTCATTTGGCAGGTTCCGGATTCAAATCTTGGCCTGGGCAAGTAATCTCAAAAATTATTTAGAAGTTTTTTCTAATAGCGATCGCCCCTCGGCAGGCAATGACAAACCTCCGAGTGTATTTCTGCCATGAAAAAATTTCTCGCAAAAAACATTCGCCATTCGGAGTCGGCGTAAAACTGCAGGTCACTTGATTTGTTTTACAACAGCAAGACGAACACTACAAATTGTAGGAGAAGTTCGGCCAAAATCACTTAAGCGGTTATAGCGCCAATTAAGTAAGTAAGTAAATATTATATCATAAATATTATTTTTAATTGATTTTTTCAACCCTCTCCTAAAATATTTTTGAAACTCAGTTTTCACATATTTTTTTCTATTTTGACACTCATGTTGCAAGATTTCAGTAAATTTAATTAAATTGAGCTTTAGGCAGATCACAATCTTCTTTCAAAACATTTTGGAAAGAAATCTTTATTAAACTACTTTCGTTTAATACCCATATTGCAATATTTGACTTCATCCATTTGTTTAAATGAAATAATTTCAAAGCGTTCGGACGTGTTTTTCTTGAGCTCCGTGTGCTCGAGCTTATTTACGTCTTCTAAGTGATTTTTAACGATTTTATTATGTTTAAATCAAAGATCATTTGATGAGAAAGTGACTCTTTATAACGCGAAATTTACTATTAAATATATCAGTAAAAATATCTTCAAAAATGCCTTGTTTGTGTGGACAAAAGGTTAACCGTAGCCAACCTACAGTGCTGTGTGCCAATTGCAAGGAAATATTTCATCTCAATTGTGTTGGTATTTTACCAGCTGATCTCGACTTTTTGCTTTCCTCTAATAAGCCGTTCTTTTGCACAAAATGTATGGCTGAGCGTCGTTCTTCTATCCGCTCGCCTTCCACACTCACTGCTTCGGATAAAGGTACTGGTGCTCAAGATGATTTAATCTCTAACACTCAAGTCAATAAATACTGTGAAATCTCAGCTGAGTGTGTTTGTCAGTTACAAACTACACTGGATAGTGTGTTAAAAGAAATTTCTGCTCTCAGAGCAGAGAATGTTCGCGTGGTGTCTTTGATAAGCGATATGCATGAAGGCAAAATACAATTGCTTAAAAAATCTGACGCTCTGCATGCAGAAGTCCGCTCAATGCGTGCAAAGCTACACGATAAAGATGCCGACATCTCATCGTTGACCGCAGAGATTAAAAGCCTTAATAGTGTTGTTGGCAGTTTACTTAAATCTAACACAAGTCGTGCCAGTGCCGTATTGGAAAGTGATGTGGTGATCGACTCAGCAGATCAATCATTTCTACGCTCTTCGTCGTCGTGGCCTGCCGCTGGCTCATTGTCCGCTACTACTTGCTCTCGTGCTGCTGCCGTGGCTGACCCTGCAGTGCAATCTAAGACGCAAGGTGTAATCTCTGCTTTGCCTGCTTCGTCTTCGTCTGCTGCCATGTTGGGCGCTAGCGCTACTGCAGCTAAAGCCGTATCTAGTGCTGGTACACATACACAACATACACAACAAGCATCTTTTGCTAGGGTGGTTGCGCCCACGTCCAAATCATCAAGTATTTTGCCTATTCAACGTGCTCTGTCTGATGCATCCGTCCCCACTAATGCACCTATGTTAAATGTTGGATTAGCGTCTGAGTGGACAACTGTCACCAGGGCTAATAACAGAAAAATTAAGCGGCCACTGGTTATCGGGTCCAGTAATAACAATGAGTTAAGTGTAGTCTCGAGTATGAAATGGCTACATATCTCCTCATTTTCGTCTAGCGTTACTGTGGAAGATATACTGAATTACGTATCTAAACATGCATGCATTGATGTGAAACTCTTGACGTGCTTTATGCTTGTCAAAAAAGATGCTAAGTTGAAGGATCTCAAGAAAATCAACTTTAAATTAGGCGTTTCCGAATCGTGCTACGACAAAGTGTTAAATGCCGACATCTGGCCAGTTGATGTAAGGATCCGTCCATTCCGTTTTTTTCTAAGAGAAGGAGCAAGCCAGCAACACCCGTAATTGCATCGGCGGAAGATGGTCGTCCCAAAGAGCTTAAAGTTTATTTCCAAAATGTTTCTGGTCTCAGAACTAAGTCTAGAACTCTATTCGCTTTAAGTTCACACTTGGACTATGACATTTTTGTATTTATCGAGACTTGGCTTAACGCTGAGTTCCATGACAGCGAATTCTTTGATCCTAAACTATATAATGTGTATCGAAAAGATCGGGATTTATCGAAAACTGGACTTTCCAGAGGTGGTGGCGTCTTGATTGCTGTCCGGCGTATTTATCGTTCTTCGCTTCTTCCATTGAAGAATGGAGATTTGCTGTTGGATCAACTTTGTGTGTTCGTGTATGGATTTTCGAAGCTTTTTATATGTGCGTCATATATTCCACCACATAGTGCTGATACATTATACAAGGCGCATGTTGACAATATTGTAGATTTAGTATCTAATCGCACAAGTTCTGATTTTTGTATTTTGGGTGATTTTAACCTTTGTAACGTCGGGTGGACAATTATGGATGATAGTTTTGCTTTATTTCCTAACAATGTTAACAGCTTCTCTGAATCTTACGTAGTAGATAATCTTTTAAGTATGAATCTTATTCAGATAAATAATTTTTTAAATAAGCTTTCTAGAATTTTAGACCTAATTTTTCTTAGCGATAATATGAATTTCTATTTGGATGAATGCCTCGATCCCCTCTCGAGCTCCGGCCTACATCATGTTCCTTTGGTCATACAATTGGAATTTTATGAATTTAAAACCGTTTTTGCAGATAGCCTCAAAACAAGCTTCAATTTTAATAATTGCAACTTTGAAGCAATTGATGCTTTTGTTTCTCTGTTGGACTGGGGTTCGTTGTTTAATGGGGTTGATTTAGCCGAATGTTTCAATACTTTTAAGTATAGAATTAATGAAATTTTTAGAAGTACAGTTCCGCAGAAAAAGCCGCGCTGCTATAAAATTCCCTGGCATACTAAAGAATTAAAGAAGCTTAAGAACCTAAGAAATAAGTTTTTCAGGATATATAAATCTTCAAACTCGGTAATTCATAAAGAAAGATATTTGCGTTACTCCAGTGAATTTAAGTCCTTGAGTAGGACTCTGCACAGAAATTATGTCACTAAATTTGAGACCGAAATCAAATTGAACCCCAAAGCATTTTGGCGGTATGTCAAGACAAGGAACTCGAGCTCAAATATTCCATCTGAAGTTTTTTATAATGAAACTTTTGCGCATTCTTCTGCAGAAGCCGCAAATCTTTTTGCGGATTTTTTTAGCTCAAACTTTGAGTCTGAGTCTTGGGAGGATGATAATCTTTCTACAAATGTTGACTCCCCTATTAATTTTGGTGCCCTGTCTTTAACTCTCAATGATGTAGAGGATGGGATCTTGAAAATCAAATCATCATTGCATACGGATGTAGATGGGTTATCCTCTTGTCTCTTAAAGCAGTGTCCCGCATTTGCCTACCCGCTCTTGTTAATATTTAACAAATCGCTCGAATGTGGTGTGTTCATTGACGCTTGGAAGGTTACTTCTATTACACCCATATTCAAAGGTGGTAACAAAAACAATATTGCTAACTACCGGCCAATCTCTAAGCTGTCTACTATTTCTAAGTTGTTTGAATTTATAGTCAAACAAAAAATGTATTTTGCGACTAAGAGCCTAGTATCAGTAAATCAGCATGGCTTTGTGTCTGGTAGATCAACCGTCACAAACCTTGCGATTTTCACCGAATTTTGTCTGTCTGCTTTTAATAATCGTCTGCAGGTAGATACTGTTTACACCGATTTCTCTAAGGCATTTGATAAAGTCAATCACTCTCTCTTGGCGTCAAAACTGGCTAATCTAGGATTTCATTCCGTTTTTCTGTCCTGGGTGAAGTCATATCTTTCGTCGCGTAGCTGTGTAGTGGTAGTAGATAATGTTTCCTCGCGTCCGTTTATTGCCTCATCTGGTGTACCTCAGGGCAGCATCTTGGGTCCATTGTTATTTGTCATTTTCATCAATGACATATCTTATTGTTTCAAGTATTCAAAGTTCTTACTATATGCCGATGATTTAATGGTTTTTACGACAGTCACTAGTCCGTCCGATTCTCTCAGACTCCAATCAGACCTTAATAATGTTTCTGCCTGGTGCAATCTAAACCGTCTACAACTAAATACAAATAAATGTTTCCATCTTTCATTTTCCAAGTCTCGGTTCTTAATTCCTACTTCTTATCATATCGGTGCTTCTCGATTAAGCACTTTGGATAAAATATCTGACCTTGGAGTGATTTTTGATACTAAATTCTTGTTTCATTACCATCTCAATTACGTTATTGCAAAATCATACTCTATGCTAGCTTTTATCCGCCGCTTTAGTTCAGAATTCACAGACCCCTATACTTTAAAATTATTATTTACATCTCTGGTACGCTCCAAGCTTGAATATGCGGTATTCATCTGGAGACCTTACTATGACTGTCATAAGACTCGAATTGAGCGCATACAAAAAAAGTTTGTACGCTTTGCGCTCCGTTCTTTGCATTTCACCGACCCTATACCCTCCTATTCTGCCAGGTGTATGTTAATCAACCTGATGTCGCTAAATGGTAGAAGAATTATTCTCTCGCTGACATTCGTTTTCGATATAATACGAGGCGCAATAGACTCGCCATTTTTACTCGAGCGTATCTGTTTTAATATCCCTTCCAGAAGTCTGCGCAACCATGATATTTTTGTTTTAAGCCGAGTTAGAACCATATATGCCTCTAATTCTCCAGTTTCCAGGGCGTTGAAAGAGTATAATTTGCTACAAAGAACTATAGATATAGATTTTTCCTTGTCTAAAACTAAGTTTAAGTTATTACTATCTGAAATGCTTAATTAATTCTTATATTTTTCTTTGTTAATTCTAAGTAGTCTGTAAGAAAATTGTTATATTTTCTAGATTATAAATAAATAAATAAATAAATAAATAAATAAATTATCCTTTAAAATAGATGGTAGCACCTTAAACAAATTTTGTGTTGCAACATGTACATATAACTTACTACAAATATACTATACGCCTATACGCTATGTATTTGTTAGGATTTATATTAAGAAAAGTTGCTTTAGTTTTGGAAAGGTGGCAACTCATTTATGAACAGTTTTCAAAAAAATTTGTGCAAATATATGTAATTTCAGCAATCGAGGACGGGGCCGGAGAACTTTGGCTCATGTCCACGTATATGGCTCACGATGATGAGGTGGAACCCCCTCCAATGCTGCTGAGGAATACTTTGGCGGAAGCGAGGCGTAGGAAAGTCAGCGTCGTTGTGGGTTTTGATGCCAATTCGAGGCACTCCTGCTGGGGAAGCTCGGATATTAACGCAAGAGGTGAGTCTCTCTTTCATTTTATTCTTAGCGATAATTTTTCTATTTGTAATAGGGGGAGCGACCCTACGTTTGTAACTTCGGTGAGGGAGGAGGTCCTGGACCTTAAGTTGGTTTCGTCTGAATTGGTATCCCGTATCTCGAGCTCGAGAGTTCTTAATGATCACTCCTTCTCTGATCATAGGTATATTCAATTCTCCCTGGGCGAAGCTCGTCTCCAAAATCGTTCCTATAGGATTCTGAGAATTACGGATTGTGATCTATACTGTAAGAAGCTGCAGGAGTTTCTTCTGGAGGAACCACAGGGGAATTCACTCCTTTCGCAAAGTTCGATCGACAGCTTAGTGGAGAAATTCACCGTAGCTTGTAAGAAACCGATAGAGTTTTCGTGTCCGCCGAGGAGGACATCGGCCAAATCTAAGCCGTACTGGTGGACTTTGGAAATTTCGGAGCTTAGGGCTCCGAATAGACGACTTTTTAACAAGGCGAGGAAGAGTAAAGAACCCTCGGATTGGGAACTTTATAGAATCGGATTGGGAATATATAAATCCGAAATAAGGAGAGCTAAGCGAGACTCGTGGAGAAGCTTCTGCGACAACGTTGAAGGCTGCCAAGAGTTCTCTAGGCTTAGGCGGGTGCTCGCGAGGGGTCCCGTCCTTTTAGGATGTCTCAGGGACGACGTGGGAAATTGGGCGATGAGCAGCGAGGAGTCGCTCAAACTTCTCATTTCGATTCCCATTTCCCCAGTAATCCCGAGCCATGTGAGGTTACAGGCGTGGAAACAGGTGCCATCTATGTCCCTCCTTGCGACCTGTTGGAAGGGCGTCGCCTACTCTGGGCGATACGCTCCTTCAAAGCTTTCGAGTCGCCGGGACCTGATGGTATTATTACCGCTCAGTTGCAAAAGCCCGAAAGAGTGTCCTGTCGATGGTTGGCGCCTATTTACGCAAGCTGTATAGGTAGGGGCTATATTCCCAGACTTTGGAGGAATGTGAGGGTTACGTTTATCCCCAAGGCAGGCAAGAACTCTCATGTATCCCCAAAGGACTTTAGACCTATCAGCCTCTCTTCTTTTTTTTTTGAAGACCCGGGAGAGGCTGATTGATCTTCATATAAGGGTGGAGATACCGCGGGAGCGATTGTCGCGTGCTCAGCATGCTTACTCGAAGGGCAGGTCTGTGGAAACAGCCCTGCATACGGTTGTTAACGTCATTGAGGAGTCTCTTGATCACAAAGACTTTGCAGTTGGTGCCTTTCTGGATATAGAAGGTGCCTTTAATAACATTCAGCCACAGGTAATAGTCGGATCCCTGGCGGAGCTTGGGGTTGAACCGTATCTTGGGAGGCTCGTCAACCACCTTCTCAGGGACAGAACTGTCGTGGCGTGGTGAGTAGAGGCACTCCGCAAGGAGGGGTTCTCTCACCACTCCTTTGGGTCGTTGTTATCAATGGCGTCTTGAGGGAGCTGGAAAGGGAAGGCTGCACGGTTATTGCCTATGTTTTGCCTATGATTTTGCTCTCATTGTCAGGGATAAGTTATTGATAACCCTTTTTGATACCATGCAGGGTTACCTTAAATTGATCGTAAAATGGTCTGCAGGGTGCGGACTCGCGATTAATCCTAGCAAGACAGAGCTCGTCTTATTTACCAGGAGGTACAAAGTACCGGATGCCGGATGAAGGGGGCTTCAAAAGGTGGCGTCCCGCTGGTGCTTTCTGACCGGGTCAAGTATCTAGGTCTGATTCTGGACAGGAAGCTCTCCTGGGGGCCAAATATTGAAGAAAGGGTGAAAAGGGATTCAGTCGCGGTCTACTGTTGCGGGGGTGCTATTGGGAAGAGATGGGGCTTCTCTCCCAAGGTAAACTACTGGCTTAATGAGACTATAATTAGGCCTATAAAGTTTTATGGGGTGGTGGTCTAGTGGAACTCGCTGTATAGAGTATCGAAGGGATCCAGCTCGGGATTGCTCCTTCTCCACTCATATCCCGCGTAGGGAGGAGGGGAAGGAGGATAGGGGGTAAAGTAAAAACATGTTCGTATACCAAAATGCAAGCGCACACCCAAAATGATGCACAAATGTTTACCGTTAGCGGCGACAGCTTGGCGTCGATTTTCGAATGCAAAGTAATTACTGTAATAAATGTGAGCAATCCTGGAATAGTATTTGATAGTTTTGACATTTAAGTATTGTCATTCATAAAGTGTACTTCAAAATGGCCCGCCAAACAAGTATTGAAGTGCGCAAGTTAATACTAAAGCATTATAAACACGGCAAAAGTCAACACAAAATCGCGGAAATATTATGTTCGTGAAAATCGTATCGCAAATTAAAAGAAATAGGCTCATAATAAAATATTTAGCGAAAGTGATTCCCGTTGGATTGTAATCCAAATCTCCATTTAAGTGCTCCAGCTTTAGGCAACGAATTGGAAATATTTCTTGGGAAGAAAAGTCATCCGGAAACCATACCGAGAGTGCTCAGAGAATCTGATTTCAATGGCCGCAGAGCCCGAAATAATCCATACGTCAATGCTAAAAATCGAAATGCAAGGTTGAAGTATGCAAACGAATATTTATATAAGAGTGAAAGCTTCTGGAATACCGTAATTTTTGCAGATGAGAGTAAATTCAACCAGTTTAGGTCGAATGGAAAGAGCTATGTATGTATGGAGAAAAGGAAATGCTGAGCTACAACCGCAAAATCTACGTAGCACCGTAAAACATGGTGGAGGGTATGTAATGGTGTGGGGATGCATGTCGTTTTCTGGAGTCGGAAATTGGGAATTCATCGATTGTACTATCGACAAGAGTGTGTATCAGGATATTTTGAAACGTAATTTGCTACAAAGTGCCGCGAAATTAAATATTTCCGATAACTTTCAGTTCAACATTATGTTCCGAAACACAAATCCGGAGCTGTGCAAAGTTGGCTTATTTGGAACTGCCCGCATATATGTATGTAGTACAAACAGCAGCACAGTCTCCAGATTTAAATGTAATCGAGAATCTGTGGTCAGTTTTGGAACGAGAGATTCGAAAATACGACATTCGAAATAAAACCGACTTGAAAAACGCTCTGCAAGCAGAATGGAATAAACTTGCTCCTAACTATACAAAGAAATTGGTGGAATCCATGCCGAAACGTATGAAAGCAGTTATAGATATTAACGGGTATCCCACAAAGTATCAGTCGACATAAAATTTTAGTTGTGTCCTTAAAAAAATTGCAATGTATTTTCTTTTTTTTTTTTGTTACTGCATCATTTTCGCTGTGAGGTGCAATTTAATACTGAAGTTTGTTTTTGTTGTTAATTAAAGAAAATAACTATACAATCTGAATTTTTTAAAGCATAAATTAAATGTGTATATACGCCGCTGTTAATTGGTATTTATATTTTTTTGAAGATGTATTTAGTTTTCAGGTAATACTTGGTTTAGTATTTCTTACACGGTTGCCACTGTACGCATACTTGAAATATCCTAAAATAAAGATTGAGACCCATATTTCAATATTTGTTTTAACTTATTATACTTCTAAGTAATTTTTAGACGGGTGGCAGCCTTCTCCAAAATAATTTTTAAAATTACGCAGTTTTTAAATTTGTAGCTCGGCACTCTTATTTTAAATGTCGCTTATTTTTTTATTTCACTTAATTTGCATATAAACAGGTGGCAACTTTCTTTAAAAGTATTTAGGAAATAAAGCTTTATTGACCCTTGCATATGATCCAAAATTATTTTGGAAGTTAAGTTTTCTTAAAACCACTTTTTGGCACTATATTGCAAAATGTAATTTTTTTTTATATTAATTTAATTTGGATTTAAGCATTTCAAAACATTCGAAAAAACGGAGCTTTATTAAGCCTTTTTCGTTCGATGTCCATGTGGCAATATTTTATTTCAACTATTGTTTTATTTGAACGGAACCTTTTGAACAGGTAGCAACTCCCTATAAAAATGGACTTTATGGTAACTTATATAACGGTCTATATATGTTCCAAATCTTACTAAATGACGACTGGATATCGTTATATAGCAATATATGATCTAACTTGTTTGTTTGAAAATAACTTTTTAATAGGTGACAACTCTTCATATAATATATCCTATGTTATAGCGTAGGGTGTAGACTATTTGTGCGCTAAATTTTGTACAAGCGTCCAGCCGTTGTGCTCTGAAAAGGCTATAAATAACATACTCACTCACACACTCACCCACACCTTCACATTTTTCACCACTTATCGAATGTTATTGCAAAATCGACGGTGATTTGGCAAGAAATGCCTCCGTTAAGGACATAATGCGCTGCTCTCAAAGATCTTTACAGCTTGGTTTGCCACATTTCCCACACGAGTGGACAAGGGCGAGGGACTGAACTCTGCCCAGAGAGGAACGAATTAACACTGGACCTCAGCTTTCGCTTACCAGACCACTACAGCGTTTTTCAAGCAGAGCTAAATGCTTTCTGTCGAAGTTGCAGGGACAAAGAGAAAGAGGAGAGCATCGAACACTATCACTGCTACTGCCCTGGCCATGACCCCATTGTTCTCCGTAGCTATTGCTCATATTAAAAATAATATAATAATTTGCCGCTTACATCGTATAACTCGATGTATGGCCGAACTTTTCCTACAATTTGTGGCGCGCATCTTTGTGTTGTTAAACAAATTACGGGACTTAAAGTTTTCATGACAGAAATACACTCAGAGGATTGCCATTGCCTGCCAACCACTTAAAAAAAAAAACTTCTCAATAATTGTTTGATATTACTTGCTTCTGCATAGATTTGAATCCGGGCCACGCCGAATGAAGCTGGTACGGCGACCGCTATTGCTAATATTAGGATAAAATACGTACATAAATTTTTATGTCGACAGCAAAATTAAAAAATAGTTAATTAATTATTTTGATAAGTAAGTAATAAGTATTAGTAGTAGAATATGGTAATATGAAAAGTTCTGGCACTTGGCTATATATTTGTCTTCGTTTGTTTGTTAACTCTATATTCCCCAAGATAACAAACCACTATTCATATACATGTAATGCTTAAAACACAATACCGAACGGTGAATTTTTCGTCGCGGACCTTTGCCGTTTAGACTTATTTCTATTGCCGTCGCTGGCGGCAGCGGCAAAATACAATGCATCGTGGCCATATGTTTAATATACGCAGGGGTTTTAAATCGAAATATTTAAATTTCAGCACAAAATATTATACACACTTTTACTAATTGAAAATCAAAATTTGAATTTCGCTCAGTAGAGTGACCAAAAATTTCGCTCAGTAAAACACAATTACGGCAACAACGAAAACAGCTAAATATTTGTTATATTATTTATATCTGTTATATTTAGCTGTTTTCGTTGTTGCCGTAATTGTGTTTTACTGAGCGGAATTTTTGGCCGAAAGTTGCTTACGTCGTCACTCTACTGAGCGAAAATTCGCCGCTAGTCGGTATTGTGTTTTAAGTATAAGTATATGTATGTGTTAGCTGACAAAACAAATACTTGATTCTAGTACATAGATGGGCGTTTTGACTCACATGAGCAGTTATGGTGCCCACAGTCACCGACGCAAACGTACGTTGCGTGTCAGCTGACACGATCGAACTTATGAGAGCGCCATGTAAATGCAAACTCATCAACGTGTACGTGTGATGGGTACGCGCGACGTGTACGTGTGTAAACTGAGAAATTTAGATTTTTGCCGTGAAACCGTGTCAGCTGAGAGCTCTCTCACCGCACAGTGTTGCCAAGCAGAACTTTTTAAAATCATTAACAAAATAACCTTATAAAAATTTAAATTTTTATTAAATTAATTTAAAATCGATGTTTAATAATGTTAATTATAGATAAATGAACTATTTGCATTTGTTGGTTTTTGGCTTTGGTTTATTATACAATGAAAAATTGCGATTGACAACGCGGATGTGTGTAAAAGTATGTATGCAAACAAACCCAGCGGGGACAAAATAAAGGCCTCACAAAAGCAGGGCAATGTGAGGCCTTATTTGTTTAATACCTTCCCTTTCTCATGAATGCCTCACAATGACCTTTTAGTAGCGTAGGGTAAGGTGTACAAAATAAAGAGACAAAGTAGACTATGATATTCATTTTCAAAGCTGCACAGCGTTTGTAAATTTTTTACTGTTATCTGCCGCCGACCTCTTGTCGCCACCGAATACTGCGTATATGCAACCGCGTTACTGTTTGCCATTATTGTTCTATTTTTCGTTGTCTTCGAAAACGCTGCGTTTATGCATATAGTTATTATATTTTCTCATTTCGTACGCGGACTTACAAGTAAGTTGTAGTTTTTTAAAAGTCTAGATTAATATACATATATATGAAACTAATTGAATAGTAAATTAATTATTCTATTGAAATGGGAAAAACTAAATGTGGAGTGAGTGATAGACATTTTCGTCGACTTGTGGCAAGAAAAAAAAAAACACAATTGAAATCGTGAAAAAAGCTATTGTTCCAGAAAATGAAAGTGTTCCTAGTTGTAGCAAAAATGTATGCGAAGAACTAAATATAATTTTATTATTTAATTAAATACATAAATTCACAACTCACAATTGCTATTTCTAATTTTAGATGCTCTGCAGTCCCCCGAATACGGCTTCCCAAATTACGAAAATGATATTAAAAAATCGATACAATTAATAAAAAATAGGGTGTATAAAAAACCTACGATAATAAATCAAAATAATATATTGATGAATTAAAAGTCTTTCGTGTCATTATTAAACAGCATATTTTTATTAAAACAATAAGGCCTCATTTACTCCTTTTAGAGATAGCAGAGGTGAGGCCTCATTTACTCCTTTTTTAGATAGCAGAGGTGAGGCCTCATTTACTCCTTTTTTAGATAGCAGAGGTGAGGCCTCATTTACTCCTTTTTTACGTCGCTTGAGGTGAGGCCTCACGATGTAGGACATGCAATGTTAAAAAGATATGAAGCTTATATGGCGGAGTAAGCCCTTTCTACCTTACAATTCCGACATGAATAAGGCCATATGAAGGCCTTTTATGCCCCGCTGGGAAGGAATGGCAACATTGTGTTGATGCATACAAACACAGTTTTATGTACGCAAAGTTTGTTTACAAAACATACGCGCGGGCACACGTTTTGCTCAATTTTGTGTATCTCCCGACAAACAGACACGGCAAACGGACACGTCGGTGCCCACAGTCACCGACGCAAACGTACGCTACGTGTCAGCTGACACGATCAAACTTATGAGAGCGCCATGTAAATGCAAACTCATCAACGTGTTCGTGTGACGGGTACGCGCGGCGTGTACGTGTGTAAACTGAGAAATTTAGATTTTTGCCGTGAAGCCGTGTCAGCTGAGTGCTCTCTCACCGCACAGTGTTGCCAAGCAGACCTTTTTAAAATCATTAACAAAATAACCTTATAAAAATTTAAATTTTTATTAAATTAATTTAAAATCGATGTTTAATAATGTTAATTATGGATAAATTAACTATTTGCATTTGTTGGTTTTTGGCTTTGGTTTATTATACAATGAAAAATTGTAATTGACAACGCGGATGTGTGTAAAAGTATGTATGCAAACAAAGGCATGGCAACATTGTGTTGATGCATACAAACACAGTTTTATGTACGCAAAGTTTGTTCACAAAACATACGCGCGGGCACAAGTTTTGCTCAATTTTGTGTATCTCCCGACAAACAGACACGGCAAACGGACACGTCGGTGACTGTGGGCACCATTATACTCTCAGCACACGTATTCTTACGCTCTTATTTCAGTCGCTATTGAGAGCGAAAAAACCAGTTTTGCACTGTGGGATAATGAATTGATTTTCCTGCCAGTTGCGCTGCAGACAGCAACGAGGTAACATAGGTAGTCGGTATGTTGATGTTTTTTTATGCCCTAGTATATTTTTGCCCCATTTGAAATGTATAACATAAATAAAACCGGGGTAAATTGGGAGTTGACTACTTTTACTAGCACAATAGTTAGCGGAAATTTTAAGATAAAGTTGAAATTGTGAAGTTCTAGAGAAATCATGCTTAAAAATAAGGCTTGCCTCGGCGTCCAAAAACACCTTCGCTTTGAAATATATTCACTTACATAAAGCTTTTCGTCAAAAGGGTATTTTTTTTTCAAAAAACATATTATCTCTCAATACCCTCATATTTCTCAAAGTCTTTATGGAAGGTATTATAGTGCCTCCTAAAATTATATGCCCGGGTCCCCTTTACACACATATTACACAATAGACATTGCATATTACCAAAGGCATCGGAAATCATAAAGCAATATTTGTCATTCATTTTGAACAAACACACATACATACATAGGTACGCGCATAAATCTATACTACTTATACATAAAATAAAGTCGCTAAAAAGCTATGTACGGAATTGGCTTCGCACAGAATGCTCCGATTTGAAAGCGGTTTTTTGCATTTTAAAGCTTAGCTGTGTGAGATGGACTTTTTTTTATATAATGTGAAGGAATATATAAAGGGGGCGTGGCAATCGGACAAAATGTGGTAAAAAAACATAAATTTTTGGTTTACACAGCCATACATCATAACCTAATCAACCGATTAGAATGAATCTTCCTAGAAGTTAAACTTTGAAATATTTACTTTCGTTCTGCATCAAAAAAAATAGTTGATTTCTTTCTAATTTAACCAAAATTGTTTAAACAAAAGCAGCACCTTTTCCAAAATAATCTGTTTGTGTGTTTGTTCGCTGCCAACCGAATAAGTCAGCGTGCCTTAAGCGACAGCTGTGGTGAGCCATTCATTTGATGAATTCGCGAAAGAGCTCGGTTGCGTTACTTCACTTCGGACGTATGTATGTATGTATGTATGTTACATAATTTCGATTTTATTTCGGCTTCACATACATACATATTTATGCATGGTGCCAGATTAATGCAACAAATAAGGAAAAGAATGCATGCATATTTTTAAACATACATATATACTCCTAAAGTTTAAACAAAATTTCTATGTTTTCGTATGTTTTATGTATATACTATGCATATATGTACTTATTTGTGTAGTAGGAAGATTGAATTCTACAACATTTTGTTTTATCCAAATTTGTATGATGATTTCCAAAGACTGAGTACCGATCCATTTTAATTTTTTTTGTTCGGCAACCATGAACATCTTTCTTCAAAAAGAACCGTTGCTTTTCACGAATTATGCTATTAAAACTTGTATGTTAGTTGCGGGAGTACATTAAAACTATCGCAGTTCATAAAGTTTTATTTTGAAGTGATTTATATTAATCAAAAGTGCAGATTTAATAAATAATTTGACTTTTGAGTGGTAAGTACATTACAGTGCAATTTTTTATATTATTTAGTGTAATTTTACAACCAAATTTTCCTTAGGGCCATTTTCACAGTTGCGAGTTAACTTACATTCCACAGTTAACTCTCGATTTTCGATTTTCATGTCGACTTATCTCAAGTTTAACTGCCCAATATTGATGAGTTAACCTCTTGTTAGAAATAAAATGTTGTCTATCGTACATTGGGTAGTGAATATTTACATACGCGCGGGCAAAAGTTTTGCTCAATTTTGTGTATCTCCCGACAAACAGACACGGCAAACGGACACGTCGGTGACTGTGGGCACCATAAGTCAGCGTGCCTTAAGCGACAGCTGTGGTGAGCCATTCATTTGATGAAATCGCGAAAGAGCTCGGTAGCGTTACTTCACTTCGGACGTATGTATGTATGTATGTACATATGTTACATAATTTCGCTTTTATTTCGGCTTCACATACATATGTACATATTTATGCATGGTGCCAGATTAATGCAACAAATAAGGAAAAGAATGCATGCATATTTTTAAACATACATATATACTCCTAAAGTTTAAACAAAATTTCTATGTTTTCGTATGTTTTATGTATATACTATGCATATATGTACTTATTTGTGTAGTAGGAAGATTGAATTCTACAACATTTTGTTTTATCCAAATTTGTATGATGATTTCCAAAGACTGAGTACCGATCTATTTTAATTTTTTTTGTTCGGCAACCATGAACATCTTTCTTCAAAAAGAACCGTTGCTTTTCACGAATTATGCTATTAAAATTTGTATGTTAGTTGCGGGAGTACATTAAAACGGACGCAGTTCATAAAGTTTTATTTTGAAGTGATTTATATTAATCAAAAGTGCAGATTTAATAAATAATTTGACTTTTGAGTGGCAAGTACATTACAGTGCAATTTTTTATATTATTTAGTGTAATTTTACAACCAAATTTTCCTTAGGGCCATTTTCACAGTTGCGAGTTAACTTACATTCCACAGTTAACTATGAATTTTCGATTCAATTTTAGTAATTTAACTAAATATTCACTACCCAATGTACGATAGACAACATTTTATTTCTAACAAGAGGTTAACTCATCAATATTGGGCAGTTAAACTTGAGATAAGTCGACATGAAAATCGAAAATCGAGAGTTAACTGTGGAATGTAAGTTAACTCGCCACTGTGAAAATGACCATTAGAAAAATAAGTGATTTCTATGAAACATAGTTGTTACTCAAAGCTTAAAGATTTCTATAAAATTTATAAAAGTTCTCAAAATTAGATAAAAATATTTGGTTTTTTTATACGAAATTTTAGTAAGTTATTAAATATGCAATTGAAGTAGATTATAAATTACTAGAAAACCGATCAGGTGTTTTTCTTTTCAACCATTTTCTTCTCAGCTATGACATTTGACCAACTTTCCAGAGCAAAAAATATATATGTATGTACATTAGAGTGCTTCAAAAAAATGTTTGTTTCTTTTTTTAACACTTACCTTTGATGGAAAAAAATCCTCACCAAATATGGCGGCCGCCGCGGTATGGTGGTAGCGCGCTTCGCCTACCACACCAAAGGTCCTGGGTTCAAGCCCCGTGCAAAGCATCATAAAAAATTTAGAAACAGTTTTTTCAATTAGAAAAAAGGTTTCTAAGCGGGGTCGTCCGTCGGCAGTGGTCTAACAAACACTCCGAGTATGTTTCTGGCATGAAAATTCATATGCCTAGCAGATGCCGTTCGGAGTTGGCATAAAACATGTAGGGGACCCGCCAGTTTGTAGAAAAAATTAAAAAGGAGCACGACGCACGAGAAGCTCGGCCTAAATCTACTCGGAGGTAAATCTTGCCAAGTATTTATTTTATTTCAAAGATGGGTCCTATAGCTGAACTCATAGGGGTCGCTATTTTTTTTTTTTAGTTTCCCATGTAAAATTGGCTTTTTGATATGTAAACATCTTTGCTCACGGTATGGGGGAATACAAAATGAAAGATGTACCTAAGGCATGAAGTGTGAATTGCAAGGTATGGTGTGACGACTCTCCAATTTTTTACAAATTTCACTCTTAATAAAATCTCCATATCGCCGCCCTTACCTACATATCGCTTTTCAAAATTACGGTCATTATCCCCAAAACCGCTTTATTTTGGTGTTCTTTAATCCACATTTTCATCCATATCTCCAGAAAGGGTTGACATCGGCTTGAAAGAGGCTATTCATTCAATACTTGAAGTGTGAAAAAAGTTATTTTCCTTGAAACTATTTCATTTGGCAGCTTCTTCAAGTATTCAACTTAGCAACGAAAAGGTATCCATTTTTAAAATTCCCACGTTTTGTTCTGTAAGCTTACTGAAAGCCCTTTTACCCTTTTAGCTTATTTTTATATTAAAAACCACACGAATGGGTAAACATCCCATAACGCATCTCTGAAAATGTCTTATTTTTGGCCGTATATAAATAAAGTACAGCTCAAAGAAAATATGAAAGTTTCTACTTCCGGACAAGGAAATGCACTTTTTGCTAATAACTTGCTAAAAATTGGTAACGGACAGTTCCCTACGACATGTGGGCAAATCGATCTGACAAATATTTGTAATTTAACCCAAACTATTGAAGATCTAATTGGAGTTGGTGGTCTTATAACCAATTCATTGGACTGGTTTGAGGAGCGGGCAATATTGTCAGCTACCAATGATCAGGTGGATGCAGTAAATGCCTTAATACTTTCAAATTTTACTACGGAAGCACAAGTTTTCCACTCAATAGACACAATAATAGATATTAGCGAGGCAGTTCATTACCCAATAGAATTTTTAAATTCTCTAAATCGCCCCGGAACGCCACCACATAAACTAATTGTTAAAGTAGGAGCTCCTGTAATTTTACTACGCAATTTAAATCCACCAACTTTATGTAATGGAACTAGGCTGCTGATCAAAACAATTAGAACGCATTTGATTGAGTGTTCAATTTTGACTGGCAGTGGTGCTGGAGAAAACGTCTTGATTCCAAGAATCCCGATAATACCAACAGATCTTCCATTTCAATTTAAACGGCTCCAGTTTCCAGTCAAATTATGTTTTGCAGTAACAATAAATAAGGCTTAAGGTCAAACACTTAAGGTGGCCGGTTTGGACCTTAGATCTCAATGTTTTACGCATGGCCAGTTATATGTTGCTCTATCCCGAGTAACGTGATGGGAAAGCTGCGAACATTGTATACAATGAAGTGTTATAAAACTGAAAATAGAAACTAACTGAATATGAATAATTAATATGTATGTACATAAATATATCTTCTAATTGGACTTTATTTATTTATGAAATTTTCTTTATTTACTAGGGTCATTATTCCGAAATATTACAAAAAATTACTTTTATTTCAATTATAAAGTTGTTTTAAACATTATCAACCTGTGTGAAACAAGGTGCGGGTTGCTAGTAGTATCATAAAACAATCAAGCGGCGCACGATGTTGCTTCGCTGTTGTTTGTTAATCAACTGACTGCAAATGTTCTTTGTCCCATGGTAGCCACTTTACGCTCGCGGTTACCAATACATCCATACATTTCATTTGCCCATCTATATTCTAGTATGAAAGATACTAGATACTAGAAAATAAAATCAGTAGCTCAATTCTTCCTACATTTAGTCTATGGAAAATGCATGCGTGCTTCCATACGCAAAAGTGTGTAAGTGCGAGAATGAGAGTATTTAATTGAAATGAAAAAAATGCTTTTTCTACATTTCTGCCCACACTCAATGTCGTACGTTTAAGCTTAAAAGCCAATTTGCAAAACCATTCATGCAGCTTTTGCCACTTACTCATATACATTAAAGCTCTACCGCACTTTCCCACGGAGCATGAATTTCACTGATATCATTGTGTCAAATCATTGCTCGAAGCGCTTTTTCACTTTCCGCTCGAAATTTCCCTAAATTTTTTGTGCAATTTTCACTTTTTAAGTTTTTTATTATCGGATTTGGGTAGACGGTTACGGAGGATTGCGGTGTCTCTTTGGGCGCTTTATGGTCAAGTTGAAGCCTATTAAATATGTGCAGCACTTCGTGCGGTACACTCCAGATGACCAATGTTGGAGGCTGCGCTATCTTCAGTGACATCGAGTTAGCGGTCAATTGGCTCAAGCCCAGTAAATATGCACAATGAAATTAAAATTGTAAAATCATTTCTTATACAGATTTGTACACGCCTAATAAAATGAAATATAAGTCAGTTGTGTTAGCTTCACGTATTCGGATTTGTTTTTGTGTGTGCGATTGCGTATGTGTATATTTGCGGTAATTAAATGGCAAGCCACAGTAAATGAAATACGGGCAACACAATGGGCACTGTAGATGGCTACTGTTCAAAAAGGGGAGTTGATGCGCCCGTCGAAACGGGTTAATCAAGTATAAAACCCGAGCGATTTAATTTCCGTGCTAGTTATTTTCACGCCACAGCGTGGTGGTGTCAATTACACACAAACAAAAGTTAATAAATATTATTACAAATTGAGTGAAAGGAGTCATTATTGACACAATTTCAGTCAAACTGCCGATAAAATGGAGTTTCCGTTCGAAAACATATATGATCGAAACAATCCAAAGTCGATTGCTTACATTCGCGAGCTGGCATCTCTACATGATAGTGTTTTGTATATCACATAAATTTTGCTGCTTCTAAAAATATGTAGAAAAATTATACTAAAATTTGACTTGTCAGATCTACCGGCAAACGGGAGTTGTTATATTGTATATATTGTAAAGGTATGTGCATACGACCTAGAACTGAAAATGAAAATCTATGTTTCACAATTTTAAAACGAAGGCTAGAAAACGTGCAGCTGAAAATAAAATACATAATCAAGGAAACAGAAGGTATCCGCCACATGAGCCGTCTAGGAGTTATGAATTTAAAACAACTGTATTTGGTTTCGTTAATACAGATGATTCCTATGCTGTTGACTACTAACTTAGGCCAATTAAAGTAAATATAATGAATAACTTATCCAGGGGAGTACGAAGAATCATAACGCAAATTACATGTAGTCAAAATCTAAATCTGCAGCTCATATTCATTCAGCAAAAATATTTTTGTACTTTTCAAATGGTAAGATATGTACATGAAGGCGTATATATATATGAAGGCGGAAATAGTTTAGCTTGTATAAGTTTTATTTAAACATTTATTTCTATAAAAAAATTTGGGTGTAAAAACGTTTTTGATGTCCGATTTTTAAAATATTTGTAGTTAGGCCTATATTTGGCCTTAAAAGCCGTCTTGATCAATACCTGCAATAATTTTGAAAATTCTATTCCTTTGTTATTTTTATCCTATGAACCTGAAGTTCTCAAAAGTTAAGAGGAATTTGCTAAACAAGTGTCAAGCGATATTCACAAGCATAAAAATTTTATCATTTTAACAATCGATTTCACCTTCGGAAGCTACGAACAAATGTAAGTTGTTCTGAGTTAGCAATTGCATTGCGGAAGTTATCAGCGACCGAAAACCTAGTTGGCGAGAACAACATAATTGATGAGCTTGATGTCACCCATCTCAACAAGACGGGGCCACATGCCACACAGCACGCGAGACAATGGACCTACTGAGAGGCGAGTTCGGTGAACAGTTTATTTCACGTTTGGGGTCTGTCATTTGGCCGCCTAGATCGTGCGATTTAACGCCTCTAGACTATTTTTTGTGGTGCTATGATAAGGCTCATGCATATAGAGACAAGCCTGCTGCGATTGACGCACTGAAAGCCAACATTGAAGCATTTATTCGCGAGATACCGGCGGGGGAGCATTTGAAGCGCAGCCGCGGCCAACATTAGCATGAAATAAAATTCAAACATTAAATGATATGGACCGTACTAATGATTCAAATAAAGGTTTCACGGATTTTTCTGAACTGCTTGTGTTTTTTTAAATTAAAATTTCAGATGGCTCTAAAAAAATCACTTGTTACTTATGTATGTATTCCCAATTTAATTGACATTTTTGATCTTAACATAACAATAACAAAAACATAAAATACTGCACTTGCCAACAAGTCTAATGTTACTCTTTCGACTATATACTCACAACCAAAGTGTCCCGCAGATGTCCACCAACAAAGCAATGTAGTGTATGAAATTAAATGCAAAAGAAATGGGAATGATATATGCGGAAAATTCTATATTGGGATGGAACAGTGATTCGAAAATATTCGACTAGTCGAACATGAAGCAGACATTATGATACATAAAAACAGCACAACTGTACAAACGGAGCTGACAAACACTTAAATTATCGACAAAGAAAGAAGAGAGTCAACGCGATGTGTAATAGAAAAAAAAGATAAAAGAAGACACAGACAACATTTCGTTTCTTTGTACCTAACTTGCAAAAGATCGCTCCAACTCGGTTAAAATTTCCATTAGTTGCAAAAGCAAATAATTGTGCTGGCAAATTTTAGGTTGATGCATTTACATACGAAGGAAGGGGAAGAGCTAAAGGTGGAATTTGACAAAAAATATTTTATTTTATTATATATTAAATTGAACCGATTTCCAAAATCTAAACATGTTGAAAAGGTGAGCAAAAGAGCTTTCACTTCATATGCACTTATATATTTACTAGCAACCCGCACCTTGTTTCACACAGGTTGATAATGTTTAAAACAACTTTATAATTGAAATAAAAGTAATTTTTTGTAATATTTCGGAATAATGACCCTAGTAAATAAAGAAAATTTCATAAATAAATAAAGTCCAATTAGAAGATATATTTATGTACATAGGTACATATTAATTATTCATATTCAGTTAGTTTCTATTTTCAGTTTTATAACACTTCATTGTATACAATGTTCGCAGCTTTCCCATCACGTTACTCGGGATAGAGCAACATATAACTGGCCATGCGTAAAACATTGAGATCTAAGGTCCAAACCGGCCACCTTAAGTGTTTGACCTTAAGCCTTATTTATTGTTACTGCAAAACATAATTTGACTGGAAACTGGAGCCGTTTAAATTGAAATGGAAGATCTGTTGGTATTATCGGGATTCTTGGAATCAAGACGTTTTCTCCAGCACCACTGCCAGTCAAAATTGAACACTCAATCAAATGCGTTCTAATTGTTTTGATCAGCAGCCTAGTTCCATTACATAAAGTTGGTGGATTTAAATTGCGTAGTAAAATTACAGGAGCTCCTACTTTAACAATTAGTTTATGTGGTGGCGTTCCGGGGCGATTTAGAGAATTTAAAAATTCTATTGGGTAATGAACTGCCTCGCTAATATCTATTATTGTGTCTATTGAGTGGAAAACTTGTGCTTCCGTAGTAAAATTTGAAAGTATTAAGGCATTTACTGCATCCACCTGATCATTGGTAGCTGACAATATTGCCCGCTCCTCAAACCAGTCCAATGAATTGGTTATAAGACCACCAACTCCAATTAGATCTTCAATAGTTTGGGTTAAATTACAAATATTTGTCAGATCGATTTGCCCACATGTCGTAGGGAACTGTCCGTTACCAATTTTTAGCAAGTTATTAGCAAAAAGTGCATTTCCTTGTCCGGAAGTAGAAACTTTCATATTTTCTTTGAGCTGTACTTTATTTATATACGGCCAAAAATAAGACATTTTCAGAGATGCGTTATGGGATGTTTACCCATTCGTGTGGTTTTTAATATAAAAATAAGCTAAAAGGGTAAAAGGGCTTTCAGTAAGCTTACAGAACAAAACGTGGGAATTTTAAAAATGGATACCTTTTCGTTGCTAAGTTGAATACTTGAGGAAGCTGCCAAATGAAATAGTTTCAAGGAAAATAACTTTTTTCACACTTCAAGTATTGAATGAATAGCCTCTTTCACGCCGATGTCAACCCTTTCTGGAGATATGGATGAAAATGTGGATTAAAGAACACCAAAATAAAGCGGTTTTGGGGATAATGACCGTAATTTTGAAAAGCGATATGTAGGTAAGGGCGGCGATATGGAGATTTTATTAACAGTGAAATTTGTAAAAAATTGGAGAGTCGTCACACCATACCTTGCAAGATGCCTTAGGTACATCTTTCATTTTGTATTCCCCCATACCGTGAGCAAAGATGTTTACATATCAAAAACCCAATTTTACATGGGAAACTAAAAAAAAAAAATAGCGACCCCTATGAGTTCAGCTATAGGACCCATCTTTGAAATAAAATAAATACTTGGCAAGATTTACCTCCGAGTAGATTTAGGCCGAGCTTCTCTTGCGTCGTGCTCCTTTTTAATTTTTCCTACAAACTGGCGGGTCCCCTACATGTTTTATGCCAACTCCGAACGGCATCTGCTAGGCATATGAATTTTCATGCCAGAAACAAACTCGGAGTGTTTGTTAGACCACTGCCGACGGACGACCCCGCTTAGAAACGTTTTTTCTAATTGAAAAAACTGTTTCTAAATTTTTTATGATGCTTTGCACGGGGCTTGAACCCAGGACCTTTGGTGTGGTAGGCGGAGCGCGCTACCACCATACCGCGGCGGCCGCCATATTTGGTGAGGATTTTTTTCCATCAAAGGTAAGTGTTAAAAAAAGAAACAAACATTTTTTTGAAGCACTCTAATGTACATATATATTTTTTGCTCTGGAAAGTTGGTCAAATGTCATAGCTGAGAAGAAAATGGTTGAAAAGAAAAACACCTGCCCGGTTTTCTAGTAATTTATAATCTACTTCAATTGCATATTTAATAACTTACTAAAATTTCGTATAAAAAAACCAAATATTTTTATCTAATTTTGAGAAGTTTTATAAATTTTATAGAAATCTTTAAGCTTTGAGTAACAACTATGTTTCATAGAAATCACTTATTTTTCTAATGGTCATTTTCACAGTGGCGAGTTAACTTACATTCCACAGTTAACTCTCGATTTTCGATTTTCATGTCGACTTATCTCAAGTTTAACTGCACAATATTGATGAGTTAACCTCTTGTTAGAAATAAAATGTTGTCTATCGTACATTGGGTAATGAATATTTAGTTAAATTACTAAAATTGAATCGAAAATTCATAGTTAACTGTGGAATGTAAATTAACTCGCAACTGTGAAAATGGCCCTAAGGAAAATTTGGTTGTAAAATTACACTAAATAATATAAAAAATTGCACTGTAATGTACTTACCACTCAAAAGTCAAATTATTTATTAAATCTGCACTTTTGATTAATATAAATCACTTCAAAATAAAACTTTATGAACTGCGATAGTTTTAATGTACTCCCGCAACTAACATACAAATTTTAATAGCATAATTCGTGAAAAGCAACGGTTCTTTTTGAAGAAAGATGTTCATGGTTGCCGAACAAAAAAAATTAAAATGGATCGGTACTCAGTCTTTGGAAATCATCATACAAATTTGGATAAAACAAAATGTTGTAGAATTCAATCTTCCTACTACACAAATAAGTACATATATGCATAGTATATACATAAAACATACGAAAACATAGAAATTTTGTTTAAACTTTAGGAGTATATATGTATGTTTAAAAATATGCATGCATTCTTTTCCTTATTTGTTGCATTAATCTGGCACCATGCATAAATATGTATGTATGTGAAGCCGAAATAAAATCGAAATTATGTAACATACATACATACATACATACGTCCGAAGTGAAGTAACGCTACCGAGCTCTTTCGCGAATTCATCAAATGAATGGCTCACCACAGCTGTCGCTTAAGGCACGCTGACTTATTCGGTTGGCAGCGAACAAACACACAAACAGATTATTTTGGAAAAGGTGCTGCTTTTGTTTAAACAATTTTGGTTAAATTAGAAAGAAATCAACTATTTTTTTTGATGCAGAACGAAAGTAAATATTTCAAAGTTTAACTTCTAGGAAGATTCATTCTAATCGGTTGATTAGGTTATGATGTATGGCTGTGTAAACCAAAAATTTATGTTTTTTTACCACATTTTGTCCGATTGCCACGCCCCCTTTATATATTCCTTCACATTATATAAAAAAAAGTCCATCTCACACAGCTAAGCTTTAAAATGCAAAAACCGCTTTCAATTCCGTACATATGTAGCTTTTTAGCGACTTTATTTTATAAGTAGTATAGATATAGATAGTAAATACTTACTGAATTATCGCTATAACCACCTAGCCGAATTTTGCCGAGTCCAACATTTAACTCCAGTTGTTCCTTCTGCTTGGCACTGTTAGTGAAATATATACATACATAAGTGCGTACGTACAAAAAATACTTTCAGGCACACGAAGCAATTCAAATACGGAAGGTTAGGTTAATGTGGTAGTCCCCGCCGAAGCCCATTGCGATACCACCTGTTATTTGAACGGTAACGTAAATCGAAATCAAGAAAAGTTAACCGGAGAAACGTTGCGTACCACGAATAAAGTCACGAAAATTACAAATTTCCATCCCAGAAAGCTCTTCTGGGGTATTAAAGAAGTCGGAGTCTATGTCATTAAACTTCAGTCTGGTACCGGAAGGGCAGCTAAGCAGAAAATGAAAAGATGAATCCACCTCATCATCCTCTGTACAGCTGCGACAGAAAGGGTCAGAGACTATATTCAGCCTAGCTGCATGAATACCCATCGGACAATGACCAGTCAGAACTCCTTCGAGGATCGAGAGTTGCCGCTTTGTTTGCACCCTCAGTTACTTTGAGCGCCCACGGTCCACTCTCGGCCATAGGGTCCTTGCGATTATGCGCTCGCTGAGTCGACAGAGAGCGCATCTATCCACGAGAAGTCTGTAGGCGATCCTAGTGCCTTAATAGCGGCCTGACTCAGAATAAATGGCCTAGAGGCCGTTACATTGGTGAGTAGCCAATTGGTTGCCTCCTTGATTGCGGCCACCTCCGCCTGAAACATACAACATTAGTCCGGAATCCCAAATTTTCGGCTGAGGGAGAGCTCATCTCAGAAGACACCCGCCCCCCACCTTTCCGTCCAGCTTCGAAGCCTTTTCCCCCCTTTCCTCAATATTTGACCCCCAGGACAGCTTCCTGTCAAGAATCAGACCTAGATACTTGAGCCGGTCAGAAAGCACAAGCGGGATGCCATCTCTTGAAGGGGGATGGGCATCCGGTACTTTATACCTTCTGGTAAATAAGACGAGCTTCGTCTTGCTACGACTGATCGCGAGCCCACAACCTGCAGACTATTTTACGATCAAGTTTAGGTAGCCGTGCATGATGTCGAAAAGAGTGGTCAATAACTTACCCCTGACAATGAGAGCAACATCGTTGGCATAGGCAATAACCATGCTTCCCTTTCCAGCTCCTTCAGGACGTCATTGATAACAACGACCCAAAGTAGTGGTGAGAGAAACCCTCCTTGTGGAGTGCCTCTACTCACCCTTCGTTGAATGGAGGTGCTGCCCCACTCCGCCACGACAGTTCCAATACAGAGAAGGTGGTTGACGAGCCTAATAAGACCCAGTTTAACCCCAACCTCCACCAAGGATCTGACTATTGCCTGTGGCTGAATGTAATTAAAGGCACCTTCTATATCCAGAAAGGCACCAACTGCGAAGTCCTTGTGTTCAACAGACTCTTCAATAACGTTAACCACACTGTGCAAGGCGGTTTCTACAGACCTGGCCTTCGAATATGCATGCTGAGCACGCGACAATCGCTCACGAGGAATCCTATACCTTATGTGAAGATCCATCATCCAGGGCTTTCAGGGGACAAATGAGAGCTTTTGCACGCCTTGGGAATAAACGTAACCCTCACATTCGACGAGAGTCCTAGGCGACTCCTCACTCGATGAGCGGTTTCCTCAGTCATCCATAAGGCATCCCCAGAACACGGGAGCCCTTGCAAGCACTTTCCTCAGCCTGGAGAACTCGTGTCAACCTTCTATGTTCTCGCAGAAGCTTCTCCACGAGTCCCGTTTAGCTGTCTTTATCTCGGATTTATAAAGTTCCAACCCGATCCTATACATTTCCCAGTACGAGGGTTTCCTACTCTTCCTCGCTTGGTTAAAAAGACGTCTAGTCGAAGCCCTAAGCTCCGAGATTTCTTACGAGTTCTCGATCGCTTTATTACAGGCTACGGTAAATTTTTCCACCAAGCTGTAGATCGAATTCTCTGAAAGGAATAGATTTTCCGGAGGTTCCTCGAGAAGAAACTCCTGCAGTTTCTTACATTATAAATCCCAATCTGTGTTCATCAGATTCTTGTAGAGAAGATTGAGGACGAGTATCGAACAGGGAGTATACCTGAGATCAGAAAAGGAGAGATACAGGATATCAATTCAGACTAGACCAGGGTAAGGTCCAAGACCTTGTCCTTGACCGAAGTTGCTAACGTAGGGCCGCTCCCGCAGGAGGTTGTTCCACCTTGTCGCCGTGAGAAATGTATACGGACATGAGCCAGAGTTCTCCGCTCAAGGTGGAGCATTATATTAGCGCGCTTCGCCTAAGAGTTCCTCAGCTTTCTCCGCTTCAGGCCCGCAGACTTCTGGCACCACCTCCGGTCCAACTAAAAGGAGGGCGTCACCGCCCCTGTCACCAGATTGGTAGACCTTAAGGGCTAGCTTCTCAAAGCCATAGGATATGACCATCTGTAGCTCAGCGAGAGGGCTGAGGGACTCTGCGTTAAGCAAAATCAGCGCATGCCTCAAACCGAACAACCTTCCAATTGTGCGTAGGTAGGTTTGGGAATATAGCGGAAGATTTCCTCGATCTCGACTGGTGCGGGGGACTTCGCAGGAAGCCAAAGACGAGCTCGTGGACGCAAAGGGACATCCCTCTTGTCCACGGCCTCTAGCCTGGCTACCTTCCAGACCTCCCCCACCAAGGCAACCGCCGCCTTATAGAGAGTGGCGGACCGCTCGTCGGCGCACGATATCTTTTTGAAGTGTCCTTAGTGCCAGCCTGTACTCTCGCAGCTAGGACGTGGACCAGGATTATCCCTGATCACCTTCATGAAGACAGAAAGCAGACGCCACACGCTTTTAATCCCCCTAGACATGGAGCCGTCCTCCTTGCTGCGGTCCACGACACCCAAGATAATGGAACCAACTTGCTTAGCGACTTCGCTAAACATTTTCGGCGCGACCCCAGTCCTGGGCCGTTTGACTAACGAGGTCTCTCCTCTTGAGACCGCTGATTCTTTGACGCTGTGCTTTGCGAAGCCGCACACGCGCCTAGTGGCTGCCCGCCACTTACACTACGGGATAGATCTTTGCTGGTACTGGCTGTCTCTTCCGAGAAAGGCCATCCCCCATACAGAGCCAGCGGGGGGAGAGGGTTGCGCCTTCCTTTTGCTAGCAGATGCTACCACCTGCTGCGCTAGAAATTGGAGATTTAGAATTAATTGGTCTAAAGGGTCCCAACTCAGAGCCGCTAACCAAAACTCGTCAGTGTAGTCGTCCTGAAAAAATGGTCTCATGGTTGTCTATGCAGAAGCAGGGAGACCCTGCGCGGGTTGACGCACACCCAGACCAGACGCAAAGACGGGAGTCCTCTCAACCGCACCTACACCACCAACTTAATGGCTACTCTAATCAGGTGGTAGAATACCACAACGGCCAGCCCAATATCAAGAGAATCAAAACGTAACCCCAAGAAGAGTCCTTGGACAAACCAGGGGTTGTTACCGTTCAGGTAACGTCGTCAAGGTCGCACGGTCATTTGGCGTTACCCAGAATGCACCACGAGGAGGGGGCCATGCATTATACCCCCAAATAGGGTATACTAATAACACAAGTTTACAAAACTAAAAACAAAAACTAAACTGCGCTGTTTTGGTATAAAGTCACAATATAAAAATTATAGCAGTTATTGAGATATACATAGTAAGTATTTGCTGAGATCTGAGCAAAACCCTTGGTCACATAATTGTAGCTTCGCTAGGCAGAATACACACGAGTGAGAGAATACATTCATACAGTTTTTTAAACAAAGTCTGTTGTTACGTAGCTGAGTCTGTCAAAATTTTGAAAAGGGCAAACCCTCTCTTCTGTGTTCTTTTCCTCATGTACAGTAACACAAAAATGTACAAAACCCCTATATAAACTTAGTAACCGATATTTCTGATAATATTGGGTTATGGGCGCTAAATAAAATATGTGTAGATGAAACTGAAACTGTGCCAAATTTCAGAAAAAATTTACCACATTAAACAAAAAGGTACAGCTTTTTTTTTGATCAAAAAATATTTCAAGTACATGTATTTGTAAATTGGCCAATTAATATGTATGTAATATTTATTTAAAAAGATAAGAATTAAAACTTTCAAAAAAATTTTTAGTTAATATACTCATAAGATATTTATTTACATATTTGAATTTTAGGAGGATTGCTTTAATTGTTTCTGCAGAGGTTTTCATTCGGAGACCTGTTCACCTCCAAATATCTATCGCAAACGTGTAAATAATGAACTCGAACAGAACTTGTATAACTCCAATTCGCTGCTCCAACCATTGTAACTGTTCCAACTTTTTGTGCATTTTGTACAACACAAAGCCGATGTGTGGCCCGGTATGCCACTAAAGCTGTAGCTGGTGCATCACATACAACGGAATGGGGTTCAACCATAATTGTTTTGCCAAAAATCAACTCTATTCTCCTATAAACATTTCATTTCGTTCACAAATGCCGATAAATAATTTTCGATGCAATCAGGCCTTTTAGGGCCCAAGTAAACTCCAATAGGGAACATAAGGTATTAACAATTCTGAGTAAAATAGGCCACAGATACTATCGCCAACTTCCATAAAAGGGTTCACTATCGATGTTTACATTCACAGATATTAAATTGCTGTGTACTAAAACAGTTTCGATTAGAGCATGTTGCCTAAGATTGGCAAGAAGCGTCTCGGACCAGATGTAAATTAAGAACAAGGTTTCTCCAACATATATAAGACTATAACAAAACCGTATGTGCAACAATAAATGTTCTCCAGCAAACATTCAGAAAAGAGCTAAAATTTAGCATGTGCAACAGAAAGTATGCCTAAATGCACTTGGGAAATATAGATATATAAGCAGAAAACATTTGACGGAAGAATAATAAACGATCAGACGAACACAAACTGAAACGTAATATTTGAGCCCGAAATAAATGACTTCTACATGCCTAAATATATCTAAGACACGACCGCGAAATAACCCACGATTATTAGTAAGTAAGCACACATACAGTAGTTAAGGTTCTTACATATGAAGCTGCTATAATATAAACCCTTAAAAAATGATAATAAAAGCATCAGCTATGTCAGTAAGAACAACTAGACGCCAACTGACTCACTTACTTACTTAATTGGCGCTATAACCGCTTAGGCGATTTTGGCCGAACTTCTCCTACAATTTGTTGTAACACAAATCGAGGGACCTACAATTTTATGCCAACTCCGAATGGCGAATGTTTTTTGCGAAAAATATTTTCATGAGGCAAATAAACACACACACTACACACTCGGCTACGGTGGCCGCCAATTGAACATAATGAAAAATAACACTGAATATGACAAAACGTCGAAAAGGGTTTGTCGGCTGTTTTTGGGGCGTTTACCATCTCGGTTAGTGTCTCAAGCTCCTCGCACTCGCACGTCTGGACCTCTCTGGCATTGTAGACGGCATCCTTCTTTTCCATGGCGGGGTGGCATTCGTCATCGTCCCAGTTGTACGTAATGAACGAGAACTGTGGTCCCATTGCGCGCAGATATCTGCTTGTTGAATATTGCTCTCAGAGAGCTGGACTGGATCTCGAGTGGCGAAACAGTCGGCTATCTGATGCGATTGCAGCTTTTGGACTCCAAGCTATCCTCATATCACTCAGTGCGCGCTTTTTGCTGCACAGAGGCGCGTGTGAATTTTGGCTGCGATAAGATAACGATCCGAGTCGATATTAGCTCCTCGAATAGTGCGCACGTGCCTTCCGGCTACACCAACATGATCAATTTGATTTCGTCTTTTTCCATCAGAAGATAGCCATCGAGCTTGTTGCACCTTTTTATGCCTGAACCTGGTACTACATCGTACCATGTTTCGGGCCCCAACAAACTCGATCAACCTTCATCCGTTAGCCGATGTAGGATGAATTTACTAATCGTGGGACAAAATATCGCTTCTCTTCCCACCTTTGCATTAAATTCGCCTAGAACGAGTTTGATATCGTGACGGGGGCACCGTTCGTACCGCTCAAGGCGCTTATAGAAGTGATATTTGATCACATCGTCCTTCTCTTCCGCAGGGGTGCGGGCGCAAATAAGCGAGGCGTTGAAGAATCTCGCTTTGAAGCGAATCGAGCCGAGGCGCTCGTCCATCGAAGAGAACGACAACACTGGTGACGAAGTCACCTGTTTGACGGCGGTGGTGTGAGTCTTTGCCTTTACGAGAATATCCGCCAGCTGGTGCATCCCCTTGAATCATAATTCGAAATCTTTTTATATTGATTCAATGTAATTTAATGCTTTCAATTGTACTAAACTTTTCCCTTACCAGCACAAAAGTACGTAAAGCCCCAAAAAAAACAGGGATTGGAGCTCTTATAAAAGTTTATTTGAAAATAAGCTAACCAGCAAACCCCTTAATGAACTCAATTGTAATGGGGATCTGAAATGCCTTAAGTCTTGCTTGGCTTAAGGCTTGCCCTAAACCTAAACCATGAGGCAAACGTAAGCCCCATTGCTGGTCACGTGAGCTGGACTCCCTTACAAAAATCTTGCAGAAAACAAATCATCAAAGCTAAGAAGCTTAGTCACGAGCTAGAATGGCAGGAGTGCAAAAAGTCTCTCCAGATCTATAAAATAGCTCTAAGGGAGGGAAAGAGATGTTCCTGGAGAGACTTCTGCGGCGGCAACGGGGATGCTGCCGAGACTGCCAGCATTCGGAAGATTTTCTCTGGATCCTGTAACCCGATAAGTTTTTTACAAAAGCGGGACGGTTTCTGGACCTCAGCGAAAAAGGAAATCCTTGATACCCACTTTCCTGGGAACACAACTGCGGAGCAAAGCATCTCTCCTATTATTTCTTCCAACACTGCTAACGTACCGATTTCGGAATAAAAGGTTAAATGGGCTATCCACAGCGTTAAACCATACAAATCTGTAGGAACGGATGACATAATACTTGCAAAACTAATTAAGATACTGGAAGTGTCTGAAAAAAGCCTTTCAACTATTATCAGGCCCTGTTTCAAACTGAACCATATACCGTTGGCATGGAGAAATGTCAGCCGTTTTTATTCCTAAAGCGGGAAAGGCTTCACACGCTAATCTAGACGACCTTATGCCCATCAGTATATACCCCTTTGCTCTTAGGACACTTGCAATTATTGAAATTAGCGTTAAGGATTTCTATCTCGTAGCCTTCCTCGACATTGAAAGCGCTTTGAACAACGTACTTTCACAGCCTATAACTGGCGCATTAGGGCTCTAGGCGTGGAATACTCACTGGTGAAGTTTATCAGGCAGCTCCTCTGCTGCAGAGCAGTAATGACTAAGTTGGGTGCGAACAAATTGTCGAGACACGTGTCAAAGGGGACACCCCCAAAGAGGGGTCCTATCCCTAAGTCTGTGGAACGTCACCGTAAATACGCATCTGCGAGATACGGATTGGGGTGGCGCGGAAGTTGTCGCGTACGCTGACGACGTAGCCATCGCACTCAAGGGAAAGCTTCCGCATACACTGTGGGAGCTTATGCAGTAAACGCTACGCGGGGTATCCAAGTGCTCTACCCAATGCGGGCTCAGGGTCAGCTCAAATAAAATGGCACTTGTACTCTTCACGAGAAGGTATTAAATGCCTTCGGTATCTCCACCGGAACTAAACGACATCTGGTTAAGTCTTTCTACAAGTGCCGAATTTCTAGGCTTTATTTTAGATAAGAAGTTGAACTGGAAAGAGAATAGAGTTCAGTGTTATGAAAAGGCTTATGTTGCCTTATATACCTGGAAGAAAGCCATAGGTAGGAAATGGGGACTTAGACCGATTCTCCTATATGGAGTGATCGCATGGTGATCTGCATTAGAAAAAGATGGAAACCTAAGGTTTCTCACCAAGATACAAAAATTTAGTATTATCTGCATAAGCGGGGCGCTCAGAACGACGCCAAGCAATGCTCTGAATGCTCTCTTAGATCTCCTGCCGTTGGCTTTTACTGGACAACAGATGACAGCGCTGACTGATTTGCGATTAAGGGAAACATCTCAGTGGCATCCCGAAATCCATGATCATTCTTGTATATTAAACAAGTTCCACTTTTTTTCGAGCAACACGGACTTCGAAGTCGATTTGTAAAAGTAGTTTTATAGTGAGTATTCCTAGTAGGGAAGAGTGGAAACGAGAGTTTAACACTCCACCTGATAGTATTGTCTTCTATACAGATGGCTCGAAACTCGACAGTAAGGTGGAAGAAGGCGTCTTTTCGCGAAACCGTCCCCAGAGAATCTCCTTTAGGTTACCAGACTACAGTAGCGTTTTCCGGGGCAATTACGGCCCTGAGATCCTTCACCTTTAACTCATACATCGCGCTTTGGGTCCCTGGCAACAGGGACATAGAGGGAAGCTGCAACGCAGACGAACTTGCCAGACAAGGTACGACCACCAAGATTCTTCAGGATAAAGATAGCATTGGTATGCCGTTTGCCACTTGCAAACTGCTACTTAGAGAATATATACATATGTATAAGAACAAGCTGACAATAGATGGAGTCAAACTACGACTTGTCGAACCTCTAGGCATACGTGGCCTATATGGGACTGGAAACGGTCGTGAAGTATATACTCCAAAAAGAGAAAATATTTATAATTTGGGAGCTATAACCGGCACTGCCTAATAGAAGAACATGCTGAAAGCCTAGGCGTAGGATACTGTAGGAGCTGTAAGAACTGTGAAGGGTGGGTGAGGTTTCAAACACCGAGCTAAACTGCCTGATGAGATTCGTCAGCGAGGCAAAATGGTTAAGCAAGGGGTAATCTTTCAGTGGATGATATCAATGTTTATGGTAACATAAAATGGGCCTTCTATTTATGCCCTTATTAAAGGAACACGAATTGGAAAAAGTTTAAGACAACATTTTTTAACAATTTTTACGGTGACATACATCAAATGATTTCGGAACAACAACTTGATTACTTCTATACTCCACACTGTCCGGTCAGTGCGTCCTCCCAGGAGACGCCGGAATGTGACACCAGTGAGGTGCCAATCTGCAGCCGTATATTCCTCCACCGGTGCTGTCCAGAATCTCCACCAGGCAACAACCTGCCTTGAGGTAAGCAGAACTGAGGGAAGGTAGACAAGTGTTGTTGTCCCACATCGCGACGACTCATCCAAGTCAGTTCAAGCTCCTGCAGGTAAAGTACGATGAACTCCAGAGCAAGATCGAGAAAATAATGGACTTCATGAGTAGACATGCTCTGCTGCGGTCTAGGAAGCGAAGTTGCACAGCGATTCAACAGTTCCGAATGGCACCGGATACAACGTGCATCATAATTATCACGAGCGTTCGCCGCCGTAGCCGAGTGTGTAGCGTGTGCGCGCTTCGTTCGGTGGGTCCCAGGTTCGAATCCAGCTCGGGGCAAGTAGCATCTAAAAATTATTGAAAAAGTTTTTTCTCATAGCGGTCGCCCCTCGGCAGGCAACGGCAAACCTGCGAGTGAATTTCTCCCATTAAAAAACTTCTCACAAAAACATTTGCCGTTCGGATTCGGCGTAAAACTGTAGATCCCTCAATTTGTGTTACAACATCAAGACGCACACCACAAATTATAGGAGAAGTTCGGCCAAAAACGCTTAAGCGGTTATAGCGCCAACTAAATAAGTTAGTAAGTGTTAATGGTAGTAGCTAAGCTTCCAATACTCTTCACACAGTGCAGAATCGCCTTATTCAAGAAGATCTCGTCTGCAGAGGTACCACCCAAGCAGTGCATAGCACAGCAGTGTATTGCCATCTGGTCACGCGATGTTGAGCTCGAAATATTTTATATATATACCTTCTGTCACCTGCTGCCCGGGGTAGGATATCAGCCTCTTCAGAAGTGAAAAACATTTGGTAGTAGGCGACTTTAATAGCGCACAGCGATCTACGGCACTCAAGCCTGCCATCAGATCATAGTGCTGCTATAATCCCGCTACAGGTGTGGGTAGACTTTGGACCACCGTAAGGTCCTTATCCAATCCGGCGAAGCGCAATGATCGAAGAGAAATTTCATTTGGTGGCCGCGCTTCGTTGGGCATGAAGAAATACCCGAGCTTTTTTACCGGACAATACATCCTTCAGTAGATAGGACCAAACGGAAGGTGACCAGAAGGCTGCGCAAATTGTCAAAACCTAGCAAGTCACTTGCCTTCATTGCGGCGAGGTTGTGGAAGCCATCGAGAAGACGAAAGCCTCCAAGGCCGTTGGTCCTGATAGGCTGAGCAGTTTATTGCTAAATAGTTAGGTCTCCACCGGAGTAGCATATCTGAAAAAAAACTTCAATTTGTTTATAGCAACACTCATCATTTCCGAGATCTGGAGATTCTTTCACCAGCGGTAAAGACAATTAAAGCTATGGTGCTCCCCTACTTTAAACACCACTGGGCCCGCCTAAGCATCAACGCGGCTTCTGGGAGGTGCATAGTAGAACATCAGTACAATAACAGCACTAAACGTCATAAACACACAGTTAAGTCGTCGTCTTAACCGGTGTGTGGTCCACTGCGGACAGTCAAAATCGATAATTAAAATAGGCGACCACTGGGTGGCGTCGTCTTCCGAGTATTGTTTAATCATTAGACCTCGAAGCTCGATCACGGTATCCGGCAATGCAATTGATAACACGTGCTCGAAAATGAACGGTTATCTTTCCGATCTTGCTCGTTCCTCACTGGTCGGAATCTGTCTTCTCGGCGACCCTATTTTCCACCTGGACGAAGGACTAAGGACACTAAACCACCCAAAAATTTGGGTGTAATACGCAAACAACATCAATCGTCAGCAAAGTACAGATCCAAAACAGATCCCTCAGTCGCTAGCCTGCAGCACTTGAGGCAAAGATAAAGAAACGTTCAAATCAATCTCCCAAACTCCTAGTTTCTTTTTATCTAGTGCCTATTTTCCGCATTTTATTTTCTTTCCCAGGAAGTATTAGTTCATTAACGATTCCATTTACTTAGTAATTTTTTTTTACATTTTTTGATATTTGCATAAAGTTTTAAACTTGGACTTATATGGTTTTTGTTGGACAATGCGTTTTAATTAAAAGTAAACAGAAATTAAATAATAGAAAAATACAAAAAATATGACTACTTCTTTTAAATTTGTTGATGATTTGGTGAGCTCCGTAAAAAGCTTTAAAGAGTGGAGATAATATGTTTAAGGCTAAATTCGAATTAGTCGGTCTTCATAAGATTTCTTACGCAGTTATGTACAACAACACTGAAGAAGTTCATGCAAAATACGGAAATTTACTGTATGTACATAATTCGCTCTTTGCTTCATAATTTTTTTGTTACGAGTTTCATAAAATTTATTTTAATAAAATAGTGCGTCCTCCCAGGAGACGCCGGAATGTGACACCAGTGAGGTGCCAATCTGCAGCCGTATATTCCTCCACCGGTGCTGTCCAGAATCTCCACCAGGCAACAACCTGCCTTGAGGTAAGCAGAACTGAGGGAAGGTAGACAAGTGTTGTTGTCCCACATCGCGACGACTCATCCAAGTCAGTTCAAGCTCCTGCAGGTAAAGTACGATGAACTCCAGAGCAAGATCGAGAAAATAATGGACTTCATGAGTAGACATGCTCTGCTGCGGTCTAGGAAGCGAAGTTGCACAGCGATTCAACAGTTCCGAATGGCACCGGATACAACGTGCATCATAATTATCACGAGCGTTCGCCGCCGTAGCCGAGTGTGTAGCGTGTGCGCGCTTCATTCGGTGGGTCCCAGGTTCGAATCCAGCTCGGGGCAAGTAGCATCTAAAAATTATTGAAAAAGTTTTTTCTCATAGCGGTCGCCCCTCGGCAGGCAACGGCAAACCTGCGAGTGAATTTCTCCCATTAAAAAACTTCTCACAAAAACATTTGCCGTTCGGATTCGGCGTAAAACTGTAGATCCCTCAATTTGTGTTACAACATCAAGACGCACACCACAAATTATAGGAGAAGTTCGGCCAAAAACGCTTAAGCGGTTATAGCGCCAACTAAATAAGTTAGTAAGTGTTAATGGTAGTAGCTAAGCTTCCAATACTCTTCACACAGTGCAGAATCGCCTTATTCAAGAAGATCTCGTCTGCAGAGGTACCACCCAAGCAGTGCATAGCACAGCAGTGTATTGCCATCTGGTCACGCGATGTTGAGCTCGAAATATTTTATATATATACCTTCTGTCACCTGCTGCCCGGGGTAGGATATCAGCCTCTTCAGAAGTGAAAAACATTTGGTAGTAGGCGACTTTAATAGCGCACAGCGATCTACGGCACTCAAGCCTGCCATCAGATCATAGTGCTGCTATAATCCCGCTACAGGTGTGGGTAGACTTTGGACCACCGTAAGGTCCTTATCCAATCCGGCGAAGCGCAATGATCGAAGAGAAATTTCATTTGGTGGCCGCGCTTCGTTGGGCATGAAGAAATACCCGAGCTTTTTTACCGGACAATACATCCTTCAGTAGATAGGACCAAACGGAAGGTGACCAGAAGGCTGCGCAAATTGTCAAAACCTAGCAAGTCACTTGCCTTCATTGCGGCGAGGTTGTGGAAGCCATCGAGAAGACGAAAGCCTCCAAGGCCGTTGGTCCTGATAGGCTGAGCAGTTTATTGCTAAATAGTTAGGTCTCCACGGGAGTAGCATATCTGAAAAAAAACTTCAATTTGTTTATAGCAACACTCATCATTTCCGAGATCTGGAGATTCTTTCACCAGCGGTAAAGACAATTAAAGCTATGGTGCTCCCCTACTTTAAACACCACTGGGCCCGCCTAAGCATCAACGCGGCTTCTGGGAGGTGCATAGTAGAACATCAGTACAATAACAGCACTAAACGTCATAAACACACAGTTAAGTCGTCGTCTTAACCGGTGTGTGGTCCACTGCGGACAGTCAAAATCGATAATTAAAATAGGCGACCACTGGGTGGCGTCGTCTTCCGAGTATTGTTTAATCATTAGACCTCGAAGCTCGATCACGGAACGGTTATCTTTCCGATCTTGCTCGTTCCTCACTGGTCGGAATCTGTCTTCTCGGCGACCCTATTTTCCACCTGGACGAAGGACTAAGGACACTAAACCACCCAAAAATTTGGGTGTAATACGCAAACAACATCAATCGTCAGCAAAGTACAGATCCAAAACAGATCCCTCAGTCGCTAGCCTGCAGCACTTGAGGCAAAGATAAAGAAACGTTCAAATCAATCTCCCAAACTCCTAGTTTCTTTTTATCTAGTGCCTATTTTCCGCATTTTATTTTCTTTCCCAGGAAGTATTAGTTCATTAACGATTCCATTTACTTAGTAATTTTTTTTTACATTTTTTGATATTTGCATAAAGTTTTAAACTTGGACTTATATGGTTTTTGTTGGACAATGCGTTTTAATTAAAAGTAAACAGAAATTAAATAATAGAAAAATACAAAAAATATGACTACTTCTTTTAAATTTGTTGATGATTTGGTGAGCTCCGTAAAAAGCTTTAAAGAGTGGAGATAATATGTTTAAGGCTAAATTCGAATTAGTCGGTCTTCATAAGATTTCTTACGCAGTTATGTACAACAACACTGAAGAAGTTCATGCAAAATACGGAAATTTACTGTATGTACATAATTCGCTCTTTGCTTCATAATTTTTTTGTTACGAGTTTCATAAAATTTATTTTAATAAAATACCTTTTTTCACTTCTTAAATAATTAAATTAATTTAATAATACCTTTGGTAACATTTAGTCATAACACATTCACAAAGAAAAACCAAAATTGACGATTATGAAAATAATATAATAAATAGGTTGTGGGTTCACACACGAAATAGCTAGAATTTCTACCACTCCTGACTTTTGTTGTTTTTTCCAAATACTTCCTTATACTGGCCTTGAACTCCAATATTAATATTGGCGATTTAAAAAAATTGGGTCAAAAAACAATATATGTACATATGTATGTATGTATGTATATAAAAAAAATAATTTCAGAAACTTGTCATACAATGTTTCGACTTTTCAATAATTTGGTGTTTCGATTTGGTAAAGTGGATATTTAGAAAAAATCTGTCTGATTTTGGCTTGGGGCCACGGTAAATTGCTAATTATACTTGTATTTTTGGTACTCGTACGATGGTGCAAGGGTTTCTGATGAGGCTGGACGACTATAAACAGTTCCTGACAAAAGCTTGATTTCTGCTTGACCAACCATATTGGAAATTTGCATATGCCGTACTGCTTGGTTTTTTGCAGCAGCTTTTTAATAACTTTTGACATGGAATTAAAAAAATAGATAATTTGTGGAAAGGATATCGCTCAACTACAATTTTTTCGTTTTGTTTTTGGGTATTGTATTCTTCGAATTGTAGCTCATAATAGCTTGTGTTGTCACTTGAACCAGACTCTCCTTCGCAAATGTTCTTTTTTCCATTAAACTAGTAAGGGCTCTTTGCTCTCGAAAATTACAGACAGTATAAATATAAGTAATATAAAAATTACGTTTATATTTCACAAGACTTTTACGATTACCATATTTTTGTTGAAGCACACCTATCTAAAACAGATAAGCTTTTTAGTTCCTGGCTTACCCCTTCTTAGGTGTTTAAATAACTTAAGGTACAACATCGGTGGGAGAATTTAAAGAGTATTTCCACGGTACTGGTGTGGTGGAATGACATATTTATGCAAATAATTAAACATAATTTGATAAATATACTCACTCGTTTTTTGTAGTGGTTCGCCTATTTCATCCCAAAGACGTGCTTTAACTGGCCTCGAGCTCAATAAAATTACACTCGTTATTTACAAAAAAACACTATTTTCACAACTCCTTTTTTTCAAGTTTAATGTCGGTTGCTGATTTATTTTTGTTTTATACCAAAAGTGAAAATATTGTATTTTAAACGATCGGTAAGGGGTTATCGTTTGAAGTAATCCAATAGACTTATTATAATCATCAATTGGGTAAAAGTATCAAAAATGTTTTGTGCGACTCGGAAGACAATAACGATGTAATAACTCACGCTGGAAATGAAGGTAGACTAAAACCAAAACTTGGAGGTGGCCTCACACCAGAAGTATTAAATGACTATCTTTTGCAACAATGGTAAATTTTATCAAAAGAAAACAACGACCCTAAGTATAAAGAGAATAGGATATGGATTGGGCTTCTGTATAACTTAAGACCTATCGAAAAACTTTGGGTTATTTTAAAGAAAAAAGGAAATCTAAGTGGAAGCCGAAAAACCTAACAGCGCTTAAAACGGCAATACTAGAAGAGTGGCGAAACATACCTAACCAAAAATAACAAAATTGGTCCATTTTTGAAAAGACGACTACAGTGCGTAACTGATGTTAAGATCAATCATACAAAGTATAAATTTTGCCGTAAGAATAAGTTCTCAATTAATAACATGATAATTAAAGCACATGTAAAGATTTGTTTAAGCTTCTCTAAATCCTACAAATAAATGTAAGCAATAAAAAATGGAAATAATAATGGTTATTAGGTAAAAAATCGTGTTTACTTTCAGAGTGTAAACTTAATCTTTACAAAATGTATGCACCTCGCACACAATGTTTTCGTATTCCTTATTTGGTCTGCTTTTGTTTGCTGGTTGGTTGAGTTCCTCTTAAGACAGACTTGATACAAATTTTTTTACTTAACAATAACCCTAGCTTACTGAACCGCTGTAAATCCTCAAACTGTTAAGATATCTTTCGATCAGTTTATTGAGGAACCGGCACATGTTTACCAAGCTGATTGTGTAACATATTACGTGGTATATAATTTGTATCGCTAGAATGCCAAAGGACAAATTGTTTACGCAATTAGATCGGTTGCACAATTTTACAATTTTAGCATTTTGCGCACTTATCCCGCAGCTTAAATACAAACGCTACCTATTATTAAATCTATGTATTTAAAAAAGTAATTCATTACAATAGGCAATTTTGTTAAAGCTATAGCCGCAACGTCGGTTATTTTCTATCGGTTAACGATTAAAATACATCGATTATTTCCTTTAGAATAATCGATCTATTACCAAATAATTTTCAAACCACTCGAAAACAACAATTGACCACCTTACTCACGAAATAGCGTATTATTGAAAATTCTGTAATCAAAGATTTTCTCTCAAAACGGAAGAAGTCCTTCAAAGAAAACGATTAGTCTATGGATGTGAATGAAAATGTATTTAATTCATAAATCGGATTATAAGCATGGCTTTCGAATTCCCCAGTACTTCGATAATCGAGAAACTGAGAAATCGAATTTTCGATAGAGTCTTGGATATAGCCGTTTTTGTGGGAAATGTGGAGTATTTATCGAGACGAGTTTATTCCATTGTTTCGAAAGCTCTTTATTCAATAAATTGATGCGTCGGGGCAAAATAAAAAAATCTCGTACAATACTGCATTTACATCTACTTTTACGTATCGATTAATGTTAAGACCACAGATAATTTTTTATTTGACGCAGTGTTGAAAAAGAGCGTTCCTTCCTCGATGTCGTTAGGTAGAATTGTGGATATTTTCATCAAAAACCCGTCTTCGCCAAAGTTTTACTTCGTCCGCAAATATGTCAGCATAATCGTCATGCGAAATCGCACAGTATTTTATTTTCATCTATGATATGGTATGTAAGAGGAGATCCGATAATAATCTTAAAGTCTCCTAATTGCGCCAATGAGTCTGACGAGAAGCCATTCTAGATTTCTTCTCTTAGATATCGCATCCTTAAAATATCTGGCCAACTGATCTGGAAAATCTTGCTGAAATATTCTTTAGCGTTCTCTGTCCTGACTATAAATTCTGTCTTTGCTACATTTCTTAGCTAAATATCATTGAGATCTTGATGTACTGTTTGCCAGAAAATGAAATCGAGCACTTACAACAAAACCTGAAAATCTAAGATTTTAATTGCTGCTAGAAGTTGTCCATGCATTCGAAATGTTTTCAAGGCGCTTCTATCTGCTGGTTTTAAGTGGAGAAAAATTTTGACTGATTTGCGTCGTTTCTTGAATCATCTTAGAGGTTTTCGTTTACAAAATTGCAATGCGAGCAAACGTTTCATACCGGAACAATTCTGCATGCAGCACTAACGACTAAATCGAAACTATAAGCTGCACAAAGCGAATACATGGCAAGCTTGTATTTTTCCTTTAACATTGGTGGATAAAGTGCTTACAGTCCATCTCTGAAGATTCCAAAAGGGATGGTATTTAAAATAAAATAATAAAGCTCATATTTAATAATTTGATATAAGTTAAATATAAATACTAGGTTCTCAACAAAAACTATAATTATAAGCTTTTATATTCTTACATAATCAAATGTGCATTTCGAATGAGTTCGATTTAGCAAGACTTGTAGTTCAAGCACTCGTTGAAGATAGGTTAAAGAAGCGAAAGACAAATTACAAAGGCATTACTTTAGAATGCAAAGTTGCATATCTAATTTGTATTTCGCTTCGTTAACCCATTACTGCTTTTGGAAGCGCAAAATGAAGCGATTGCAGATTTTTCGCTGGGTTGGTTTAGCCACCCCATGTAATAGTTACCAACGTTCACATGCGTATGAGTCCTGCTTACCGATTTCTCTGCCGCTGACTTTTGTCGCTGTTGCTTACATGTTTGTTAGCGTTAATTGATGTTTATGCTCATGTTCCTCTATCACGCCACGCGAGAGGCACGTAGCACCATGAGACATTCTAAAACAACAGTGTTCAAAATATAATATAAGTAAATATATTGAAAATACTGTTCAGCTTTGATTGCTCAAAAATGAACCGGAGCCTGTTCTCTTAGGAGCGTTCCCATACGGCCAGAGCCAATACCATCAGCTTAATCCGACAATAGCAAATTACCAGTGTATTTCTGCCATGAAACAGTTTCTAGCAAAATTCATCTGCCGTTCGGAATCGGAGTAAAACAAAAGGCCTCACAATTGCGTACATATGTACATCACAAATCATAGAATTTTTGTTCTGCACAAGGAATTAAATGAATAATGTAAATAAATCAGGGTTCGCAAATAATGACTATTGTCCAAATATCAACACAAAAAATCATGCAGAATGTGAAAGGCTACGTGTACAAAGATTAAAGCGACATACTCCTACCTCTACCTTTAGCGATATTGACCGTTACGGTTTTTTGTTAGATTTTGTTTGCGGCGTTATCAAATAAAAAACTTGCAAATAATTTCAATTGCATCATAAAGTAATAAAAATATATGTATGCCTGTTTAATTACAGGGTGGGGACAGTTAAAGTGTTCAACAGTCCGTATCTTTTTGCTGGAAATTATTTGTTAATGATTTCAAAGACAAAAAAATAATCAAACAATTTGGATATATTTACTTCAGCTCGATGCGTTCACCTTTGGACTTGGCTACAGCTTTTAGCAGTCAAGAAGCGATTTTCATTCCGCGCGAATGCAACTTTGCATTTATTTTGGCGTATGCGCGTTGAATCTATTTGTTTTTGACCTCATCTTACTCTTTAAGTGTAATCAGAATAAATTTGATGTAATTGTCATGAGTAGTTTAAGACATATGATCGCTGTTAAGTTGTTAACATTTAAACTGCCCACCTCTGTGCGTCGTTCAATAAATCTTAGTAGTTTCAAAGAACTAAATATTGCCATGATATTGCACCATCAAGCTTTTTGTCACCTCTATCTAAAATATGTTATAAATAGTTTTTATCTAGATTGTCTGAGTTATGATAGTTAAAAGCGGTGCAGCGTATGAGTTCGAAGCTAATTTTTCCCTAAAAAGCTCCATTAAACAAATTTTGAATCTAAACAGTTTTAATGTAATATTGTGTGCTTCTTATCTGTAGACGGTTTCCTGATCACACTAGCGGTTTTATTTTTTCTTTCTAATTGATTAATATAGCATCACGTTTCAGTAGAAATTTACAAGGATTTCTTGGTGTTGAAAGGTCCGCCCCACTGTATATCACCAGTCCAAATATTTCTGTTGCGTCGACACAATCCTAAGGCACAATTCACTCCACTGCAACAGCGGTTCATTGAATAATTGGGAAGAAAAAATTGCTGTACAAAACGAAAACTGTCATGAAAACAAGAAAATAACAGTAAAAAATTAAGTTGAGCCATGGTTGCACATTTAGTGGTGCCGTTGCGCTGAACGTCGTCTGTCTGCCCAACATACATATGCCGCCTGTTGCTTGTTAGGAACACACACTCTACCCCATCAAGCTCCGAACATTCGCAAAGGACTTAATGTTTCCATAGACGCAACGTTCACATAAACAGGCGCTCAACCCACATGTATACCATACTTGCTAAATGTGGCATGCATCTGATTGCCTCAAGCGCCCATATTTTTTTAGCTTTTCCCTCTTTAATGCGGTAAATTTTTTCTGTATTCTTGGTGTTTTTACAGTTGATGTTCTAACGCCAAATGTCTGAATGCTGGCCAATTTTCTTTCCCACTTTTTTCGTTGATTGTTGATGATGACGGCCACATTTGCGGCAGCGCTACAAAACCGCCATAAATCAGGTTTGTTAAACACGTTACGGGCTCCACACATTCCCAGGCTCCATTGAATTGTTGCAATAATTTCATTTGTGGCACCAGCCCTGATATGTGTTTTTATTTCTGTTCGTTTACTTTTCGTTTTGGATTGCGTTTTCTTTTGTCCCCTATGTTTTTTCACAATTGTTTTTTGTTACTTTTTATTAACTCCATTTATTGCGGTTGGTATTTCGGTCAGTTAATTTCCTTGTCAGGTCAGTCAGTGTCCGTGGCATCATCTGTAACAAATTAAAAATAATTTTACGCGCTCAGCCGAAATTATGGATACAACTTAAATCAAGTGCTTCTAATGTAGTTGTTAACAGTTAAACGACAGGTTCTAAGGATGGCAAACAAATCTCGATACTAACATTATGAATAGAAAACCGGATGCCATTTTTAAATACCTATTCTTCTAGATTAAAACGTGTCATTCGTTGGATATATTTAACCACAACGGTTATGCCGTGGTGCGTAAAGGCTGTCGAGGAGGCTTAGCAAATAATGTGGGTAAAGTGTTTTATGGACTGATGGTTTAATACAAAATATTTAAATTTATCAATTTTGCTGCAGAATCAATAAGCGATTGATCTTCATTCGCATTTGATAGAAAATTCAGGTGTGAAAAAAATCATCTACAGACTCCTCGTTTCTTTGTGCCTGACAATTAGAGTTCCGTCTTACAATAAAATATATAAGTATAGGTAGTGATCAAATTAGTAATGTATTGAATTTGTTTACTACACGCGCTCTTTTCTGTTGTATAATAATTTAGGTTTCGATATAGGGAAAGTTCCAAGTTGCATGTTGCTTTGAATTTGTATACAGTCTCGTGTTCCTACATGCCACATGCTTATAATGTGCAATGTATTGTATCCCAACTTTTTTAATATGTTTAGAATACGCATGAATCAAGCATATGGCGCATCAATAATTTTTGTTCTGGTCTGCTGACTTATATATATATCTATATACACATATGTGTATAACATATAACAAGCTGGGTAAACTTTAAATACCCCGCGCAAGTTTTTATTGTAAACTCACTTTACCCAGCGCGAGTAAGGTAGTATTGACGAGTTCATACAACAAATAAATACAAGGAACCTAAATACCACATCCGGTACATGTTAATAGATACATGTGACACAACATTAAATAAAATGCACTTAAATTCCGGGAAAATAACGCAATATGTAAAATGCATTCAAAGCGTAGAAGCAAATTGTGCCAAGCTATATTAGCCGAAAATATAAAAAAATAAGTAAATGAAAAACCCAAAAAATGTAAGTTACTTGTTTGATATTAAATTAATAAAGAGTCAGTCAATGACAATGTTTGCCTCCGATCAGTGAAAGTCTTCTGTTCCTTTTTTTTTAAAAACCCGTTGGACGCGATTAAATATATAAACGGCGCAGTCGGTAGGATTTAAGAAAAGTAAATTGAAACCTGTGATTATCGAACCACGTTCACGCAATAATCAAAATTTATAATACCCTTTAAAATTCTGCGATTCCGTAGCCAACATTAAATAGTTGACCGGACCCTCCAGAATATTACTTACTAAAATCACAAATTGCTATAAATTGTGTAGTGATCTTTATTGTGAATAATAAACACCACAATGTATAAAATAATTTTTGTGCAGTGCTTTTATATCAACAAAAATAAAAGTAATCACAATAATTAATAAAAGTAATCACCACATCCAAAAATTTAGTCGAGAAGACAACGGGCGTTTGACACCAACAGAATGACGGAAGAACAAAATAACATTCCTGGCGTGGGACTAGTAGAGGAACTCGCCAGAAGGGAGCAACAACTGGAGCAACTGCGCCAAGCATACCTCCACCTTCAAGCCAGAATGGAAAGCGGAGCAAACAGAGATGAAGTGATGAAAACAATTAACAACTTGTCCATATTTACTGGGACAGGAGATATAACGGCAGCAGTATAGAACACCTACTATCAACAATCCAAAACCCTGATCAACGAAAAGAAGCAGTGCGAATGATTTCTTACCGGACTAGGAATAATTCTGGTCAATTCAGGAGACCAAATAATTCAGGACAATTCCGAGATGATAACCTTTTAAAGTCAGGCCAGCAAAGAGAGAAAGAAATTAATGATAATGAAGAAACACATAAAGCAATTTTTTTATGAACCAGCCTAGGAGATGTCCCCAAAAAAATTGATAACTATAAATAATAAAAAATATATCGCGTTAGTAATTAGTGAAGATATAAAAGATTTTAGAAAAATACCACTCAAACGGCCAATTTCATTTAACACAAAAACAAATAAAGCGGTAATAAATTATGAGGTAGACACAGATGCACCCGACGAATTTGAGTTACCCAGTAATGCGAAAGTTAGGTGGAGGGTAACGAATCTCAAAGAAAAAAATACAATTTTATAATAGGTATGGATATTATGATTTTTTTAAGTACACATATTGATCACAAAAATAAACTATTATTATTAAATACGAAGCAAGAGGATGGTATTAATAAGGCATACGGTAATGCTGAAATTCATACGTCGGAAGCCACCAATGCAGAAGTAGATGGTATCCAACTAAATCATTTAAATTCCGAAGAACAAAACAAAATAAAAAAAAATTAAAAAAGATTCAGTAAACTATTTTTTAGAGAGGGAGATAAATTAACAAGTACAATGAACATCCAACACGAGATAAGAACTACGACGGACGAACAAATAAATTGTAAGCTATACCGATATCCACAACAAAACGAAACAGAAGTTCGTAGGCAGATAAAAGAAATGGAGGAACAAGGTATTGTTAGGAAAAGCCAATCTCGATACTCTAGTCCGTTAATTGTGGTACCGAAAAAAAGGATAACTCTGGAAAACAAAAGTATAGATTAGTGATGGATTATAGAAAATTAAATAAGAAAACCATTGACGATAAATTCCCACTACCCAATATAGACTCAATTTTAGATAAGCTAGGAAGGGCACAATATTTTACCACTATTGATTTAGCCAAAGGCTATCACCAAGTTTTAGTTAAAGAAGAGGACAGAGAAAAAACAGCCTTCGTGATCCCTCACGGACTATACGAATATATTAGGATGCCGTTTGGACTAAAAAACGCACCGGTAACTTTTCAAAGACTTATGAACGAAACATTACGCGACTACATTAACAAGACATGTGTAGTTTACTTAGACGACGTTTTAATTTTTAGTACTTCCTTACAAGAACACGTAAGGGCAATAACGGACATTTTTAATGTATTAGAAAAAGCCAACTTAAAAATTTAAATTTTAAGAAGGAGACAGAATTCCTAGGTCATATCTTAAGAAAGGATAGCATGAAACCAATTCCATAAAAAATTAAGATTATTCAAAATTTAGAATTGCCAAAGACGGAAAAAGAGATAAAAGGATTCTTAGGAATAACCGGCTACTATCGCAAATTTTTGAAAGATTATTCGAAAGTTGCCCAACCAATAACCAAGTATTTGAAGAAAGACACGAAAATTAATATAAAAGACCCTACATATATAGAAGGGGTAGAGAAATTTAATAGTATCCCACCCCATTTTAAAATACCCCGATTTTAACAAGCAGTTTACTTTGACCACAGACGCATCTGACTACGCACTTGGAGCGGTGTTATCACAAGAAGGACACCCAGTGTGCTTTGCGTCAAGGACACTTAACAAACATGAACGTAATTATTCGGTAACAGATAAAGAATTTTTAGCAATCCTTTGGAGTGCAAAATACTTTCGTCCATACCTGTATGGCCAAAATTCAAGATATACACAGACCATTTACCAGTAAAATTCTTACATGCTAAGCATGCTAAGTATAAAGGGGAGGACATGTCACCAAGACATCAAAGTATAAGACTTTTAACAAATAATAAAATAAAGGAATTTGCTGAAATTAATGGAAAAGGATTATTTTTATTGGAGAAAGCGACTTTGATCAAATTTGAGAAATTTTTAGAAAATACATTTCAAAAGGAAAAGTAGGGACATTTTCAGAAGTATCAGAACATAACTATAATATAGTACAGGGAAAATTAATAAGGATGTATTGAAATGACAGCCATATTAAATTCACTAAGTGCACCATGAGAGCACAAGATATTGAGACAGAAGTAGAAACAATAAAACCAATCTCACTCCATCATGTCAGAGAAAGTGTACACTCTGGTATACAAGAGACCTACAATCAACTAAAAAATAAAATATGTTACCCGAAGCTAATAGAGCTGATACAGGTGGTTATAAATCAGTGCGAAGTATGTCAGGAAATTAAATAAGATAGGAATCCAATAAAACCCAAACTTAAATTTACTGAAACGCCTACAGCAAAAAATGAAATTATACATATCGACACGTTTGTCATCAAACGATTTTACTCTCTAACCGTTATTGATAAATTTTCGAAATACGGCGCTGCGTACCCACTAAGTGATAAAAATCACATAAGCATAGTTGAACAATTAGAAGACCATTTCTCAAAATTTGGTAAACCCAAAACAATAATTGCAGGTAATGAGTTCAAAGCCCTAAGGATAAAAGAATATTTAGACAATGAAAATATAATCTTGCGTTTAACAAAACCCAACACACATACAGGTAACGGGGACAAGATTTCATAATACGATATTAGAAAAGTTTAGAGTAATATACAAATTCAATAAAAGTCTACCAGTAAAACAACTAGTGCAAAAAGCAATTCGTAATTATAATAAGCGATTTCACTCGACAATAAAGTTTAGTTCTATAGATGTTCATAATAACACAGTCGATCAGAATATAGTCAGAAAAATCTGGAGAATGCAAAAACTAAAGTGACATCCAAATTAACGAAACTAGAGAAGAATACGAGGAAACTAGAACAAAAGGATTTATAAAAAACTACAAGGCAGTAAGGCATAAGAAGGAACCTAAATATTCACATATTCATCCAAGTTAAAGGATCGTTGATCCTACACTTAAAAAAATAGAATTTATGGGCCAACTTGCCCAAGGGAAACACTTGAAATAAACGTTATAAAAATAGAAGTATTTTATTCACTTAAATCTACACAATTAAAAGCTTAAGCAATCTGCTTCGTTGTAGCCCCAACAGCAACTGCCCAATTCTGAGTTCTGCTCCTTCTTATAGTGTTGCGCGCTGCCCACCTTACGTAAGGGTGCGCCCATCGTCTGGGTGCGAGCGACTTTGGCCTTGACTTCACATAGGTACCGTATTTCAAATGGAATGCACAGCGCATATATTTCACAACCGTGTGAAATGCAATTATGCTGACACTGCAGCACGTGTAGCTGGTAGCCGTGGGAATAGCGGAAGCAGTAGCCGGCCGTGTTAACTCCTCCCCTTTAAAGATCTGCGTCCCGCAGATTAGGCGGTTGTGGCGAATTCTGGCGTTGATGACCGCGGAGACTCCTGTTCAGCAGCGAGACATTTATGGCAGGAATCTTTAATATCGTGGTTATTTTGCTCCAAATGCACCAAATTACTGCCACCAATAGAGCAAAGCCCATGACTTCTGACGTGATGAACCAATTTGTTTTTTCTTTTAGGTAGCGAAGGAGTCTAATATTTCCAGGTGTCGTCTGATGAACAAGGTTTAGCTTTACGGTCAGAGTTTTATTCTTCACGCTGGTCAAGATCGGTGGTAGTACTTGGAGCTCTGAGTTATTAACGCTCCAATAAGTTTGCTAGTTGATGTCGACCGTCACATTATCTATCTGCAGAATGAATGAAACAAAGAGATAGTTAGAGGTATTACCTGTCCTTACAGTGCCGCTGAAATTGCTCAGAAATATGGTGTCCTCCTTGATTACTTCAACAATGGACTCATTGCAGGTTGAGTACTGGCAGGTGGTTTCTCCTCCTTTGAGTAGTCGTGGCAAGCAGTCATCTTCTTTCAGTAGTTCAAGCGAGCTCTGTTCACATACCATGGCAGATGTAAGTTGTAAACATCGGCCCTTGATGCCGTATGTCTGGTGTTTATTAAGCAGGATTGTTGCGTACTTCATATCCACATGCTGGCCGTCTTGTATGATAGGTCAAGCAATAAGGTGTTTGTATTTTGCCCCCATTGCTTTCGGCAAGGATAGAATATAGAGTAAAAGAGAACCATTAGTGTAAATCGATGATTTACTATACTCAATTGCCTCCACGACGTTGCTGTAAGGAAGGACTTCGATTTCGCTGATTCGATAGATTTCTTCCTTGCTTAGCAGGTTGCTGTTAACTACGCCCGCTTTGGCCATTTGACAGGCGCGAACCAATTCATAAACCTCATCGTTCAGAATCATAGTTTTATGTTGAATTTCCTGGAAAATTTGTTCCAGCCTTCTGTGACTTTGGGCATCATTGGTGACGGTAACGATTCCATTGACTGCCTGCAAAAGTTCATGGGAGGTTCTGAAAATTTCAGAGTTTACCTGATATTGCTGGTCACTGTTGCTCATCAGGATTTCTTGCTTCTAAAGGACTTCGTCCCAATCCGTGGCATCAGGAGTACCGGCAATCCACTTCCAAGCAGACCCAATTCAGTTAATGGAGCGTCTTGGTCTGTTGGTTTCTTGGCCTTTTAGGTCGTGGAAGTGACTTGTAATTTTTTCCAGTTGATAGTTTAAGACATTGGTTATAGTATCTGTTTTGTTGAGTTCAGTGAGTGTGCGTTCTAGTCGGCTTACAATCTTGTCATAGCTTCTCAAGTCTATGGTGTGAATCAGCCTAATATGTCCTTCGATGATCCAGCTATGCCCATCGCGAATGGTTACAATCGGAGAATCAAGTTTAAATATGTTAAAGCCTTGCGCGGCTACGCAGAGGCAGATGCTGGGAGGATTAAATTTAATTATGATCTGCTTAATTCTATGTATTACCCCCAGATATAAAATTATTTTACAGTTATATATAGTATGTACTTAATGACATTTATCTTTGCTTAACTATTATGACGTGGATTAAGGCAAAATAATTTTTCGATATGTATATAAATCTTTATTTACTTATGTCTAATTATTATGAAGTAACTTGAAGTGAACTAATTTTATTGATAAGTATACTATATTGAAATTCATTAAATCGTGTTAAGTTATGCTAAAATATTTTGAAGTAAATTAAATTAAGCTAATTTTTATGATAATTATATATTTTATTCACTAAATCTTGTTCACCTAGATTTAATTACAATGAAGTAAATTAAATTAGTATAACGGAAACCACTTCAACTATTTTATGTTAGATTGTTCTAATATGCAGTACAATTCATACAATTAGTTATACTTCCTAGTGATGCTTATACTAAACTACTTATACTAAACCTACTTATAAATTATGAAACTAAATGAGTTGGTTGGGGCGTTACATGGAAATAAGGAAAGGATTCATTGGGACCCAGAAGTGTTAGTGTTAAGTAACCTATATTAGTAATTACTTGTTAATCGTTTTTTGTGGTTTTAGTAATTGGTATTAGTTATTATTTGTTACGTGTTGTTAGTAATTTTTTTGCGTATTAGTAATTAGGCTTAGTATTTTTTTTTCTTTTGGGAATGCTATCCCTTCTTTTTAAAAAAATTATTTTTATTTTTTGATTTTATTAAGTATATTTGCGAAATTTGTATGTAATTTTTATGAAATATTTTTTTATTTTCTGATAAAATATCTCTGAATGCGTACTTTCGTGTTTTTATATGGTGCAGTTCTGCATATGTAGCAAGCATTGCTTCGTTTTTGCATCGGAATATAGGCACTAACTCAGATGACATTGGAAGGCTCGCGTTGGTCCCTTTTAACCATAAGCGTTGATAGTTGCAAATGGCCTACTCATGGCTCGAGTGGCTTCACGTCAATTAAAGCCATAGACCTCCTGGTGGAGTTGAACCACGTCATTGTCGTCATTCGGACCACCGAGCTAACTGGAATTGAACCAATCTCTGACTGATCAACTTCAAAAGCAAATTTGTACTCAAACCGCTGAGGCGCAAAGATCTATGCTTGAGCTCACCTTCTGACCAATGTTATCTTAGACGTTTTTTACGTCGGTTTTGTGGAATTTTTTTCCACTTTCTGTAACAACAGTTACATTTCTATCTTTGGCGACTGTTTCTTGTTTGTATAGTGGCTTATGTTTGCCTTTTATTTGCTTATTTGCGATAAACAAATTATTTTCGGTGTTAAAATTGCTTGGAGCTGTGCGGCGAGAATTAATTCTCGTATTCCTAACTTCCTGTTCTTTTTGCAGGATTGCTTTTATATTTTCATAGGTGTCCTCCCTAAAGTTTACCATCCCCTGATAGTTAATTCTACCGCATCTATAGAAAAAAACGTCTGTGGGTTTTCTATTTATAACGGAATGGATAGTATTGTTGTACCGGTCCACTGCAATTGAAACTCGCTCCTTAGGTGTTAACCTACTAAACTGTGAAACTGTGAAATGTAAACTTTTTTTATCGTTTTCACAACCGTTCCGATTCTCGTTCGATGAAAAAATGAAAAGTTATGGTGACATGTGAAAAAGCGGAACGAAACGGAATATGTATACTTTTCACAGTACTGATTCTCGTTCAGTGTAATAGTGAAAATAATTGTCAAAATGTTTTCATATGAAAATTTTGTTTTCACTTACTATTTACCGCCGCAAACCACGCAATCTTGTATTCTATCAATCTTGGAGAAGGAGATCCGAGGAAAGCGCGCCAGCGAAAACCAAAAGGAGTATCTGATAAATTGGCTTGAAGAGAACTTGGACATAAATAATTATACAATTATGAAATATTAAAGTGTTTAATTATAACAGAAATAATACACAACAGGAAATTGCTGAAGAATCGTCAGCTGATGATGAACATAATACCCAGCAAGAAATTTGTGATAAAGCTCAGGCAGATACTGCACAATGGACGGATGTTCCGAAAAAGCGTCACAATAGGAATAATAGACGCGGACGTAACATAATTGGGTCCAAGGAGGATGCTGGGCTTGATGTAGTCGTTCGGCGAAAGTGGCTTCACTTATCGTCATTTTTGCCTACGGTGGCGGAAGATAAAATTATTGATTATGTTGCGGGTCATGCTGGCATCAATAAAAGTTCTATTTTGTGCTCCACACTTGTTGGAAAGGATGTGGATGTTAAAAGCTTGAAGTATATAAATTTTAAGCGTGGCGTCCCCCAGCCTCACTTTAACAAGCTACTTACATCGAATATGTGGCCATCCAACGTTACTGTTCGTCCATTCTTGAGCTGCATAATTCTGATTCCTTGCTGGATCAACTTAGCATAAAATTACATGGCGCATGTGGTTTGATGCATATTTGTGTGTCTTACATCCCACCGGATAGCTCCGACGCACTGTATAAAGCTCATGTGGGTAATATACTGGCCGTGCATAACGTAATTGATGACAATCAGCTTTGTGTTCTGGGAGATTTTAATTTAAGCGAAATTTCATGGAGCTCTTTAGATAGTAATGTTTTTCTTACTCCATCTAATGTTTCTAGCTTTTCTGAATCTTATGTAATTGATAATCTGCATTCCGTCGAATTGTACCAGATTAATAGTTTTCTTAATGGATTAAATAGGATTTTAGATCTAGTTTTCGTAAGCTATAATGTCAACTTTAAGTTGTCATATGCAGCTAGCTACATCTCTCCCCCAAATTTACACCATAGTCCATTGACTTTGGAGGTAGAATTCTATCGATAATTTGAGCTACCTTCTGGTAAGAAAAACGTAGCTTTTAACTACTCAAGCTGCGATTTTGATGTGATAAATTCCTTGTTTGATTTAGACTGGCCCCAGATTTTTGGGAATAGTGATGTAACTAGTTGCTATGATGTTTTTAAATCAACCGTTTCTGAAATTTGCATGAATCACATATCATTGCTAAGATCGAAATCTACGAAGCGTCCTTGGGTTTCTAAGAAACTTAAGCGCCTAAGAAATTTGAAGAACAAGTTTTATAAAGAGCATAAACAGTTTAACAACGCCAATTACCGCGAGCGCTTCGTATTTTACATAACTGAATTTAATAAGCTTAATAGATCCCTATATCGACGATACATTCGCAACGTTGAAAACAATATAAAATCGAATCCTAAATACTTTTGGAGCTATATTAAGTCGAAAAAAAATTGCTCAGATGTTCCGGCATCGGTTCAGCTTAAATTGGTTACAGCTAACTCTATTTCCGAGGCAGCAAATCTCTTCGCTAAATTTTTTTCTTCGAATTTTATTTTAGATAACTCAGGCGGTTTTGTTTCGGACGATTTCCTGCCAAATTTAGGCTCTTCCATCAATTTTGGAAAGTTAAGTTTGACTGACCAGGATATTGTCACTGGCATTAATCAGTTAAAGATGTCAACCACAACTGATGCTGACGGTCTCTCAGCCATTCTCCTCAAACGTTGTTCGTCAATGATTGCACCTTTAAGATATATTTTTAACCTGTCTTTGTCAACCGGGGTCTTCCTCGATGCCTGGAAAGTAACTTTCATCACGCCTATCCTTAAACGTGGTAACAAAAATGACATTGAAAACTATCGGCCAATCTCCAAAATAACAACTGTGTCGAAACTGTTTGAGTGCATAGTAAAAGACAAAATGTACTTTGCTGTGAAGCATCTGCTTTGTCCCAATCAGCATGGGTTCGTACCGGGTAGATCTACCTTAACAAATTTAGCTGTTTTTACAGAATACTGTCTGGAATCCTTCCAAAGAGGTTTCCAAATGGATGCAATTTATACTGACTTTTCGAAGGCTTTCGACAGAGTGTCTCATCAAATACTACTAGCTAAGCTTGCAACCATAGGCTTTCATTCTGATTTTTTAAATTGGATTTCTTCCTATTTACACAACCGACGTTGCCTCGTAGGTCTTGATAGTGTGACATCTTATTCTTTCGTTGCTACCTCTGGGGTTCCTCAAGGTAGCGTCTTAGGCCCACTATTATTTGTATTGTTCATTAACGATATAGCCTCATGCTTTTCCAAATGCAATTTCCTTTTATATGCCGATGACCTAAAAATCTTTTATGAGATCAAGTGCATTGAGGACTCTCTCATTTTACAGAGTGAGCTTGAAAACGTACACCTTTGGTGCATACGTAATCGCTTGTCATTGAACATTGCCAAGTGTCATTATACCTCTTATGCTAGAGTGTTTGAGATTACTCCTACATCGTATAGTATTTCAAACATTGCGCTAAAGAACTTAAGTGAATTTAAAGATTTGGGTGTTCACTTCGACCCCAAGCTCAGCTTCAGTACACATGTTAATTTCATTGTCTCAAAGGCCTATGCTATGTTGGCTTTTATTCGTCGTAACTGCTCTTCATTTTCGGATCCCTATGCTCTCAAGCTCTTGTACTCGTCTTTAGTACGCTCGAGGCTAGAGTATGCTGTGTTTGTATGGCGGCCTTTTCAACTGGGCCATATTAAAAGATTGGAGTCTGTTCAGAGAGCGTTTGTTCGGTTTGCGTTGCGGTCAATGAACTTTGTTGACCTTATCCCATGTTACCGGTCTAAATGTTTACTAATAAGTCTCACATCAGTGGAGTCGAGGAGTACTCTGTTGTCGACGTGCGTTATATTTGATATAATTACTGGTTCAATAGATTGCTCGTACCTCCTCCTAAGAATTCGATTCAACGTACCCTTGCGAAGACTTCGAAGTAACGAAATGTTTCCTTTGGGAGTTGTTAGAACTGTCTACGCTACGAATGCTCCTCTTAGGAGAGCACTTTCTCAACTTAATTATTTTTCTTCCTTCTTAGATATCGATTTTTGGTACTCTAAGATTACTTTTAAGAGTATTCTTAAGTTATCTGTCATTAAAGTTTCCTCCACTTTGAATGTAACTTATGTTAACATATACATATCTACTTATATTACAGTCTGTAAGCTTATTGTTTGTTGATTAAATAAATAAAATAAAAATAAAATAAAATAATTAAAGTGTGTAAATTAAATCAAATAAAGGAAATTTAATATATTTATGAGCAATTTTAGTTAGGGCTTTTACTACTTCATTTAGACTTCGGCTGACGGATGTTTGGGATAGTGAAGCCAAATTGTCTTGTCCAACGCACCGCTGAAAGCTGGCAGTCGCAAAAAAACGGAGAGAACTCAAAATCATAATAAATTTAGGAATAGCATGCCCTCTTTTAGTGGTTTCCATTTTAGGCAGCAACTCATTTATTAATTCTATGCATAAAGATTTTGGAAATCTGTATAAATCAATGAAATGGCTTTCGGTTGTCATATCGAAAGGATTTTCTACATGTGGTATGAGGTCAGAAATATCCTGCTGGGCTGAATGCATAGTACATTCAGTGGCAGTGTCAGTTTCTGATCTCATCCCATCTGCAGAGTTGTCCGCAGGATTATCTTCTGATACCGATGGTGGCTGAGCTAAAATAGAATCGTTGAGTGCGTTAACTTCGATTTTCAGGCAAGAAAGAGCGTCGGCGACCACGTTTATTTTACCCGGCTTATATATAATTTCGCAATTATATTCCTCAATTCGCGCCTTCCAGCGTTTCAGTTTAGCGTTGTAATTTCGGCAAGTTAAGGAAAATGCCAAAGGTTGGTGATCAGTATAAATTTTTATCTTTTTTGCGCCTTACAAGTACGTCCTCAGGTTATCCAGTGCCCATACAATCGCCAACATTTCCTTCTCATTGGTGGCGTAATTTTCTTCTGCCTTGTTTAATGATCTGGAAATATAAGCAACGCCTGAACAGCCTCATCGTTCAGCTCAATTCTTACCTTTTTAGATGCGCTAGCCCAGATTTGGGCGTTTTCACCCCGCGTGAGCATTGTTGTCGGTTTATCAACTTTGGCATAGTCGCGGATAAACTTCCTGTAATATGACGTCATACCTCGAAAGCTGTTGAGGTACTTAAGGTTTCCTGGAGGCAAAATCATCTTTATTGCCTCGATCTTTTTAGGTTCCGCACGAGTTACGTGGGTACTACCACAAAATCCTCAACTCAATTCAACTATGGATATAGAAGAAATAATGCATAAATATCTACGCAAAGCCAATGACACTCATGTATAAGGCATTCATAAAAAAAAAATAAACATTGCTTAAATCTAAAATTTTAAATGTCAATAGCACTTACATAAAAACGTACAATGTATCACAAGTGTCGTTGCTAAGAAATTAAATAGCGATACTTGCGATACAAATAAATGCATAAGTGTCGTTGACTAAACAACTTTAATTTATTTCTATAAACATAACTCAAATTACAGTATAAATGCCTTTGAATTTAAATCAGATATTTTACGAGGCAGTTTTTCTTTCTTCCACCAAATATAACTTGAAGTGTTACGTAAATGTCGTTGCACTTAAGTTGAACACCAACAAAACAGTTTCACTAAATGTTCTTGCTTTCCTCTACGTAATCAAAAGCAAAGCAAGAACAAATATTGTTAACCACTTGAAATGCCAACAATGCATATTAGTGTAGCCGCTCCATAGTAATCATAACAAAACAACAAAAGTACTTGACCAAAGCGATTAAACTCTATATCGCTTGGTAAGCATTTATAAATTTTAAAGAAAACAAATAAACAAATAAGTCGTATACATTTTTTTGGTAATTGTAAAAAAATTTGAACTTACTTGAAAAGTAAGAAGAAATGTAAAAGTCAGTCTTAAGACCAACTTCAAATAAACAAGACGTTATTATTTTAAAATAATTCGTAATTTATTAAAATTGAAAAGTAAACACATGTCTGGCGCAGTCGCGGAGTTAATTTTCTTAAGAAAAATAACTTAAAAGAACCTTCCGTATACCAAATTTTAGAGAAAAATATATACAACAAAGTATAGTATAAAAAATAAAAACTAAAAAGTGCTAAAAGAAATTGCTTCAACGAAAGTGATTGCAACAGAAGTGACTCCAAATGAAAACTAAAAAGTGCTAAAAGAGATTGCTTTAACAAACGTGATTATAACAGAAGTGACTTCAAATTAAAATTAAAAAGTGTTAAGAACCTTTTTTTGTTATTCCAAAAAGTTTACTACGTATAAACAGCAACATGAATCGATTTGATGCGAACAGAAACCTACAAGATGTAGCAGAAGAAGAAGCAGTAAATCCAAATCAACATGCGGAACAGATGGAGCAGATGGCGAGGGTAATAAGACAACAAGAACAAGCTATAAACCAAATGAGGGCCCAATTTGAAAACCAAGTGCAACTAGAACCATTGTTGAGCCCAAAAGAACTGTTACAACAGTTCAGGCAATTAAAGTGCTTGGACGATGGCCATAATGTGATGGCGTTCATCAAATCAGTGGAAGTCGTCATTAACCTATTCCCGCAAAATAATCTACAATTAATGAATCTCGCAATGATTATTATTGCGAACGAAAAAGTTCTGGGAATGCAGGAAGATATATACAGGAGCTAGGTGAAAATCCGACATGGTTAGAGAGGAGAGCCAAACTTATTCAACAATGCTACCCAAGGACAACGTATGGCGATGTTTTCAACAAATGCAGAAATGTGAAAGTGAGTAGTTTAAGGGAGTTATTCGATTGCTTTCAGAAAGCAAAATTCCAACTAAATGAAATTTATCTATTTGACTAATATAAACCAGAAATATATAAACCAGATAGGGTAGATAGGGATTTAGTCAATATATTAATAGAAAAAATAGACATTCCTATGCGAATGCACCTAGATCAAGTTAGTTCACTGAATACTATAATAATGAAGTATTCACAAATTAAAGCACTAGATGACCCTAGGGCTATACATATAAAATATAGAAAAAACCTAAATAATTATAATAAACCACAAAATGCTAATAAATATAATACAGCTGTACATAATAATGCAAGTACAAATAAAAATAATCAATATATTCCATTTACACAAAATACTAATATAAATGACAACCGAAGTCAGCAACTTCGGCACAATTATATCCCAAGTAACCAATACCATAGAGATAACAATACTAACCAAAATACGCTTGGAAACAATACAACTGCACAAGTTCGACCGAGTACTAACATGTATAATCAAAGTCAACAATATTTTATTTTTTATTTTATTTATTTATTTGTTACAGTCTTGCGACTTAAAAGGTACATCTTGTATAAATATATAAACATATGTATAATATATTATCTTACATTATCTTACAAGTATATGTATTTAATTGTTACAAACTCATTAAAAATAGATGTAAGTATTTCTAAATTATATATGTAGTTATATATTAATGCATTTATTTAATTTAATATTATTATTATTTATTTTACTCTTATTTTTTTTTTATTAGGACGGATGGAAAGGCCTAGTATTTATCGAATAGGCAATGATTTACAGTGATCAAATAGCAGTCTCTTGAACATGACAATGTTATCACAGTTTTTTATTTGTGGTGGTAACTCATTGAAGCATTTTAGACCTTTATAGAATATATTTTTCTTATCTACTTATGTTCTATAGAACGGGAGTCTAAACCTATTGTTCTCTCGAAGTATGTATGTATGAGTCTCGTTAATATATCGGAGATTATCACTCAGATGATCAGGGAGTCTACCCTTTTTAATGTTAAACACGAATTTCATAGCATGATAAAACACTTGCTGTTTTATACTCAGCCAATTCATATCCGCGATCATATCCCGCGTGGTGTATCGTAACGCTTGTTTAAGATAAAACGCATAGCTCTGTTTTGCATTTTTTGCAATTTATCAATATGTGTGTCGCTCGCTACAAAGAAGATCGTAGGACAATATATAAAATGTGGTTCCACTATTGATCTATAGACTAAGGTTTTATATCTCCTTCCCAGATATTTACATGACCTTTTCATGAAACCAATCTTTTTTGCAATTTTTTTGACTGTATATTCGACATGCTCATCAAACTTTAGTTTATTATCAATGTATATACCTAAGTAGTTAATGAGTTTGACTTCCTCAATTATTTCATTTTTGATTTTTAAAGAGTAGCATGTGGATCTAAGATCAATTGCCCTAGTCAAGACCATAAACTGTAATTTTTTTCACATTTATTTTGAGTTTATTTAAACACAGCCATTTATATAAAACATACAGGTCCTCTTGCATCTTAGCTATCGCATTCGGTAAGTTTCTATCGCTGATCGTTAACAGTGTATCATCCGCAAACAGTTTTATTTTACAGTATTTCAGTACTGTATTTATATCATTTACATATATATTGAAAAGTATTGGTGCTAACACCGACCCCTGAGGTAACCCAATATTGACTGCCACTTTTTTAGAAATAGTTGACTCGATCAAAGTTTGTTGCATCCGGTTTGTCAGAAAGCTTCTTAACCACTCAAGCTCATTGTTTTTTACACCAATAAGCTCTAGTTTTCTCAACATGATATCCCTATCAATAGTCTCGAAGGCTCTTTTAACCCTGCTGTTAGGTTAAGACCATTTGGTCCAATTTTTTTTTTGTTTTCTTTGTAACTTTGGAACGGTGATATATACTGTCTAAATTTTTCAGCTCAGGTGGTCTTTTTATAAAACAATATTATGTGCGAAAATTTAATTCTCTGACTTAAAACTGGACTAAGATAAATTGAATATTACGAATCTTAGGTTAAGGGACCATTTGGTCCATAGTATATTTTCTTTGATTTTCTTTACATTAATTTTCCAAAAATAAGTATTTATTAGTTTGTTCGATATTTTTTGGTACTACATGATGAGCAAAAAAATGTTTTTCGGTTGGTTTTGCAAATAAACGCACTGCAAATGGAGCATTTTACATCAGACTTAGACTTGCAGCAACTACAAATTCCTCGCTTTCGAGCTCCTGAACTAGAAGCATTTTTAGAGCAGGCCACTGGTGCTGGGTTTTACCAGAGTTGAGTAAATAATAAAATAATAATATTTAGCAAGTATTGAACCAAACTAAATATAAAGACTAAGATTAAATTGTTATTTTGTATGAAAACTGCAGTATGGACCAAATGGTCCTCTAACCTAAGATTCGTAAGTTTTTTTTAACCTAACAGCAGGGTTAAGATCAATTAACACGGCCACCATTTTCATCTTTGAGTTAAGATCTTCCTTCCACTGGGACAGTACTAAGTTTACTGCAGTCTCACATGAATGCTTAGCTCTGAAGCCTGATTGCTCTCTTATAAAAATTTTTATTACTTTCAATGTGGTGTAGTAACTGATTTTTGACCACAGTTTCCAAGATTTTTTCCATGCAGGGCAGTGTATTTATTGGTCTTAGCTCCTCTGATTTTATAGTGTTTATTACTTTTTTTATCGGGACTATAGTAGCGGTTTTCCACTCTATCGGAACTGGTCCTAACTCAAGACTTTTATTGATTAGGGACGCATACAAATATCCCATGTATTCTACTGAATCCTTTATAACACCCTCTGATAGTAATTTTTTCCCACCAATTTGTGTCTTAAATTTCCTAACAATTTGTGTAATAACTTCAGTATCGACCAACTCAAATTTAAATGGAGATAATGGGTGCGCCTGCTGGTTAAAGTCAAATACGATGTTGTCTATGTTTCTATTTATTTCTACAATGCTGTCCACAAAGAAATCGTTAAGATTCTCGACAATTTCCTCGCTGTGTGTGAAAATTTTGCCGTTAATTAGAACTTCTGTAACTTCTTCTTTGCGATTTGTATTGTTGACCACTCTTTTCAAATATTTCCACATTAATCGACTATCTCCTCTATTTAGTTCAACTTTCTTTTCTAGATATTGTATTTTTTTAATTTTAATAATTTTTTTGTACTCCTTTTTTAATAAGTTGTATTCTGCCCATTCTCCTGTAAGGATTGCCTTTCTGTATAACCTAAATTTCTCCTTGTTTGTTTCCACTAATTGCCGATCATACCATTTATTTCTAATCCTAGTGTGGGTTTGTTTCTTGAAAGTTAATTGATTCATAACTGACAATAAACATTGGTTAATATGATCCAACAACTCATCCATATCAAAGCTATCCAAGTTCACGAAGTTACATTGTCTCAGTAGCATTAGCAAGTTATCAGGGCAATACCTATCCCAAGATGTTACTTCCGCCAGTTTTTTTAACGGAGGCAGATTATTTATATTAACTCGGAACATTATAGTTTCATGGTCTGATATTCTCAGATCCTCCCTTTTTTCACACACAACTTCCTTGCTATTAGAGTACAATAAGTCAATTAGTGTCTTAGAATATTCCGTAACCCGCGTATCAAAGTCAACCAGTTGCTTCATCGCCTGGTGTGCGAAAATCTCATTGAGTTTCTTGCTATATGTTGATACTACTTTTAAGTTTATATTAAAATCCCCAATTACAAAAGTATTAACCAGATTATTGCATATTTCAGATAGAACGGTATCTATATAGTTCAGAAACTCTGCGTCACTAGTGCTTGGTGAGTGGTAAACCACACAGAATTGCCACTTAGTTTCGCAATTCTTCAGCTGCATGACTATACACCACATATTTTTGTTAACAGATTTATTTAATGCGATTTTAAACTCGATTGTGTTTCATATTATTATGATCACACCGCCTGTATGTCTGCTGTGAGAATCACACCTAACTAACCGATAAGCTGGAAAGTTAATTTCTGAGTCATTTATTTCAACTGTTACACATGTTTCAGAGCACAGAACTATTTCTGGATTAACAGTCTCAACAAGTCTTTCGAGTTCAGCTTTGTTGGCTAATAAACTGTTAATATTGAGATACAGGCATTCTAACGAGTTGTGACGCTTTTTATTCGAATTTGATTGCTTACATCCTACTCTTTGTTTCACTAATTTTAATTCTCTAATATAAACGTGACAATCACGGTTAAAAATGCTACGTTCCACATTTAAGTTTAATCCTAATTCTTTATTGGCTTCGCAACAGTTCCCGCATACTAGCTTCAGATTACTCTCGGTGCATTCATCCGATTTGTGTTCACCCATACATTTACTACACCTTAATTTTTTATTGCATTGGTTAGCACTATGGTTGAAACCTAAGCATTTATAGCACCTTTTCACTGACTGTCCATCATAAACTGGACAGCGATCCCATCCAATATTTATTCTCTTTGCGTCTAATATCTGCAAAAAAAAATATATGCTCTACTTCTATTAAAGCATTAAATGATGCGGATTCACCCTTGCCTCTTTTCGAGTTATATATTTTGATGCATTTTAGATTAGCATCGTTCAGAAAGCTATTCTGGGCTTTTATTTTATTGGTTATCTCTGTTTCCGTGTACTCAGCATTCATATGTGCCACCAAGATTTTTGGATTATTCACTTTTGGCTCAGTGACATCATATAACTCTCTATTCACATTATTAGTTAAGGCCTCTTTTATTTTGTTTTTGTCTGTTACACTATTGGCGCTAATTACTACAGCTCCATTCTGCTTATTGGACACTCTATCAATTTTCATACCTGATGCATCCACTTTATTTAGGTCCACGTACGATACACCCACACCGCTTTGTATTTTATCTTTTGTTTGTACGGCTACTTTTTTAACTTCACTAATTATTTCATTCCTTTGCTTGCAAAGCTCGCTAGTAGAGGTGTCGACTCTTGCTATTTGCTCTTTGTTGGTTTTGCATAAACCCTCTACTCTCTTTATCAATTCTAACTTTTCAAGGTTTGTTTTTTTAATGTTATCCATTAACATTCTAATCTCCCTATTATGTTCTTGTAACATGTTCTCTATATCACTTTTTTGCTCTTTTATATTTATTTTGTTGGACTCAGCTATACTCATCATTTGTTTGAGCGCATCATCAACATTAGAAATATATGTCATGCAGGCATCGCACATGAACCGCAAAAACCGACAGGTAGCCAAACCTTGCAGACAGTAGTCGTCTATGCCTGCGCATGCAATATTTTTGTGGTACATTCTCCCACACACACCCTCACATCGCACACCTGGCTCTCCTCGGCATCTCCCGCACTCCGATCACTTGCCGATCAACCGCTACGTTTGATTTAAACAAACAGCAATCAGTTAATTTGAAGAATTATATTGTTTATGTTGTTTTTTTTTCTTTTTTAATTTCAGCTTCGCACCAGTTAAAATGTTTACATACAAATTCAGTTCACAATTCTAGACATTTTCCAAATGTGAACAAATATACTTTTGCACGATAATATAATATTACGAATACTTTACGCTGAGCGATTTAAAACACGTCCGTCTGCTATGAGATGATTAAGGACGATTCCCAAAATTATGGCAGAGGAAATAGTAGCAACTAGACCAGATTTTCACGTAGGAGTACAAATATTAATAATTCCGTATTAGCACCGGAACCTATGGAAATAGGTACATTTCAAGAAAACCAAATTGAAGGGGAAAACGAGGTAAATTTGTTAACATCGCCTCACGAGCTACATAACCCATAATTCAAATTTCAATAGGTAAACAAAAATTTAAATGCCTGGCCGATACAGGCTCGTCTACTAGTATAATGAAAAAAAAGGTATTAACGGAATACCCAGAAACTACTGTTAAGAAACCATTATTTTTTAAAACACTCAATGGCATAAATGAAATTAATAATATTATTATAACACCATTTCCCAAAGAATTTGGATGCCTTGGTACACTTCAATGGAAAGTTATTGACTTTCCAAACAAAAATTTTTCGTGCATAATAGGGCAAAATTTCTTAAAACCTTTACAATCAAAAATTAATTGTGTGGAAAACTGTATTGAAATTTTAAAAAACAATAAAATTTATTTCAAAGATTATAATTATCCTCAATATATAGAAAATGTTTGCAATTTGCAGTATACTGAATATAATAATTTAAAACGTAAATTCAATCTCTCTCATTTGAATAAGGAAGAACATCAAGCAACCTTAAGGCTGCTCAATCACTTCGGAGACCTTTTCTTTAAAGAAGGAGATAAGCTGTCTTGTACAAACGAGGTGCAGCATGAGATTATAACAACAAATAATAGCCCTTTATACTCCAAAATTTATAGATATCCTCAAATTCATTAAGAGGAGATAAAATGCCAAATTGAAGAAATGCTACAACAGAAAATAATTAAAGAAAGCAATTCTCCTTACAATAGTCCCTTATGGATTGTAGAGAAAAAATTAGACAATTCAGGAAAAAAGAAATATAGAATTGTTATCGACTACAGAAAATTAAACGAACACAAATTTCCAATTCCAAACTTAAATTCAATCTTAGATAAACTAGGTAGGTCACAGTATTTCACAACTCTGGATTTAGCTAAAGGCTTTCACCAAATTCCAGTTAAAGAAGAAGACAGGAAGAAGACTGCTTTCTCAACACCATTCGGGCATTATGAGTTCATTCGAATGCCATTTGGTTTAAAAAAGGTTGATGGATAGAGTCCTTAGCGAGTTTATTAATAAAAAATGCGTCGTATACATGGACGATATATTAGTATTCGGCACTTCTTTAGAAGAGCATTTAACTAATTTGAAGCAAATATTCAAAACCTTAAGGCTAGCAAAATTAAAAATACAAGTGGACAAATGTTTTGGATCACATTTTGACATTAGAGGGAATTAAGCAAAATCCAGCCAAGATTGAAATAATACAGAATCTAGAAATACCCAACTCCACAAAAAGAATTAAATCATTTTTAGGAATGACGGGATTTTATAGGAAATTTGTTAAGGACTATGCAAAAATTGCACATCCTATGACCCAATGTTTAAAAAAAGGAGAATCAATAAATATATATAACCCACAATTTATAGCTTCGTTTGAAAAATTAAAAGATATAAACACAAATTACAAAAAAAATTAAAATTACAACCGATGCCAGTAATTTCGCAATAGGAGCTGTTCTGTCTCAAGACGGACACCCCATTGCATATGCATCAAGAACACTAAATAATCATGAAACAAATTACGCTACTATTGAACTTCTAGCGATAGTATGGGCTGTGAAATATTTTAGGCCTTATGTCTTCGGTAGGCAATTCGATTTGGAATGCGATCCCCAACCATTCAAATGGCTAATGACGGAATACTCAGGAAAGGATATAAGTCCAAGACTTCAGAGATGGTTAGTGAGTCTGGGCGAATATAACTTTTCCATCGAATACATAAAAGGAAAAACTAATTATATAGCAGATTTTTTGAGCAGAATAAGGAACGATGAAATAATTTCTCAAATAGAAATCCTTCAAGGCGATGAAACTAACAGCATGTCAGTGGAAGTAGATATAGTCTACTCACAAGAACAAAACTCTGGATTCGAAGTCCCAATATTAGATACCGTAGTAAATAGATTTAAAACACAAATCATTATTATACATGAAAAACAAATTTCCGCAGAATGTTTATTTAACCACAAGCGGATCTATATTGACAAGAAATATATCGATGAGGATAGAGTTCGAGACATCATTAGAAGGGAAATATATAAAGGAAAAATATGTATATATTCACATCTCAACGATCACGAATATTATGCAGTATACTGAATATAATAATTTAAAACGTAAATTCAATCTCTCTCATTTGAATAAGGAAGAACATCAAGCAACCTTAAGGCTGCTCAATCACTTCGGAGACCTTTTCTTTAAAGAAGGAGATAAGCTGTCTTGTACAAACGAGGTGCAGCATGAGATTATAACAACAAATAATAGCCCTTTATACTCCAAAATTTATAGATATCCTCAAATTCATTAAGAGGAGATAAAATGCCAAATTGAAGAAATGCTACAACAGAAAATAATTAAAGAAAGCAATTCTCCTTACAATAGTCCCTTATGGATTGTAGAGAAAAAATTAGACAATTCAGGAAAAAAGAAATATAGAATTGTTATCGACTACAGAAAATTAAACGAACACAAATTTCCAATTCCAAACTTAAATTCAATCTTAGATAAACTAGGTAGGTCACAGTATTTCACAACTCTGGATTTAGCTAAAGGCTTTCACCAAATTCCAGTTAAAGAAGAAGACAGGAAGAAGACTGCTTTCTCAACACCATTCGGGCATTATGAGTTCATTCGAATGTCATTTGGTTTAAAAAAGGTTGATGGATAGAGTCCTTAGCGAGTTTATTAATAAAAAATGCGTCGTATACATGGACGATATATTAGTATTCGGCACTTCTTTAGAAGAGCATTTAACTAATTTGAAGCAAATATTCAAAACCTTAAGGCTAGCAAAATTAAAAATACAAGTGGACAAATGTTTTGGATCACATTTTGACATTAGAGGGAATTAAGCAAAATCCAGCCAAGATTGAAATAATACAGAATCTAGAAATACCCAACTCCACAAAAAGAATTAAATCATTTTTAGGAATGACGGGATTTTATAGGAAATTTGTTAAGGACTATGCAAAAATTGCACATCCTATGACCCAATGTTTAAAAAAAGGAGAATCAATAAATATATATAACCCACAATTTATAGCTTCGTTTGAAAAATTAAAAGATATAAACACAAATTACAAAAAAAATTAAAATTACAACCGATGCCAGTAATTTCGCAATAGGAGCTGTTCTGTCTCAAGACGGACACCCCATTGCATATGCATCAAGAACACTAAATAATCATGAAACAAATTACGCTACTATTGAACTTCTAGCGATAGTATGGGCTGTGAAATATTTTAGGCCTTATGTCTTCGGTAGGCAATTCGATTTGGAATGCGATCCCCAACCATTCAAATGGCTAATGACGGAATACTCAGGAAAGGATATAAGTCCAAGACTTCAGAGATGGTTAGTGAGTCTGGGCGAATATAACTTTTCCATCGAATACATAAAAGGAAAAACTAATTATATAGCAGATTTTTTGAGCAGAATAAGGAACGATGAAATAATTTCTCAAATAGAAATCCATCAAGGCGATGAAACTAACAGCATGTCAGTGGAAGTAGATATAGTCTACTCACAAGAACAAAACTCTGGATTCGAAGTCCCAATATTAGATACCGTAGTAAATAGATTTAAAACACAAATCATTATTATACATGAAAAACAAATTTCCGCAGAATGTTTATTTAACCACAAGCGGATCTATATTGACAAGAAATATATCGATTAGGATAGAGTTCGAGACATCATTAGAAGGGAAATATATAAAGGAAAAATATGTATATATTCACATCTCAACGATCACGAATATTATAAAGTCCAGAAAATTATTGAAGAAGAATTTTCTTCTAATACCAACGTGAAATTTATCAAGTGCTCTAACTTAGCAAAAGATGTTGACAATGAAGAAGAATTAACGAAACAGATTGCACTATTTCATAAAAATTAAAGTGGCCACTGTGGAATTATAGCCACATATGAAAAATTAAAGACTCAATTATATAACCCTCATCTTAAAGAGCAAATTCATCAGGTAATAAATAATTGCGATATATGCTCAAGCGGCAAATATGACCGAAACCCCATAAAAAGCAAGTTTTTAATTACTGAAACGCCCAAAACTACTAACGAAATAATTCACGTTTATACCTACGTAAACAGTAAACATTCATTTATCATCTTCATATACAAATTTTCCAAACATGCTACCTGCTTACCACTTGCAGACAGGAACAGCAGAATCCTATTAAGCCAATTGCAACAATTCTTATCTACATATAAAAGGAAAGGTAAAGAAAATGGTGTTTGACAACAAATTTAGAGGCTAAAATATTGAAGATTTTCTAATAAGAGAAGGAATACAGTACCATATAACTAAACCGAATAGTCACACTGGAAACAGTGATGCGGAAAGATTAAATAACACAATCACAGAAAAAATTCGGACTCTAAATCTTGAACACTATTTACCAATTACACAACAAATTTTTAAAGCTATCACTTACTACAATGATACTTATCACAACACAATTAAATGCATTCCAATAGAAGCACAAAATAAAATAATAAATCACACAATAATATACGATAGACTTCGAAAAATAAAACAATCAAAAATAGAGAAAGCAAAAAAAAAATAGGGAAAACTATACAGAAACTAGACAATAGGGATTTATTAAACACTATAAAAATGTAAGGCATAAAGAGGAACCCAAATTCAAGAAAACCCCCTTACAAGGAATCCGTACCACCAATATCAAAAAGCCCACCAAATTTGCTAATTAATTATTGAGCATCTATACTAAAATAAATCATTAATTTTAAATTGCAGGTAATAATATGGATATTAATATTATTCTCATCATCTCTAGTAGAAGCCAATTTAATCACGTACCAAATAAAACAAACTAATGGCTACATTGAAATCGACAATAATAACTATAGTATTCCAGTAGAATCAGATCTAATTTTGCGTAAAGTAAATATTAATGAAATAACAAATGCACTATCACTAATAAATGAAAATTTAAATACTTTAAACCGAGATCAAAAATCATACATAAATAGCCAAGTAGAAGTATTATTAAGTAAACTAAAAACTATAACACCCAATAGTGGGCAAAAAAGAGGATTATTTAACTTTGTAGGGAATGCGTGTAAATACCTTTTCGGCACTATGGATGACACAGACCGAGAAGATATTACTAACCACCTTAACACAGTCGATTCCAATATGCACAACTCCATAACAGGTCTAAACCAACAAATAAAAATTAATAATCACTTCAATAAAACAATACAGTTAATAAAAGACACAATTACACAAAACCAAAATGGCATTCTTTCTCACATTAAAGGGCTTCAGAAACCCATAAATCATCTTTTAATACAAAATATATACTTAGAAAAACCACTCATGTTAACCACAATCAGGAATCATGTTGAACATATTCAAAGTTACATAACAACAGCACAAAGTGGCATAAGCGATGCAAATATTCTTACAGATAAAGAAATAAACGATTACGAAATAGATTAAAATTATGTATTTAAGAACAGCTATATTTCAAAAAAATAATGATTTAATATTTGTAATTAAAGTACCTAAAACCTTTCAAACTATACATGTTATAATAATAATACCTATTCCAAGCCCACATTAAGAAATAAATGCGGAAATTGAAGAAGTATTTGAGTATAATAATGAAATATACACACATAGAAAAAATAAATATATAAATGAATGCGTTTTGCCAAAACATTGCATAATATTTAAAACATGTCAATTAATAAAAAATGAAAACACAAAAATTGTAAACATTAACGAATATACAATACTTATAAAAAATGCAAGAAATAATTCAATCGCAAGTAACTGCGATATATGTTGCAAATAAAAACTTATATGGAAGTTTTGTAATACAATACAATAATTGTTCGATAGAAATTGCAAACAAGAAATTTTCAAATAATTTAAAAATATATACACATAAAATTATCCTACCAAAATTTACTAATATTACATTCAACACTACACTTACGATTGAAGAACTAAAATTCACAGCAATTCAAAATCTAAAAGAGATAGAAGAGCTCGAATACAATAACCAAATTATAAACTATAGTATACCAACAATTGTAATAGTAGCAATAATAATAACAGCAATTGTAATACTATGGGACAAATGCATAAAACGAAGAAAAAGAATTCAGGAGAATCCTTCAACAAGGAGGGGAGAAGTTACGTATGTACTACCACAAAATCCTCAACTCAATTCCCCTACTTCTATATCAACTATGGATATAGAAGAAATAATGCATAAATATCTACGCAAAGCAATGAAACTCATGTATAAGGCATTCATAAAAAAAATAAACATTGCTTAAATCTAAAATTTTAAATGTCAATAGCACTTACATAAAAACGTACAATATATCACAAGTGTCGTTGCTAAGAAATTAAATAGCGATACTTGCGATACAAATAAATGCATAAGTGTCGTTGACTAAACAACTTTAATTTATTTCTATAAACATAACTCAAATTACAGTATACATGCCTTTGAATTTAAATCAAATATTTTACGAGGCAGTTTTTCTTTCTTCCACCAAATATAACTTGAAGTGTTACGTAAATGTCGTTGCACTTAAATTGAACACCAACAAAACAGTTTCACTAAATGTTCTTGCTTTCCTCTACGTAATCAAAAGCAAAGCAAGAGCAAATATTGTTAACCGCTTGAAATGTCAACAATGCATATTAGTGTAGCCGCTCCATAGTAATCATAACAAAACAACAAAAGTACTTGACCAAAGCGATTAACTCTGTATCGCTTGGTAAGCATTTATAAATTTTAAAGAAAACAAGTACACAAATCACTCGTATACATTTTTTTTGGTTATTGTAAAAAAAATTGAACTTACTTGAAAAGTAAGAAGAAATGTAAAAGTCAGTCTTAAGACCAATTTCAAATAAACAAGACGTTATTATTTTAAAATAATTCGTGTTTTATTAAAATTGAAAAGTAAACACATAACTCACGTACACCATCCGGAGTAATTATGTAGCCAAGGAACTCAACTTCTTTTTCGAAGAAACAGGTTTCATCCAAGTTAACCTTTAGATTTACTTCCTGAAGTCTTAAAAAAACTTTTCTATATTCAGTAAGTGCTCGTCCGAGTCCCTACCAAATACAATAATGTAACCCAAAATATACACATAACATATTTTTCCTATGTATTGTTTTAGTACGTCGTCGATCATCCTTTGGAAAATGCCGGGCGCATTTTTCAAGCCAAAGGGTAAACGGGTGAATTCGTATTTCCCGTTCATTGTGGAAAATGCTGTCTTAGGGATGTCGGAGTCCTTAATTGGTATCTGGTGAAATCCAGATGTCAACTCAATCGTTAGCTTGTCCTAAGCTGCAAAGAGTCGCGTTGATGTCAGGAATGGGATATGTGTCAGGAGTTGGAACCGCATTTAGTCTCTTATAATCGACCACCATTCGATATTGCTTCTCCCCGGTTGGCTTTGGTTTTTTTGGCACTACCCATATTGGCGAAATATAAGGGCTTCTGGATGGTCGTATCACACCTTCATCAAGGAGCTCGTTGATTTGTCTACCAACCTCGTCCCTCATGCACGCCGGGTAAGGGTAGATTTTGCTGTAAATTGGATCAGAGGTGGAGGTACGTATCTCAGCTTGAACACTAGTGTCAACTAGTTCGCTGCCATTAAGTGACACAAATATGTAAGTCGGAGTATTTTTCTATAATTTGCTCCACGCGTTTTTTAATTGCGGCGGATACATCCTTTTCCACAGAGTAATTGACCTGATTGGAAATTCTGGCTTTTAAGGGCAATTTAAACGGGTTGGGTACAATATGATTTTGGTTCAAAATTCTGTATTTAAAATTCTGTATTCAATATTCTGTATTCAAAAATCTGTAATTCAAAATTCTGTACTGTTAAAATTCTGTATTGCGGAACACTGTAATTTTAAATTCTGTAAATCAAAATTTTGTATTGGCAGTATTTTGTTTTGCAAAACTGCGCACTTTTTTTATTTATCCATATGCTCTTCCGGTTTTTCAATACAGAGTTTTGCAAAACAAAATACTGCCAATACATGACTTGTCTTGACCCATATGGTTTCCTATATTATCAAAACAGATTTACATAAAGCAAATGTACATATGTTTGTATGTATTTATAGCTTCAGAAATTTCAAAATGGTCACAAAATTAGTCAAACGAAGAAGGCTGTAAAAGCAAACAACAGAATTAAAAGAATAACAAAAAAAAGGCTTATATTAAGGCATGTTTCTTTTCTAAAGCGAATTGCTAAAAATTTAATAATATAATAATTGTTTCGCCATTATAATTTAATAACTTTTGTTTTGAATGAATTTTTGAATTTTTCTTTAATTGACGTATGTATATATACCATTGATTCTATAAAATCGGAATTCCATTATTCATAAAATAAATGTGCTATTCAGGTAAGCGTGCTTATCAGGTTATCTGCTTATTTGGTTACATTTTTACAGCATTTTGATCGAAAATAATTTTGATTCCAGAATTTTAATATACAGAATTTCAGTTCTCCATCATTTTGATCATACAGAATTTTAAATACAGAATATTGAACCAAAAGAATTTAGGCTGGACAGAATTTTTTTTTTGATTTTTACAGAATTTTCATCCAAAAGAATTTTGAAAAGCAGAATTTAGTACCTCTCCCAATTTAAACTTATTGATTTTTAAATCATTGTTTTTCCTGTCGACCACGGCCCCTAGTATTCTCAGAGTATCGTCCCCAATGATACCGTCAAAGGGCTTTAGTCCTGGGAGCACATAGAAAATTATATTGGAGCTATGACCAATGTCCTTGAAAGAGTTGGCAATTTTTTTTCTCTATCTGCACTCTTCCCCCTATCGAATGCCCTCTAAATACTTCCTCTACCGGGGCACCTCCTGTTACGACCTCCTCACTAATAAAGTTTTTATTTGCCCCAGTGTTAATAAGGAAGTCGAGAGTGCTGCCATTTGGGAGCGTGTATTCTATATATGGTATGCTAGATGGCCTCCAGAAAGAAAATCCTTCTCTCCGTTGTTACCCTCTTCTACTTGATGTGTGTCTGTAATAGAGTTGAATAGTCTTTGCTGTTTGCGGGGAAAATTGTCTGATTTTGCTCCCCTTTCAAAAGCATTAGGACGGTTCATGTAATTTACAGCGCGAGTTTGCATGGACTCATCGATGCCCATTTTCTCCACTGGTGAATTTTTAGATTGTGGCGCAGAGAAAAGTTGGGCACGAATATGCGAGAATTGATGGTTCACCGCAGCGTAAAATTCGTCAATCCTGGATCCCCTCTGTTGTAATTGGTGCAACTGGTGCTCTAGAGTGCGGATATCATACTTATAAGCATAGTGGAGTGAAAGGCACTCCTTAATCTTTGACCAGTTGTTGTCGAAGAGGTTGTAGGATACCAGAGCAGCATCTGCGGAACCACATATTTTCTGTCGAATATGTGGCATTATAGCTCGGTATAAAGGTCTACCCCTTACGACGGCAAAGTCGGAAAGGATAGTTTCTACAGAGTGCACCCAAGACAAATACTGGACGGGATTCCCGTCAAAAATTTGGAGTTATTTTACGCAATCGGGCAGACGGCTTATTTCTCTCAAATCCGCTTCGGTCACAGGTACCTGATCTTACAGCTTCCTCTATAGTCTCGGCGCTAACAGAGCCAGAGGTGGCCGTCGTGGCGAACCTTGAACTTGCCGCATCCAGATGCGAATCACGTCCTTCTAATGTATTTATCTTCTCCAATAGGGCATTAACAGCCCCAATCAAATTAGTAACAGTGGACCTTAAATCTTCCATTCTGCTGAAAAAATGAAATATGGTTTGTGTAAAATCGGATTATTCTCACTACAACCACAGGCGCATATATTGTCCTGTTTTTAACCAAAATTTGTTTGTTCACAAAAGCCTCTAAAGCCCTTAGGCTTTTTACTTTAATGGGTTCTTGGCCTCTTCCTTTGCAGGAACTTAGGGACCTTCACTGAACCCTGTTTGGTTTTCACTTTATGGCTCCTTAGCCGTTATATTTTACTAACAATTTCTTTTTTAACAAAATTTTATAATTTCGCTTATTTATTCCTTTTTCCAGGTTTTAAATTTTTTTTTTTTTTAATTATTTCACTATAACTTCTGGTGCCTGCTCGGGCGCCAGCTAAAGGATCTTTGATCCTACACTTAAAAAAAGTAGAATTTAAGGGCCAACTTGCCCAAGGGAAACACTTGAAACAAACGTTATAAAAATATAAGCATTTAAAGCTTAAACAATCTGCACTTAAAAGCTTAAACAATCTGCTTCGCCCAATTTTGAGTTCTGGTCCTTCTTATAGTGTTGCGCGCTACCCACCTTACGTAAGGGTGCGCTCAATGTCTGGGTGCGAGCGACTTTGGCCTTGACTTCACACAGGTACCGTATTTCAAATGGAATGCACAACGCAACAACCGTGTGAAATGCAATTATGCTGACACTGCAGCACGTCTAGCTGGTAGCTGTGGGAATAGCGGAAGTGGGCAGTAGCCGGCCGTGTTAACTTCCATGTAATATTAAAAAACAACCTAAATTTGCAATTAATTAATTAATTCTACTAATAACAATGATGACATGGACATCGATGAGTAAAGCAGAAATAATTACAAACAGGATTTACGGATACTCAACTAGGAGTAAAGGAAATAGTCAAAGAAACAAACATAGTAGTGCATATAATTAATGTATAAGACTTAGAAAATATAACAAATGCAAGGACAGATAATATAATATTAACGAGAACCCTGCAGAAGGATATTCTTCAGCAAGAACTATTAGAAGCAAGAAATAAACTATTAACATTGATACCAAAGAGCAATAGACGAAAACATGGACTAATAAATGCGTTAGGAAGTATGTGAAAATGGTTATTTGGTACAATAGACGATTACGACAGACGGGACATTCATAATCACCTTTTACAAACAAATGAGTCAGTTCAACAAATTCAGATTAATGATTATTTGAATTAAGCCATAAGTCAATTAAAAAAAATTGTAAAGAGTGATAGACAAGAAATAGAAAAAGTCGAAACTCAATAAATAAATATATTGATAGGGAATACGAGCAAAATATATATTTACACCAATTAACAAAAATACAAAAGTATAAAATTGATCATACACATGATAATATAGTTCCTGCTAAATTTGGAATAACCCACTCAAATATTTTAATAAGTAATGAAATCTTAAAGTATGATATAGACTATAATAAACTTAAGTATATTCAAATGGGGATAGCAATTTTTAATAATACAAACATAATATTTGGCATAAAAATACCTAAATCATTTGTATACGTAAATATAAGAAATATAATACCAATACCTAATAAAGAGTATAACGAAATTGATGCAAAAATTGAAGAAATATTCGCTCATGAAAATGAAAGCTATAAGTTCGAAGAAAATAAACATTTATCCCTTTCAGTACATCTTTTTACTGAGCCGTCCAAAAAATCTAAAATTTTACGCGAGACCTCTTATTGGTTCCCTTAGCAATAATAAATAAAAAAAATTTCAAAATTATTTTCGGAGAACCGTTTTTTTCAATGTTGCCATATGGCAACAAAATTCCTTAAAGATACAGAAAAACACATATATGTAATATTTGAAATAAACATGTTTTATTCGATTTATTTTGTTTTATTTATGACATGCAATGCTGGAAATGGAAATATAAAATCAGAAATTAAAAAATATTCATATAAACATACATACGTACATATAACATTTTTATAAACACTTCAATTTAAGTAATTACTAAGAACAAATCAAAAAGTTATGAAGATAATGATAAAAATAATTAATACTGGAAATAATAAGAATAATAATAATAATACAAATTAATAATATTAAAAATAATAATTAAATTTTTTATTAGAATAGTTGTAGGTTTTTAGCTTATATAATGGTAGTCCTTGAAGCAGTCCCGAGTTCCATTAGGGAGGCATAGGTGAATATTGCATTTAGAACACTTGAACCTGGTATATCCTGAACATCCGTTGATTTTGCATCTCGTTTTCTCTTCTGTATGCTCCGGCCAATGTTGGTTTCCATCATATCGTATGGAAACAGCAGGCGGTGTTTCATTTGTTCGTCTTGATTTAGCTACACGTTCTTCGCTCAAAGCCGCTTTTGGCCGCCCACGTTTTCTAGAACACTCATTTTTGTTGGACAGAGCAATTAGCCCATCAGCAACATCTTGTCGGAATTCTAAAAGGTCCATGTGCTTTTGAGTATTTAGGTCAATGTTGAACAAGTCTCTTTTATATTCTAGCCATGAATTGCATATGGCCATGTCTATGAAGTGGTCAAACACCTTGAGTGTCCATTTTCGCGATCGTATTGAAATACGGTATAGTGACAAAAGATAGTCAATTTTATCCACTCCCCCCATGTTTTTATTATACACTTTAACAATGTTAGGCTGACATATTTCAATTTTTTTCTTCTGTTCAGAACAATATCTTGTAACCTTGTGTAAAGGTTCATCACCATAAATTGAAGACACAAGTTGAACGGTACCACCATCAAGCCATTTCATAACAAAGATATTGTCTTCTCTTTCTATACGAAAGTCGAAGCTACCTGGCCCTTCTTTTTTCAACTCCTTCTCAGATTTGAGCGGTACTTTACCAATCCTATTTCCTCGTATGGTACCGGTAGCCCAAATTCCCTTTTGTTTTAAACATAATAACAAATTAAGAGAAGAAAAATAATTGTCAAAAAAAAAGCTTGAAATTTGTATTATCAGATATAGTTTTTGTTAAATGCACTACAATATCAGCACAAAACCCTAAATTTTGACTAATTGAAACAGTTCCCTTACCCTGATATATTTCAAAATCGTAAATCATGCCTTTCGAACTGCAAAGACAAAATACTTTAATACCCCATTTTATGGGTTTTTTAGGCATATATTGCCTTAATGCAGTCTTTCCTTTAAATGGAATCATCATTTCATCAACACAAAGATTTTCGTCTTAGGGGATAGTGTAAAGTTTTTCGGTAAAAGCATCCACGAGTGGACGAATTTTATACAGTTTATCACTATTGGTTGTGGCTGTTGTAAATTTCAAATTATTTCGTATGGAATGAAATCGCGGTCTTGTCATGCATTGTGAGAAGCACGGAATTGCTGTGGCCTTTGACCAGTACATATCCAATCTAGGATAGCCCAATGTGCCAATTGTTATCTCTAAAGCAAGAAATTTCAGAAACTCTTCCTTAGAGAGGTTTACAGATTTTCCACTTTGCAATAAAGACGTTTGATTAGTGGCTTGCAAAACTTGGTCTAGGAAATTTTCAGAAAAATACTCCAAGAAATAAACAACAGGGACTTTCATTTCATTATTTGCGTAAGTCTGAGTAAAACACGTATTGGGAAGAGTCCATTGTGCTTTCTTCCATCGGAACTCACAATTTTTTTTCGGAATGAACTTTGAAACTTGACCTGAAATTGAGCTAGGTTCAGCTATTGGAGCTTCACCCAAACAAACGTTTTCTTCGACGTCAATATTTGAAATATTAATTTCATCCTGATCTTGCCGGGAAAGCTCTTCGATCAAAAAAGTTTCATTTTCGTCAAATGCATTTATTAAATTATCAAAAGTTTCTGTTTCTTGTGGGTCCTCTGTGTCGGATATATCGGATATATCCGAGTCGTCAAAATTTATCAGAATTTTTTCGATATCAGCTTCTTTCATTTTCCGTGACATGTCTAAAAAATGTTTGCTAAAGCTCCAAAAACGTCTAATCGCTATGAGTTACAAGCGCAAATAAATGTATGCTAATTAAAAATTGGCCGCACGTTATTGAGAGTTTGAATACCTTAAAATGCATACGTTGCCAAATGGCAACATATACATTTTAAAAAATTAGAGCGTCCGACACAAAGCTTTATAATTCAAAATTTCGATAGTAGTCTCTAAAGCAAATATTTATGGATGTATTTTCATCAAAAATCTTTCAAAAAGTTATAAAACATTTTTTCCAGCTGGCAAACAAAAAAGTGCCTTTTATTGAAATAAATCGCAATGAAGAGACTTGGTTCTTTCAAATAGCTCTATGAACTACAATACACTAAAAAAATGGTGTTTTGTAATTTTGTATTTTACTGAAAGGTTTAAAAACAATAATTATTCATAAAAATAATAGTTTTTTTTTGAAATGGTAGAAACTACGCTGTCCCAAAGATTGATGTTGCCATATGGCAACAATATAGCGAAAGGGTTATGCAAGCGGATTCTGCAGTTAAAATTTGATCAAATTCTCTTTAATAGTTACTTAAATATAGCGGTTTTTTGATTTTTGTAAATTACAGTTATTTGAGCGGTGGACGTAGTTTTTGTCCGATTTTGACAAGTTTCAATAGTTTGCTTTCTGACTTGACATGCAATGTGTTTACCATATTCTAAAGTTTTATGGCATAGTTTTTGAGATATACCTAATTGCTGTAAAGTTAGCGGTGCTATGCCTATTTCCAAAACTTTTAATTTACGGAATTTGCTTATACGACCTTATTCTGCATATTAAATTTGAGCAATTTGTCTTCATTATTTGCTCAAATATCGGGTTTTTTTTATTTGTGACAATTACCGTTATAAAAGGGGTGCGCGAACTACGTTGGCGTCGACCCCAAATACTTCCCTGTCGACGTCAACGCCACCAACATAACCTAACCGATTATATATCAATTAGTTCTCATAAATAAAAACTGAAATTTACAAATATATTTCCTTCTTCCTATCGTAACAACAATGTTGCGACGTATAAATATTTCACTTATTCCATTTTCGTTGTCGCAATAATAATAATGCGACCACGGAAATGGAGCATCGAATTACAAACAAATACGATGTAATCAATAATAATGTGACAATATTGCTGCGTCAATTTTGAAGGAGGTAAACATTATGCAACATTTAAAGAAAAAAAACAAAATATTGTAACAAAAATCAAAGCTTAGCTTAAGACGTTAAAGAAAACGGTCTAGTTTGATGTATTACCTTTAACTCGCGGGGTTTTTGTCCGATTTTTATAATTTTCGAAAGTTTGGGCGGTGCCAATCCCATCCTATGTATCAAATTGGTCCAAATTAGGTTCACTGGTTAGTGAGCCATTGCATACTTCTGACTTTCATAAAGCACCGATTTGTGGGAGTGGTTACTATCCGACTTCGCCCATTTTTAATACAAAACTTCCTTGTGTCCAGGGCAATGTGAATAAATGAGCGGGCAGATAGACATGGCTTAATCCATTTCGCTATTTATTCTTGGTTTGGTATTGTGTTATGCGTTTAAAATAAAGTTTTTTTATAGTTTTTGGTTGTTGCTGTACTTAGAGTAGATGCTCCAAATAGCTGCAGGTGATTCGTGGAGTGTTATAACTACCATATCATAAATCGCGCGGAAAAAAAACGGTTAGAGTTAAACCACTCGAGAGGTTGGCCGAAAAAGCTCTCCCAATAACAGAAAAGGAAAACTCTCGGTGCACCCGAAGTGAGGTCTTACCAAAAGATTAAAAACCCACTCGCAATACCAGGGTAACTTTAACTCGCCAAATGACTGGGGTCAGGGTGCGGAATACTCAAGGACGGGGTAAGGACAACAAATAGAGAGACCTAGCGATAGCACTAAATCACATCCAACAATGGGAGGACACAAGAAGATACTTACTGCTTTGGATCGTGGATTGCTCCGACCACGGGGTGCTCCAGAGGTATGACCTCCAATTCCAGGATCGCATTCACGGAAAGTCCAATTTCAATTGTCCACAGGTACCAAAAGATTATTCGATTGATCAAGCATTTTGCGAGAGGTGAACAGCAGAACGTCTTTAAAGGGTTAAATAAAAGTGGCCTAAACAAATATCGAGATTAATGATCTGATCGTTGTCAAAGAAGATGATCTTCGGCCAAATGAATGACGACTTGGCAGAGTAATTAGCGACCTTTTGGCCCTTATAGCTGGATATGAGTTGTAGAAATACGAACGGCGAGGGGCCCCTGCTCCAAAATACCAGATTGCTGCTCCGTATGTACGAATAACCACCGCTTTCTATTTTGTCAAGAGATGAGCAGGATCTAGGTGGCCAAAGCTACGGCCGTTGCGAAGGGCGTCCCCACAGTCTCCTCCATTTAGGCGAACACCCAGAAACGAGAAAGACGTGCCATGCGGCCATCAAGAACTCGAGTACCATAACAGACGACCGCCTCATCTGCAAAGTGTCCGTCCCTGGACTGAATTTACTGATATTTTAATAAACAAATTTTGTTTTGCATTTTCAATGCTGATTATCCTTTATGAACATGATTTAACTTTTAAAGTCTCAATTGTAGTGATAAAATAGCTTTTGATCAAATACAGAATTTGTTAAAATGCCTTCTTTGCTTTTGCTCCCAAATCCACCGACGTCTACAGCCATAAATGTATAATTTGTATCGCAAATACCTAGCAACACGGAACTGTGCGTTCCTGTGGGAAATTAAGAAGTCGGTATATTGTATGGATGACATTGTTATTATGAACCTGAAAGGTTGCCATGCGTTTGTCATCTACAGCTCCAACACAGTTTGATAGATTCCAAATATTTTTAAATAGCGTCCTCTCGCTCAGATTAGTTGGATTGGTGAAATAAAATGGACGAAGTGTGTTCCAAACAATGTCGCATGTTTCGACAACAATTCTTCTTATACATAGTATAGGCATTCTAAACGTTAGGGATAAATATTGTCTACTAGTTTTGTGAGCCAAATATCTGGAAGATAGAAATACGTACACTTATTGTTTTATTAATTTCGTCAGAAAATGCCATGGAAAAAAACTTACATGAATGTGACTAATAATCTGCACCTCGCTATTATTCCAGCATTCCTTGAGCATATTATATAAAAGACAAATACTTCCGGGCGCATGTGTGTATAATAATAAAAATTTGGCGCTTACCCCATTTAGCTTGATGTTTAACTCCAAAACGAAACGGAAAGTTCGCCAACTCTCATATTTTGCCACACTTCGATATATAAGCCACACTTCGATTTTCCACAAAAATACAATGCAAAATACAATTATAGTTATTTAACATTTCACAATAAATAAATGAGTGTTGTCAAAGCGTTCAATGTGGCATCCCTATTGCATTTTTGCTTTTCGGACAAAGTAAAAAATTTCACACAAAGCCAAAGCTTTATATGTGGCATCGCTTTAAGTCACCCAGGATGCAGATACTTTAAGTAATTTGATACTTTTAAGAATAATATAAATAAGAAAACACGGAAGGACCAGAAGTTTATTGTGACATTTTTATTTGTGTGCTCAAACTGCAAACTTAAAATGCCTTTTAATATCCGGTGTTTTTCATTTTACCAATGTTGTTACAAATAAATAAACCGAAAAATTCATAAATGTATGCATGATGAACAACAATAGTATAAAATATAATAGTTATAACCAACCACCCATCCATGCAATAGCGGCAGATTGCCGTGTTTAAAATTGCGTTTGCAAAAATAGGAAGAAGAAAAAGCAACAACAGTGTACATGGTTTTCTTAGTACAAGTAGTTAAAGCGTTGTCTTAAGGAGTACGAGTACGAGTTGGCCGTGGATGACGTGACTTCGATCCCCGGAAGAAGTCTGATGAGGAGATACGGTAATCTTCGAAATAGCTATAACTTCTACCATAGCTGTTTTGGTCAGTAACGTCCTAATAAATAAATGGCCTGGAGCTCATGAAAATTAGGGTTGATACAAATAACTAGGCCGAAAAATTAAAATATGTTTTTTTTTAAAAAAATTTTATATATACATACATTTATTTTCTTGTCAATTTTATTCGCTATTTGCGATTCACATGCTTCATTTAATTTTTATTTTCATTAATTCCTTTTTTTTAGCGCTTTTAGCGCTAAACTGTGGCTGGTTCTAATATCTCCAACCCTTTTTTAGTCTTTCGTCCCCGATTTAGGCAATTTCTATATTTTCGCTCCATGTTCAGTCTTTATTGCCAGTTCAAGCGCAACTCCCCGATGACTAATAATTTTTTATATTCTCAGCTCAGCTTAGAAAATGATCTCGCCACCACCACAAGAAAAACAATTGCTTACGAACTATGTATGTGACTTTCAAAGTCACATATACATAAGTATGTATGTAAACACTAATGATGCTAATAAATAGCCAAAGTTAAAATAGCCATAACAAGAAATATACACCCGGGATGCGCCGATTAATTGAGACATTTCGTTTAAAATTATTATCTATATAAGCATAAGTAATATTACCCATTAAATGGGGAAAATTATGTACAGTTATAAGGTTAGTTTTGCAACAGAAACTCTTGAATAAAAGTCTTAGGACCACAGTAAATTGTATTTTTTTTGTTTTTGAAATTAAATAACCAATAACTGACGCCCGGGACTTAAATGCCTAGCTAGTTCGGTAAAGTTTCGTTTCCATTTTATTTTATTATTTTCTTTATAAAATGGAAGAAGTTCTTCAAACAAATCCATTATTTTATGGATGTGAATCAAAATGTACAGGGTTTTTCAAAAGGAACGCTACAAAAGTTTTTTTAAATAAAACAAAAACGGTTTGGGATATGATATAATTTCTTTATTCCTGTGAAAGTACATTCGATGCGATTATGTATGGAGCTCGATTTATTTTGCATGGGCACCACGGGCACGCTTGCAGAAGTCCAGACGCTGAACCCAATTTTCAACTGTTTTCAAGCATATATTGGCCGATACTGCTGCAATTTCACGTTCGATAGTTCGAAGTTCATCAATCGTCGCTGGCTTGTTGGCGTAGACCATAGACTTGACAGCGTCAAATCACACTACCGAGGCGGCCAATTGACTTGGCCATTTCCTGAGATAACACGTTCACAAAATTTAGTTTTCAATAAATCGATTGTGACATTCGCTGTGTGGCTTGTGGCGCCGTCCTGTTGGAACCACATACTGTCCAAGTCCATTCGGGCCAAAAATAATCGGTTATCATTAAGCGGTAGCGATTCCCATTCACAGTAACGTGCCGGTCTTGATCATCACGGAAGAATTACGGCCCAATGACGCCGCCGGCCCATAAACCGCACCAAACCGTAATTTTTTCGGGATGCAATGTTGACTCATGGAGTACGTGTGAATTGCAGCCTGTCCAATAACGCATATTTTGCTTATTGACGAAGCCATTCAGCCAGAAATGACGACGACCATAAATTGGACGCAGCGGTCTTAAAGTTGAGGCCATTGACTCCGAATTTCGGTAGAAAATTTTAATAATTTCAAGTCGTTGTTGGATCGTATATCTTTCCATGATGAGAAGGCAAACCTTACTGAAGAGAAATGTTAAAAGAGCGGGGAAAAATATGGCGTCGTTTGCTGTTACTATCGGTCTACTTTTGTAGTGTCCCTATTGAAAACCCCGTTATTTACATAAATCAGAAGCAGGAATAAGTTAAAGTTACAAAACTTCGATAAAATTGTTCATTTAGAAAATTAATACGTCAGGGCAAAAAAAAGTAGCCCAATACTGCGTTTTCATCAGTTTTTACGACTCGATTAATGTTATGTGCAGCCGATCCGTTTAATGGTAGAGCAGCCATTATAAGCGAGACTTTATGAACATTAGGGAAAGCATTTCGTTGCAGACATCAAGTGCTTTAAAAGAATTGTGGATATTTGTATCCAACAATCGTCTTCGCCAAAGTTTTACTTCGTCGCCAAATTCTATAGCACAATAGTCATGCAAAATCGAAGCGTATTTTTCAAATAGTTGCTTGCAGGCTTGTTCATATAGAGTTGAAGTTTTCGATGGAAAAAGACATACGAAATTCGAAAGGATTTCCGGTGCTTTGAAAAACGGTCTTTAAGATGAGCTACGAATAAATCCAGATATGGTATGAAAGTAGAAATCCAATAATGTTCTTCAATGTCGCTAGTCTCCACATTGCACCGATTGATCTGACGATAAGTTATTCCGAGTTTCTTCGTTTCGATATCGTATTTTTTACATATCTTGCAGACTTTTTGGAAAATCTTGCTGCATCTGCCAACTTTATAGCTTCATCGAGATCTTGATTTTCAGTTTGCAGAGCTCGACTTAATGATAAATCCAGAGAATGAATCGATTCGACCACTCACAATAAATCCTGAAAGTCTAATATTTTAATCGCTGTTGGAAGCTGAAACGCTGCGGAAGTTTTTTTTTTTAATCTGTCGAGGTATGCAAGATGTTTTAACAGGCGGTTATAACTGCTGGTTTTAAGTGGAGATACATTTTGATTAATTCGTGGCGTTCCGATGGCCCCGAAATCGGAAATTGACAAAGTTTTTTCGGAATCCAAATTGTGTCTTGAAGTTGTGTCGTAGAACTGAGGCTTTCAGTTATTGGTTTATTCACGAATATACCTATATCGTACGGGTTCGTTGAGTTCGTTCCAGTCGTAGATGGTTTTAAATGCGAAGAAATTGGTATTTGTGAAAATAATTCAAGTTTATGCAATTGCAGAAATAGAGTTCCTGATTGCAAAACTGTTACCGGTTTAAGTGAATGTGAAGACGAGAGAATTTCTGATTGCGAAGCTGTATTGGAGTGAAGATGATATCAGAAATAAATTGAAACAATAAGCCACAGAAAAATTCAATAATGGGGGCCTTAGGATGTTTAATATTTGTAGGTTTAATATTAATACTAGGTTAACCTATGAGGATATAATTATAAACTTGTATATAACATAGTGTAATGATATAAAGTGTGCCATAAGGCAATGGCATTCGTTTTCTGTACGCAGACTTGACAGATCCTTTGTAATTTCTTTTCTATTCATCAGTAATTTTTTACCCAGCATGGGGAGCGTAGTTTGCATATGACATCACAATGGGCCTACTATTGGCCTAAGTGCAGGAGGGGTCTCTCTTTCCAGCCATTCCGACCTAACCTAACCTTGTAAATAATTCTTAGTATAAATATGTATATAAAAAACGAAAAACATTCCGGGAAGCAAATATTCTGTGTTCAAAAGTACACATAACAATAATTTTTAATGTGTGCTTATTGCGGCGAAAAGCTTTCGCAAAGGCTTTGTATGTTACACAAATTGTAAAAAAAGTTGAGCATGTAGCCATCTGATGGGATGAGAACCAAAATTGTAATCAGGAAACTTGAAATGTGCGTACGTCAACTACACTTTATATCACAACTCTCATACTTATACGACCGTGCTCGAGACGAAGTCTCTTTCGAGTTTGACACTCATTGAATATTATTACTTATTTTTTAATTATTTATTATTTATTATTCGTTATTCATTTACAATAAGACTTAAAATACTAAAATGCAACCCGCGAAGCAACAATGCTTATCTGCAGGTTTATAATTATTTGACATTAACATTTATTCTTATATATCTATATGTGAAGATTAGTACAATTTTTTCGATTTAATTTCAATTTAAATTAATTTTGAATTCTAAATAATTTTAAATGATTTCATACATATTACATAACTTTAATTGTTAATTGTTTAGAAATTTATTACAATAAGCTTTTGATATGATTTTTAATTAAATATTTTCTTTTGGCTGTGTTTGGTAGATTCGTTAAATTTATTGGCAGTTCATTAAAAAGTGTTGGGAGCAAAACTGAAAGTGAATTTTTGGTGTAGTTGTTTAAAAACTTTGGCACTATTAGTCTATTCTCTAGACATCTTCGTGTTCCATGTTTATGAGCAATCGGTATCTTGAAAGTATTTTCATCGTAAAACTCATTTAGAACCGTTATTTTAAAAATCGACTTAACGTCAAGCACCTTCAATGCCCTATTTAGCTGAAGATTCGGAGTGTATATATTTCTTTTCTTTGCTAGTATTTTTAAAATATAATTTTGGCTTTGTTGTAGTTTCCTACAGTGTATCGAAGAACCCCATCCCGTGATCCCATGTCTTAGATACGACTCTGTTAGTGCTAAATAGGCTTGATACAATACATCATAATTGCTACAATAACTCAGGTGTTTTAAAAAGTAAGATGTAGATCGAAGTTTATTTTGAAGATGAGATATGTGCGCATTCCACTTAAAGTTTTCGTCAAGTATAATACCGAGATATTTGTACGTATTAACGATGTCTATTTCCTTGGTACAGTCACAGGGTGTCAGGTTTTTATGAAGGCAATCGTAATTATGAAATATAAGTTTTATTTTAGAGCGGTGAATATGCGGTGGTCTTATGTGCATTAATTTCGTCTTTGTTGCATTTATTGCTAGTCCATTATCGTGCGACCATTTGGTTATTAAATCTAATTTTCTTTGCATTATATTTATTGCGGTGTGGAGGTCTCTGTGTGGCACCACAATTGCTGTATCATCGGCGTAAGCAAATACTTCACAGTTATTAAGTGCTTTAAGCATACTATTTGCATATATAATATACAAAAGTGGACCTAATTTAGACCCTTGAGGAACTCCGTAAAACATTGTTGTGTGATTACTATATTCATTTCGTATTTTAACTCTAAATTGCCTTAATTCTAGGTAGCTTGCAAACCATTTAAGACAATCTCCTCTTATCCCGGCATTATCTAACGCTTGCAGCAATTTTGTGTGCGATAGTGTGTCAAATGCTTTACTAAAGTCAATAAACAGAGCTAAAGTATGGTAATTCTTCCCCAAGTTTTCATTAATTTTGCCAGCGAATCTACCCAGCAGTTGATTGATGTTCTTATATTTTTGAAATCCATATTGCCTTTGATCAATTATTTTATATTTTGTTATAAATTTAGTTAACCGACTGACAATAACTTCCTCCATAATTTTTTCAATAACCGGGAGGATAGATATCGGACGATAATTCCGTGGGTCAGATTTGATTCCGGTTTTGAAAATAGGTTTTATGACTGATAATTTTAATGACTTAGGTACTGTGCACTGAGTAAGACTAAGGTTGACAAGATTTGCTATTAAAGGTGCTATAACAGGCGCTATTATTCTAAGATCTTTTGGTCGAATTCCGTCAAATCCAGGACCCTTACTTTCGTCAAGGCTTTGTATGATTGTCAATATCTCGGTGTCACTGGTTTCCGTAATATACATATATTGAGTTGGGTATCTTACATTCTGATATGTTTATGGACGTAATATCGCAGTTATGAATTACACTTTTTATTTCCTTGCTAAATGTTGTTGCAAAATTATCACATACAGTTTTTATGCTTTCATTTTGAAAGCTTTGGACTATGTGTTCATCTGGACTGATTTTCCTACGACCAACAATCTCATTTATTAACTGCCAAGTTTTTCTTATATCGTTCTTGTGTTCGGAAAATTTGGATTGGTAGTAATTATTTCTTGTTCTCTGTACTTCTTTGTTTACATAATTTCTGAATTTCTTATAATCTGTTTCTATTTTTTTGTCCTTTGGTCTTGCTTTCCATTTTCTATATAATTTATCCCTACTATCACATAAAGTTTTTAGTTCATTTGTCATCCACTTGTTCGTTTTTCTCTGTGTACTATTATTATGGGTAACAGCTGAGTTTTCGTACGCACACTTAAAAGCGAGTTGCAACTTATCGCACATCTCATCTACATCAGTTGACAGGATATCTAATGATTCGAAGCTTTATACATACATCTTTACAATGTAAACCTAATTTTTCACTTAATTTTTTACAATTCTTCTGGGCTCGGAAACATTCGGACGCGAACGCACACACTTCGAAATTTTCTGTTGTGTTCATTTTTGTGAACGATAAGATAGAAAAAATCCAGATCTTTCGCCTTCGAGACTAATAGGTATCGAAAAAAAATTCCGCTGTTGTGGGCGACACAAAATACCCAGCGCTTGCATTTGCACTCATGCACACACATATATATGTCCACAGGTAATACATATACATATATATTCATAAACGAAAATAGGTACTGATTTTTAATCAGTGGTTCCAGTCCCACAGCTGTCTTAGACAGACCCTGGCTTTTACCTGTGTGTAGGAATAAATATATCTGGCAAATATTTAGAAAAATATGAGATAACAATAACTTTTTTATCCTTCTTATTCCATAATTCATAAATTAGAAAACAAGACGCAGCCTATAAAATTGCTAACTATGTGCTGATATGGCGGCCGCTGTATCCAAGTGTGTAGCGTATGCGCGCTTCATTCAAGTAACATCAAAAAAAAAAAAAAATTATAGAAAAGTTTTCTCTAATAGTAGTCGCCCCTCGGCAGGCAATGGCCAACTTCCAATTGTATTTTGCCGTGCAAAAAACTTCTCACAAAAAAAACAACATTCGCCGTTCGGAGTCGGCGTAAAACTGTAGGCCCCTCAATTTGTGTTACAACATCAAGACCCACACCATTAATTGAAGGAGAGTTCGACCAAAATGGCGTAAGCGGTTATAGCGCCAATTAAGTAAGTGAGTAATGTAATCATACTATCTACATTTATGCCAAATCATTAATATGTTTCAAGGTCTAAAATATTGTAAATAAGCAACGAATTTTAAAAAATTCTAGACTTTTTTTAAGGTTGAAACATCGCCCCCGCCCTCATGCTCACGGGCGTGGATAGATGTACGTAAATATTCCACACTTTATTTTAGTAAAATAATTAGTTTATAAATAAAGCTTCTTTGTATAAAGCAGTCGATGAAGTAGTATTGCGATCCGGAACAATTAGGTTATGTGCTTCTCCTCACCCACACTAAGGTCCGCGGCCAGACCTCGCACCGGAAATCGTATACGTTTAAATCAAAATGGGAATTGTTAGGTATTTATAAGCGGTATGCGAGGTATAAAAACACGCTCGCCTCTCAAAATTCCCGCATTTCTGACGTTACGGTGGAGAAAAGTAACTTTAAGGCTCGCTCCATTACAAAATTTCAGAGTGATTTTATGTGATCGTAGACCAGCAGTGCAAAGGGTATTTGAAAACTGGGCTGGATAATTGGTAAAGTCATCTTGTTCCAAAACATCTTCTCCTTAAATACGACTAAGTATGTACACATATCCGAGTTAATTCTAGCATCTTGATCGTTTCGTGGTGTTAAAATAGTTTTCTCACAAAGCCAATAGTTTTCTTGAGATGTTGTTTGGTTTTGATCATCATAAACGAAATCAGTTCTCATAATGAATGAAATGTACGACAATTTTTAACAATATATCGGAAAACACTTCAGCATTTCTGTTTACTTCCACCTCGTGGATGCATTTTCACCCGCTCATGTATTCCGCGGTAAAACCGGTAGTATCTGTCGGACATCTCCACAAAAAAGAAAAGTGACAGCTTCAGCTTGTTTCATTTTTCCGAATATCTTTTAGAGTTTTATCAATAGCCTCTACTGCTTTTCGATTACACTGGTCCGCAACAAAATCATCCTTCAAGGAATCGTGCCATAAATATGAAGACTGAAATTATCTATATCTATTCGTGTTATGACTTTTTTTTCAAAATATATGAAATTGAAGAGTTTTTGTATTTGTTTTTTTTGCGTGAACATTATAAATAGTGTATAAACCATGATACAAAATTTATAAGGTACAACCGTTGAGAGCCAGCTTTAGAAATTTTGACGTTTGCTAGCATTTTAGAAAAATTATCTCGCTGTCATTCCATTTGTTTGTTTTGATTTGCACTCTAGCCAAAGAAATACCCCAGGAAACATATTTGGAGCACTCAGAAATTATGAGTCTATGAAGAATCCTACTACGTAAGGAATATGAACATCAGAAAAACATTGTTTTTCATAATAAGACACATTCATATATGACGTATATTCAGAACTTGCACTTTGATGAAAATTTGGATCAAAAATTTAATGATGTTTTTTTTTATTATTTCAATTTATTTTGTTTTATATCATTATGTATTCGAAAATTTTCTAACGAATCTGTTTTTTTTTAATTTACAACAAACTCTCCACGGCCGTATTAGGTTAGGTTAGCATGACGGGGAAGGAACTCAAAGCCCAATTAACAACTAAGTGCCGTTTTGATACTATAGAACCTGAGGAGGCTGCGTTAAAACCAACTTGCGCAGTTGTTAAATTTCAGAATGTTGTTGAGGGTAGGGTGGTATTCAGTTTTCTTCTAAAAGCCGGACATCTGCACAGACGGTTTTTCAAGGAACTAAAATTAATAATTTAACTAAAATTAAATATTTATACATATGACTTATATTGGGACTCATTTATGTATTAATTTCAAATAATATACGGTAATTTTTACATGAAGGGAATCACCTTAATTCTGGACTCTTAAATGATCTTCTTATGAGCGTATATGCTTCGAAATAAGACTCCTTAATAACTCATTTAAGACTACTGATGAAATAACCCTAAATAGACCGCTAGCAACATTTGAATTCGCCTTTATCGAACTAGAAGATATAATGAACATCACTAAAGCATTTAAAAACAAATATGGTGGGAAAAAGCGTTTGTCCGAGGGTGTTTTCAAGGACTCGATGACGTATATTGCTCACTTATATAAAGACATTATAAACGAGTCCCTTAATAGTGAGTGGCATTGTTCCTAATTGCTGGAAGATATCAACAATAGTACCGGTGGAAAAAGTTAAAAGTACAATGAAGCCTGAAGAACTACGCCCAATTAATACGCTACCTGCAGATGAAAAAATTATGGAAACAGTGGTAAAAAAACAACTATTAGCATACCTAGAAAAACAGAATGTAATAATACCAGACCAATCAGGGTTCAGAAGGAGCCATTCATGTGAAACAGCACTGAACATGGTAATCGCGGAATGGAAAGAAGGTTTAGCCGACAAAACGGTGGTGGTATCTGGCTTTTTAGACCTAAAGCGGGCTTTTGAAACAGTTGACAGAGTTGTATTATTGGACGTCATGTATAAGATTGGTATCAGAGGTAAAGCGCTGGAATGGTTCCGAAATTATTTGAATAACAGAAAGCAGAGAACGGTAATTGGAGGTGCAGTATCATCGGTTGCTGATGTAAATATTGGCCTACCGCAAGGCTTAGTATTGGCTCCGATATTATTGATAATTTATATTAATGATATTAAAACCTGCCTGAAAAATTGTAAAATACGTCTGTTTGCGGATGACGCAGTGGTAACCATTAGTGGAAACACTGTAAATATTGTCATTTCTAAAATTCATGAGGACTTATATTCTTTATATAAATGGCTATGTCGCAGAAAGCTGAAACTAAATTTAGATAAAACTAGATATATGATATTCTGCAAGAACCACAACATTATTGATAATAATGAATAAAGCAATATAAGTCCGAAGATAAAAAACAATGAAACTCAAAGAGTGGATAAAATGAAGTACTTAGGAGTTATAATAGATGAAAGACTGAATTTTGGAGAACATATATGTTATTTAGAAACCAAAATTGCAAAGAAAATAGGTTTTATGTATAGAACATGTAAACATATTAATTAACATCTTAGAATATTAGTATATCGTTCAATTATAGAGTCTCACTTTATATACTGGCCAACAATATTATTGCTAACAAATGATTCACAAATTAAGAGACTACAAATACAACAAAACAATGCAATGCGATTAATTTTAAAATGCCCTTCACGAACATCAAAGAGTACCATGTTAAATATGCTAAATTGGCTTAGTATAAAACAATCAATTAGCTATTATACACTGAAATTTATACATAATATTAAATTAGGAATGCTGCCAAATTACTTAAGTGATAGAATACATTATAATTATGAGATTCATAATTATGGAACTAGAAGTAGTAAAAACATAAGACTGCCTAAAGTAAGAACGGAATTCGCAAAGAAAACTCTAGAATACGTAGGTCATTAAATGTATAATGAATTACCTGCTGAGATAAAAGACTGTGAAGACCTTGTTAAGTTTAAAGGAAAATTATTTTCATACTGTAAAACGCTAAAGATGTAATATTTATGTAACATTTAATGTACTTGAATTAGGTCTGAAAGACCGTAATAATAAAAATAAAATAAAAAATAAAAAAACTACAAATGTTTTCTGGGATATTTCAGTTAAAATAACAAAATTTGAATGTTTGTATGCAAATAAATAAATATAAACAAATATGCTTAATGTACGTCTGCTTCTATGTAAGGCGAAGATTTTGGCACAAATTTATTATTATTTTGTGCTTACATTGGGTCAAATGATGTGGCAACAAATAAGCCGAAGTCACATAAGGGCACTTTAGCGAATTCCCTTCCATAACACAACAACCTCGCTCCATTTTTGCCACATATACAGTAATTGGGAACTTAAGGAACTTTATATTGACCTGCTGTCAGAATTAAAAATTTTCATTTCTTTATTTTAATTTTTTTTTACATTTGCATCGTTTCGCGAAAGTATTATTAAAATGCTAGCTTATGTCAAAAAAACGCAATAGCGGACGAATTGAGGGAACGGCTGTACCCTTATTTTTATCATGACATAAACCAAAATACATACAAAATGGGTTTTCTGCGAGTAGTAAAAGAAGGAACGATATATATGAATATATATGCGCTGGCTATGTTTCGCAGTTAGTTAAAAACTTCTCTTTTAATTATTAACATTCTATATCAAATAATTTAGTAAGTTTTGCGCGAATTCAATATTCTATATCATATTTAATTGAACTATTTTATGTGTAGTTTGGGTATTTTCTAAGAGCAGAGTCAATAAATATATGATAGAAATTTCAAATTGTTTTTATAGAATGGCGCAAACTTGTAAGAATTCGGCAGTCTGGTTTAGCCATATTTGTGGTGAATTTACATTGAAGACACAACGATATATGAAAACAGATCTGGTCAAAAATCGTGTCAGATTTATTATGGATTTCAAACTAAATTGTTTAAGAATGCTGAGAAGTCAATCGGATTACAGGTTGTACCAACAGATTGCACAGTTAAATCAGATCCAAAGAATATATTTGTTAAATTAATAAATGCTTTTCTGTTGATTAGAAATTTAACAGTTCTACTGTTTAACTTACAGATCTCTGCCAATATAACTTGTTACTAACTAGTTATGCCAAACAAATTTCTGTTATTAATTAACAGATGGGTAAGGCTTTCCCAAGTGGGCCCCAAATTTACCAAGTTTCATATTTAGCGGTGAAATTTGGCTAACACAGAGTTTTCAGATCATGAAAACATTCTGTAAATTTGGTTGCGAAATTTCAAACCGTTTATTTTGTATTAACAATTGAATTTTTTTGCAGTGTTTTGAACATTAATATTTTTCTCTGGCAATATGTGTCCAATTGAGATGAGTTTTTAAATACAAGTTAATGAAACATTATAGTTTCGAAATAAATTTTTCGCGTGATGAAAATCCATTGTTTATTGCAAATTAATTTTTTTTGTTATAAACAAATGAAAATAAAAACAATTTCTGCGTCTCTGAAATCAAAAATTTTTATGACAACTTACGTAATAAACATTTGTGCATTTATATGTGGAAAAAATGCGTGCAGTTCGAAGTGGTGTGATCGCAAACAATTTTTATGTGTGAGCGCGCGCGCTCCGACTTGTGCGGCGCGGCTCGCAATATTTTGAACAAGTTCAAACGCGACATGCATCAAGTTTTGTGGTGTTCTTCATTGTTTTCGTTCAGTCGTTCGCGAGCTGCCATAAAGAAGTGTTATGACAGCGCTCAAGTAAAGTATTTCTGAATTATAATTTCTGTGTTTCATTAATATATAGTAGATATGTTACATAATTATATATAATTAAACTAAGCATTTGTTGATAAAATGCCAAATCCGAATCGCTGTTGTAATCCTTTTGATAAAAAGAACCATTCTCGTGTGTACACTAATTTAGTGAGGATCAGCGATAAAAATGAGAAATTTAGTGAACTGTTTGGATTTCACGTGTGCCGTTCTTGCAGAAGTGATTTGTATAAGGGTAAATCGAATTTCCAAATTAATTCAGCTGTTGGAAATGTTTCTCAAAATAATAATGAGAACCCCGAGGATAAAATTGTTACTATCGAAGATAACAAACGGAGTGATCCTGATTTTATTTCTAAATCAGTTGACAATGCAGTTAAAATTAAGAACATTAATAATTTGCTAGAAAAATGCGGTGTTAGCCCAGTGAAAATTCGGCGTGTTTCGAATCTTTCAAGCCAGGAAAAAGAAAAATTGACAGCAAGTGTTGATCAGATCAAAAGTACTGCAGATAGTATTGCGACCAGTTCTCGAAATTCCGAAATTGGCGTTCATGAGAAAAATTATGAAGAATTACGAAATTTATTGAACAAACAAAATTGCTATAGAGAAAAAATACACGTGCTTACTTTCATCCCGGAATCATGGACAATTAAACAAATACGGCAATATTTTCAAGTGTCCCGGCGCATGGCTACATCAGCGAAGAAAATTCGCAAATCAAAAGGCATTGGATCTCGACCTGAGAAAAAAAGGCCGTCCGATCGATCCAAATATCGTAAAGGCTGTTCAAAATTTCTATCGTTCGGATGAAATTAGTCGCATGACGCCAGGTGTAAAAGATTGGAAATCTGTAAAAAAATCTGGAACTCGTTTTCAAGAACAAAAAAGACTATTAACGGATAATATTCGAATTCCAAGAATTCCGTGAAAAATTCCCATGTTTGCAAATATCATTCTCAAAATTCAAAAAATTGCGACCACAAGAATGCATTTTCGTTGGTCCAAAAAGCACACACAATGTGTGCGTTTGTAAGATTCACCAGAATATGCGTCTGAAAGTTGCTGGATTAAAAAAAAGTGATTGGTGAAGCGAGTGATGAATTGCATTATCGCAATTATTTAAGCAGCATGGTGATGATAATCCTAATTATGACTGTTTTTTGCTGGAATGTCCTAATTGCCCCGGAACGGACGATATCTCGACAAATCTAGTTTCGATTCTTCAAAAAAGTGACGTAACTTCAGTTACTTACGACCAATGGATGAGTACTGATAGGTATTTTTAAGCAATAATAAAAAAATACAATAAGAATTTCTTAAAATTTTGATTTTCATTTCTAATAATTAATTTTCACATATTCAATCATAATTACAATCAATTAAATTATTTATCCTCAGTCAACCACTTGAAGTGAAAAATGGTGACGATCTTTCAGGCACTGAAATATTTTTTCATCGAAAACCAATTTTTGCATGACAACGGTTGAAATGAAAAATTCTTTGAACAGTTTTTTAAACAAATTGTCATAAAATTATAATTGTTTGCAACAGGCATACGCTTTCCAAGGTACTTAGGTTCGCTGACTTCGAATATGATATCAAATTTGCAATATTCAATTGTTTAAAGAAATAATATAAACAAATTTGTTCAAAATTTAATTGATGCATAAGCTTTCCATGGTTTTTGGGGTCGTTAATTTCGAATCTTATATCTAATTTGCGATATTATATTGTTTAAACAACTTATTTAAACAAATTATGGCAAAATTCAATTGCTTAATTTCAGTGAAAATGCTAAGTACTTACAATAAAATCATGATTTAATGACAGTTTATTTTGGCTTATGAAATTTGAAGATTGAAAGAATTATTCCTGCCGATCCTTGGTACTATGTGCGAACGAATCATTACTTAATAAATTTTTCACATTTTTTTTACAGATGCACTTTGCAAGTGAGACACGAACCCGTGAAGGAATACGTTGAAAACATAACAAAAGATTTGTTTGTCGTGTTAAAACACGACTTCCTTGCAAAAGTTCAAGCTCAGTATCTTACCGATATCAAAGAAAAATTAGGCAAAAAAGAGTATGTTGTGTGCCTAGATTTTTCCGAAAATTACACCTGTCGTGTTCAAGATTCTGTTCAATCTGAATACTGGAATACCACTCAGGCGACAATTCATCCTTACGTTGTGTATTTCAAAGAAGACGATGTCGTTGAACACAAGAGTTTCGTGATTATTTCTGAATATTTGGACCACGACAGTTCTGCGGTCAATTTATTTAATAAAAAATTAATAACTTATTTGTTAAACAATTTGGTAGACGAAATGTTAAAAAAAATTTCTATTTTTCCGACAGAGCGGGGTCTCAGTACAAAAATAAGTACAATTTCATAAATTTGCTTTTTCACAATAAAGATTTTGGTGTTGATGCCGAATGGCACTTTTTCGCGACTGCGCACGGAAAAGGGGCGTGCGATGGCATCGGCGGTGTTGTAAAAAGAAATGCATATCGTTCAAGTTTACAGAATAAAAGTCAGGTCAAAATTACAGGACCTAAAAATTTGTACGATTGGGCAAAAGATAATTTTCAATCAATTGATTTTGATTACTGTGACAAAGAGGAACATAATACTCATTCTAAGAAATTGGAAAAGCGTTATTCAAAAGCGAAAACTGTAAAAAACACACGTCAATTTCATTGTTTTGTTCCCAAAAATAAAAATGCAATAGAGTGCAAAATATTCTCAGCTCATAACAAATCAAAAATAATCCCCGTTATGTAAAAATATCGAGAAATGTTTAGCAACAAATATAGTGACCTTTATACTTATATGTTGTTAAATTAACAATTTTTTATCAATAAATGTTCATTTGCATAATGCCAAGTAAATATATATCAATTGTCGTTCTTTTTACTCCGGAATTGTTGATATTTTATTATTCGGCGAAAGGGATTATTAATATTCTACAACATTCAATCTTTGAATATTATACCTATGTATTACCATTTATGAGTAGAATTAATTTATTCATTGATGTAGTATAGCTGTTCATTCTATTAAAAAAGTTGCATTGGGTGTCGCGCGATTTAACTTTTCGACTTACGTCCGGGCGTTTTTAAAAAATATTATTCCGTGATAACTAAAAGACAACCAGTAGGTTTTGGCTTATGGAAACAGACTCAATTTTCTTTTAATTCTGCATATTAATGAAAGCTTAAAATTTAATACATATTTGCTTACACATCTAATTTACGATTATATACTTAAATGCTGACTAAGTGGTTCACATCATATTTGTAGCCAACATTCTGATTCTCGGAAATATTATGAACATAATGATTTTCTTTTGCACCTTTTGTATTGAATTTTGTAAAAGCAAAGGAAATGGTGTAATATTACTTTTTATTGATTTCCTGTTGTCTGGTTTATTTGGTTAAGAAATTCTGCAAACTTATCAGGTTCATTACCCGTTACTTGTTTTTTCATATATGTAACTACTCCCCCTTTTGGATTAGAATTCTCCTGAATTCTATTGTTTAATTTTAGTTTTATGTATCTATGTTTGATTGCCAAGGTTGCAGTTGCTAGTATTACTAAAATTATGAGAAATATGTTACCCCCGTACATTACTTTATTCTGAAATTTCAAATAAGAAATACTTTTAAAATTTATTTTATTTTCTTCATCTATTTGATCTAATGTTATCTTTTCTGTAAAGTTTTTAAAATCTTCGTACTTCGTGTTCATAATATTTTCTTCGAATTTTTCAAATAAATTGGAAAAGTAATAATCATTGATTTTTATGGAACAATTATTGAATTTAATTACATAATTTCCACTTATAATAGTTTGATTATTATTACATGTATTGTTAATTAGTAAATTATATGCGTTTTTGACGACGATTGATTTTTCGTCTAATGCTATAATTTCTAATTCTTTAAATGATATTAGTTTACAGCTCTTTGTTATTATACAATGGGAGCTTGGCTTTAATTGTTTAAAATGTTTATTTTCTTCAAATCTCATTGTTTTATTTTCGTAAATAAAGATTTCTTCTATATTAGCTTCAATTTCTTTTTGATTTTTATTTGGTATTGGTACAATTTTTCTTATTTTAGCTTCTATAAAAGTTTTTGGTATTTTAATTCCAAGAATCAAATAAGTGTTATTAAAAGTTGCTGTTCCTAATTGCAGGTATTTTAATGTGTTAAAATCAATATTGTATTTTGTAATTTCATGATTTGTCAGAATACTTGGGTTAACAATCCCGTATTTTGCTGAAACTACATTATTTTGGATTTGCTCTATTTTACTTTTTAACAATTGAATTTTTGTCATTTGCTCTAAGTACATATGTTGTTGATATTCTTCATCTATCATTTTATTTATGACATTAAAGCCTTTTTCAATTTCTTTTCTATCATTTCTTACAATATTTTTCATTTGTTCTAATGCTAAATTAAAATACTCGTTTACATGTATCTGTTCGTTTATCGTCTCGTCTGTCTTTAGAAGATGGTTTTGAATTATTTGTCGATCGTTGTCGTCCATTGTACCAAACATCCATTTGGATACACTGCCTACCACATTTACTAAACCTCTTGCTTTTCTTTTTACTTTTGGTATCAGCGTCATTAACTTATTTCTCGCTTCTAATAACTCTGTATGTAATATGTCCTTGTTCGTTGTTTTTAATAGAACAATATTGTCCGTCATTTCGTTAATTAAACTTTCTATTTCTTCTATGTTTATTAAGTGTATTACTATATCTGTATCCTTGACTATTTCTTGTGTTCCCGTTTGAATGTCTATGAATCCTAGTTGGTCCGTTATTTCTGTAGATGTCATTAATCCCTTAGTTGTTGGTGTCCATGTCAATATCATTATTAGTATCAACTGGATTATCTGAAAATTTCAGTGGTTTTTTGATGTTAGAAAGGTGAATATCTTTCAAATTTCCCTTCTTATACCTAGGTTGTTCTTTATGTCTAACGGCTTTATAATTTTTTATGAATCCCTCTGTTCTTCTTTCTTCGTAATCTTCTCTTTTTTTGTTTAGTTTATTTATAACTTTATTTTTTGTTGCTACTAAATTATTTTTTACTACTTCTTGATCTACTTTATAATGTTGTGCTTCATTTGGTGTGCATTTAATTGTCGAATGAAATCTATCGTTATAGTTACGAATAGCCTTTTGTATGAGTTGTTTTACTGATAATTTATTTAACTTATACAGCATTCTAAATTTCTCTGCAATGGTATTGTGAAATCTTTCCACATCCGCATTTCCTGTGTGGCTATTGGGTTTGGTTAAGTGAATTTCTACATTTTCGTTACTTAAGAACTCTTTTATTCTTGTGGCTTTAAACTCATTGTCCGCTACAATTTTTCTGGGTTTTCCTAGTTTCGCGAAATGATCCTCAAGCTGCTCAATAATCGTTAAATGGTTTCTATCATTCAATGGATAAGCTGCACCGAATTTAGAAAATTTATCTATGACTGTTAAAAAATGATGGCCTTTCATGACATATGTATCTATATGTACAATATCATTTATACCTGTAGGCGTCTCCGTAAAGTTTAGTTTTGGTTTAATAGGACTTCTGTCATACTTTATTTCCTGACATACTTCACACTGGTTAATGACAATTTGAATTAATTCCATTAATTTTGGGTAGTATATTTTATTTCGTATTTGGTTGTATGTTTCCTGAATACCTGAGTGAACGCTTTCTCTAACATGATATAAGGAAATTTGCTTGACTGCTTCGACTTCTGTCTCTATATCTTGCGCTCTCATTGTGCATTTAATAAATTCTATTTGATTATCATTTGAAAACATGTCAATAAGCTTTTGTTGTACTATATTGTATTTACGTTCAGATATTTCCGAAAATATTCCTATTTTACCTTTTCCAATATATTTTCGAAATATTTCATTCATTCTATCAAAGTCATGCTCGGAAATAAAAATTATCCGTTTTCCTTGTGACATTTTGAATTCTTCTATCTTATTATTCGTTAAAATAATCTGTGTCTTATATTTATTAACTATCTCTTCTTTAATTGAGAAATAATCACCTAAATCTTCTTCGGCTGAATGTATTGTTGCCATTGTTTCATCATCTTCTATATTATTAACTGAAAAATTTGAAACATTGAAATTCGCGTCCTCCATCTTCTCCGAAATAGTTTCCTCACTATGTTCTATTCTACTCAAAAAGTCGGCTACTTTATTTTCTTTACCCTTCAAATATTCGATATCAAATTGGTATTCTCCTAGTTTTAATAACCATCTCTGATGTCGAGGTGACATGTCCTTTCCTTTGTATTTGGAATGTAAAAATTTTATCGGTTGGTGATCAGTTAAAATTTTGAATCTTTTGCCATAAACGTACGGCCTAAAATAGTTAACACTCCACATTATTGCTAGAAATTCCTTATCGGTCGCTGAATAGTTCCTTTCATGGTTGTTTAAAGTTCTTGAAGCGTAACACACTGGGTGTCCTTCTTGCGATAATATTGCTCCAATCGCATAATTGGATGCATCTGTCGTCAACGTGAATTGTTTTCCAAAATCAGGATAGCGCAAAATTGGGTGCGTACTTATTAACGTTTTTAATTTTTCAAAAGCTTCGACATACGTTGGATCCTTTCGATTAATTTTTACTCCTTTCTTAAAATATTTAGTGATTGGCTGTGCTACTTTTGCATAATCCTTTACGAATTTGCGGTAGTAGCCCGTAAGTCCTAAGAAACTTTTGATTTGCCTTTCTGTTCTTGGCAATTCTAAATTTTGGATAACTTTAATTTTGTTTGTATTCGGCTTCATGCCATCCTTTGTTAGGATATGTCCTAAAAATTCTGTTTCTTTCTTTAAGAAATTGCACTTATCTATTTGGATTTTTAAGTTTTTGCTTTCGAGGACTTTGAAAATATCTACTATTGCTTTGACATGTTCACTTAAGGAAGTGCTAAATATTAAGATATCATCTAGGTAAACTACACATGTTCGGTTTATATAGTCTCTAAGGATTTCATTCATTAGGCGCTGGAATGTGGCTGGCGCATTTTTTAAACCGAATGGCATCCTCATGAATTCATAAAGTCCATGTGGTGTTACAAATGCTGTTTTTTCACGATCTTCTTTCTTAACTAAAATTTGGTGATAACCTTTAGCCAAGTCTAAAGTGGTAAAATACTGGGCCCTTCCTAGTTTGTCTAAGATAGAATCAATATTTGGGAGTGGATACTTGTCATCTATTGTGACCTCGTTTAATTTTCTGTAGTCTATTACAATTCTATATTTTTTTTCGCCTGAATTATCTATCTTTTTGGGTACTACTATCAATGGGCTCGAATATCTTGAGTGGCTTTTCTGTATGATTCCCTGCTCTTCCATTTCTTTAATTTGTTTCCTAACCTCCATTTCATGTTGAGGTGGATATCTATACAATTTTGAATTTATTTGCTGTTGCGTTGTGGTTTTAATCTCATGTTGAATTTCGGTTGTATTGGTCAATTTATCACCTTCTTTAAACAATAACTTATTAAATCGTTTTAATAGTTTTGTAATTTCCTTATGTTCTTCGGAATTGAGGTGATCTAATGCTAACCTTTCTAAATTCAGAACTGTAGTTTCCAAAGTACAGATTTGATTCAAATTATACGGACTATTTAGAAAATAACTTTCTCTTTGATTTAAAATTATCTTTCCTGTTTCCGTGTATATCTGAGCATTGAGAAAATTAAGCATATCTATACCAATTATAAAGTCGTATTTTCGTCCTATGAGTGGGGTAGATTTCCACCTTGCTCTAGCGTTACTCGGTAAATTAAATTCTTCCGGTGCACATGTGTGTACTTCGTAATTAATAGTGTCCTCGCTTGTAAGCGTACTAAATGTTAATGGGTTGTTAAGTTTAATTTTTGGAAAATCTTTTATTTCGCTATTGATCAGGCTTAAACTAGCTCCTGTATCAATAAGCGCTGCGTAACTTTTATCATTGATCCTTATTTTTATTTTGGGTAAGCATTCCAAGGCTCCTTCATAAAAAAAATACTATTATTTACTTCTTCCCTCTCAACATTATTATTTAAAGATCCTTCCTGGCTTTGCCTACCCGAGTATAAGCAATTTTGGCTATGCTGCGGATTAGGGTTTCCTGCCAATTGAGGTCTATTAGGATAAGTTTCGATGTTGTCAATTTCCATCGGTTCCCCTCGGTTTTGTCTAGGTTGATTCTGATAATATTGACCGGAATTTTGTCTAGGTTGATTCTGATAATATTGCGGTCTTTGAAAATTACCCGAATTTGTCGGTCTGTTATTGTTAAATCGTCCGTTATGATTCTGTCTATATCGTCCTGATGTATTATGTCTACCGTCGTTATAGTTTCCTTGATTGTTTGCATCTTGACCAACGGTTTGATTTTTTTCTCCAAAACCTCTGGCCTCTATCGAGATACCTACTATTCCATCTGTCCGTGGGATTGTCTCCTTTTGTTTTAAACTTCCTATATTCTGGTCTAATACTACTGTCCTCAAATCTTCTACTCGTCATAACTTTTAGTATATTATTCAAATTTGATTCATCATAGATTTTGTCTAATAGTACTCCCTGTGTCATTTCTTTTATAGTATTTACTAGCAAACTGTCCATGTTGCTTAAGTCAATGTAATGGTCACCCCTATAATAAACCGTCAGTTCGTCCGATTTGTATTTGATATTTTGTACTTCTATCATTAATTCGCTCACTGAGCTTACCTTTAAATTGGCCACCTTACGGTATAATTGGTGAGGCTCCGCATCTGGTCGGTACCGTAGCTTCAATGTCTCCTTGATGAGTTGCCAGTTGTCCGGCTGTGGTAAGTTGATTAATATGGTCTTCGCTTGTCCTTGGATTGTCCTGTAGTAGATTGATCGTACTATTTCCTTTCGTAGCTCGCTGTCATTAATTGTGGACAGCAAGTATTCTGTACTGCTAAAGAATGAGTTCACCGTTACCTCTCCTGTTCCGGTGAATATTGGTAAGCTATTTACTGTTTTCAGTAGTGCATGCCTGCTACTGCTGTCTTCCGTCCTATTCCTTAATTCGATGTATGCATGTCTCATTTGCTCCAGTTGTTGTTCTCTTCTGGCCAGTTCTTCTACCAGGTTGACGGCGGGCATTTGAGTCTGTTCAGTCGCCATCCTTCTTTGGTCGTAAATAAGTTGCCTCTTTAAACGAATTGTGATATTTAGATAAATATCTTTGGTGTACCACTCTGTTCGTTTCTATATATGGTGATTTTAGCTCTATATTTTGTAAATCACTACACTTTATATTATTTCTGTTGTTAACTTTAAATGTTCACTGCACTTTTTTTTTTTTTTTGTGGTGTCTACTTAAGTTTTTTCAACAGTAAGTGTACTTTTTGTTTCGGTTATTTTTATTATATCCTGGAGGGTCTGGTCAACGTCCTAACATTGGCTACAGAATCGCAGGATTGAATTTGGGAATTATTTTGTAAACGATTTTTCCGAACGCGGTTCGTATCACTGAATCTTCGATTTATTTTACAAAGATCCTACCGACTGCGCCATTTAACTTTTCGACTTACGTCCGGGCGTTTTTAAAAAATATTATTCCGTGATAACTAAAAGACAACCAGTAGGTTTTGGCTTATGGAAACAGACTCAATTTTCTTTTAATTCTGCATATTAATGAAAGCTTAAAATTTAATACATATTTGCTTACACATCTAATTTACGATTATATACTTAAATGCTGACTAAGTGGTTCACATCATATTTGTAGCCAACATTCTGATTCTCGGAAATATTATGAACATAATGATTTTCTTTTGCACCTTTTGTATTGAATTTTGTAAAAGCAAAGGAAATGGTGTAATATTACTTTTTATTGATTTCCTGTTGTCTGGTTTATTTGGTTAAGAAATTCTGCAAACTTATCAGGTTCATTACCCGTTACTTGTTTTTTCATATATGTAACTCGCGCGCTCCGGCTCGCGGCGCCGCACAAGTCGGAGCGCGCGCGCTCACACATAAAAATTGTTTGCGATCACACCACTTCGAACTGCACGCATTTTTTTCCACATATAAATGCACAAATGTTTATTACGTAAGTTGTCATAAAAATTTTTGATTTCAGAGACGCAGAAATTGTTTTTATTTTCATTTGTTTATAACAAAAAAAATTAATTTGCAATAAACAATGGATTTTCATCACGCGAAACATTTATTTCGAAACTATAATGTTTCATTAACTTGTATTTAAAAACTCATCTCAATTGGACACATATTGCCAGAGAAAAATATTAATGTTCAAAACACTGCAAAAAAATTCAATTGTTAATACAAAATAAACGGTTTGAAATTTCGCAACAAAATTTACAGAATGTTTTCATGAAACTAAATATGAAACTTGGTAAATTTGGGGTCCACTTGGGAGAGCCTTACCCAGATATGATAATTGTTTTGCCACATATTTGTTGTTTTGCCAGACATTTTTTCTATACAACTACAAAATGACTATTAATTCAAGAGTAAATACAGTTTTATTGACAGTAAAATTTTTTTTTATTGTTAAAATAAATAAAAGTGGTTTATGTTAAAAAATTAATTAAATTAAAGTCTTAAACCATTTTCAAAATGTTTGAACAAGGGCAATTCGATTTTAAATGCGGATATCATTTCCCCTCTTTCCAGTGAACTCATGAGATTGAGTTTTCTATTAAGGTGTGTCGTTTTCCACGTATCCTCAATTTCATCTAGTGGGTTGTCGATATATTTCACCCATACTTATAGTTTTTTGATAAAATTTCGTCCACTTCAGGATTTGGTCAGTTCTTGGACTCGTATCATTTAAACACGAAGTCAAATATTTTTCTTTTCGATTCTTAAAATAGGGAGCATAAAATTCACCACACGGTCGTTTGGAATCACCACGACTACAAAAATAAATTGAATAAACAGTAGAGAGGTGAATAATTTAGAAAAAAGCAAATAAGTATGCACTTCGGTGGTCACATATTTAAAGGAAGTTTCAAATAATTGTACAAGGTTTTGTATCCCATTAAATTTTGTATAATAATATGCAATTTTTAAGGTACTATATAAAATTCGATTTGGTTCAAATGATTTTGTTTAAATAAGTATGTGACTAATAGAGTATGCATGAACTTTGTAATAGCATGAAAGCTAAATGAATGAAACGCATTTTTAAACATACATAGTATATACAAGATAGATGATTACTAACTGTGTCCTCTCCAAGGAAATACTTGCATTTTCTGCAATCTGTTTAACGATAGCTTTGTTCTGGACGCCAAGCAGTGGCCAATAACAAGGTTAGCAATATATTGCTGGTGGTAAGGAGTGAGCATTTTTTAACTCCATAATACTCACTAATACTTTGCTAGTTTTGGAGTACAAAAACGCTATCCAGTAAAAATCCAGTAAAGATATTACTGGTTCTTGCTAGTTTTTACAGGATAGTGAATTCGAAAACGGAACTGCTGTCTTAGATTTTTTGACAGAATTTCTATTAATTAAGAAGTAACAGATCCGATCTGTTGAACTAACAGATAAACGAAATTAACCTATGCACAATTTATTAAACAGTATCATTGGCAGAACAACTCAATATCTCTTAATAATCAGCACTATCTGTTGAACTAGCATATGCATTCAACTGGTAAAAAATTGAATGTTTCAAACTAACAGAGATCCGATTGTATCAACTATATTTTTTGGTAATTATTAACAAAACAGGCCTGTTGTATCAGAAGATAATAGATCAACTGCTCTGTTTGTTAAAACAAATGGTTTTTTCGTTAATTCAATCCATAATTCTCTTTATATGAAAACATTTCAGTTAATTCAACAATTTTTGATTTTAACAGAAAAGAACTGTTGATATTACTGTTGTTTTTTTCTGAGTATAGGGTTGACGCCTGTTTAACTACGAAAACTGACACAGTTATTTGCTTTAACTCCCGGAAGGTTTTAGACATGGATTTGTTTACTTGGAAGAAGTTTAACAGCTGTTGGAATAGTCAAATTTAATTAAATTATACACAAGTTGTATGAAATATTGAAATATGGGTGTCAAACAGTTCATCCAGGCAGGAAGGATCATATAAATTATTTTATTTTATATTTAAAATAAAACGCGGTATGATTTTTGGGTTGACTGGACCCGGACACTAAGGAATGAAGACTGAAATTTACTTTTACTTTTAGAATTAAATAAAGTTCATTGTTGCGGCGACAGCAATAATAAAGATTGGTTAACGTTAAGGTGCAGCGTGAACGTTTTTGCATTGCAACGGATGCGCGTGCAAAGTTGCTGCACTGGTTTAGTTCATTGCGCAAATTCGTGGAATTCGCGCAACTTGTGTGAACCAAATTTTTAATTGCCGGACGCTACGTCGGTATTTTTGTGCAACCTGAAGTTTGTTATAATTTAGCATATTTCACCTTAAGGGTGATCCAATTTATTATTACCTTAAGGGTGATACAATTAATATAATTTATTATGTGTTAACTTATTATGTGTTAACTTATATAACTTGCAGGGGTTGCCACCTGCTTCAAAGGTATAATTTCATTAAGTTATACACAAGTAACTGTATAAAATATTAAAATGCGATTGCCTATTGGTTCGTCTCGGCGAGGGCAAGGTCCCACCTGTATTTAAGAGAGGATAGCTACCTATTTGATTAAATTGTGCACAAATTATATTTAAGAGAAACCGAAATGCGTTTTCTGGAATTATATGCAAAGGGTAATTATTAAATAAATAAAGACAGGACAACATCCGTGGCAATGGATGCGAGATATTTCCGTATTCACAGTTAAATTGGGTTCGAATTCTAAATACGTACTCGGCACACATGTATGTAAATACAAATTTTAGATATTATTACAGATCTTATTTATGTTCCGATGATTCAGATTCAGATTATGTCCTAGCCACAAATCGTATCCCAGACTAAATTTTCAACAATGAAAACAAAAAAAATGTGGGCTTTTAATTTTAAGGGTTTATTATTAAATCAAAAGTTAAAATTTACATTTACATCATAAATCCGATTTATACATATTTATAAATAGTTACTTTTCACTTGCTTTCGACTTTGCGAACCCAATGAAGTTCGAATTTGAATAACGCGGCTAGGGAGCAGCTAAGCAACGGGCGCTGATGGATTACCAGATGAGGTACTTATGAGTGGTGGCAAAGAGCTGGTAAGGTGCATTCGCCATCTTATTTTCAGAATATGTTTGGACGAATACTTGCCCGCCAACTGGAATTTAAGTGCGCTCTGACCAATCCACAAGAAAGGTGACCATACATTGAGCGCTAACTAACGCGGAATCAGCCTCCAAACGTTTCATATACGGTTCTATCGAGCGTAGTGTGTATGTATTATGTAAAAGACTGATTCCAACCGTCAACGAACTGATTGGATCTTATCAGTGTGGGTTTACACATCATCTAATTGTCGACTTTTAATCAGCTTTTGACAGCACGAGAAGATGTTGTATATATGCCGCGATCTCGGAATTTGGTATCCCTGCAGGCTAAATTAATACGGCTATGTTAAATGACATTGACCATCACCATCACCTCAGTCAGAATTGGGAATGTCCTATGGCGAGACTTCTTTAACATTATGCTGGAAAAGATAATTCGAGCTGCAGAATAAAATCGGCCAGGTACTATCTTGAATTGAGTATGCCGATGACACCTACATCATTCGCCTCAACAACCGCGCCGTTAGTTCTGCCATTTCTAGGTGGCCATATATTGAAGGAACTTGGCTTCACCTGGTGTATCCAGTTGGCGGCAAAGGTAAGACTGGCGTGCTATATTAGAATTGCCCGAAATCTCCTAGGTGGTTACAGCTCCTGTTTATAGTATTTTCAAAATCGAATAATAAATAGAGATTTTATGAGCAACTCGCTTCTGCCGAACCCATTTCCATATGTAAGTGCGTTGCAGATAGTGCTTTTAGAGCAGTTTTTTTGCAGTCAGAATAGAGCTTTCTATGTCCTTGCGTACATCGTAACAGAAATAGTCTTCTGCAGTGGCGATCAATCTGTGATGAAAAATAGGCTTGCAGAGGGAAAGAAGTTATAGCTTGAAACAATTAAGGCTTTTACGCGAGCGGATTTCGGAAATATTAGTTTTTCATACTGGCAGCTAGGAACTTTATCCACCATTAAACAAAAAATATACCGCTAAAATTATTTGTGAGTTTATGTCAACTTACAATTTTAAAAAATATATTTTCTAACGATGCAGTTGGATCCAGATTTTTTCTGGTAAGTGGTTTTAACTTAAATTTTTATAGTTTGTTGCTCTCTCAATTTCTGAAGCGGAAAATTTTTGATATCTCCAATATTCAATTTGTGAAAACAGTCTGTGGACGGTCTTAGTCGCTTAGTAAGTGAACCAATTATCTGATTATCTTACATTTATTGTTAACAAATGTCCTTTCAGGTTTTCTGTTGTAATTAAAAAATATCGCGCCAATGCAATAAGTGATTCGGAAATTGAAGCTTTGATAGATTGGAGTTGAAGTTGATGAAGAATCCGAAGATTCTAATGACAGCATTGAAGATCCAAATTATATGTATTTGTGGTCAAATCGAACCAGAAGATGGTGAGATGATAAAAATGCAAGTGAAGTGTGACTCCTCATCAGTTGTGAATGCAATTAACTTGTCTATGAATGTAAGCAATATAACTGAAGAACCTAGATAGCCCCCAATCAAGCCCAAGAAAGAAGGTCGTTCAACTCTACCAATCGTATAACCTCTGGGCCGTAAATATTACTATCAGATGGTAGATTTACTGGAGGTTGTCAGTACTTACTTCAAAAATTAGCTTGGATCTAAGTCGATAGTGCATATATTATTTCTCTTTCAGACTTAGATAACTTCAACAAAGATTCGTTCGTGTTTGGCGAAGAATATTTATGCAGTTGCATTGGACCGAAGTTGCATTCAAAAGTAGAACAGATTTGCTATCTGAAGCGAAAGAGCTCGAAACCCCATTTGATTTTTTCACTTATTATACATTATTGAGAGTAGATAAATATAGGATTCGACGATATATTGGGGTTTTGACATTTATGTCGATTTTCCGCTATCCCAACACCAAATCACATTTAAGCAAATATGGAATTAAAAACATACCGGATTGTATATCAAAAAAACAAACTTGAACAAATAAGGAAACGCTTGTCATTCAACGATGAATCACAACGCGTTAAAAAGGTTGGGTAGTTTATAATCCCATTTTGCAAATCAAAACGCAAGATATGGGAACAGAACTATTTTACCATTTTCTCAACATGGCTATGACAAACGCGTTCGTTTTTATAGAAGACTAAACGCTGAAAAAATGTAACCGCTGAAGGCAAAATAAAAGGCATTACGATGCATGAATTTTGCTTCAGTACTGCAAAAGAGCTCTGCGTTTCAGTTGAAAAAATATCTGTTGGCCGTCCATTGGTTGCTGCACCAGTAATGGGTTGGTAAAAAAACATTCATTCAGGGAAGTTTCAGGTTTGACCAAACAAGCAATTTTCCTGAATCGGGATCAAAAAATCGTGCAAATTGTGCAAAAAATCAGAAAGTTGCACTTTTTGTACGAAATACAACATCCATTTTGATTTATCCAAAGCAAAAAACTGGTAGCCGTCTACAGACGATCTTTAATTTTTCACCCAGCGCTTTCATGAAAAAAATTGTTTAGTAAAAAAACTTCCGATTCATCTTTTTCGCCACTAAAACCTACTAAACCAAAAGTTTTCATAACAAAATATCCAATATTTCAATTTCAGTGGTTTAAGGGTTAAATACTACATAATTTTAGGGGCAGATTGAGGGTTTAGCTTGTTAAAAATTAGCTCAGGGGTCTACTCTGTAAGGCGTTGCGCAAGTAAAATTGTTCGCAAACGCAAAAAAAAGTAACTCTGTAAGGCGACAAGTACATTGAAAATTGCGTTTTACGCATTTCTTTTTCCCCTTCGCAATGGTGATACGCTGTATTGCGCAAGCGATTGTCAAACTCATGCGTTTAATTAAATTTTCGTTCGACATCTAACTGGCAAGCGCAAAGGACAAAAAATGTGAGTTTATAAATTAAGTTAGCAATTTTATTTTACTAAAAGCCTTTTTTAACAAAGATAATCCGAAAAATAAACAAGCAAACCCGACGCAGTTTGAAATTTTAATAAATTTTATGAAAACGCATTCTGAACTTTCCAAAGGGCAACTGAAAACTGTGGCTGCGAAAAATACTGCAAATAATTTATGGAAAGAATTAGTTTGTGACCTTAATATTTTTAAATGCATAGTAAAGGTTTGGTCTGACTATAAAACCCATTTGAAAGCAAAAATGCGGCGGAACAAACTAAACATTTCTGGAACTGGTGGTGGTCCCTCAAGTCATAGCTCTTTAACACCGATGGAGGAGCAGGTTAGTGAGTTGCTGGCGATGGAATTATCCCTCAGCGGAATTAGTGGCACCTAAGAATTTGGTGCAATACACTCAACGCAACCAACTGTGTCAGACGCCCCAACCGAGTCAGACGCTTTAACCGACGAACTCCAACAAAAAGAACCAACACCGGCCAAGGAAATGCCACATTGTTCCCACAAAAGGGCCGCTCCGCGAAAGCAAGAGAATCTTTTGAATAAGCAGGTGGATAACCAAATCGCTTACCATAAAGGCTCTTTTAAAGTGTTGTGTGAAATGAATGGAAATATAAAGATAACTTCAAAATTTATGAAAAATAAACTTAAATTGGAGAAAAAGAAATATAGATTAGCTGTCGAAAAATTTGAACACAAAAAAAGAATTGATTTTGATAAAACAAAATTAAAATTTGCAACATTAGAATTAAAAAAGCAAATGCTACAAATTCAATGCCAGAGTGTATAACATTTGTCTGTTTTATACACTGTAATACAGTGATTTTATTTTAAGGATTTTGAAGTCTGATACTTATTATTTAATATTTACTGTGAATTACTGTCTTTTTATATTGATGATGTTTAAATCAATTGCTGTGAACTAAAGAAATATTTTGTGTTGCTGTGATAGTTTGGACTAAGGGCCAGTTTTTCAGTGCACAGTTAAGCTTAAGTCACGTAATAGCTGGTTGGCATTTGATTGGTTATTCATATTTGCACAAGCGTTTAAACTAAGTACTTACATACATATTTATCCCATACACATACATACGTACGTGCAAGAAAAGAGGCTAAAGTCTAATATCATTAATATGAATTTCAACATTTACTTTGTATAAACGATGGAAAATGTACTTCATTAAACAAAAATAAAAACAATAGTTTATCAATTTTTAAAATAAAACGATTATTCATATTGGTTATCTTATTTTATGAAATCATACTGTCTTTTATTTGGTCCCTTAAACGCTTAGCAATATTGGCTTCACTCACATTTCCTACGGTGTCATTAAGGAGAGGTTCCACTTCTTCAGCGTCTAGTGATATGTTAGCAGGTGGTTCCAAATTACAGAGGGTACAAATATTATGAAGAGCACAGCATACGTTTAATATTTGCACCACTTTTTCTGGACCGTAATGTAGTTCTCTAGCAGCTAAAAGGCATCGGAACCGGACTTTTAATATACCAAATACACGTTCTATAATAGATCGTGCTTTTGAAAAATTTCGATTGTAGTAACTTTCAGCTGAGTTTTCAACAGCATTTCTGTATGGAGTTAAAATCCATGGCTCAAGTGGGTAGCCGGAGTCGCCTGTATGAAAAAAAATTGAAGTATGGAAAACAAATAATGCATATCATGGGAAACAAGTGCCATTACTTTACGAATGAACGAATGTACTGGTATATGTATATGCATTTATATGCTTGCCAAGAATGCGAACTCCTATTTCGCCATTCTCATAGTTTGTTTTTAAATACTGACGCTCGTTGGACAAATTCCAAACATGTGAATCATGGCACGCTCCTGCAAATCGACCATTAACAGCTCTTATCATCATTTTATGATCACATATCTAGGTTAATAAAACAATATTTATTAAGAACTAAGATTACTATTAACTTATTTGCCTTACCACCATGGCGTTTATATCGGGTGTTTTTTTTACAGGTTTGTTTTTCGAATAGAGATAAAACTGGCATTTTGTGGTCAAATCTGGCAACTCTAATGTCATTTATGTTCAGTTTGGTTTGGCATTTCATCATGAATAGGTTGACAAAAGAACAACGCTTGCAAATCGTGCAAATTTATTTCGAAAATAATGGTTCAGTTCGCGAAGTTTACCGCGAGCTCCGTCAATTTTATGGTCGACATAATCGTCCATCAGAGCAATTAATTCGGTTAACCATGGATCGTTTTCGCACTACGTTTACTCTATGTGATAATACGCATCCGCAGAGACGTCGAACAGTGCGCACCGAAGAAACAATTGCCGCTGTAGAGCAAAGTGTTGAAGAGGACCCGAATGAATCGATTCGCCACCGTGCACAGCAATTGGAGCTTTGTCCATCAACTTTATGGAAGATTTTGCGCAAAGATCTTGGCTTGCGACCTTACAAGATCCAGCTTGTGCAAGAATTAAAGCCGCGAGACCATGCAATGCGTCGTGATTTTGGTGTATGGGCCGAAAATGAGATTGATCTCGATGCAGATTTTCATCGCAAAATTTTGTTCAGTGATGAGGCTCATTTTGGGTTGAATGGCTACGTCAACAAGCAAAATTGCCGCATTTGGAGTGAAGAGAATCCACTTGAGACCCTTGAAACGCCATTACATCCACAAAAACTGACTGTTTGGTGTGCTCTATGGGCTGGTGGAGTCATTGGGCCATACTTCTTCCGCAATAATGCTGGAGAGGCAGTTACCGTTAATGGAGACCGGTATAGAGCCATGATAACCGACTATTTTGTTCCCGAATTGGATGGCATGAATGTGGATGAGTTGTGGTTCCAACAAGACGGCGCTACATGCCACACAGCGCACGTCGCAATCGATTTATTGAAGGAAACATTCGATGAGCGCATAATTTCGCGGAATGGACCTGTAAATTGGCCACCAAGATCGTGTGATTTGACACCATTGGATTATTTTCTTTGGGGATATGTAAAGTCGCTCGTCTACGCCAACAAACCAGAAACGTTAGGGGAATTGGAAGCCAACATTCGTGGCGTTATTGCCGACATACGGTCCCATATGCTCGAAAAAGTGGTTGAAAATTGGACCTGTAGAATTGGCTTTATTCGAGCCAGCCGCGGCGGCCACATGCACGAAATCATATTTAAACAATAATGGCATAAAATTATCCTTCCAATAAAGCCAAATTGATGGACCTTAAAACGATTTTCTTGTGTTTTATTTCAATTCGAAGTTCTATACCCCTAAAAAAAACACCCGATACTATGCTTTAGTTTTCTATTGAAATATAGATGCTCATTAACTGTCGGTCGAATCATTTGGATGTGGGTGCCATCCACTACCCCAATCATTCCTGGAATTTTAGACTTTGAGTAAAAAGTTCGTTTCGCATCATTTTTCTCCTCAGAAAACATTGCAAAAGTTATATGTTTTGGGCACAGCGCTTTTTCAATTGCTTTGCAAACTTCAAACACACAACTCGAAACTGTTTGTTGCGCTAGTCCTGTATGGTGGTCTTGCCAATCTGATGTTGGTATGCTCCCTGCGCCAAAAACTTTAAAGTTGTTGCAAGTTTAACAATTTCGGGTATTCCTGTGGACCGGCGTGGAGTTTTCAGGTCGCCACTTATGCTGTCCAAGACATATTTGAATGATTCCTTGTTTAGGCGAAAATTCTGTACGAAACTAAAAGCACAAACCAGTTTTAAATATCACATTAAACTCCATCATTCAAACTTGCCTTTTTTCACTTAAGCCCATTACACTAGAGTTGTCCCTAATAATTTTCCGCTCAACTCGTTCATTGTTTGGATATTGCTGCCATAACGCGACAGAATACATATTTTCACTCATTTTTTGATAAAAATTTTTACATTTAATTTAAAACACTAATCAAATTGAATCAATCCTCTTTGTTTTGTTCACTTTTTCTGATGTTTCTATCGTTGGTTTTGTTTTCATTCTCCTTCGTTTCGTTCAGTAATGCCAACTCCATTTAAATTATGCAACTGGGAAAATACGACAACATTGTTTATAATGCGCAAGCGTTATAGAGTACCGATTGCCATTCGCAACGCAATTCACTTTCGCAGTGCATTGCTTTTCGTAACGCCTTACAGAGTAGACCCCCAGGAGCGGAAATGATCGGTAATATAAATTGAATGGCGAGTTTTCTTTTAATATCAAGCGGAATGAATGTAGCAGGCAATCTCAAATATAAAAACCTTGCTAATATTAGAATTTCCGTGGTCACAACTTTGACACATATTTAATGGAATAGAGTTGGCGGCCACCGTAGCTGAGTGTGTAGCGTGTGCACACTTCATGCGGTGGGTCCCGGGTTCAAATCCTTTCCGGGGTAAGTAACATCAAAAATTATAGAAAACCTCCGAGTGTATTTCTGCCATGAAAAAGCTTCTCACAAAAAAAGCATTCGCCGTTCGGGGTCGGCGTAAAACTATACTACAAATTGTAGGAGAAGTTAGTCCAAAATCGCTTAAGCGGTTTTAGCGTCAATTAAGAAAGAAAGGAAGAGTGGTGAAACGTCGTTTTTTGATAAAAGGCAGCACATAGAATTTAACATAGCCAACATAAAAGTCGTTCTGCGACACCAAGGACTCGATGGATAACAAGTCTCTATTGAGCACATGCATTGAATACAAATAAACTAAATAATAGTTCCCTCCAAATAGAGACTTACAGCACACCAACGGACAGTGGCGTTAAGTTAGATAATTCAGAACCAACTTTCACGCGCTGAGATCTGCCAGCCAGATAGCTCCTCATTAGACGCCCTGCAGGCTCACAAGATTCAAGAAAGCTATCCAGTTTAGATCACAGTAGTTTATGGTTGACAAAATCAAAGGCATTAGAAAAGTCAAGTAAACATAACAACTTTATATATGTAGTTATTGTCAAATGGTATCCGTATGTTGTCTAGTCGTTATTTTAAGCATGGGTGTGGGACAACTGTGCTTAGCTCTAAAACCAGACTGGAATGGGGATAAATGGTTTAATTTATTAACATGAAAGCAACGTGTATGTAAAGATGTAACAAACGTATTTTCAAAAATTAAATAGTTGTTGAAAGCACAAGGGAACTTAATTTTGAATTTCCACCCATATTAAAATACAACTCTACACGGTAGTCGTTTCTCATAAAATATTCTTTTAGTTTGCTTTACAAAAATCCATGAGCTCTTCAACTTAATTTTAATTTAAATATGTGTTTTTCCGCGAAATCATATTTCCAATTTTTTAATTTTCTGGAAGAGGAATATCTCGGCTCTTAGTAACCTCAGAGATCTTTGCTTTAAGATGAATTTTCAAAATGAGTTCGTTAATGTGATGATCACAGAAAAAAACACAAGCTTTATTAATTATTTTATTTATGTATTGGATCCCATCGTATCGCATAACATTATTTTTACTTTTCCACAGAGATTCCAATCTTAAAGAGAGAAAAGCTGACTTTTCTTTGTCAAAATTTCTGATTGCGGTCATCTAGAACTTATTCTTTGTTCTCATAGGTAACAGCAATCAGTAGTCGTTCTTTCTTTCTGGCGAATAGTCCAAGTACCAATATCCATAGTACCAATATTCATACCAGTGGACATGTAATATACATTTCATGAATATTGTTTTAATTATTATTATTTATTATTTACAAGTTTTGGCTTAAGTCTAAAACTTAAGTCTAACTATTTAAAGCAGCGGCAGCGACGGCCTTACAGCTTATTTCAGTGTTGTAATTAACAGATACGCATATATTCTAAACAGTGGTCTATTTTTTTTTTGTCGATTTTGCTGAAACATACTACTGCGTTAATGTACATGAAATGATAATTTGGATAATAGGTCTGATAGATATTTTCAAGATATAAATATGCATGTTTGTATGTATGTATATATGCGTGTACGTACATATCTGTACATGCATACGAAAATTTTTTTTTATATTTTTTTTTTTATATAGAGTGTAATAATTTAGACATTTTGAGGAAATTTAGTATTTTGGGTAGGTTATTGGGAGTAGGGTCGGAAAGTATGGTAATGGGATTGTCGTTTGAAAGGGTCATTTGTCGGTAATGCTGGAGATGTTGGCACTGAACGAAAAAATGTTCGCGTGTGAGTTTTGGTTGCAAAGTTGGCATGGTGGAGGATTTATTAAAGAGGTGTTTATGTGTAATCATGGTGTGATCTATTCTCAGTCTTATTATCTTTGTTTGTTCGTATCTGGTGAGGGGGTTGTTGTGGGAATTTAAGACGTCATTTATTGTTTTTTGTTTGGGTTTTAGTTTTTATACCATTTTGATGTTTTTTGGAAGACGTCTATATTGTTATTAGTTAAGACAGCTTGAATGAATTTGTTGATGTCTGTTTTGTTAAAATTCGGTGTACAAATAAGGGGGACATTGTTGCTCGTTTTGCGGTTTGATCTGCGAATTCGTTTCCTTTAATGCCAACATGGCTAGGTACCCAAATGAGTTTTATTTTCGTGGGGTTGTTGTTGAGTGCGTTTCTGATTGCTACAGCATAATGTGTTTCGTTAGATATATTTGAAATGGCTTGAAGCGACGAGAGGGAGTCACTGCAGATGCAAAATTTTCCTTTTCTCTGGCGCATTAATATGACAGCTTCGTGAATCGCTATTATTTCTGCTGAAAATACTGTTGAGTAATGAGGGATTAGAGACATTTTTAAGATATCAGTTTCAGTTGTGATAGCGTAACCTGTTGTGTGCTTGTGTTGGGAACCGTCTGTGGAGATAAACTGTGTGTGTGGAATTTATTCTTCAGCGCGGTGAATTCTTTAATGTATATTGTGGGTGCTGGGTCGTCTTTGTTGAATTTAGTCAAGCTGAAATCGATTGTGCAAACCTTATGTACCCATGGTGGGTGATTGCTATTGGATTGTTTTAGTCGCCAAAATGGTATTAGGAGCTGCTTGCAAGACTTAATAGTTCTATGGATTGCGGAATAGCACTTTTTTGATACTTGCTTTGAGGTTTTTGTAATAATTTCTTTAATCTTGGTGTCAGATGGGTTTAGGAGAATGTTGAAATTTTTGGAAGTGGCAATGCTATATTTGGTTTCTATAGGAGATAACCCTGCTTCAAAAATAAGGTTGTTTATTGGAGATGAACGTAACGCGCCGAGAGATATGCGTATTGCTGAGTTCAAAATGGTTTTCAGTTTATTTATATGTCTGTTAGCTGCAATGCCATATAAAAATAGCCCGTAGTCGATTTTAGAGAGAATAATTGCTTTGAGAGTGTTTACTATAGTTTGAGTTTGGCAGTTCAGTTTTTTATTAGCAAGACATTTGATTACGTTGAGAGATTTATGGAGGCGGGACGATAAATTATTAATGTGGTAGTGCCATGAGTATTTAGAGTTTATGTGGATACCTAGTATTTTTAAATTATCGACTATAGGAAAATTGTGAGACTTAGTGGTTAATGTACATTTGCATTTTTTCATTCTGCATATGTGTAGCAGTTTACATTTTGTTGGAGATATGAGGGCTCCTGAATACTCACACCACTTTTGTATTTCTACGAAGAGTTCGTCTAATTCAAAATTTGTGTTTTTTTCTTGTTGAGGTCGATAAATAAATTACAATCATCGGCATATGCGGAGAATTTGATGGTTTTGGAACGGGAAATGGTATTTGAAAGCTTGTTGAAGGTGATAAGGAAGAGGATGACGGAGATAGGGGAACCTTGTGAGATGCCGTTGGATAAAGGGTAAGACGAGAAGTGGGTTGAACCTATACGAACTTTAATTTTTCTTTTGGACATGAAATTAATTATATATGTAGCTAATAATTTTTGGCGTAGAATACGTCTTACCTTACGGTATGGGCACCAATGTCAGGTTTTTATTGTTGTAATCTCTATTTCTTTAATTATAAGGAAACGGTTCGATTAATTTTTTTTTTTTTTTTTTTGTAGTCAAGTGAAGATGTTAGCTTTGTGTGTGGTGTTTGGTTGAGTGTTTGCTGTTGGGCGATTTAAATGTACTCGTATTGCATAATTTTAGGCGGGCAAGTTAAAGTAGAGTAAAAGAAGAGAAAATGCTGCCAAGCACTGCAAAAAAAATAATAAAATTGATTCGCGTATGTTATTTATCATTTATCTTTACTATTGATAACAGCCATTGACTTCGTTTTTGCGAGAAATTTAATTGATAATTTAAAAACATTTTTATCCTATTTTTCCTATCATAAGCTTATGTATATCATCCAAAGTAACTATCAAATAAAGAAATTCATTTGCTTGTATTATTTATCATTTATTGTTACATATGTTTTCTGTCTTATCGGATGGCGTATTCTACGTTAAACTTAATGGCCGTGTCTCTGACACAGCCTGCTTCTTTTTTACCTAGTTTCCACTGAATTAGTTGGTCGACAATAGTATGGATACCTATTTTGTCAAATGCCTTGGCAAAGTCTAGTGAGAGCACAGATATGTGTTTTTTTGGTTGGAGAGACTTTGTTATCAGATAGTCTACATAGAGTAGACTATCAGTAATAGATTTGCCTTTCCTGAAGCCAGTTTGGCTGCTATTGAGCAGTTTGTTACTAGTAACAAACCACCACAGCCGGTTTGATATTATTTTGTCCATTACTTTAGAATAGCAGGAGTTTAAGGAAATAGGTCTGTAGGATTGAATGCACGTTTTGTCTGAGTTTGGCTTGAGTATTGGTATGATGATGCTGTTTTTGTAAGATTGGGGAATATAATTGTTAAGTATGTTATTAAAGTGTTGAATAATGCGGTATTTTAAGGTAATGGGTGTATTTTTTATCATGGGGTAGCTTATTCTATCTTCACCCGGGGTTTTACCACTGAGTCTGTTAAGAGCAGCAAGAAATTCGGTGAGATTGATGTCATTTTCTAATGGCGATGCTTTTGGGCGAAGGGTGTAATTCGTTTGGGGTATTGAAATCTTCGCTTTTGCGGTGCAGAAGGTTGGAGAAAAGTTTGCGTCTGATGATTCTTCTGACCAATGTTTTCCGAAATGCTCAGTTATTGTTGGGATGTTGATCTCAGATGTACCATTTACTTGTAAGCAATGAATACTTTTTTGTGGTTGGAGGCCGCAATAGCTCCTTATATTTTGCCAAACTTTGCTTATTGGAGTTGTGGATCCTATTGTAGATGTGAATTCGAATGTACTTTGTCTTTTAGCTAACCTGAGCTGGTGGCGGAATTTAGCATCGGCTTTTTGTAATTGACCATGTTTTCAGGGGTGATATTGCGTTTAAATGTGTGCCAACCTCTCAATTTGCTGGTGCGGAGGGTATCCAACTCTTTATTCCACCATGGAACATTGTACTTGTGTGTAAATGGGTTAGTGAGCGGATTTGATTTGTATGCGCTTTGGAGAATGATTTTGTTTAAATTAGCGGCTTCTTTATTTATATTGGTGCTGTGTGGGATGTTGGTGTTGTAGAACTCGCAGTAATTTTCAAAAGCTTGGCAGTTTGCCCTTTAATTTTAAATTTATGTGTAGTTTTTGTTTTGGGTGCTGGGTTGGATTTGAATAATGATATCAAAATTGCGTAGGGATCACTACCATGCAAGTCGGTTTTGATGGACCAGGAAGCATTTAGATATATGGACGGGGAGCAAAAGGCGATATCAATGTGGGTGAACGTGTGGTGTGTGGTATAGTGTATTGGTGAGCCGTTGTTGAGTAGAATGTAGTTGTTTTTCTGGATGAATTTTTGAAGTGTATTGCCTCTAGCGTTGTTTTTCGGTGAACCCCAGCAATGAGGGATGGGGAGCTGTTGTGGTTAAGGACAGAATAAAGGTTATGGTAGGAAAATTTTTGTTTGGGCGGAATGTATGCGTTTATAATATTAAACTTAATTTTAGTATATGACTGCAGTGATTGCTGCAAAATTGTTTGATAGTGGTATTTCATTGAACTGTATTGATTTGTGTATTAGTAGTGCTACACCGTTAGAGGAGTTGGAGAAAATTTTATATAGTGGAGTATAGTTGTTTGGAATGGGGATATTGGTGCTGGTTGATAGATGGGTTTCTTGGATAGCTATAATAGTTGGGTTGTATTTCTTAATGAGTAGAAGGGGCTCACAATAGTTGTTGAAAAACCCTTTCATGTTCCATTGAATGATGGAGATTGTCATCAGTAGTCGGAGAAGTTTTGTTGGTCACAGTACATTTGCAATAGAACTTCATCTTGTGCACGTGCATTATCAAGTGGTTTTGGTTTTTTTGTTTTGTTTTTTGTTATGGTTTTCAGTTGGGCTTTTTTTCGGTTTGAAATATTTTTAGGGTCTATGAGCATTTTGCTGCCTGTGGGCTTTTCACCAGAGAGATCTGTGGATGAAGCGTTCTCGCAAGCGTCGGTGGGTGAATCGCTGTCGTCGTGCATGATGTCGACCTGTGTAATTACGTCATGCGTGATGTCGTCAGGCGTGATGTCGTCGTAGGTGGTGGCTCTTCTCGGTGCTATTGGTACCAAAGGACTGTCATCGTCAAGGGATTTGTTTTGGCTGGTGCTAAAGTTGTTTTGTTGGCGTTTTATGACACTTGAGTAAGGTGTTGGATTGTGTTGATGTCTAGACTGGTATATGGCAAGAGCAGATTTGTAGTCCATTTTTTGTAATGTTTTTTCATGTCAAGGCATAGGTCGCCTTTATCGGGGTCCAAACTGGAGTAGAGTTTAATGGGGTAATGGGCATTGCTGTCAGTTTTAACAACTTGTTTGTTTGATGAATGTTTTTTGTTTTAATTAGGAGTGTACCATCGCGTTGTTTAGTAGCTTTGGTAACTTCACTACTGCAGGTATAGTCAATGGCTTTTTTAATAATAAAGGGAGATACACTTGTGAAGGTTTGATTATCTAGTCTGGTAACGATTAAGAATTTCCCATTGTCTTTATCCGGAGGATGTTTACTCCAAATATCGGGAGGGTCTGACATTTTTTACAGAATTCGATCCAAGCTTGAGCTACTGATGGCAGCCTGGACACCCTGATTTTCCAAGTCATTCTAAGAAAAATGTATTCTCCTCTATTTCATCCTATCAAATAAATTATCCAAATTCGTTGTAAATGCATTTGCACAACGTTGAAAGACATTTTGCATTTTCTTTAATTTTTTAAATATATTTTGCCAGACTTTATAAAGATCCAAAGTTTATTTTAGCACAATGTGGTACTGATCTTGTCGGTATATTTGCCATTTCCCAGATAATGATACGGCCAAAGTGTCATAGGATTAGCACTTTCATTTACAGTTAATTTAACTTCCAGAATATAAAACAACAGCACCGATAGAACCTGTTCTTTTGTAGGCAAGTTTGACTTTGTTATCTTATGTCTTATATTTCCCATAAATATATTTTGTAAAAGTCAGTAATTAATTTGCTACTGTTTTGAAAACAGATTGATGTACGCAGACATGCGCCCTTCATCCATATTAGAGTTGAGCAAAGCGAGCGCTTTGTTACGTGTTACGCGAGAGCGTAAGTCATTTTAATCAAAAAGATTGCGTGACCGTTCGTAACTGATATTTTTACGTGCGTGAACTATCATTTTATGTAAATCACGAGATTTTCATATATAGTTATGTACGTACGTACTAATCCAACAGCAGGAATTAACCAAAATGTCATGGATCCCTTTTCAAAAGCTGAGGGTTTTAGTTCGGAACTTAACACAACAATATATGAGTACATTTTGTGATATAAAAAGTTATAAAGGCACTGCAAACCGAATATATCTGATTCGAAAGTTATATCAGATTTAAAAGCAACTAAAGTTATAGCTTTGAATAAAATGTTCCAGCCAACTTCAATACATTTTGTTGCTTTGTTTTTAACCCATTATATAAAAGATTACAGGTTTTAACTCCATAGACACGTGAGCAAGTAAATAATACTACACAAGCAATACCTGAAAATAACATTTAAGTAGATAAACAAGAAATGAGGAACACTGATAAACGGAGTATTTACTTTTGTAATTTTCGCGAAGACATTCCATCCACATCAAAAAGAGCAAAACCTCATTCATCTTTTGATGAATTTAAACACGTAACAGATGAATTTCCAGAAACGATTACATAATCGATTAATTGGAAAATACAGCTTTATTTTAATTCTGAAACCAAATGGGGCGATGTTTTAACATTTTGGGACAAAGTCACATACTTTCCTCTTCCAAGAAGTCTTTCGAGACAAATTTCAAATATTCACGGCAGGTCTGCAACTAATCAAAGGGTATTTGCTGTACTAGGCAGAATTCTTGAAGAGAAACGTGTACGGCTACTCGGTGAAAATCTTGACAAAATATTATTTTTAAACAAAAATAAGAACTTATGTTATTTTAGAAGGATGAATAACAATGATTTTGTATGTATAATTTTGCACATGTAGGTATGAAGTGAAATTTACTGGATACAGTAATGAAGTAAAATGTGATTAAACAAACACATAACAAAATTTTCCAGTTTTACTTTACACGGCGATGTCATTGGCGGTGGCGATTTCCGGCCAATGCATTACTTTGCAGCTCGTTTTCAATCAGTGGCGTCTTGGTTAGTTCTAAGATAATTCTGTCTTGTATAGTTTTAAAATAGCTCAAAAAAGCATAACTTTACACTAGCCAAAAAAGCCAAAAACTAAATCCTTTTCTACTAGTTACAAAACTATTTTAAATGATATTTCTATTTAAAAGTACAGCTTATCATTACAAAATATACTTATTTTTTATATTTAACGTGTATAAACCAAACAAAATACAGCCTAACATGCAACTTATTTTCTCTACATGGTACATATTTCTTTAACTTTTAGTGTACATACATAAAATGAACAAAGTACACAGAAATTGATCTATTCTTATATAAAAAGGCCGTGTGCCTCTGTTTGTATAGAGTTTATAGACTCAAAAACTATAGAAGCGATTGAGCTCAAACTCATAGGATACCTTTACAATGGTGTCCGTTGCGCACAGGTTAAACAAAAATTCCGATAGATGGCGCTGTAGTCCATATATGTACAAAGCCCATATTTACAGACCGATTTGAATCAAATCCTGAACACCACGTAAAAAATTCTCCACTTTTTTGATGACAAGCACATGCATCTGGAATGTTCGAATCATTTATGGGGAAGGGCCCGCTGGTTGATGTTCTCCTGAAAGTAAGGGCTGGCATCCAAGAAATGAAATGTACAGATCAAGGTAAAAAAACCATTGGACCTTGCGCCCGCTACTCGCTATTTGTTCCCACGTCCCGGCAGAGGAGAAGAACGATGTTATCAAATATCTTTGCTATGAGCGCCTAGAACGCACTTACGAGCAGTTCCTGTCATTATATCAAAAGAAAGAAGGGAAGATAAATATAACATTTGAAGAAAGAAAAGAGAGCGAAATACGCAAGCGCGACGAGCTTGAGATGCTAGCCGACAGAACAAGCGCCCGAAAGTGTTAAGCATGGCGACTGACTGGCGTCCAAAGCACATTTAATTTTGGAGGGAACATTTCTCCACTTTGCTAAATGATTACAGCAAAAGCACCACAATAAAAGATGAAGCTCCTGAATCCCAAATCGCTGATGACGCCATTTTCATCCCGTTATCTGGCCTCGGTGAAGTTCAGATGGCAATAACTCGGCCACGGCACACCAAATCCACTGGCGCTGATTAACTACGAGCAGAGGTATTCAAAAACTGGTAAGGTGCTTGCACCAGCTTATTTGCAGAATAGGGTCGGACGAATGCATTCCCACCGAACGGAGTTTAAGTGTACTCCGCCTAATCTTGCAATATGCTCCAGCTACCCCTTCTTCGCATTTCATGCATGGTTATATTGCGCGTATTGCACGAAAAACATTAGCCTAACGATTGAACCTTATCAATTTGGCTTTAGACCTGGCTAGTCTACCATCTACCATGTATACACTACATGCTGGAAAAGCTCTTAAATTAGCTGTCAAGATAAGAAGCTGCCTATAAGCCGCAATGTTTGAATTTTGTATCGTAGCTAAACTAATACTCTGCTCAACAGTCGTGCCGTTTGCAAGCGGGATGCCTTTATTTATCTTGGAGCCAGAATCAACACCAATAATCCTATGGAGAATCTATCTTGCCAACAAGTGTCATTGGATGCATTCATTGGATGCACCAAAACCACACTCTATAGGTTTCTCCACATGTCGGTGCTATAGTATTCGCAGAATATTTCTTCTAATTGAGGTAAATCTACTCCACATATTCCTAAAGTCGTTGAATCTACGGATTTAGTGAAACAACTTTTTAAACTTGCAGACTTCCTTGCTATGACTAATCGCTCATTCTCATTATTAAGTCTTTGAATTTTTATCGGAGTCTACGGCCTTATTACACAATAAATATTTACACACAAATATTTTGAAGTTCTCCAGATTAATTCTATTAAAAAGTTGTTGTAACTCATGTGTTGGTTTTTATAACATACTTACTTTAGGATCTGAAAATAATTTTCAAAATCATAATCAATATCTAAGACTGTACTTTTTCTATTCAGTCGAGTAGGTGATGGACATTGCAAGTCACGCTTGTTTCTCAAAATATAACGGGAAGTTTTGAGCAAATAAAGGCGACATATTTTGGGCGATATTAATATTCGCATGAAAAGTATCACGGGAAAGTAATAATCTACAAGGGAAAGTATAAGCGAAAATTCATAATATCCATCATGAATAAATTAACGGAATCGAGTCGCTTTGCCATATAATATATCTTAAAAAGCTATAGGCGAATTCTTCAGGATTGTATGGTTTCAAGCCCGTTGACCTCCTTAAAATACCATCCTTGTTTTTTTTTAGTTCTAACTACTCTCTATGGTCACTGGGCTAATAATTTTTACGCCAATTTCTTCCAATGACGTTTCTTTCTTTTTTTGTAAATGGTGATTTCCATATTTTCTCTTGGCGAATTTGTCATCCGATGACCCTTACACGCTTTCTGCGCTATGTCCCATTACCAGCATTTTGAATTTTTCGGCCCACTTGGGTACACATTGCACAGCCATTTGCCGATACGTGACGCGGAATGCCAAATAAACAAATTCACAAGCTTTAGCGGGGCATCGCACCCAATACAGTGAATTTCAACTTGAATGCTATTTGCTATAACGTCTACACAATTTTTAATAATATCCTTCATTAAAGCGATCCGGCTTTCTTGCCCCAAGTAAATTCATACAGCAAAAACTGAAATATTTTAGCATTATCTGTTCCTAACAGTACTGGTCACATTTGAGTGCGAGAACTTCTATATAATGGGAAGCCAGCAATATTAATATCTCTTAAAATTTACCCGCCGTTTACTGCTTTTTGTATTTTTTTACACAGATATAACAATAGAACCCCAGGGAAACATTTTTTATTAATTCTCGTTGCCTAAGTTTAGCAAACAGCGTCTCAGTATTTCGTAGACCATGCAAGTTTTCGCTACGTAAAATGAGTAGCAAGTTTTCAAAACTTTCCCGAGAGGGTTTAATTTTAATGAACCATTTCGTAAGGTTTTCCTTTAAACTAAGTTCTTCATTTAAACACTTGTTGCACTTCCGATTATCCTATTTTTACCTCGTCAAACTTTTCACAATTGATACTTTTTATATAAATGTCCCTTTGCTTCTTAATTATGCATTAACCGCTGATTGTGTGAAATGTCTATTCTAGAACTAGATTTTTTTGAAACTGCTTCAATATTTTACTACGCGATACAAACATGTGTACACACGAACATGTGTGTATTCGCCTATGTATACTTACACGTCTATTCTGCACGTTACCGGAAATTTTGTAACCGGCAAATTTTATTACCGAAAAATGTTACCACTTCTTGTAACCGGCATTCTTGCACACTGGTAACGCTGTCAACAGTGTAAAACTCACCATACGGTGTTTGCTTTGGTGTGGTGTGAATTTGAACACAAATTTTACAAGCGAATCACAATGGAGATGAATAAGTGAGTGATTTACTAAAGTAAATTTAATAAATTATTATAATATCATTAATTTTTAATTGCAGAAAATACGCAAGGACAACCCAGCAGCAATTACGCTGGTATGTAGCCTTCGTAAAGGACCGTCCGGAGCTGCTCCAAGGCAAGAACACCCCGAAGGCACCGAAATTGCATGCTTCTTTCGGCATTCGAAAATTCTGTTTAAAAATTTCGTTTGGTAAACTAAATGGATCGCTGTTGTTCCAAAGACTTTTCAGTTGCTGTCTACGTAGGGATATTTCATCATCCTCCTCATCAATCAGCAGTAACATTACCAAAGAAGTCGCCATTATGTTTTTAATATTGAAAACTCGTATTGCAATTAGTTTAATAAATAAATCAACGTTTAATACTTCACTACTCTTTAATTTATTACAAAAGTGTAAATAAACGTCAGATGTTTTCTAGTAGTTACCACCTAGTGCGGTGGTAATAAAATTTTCCGGTAATAAGAACGTGCAGAATACCAAAAGGGTTTAAAAGTTGCCGGACGTTTTTATTACCGGTAATAAAAATGTTGTTACCGGTGCAGAATAGACCCGTTAGTGTCAAATATGTAAGTACTTACATACCCAGCAAAAGAAAGCATTACCTTAACGGCGGCAGGTCATTGCAAAAAAGATTTTGCTTACTACTTTACATTACGCATAATGGGCAAAATAAAAGCATTGCCATCCCATGCTCCAAAACAAGGAAATAGAAGCAGGACAATAGTTGTGTTTTGTGAAAAACTATGTATCCTACTTTCGCGCTTTACCACACCAAATTTCCAGAGTAAGTGGGATTGAGAGATCCACATTAATAGTTTTCAGTAATTCAGAATTTCAGTTGATTGTAAAAGAAAATACTTCAAATTATTAAAAAATGTTTAGCTATTTTCATAAAACCAAAGTGAAAAATGTAAAAAGTCAGTAAATATATAAACGTATAAAAAGTTTATAAAGTTGGTTGTACATATACTACGTTAAGTGCCTTAAATTGACACTTGTGAGAAGTAAATTATGAATTCTTGAGTTATTTCCGTATTTTAGGTCTACATTTTTCTATTCACGTGTAAAACATGAATCACCTTCTTGCTAGTTTTTGTACTTTCGTGCACATTTCTCTCATTGAGACCAAATGTCAGAAAGTTGGTTTCCGGCAAGTTACTGGAGAGTGTGTATGTTTGACAGCAACCCCTTCTAGAATACGTTACCACTTGACAGCAACCCCTTCTAGAATACGTTACCACTAATACGAGTGGTTTTTGCAGATTTTTTGCTGGGTATTAATGCGTGTGAACAAGAATAGAAAACAAGATTACACGTTGAGAGCAACTGGTAGTGACGTAGTGATAACTGGATAGCTATTGAATTCTTAAAAAGAAGAGGAAGATGTGCAGAAGACAAACGACAGAAAGATTGGGAAGTTTTCTTGGCATTGTTTGTGTAAAATGATTTTATTTCGTCAGCGAATGGGTGGATACTGTTTAATCGACGGAGATATTCTTCTCTCCGCTGAGGGCACATTCTTGTATTCTATCATTCTTAGTAGATATGTATATCCAAACGTATGGAGATTAATGGGATACGAGGAATAAACGGAATTATATATATGTATATAAATATACCTGTGCATATGTACGCTCAAGTCGCTGTAGATATACATATATACATATGTATGAAGATAAGCATGTACAGAATTGCTTGAGGGAACAAAAGGCATTTCATTCGATTTCGTTCTTTCTTTACATTTCCAACGCATTCTCATTTCTCAAAAGTTGTTTCTTTGTTTATTTTTATTTCATTTTTTCTAACTTTCGCCAATTTCTTCAACCCAAGATTTTTCACTGTTGCTTGAAAAGTTGGTTGCGACGGTTGTTGGTGGGCGCTGGTAGGAGGAAAGAACATGTATTATAATTAACATAGCCACACATATGTACATATGTACATGTACATATTCAGATAATTAATTACATACATATACATACATATATAAATTATGAACAAATGTGTGCATGCCTATGCCCGGCGAGGCTTAGGGATTCTTACATTTACATATGTACATATATAAATATATATTTACATATATAAATCCATACGGAAGTTCTTTCGTTTTTGCTTGAAAAGAGGGTGTATTTTCGTTAGGGTTGGGAGCAAGTGTGTTGTGGGATGTACATACACACATTCGTATGTACATAAGTACGAGTATATCGTATCCGTTTTGAGGACAAAAAGTTAATTCTTTTATAGAACGGAAATAAGAAGAATTTAGTGGAAGTAATCGAGATAAAATACTTACATATGTACGCACATAGATATGTAAGTATGGAAAGAGAAAAACACATTGAAATCCATAGTGAAAACCTAGTACAATCAACATAAAAAGTCTTAATCCCGGAAGCTTTGGTACGATGAGAGATTTAAAATCAGAAAGTTAAAATAATTGTAGAGCAGCAGCAAGTGTGCTCCAAAGTAAATTAAGTATCAAGCTATTAAAATATCCTTTTTGTACAAAACTCAACTTAATTCCTTCAAAATAATCGAGTTGAGCTCAATATAGCAAATGCATTTATTCATAGCATAGCTAGCCCTACAACAACTCATAGCATGCATAAGTCGAATACTGGAGGGGTTATTAAGAAAAAAGTGCTAGGTAAAAATATATCACAAGCAAAGAGCATACCTAAATAGTAAATACAATGAATATTTTTCGAAATTTGGTACTACATATGTTTGCGATTTACTGATGACAAATACTAATTCCATTGTAAATTGGATCATTTCAAAATATGGAAGCAAGACGAATTTTTAAATATATTATAAACAAGGTGATGCTCCATTATGCACGATTCACATTAGCCATCTAAGCCCATTAGACGCAACACTAAGATGTTTCAAATACGTTTTCGAATAGTCGATAGTTATTGGTAACAAAGTCGATGAACGCTGCACGAATTATTTGACAACGTAGGTGGATTATTTTGATAACCAACAAGGGGTTATAAGTGATAAGATAAGGCTTCAAAGATGTTTAAAGAGTTTTGCAAAGCATGTAAAGTTGAACATATCTAGACAACCACAAAAGGCTATGGCCGAATCGCTAGAATCCAGTTATCTTATTAGTTTTGTCAAAGCTCTCAGGAACGGAACAAAGCAAGTGGTGCAAACAGCAATTAACGCATTTGCCCATTCGTTAACTAAGTGCACACCGTTCGAAGTACTATTTGGATTAAAAATCCGAAACGAAGCACAGCAGGGCGTGGTGAGAGTGATTGAGGAGGATATTTTAACTGTATTTGCAGATGAGCGGAATAAGGATAGGATGGAAGCGAAAAAAGCTATTCAGATGACACAAGTAGAAAAAAAACTTGACAAAAAGCGCAAAGTTCATACTAGTTACTAAGTTTGAATTGGTAGCGACTTAGCAGACGCAATTCGTGGCAGGCAAAAAGTTGTGCTGAGCAATTATAGGATCATATAAAACTGATAAGAATGATACGAGGTTGAAAATGCAGCAGATTGTGAAAACAAATATGTACAAGTGCGGGCAACATAAAGCCGTGGAAATACGGAAGATGCGCATATTTTAACATCTGAGTCAGATGATGGTGTGGGTGACCGAAAGTAAAAAAGTGCAAAGCATGTAAGGTTGAACATATCTAGACAACCACAAAAGGCTATGGCCAAATCGCTAGAATCCAGTTATCTTATTAGTTTTGTCAAAGCTCTCAGGAACAGAACAAAGCAAGTGGTGCAAACAGCAATTAACGCATTTGCCCATTCGTTAACTAAGTGCACACCCCGTTCGAAGTACTATTTGGATTAAAAATCCGAAACGAAGCACAGCAGGGCGTGGTGAGAGTGATTGAGGAGGATATTTTAACTGTATTTGCAGATGAGCGGAATAAGGATAGGATGGAAGCGGATAAAGCTATTCAGATGACACAAGTAGAAAAAGAACTTGACAAAAAGCGCAAAGTTCATACTAGTTGCTAAGTTTGAATTGGTAGCGACTTAGCAGACGCAATTCGTGGCAGGCAAAAAGTTGTGCTGAGCAATTATAGGATCATATAAAACTGATAAGAATGATACGAAATTGAAAATGCAGCAGATTGTGAAAACAAATATGTACAAGTGCGGACAACATAAAGCCGTGGAAATACGGAAGATGCGCATATTTTAACATCTGAGTCAGATGATGGTGTGGGTGACCGAAAGTAAAAAAGTGCAAAGCATGTAAAGTTGAACATATCTAGACAACCACAAAAGGCTATGGCCAAATCGCTAGAATCCAGTTATCTTATTAGTTTTGTCAAAGCTCTCAGGAACAGAACAAAGCAAGTGGTGCAAACAGCAATTAACCCTTTCGCTACAAGTTTTTAACGGCTGCCTTGAAAAATCCAATTTCTTCAATACTTACTCTTATTTGCCCTAGGAATGACAATCTTTATTCGATTTTTTAATTTTTTCAACCTAAATGTGGTTTTTGGAATGTATCCATATGGATACAACTGTTGCCAATGGTAAAGAAAAATGCTAGAATTTTGTGTTGTTTTCAGTTTCAATTTTTATTTGTTTCAATAGTTAAAATACATAAAAATTCATTTAAATAAAGAAATAAATCGTAAATATACAATAAATAAAAATAATACACTTCAGACTCTTATAAACTAAAATAAATACAGACAAAAATCATACTTACTTACATACAATATTGATTTTAAGAATTTGATAGATAGTGAAAATCCCTGAAGTAATCTCTTGATCCATTGGGAATGCACAATAAAACATCGCATTTGGAGCACTTGTATCTTGTTTGTCCGCTACATCCTTGGAGTTTACATCTTCCTTTATCCTTCGTATGTTCCGGCCAATGTTGATTTCCGTCATATCGTACAGAAGTCAATGGTGAAGCCTTGCGAATTTTTCCGGAGGTCGTTGGACTTATGGAAATATCCTCATCTAAACATGATGTTGGACATCCACGTTTACGAGAGCATGCCTGTTGATTTGAACGAGCTATTAGTCCATTCGCAATATCATTACGAAAGCTCAACAGGTCCATATATTTATTTTTTGACCCACTACTTTCATGATCCATCCTGTATTCTAGCCACGAATTGCATACTGCTAAATCAATAAAATGGTCAAATATCTTTAAAGTCCACTTTCTAGATCTTATGGAAATTCTGTACAAAGACAACAGAAAATCCAATTTATCTACCCCAACCATATTTTTATTATATTCGCCTACTATGTTTGGTTGCACTATTTGATTTTTTTCTTTTTTTTCAGCGAAAAATCGGGATACTGCATTTAGGGGTTCATGACCATGGATTGATGAAACAAGTTGCACAATTCCTCCGTCAAGCCATCTGAGAAGAAAAATATTATCTGCTCTCTCTATACGGTAGTCAAAACTGCCTCGGCCTTCTTTTTGCAACTGCTTTTCAGTTTTGAAATCAATTTTTCCAAATCTATTTCCTCTGATGGTACCAGTAGCCCAAATGCCTTTTTGGCGTAGAACCGATATTAAATTTAAAGTGGAAAAATAATTGTCGAAATAAATTTTGTGATTTTTTTCCTCAGGAATGGGTTTAGAGAGGTGAAGGACTATATCAGAGCAAAACCCTAACTTCGAATCAGTTAGTATTGTGCCTTTTCCTTGATAAACTTCGAAGTCGTATATTATGCCTTTCGAGCTGCATAAGCCAAATAGTTTTATTCCCCATTTGATGGGTTTTTTGGGCATATATTGCCTCAAACTAGTTCTCCCTTTAAAGGGAACCATCATCTCATCCACACAAAGGTTTTCATCTTTTGGGAGAGTGTACATTTTCTGTGTAAATGTATTTATAATGGGACGAACTAGATATAGTTTATCGCTTTGTAGTGAATTTGTTGTAAACTTTAAACTATTTCTCAAATTATGGAACCTTTGTCTCGGCATATTTGCGGGAAATAATGGTATGACGGTACCCATTGTCCAATACATGCTCACTCGTGGGTAGCCAATAGTACCAATCATTATCTCTAGAGCAAGAAATCTCAAAAATTCTTGAGTAGTCAAATTTACGGATTTCCCATTTTTTATAATGGATGCCTGGTTTGTTGAAGACACTACCTGCTGAATAAGTTCTTCGGTAAAGTACTCCAAAAAATACTCTATAGGTAATTTAATGGATTTCTTTGTATACGTTTTAGTGAATATAGCCTCCAACGAAATTGGTCAACCTTTTTCAATACAATCTGTGGAGTTTGGAAAACAACACTATCTTGAACTACTGAACTATCTTGAACATGAACTGAATTGCTCTCTACTAATTCAACTTCCCCAGAACCCCCATCATTATCAACATCTATATCCTGTATGTTTATCTCGTATGGGTCTTCTCGGGAAAGCTCTTCTAATAAAAAGCTTTCATTGTTCTCAAACGCATCTAATAAATTGTTAGCCACGTCGTTTTCATCCAATTCATCTTCTAAGTCAGAAATATCGGAATCAACGAAAGTAGTTCAAATCTGTTCAATTTCGTTATCTCCTATATTTCTAGGCATTTTATTTTAAATTATATTCTTGTTAGAAGAGCTTGCAACAAACGTCTGCACGATAGCAGCATCAAACGCAAAATGAAATGTTTGTGTAGTGCGTACATCGTTTACATCCAAAACATACGTTTGTATCCATATGGATACAAGGAATATTTAAAAAATCGGCAAGGCTTTCACAGATACTAAATTAAAAAAAATAAGAATGCAAAGTTTTAAAATGAACGTTTTTCTACATATTTGATATGCTTAAAACGAAATATATGTTTACATATACATGTAGTTGCCATATAAGATACCCCCTTTCTCACCAAAAAAAAAAAAAAAATTGGTTCCTTTTTTTAAATGCTTGCTGTTTTCTATTATAGGAAAAAATAATAAATATTTTTATTTAAAGTGTTTCCTTAGACCATAAAAAATCATATTCAGTTGAAAACTAAGTTGTTTTTTTAGTGTGGAGATTGCTAGCCGCTCTCAAACTTTGGTGTATCCATATGGATACTATATAGCGAAAGGGTTAACGCATTTGACCATTCGTTAACTAAGTGCACACCGTTCGAAGTACTATTTGGATTAAAAATCCGAAACGAAGCACAGCAGGGCGTGGTGAGAGTGATTGAGGAGGATATTTTAACTGTATTTGCAGATGAGCGGAATAAGGATAGGATGGAAGCGGATAAAGCTATTCAGATGACACAAGTAGAAAAAGAACTTGACAAAAAGCGCAAAGTTCATACTAGTTGCTAAGTTTGAATTGGTAGCGACTTAGCAGACGCAATTCGTGGCAGGCAAAAAGTTGTGCTGAGCAATTATAGGATCATATAAAACTGATAAGAATGATACGAAATTGAAAATGCAGCAGATTGTGAAAACAAATATGTACAAGTGCGGACAACATAAAGCCGTGGAAATACGGAAGATGCGCATATTTTAACATCTGAGTCAGATGATGGTGTGGGTGACCGAAAGTAAAAAAGTGGCAACATTATCGGTTGCTTAATAGTCTGCAGGTGCTTTTCCCTTTCATTTACATCTATCTTTAATTGGCATAATTTTCGAAATCACTTGTTGTTTTTGTTGGTTTCCAACAGCCCAATACTCTGTTGTGTGTGAACCGGCTTTGATCCAACATTAGCACTCGCTGCAAGGCGCCCATTTGTGATCCTTCTCCGTTAACCACAACAAGGTATTCACAAGGTTTCAAACAACATCATCCATATCCCCAGGTGACGACATCTTAATTGAAACTATGGCGGAAAACTTAATGTGAAATAGCAAAGTGTCGGAGCAAGACTCGAGAAAAAAGTTCGGCGTTGATACATAATAAATCACAAGTGAGTGGAATTTTTTGAGTTCTTATGCTAATGATGTGCATTTGTGTTTATACTTAATTAAGTATGTAAGTGATTGTGTAACCCGGGCGGTGGAAAAAGTTGCAGCAAAACCCCTTTTTCAAGACCTGCTATAAGTCTATTAAAATGTGATACCTTCAAGTAAATTAAATACATATATACAGTTATTTCGCATATACATATTCTTTAAGCATCGCTTAATTTATCTTCGATCCGTTTAAAATCATGTGTTTTATATACATATAATGCATGGTCACCTCCTCGTGGCGCATCCTGTGTAACGCTAAATGATCGTACGGCCTTGACGGTCTTACCCTGAACGGTAACAACGCCTTCTTCGTCCATGGACTACTCTTTCGTTTACATTTCCTTGATTCTGTTTGCTTTGGGCTTTCGGCTGTGGTATTCTATCACCACAATATGTTGGGGTGAAACTCAGCAGAAATGGCTGGTAGGCTAATGCCACCGCCGTGTTAAGTTGGTGGTGTAGGTGCGGTTGAGAGGACTCCCGTACTTACGTCTGGTCTGGCTCTGAACGTTCATCTCATAAACGTGTGCGTCAACCCTCGCATGGCCTTTCTGCTTCGGCATAGACAACCATGGGACCATTTCTTCAGGACGACTACACTTTCGGGCTTTGGATAGCGGCTCTGAGTTGGGACCCAGTGAAAATTATGAACTCTAAAAATTCAAGTAAAGTTTCGAGCGGTAGAGGGGCGGGCGAAACCGCCTCCCTCCGCTAGTTCTGTACGGGGGACGGCCGTTGTGGTCAAAGCTAAAGGTGGTGAAGGAGTGTCGAAGCCGACATCCAGGGTCGCGGTTAAACCGGGGGATACAGTCACTGCCACCCGCGTTGTAGAGGGGAGAGTCTTTAAGAGGATTTCGTGCGCTGACGAGCGGTCGGCCACACTCTATAAAGCTGCGGTTTCCTTGGTGGAGGAGGTCTGGAGGAAGGTTTTGCCTTTGCGTCCGCGGGCTCGCTTCTGGCTCCCTGCGGAGCCCTCCACACCAGGAGAAATCGAGCAAATCCTACGTTATTGTAATTCGAACCTTCCTGCGCACAATTGGAAGGTCGTTCAGTTTGAGGGGTCCGAGGAACCATATCGGCAAGGTCTGATTCTACTTAGCGCGGAGTCCCTCGGTCCTCTCGCTAAACAACAGGAGGTCATATCCTATGGCATCGGGAAGGTAGTCCTTAAGTGACGCCCTCCTTCCGGGTGGACCGGAGATGGTGCCGGAGGTCTGCGGGCCTGATCCGGAAGAAGCGGTGGAAGATATGGAGGTCTCCATGAGCACGGTGGTAGATTCCGTCAGGTCGGACCCCGAGAGCGCTGGGGGGGTCTCCTCGGCCGCGGGGTCCGTCCTCAGTCTAAACAGGCTGTTCGATGGGGCGGAGGAGGAGAGGCTACTTGCCTCGGATAGCGAGGACGCTGGCGCGGTGGGCTGGAGGAGATTACTGAGGATGATAATCCTGCAGATCAATCTCCAGCACTCTCATGCCGCGTCCGCCAATTTGACGCTCCACCTCGGACAAGGTGGGGCAGATGTAGTCCTGATCCAGGAACCATGGCTGATGAGTAATGGTGTTTCTGGTATCGGGACAAAGAAGAACAAGCTTCTGGTGTCCAGTAACGCAGGTAAACCTAGAGCTTGTATGTTCGTCAGGCGTGAAAGAAATACATTTTTTCTGTCTAATTTCAGCAATGGAGAATTGCTAACAGAGAGACTCTAGGGCGGGGCCGGAAAACTTTGGCTCATCTTCGCGTGAACCGCTCACGATGATGAGGTGGAACCACCTCCAGTAATGCTGAGGAGTACACTGGCGAAAGCGAGGCGTAGGAAAGCCTTGCGACCTGTTGGAAGAGCGTCGTCTACTCTGGACGATACGCTCCTTTAAAGCGTTTAAGTCGCTGGGACCTGATGGAATCTTTCCCGCTCAGTTACAGAGTCTGAACGAGTGTCGTGTCGGTGGTTGGCGCCTATTTACGCAAGCTGCATATGTAGGGGCTATATTGCCAGACTTTGGAGGAATGTGAGGGTTACGTTTATTCCCAAGGCGGGCAAGAGCTCTCATGTATCCCCAAAGGACTTTAGGCTTATCAGCCTCTCTTCTTTTCTGATGAAGACCCCGGAGAGGCTGATTGATCTTAATATAAGGGATGGGATTCCTCATGCGCGATTGTCGCGTGCTCAGGATGCTTACACGAAGGGCAGGTCTGTGGAAACGGTTGTTAACGTCATTGAAGAATCTCTTGAACGCAAGGACTTTGCAGTCGGTGCTTTTCTGGATATAGAAGGTGCCTTTAATAACATTCAGCCACAGCAATGGTCGGATCCCTGGCGGAGCTTGGGGTTGAACCGGGTCTTCTAAGGCTCGTCAACCACCTTCTCTGGGACAGAACTGCCGCAGTGCCTCCATTCCACGAAGGGTGAGTAGAGGCACTCCACAAGGAGGGGTTCTCTCACCACTCCTTTTGGTCGTTGTTATCAATGGCGTCCTGAAGGAGCTGGAAAGGGAAGGCTGCACGGGTATTGCCAATGCTGACGATGTTGCTCTCATTGTCAGGGGTCAGTTTTTGAGCACCCTTTTTGATATCATGCAGGGTTACCTTAACTTGATCGTAAAATGGTCGGCAGATTGTGGGCTCGCGATCATTCCTAGCAAACCGGAGCTCGATATCAAAATAGTGAGTGCAGTCTTCCGCACATTATGTTCATACGTACATATATACCTACACACACACATACGTATATACACACATACGGCCGCCGTAGCAGAGTGTGTAAGTGTGCGCGCTTTATTCGGTAGGTCTAGGGTTCGAATTCTGGGCGGAGCAAGTAACATCAAAAATTAAAGAAAAAGTTTTTTCTAATAGCGGTCGCCCCCCGGTGAGTTTGTAATGAACATGTAATTTATTTTCCGTGTTTACTCAAATATTAGCCGCAACTTTTTTCAATTTGTCAAAACTCGAAAACCAGGCACGGCCTTCAACTAAGCGCGGCTTATAATCACGTAAATACGGTGACTCGAATAGGATATTTTTCAAAAACCTAAGATTATGCTCAGTTTTTCTAGATCAAAACTGATTTCATTTGGACGAACCATCAAAATGGCTGCCGATTTTATTAATCGAGAAAACCCGATCAGACTGATTATACACTTACGGAAAACATACGCCAAACAAACTCAGCTTGGGTTTTATTTTGAATTGACAATGTGTCAATACCAAAATAAAATATTAATGGTTTTGACGAGATTTTAGTACGATTCAGATTAGATTAAATAGATTAAAATATTATCAGCTCTCCTTGATTTTAGTACGTGATCATGTCGTTATTCTCTACATCGTGTGATCTTTTTAATTACAATCTTAGAAATCTCAAGATGAAACGTGCTTATCCAAGCGGTCCTGAGAAAAGGCGAGAAAAAAATAAAACAGAGGAATCAGCCAAAAACAACCAACAATCAAAAACCGAACAAAGTAGTATCGAGAATCAAGCTTTGTATCACGAATTCACATTATCTGCCATCGCAAAAACTCGTTCCAAGCCAAATATCATAATCTTTAAATATCAAAAGTAATGTTAAGCATTATTCTTGAAACGAAATTTCAATCATAACTCTTCAGTCGTGTTTTTGACCTGAATCAGCTTAATTTCATAATAGAACCCTCCAATATAAACTGTGATTTCTCTTCAGAAACACTAGAAGAGAAGGAAAATTCAGATGTTGATGAAGATAATGAAGAACTTCAAGATATAATACCTGTCCAGGAAGAAAATTTTACCGCGGACTTAGAACCAGGTAAAACTACTAACAATATGAATAACTCAGATTCTAATGAAATTATCCTTTTAGAACAAAATGAACTCCCCGATTCAGTTACTGATTCAACAGTAAAAATGAATTTGAATGCATCCAGGTCTCTTCAACCGTAAGAACCTTTTCAACAGGTCTTCACCAGAGTAATCGCAGTTTCTCAGAGAAGTATTATTCTGTGGTAACTAAATCAGGTCACGGGATCCGAAGGAACTGGCTGTTACATTCTGTCAGTAAAGACGTTGTTTATTGTCTGACTTGGTGGCTATTTCCTCAAAAGGGATCGCCTGAAAATCCGTGGAGTACCACCGGCGCCAGAGGTTGGAAACACCTATATGAGCGCATTAGATCTCACGAAACATCTGGACGTCATGCAGAATCTTGCGCAATTTATGAAATGTGTCGGTAAAATGAAACCGTCGATATAGCTTCTTAGAAATCATTGCGTGAGGAACATAATTTTTGGCGCAAAGTTCTTGAACGGATCCGAGATGTGGCAATGATGCTGGCAACGTGTAACCTCGCTTTTTGGGGTTAGAAAGAAACTACGAGGATTCAAATAAGGGCAATTTTTTTTTCAGTCATCAATCTGTTCGCCCAATGTGACCCGGTTTTAAGCGAATTGTTAGCAAAGCCTTTAGGTTCTGTTAAATATTTAAGTCCTCAAATACAGAAAAAATTCATTTGTCTCTTGGGGCAAGAAATTCATGAAAATATTGTTCGCGACCTGAAAGATGCTCCATTCTTTCCATTTATTTTGGATAAAACTCAAGATGCCAGCAAAATTGGACAATTAGGTTAGGTTCACCGTTACGTGAGTACATTTACAATGATAAAGGGGAGCCAGTGGATATACAAATCAACGAGATATTATTTACTTCTTTTACTGCTGAAAAAGATCAATCTGCTTCAGGCCTCGAAAAAGTTGTAATCGATTCTATACAGAAGAAGGGTCTTGATCTTCCAAAATGTCGAGGTAAAGCATACGACGGTGCATCAGTCATGAGTGGCGCTTATGTAGGTATACAACAGAGAATTAAAGGTTACGTTCCTCATGCACATTTTGTTCATTGCGCTAGTCATAACTTGAACCTTGTTTTGAAAGACGCGGTATCGTGCAATAGAGAAATTGAAGAATTCTGCGAAACGTTTTTTTCGGTCACAGTATAAGTCGTTGTGATCAACTACAAAGCGTTTACGAGAAAGTCATACAGGCTCTCAAAACCTTGAATCCAACTCGCTTTGCTGGAAGATTCATGCTTTGAAACATGGGTTGCGATGCGATGCTCTCAACTGTTTAAGCCAGATAATATTAAAAGCCAAAACATCTGCTGAAAGAAACGCCTCGTTGAGGATTAATAAAAAAATCTAGAATGTTAATTTTGTTCCTTCTACTTCTTCAACAGTTAATTTAACTTCCAAGCAATTGCAGTCGGAAAAAATTTATATGCTGTTCGGACATGATCAATTGCAAAATGCTCAACAATATGCGATGTATGGAAAATACCGAAGAAGTTTGTGAAAAAAGATCACGTAAAGTCAAGAGTCACTTTGATGAGCTGTGCCAAGATGAAAGATCTAATGATCCTCAACAGCGCTTCTGAGTGTCAATTCTCTATACGATGATTGATACCATATATTCGCAACTTGCAAATAGATTTTCTGGAATGAAATATGTTTTGGATATATATCGAGTGCAACAATAACAGCTGCTAGGACCTGCTTCAATTGAAGATTTAGAGGAAAAAGCTCATGAGTTCTCAAAAAAAAAATGTCGGAGGATATATCGTCTTCACTTTCCTTTGAATTGCTTTCTATCAGGTCTACGTTGCAGAAAGAAATTATCCCTATGAAAGATGTCAAAGAGTTGGCTCAAGTGTTGATTATTTAGAATGCCTCATTGCCTTCCAGTTATCCAGATTTTTGCACGGCTCTTCTTATGATTCTCACAATTCCCGTCACTACGGAAAAGCTGAGTGAACTTTTTCAAAATTAAAATTGATCGAATACTACTTGGTAAGCATGATGGTGCAAGAAAGGTTGAGCAACTTGTCACTATTATCCAATGAGACTCAGAGAGCATGCAAAACTGAGTTTAATAAAGTGGTCAAAAAATTTACGTCCGTGAAATCAAGAAAAAAGTATTTCCAGTAGATACTCTAGTTATAGGCACTCATCTCTATTGTATAAACAACTATTAGAGAACAGCGTATTGCATACTTATAGGAGTATAAAGCGCAAGTTCTGTCCCTGCTTGGAGAAATTTGGGTCAAAACAAAAGCAGCGTATGAGAAGGTTATCGATTCAATTAAAGCGAGGAGGGTCTAGAAACAGTCAAATCAAAATATTCAGTCGTTTTAAAAAAATTCCTTTCTTGTTTAGTTTGGAAAACAACTTTGGATAATCTTGTCCTGTCCAAGTAGGCAATTTTAATAGTAATAATTTCAGTCTTCCTTCGTGCGACACCAAGGGGTTTCATGGCGATTATGTGTAATGACCGACTTTCCGCGATCTATTTACGGCAATTTATATAGTCAATGCGCGCTTGAGTAACGTTGAAAAGCATATTATTCCCAAATAAAAACCTGGCCTCAATCTCAATAAATTACAGTCGTTTCAAATTATTTAATGTAATGAAATAATCAATGAGTTTACAGCAGTAAAAATTTACTGTGCTAAAGTTGTGTTTATTTCACTCTTCGTTTTTATTTAAACTATGTGCGCGCTTCATGTGATTAAGCTTTTTGCAAAGAATTAAAGTTTTCGTTTTGCGTATAAATAACAAACAAAGAACTTGGAATGCCATTTCTTGAACAGGCCACGAATAGCTGTCCATGTGAAAAAGACGGCTTCGTCAATTGTAATCCGCAAACTTAAAGCATTTGTCCTTGGGCTTTATTGTTGGACATGATAAAATATTGCAAACGTCTAGTTGTGATAGTATAGCTAGTGGCATTTTTCATCTTTAAATCGCAGCAATTGGACGACTAGAACAAACAAAATTCAAAGCAAATTCACACACGCCCTGACGCAAAACAAGTAATCAAAAAAAAATTGAATCCATACCGTGAAATAAATTGCAAATCGTTTTAACGCGAAAAAGCCAAGTCACATGATCGAATGGTTTTGGCAGACAAGATCAATGATTCGACCGATTGGATGCGATTGAAATCCCGCAATTTCTGTGCAAAAAAGTTAAATTTCAGTCCAATTTAACGGAAAATTCGTATTCAAAACAAAAACAATAACACATACATACCTATGCTTTCAGTACTTCACGGTGTGCGAAAAATTCAATGCTCAATGTGGATGCGATATTCCGAACGGTCAGCGAACAAATGAAATTGCAATCGAAATGGCGGCTAAAATGATTGAGGGAAACAAATTTCATGTATTTGAAAATAAATATTCCCTTTTAATATGAAACGAAATAACACTGAAACGCAAATAAAGACAGATAGCCAATACACGATTGCATTCTGGCACCTTAAAACACCTTTCGCACCGTAAAACAATCATTCAATTCTACTCTATGTAAGTATGTATATCAGTTATACCTATACCTAATTTGAAGCAAACTGGACTATATGACTTTTTTTCGAATCGATCGGTCCCAGGTCTACCTACCGGAAAAAAGTATCCTATGCGTTAATCCAGGCGATAGGATATCTGGATGCAAAATTTGAAGCAAATCGGAACATAAATATGATTTTTTCTAATAGATCCGTTTCTGATCCGCCTAACGGAAAAAAGTACCTTATATATTAATCCAACAAATAAGCTATCTACTGCTCGTTATATGTTACAACGAGCGAAGAATTGTGCATGCTTTAATGCGCACTCCAAGTCTTACAAGTTAAAAAAAAACTTTAATTACTGGAGAATTCAATTCAGTTGAAAGGCCACAAGTTCAGTGTGATTAAAAATTTATTTTTATTTTTATAATATAACCCATGAGGGAGTTCGACTGCCTTAAAGGGCACATGGGCCATTTTGCTAGTTCTAAATTAGCAAATTTGTATTCGATTGTGCTAGAACGGACTGCCACTTCACACCTTTGTATTACCAACAGATATAGCCGGTATGCGAAGTCGTTGAACAAGGCTTCAGCAAATTTTGCATGAATGCAATAGAGCTCTGCAGAGTCTGCAGAGTAAGGTCTGAAATTCCACACGCGTGAAATTAAATGGGGTGTACTCCCGATGGAAGTGGAACTTAAAGTTTTTAACACCAGCTTCCCACAGTCCGCACATACGTGGCGCGCCGATCATGATGTTGGTATGATTGACTAACTATCTATTTCGTGGGAACCCGAAATAAGTTCCATTATCAGAAAACATTTTTACCAGACAACTTCTTTTCGATACAAAACGGGAAAACGTGCCAAGAAAGGATTCAGATGACAGGTCACTTGTGGCATTTAAATGGATTGCTTTGGTTGAAAAACATACAAAAATACAAACATATCCTTTGGTGATTCTGCAAGCTCTGCCGGAAGGCGTAAGGTAAACTGATTGACACCATTCAAAGTAATCTGATTAATGTGATTAATTTATGGTAGATGTGATGATGTGATAGCTGCTATTTCGGAGATCACCACATCTCCTCATCAGACTTATTTCTGTCCAGACTTTACCAAGCTTCGAACCATGGTACACGGAGTTGCGACTGGTGCCTCTGCCGGCTGCAGATGCGAAGGATGGGGCAACATGAAGAGCATCGCACCTTGTGATGTATACTACAGCTGCGATGTAAAATGCGCGAATTCGGGGTTGGATTTGTCCTGGGAGGGAGATTGTGCCGTCTCGTACAGTAGCTTACCTCAATGGACTAACGTCTCACATCAGAGCGAGAATTTTCAACATTTCGCTTATTTGCCCCCACACTCCTACGGAAGAAAAGGACGAAGTGACCAAAGGTAATTTCTATGGGTACCTTCAGCGTCACTACATAAAACTCGTGCTAGGCGATTTTTTTTATTATTTGTTTATTTGATTAAAATTAATAAACTTAATTACTACAATAAACAGTAGTACAGCGATAATATATAGTTACGTACTGTGTCTCTAGACGAGCTCTCGAGTACTCCGCTATCAATAATCAGTAACATTTTATTAACTAATGATATTGTTTATATCTTAACTTAACACAAGCGATTGATACATGATAATTTTTAGCTTGTTATTTAGAAGATTTGAAGAAAAAATCCTTTCATAAGTATAAAAGACTCATTTGTTTTCAAGATTTGTAGGTTGATATGGTCATAAAAATACAAAAACTTATCGAGATGAATACTAAGATATTTCACTCTCTCCTTGCGCTGGATTTGGATATTTGCTTGATTGGATTTTGTGTTGTATAAAACTCCTTCCATTTTTTAAACGCATGAGTTACATTTATTAACGGGAGAGCGGAAAAGGATGCTTTCGCATTTGCTAATATTTATTTTGAGGTGCCAGTTTATTGTATAAACTTCAACAGTATTGTATTTGAGTTGTAGGTTCCTATTAACGCTATCGATCGTTCTGTCGGTGTGGTATATGACAATGTCGTCGGCGTAGGCTACAATGTTGTCCATTTTTTGTACTAAGTCGAGGATGAAAAGATTAAAGAGAGTTGGAGCATTTACTGTCCCTTGTTGCAAGACATTTACTACGTGAAATTCGCGCCTGCTTTTTGTATTATTTATGTATACTGAGAATTTGTTGCCGGATATCATGTTATAAATCAGTATAATCAGGTGAAGAGGGAATTTGTAGCCAATGAGCTTACATATTAACCCTTCGATCCATACTTGATCGAATACTTTCTGAAGATCGAGGAAGCATGCAATAGTGACGTATTTCTCATTCCAGTTCCAGCTTATTTCGGAGACAAGAAGATTAATGGCGTGTATAGTTGAGTACCTGAATTGCTTAGGGCTTATTAAGTTGTTGGTTTTAGTAACCTAATTTATATTTATGTATACAAATCAGAACTTCAAAAACTTTGCTAATGTTTGGTAGCAAAGTCGAAGGTTTTCCAAGGTATTTTTGTCCATATCTTTCTTTGGTATCACAATTAATTTGGCTGTTTTCCTGCTGGGTGGGAAGTAGGCATTGTTTAACACATTATTGAATATCGTGCAATATTCTAATATTAGTTCTGAGGGGAAGTTTTTTAGAAAGAAACTGGGTATTTGGTCTAAGCCGGATGAAAAATTACCTTTTAGTTTAGAGAATATGTCTGTAAGGTCATTGGGATACACAAAAAAGTTCTCAGTATCGTTTAAATTATTGGCTATTTTGTCGGTATTAAAGTTTGTTTTAGTTGCTCGGGTGCTGTTGAATAAAGTTTTCGTTTCCAAAAACTTTTTGAAGCATTCTTGTACCTGCAAGTGGACTGGATTGTTGGGTTTACTTTCTTTTGAAGCATGAACTGCTTCGAAATAAGTCTCGACTATTTCATTTATAAATTGGCTGTTATTAATAACGTAGTTGTTTTTAACAAAGTCTTTTTGTAGCAGGTTGCGGTCCAAGCCAGCTTTTTGGATTATGTGGGATGAGGTTAAGGGGGTATTTATATGACTGATTGTATTATTGTTATCTTTTACGATAGTTTTTTTAATAACGGAAAATTTGGAGCCATCGTTATTCTTCAGGGTAGCAAGTCTTTGTTCGAGATGGTTGTTAAAATGTTACTTAATATTGTCATCTATTAGTTTTTTTTATAAGTTTCAGTTTTGCATTTTCTAATTGAAGTGTCGTAAGAGGTAGGTAAATTTGAAGTCGATTGTGTTGTTTGATGTCTGAGAGGCTTTTACTTTTTTCTGCTAATAGTTTTTTTTATGATAGGCAAGTTTACAAGAGTTTGAGTGGGGCTATTGATATTTACTTTTGGTACATTATTTTCTATGGCTTTTAAAATAATATTTTTTAAATGGAGCAGGTGGTGACCAATTTCGGTGTTGCTCAAGTTACTGTCATTTGGTACAAGGGATTTTATCTGAAGTTGAATGTTAAGATCTTTTTTAAATTTTTTCTAGTTAGTCTTTTTGTAGTCAAATGTGGTTTTTATTGGGTTACCTAACAAGGTAAAATAGTTTGTGTTGTCTCTATTAGTTGCTACGATTTGAATAGCGCAGTGATCGCTATAGTAGTCAATGCATCTCAAGCAGTTAACTGTGCTATTGGCTCTGTGAATATCTACTATTCCGTGATCAGCAATGCAAATATCTAGGAAGGAGTTAGCTCTTTCGTAGGATGGAGAAACCGAAGCGTACATATTGCATCTGAACTTTATTGCGATGGAGGTCAGCCAGTTTTTTAGGGCCTGCCTTTAGGGTTGTTTTGTGGGTTACCCCAGTCAGTGTGTTTACTATTGAGATCACTAGCTAATATGTAATAATGGTTGGGGTTTTGTAGGTTTATGGATTCAAAGATTGTGTTGAGTTCAGATTTAAATGTGTCATTATTATTTCCTGACGGGTAGTAGGCTGAAATTATATACAAGATGTTATTCGGAGTATGCCTCCATATGTATTTTTATTACACAAGACAGTAAATAGGTTAAAGCATCGATTTGGTGGTGGAAGACTTTCGTATATCTTATATTTTCACGAATTAGAATTGCAGTTCCTCCCCCTCTCGCTCCTAACAATCTATCTTTTCTTATTAAATTATATCTTGTAAATTTTAGTTTATGTCTTGTGTTAAGTTTAGTTTCGTTCAACAGAACAATATCGGGATTATTATTTATTAAGAACTTACTTAGCTCTATTCTCCTGCTTATATTAATAAGCGAGTTGACATTAAGGGAAATTATGTTTAACTGGGGTTGGGTAATAGTAATAGGGTGGTCTAAGTTCATGATGAGTCTATTATATTGTAAATAGCATCAACTCAAGCCATTTGTATTTCCAGCTGCTTCTGCTGAACTGTTAATAATTTGCTTAGGGATAACAATGTATATTTTAGTTCTTCAAATAATGAATTTGGACAATTTTGATTATTGGTGTCAGCAAATACATCAGTTGATTGTTTAGTGGCATTTGCATAACTTAAATTAGAGTTAGTAAATTTTTGGTTAGTGTTTATTTCCGCAGCAATTAGATTTTGTTTTTTCACTCTAATTTTCTGTTGAAGCTCTTTATGTCGCTGACAGCCTTTGTACGATGCTAGGTGCCCAAAGTTCTTGCATAAGACACAATACACCTTTCCATTTTCGGTTGAGTTTGCGTCTAGTGATGTACAATCTCCGCTTTTATGTGATCCGCTACATTTCACACATCTTGGTGGTAGGTTACAATTGGCCGCGCTGTGAAAGAAACTTTGACAGTTTTGATTGCTTTCAATTCATTAACGTTGCTTTCGGCACTTGCTTGAACCATGAACATAGGTAGTTTTATATTGCGTTGCGTAGAGATTTTGGTGGTGAATAGGTTAACTTTAAGAATTTTTAGGTTATCGTTTTGGTAGGTACAAAGTTCATTAAGAATTTCTTCGGGGTCGGTATTGCCGTTTAGCCCTTTCAATATATACGTTTTTGTTTATAAACATTTAGGCGTATAAGAATAGAATTTTACTTTTGATTTTTCTAAGTACCCTCGGACTTTTCTATAGTCAATATTGGTTGGGAAAATTGCTAATTTGTTTTGATTATATACTTTGATTTTAAATTGTGTTATGTTTAGACCGTCTTTTATTAATTCTATGATTCGTTTTGATTCGATATCGAATGTGTTTATTGGAGGAATGTTTTTGCTGTTAATTTTGGGTTTGACATTTGTTTTCGATTTAACTTCACTAGTGTTGTTTTTGTGAGAGGCGAAGGTTGGAGTTATTGTTGCCGTTAAACTTTTTGTTGGGGTAGAGATATTTTTTGCTGTATTGCAAGTTTCATTTTGCTTATATTCGTTGCTTAGTTTATCGGAGCGAACATGATGTTTTTCCAGTGTTTCATTGCACTCTCCTAGATCGTCGTCTAGTATAGCGTAATAATTGTTTTTGTTTTTTCGACATTGTGTGCTCAAACACGTTATCGCTTTTTCTTTTTCTATTTAAGTTTATCGTTGCGACGTTTTTAACATTGTTTGTAGAATTAAGCGCATTGCGCTCACTCATTATAAAAAAGAATCACTTTTCACTAATTATAAACCACGCTTGACACCTTCGAGAAAAATTAAATGATATGGATTTGTTATGGCTTTACACTCCACGGTATGTGCTTACGCTATGTCGACCCTTTAGCGACTCTGACGCGCTAGACGATTTTAATGCCTAATTAGGGAAAGGATCTTTGGTCCCACAGACGACTGAGGCTGATCGAGTTCGCCGGGCCCAAAACATGGTAGTATGTATTACCAGGTTCAAGCATAAACAGATCCATCAAGCTACATGACTATCTCTTGATGGAAAAACACGAAATAAAATTGATCTTATTGTGGTAGACGAGAGGCATATTTCTTAGACCTGCTCACTATTCGGGGAGCTAACATCGACAAGGCTCATCATCTTGTCGCAGTCAAGATTCGAACGCACCTCTGTGCCACAAAAAGTGCTCAACGTCTAAAAGCTGAAATCAGAACAGATATCCAACTCTTTCGCTAGTCGACTTGCACTCCAGCTCTCTGAGAGCAAAGTTCAACAAACACATATCTGGGGTTAACGGGACTACATTTTTCGCTCATTACGTACCGCTTCTGAAGAAGTCATTGGGTTTCTGTAAGCCCGAAAGAACGACTGATAAAAAAATGCAGCACCGCCATGGAAAAAAAGCTTCTATAGGACCACGCTGCGATCGGCCGCAATACAAGCTATGCAGAAGAGATATCGGGAATTGAAGAAGGAAGCGAGGCGCATCTTCTGAGAAAAGAAGAGAGAAACCGATATGCGCGAGTGTGAGGAGCTTGAGATGTTAGCGGATACGAAAAACGTTGGAAAACTCTATCAGAAGGTACGGAGACTTACCGGAGGTTTTAAGAACGGGGCAGTTTCCTGTAAAGACAACCTGATGTGCGAGATCCAGAGTAAACTCAAACTGTCGAGGGATTCCGTCTTCACGCTGTTTAATGGTAGTAACGAGGAGAACATCGAAAATGATGAACCCGAACCTCCAATCAATGAAGACATGGATAAAGCTCGAATGGCAATAGCTCGGGTAAAGAGCAATAAAGCCGCTAGTGCTGCTGTTTAAGTGTGGCAGCTAGGGGCTAGTAAAGTGTCACACACCGAAGGACTTCAAATCCGCTTTCGATAGCACGAGAAGAAGCTTCCTATTGCCGCAGCATCTGAATTTGGTATCTCAACAAAACTAACACGGCTACATAAAATGACGTTGAGCAACGTCACTAGCTCCGTCACAATTAGGAAGGACCTCTCCGAGGTGTTTGATACCAAACAAGTTTGCAGACATGGTGACTCTCGCAACTTCCGCGCCGTTACTTCTTCCCTTTCCAAACTAGAAGCGAATTGGTATTGAAGAGGACGAGGGCAAAACAAAGTACATCACCCTCAGACTTATGTCATTTAAATTGGTGCTCGCTCAGTAACTCGACTGCATTTATAGCAGCTAATGTCAATTCCTCAGCTGAGATTCATATCATAGATAGTTTTTTAGTGTTAATTTACTTAAAATTAAAAGTCTTAACAGAATTCTAGACTTAGTGCTTATCTCCAATAATATTAATATATATCGGAGTAAATTACACTAATCTCTCAAACTGGCAAACATCATGGTCCTCTTGTTCTCGAGTTGGAGTTCTATGAATTTGTTGATATGCTTGATGACCCCAGCATAAAGTTCAATTATACCGCGTAACATTTCTCAAAAATTAACAAAATCTGGCCTCGTTTGGATTGGTGTGATGTCCTCCATGGCAATGATGTTTCTTTTTGCTTTCACAACTTTAAAACTAAACTATTTGAGTTGTGCTTGAAGTACGTTTCCATCTTTAAAAAGAAAGCGTATAAAATTCCATGGCATACCAATCGGTTAAAGCCCTTAAAGGGTTTGAAAAAAAAATTTGTAAATTGTATAAGAAATCGAATAATCCACTGCACTATTTCAGTGCCATTTAAAGGAATTCAATAGCTTAAACAAATTCTTATATAAAAAGTATATTTTGAACCTCGAAACCAACATAATCTCAAAATCTAAAGCGTTTTGGAGATTCTTTGAGTCCAAAAAATCTTGCTTGTCAGTCCCAGTGAATGCGTTCCATAATGGAAATTTCTCAAACTTGGCTGATGATTCTGCCAATCAATTCGCTGAGTTTTTTCTCCTCTAATTTTTAAACCGACTTGTACTTGGTCACTACTCCTCTTGCTTCTTGGAGTGACTCGTCGCTAAATTTTTGGTCTTTGTGTTTATCCATTACTGACGCAATTAATGCTTTCAATAAGCTCAAGCCATCATCCAAATTCGACTCGGGTGGCCATTCGGCAATCTTAACGTAAAATTGCTTATGGCTTGGTGAGCCTCTGGCAATAATTTTTAATATGTCTTTTGAGAATGGTACTTTCATCGATGATAGGAAGTTACGCCTATTAAAAGTTATATTTCGTGGTCAAAGGCCTAATTTCCATCAATCAGCATGGTTTCGTTTCGAAACGTTCTACAGTCACAAATTTGTCCATTTTCAGTGAATTCTGCATTTCTACTTTCCAAAAGAAATGTCAAGTAGGTACAATCTATACAGATTTTTCGAAGGCATTTGACAAATTATCCTACCGTATGTTTTTGCTGAAATTTAGGCCACTGGGTTTTCATTCTACGTTTTTGTCATGGGTTTAGTCATATTTATATAATAGAGTCAATGTGGTAGTTGTTGACTGTGTCACATCTCGTTCATTTACTGCGTCCTGTGGTATTCCGACTTCTTGGACCCCTCTTTTGTACTCTTTTCATTAATGATATTGAATCGTGCTTTCATTTGCAGAATACTTTTTGTATGCGGATGACCTTAAGATTTTTGCGATTGTTAATACCTCTCTTGACTCTGAAAATTTGCAACATAATCTAGATAAGCTTCATAACTGGTGTTCTTCAAATCGTTTGTCATTAAAAATAAATAAATGTTTCCATGTAAGGTTTGCTAAGTTAAAAACTTATCTGCTGACTTCCTATAGTATTGCCGGCTCTGCCCTGAGACTCTTTGATGAACTTAAAGATTTAGGCGCAATTTTTGCTTCTACGTTAAATTTCACTTCGATGTTAGCTTTCCTGCAGGGTAACTGCTCTGTAACGGCTTTTGTTTGGAGGCCTTATTAAAAAGGCTCCTCCAATCGTCTAGAAAGGGTTCAAAAAGTTTTTCTTCGATTTGCACTCTCGATGTCTATAGATTGACTTAAAATCCCTTGAGGGCGGAAGAGCTATACTATCGTGTTCGTTTGTCATTGGTATCATTTCTGGGATTGATTGTCCTACGCTTCTAAGTAAAATTCAGATTTATTTTCCATACAAGAATCTCAGGCAATTCGGAACCTCACACAATGATTTTTCCAGAACCAACTATGGAGGAAATGACCCTATTTCAAGGGCATGCTGTGATTTAAATGCGTTCTTCATTTATTTTGCTTCTGATTTCACGTGGGCGTATGCCATCTTAATAAACCATCTTACATCTGTTTTCTCTCAACTTTTACCTATACTCTGCATGAATTTGTAATTTCTAAGACAACATAGAAATTTACATGTATCAGATAATAAGTGACTTATAATTAAATTTTTCTATATGTCTAGTCTGCAAGATTTTTTTGTAATCGTATAGTTAATAAAGAATAAAGAAATCTAACGAAGAATCTGTCGTTAATTATTGGCGCATTGAAATCTCTTGCGTGTTCACCCACAGCTTATCAGCTCTGATTATAAATTTGTGATTATTGGTTGGCATCTGGTCTATTACTTTTTTAAACAATAAAATCAATTTTTTATGTTGATGAAAAAAGATGTTGGTCTACTTCTTGTTGGGAATCGCCAATGGAATAAATCTGAAGAAATTTAATGGTCTGTGTTCGGCATTGGCAATAGAGACCATGCTCGGTGGAATATTCGACCTTGAATAAGGATAATGTAATAAAAATGACAACGATATGTACGATGTGTAGGTCTCGAATGGTGTGAGCAATAATTGTGTTCTAATCACGTTAAGAGTAGGCATGAAATTATATTGACGTCATTTGAAAGGGTGACAATTTAACTCTTCCACTTGCACAACACAGTCTAGGAGCTTAATTTTTGAATTCATTGATTTACAACGCAAGCACACAGTGTTCATATATGCAGTATCAACATATTGGTTTGTAATGTTATCGATTCTAGCGTTGTAACGGATGGCAGCTTGATGAGTATTTGATACAATATATGTTTGCCTTCTTACACGGCTATTCAAATTATCTGTCACGCGGTCGTGATATGTTATATGTACTACATGAACTTTCAGGTTTTACCGAACTTACAGGAAGTTACAGAAAAAACGTTTCCATACATACAGTTCTGTAATGTAGATCGATTGGAGAGTTTTGTAGAGAATGAAATTGCAAGATTTTACCCGAACTTTTTCTTCGAGTAAAACCCTGAAGAGTGTCAAAAATTGTAAGTTGGCCAGTTTATAGCGAAAAATATTAAAGCCAATTTTAATCAGCAGCACTTGAACTGAATTAAACTTATTTTTAATTTAAAAGAAAACTGTTTAGCGTTTTTACAGGAAAAATGTTTTCTTGTGACCCAGTACTTTTTCGTTGTTAGGCTCTTTTTTCTCTCACTCTGAAGAGTAATTTTACAGGAAAGGTACTGGAACAGAGCTATTATCCGATGAAGTCTTATTCAACCCATATCATGCTCGTTTAAAGTCTCCCTTTCGTCTTGGGTGCGCGTTGAACATATTTGTGATATGTGATTCCGCTCGATCTCGTTTCGATATTCGTATTGCTCAGCAGCTTCCCAAGATTGAATATTCCGTTGACTTGCATTATTTCGAGATTTGCACCATATGGTTTCCCTCTTATCGGTGACAATATAAAGCAATTCCAAATGAATGCAAAATGCATTGTATATCGAAAAGAAAGATAGTAAATACAACGTATCTGCTCCAACCGAGGCTGTATAACTAATTAACGGAACTGTGTATCAGCATTACTTGATTAAGTGATTAAATATCAATAAGATTATTGTATAAATATACATCTTTTCAAAATCGCCGCAGCGCAAGGAACTAATCGTGGTATCACTCTTAGCGTGCAACTGCCGAGGTACTTCAAATAGGCTGTAAGCATTTCGAAAGAAAAATTCTTTTTACCTGCCCCCGCCGAAACATAAACAGTAACTGATATATTTCATCTGTGATAATATATCAATGCGTTTACAGCATAACTATTATTTTCTCCAAAATGACTTAGAAGGACAACCTGCGATAATCCCTTTTTGGTTGCACCAGCCGAGGTACCTAAAAATTCATTGTTATTAGCTATCGATTGTTCGATAAAATCTACAAATTTTTGCCTCGAATATCAAACATAACACACTGTAAGGTAAAGATTTAATCAGTGTCATAACGACAGTATTTAAAACAACAACAAAAACAAAGAGCGTTCAATAGATTCGATAACGTACCAAGTAGGCGAACAAATATTATTTTTGGAAATATCTTACCTCCAACCCTCGAGATAATTTTTAAATTAAAATCCTTCATATCTTTTAATTAACCGCCATTTCAAATATGATCAAATCTGTTCCAAAAAAAGATGATTACAAAAATGTTGACTTCAGCCCCACCCACCAATTAAATTTTCCCAAAAATGTTGTATTTGCACAGCCAACATACATACTGAATATGACCTAAATTTGTCCATAAATGCGATTTTCGGGATCATAGGTCCACCTAGCAGGAATATTTTGTGCACAAATATTTTTCTATGCAAAACCATCTTACATACTTAAATTTTATGATAATAACGCGCGCAATGATAGCTTCTATGGAAGAAAGGGTGCGATACCGTCCGCAAAAAAATTATCAAAAATCGGCAGAAATTTAGGAACATGAAACTTGCACTTTATTTTCTAAAACTCAATAGCCTGCAAAATTGCATACTCGAAAAGTTTCTAAAGTTTTAACAGGAACATTGAATATTTTAATGTAATTTTTTCGAGTTTGTTAAATTATCGTACAATTTTTCCAAATAGTGAAAGTAACTCTAGTATCTTTAAAAAAAAATTAGCGAAAACAATTTAGCCCGAAAATGATTGTCAGTATTGAAAAGTATAGGTGGTTATGTAGGAGTGGATGCCGCCTGCGGCGGCGCACTTGGATCATACATAGAAGGCCCATTGTGTTATTAAAAGAATTAATACCATCCGACGAAAGATTACCTCTCACTTAACCATTTTGCCTTGCTGATTAATCTCATCAGGTAATTAATTTCGGCGTTTGAGACCTCACTAAAGTCACCCAGAAACGGTGATCCCAGATACCGCTGCCTGCTTTTATACAGTGCAGGACATTTACGCAGTAGATGCAAGACCATTTCCTCCTCTTCGAAATTCTTGCAGCTCTATGTTTTTCTATCAGACAGTGTCCGGTTAGAGTCCCCACCCCATTAGAAATACTTTCTCTTCTTAGAGAGTAAACGCTACGTTCCCGTTTCCGGTCCCATTTAGGCCACGCCTACCTTGAGGTTCGACAGGTCGTATTCTAACTTCATATATTGTCAACTTGTTTATACATACATTCTTTAAAGAGCATATTGCAACTTGCAAACGGCATACCAATGCGTTCAATCTGTTTTGCTGGTCCATCTCCTGTAGAGATAGGCGGCAATTCAGCGCGATGTTTGAGTCAAACGTGATAGAACCCTGAACTTTAATTGCAGCCTGGCTATACTGAAAATGAAGATGTCTCTTCCTGGAACTCTGGTTCTAAGCTCCTCTACTGCTTCCATGATAACTGAGACTTCAGGGTGGAAAACGCTGCAGGATCTGGTAACCTAAAGAAAATTTGTAGTAGAGGGTTTCTTGAGAAAACGCCTCCTTCCACCTTCCATCGTTTTGAGCCATCTGTAAAAATGACAATGCTATCATTTGAAATGTTAAACTCCTGTTTCCACTCCTCCCTACTTGGAATTATTGTAATCAAAATACTTTCAGAAACCGAAGTCGACTGGGATCTCCCTCTTAGCCGCAGAGAAGTTGTGGCTGTCATCCGTTTTCCTGCCAAGTAACAAGAAAGGAGATCTAAAATACTGAGATTAAAAGCTTTTTCTAATACAGGCCACTATTTCTTGCTTATGGCGGTATGCGTTCATTGCATCAGCCCGCGCAGTGTTTGCGGAAACTTCCCCTTTAGCGTGATTGCGACGTCATCAGCGTACGGGACAGCTTTTGCTCCTCTCCAATCCGTATCCTGCAAAAGCGTGTTTACTGTTAGTTTCCAACAGAAGTGGGGCGTACCCTCGACACGCATCCCGAAAATTCACTCGCTCCCAACCTTGCCTTTACCACTCTATTCAGAGTAGTTGGCCGACAAACTCCACCGGTGAGTTCTCCATCCCAAGAGCTCTAATTGCGCTTCAAGAGGTATGTTGTTAAAGGCGCCTTCAATGTCCAGGAAGGCTACCAGACTGAAATCCTTAACTCTGAGAGACTTCTCAATATATAGACAGTCGTCGAATATCGATGGCGTCAAAGAGAAAGCTGCAAACAATCCGCTCAAGTGTTTGAAGAGCAAAGAAGGATAGGCTGCTAGGCCTAAGGTCCCTTTTATTAATATGTAAGACCTTTCCGGCTTTGGGAATAAAAACGGCAGTGACATTTTTCTATATTAACGGTATATGATTCGTTTTGAAGTCCTGAAAATAGTTGAGAGCCACTTCCAGTGTCTTAATATCTTATTTAATCTTTTCTTCCGAAACCTGTCGTTAACAGTATGGGAAGAATAAAAGGAGGGGTGCTTTGCTCTTCGGTTGTGTTCCCAGGAAAGCGGATGTCAACGGGTTCCTTCCCCGTTGAGTTCCAGGACCCGGCCTACTTTCGGAAGCATCCTCGATGCCGCCACAGAAACTACTCCGCGAGGATCTCTTTGTTTCCCTTAAAGCTTTTTCAAACGCCCGGGCAGCTGTTTGTATTCATGCCATTCCCGTTCACCGCTAAGCCTTTTGGCCTCATTGAATTGCTTCCTGCGGGGTTTGCTTGGTGAGTCTAGCTCACGTGAATACCAATAATTTAGTTCGAGCTCAATCCTGAATTAGCGCTTCTGAGCAAGTCAATGTGAAAACATAGGTCCCAGGTTCAGTTGGGTTCTTTGAGGGTTTCACAGTTTAACTTGTCTTCATATGTATAACATTTTATAAGAGCTCCAACTCGTGTGTTTTAGGTTTTACGCACTTTTGAGCCAGTCAGAAAGAAAGAGAGTAAAATCTGAATATGACAATGGTCAGAGAAGGAATGTCCCTGTAGGCCTCGACAACTCTCAATCAATTCATATAAGCTACTACATATTTTCATATAAACTACTACGCATCAAGTTATATCTATTACTTCCTTCCGATGTTTAGTAAATAAGGTGGGCTTCAAACCTTTGTTGCACATAAGTAGGTTGGTTGTTAGAATGGAGTGCTAGAAATTATAGCTATTTCGGAGATCACCACATCTCCTCATCAGATCGTCGGCTTGTGAGCTGTTGTTGCTTTTACCACTTCCCTTATATCCTACACAATTAAAGTACGACAGTCTGCCGCTATAAAAGTGAATGTGTGGTTTTTGCTGTTGGTTAACACAAAATCTATTTTATTCATTATTATTAAAATGCTCAGGTTCAGTTCCGTCAGTCAAACATCCAGCGAAGGCGTGCAAACAGTAACTGGCGCCCAACGAAGAATTGATCTTAACTCTAAAAAAAACAACTCATGTAAAGGGTTCTGCAATAGGGACGCTGCAAAAGTAGACCGATAGTGACAGCAAACGACGCCATATTTTTTCCGCTCTTTTGACATTTCTCTTCAGTAAGGTTTGCCATTTCATCATGGAAACGAGTCGAAATTATTAAAATTTACTACCGAAATTCGGAGTCAATGACCTTAACTTTAAGACCGCTACGTCCAATTTATGGTCGTCGTCATTTCTGGCTGAGTGGCTTCGTCAATAAGCAAAATATGCGTTATTGGACAGGCAGCAATCAACACGTACTCCATGAGTCAACATTGCATTCCGAAAAAATTACGGTTTGGTGCGGTTTATGGGCCGGCGGCGTCATTGGGCCGTACTTCTTCCGTGATGATCAAGACCGCACGTTACTGTGAATGGGAATCGCTACCGCTCAATGATAACCGAATATTTTTGTCCCGAATTGGATGATATGGACTTAAACAGTATGTGGTTTCAACAGGACGGCGCCACAAGGCACACAGGGAATGTCACAATCGATTTATTGAAAACCAAGTTTGGTGAACGAAATGCCTCAGTCAATTGGCCGCCTCGGTCGTGCGATTTGACGCCGTTAGACTATTTCCTGTGGGGCTACGTCAAGTCTATAATCTATGCCAACAAGCCAGCGACGATTGATGAACTTCGTACGAATATCGAACGTGAAATTGCAGCAGTATCTGCAAGCGTGCCCATGGTGTCCATGCAAAAGAAATCGAGTTTCATACATAATGGCATCGAATGTACTTTCACAGGAAGAAAGAATTTAATTCATATCCCAAACCGTTTTTGTTTTATTAAAAAAAACTTTTGTGCGTTCCCATTGCAAGACCTGATATAAGTAGAAAAGTTATTGCATCACAAACTTGATAACTAAATCCAGTTAAAAATTTCACACCCGAAGATGCAATGTAAGTATTAAAGGCACAATTTAAGAAGCAATTTAATAAATACGTAGGTAGGTTGGAGTGGCAGCCGCCTACAGCGGCTCACTTAGGCCAATATTAGGAGGCCCATTGTGTTACCACAAGGAAAAATTTGTACCATCCAAAAGGAAAAATTACCCCTCACCAAACCATTTTGCCTCGCTGATGAACTTCAACAGACAATTTACCTCGGTGCTTGAAACCTCACTAAGGTCATCCAAAAACGGTGATCCCAGATATCGCATTCTGCTTTTACACAGTGCAGGACACTTACAAAGTAAATGCAAGATCGTTTCCTCCTCCTCGTCGTTCTTGCAACTCCTACAGTATCTTCGGAAGGGTACTCCCAACCTTTCAGCATGTTTCCCTATCAGACAGTGCCCTGTTAGAGCCCCGATGACGTTGGAAATGTTTTCCCTACTTAGAGAGAGAACGCTGCGCGACCGTTTCCGGTCCCATTTAGGCCACATCTGCCTTGAGGTTCGACAGGTCGTGTTTTGCCTCCATCTATTGTCAGCTTGCTTATATGTACAATCTCTGAGTAGCAGTTTGCAAGTGGCAAACGGCATACCAATGCGTTCTTTATCTTGAAGAATCTGCTTGGTCGTACCTTGTCTTGCAAGTTCGTCTGCCATGCAGTTTCCCTCTATGTCCCGGTGACCAGGGACCCAAATGAGGTACAGTCTGTTCTGCTTCCTGCTCTCCTGCAAAGATAAGCGGCAGTCCAGCGCGATGTTAGAGTTAAAAGTGAAAGAGCTCAGAGCTCTGATTGCAGCCTGGCTGTCACTAAAAATTAAGATGTCTCTTCCTATAATCCCGGTCCCAATCTTCTCTACTGCCTCCCTGAGAGCTGAGACCTCAGCCTGAAAGACGCTGCAGTGATCTGGTAACCTAAAGGAAATTTGCAGGAGAGGGTTTCGTGAGAAAACGCCTCCTCCTACCTTATTATCGAGTTTTGAGCCATCTGAATAGATGACAATGCTATCAGGTGGAGTATGAAACTCAAGTTTCCACTCCTCCCTGCTTGGAATACGTGTAATAAAATTACTTTCAGAAACCGATGTCAAGGCGCACCGATCCGTGCTGCTCGGAATAGAGAAGAACTTATTCAAAATACAAGAGTGCCCTTGGCTTTCAGGGTGCCACTGGGGTGTCTCTCTTAGTCGCAAAGCAGTCATCGCTGCCATTTGTTGTCCAACCAAATCTAAAGGAATAAGGTCTAAAATGACGTTCAAGGCCTCATTTGGAGTGGTTCTGAGCGCCCCACTTACGCAGATCATACTAGATCTTTGCACCTTGGTGAGTAGTCTAAGGTTAACCTCTTTTTCTAATGCAGGCCACCACACGATCACCCCATATAGGAGTATTGGTCTGACGACCGCTGTGAAAATCCATCGACAGATCCGGGGATTAAGACCCCATTTATTGCCTATGGCTCTCTTATATGTGTAGAGGGCTACGGAAGCCTTCTCATGACGTTGAACTAGATTCTCCTTCCAGCTCAACTTCCTATCTAAAATAACGCCTAGAAATTTGGCACTTGTAGAGAGACTTAACCGGGTACCGTTTAGTACCGGTGGAGTCGCCGAAGGCACTTTATACCTTCTCGTGAAAAGTACAAGTTCCACCTTACTTGAGCTGACCCTGAGCCCGCAGTGGGTGGACCACTTGGATACCTCCCGAAGTGCTCGTTGCATCAGCTCGCATAATGTCTGCGGAAACTTTCCCCTGATTGCAATCGCGACGTCATCAGCGTACGCGACGACTTTTGCGCCACCCCATGCCGTATCTCGCAGTAGCGTATTTACGGTGAGGTTCCATAGGAGTGGGAATTGGACACCTCCTTGTGGCGTCCCCTCGACACGTGCCGTGACAATTCGCTCGCACCCAGCTTAGCCCTTACTACTCTGCAACAGAGTAGCTGGGCGATAAAGTCAACCAGTGAGTGTTCAACCCCTAGATCCCTAACGGCGCCAGTTATAGCTTCTGGAAATACGTTATTAAAGGCGCCTTCAATGTCCAGGAAGGCTACAAGACAGAATTCCTTGACGCTGAGAGACTTCTCAATATAGCCGACCAAGCTATGGAGTGCAGTCTCAGTAGATTTGCCTTTGCGGTAGGCATGTTGGTCATTAGACAGTAGTCGAATGTCGATGGTATCGGACAGGTAGCTACTAATAATCCTTTCAAGTGCCTTAAGAGCAAAGGATGATATACTTATAGGCCTAAGATCCTTTGGATTAGTGTGTGAGGCCTTACCGGCTTTAGGAATAAAGACAGCCGTGACATTTCTCCATGCCGACGGTATGTGATTTAGTTTGAAACAGGCCCTGAAAATAGTAGAGAGCCATTTTGCAGACAGCTCCAGTGTCTTTATTAGCTGGGCAGGTATTATCCCATCCGGCCCAGCAGATTTGTATGGTTTAAAGCTTTGGATAGCCCATTTAACCTTTTCTTCCGAAACTGGTATGTTAACGGGGTTGGAGGAGATGAGCGGAGGAGTTCCTTCCTCCGCAGTTGTACTACCTGGGAAATGGGTATCTAATAGCAATTCAAGGGTTTCCTTTCCCGTTGAGGTCCAGGAACCGTCTTGCTTTTGCAAGAAACCTATCGGGTTAGGGGATCCTGAGAGAATCTTCCTTAGCCTGGCTGTCTCGGAAACACCCTCGATGCCGCCGCAGAAGTTTCTCCACGAGGATCTCTTTGCCACCCTTAAAGCGTTTTATGGGTCTGGAGAGACTTTTTGTACTCTAGCCATACCAGCTCGAGACTAAGTCTCTTTGCTTTGTTGAAGTTTTTCCTACAAGATTTTCGTAGTGAGTCCAACTCGCGTGACCACCAATGGGGTTTACGTTTGCCCCACTGTTTTGGTTCAGGGCAAGCCTTATTTAGGGCATTTGAGCAGGTCAGCGTAAAAACGTCCACCATGTTCTCTAGATCCCCGATACAATTAGGTTCAATTAGAGGTTCGTTGTTTAGCCTATCCTCAAATAACATTTTGTAAGAGCACCAATCCGTGTTTTTTAGGTTTTTTCGCACCTTTGGGCTGGTAATAGAAAAGTTCAATACGATTTCAATATAACGATGATCAGAGAAGGAGTGCTCATCTAGAACCCTCCAACTCTCGATCAGTTCAGATAGACTATCACTGCATAGAGTTATATCTAAAACTTCTTTACGATTGCTAGTAATGAAGGTGGGATCCCTACCTTTGTTGCATATAAGTAGGTTAGTAGTTAGAAGGTAGTTGAAGAGTAACTCACCCCGATCATTGATGTCCGTGCTCCCCCAGTTGACATGGTGAGCATTTGCGTCGCTGCCGACCAACATGTGTCCGCTCTCGAATTTGGACACTAAGTTCCGCACCATAGAGGGAGGGGGGTACTCGGCTTCGTACGGCATGTGAGCCGATGCCAGCACCAGTGACATACCCCCTATCTCCGCGAGAATCGCCGTGACGTCGTCATCACTGTAATTAGGTAAAAGAAAGATATTTAAATCTGCTTTAGCCTGAATGCAGGCTCTAATTTTACCTTTACCGCGCTCGACGAAAAGCTTAAAACCGGTGGCACTCAGCCCACATACCCTTGAGTTACAAACCCAGGGTTCCTGAATGAGTACCACCGTAACGTCGCCTTTGCTCAGGCGACCTAGGAGAGCAGCTGAGGCTGCTTTAGAGCGATGGAGGTTTATCTGCAGAATTCTCATGCGAGAAAGCCGCTACCTCCCCTCCAGCCACGACGATGACATCAGCCTCGCACTCTTCGTCGCTGAGCAGCAGCTCCTCCTCCGCAAACATCCTGTGCATTGGGTGCAAAGTTTGTCTGAGAGGAGACGATGTCTTCAGCGTCGGAGAGTTCCGGTTCCGGCTCCGGAACGCTGGGCGTCCCCGCGGTACACCTTAATGATGACCTCATCGAGGCCATAGCAGACGCGGCCTTGCCTCTTCGCAAGGAGTCCGATGGACTCCTTGTTTAGGGACAAGACCACCTGTCTCGAAGGGCCTTCCGCGCCCTCGACCCGGACGACCCTCCAATCACTTGTTGGGCCGGAACCCATGCCCTCGCCCGGGGTCTGACTGGAATGTCCTTCCAGTCTACCACCTCCAACTTAGCCCCTGGGTAGACAGGGCCCACCTTTGCAACGGCGGCCTTATACAGCGCCACCGATCTCAGGTCCTCACAGGCGACCACCTTAATGTGGCCCTGGTACCAACCAGCGTCCTAACAGGCAGGGGGGGTTCCAGGGTTCTCCAGCAGAACGTCAAAGATGACGTTCGCCAGAGCTGCCTTCACCCACCTCCACTGGTCCTTTGGTATGGACCCGAGCTCGTTGCCTCGGTCCAGGACCCCAATAAGGATCCTGTCCTTCGCAACCTCGGCAACGCTAGGCCTGCCCACCCACGAGTTGCGCCGGATTCTCTTAGAGGCCGGAGTTTGTTCCTCCGCCGATCTCTGTCGTTTTGACGGGGCACCCGGTTTTCCACCGAAGCCCCAGTGACCCGGAAGTTAGGCAGCAGGGCTTTCGCCCTTTCCACCGCTTCCTTCGCGCTCTGGGACAGCGTTTCCAACGGGACTCCGTCGTATCTTTTTAATGTCTTCGCGGCCTTACGCTTGTCAGCGAATTTGAACCGCTCTGACTCCAATATCAGAGGGGCGTGGCTCGTAGTTTCCATCGCTGCCCCGCCCTCTATACTATCTTGGGCGGCTGCTTGTCGCCTTAGTCCACTCGGGCCAGGCCGTGAGACCGTTGCCTTCGCGAGACTAGGCTAGGTGCCTACCGCCACTGAGGGATCTGCCGTTTCCAGCATAATCCCCGCAGCTTTGCTGGTGCTAGGCCCCGCCATAACACCCGAAGTCACGGGCCGGCGTGCAACACTCACCTCCAGCCCGGAAGAGCTCCTATCGGAGCGAAGCGGCGCGTTAGGCGCTTGCGCCTGCGCATTCTTACCCCGAGATGGGGAAGAAGAAATTTTCTTGCTTGTCTTTCCCCGAGATGGGGAAGAAAATTTTTGTGTGTTTTTTGTTGTTATTGTTGCTTTGGTTGTATTCATCTTGGTCGTACGACCACCTGCTCGACGAGGCAAGCGCAGCGGTCTAGAAATATTGAGGGGGAAATGGGTGGTACACCACGACAGCGCCCCTTGCCGCGGTAAGGCCAAACTTACTTCCTGCGGTGGCCCGGTGTCAAGGAGGCGCCGTTAAAATACAGCCGGAATTTAAACCCCCTGGCTGCAAACCGACCAATGGGCACGGTGACGCTTGACACCCTGGATTACATGAAAAGTTGTAAGTAACGTTATTTAAGGAGCTATTTTAATCAACGGCAAAAGACTACTTAAAAGTTAAACGCTTGCAGCCTGCGTATAGGAATTTGGTGACGGAACCTGTACGACGATTAGGAAGATAAAACTTCTAAAAGGGATGCATCTTTTGGACGGCCTAACTCTTAAAGAATGATGCTGTCTCTCATTGATTTGTAAGTGATTTTAAATTAAGACCCACTGTCAGTTTCACTATATCACTAAAACATAAATAATTAATCGAAAGCAAATTAGAAATGTCACGATTATATGCAAACGCATTTAGTTCGTCATACTTCTCTTTAATACACTTCTTTATAAGTTATAAAATATTTGAAAGTCGAATCTAAACAAATTAAAAGCAAAGCGCAGTTAAATTACTTGCGAGAGTGTAACGATTATATTGCTATCCTTTATATTTCATCCAGAAAGCAATCACCCAGTTAACGGGCGCGTTTAACTTACAAATATAACAAATTAGGTCTATGAATACGATAGAAACCAAGGTCAGCACTCCCCAAGCCAGGAACCAACCACTTAATGCACTTTTGACGGAGGCCGATCTAAACGAACTGAAGGGGCTAACAGATTATGTAATTGATTTGCAGGCTTTCGACGGCAATCCCGTTCAGTATATTTCGTAGATCCATAGTGCGTAGTCGATTTTAAAAGACTACGAAGTATTCAAGGAACACCGATCTTTCCTGCTATTATGCACCACATTAGACAAAAGATAAGGGGGCCGGCTGACACCGCGCCAATCTCTTATAAAATCTTCGATCATGACTGGGAGAAAATAAAGGCTTGGCTCTCTTTACATTACGCAGATAAGATTGATCTGAGGACGTTAGAATACGAATTAACAAACCTAAGTCAAAAAATTCGTACATAGATCAATTCTACGCCAGAATAAATTATCAGTTCTCTTTAATTATATATGAGATTAAAGCTCAAGTACAATCTGAAGAAGCTATATTCTCTCTGATAGATAGTTACAGGAATATAGCTCGATGTTTTCGTCAGGGGAGTAAACGGTGAACTCTCCACAAACACATGCTTCCTGTTTAGCAATTCACAACCTAAACTTAAAGAGTCACACTACTTACCCGAAAACCTTCATAGATTCCAAAAAAAATATTCTGCCCTACAGAGGTCGGCAAGAGAACTTTATGTTCGGGAAAAAAACCAGATATATAATTCTATATAATCTAAATATAACGCTAGCCAAATCCCACCACAGGCACCACCGCCACGGCCCACACACATCCTCAAAGAGTAAACTATATGAACAGACTGAACAATACGCCTGTAATGAAGTCACAAAACACCTCAAACATACTAAAAAACCAAGAAAGACTGTTTGACATTGATACAGGAATGAAGCAAATTGAAAAAGAACAAAACGTCGAATAAGTAAATTTTATGACGAATGCCTTTCAAGCCTGCCTCACATACTATAACACCACACAAAAAACAAGAGAATCATTAAGTTGACTAGTCGGCTATCAAGTTTTTGGATAGTCGAATAGCAACTATTCGATTAACCGTTCAATTTCGGCTAACCGCTCACCATGGAGTAGTCTGAAAATCGACTAACTGCAATTATTCAAATAGTGACAGCTACTCACAATAAATTCATAAAAACTTTATTATTGTGGAAAACGAGCTTTGTCAATAAGCACAAACATTCAAACACATATAAAACACAAATATGTTTTGAAAGAAAACAACTAGTCGAAAAATCGAAAACGAACGGATAGTCGACTAGTTCTTTACGAGCTGTTAGTCGAAAAAGTCGAAAGGAAATGGTTAGTCCCTTAGATGAAGTCAATATTTTTTTTTAAACAATTTTTGCTAATCGATTAACAATAGCTCTGGTAAATACGAGTTTGTCAGGCTAATTAACGATGTTTTGAATCATTTAATCGGTAAAATCTGCCACGTTAATATCAACGTTATCATCATTGCGGTAATAAATAGAGAATAAAATGTGTTTACGTTGCTCCAAAAATCAAGCTTAAAAGTGAATTAAGAGAAATCGAAATTCCTCAGGACACATGAGGAATTCTTAGGACAAGTTGTTTCATAGAATCGAATCCTACTCGATCTTGAAAAAATTTGCTTTATAAAAAGCTTTCTACAAGTAACTTCCTATTTCAAGCGGTTTATTAAGAACTTTGCAAAAGTAGCTAAACCGCTCACAAACAGAAGACTTTATGCTCAAACAAAAGCAAACCAATCACAAAGAGTGAGCATTAAGGCCCACTTGCGAGAAAGCAGGTTATCTATTTAACTTAAATTCTCTTGCACAGTAGTGGGTTAGGCATCAACTCGGAGTTAAAATTATACAAATTTAACCTATCAGTTATTCAGGGTTAAGTTGTTAACTTTGTGAGGATTTTTTTTGAAATAAGCGCAAAAATTTGAAATGAATCGTTTTTTACTACAATGATAAGGAACCCATCGAAAACATTGGCTCCAAATCCTTTAATCGATCACTTCCACGGGATTAGAGACCAAGCATACCAAGCATTTCGTCGTTGTACTACTGCAAAAATTATTTTGATTTTAAACTTCAATAAATTCATCAAAGAAAATGTCAAAAAAGAAAAGTACATTGCCTAGGTTACTGTATTTATTTGATGCAAGACAATGTCTGGGTTATGAAATTACAAATTTAACTCTGAGTTACTTATCTCTTTATTTATAAATTCAACTCTGGATTCTTCGCAAGTGGGCCTAAGTGATGAAAGTTCAAAATCTTTTAATCAGTTAAAAGAGTGACTTATGTCTTTGGAAATTATTACATTTCCGATTTCAGAAAAACTTATATTTCAACAACAGAAGAAATAAAAATATTGACCGGCTATCTACCTCTCACCTTTGCCTTAAGCTATAGCAATAAACAATGCCAAGCTAAAGCGGGGGAAGGCAAGAATTGAAGAATACAACTGTAAACTAATATACAAATCACAGATCTTTTAAAATGTATGTAAAGTTCAAAATGGCTTTAGGCGAAATTGGGAATTGTTGATCCCTACGCGGTATCATGCGGTGGAGCCTAAGTGCTCTAACGGCAACCGCTATAACCTAACCTAACCTAATATACGAACCTGGAAAACCCAATATGGCAGCTCTATCGAGATAGCCAACTGAGATTAACGTGCCAACATTTGATGACAATTCCCAACATAGCGCAGAGGAGGACAGCACTGATTTGATTCTTCACTGCGAGGGTGCAATAAATGTATTTAAATCAGAAATAATTATTTATTAAGGTCAAGATGTGGAACGCCATGAACAACAACATCCGAACTATCATGGGTACTACATAGTATAAACTAAACTTGATAAAGAACACTTTAGAAGAATTTTGGGAAAAAACCTTAATACAAATACAGTTATTGACGACAAAATCCCAGAAAAATAAAAAAGTATTTTGCTAAATTTAAAATAAGAATCATCCAGAGATAGGCATCGACGTTTCTAGCGATGAATGTAAGCTTCAGATTATTAAAGAGGAACAGAAAAGAGCCCATTGAAACGACAGAGAACACAAGGCGCAAATATTAGGAAAGTAATATTTCCCGCAAATGCCAAAATTAATCAAATGCATCACAAGAACATGTGAAATTTGTCATTGTAATAAGTATGACCGCCGCCCTCCCAATTCCGAAACCTAAGCCACACCTATTCCATCACATCCAATTCTCAAAATTCTCACAGTTCTTAGACATAACAATACGATTCACTCAGCAACGAACAAGAAACCAGATGACATTTCTTTCGACAGGACTAAACGAACGCACTATCAAGATCTAATGGGGTACAAGGCCAATATTACTTGTTAGGAATCAAAAACACATGTTGAATTGGCACAACAAAAAAAGGACTGAAATAAAACATTATGAACCAGGAGAAACAGTTTACAAAAACATTAACAGGTAAAATAGAAAAATAAACCTATATTTAAGAATGAAACGTAGGAAATGACAATAATGGTACAATTACCACTGCTAACAATAAAGGGATTCATAAATCTCATCTGAAAAACTCATCACTATCCCCATTTGCTAAGTTGACATCATTATTAACTGAGGCGAACATCTACGAGTATAAAGGACTATTAGTGACAATAAACCAGGGCGACGGGAAACATAAAAATAGCCCATTCGTATTTACTAAATAAAGCCGATATAGCAAATATTATTTTCCAAACTGGAACCCTACCTCTTAAAAATTAACTAGAAGCCTTGAGATATGTAAAGCCGTCAATGATAGTAAGGACTCACTCCTTTTAAATGAGATATCCTTACCACAAACCGAATATACCATATACAAAATAACAAAAGCGTTTATCTCTCTTTTCAACATCTCCTCAGTTCACAGGAAGCCAAGGGTGATATCCGGGAAAAGTGTATAGCGTTAGAAGACCCAACAATATGCCAAAAAAGTTAATTGCAAAATTTGGACGAGTGGCATTGTATACATATCACAGGTCCTCACGAGAGGAAAACCAATATACGAGTATCAAGTACAAAATTACACTATAATAGAACTAATTGCAGATGGAATAATCTTTATTTCTAATTTTATAGGGAACCTAGCATACATCAACGTAACGCAGGTCCTAAACGACACGTACATATATGTGGCAACCACGCATCCAGATAACAGAACGACCAAAATGTCAACCACGCAACGAGATGACAGAACGACCTAAATGGCAACGACGTGATAGCTCTCTCTCATCGGTTCCGTCTCGACGACAACGCGTATTCAATTTCGCTAAAATTATTATCTTAAAATAGTTTTGTAATATTAATTAATTTGAATAAAGAAAAATGTAAATAGCTTAACACCTATATAAGTATATACTAAATTTTTATAATGAAACCGTTAATATAGGCAACATAAACTATACAAATTGGCAAAATTCTTCGCACCAAATATTACCTGCTATACTCTCAATCAATTTAACAGAGAAAGATATAAAATTAGATTTACAATACCATCAAACACTTCACCTGACGAACGTCAAAAATTGAACTACTACCAGCCAATTAGTTAGAACAACTAAATATTTAGTGCACAATAGCCAGTCAGCAATTTCTTGTAATGCAACCACATCTTCTCATTTCATTATTGCTAGCGGAACTGACCGCGATAAAATGTGAATTACTAACTCATCAAAAAGATCTGCAAATAAATCAAAACGATATTGCAATATTTATTGGCAATAATTTTACGCCTTTCCTGGCCACGGTTAAACTTCCCCTAAAATTCTAATACAAAGGTTAATTTTTTCCAAATAAAAATATCAAAGTAAAATTATTTAGGAGTTGTTATTTTAACTTCTCTGTCGCGCGTAAACAGTCAAGTAAACAATCTCGAAAAAGGATAAATAAAGCAACAAAAGAAATTTCTGACAATTCCCAATGCTTGCTGCAGTTTATTGGCATATGTAAAATTATGCTGCATTTGGAGACGCAAAAGTTAAAGTGATTTTAAATCTCGGGAGAATTACTAGTGGTTTTCAGTTCATTATAGTGGTTGTAAAATCTTTTTAGCGCTATGCTAAAATGTTGGTGAGTGCTTCAGTGCCCAGGTGCATTGCAGTGAATTAAACGCGAGTACAACTTCGCCAAAAAAGGCCTTTGTTGCAGTGCCGAAAATCTGGAGTGAATTATGCTTTGGAATGCTTCGTTGTACTATATTTGGAGGTTATATAATTTAGAGGATGAAATATTGACAGCGCTAACTTGCATTGTAGAGATCTCTTGTTAATGTATCATTTGTTTTCATTATTATTAGTATTATTATTGTGATAATCAATTGTTTTTAATAATTTTTTTTATTTGCATATGGTTAATAAAATAAAAAAAAGGATCAGGCTGGCGGATTTAATTTAAGAGTTACAACTTTTCAAAATATCAAGATGTTAGTAGAGAAAAAGTCGGTAGAGAAAAAGTTTGCACGGTTTTGAGGAAATCGATTTGTAAAAGTTTTTAATTAATAATATATATGTATATGTATATCAGAAGAAAGCTAATTCGATTACGATTCGATGTGCACAAGAGACAATTGGGGACATTGAAACGGAGAGGAGATTTAGATATCAATACATATGTACATATACATATATACATACGTATTTATATATGCAAAATAAATTTGTATCATTAACACAGTGTGACACTCAAAAATACCTGGGAAGTGATGTTATTTTTCTTGTAGGTCTTATTGAGTAGAACGAGAATCCAATTTTGGAATTTGTCAAACACCTCAAAATCTCGACTTAACCTTAAAAAACCAATTTTCGTGCTTTTGCGCACTTCTTATCTTAGCTAATTAACAACCGATTTTCATTCTAAGAGCGGTTTAAGAAAGAAAATCTCAGACCTTTTACTTGTTTTTGCACAACAAACTTAAATTTTGCTACCCTTTTTCTTCTTTTTTTTGACTTTGGCGATATTTTCACACACTATTTTATAAAAACACAAAATGAGTTTTGATTAGATTCAACAAGTAAGTTTAATACCGAGTTCAACGAATGTTTCCTTTAAAAAGTGACTGAGTTATTTTACTTTTTATAAGAACGAAATTTTTGCAAAAATTTACAACGAACTTAATTTACTAATAAATATTATTAAATGAAAATATATAGATCAAAAGTGCTTTTTTGACCGTTTTTTCCTTAGGTCAGCATCGTCAGTTTCGCGTTGTACTGACCAGCAATATTCTGCCATCATATTTATTTTGTTTTTTCCTTCGAAACGTTTTTCGATCGTAGCCATTTCTTGGTGGAAGTGTTCGCCTTGTTCATCACTGAACTGACCCAGATTATGTGGGAAGAAGTCCAAATGCGAATGCAAGATGCATTTTTATCGACATGTTGCAACCCATTTCACCATATGCACTTAAAATTCGTTTACAACCGTGATGTAGTCGTCGCTTCTGTTGTTCCCAAGGAAATTATCACATAGCGCTACAAAACTCTTCCAAGCACGTTTCTCAACACAGCTTAACTTGTTCATAAAGGTAACGTCGCTGATAATTTTGCGAATTTGAGGTCCAATGAAAATACCTATATACACATATTATAAAAAAAATAAAAAACAAGTAGGTATGATAACAAATTAATAAATACCGGCTTTTATTTTAGCTTCATTTAATTTTGGGAAGACAGTTTTAAGATGAAGAAAAGCTTCGCTATTAACATCCAACTTCTTTACAAATTGTTTCATGTATCCCAGCTTTAAATGTAGTGGTGGTAAGATAACATCTGCAGATTTTACCAATGGGAGGCGTAAATCGTTTTTCCTGCCTATTTGATGTGACTCTCGAGATGGCCATGCTTTGCGATCATAGCGATTGGATGCCTGACTATCCCATTCACAAAGGTAGCAAGGATATTTTGTGTAGCCACCTTGCATGCCAAATAAAATTGTCAACACTTTTAAGTCAGCATGACTTTCCATTTATGCGTGGCATAGTCGATCAACCACAAAATTTTGTCCATCATTTCATACGTTTCTTTCTTGTTAACCCCATACGCGATTGGAACTGATGGTAAGAGATTTTCATTGTGTAACACAGCTTTTAAACCTAAGGGTGACATTACAGACTTCATTAAGGGAACACGAATGTATTTTTTTTTTTTAGGGTACATACTTTTACACGATCCATCAATGAAAAGGCGCCATTCATCTGCATCTACATATACATATTATAAAACAAAGTCTAAAAATTTGGAAAGAGCTAATCTCGGACACTACTCATTTCTGAAATATTTAAGTGTAAAGTTTAAAAAAATTTTACACTAAGTACAGCATTGCTACAACCGAATGTAAAATCAGTGTCGTAGCGGGAAGATGTGTAGTTGTGTGAGTAGTAAATCAACTGCTCTTCGTTACTACTTCGTTCGGCTATGCGCAGAGAGCTGTGCTGTTGACTTCGTTGATAAACCGATGCAAGGCGAAATGATAACTTCGATCCACACTGTTAGATATGTTTGTTTTTCAGATGCTTTGTCATCATACAAGAAACTAGAAACTACAGCTGAATTTTTAGAAGTTTTTTAGTGTTTTGCGCATTGTCTTCCATACAAAAATTAGTTTTGTTTATGTGTTTACTAGCTGGCAACGGTTGCGCGTTTTCTGGTTATGTATATGTATAAGAAATTACTTACTATTAGTTACTTTGGTTCTGAAATAGTTTGATTATGCATTTACCTTAATTCCTAAATATACAAACTCATAAAAATAACAATTTTATGTTGCATACAATTGCAGTTAAAACTTTTCATTGGACAAACATCAACAAATTTCTTTGTATACAATACAAGGACGGAAAGATATTTTTCCTTGATGCTCCTGGCGGCACGGGAAAAACATTTTTAATAAATTTACTTCTCACTAAAGTAAGATCTGGCGGTAACGTTGCCCTTGCGGTAGCGTCTTCTGGGATCGCAGCTACCCTTTTAGAAGGTGGAAGAACGGGGCATACTACATTTAAACTTCCTCTAAATATTTCTGACGATTGTGCCAGCGTATGCAACATTTCTAAGCAAAGTAATACTTCTAAGCTTATCCAGATGTGCTCATTGATAGTTTGGGATGAAGCCACAATGTCACATAAAGCGTCAGTTGAAACCCTAGATAGAACCATGCGCGATTTAAGAAGTATGAACACACCTATGGGTGGTTGTACGGTATTATTTTCAGGAGATTTCCGTCAAATAGTGCCATTTATATCTAGAGGAACCAGGGCTGATGAGGTGAATGCGTAATTAAATCGATCATACCTTTGGTCCCATGTAATAAAATTAGCACTCAAGATTAACATGAGAGTGCTTAAAGCCTCAGAAGATAACAGGATGTTTGCTGACATGTTACTGAAAGTTGGTAACGGTGAGCTTCCAACAGTTTGTGGGAAAATCTCCTTCAATAATGATATATGCGTTTCAGTCACCGACCATCAACAACTGATTGACAAAATATATCCCACAATAGCCCAACTTGTTTATAAACCTGCATCCTGGTTAAAGGAACGAGCAATATTAACACCTACTAATGAACAAGTCAAAAAAAATTAACGAATTGGTATTGGTAAAATTCCACGCACAAACGAGAGAATATTGCTCGGTGGATACAGTAGTCGACGGTGAAGAAGCTGTGCACTACCCAACGGAATTTCTAAATTCTATGAACCCTTCAGGTATGCCTCCCCACAAACTTACTTTAAAAGTTGGAGCTCCAATAATTTTATTGCGAAATTTAAGTCCCCCACTGTTATGCAATGAACTCGCTTGCAGGTAAAAAGGTTACATTTTTATCTGGTTGAATGTGCTACTTTAACTGAAAGACTTCAGTTTCCGGTAAAGGTTTGGTTTGGAATGACCATAAACAAGGCACAGGGGCAAACATTTAATGTAACCGGAGTGGATTTGAGTAAGCCATGTTTTTCACACGGACAACTGTGCGTAGCCCTATCACGTGTTACATCGAAAAGAAACCTTTTTGTCCTTGCAGAGGGAGGTACGCATAATATTGTATACAAAGAAATTTCACGTGTTACATCGAAAATAAACCTTTTTGTCTTTGCAGAGGGAGGTACGCATAATATTGTATACAAAGAAATTTTTTGATGTTTGTTCAAAAAAAAGTTGTATGCAACATAAAATTGTTATTTTTATGAGTTTGTATATTTAGGAATTAAGGTAAATGCAAAATCAAACTATTTCAGAACCAAAGTAACTAATAGTAAGTAATTTCTTATACATATACATAAACATAAAGTGCGTGGTGAAGCCTAGCGCAACCGTTGCCAGCTAGTTATAATGTACTAGATCACAGTCATTGCCATCAGTTTTAAAACTTCCTCTAAGTATCAAAGTGCGGTCGCTTTTACTACCCGATGTTATTTGAAAATATTTTTCCACTAAATTCCACTGCTTAAGTCGTGAACCGAGGACTTCAGATTCTCGTTTCGATAAATGCAAATCACGCACGAGATCGGGGAAATCAGAATTTGAAACCAAATGCCTTTCCGTTGATTTTGATTTACAAGGAAGGAATTATTCCTCTACTAAATATGTTTCACCAGCATCAATGGACTCACTTTTTGTAGACACTTCGGCATTTAAGTATTTTGGTTTTGTAACCGTAGCAACATTCGCATACTTCACGTTTTTCCGCGATTTAAATTTGTAATTGATTGTTGAACTTTAAATTTTTTTAATGTTGTGCAGCAATATTCACAAATAAATTCTGGCTCGTACCAGCGACTCGCACTATAAAACCTTTCGAAAATCTTGTTATATATTTTTACAACACCAATATTATTTTTAAAATCACGCCGATGACTTGTATCCGTAAATAAGCCACAAATGTAGCCAAATTTATTACACTTGTCGCAGATTTTAGTTTTACTTTGCCACGATTTTTATCCAATTTAAAAGCAAACACAACAAAAGATAAACAACACGTGCACTTCGGTATAATGGAAATTTATAAAGACTTCAAAATTGAGTAAAAACTCAAGAATTACGTGATAATTTCCTTGGGAACAACAGAAGCAAATGTTTTCAAAAATTTCGTTCTTATAAAAAGTAAAATGACTCAGTCACTTTTTGGCGATTTTTTAAAAGGAACATTCGTTGAACTCAGTATTAAACGTACTCTTTGAATCTAATCAAAACTCATTTTGTGCTTTTATAAAATAGTGTGTGAAAATATCGCCAAAGTCAAAAAAAGAAGAAAAAGGGTAGCAAAATATAAGTTTGTTGTGCAAAAACAAGTAAATTTCTTCAGCTTTATTAAGACGTCTATATATCTTTCTTCTTTCTTAAACCATTCTTAGAATGAAAATCGGTTGTTAATTAGCTAAGATAAGAAGCGCGCAAAAGCACGAAAAATCGGTTTTTTAAGGTTAAGTCGAGATTTTGGAGGTGTTTGACAAATTCCAAAATAGGATTCTCGTTCTACTCGATAAGACCTACAAGGAAAGTAACATCTCTTCACAGGTATTTCGACTTCATTCTTTATTGTAGCACTGTGTTATTCAAGCTGCGGAATTGAACCATTCAGGCACCATATTTTTAAAGAGCGTTCAACTTCTGGCGTATACTGATGATATCGATATCATCGGCCTCAGCAAATCTTCGGAGAATCTTTCTCTTGAGCGCTCCAAATTAAAACTTATGGTATTATTGCACAAATCGACAAATCTTTGAATTATTAAAATTCCTAGCAAAAATTCATTTTTCGACAAATTATATGTATTTCGGAACATTTAGTAAAAGTCGACTGTGGATCCAATACCGTCTACATCACGAGCTGCAACAGCATCAACAAGTGCCGAAAGTGACAGTTGTTTGAAACATACGATCCCGCAGGATATATGGATTTGAATGAAGGACCATCAGTAGATGTTCAAGATCTTCCTCCAATCACACGAGTATCATGTACGGTTAGATACGATGGTTTCAATTTTGCAATGATGTGTGATAGATTTGGTATGCCTGATAGAGTGGCTTCAGCATTGGCGACATCACTAATGAAAGATATGGGTGTGAAAGACGATCAAGACAATCTTATCATTATGGATAAATCCACAGTTCGTAGAGAAAAAGGCAAATGTGGACAAGAAGTTCTTAGTCGAAAATATGATGCGATCAAAAACTTCTTCCACGTATGGTGAAAGAGCCTCATCTGGTTGTTTTGAAGGAACTAAATTCCACTTCAATGAACTTCCACTTTGGCATTTGTTTGACAATTTGGGAAAATCATCGACAACTGGACCATGAACAACAACCGGATCGTTGAAACTTGTGAAAATCTACCGTTGTGTAATTGTTATAACTTATTTACTACCCATTTTAATAGGATCACTCCTCTATTATGTATAAAATTATATTTAATTCATTTAATCTTTTCTATTTTCAGCCAGTGGCCAATTTCGAACCAAGCACATTTGAAAATATGGCTGATTAGGGGTGCTGTCAAATTCACTACTGACTTAAATAACTTGTTCAAAATGGCGGTTGCGATTTCTTCTGGTGAGGTTTCGGCGGATTTCGCCAACCTTAAGCCAGGACCAGTTGCACATTCTTGCTGGCCCAGCAATGCCAAAAGGTTATTGCGATTGTATGTGACCACCGCTGAGCCGTCCAAAAATTTAATCATTTTGTCAAATTGTACAATGAGTGTATACTCCAAAGCGCAATTAAGTTTTACAACTCTATCGTGTACGATAAGGTATTATTTTTTAAATTCATTCGTTGGACACAATAATTAGATTTAGTTATTCGACGATGAGAAAATAACATGAAATTGCACGTAATACTTGATTATGATTGACATGAATGATTATTCAAATATATTCGAACCATTCACTCAAAATATTTCATACGAACATTTAGAACGATATCTAGTTTACAATGATCCACGACTGCCTGATCCGAAAATTCCTTTGCATATACAAGGAACGGAAAGACACGTTCAATTGCTGGCTAGCGTGTCGAAACGTGTTATAAAACCGAATCCAGGGGGAATTATTTCGGTTACATTGAGACCCGTGCAAAGTACTCCAGACTAGAAAGCAAGAAAGACTTTCAAAAATAACTCATTTGAATTATTTTCTAACAAAATCATTGTTTGTTTTGTTTTTTTAGTTAAAATTTTGTTTTAAAACAATATAGCAAAAGAAAGAAAAAGTCAGAGAGCAAATAAAAAACGATTTTTTTGACATAAATTGAATGAAATCGATATGTGTCGTTTGTGGGTACCCCACCTAATTTTCAGCGCTGAACATTTTGAGGTGTTTTGAATCATGAGAAGGTCAAATATTTGTCGATTTGTGCAATAATCTCATAAATTTTCCGCAAAAGATGAGAACCCCCACAAAATAGTACAAAATCCCCCTGGTACCAGTCAAAAAAATTAGTGCGAAAAATAAATTGCCCGACCTAAAAACCCCCATATACATATTCTCAATCATTTTTTTGCAATTGAAATGTACTAAATACATAGATCGACTTTTTAGTATTTTTGAAAAGAACTGCCAAAACAAATTCCGCGTACTCGAAATTCATTTTAGAAGCATGGTTCCTTAGAAAAAATACTTGGTACGATCCATAGGACTAGAATCGCGGTGATCATTTAAACTTTTTTTCAACGTCATACAATTTGGCCCACCTTAATGCATACCAACAACATCAGAATCAAACTTGTAAGCATGGAAGGCATTTACAACGTATTTACAGTTAAACAGGTGCTGGTGCTCTTGGTAGGGACGAACATAAAATCTGTGTGATTCTCGGGGGAGATTTTTTTAGTTCCCACAAGCCAATAATATCAGTAATATCAAATGAAATGCTGTTCAATGGCTGTGTAACTATGCATAACCGGAATATTTTAATGCAAATTTTTATATTATTGTATATCTCTTACACTTTAATTTTTAAGAAGTTTTACTTCTATTACATGTATGGGGCACACGCAACTTTCTTTGTAAATTAAACAATAGGAGCGTGCGGTCGTTATAAACATAAGCCTGAGAAAGAGATGCCACAGTTTTTTAACGTTTCATGCAGTAGTCAAATTGGAGAAGAGTTTTGACCCATAATAAGTCCGACGTGGTTGTGGTAAACATATATATTCACATACGTACATTTCTTTGTTTTATTTAGCTTTTAACAAACCAATACCGTGAATGCGTTACCGCATTTCGCAAATTAAAACTTTAACTAAACTCCTTCATGTGGCGACCCTACTCTAAACTATTTCGGGATACAAGTTGCCGTAAATATGGTTATTTGGTATACGATAAATTCGGGTGATGCATCAAGATTTTACATTATTAAAAAAGAGAAAATGGCACTAAATAAAGTACTAAAGGAAGAAGTATTAGGTTTTACACGGATACACAGGTGGAGTGGTGATCCTACTACTTTTTTAAGTTAACTTCCATATTTATTGCAAAGCGTGCAACTATCATGTGACCATGTTTTGCAGATCTCGTGCTGTATCCAGTCGTCACCACAACCAGCACAAAATTTTCTTCAAAATCTTCCACTTCATAAGGCTCGTCATCGAGTGGCACATGTTGGTCATCTTCTGATGGGCTGGCCAAATGTAGGGATTTCTTCCTATTGTTCGGTTGTATACGCGTAATTTTTTTTATTTGTCGCTTTATTTCGCATTTCTTAGATTACAGCAATTAGTTTGACCTGTTTTCCGGCGTTGTTAATACCCGCACTATCTACCTACCGATATGACTGATATTTTAAAGTTATTAGATGGGTTCATGAAAGAAACCCGAATTAAATGGTCTAATTGTGTTGGAGTGACAACCGATGGAGCCCCTGCAATGTCAGGCAAATTCGCAGGACTAGCAGTTTCTTCTAAGGCTTAAAGGGCTCACTGTAGCATTCTTAGTGGAGCTTTAGTGGTGCAAAGAATAAAAGATAATCTGAAAGACACAGTTGATCACACTGAATCGAGCCTCAACTTAAAAACAAGATTATTTGGTGTGTTGTGCGATGAAATGGGGTTGGGCATAAACAACTACTCATGCATTGTAAAGTCTGTTGACTTTCCAGAGGAAAAGTTCTAGCAGGTTGTATGAGCTTCGGAATGATGATTGTTCTTATCCCAGTTGCAAGCAGAAAGAATGCTGAATGCTTAATGGTGCCCACAGTCACCGACGCAAACGTACGTTGCGTGTCAGTTGACACGATCAAACTTATGAGAACGCCATGTAAATGAAAACTCATCAACGTGTTCGTGTGACGGGTACGCGCGACGTGTACGTGTGTAATCAGAGAAATTTAGATTTTTGCCGTGAAGCCGTGTCAGCTGAGTGCTCTCTCACCGCACAGTGTTGCCAAGCAGAACTTTTTAAAATCATTAACAAAATTACCTTATAAAAATTTAAATTTTTATTAAATTAATTTAAAATCGATGTTTAATAATGTTAATTATAGATAAATGAACTATTTGCATTTGTTGGTTTTTGGCTTTGGTTTATTATACAATGAAAAATTGTAATTGACAACGCGGATGTGTGTAAAAGTATGTATGCAAACAAAGGAATGGCAACATTGTGTTGATGCATACAAACACAGTTTTATGTACGCAAAGTTTGTTTACAAAACAAACGCGCGGGCACAAGTTTTGCTCAATTTTGTGTATCTCTCGACAAACAGACACGGCAAACGTACACGTCGGTGACTGTGCGCACTATAAGACTTTGCAGACAACAGCTTTAATGCTGAGATTTGGTTTTGGGGGATATCTTCTGTTCTCTAAATACACCTGATCCTTCTGTTTACGCGGTTAACTGTGACTAAAATTTCGTATAAAAATAAATAAATTCTCATGCAAAACAGCCTATGCGGTTCAATTTCCACAAAACACCACGTAAAAATAAAATCTGGGTAAAAAAATTGGTACACCTAAAAGCGCGAGCCAGAAGTAAAACTTCTTTACCGACTTCATAAAAGATGGAGAGGTAAATATGGGACTAGTAATAGTAGTAGTCCTTTAAGTATGTAGTAGTAGTAATAGTGGTAGTTTTAGTAATTTTGGTTAGTAGTATTTAGTAGTAATAGTATTTGGTAGTACTTACTTGTAGCATTATTAAAAATTGTAGTAGTGGTTAGTAGTAGCATTAATAACAATAGTACTAGTAATTACTAGTAGTGCTAGTAAAAATAGTAGTACTTAATAGTAGCGCGCTACATTCGGTGGGTCCCGAGTTCGAATCTTGTACGGGGCAAGTAACATCAGAAATTATAGAATAAGTTTTTTCTAACAGCGGTCGCCCTTCGGCAGGCAATGGCAACCCTCCGGCTGTATTTCTGCCATGAAAAATAAACTTCTCACAAAAAACATTCGAGGTTCGGAGTCGGCGTAAAACAGTAGGTGCCTCAATTTGTGTATTAACAAGGAAACGCACACCACAAATTGTAGGAGAAGTTCGGCCAAAACCGCTTAAGCGGTTATAGCGCCAAGTAAGTACGTAAGACTTAATAGTAGCATTAGTAAAAGTAATTATAGTAATTAGTAGTAGCGCTAGTACAAATAGAAGTAGTAATCAGTAATAGTAGTAGTAGTAGTCGTAGTGATAGTAGTAATAGTAGTAATTAGTTACAGTCGTAATGATAGTAATTAGTAGCCAGTAGTAGTAAGATTTAAAAATATACTAAGAGTTTTAAACCCAAACATTTGCATTTGAAATGCATCATGTGTCAGTACTTTAAATGTTAAATACATTAGTCCTAAACTTATTATAAGTTAAACAACAAAGAAGTATTTATATATATGTATAGTAAATAGTATTTTACTTCAAAAATTATATTACACAGTGCTACAAAAAAGAATGAAGTCGAAGTACCTGGGAAGTGATGTTACTTTCCTTGTAGGTCTTATTGAGTAGAACGAGAATCCAATTTTGGAATTTGTCAAACACCCCCAAAATCTCGACGTAACCTTAAAAAACCGATTTTTCGTGCTTTTGCGCACTTCTTAGCCCATATCTTAGCTAATTAACAACCGATTTTCATTCTAAGAACGGTTTAAGAAAGAAGAAAGATATATAGACGTCTTAATAAAGCTGAAGAAATTTACTTACTTAAACTTACTTAAATTTTGCTACCCTTTTTCTGCTTTTTTTGATTTTGGCGATATTTTCACACACTATTTTATAAAAGCACAAAATGAGTTTTGATTAGATTCAAAGAGTACGTTTAATACTGAGTTCAACGAATGTTTCTTTTAAAAAATCGACCAAAAAGTGACTGAGTCATTTTACTTTTTATTAGAACGAAATTTTTGAAAAAATTTGCTTCTGTTGTTCCCAAGGAAATTATCACGTAATTCTTGAGTTTTTACTCAATTTTGAAGTCTTTAAAAATTTCCGTTATACCGAAGTGCACGTGTTGTTTATCTTGTGTTGTGTTTGCTTTTAAATTGGATAAAAATCGTGGTAAAGTAAAACTAAAATGTGCGACAAGCGTAATAAATTTTGCTACATTTGTGGCTTATTTACGGATACAAGTCATCGGCGTGATTTTAAAAATAATATTGGTGTTGTAAAAATATGTATATAACAAGATTTTCGGTTTTATAGTGCGAGTCGTAGGTACGAGCCAGAATTTATTTGTGAATATTGCTGCACAACATTAAAAAAATGTAAAGTTCAACAATCAATTACTTTGCCCTTTTCTGTGCCTATGACTTGGCATCATCAGGCATATCATAAATAAGACGATTGCTATTTTTGCACAACAAACGTTTCAGGTCACAATTTTAAATCGCGGAAAAACGTAAAGTATGCGAATGTTGTTACGGTTACAAAACCAAAATACTTAAATGCCGAAGTGTCTACAAAAAGTGAGTCCATGGATGCTGGTGAAACATATTTAGTTGAGGAATAATTCCTTCCTTGTAAATCAAAATCAACGGAAAGGCATTTGGTTTCAAATTCTGATTTCCCCGATCTCGTACTTGATTTGCATTTATCGAAACGAGAATCTGAAGTCCTCGGTTCACGACTTAAGCAGTGGAATTTAGTGGAAAAATATTTTCAAATAACATCGGGTAGAAAAAGCGACCGCACTTTGATACTTAGAGGAAGTTTTAAAACTGATGGCAATGACTGTGATCTAGTACATTGTGTAAATGTTCCCAGATTATATTCGGCTTTAAATTATAATTATAACTAGCTGGCAACGGTTGCGCTAGGCTTCACCACGCACTTTATGTTTATGTATATGTATAAGAAATTACTTACTATTAGTTACTTTGGTTCTGAAATAGTTTGCTTTTCCATTTACCTTAATTCCTAAATATACAAACTCATAAAAATAACAATTTTATGTTGCATACAACTTTTTTTTTGAACAAACATCAAACAATTTCTTTGTATACAATATTATGCGTACCTCCCTCTGCAAAGACAAAACGGTTTATTTTCGATGTAACACGTGAAATTTCTTTGTATACAATATTATGCGTATCTCCCTCTGCAAGGACAAAAAGGTTTCTTTTCGATGTAACACGTGATAGGGCTACGTACAGTTGTCCGTGTGAAAAACATGGCTTACTCAAATCCACTCCGGTTACATTAAATGTTTGCCCCTGTGCCTTGTTTATGGTCATTCCAAAACAAACCTTTACCGGAAACTGAAGCCTTTCAGTTAAAGTAGAACATTCAACCAGATAAAAATGTAACCTTTTTACCTACAGGCGAGTTCATTGCATAACAGTGGGGGACCTAAATTTCGCAATAAAATTATTGGAGCTCCAACTTTTAAAGTAAGTTTGTGGGGAGGCATACCTGAAGGGTTCATAGAATTTAGAAATTCTGTTGGGTAGTGCACAGCTTCTTCACCGTCGACTACTGTATCCACCGAGCAATATTCTCTCGTTTGTGCGTGGAATTTTACCAATACCAATTCGTTAATTTTTTTTGACTTGTTCATTAGTAGGTGTTAATATTGCTCGTTCCTTTAACCAGGATGCAGGTTTATAAACAAGTTGGGCTATTGTGGGATATATTTTGTCAATCAGTTGTTGATGGTCGGTGACTGAAACGCATATATCATTATTGAAGGAGATTTTCCCACAAACTGTTGGAAGCTCACCGTTACCAACTTTCAGTAACATGTCAGCAAACATCCTGTTATCTTCTGAGGCTTTAAGCACTCTCATGTTAATCTTGAGTGCTAATTTTATTACATGGGACCAAAGGTATGATCGATTTAATGACGCATTCACCTCATCAGCCCTGGTTCCTCTAGATATAAATGGCACTATTTGACGGAAATCTCCTGAAAATAATACCGTACAACCACCCATAGGTGTGTTCATACTTCTTAAATCGCGCATGGTTCTATCTAGGGTTTCAACTGACGCTTTATGTGACATTGTGGCTTCATCCCAAACTATCAGTGAGCACATCTGGATAAGCTTAGAAGTATTACTTTGCTTAGAAATGTTGCATACGCTGGCACAATCGTCAGAAATATTTAGAGGAAGTTTAAATGTAGTATGCCCCGTTCTTCCACCTTCTAAAAGGGTAGCTGCGATCCCAGAAGACGCTACCGCAAGGGCAACGTTACCGCCAGATCTTACTTTAGTGAGAAGTAAATTTATTAAAAATGTTTTTCCCGTGCCGCCAGGAGCATCAAGGAAAAATATCTTTCCGTCCTTGTATTGTATACAAAGAAATTTGTTGATGTTTGTCCAATGAAAAGTTTTAACTGCAATTGTATGCAACATAAAATTGTTATTTTTATGAGTTTGTATATTTAGGAATTAAGGTAAATGCATAATCAAACTATTTCAGAACCAAAGTAACTAATAGTAAGTAATTTCTTATACATATACATAACCAGAAAACGCGCAACCGTTGCCAGCTAGTAAACACATAAACAAAACTAATTTTTGTATGGAAGACAATGCGCAAAACACTAAAAAACTTCTAAAAATTCAGCTGTAGTTTCTAGTTCCTTGTATGATGACAAAGCATCTGAAAAACAAACATATCTAACAGTGTGGATCGAAGTTATCATTTCGCCTTGCATCGGTTTATCAACGAAGTCAACAGCACAGCTCTCTGCGCATAGCCGAACGAAGTAGTAACGAAGAGCAGTTGATTTACTACTCACACAACTACACATCTTCCCGCTACGACACTGATTTTACATTCGGTTGTAGCAATGCTGTACTTAGTGTAAAATTTTTTAAAACTTTACACTTAAATATTTCAGAAATGAATAGGCTAATTTTTGATTTAAGTAGCTATCATTGTAGTGCTAACTGCAAGCATTAATTTAAAAAAAGTTGCATCCCAATCCGTTCAGTAGTGCCCGAGAAAGTCATGCTGACTTAAAAGTGTTGACAATTTTATTTGGCATGCAAGGTGGCTACACAAAATATCCTTGCTACCTTTGTGAATGGGATAGTCAGGCATCCAATCGCTATGATCGCAAAGCATGGCCATCTCGAGAGTCACATCAAATAGGCAGGAAAAACGTTTTACGCCTCCCATTGGTAAAATCTGAAGATGTTATCTTACCACCACTACACTTAAAGCTGGGATACATGAAACAATTTGTAAGTGAAGCTTACAAAGCCGATATTTATTAATTTGTTTTCATACCTTCTTGTTTTTTATTTTTTTATAATATGTGTATATAGGTATTTTCATTGGACCTCAAATTCGCAAAATTATGAGCGACGTTACCTTTATGAACAAGTTAAGCTGTGTTGAGAAACGTGCATGGAAGAGTTTTGTAGCGCTATGTGATAATTTCCTTGGGAACAACAGAAGCGACGACTACATCACTGTTGTAAACGAATTTTTAAGTGCATTTGGACTTCTTCCCACATAATCTGGGCCAGTTCAGTGATGAACAAGGCGAACACTTCCACCAAGAAATGGCTACGATCGAAAAACGTTTCGAAGGAAAAAACAAAATAAATATGATGGCAGAATATTGCTGGTCAGTAAAACGCGAAACTGACGACGCTGACCTAAGGAAAAAACGGTCAAAAAAGCACTTTTGATCTATATATTTTCATTTAATAATATTTATTAGTAAATTAAGTTCGTTGTAAATGTTTGCAAAAATTTCGTTCTTATATAAAGTAAAATAACTCAGTCACTTTTTGGCCGATTTTTTAAAAGAAACATTCGTTGAACTCGGTATTAAACTTACTTGTTGAATCTAATCAAAACTCATTTTGTGTTTTTATAAAATAGTGTGTGAAAATATCGCCAAAGTCAAAAAAAGAAGAAAAATGGTAGCAAAATTTAAGTTTGTTGTGCAAAAACAAGTAAATTTCTTCAGCTTTATTAAGACGTCTATATATCTTTCAAAAGGTCTGAGATTTTCTTTCTTAAACCGCTCTTAGAATGAAAATCGATTGTTAGTTAGCTAAGATAAGAAGTGCGCAAAAGCACGAAAATTGGTTTTTTAAGGTTAAGTCGAGATTTTGGGGGTGTTTGGCAAATTCCAAAATTGGATTCTCGTTCTTCTCAATAAGACCTACAAGAAAAATAACATCACTTCCCAGGTTTTTCTGAATGTCACACTGTGTAAACTTTTCCAACATTAGGTTTAAGAAATCAAACAAAGGAGGGTCACCCAGTATGAAACCTCATTTGGTTTAAAACGGGTTGAAGAGGTTCGTCCCGATTCTGACGGAGCTGGAAGAGTTCCTCAACGTCATTTTACATAGCCGTATTAGTTTTGTTGGTTACCCAATTCCGACATTGCGGCATATATGTAGCTTCTTCTCGTGCGGTCGAAAACGTGTTTGAAATCTTCAGAAAGATGATGTGGGTATATTCCTCTTTCTCGAGTCTTTTCCAAGATTTGGCGTATCGTGAATATTTGGTCGATGGTAAATTTCCCAGGCCTAAATCCACACTGTTAAGGTCCAATCAGTTCGTTCACGGTGGATTTCAGTCGTTAACACAATACGCTCGACAGAAGCTTATATTCTATGCTAAGAAGACTGATCCCGCGGTAGTTGGCGCATATTGCCGGATGGCCGTTCTTGTGTATTGGGTAGAGTACACTTAAATTCCAATCAGCATGCATGCGTTCGTCCGGCCATATTTTGCAAATGAGGTGGAGCATTGACTTTACCAGCCCTTGCACGCCGCACTCTGCTGGCACAATAGCTCTGCTGGTAGTTTGTTAGCACCACCGCCCTTATGGGTTTTCATCCGCCGTTCGAGTTTTGCCCAGGTCGGGAAACGATACTTCGGCTCCGTCTTCATTTATTGGAAGTACGGGTTCATCATCTTCGATTATTTCCGCCCCACTATCTATAAGCAGCGTAAAGAAATGCTCTCTCCTTAGTTTGGGTGTAGTCTGATGTCGGCCATAAGGTCGCCGTTTTCATTCTTACAAGACATTGCCCCGGTCTTGAAACCTTCTGCAAGTCGCCGTAATTTCTGATAAAATTTTCGGGTGGTTTTCCTATCGGCTAGCTTCTCAAGCTTCTCGCACTCGCGCATCTTGACATCCCTCTTCTTTTTTCGGAAATGCGCTTTGCTTCCTTCTTCAACTCCCGATGTCTATCCACCACAGTTCGCGATGCGCCCGCTCGCAGCATGGCCCTATAGACGGCATCTTTCTTTTCCAAGGCGGCGCGGTAATCCTCATCGTACTTGTCGTTTTTTCGGTCTCGCCGAAAGCCGATGACCTCTTCAGCGGCGGTACGTATTGAGCGAGAAATGTGGTCCCATTGCACGCAGATATCCTCTTGTTGAACATTCCTCTCAGAGAGCTGAGTGCAAGTCTAGTCGCGAAACGGTCGGTTATCTATTGGGATTGCAGCTTTGGACGTCGAGCTTCCCCTGTGTTGCTGAGCGCACGCTTTCCGCTGCACAGAGGCGCGTGCGAATCTTGGCTGCGACAAGATAATAATCCGAGGCGGTATCCTCCCAGAGTACGCACGTCTGAGACACTGGAAGCATCCTTCGCCTCTACCACAATATAATCGTGTTTTCCCTCAGGAAACAGCCATGTAGCTCCACGTATCATTTTATGCTTAAACCTGGTACTACATACTACCATGTTTCGGGCCCCGGCGAAGTCGACCAACCTCAGTCCGTTAGAGGATATTTCGTCATGAAGGCTGAATTTACCAACTGTTGGACCAAATCGCCTAGCACGAGTTTTATATCGTGACAGGGGCAGCGCTCCTACGCGCGCTCAACCACAAATCCAACACCGAACGTGCGCGTCTTTACTTACAGCTGGGGTAGGCGTCACAAGGTCCGATTCTCTTCATTTCTGGCTCCGTCCGTTGCATCTCTTGGATGCCGGTGATGTCAGCCTTTGCGTTTACGAGCCTATCCACCAGCCGTGCAGGGGCACCTTTCCATTTAAGAGTCCAGACATTCCAGTTGCATACCTTTAAATCATAGTATTTAAACGTCGTCATCAGAATTGCGAAGATGGTCCCATCAAAGGCTTTGTGTAGAAATGTTTCATTGGTAGCGCACAACCAGATTCTGGGGTATTTTTTAATTCAGGACACATTTATATAGCGGGCCGCTTGCTCCAAGTCAGACGCCCGCTCGCAACCACACTCAACGATTAACAGACGGTGCAAAATTCTGGTGAGCCCTTAAACCGAAAATTCGGGGTGTGACCCCACCAGGTTGGCTTTCTCACTATAGCTCACTTCCAAACGGATGTTCGCTAGAGATTACCCGGAAGTTGTGAGCTGCTTGAACGGAATGTAGAAGAATCGTTCTGGCCACTCCCAGGTAAGAGATTTTCCCCACTTGCGTGGACTTATACATACGGGTCCATCCTCCTTTCAACCCATATATACAAGTATAAATGGTAAATTTTTACTATTTTTTTTTATATGGCCAATCTTGATAATTACTTATGTGTTTTGTTTTTCGAGGTTTACGATCGATTTGCTTAAATTTTTACATTTTCGCCTCATATACATACATATTTACATACGTACATACGTAGATCATTTAGGAAAGTTACCATCATTTATAGCATAATGTTACATTCTTACTGTCAGTACTATGAGAAATGAGAAATATTTATAATAGATATGCTTATGAAAGTGGGAGTTGTTAGTTATAAGCGGTATTCGAGGTATAAAATCACGATCGCCTGTGTCACCACCCGTCAAAAATTTCCGCTTCTCTGGCATTTTGTTTGAGAGATGTGACTTTAAGGCTCGTTCATTTCACAATTTTGGTGAACTTAAATTTCACAAAAAAATAATTGGTACGCCGGTTTTAAGAGTGGTTTTATATGATGGTAGACCAAGTGCGCTAAGGGTGTTTAAAAACTCGACTGAATACTTGATAGGGTCGTCTTGTTCCAAAACTCTCTTAAAACAAGTTAACACGACTGGCTACTGCCCACTGCCGCCATTCCCACGGCTAAAAGGTAAACGTGTTGCAGCGTCAGCATAAGTGCATTTCATACGGTTTTGAAATATATTAATTGCACGTTCCACTGGAATATAGTACCTGTATGAAGCCAAGGCCAAAGTCGTTCGCACCCAGACGGTAAGAGCACCCTTACGTAAGGTGGGTACCGCGCGATTCTATATCAGGAAGCAGCACGAGGAGTTGGCCAGTTGTTGTTGGGACTACGAGGCATTAAGTTGTTTGTAATATTCAAATTAAATAAATTATTACTTATTATAACGATTAATATCTTGTGGTTTTCTTGGGCAAGTTGGCCTGTAACTTCTATTTTTTAAGGGCAGGATCTAAGATCCTTTAACTGGCACCAGAAAGGGAAGTGAAAAAATTTGTGCTAAAAGAAATTAAAAGCCTGGAAAAGGGCATAAATAAGTGGCATTAACAAATTTTGTTTAAAAAAAAATTTAATTAAATTGCGAGTGCTATAAAAATATAACGACTAAGAAGCCCTAAAGCGAAATTAGCTTGAAAGTGAATACCAAACACGGTTCAGTGAACGTATCTAAGTTCCTGCAAAGGAAGACCAGGAACCAATTACAGTGAAGAGCCTGAAAGCTTTAGTGGCCTTTGCAAAAGCAAATAAAATTTATTCTAACAGGACAATAGATGCACCTGTGGGTTTTGCAGTGAGTATAACCTGAGTCTACACAAACTATACTTTCTTTGTTTAACCCTGCTGTTAGGTTAAAAAAAAACTTACGAATCTTAGGTTAGAGGACCATTTGGTCCATACTGCAGTTTTCATACAAAATAACAATTTAATCTTAGTCTTTATATTTAGTTTGGTTCAATACTTGCTAAATATTATTATTTTATTATTTACTCAACTCTGGTAAAACCCAGCACCAGTGGCCTGCTCTAAAAATGCTTCTAGTTCAGGAGCTCGAAAGCGAGGAATTTGTAGTTGCTGCAAGTCTAAGTCTGATGTAAAATGCTCCATTTGCAGTGCGTTTATTTGCAAAACCAACCGAAAAACATTTTTTTGCTCATCATGTAGTGCCAAAAAATATCGAACAAACTAATAAATACTTATTTTGGGAAAATTAATGTAAAGAAAATCAAAGAAAATATACTATGGAGCAAATGGTCCCTTAACCTAAGATTCGTAATTTTCAATTTATCTTAGTCCAGTTTTAAGTCAGAGAATTAAATTTTCGCACATAATATTGTTTTATAAAAAGACCACCTGAGCTGAAAAATTTAGACAGTATATATCACCGTTCCAAAGTTACAAAGAAAACAAAAAAAAAATTGGGCCAAATGGTCTTAACCTAACAGCAGGGTTAAATCAATAAACTAGGTATTATACTACCAACCCTGGCTTGCTTTAATGTGCCAATAAAGAAACATTTTTTCAGATATTGAACTTTGCTTTGTGCATAAAATATACTTTATACCTTGATCTTAACGAAGTATATATATGTATCGCATATCAAATATCTTCGTCAAATAGCTGGAAAGATATTGTGAATAGTAATTTCGTCGTCGACGTGGTCTGTGCCTATTACAGTTGTGCCTCGCTGGTGAAGCCTTTGGTACCAATTTTTAATTTGTCATTAAATACTGGAGTTTTGATTGATGAGTTGAAACGTACATTAATCACCCCAATCTTCAAAAGTGGCAACAAGAGTGATATATCAAATTACACGCCAATTTCCAAATTTTCTTCTGTCGCTACGCTTTTTGAATGTATCGTAAAAGACAAATAATATGAAACACTTAATATGTTCAAATCAACACGGAGTTATTGCTGGAAGATCCACGGTGTCTAATCTTTCAGTTTTTACTAAAGATTGTTTTTCATCTTATAGTAGTGGTTATCAAATTGACACAATTTATACAGATATTTCAAAGGCATTTGATAAAATTTCGCGCAGTATTTTAGTTGCGAAACTTGCGTGTTTGGGAATTCATTCTATCTTCTTGAGTGGATAAAGTCACATTTATATAAAAGGAACAGCATGGTTGTTATAGATGGTGTTTGCCCGAAATCAATCATTTCTAGTTCTGGATTACCTCGGGGCAGCATTTTTCGACTCTTATTTTTCACTTCGTTTTTCCTCGGTTAAATTTCTTCTACTGACTCTTCGATACTTCAATAAGAACTTAATAAGTTTTATAATTGGTGGTTTAGGAACAGGTTATTTCTTAATATCAAAAAACGTCATAAAATATTCTATTCCAAGATGTTGAACCTCTGGAGACTTCCTATTTCATAACGAGCACTAGTCTTACCGAGGTCAAAGAAGTTAAAGACTTAGGAGTGTATTTTGATACCAGTTTTTGCTGCACCACGCAATTAAATTTCATAATCCCAAATTCATTAGCCATACTTGCATTTGTAAGACGTCACTCTTCTCATTTTTCCCGACCCATACACCTACAAAATATTATACTCTGCTTTTGTTCGTTCCAAACTTGAATACGCTGCTTTCATTTGAAGGTCTTATCATGCGATTCACATAAAACGATTGGAAAAAATCCAGAATATATTTCTTCGTTTTACTCTGTGCTCTCTTTTCCTTTCTGAGCCGATTCCATCTTACGATCCACGTTGTCGATTAATATCATTATCAGATAGGAGAACTCTCTCGTCAGTCTCGTTTATTTTGGCCTTATATTCGCCAAAGTTGAATAGTTGGGAAATAAGACCATGGGGGCGTGGTGCCGTCCACTTTTCCAAATTTATACATATATACTTTTGCTCGGCCCGCAGGTAACGTGCACCTACTGTAAGAATTTCAAAAAGATCGGTTGACTAATTTGGACGCCTATAAGGTACTCACATTAATTTTTATATATAAGATTAACTTTGAAATAAAAACCAGCACGGGGTATTTACAGTTCGGTTGAATCCGAACTATGACTTCTATACTTTTAACACACACAGTGGTGCCCAGGGTTTTATAACATTATTTACTTAACGGTTTTTTGTAACAGAATAAAACAACCCAGAAAAATATAGGCATAAGCACGCTTGGCATTTCAACTCAATAAGAAACCTTTTGAAAACTGTATATTCAAACATATAACTGTACATAAACACATACATTAAAAACATACCAATTTATTTTAGTTTTTATTTGAATAAAAAATGTAATTTAATTTTTCAAAATCAAGATATTTAGATTCACTGGATCTATTGCATACTACAAGCACGGTTTATTTGAGATAAAACTTGCGCCGGGTATTTAAAGTTCTTCCTTGTTAGATTGTTAGATCTAGTTTCGTAAACCACTTCTTGTTTACTAATCTATCTAATAAGTCGTTTATCACGGGTATAGGATATCACTCCTTCGCTGTAATTTTCTTAAGATTCCTGCAACCGACGCACATCCGTAATTCACCAGCATTTTGTTCTTTAGTCCTATTCGCGAAATAAATTCTGAACTACTTTCGTTATACGGTAACCGTCTAGGAGCGCAACTGAAAGGGTTTTTTACTTTCTAGCATTTTGCATTTTTCTTTTTTTACTTTTGGTTCGTTTGGCTTTCTTGCGTGTATATACTCTTTATACAACATTTCTTGGAGGCGTATTTTGTACTCAAAACTAATTTTATCTCCAACCTTATAGTCGATTTCATTCACATCGTGCACTTCTATTGAAATAATTTCGTTTATGGCTCCAGTTAACTTTTCGTACGCGAATTTATTACTGATTTTCCCATTATCTCCCCAAACACCGTACGGTATGTTTTCTGAACTAATGTTTGAGACTTCCCCGATAAATTCTATGTCATCGATTTTTAGTTTGGCATTACTCCCCGTTGTAATATTTCTACCTAATAAAGCTGAATACCCAACCGACTCATAAGGCACCACCATAACTTCAATTAATATATATTTATTAAGAACTTAAACGCAACATCTCACTTTTCCAAAGATTTGAATTCAGAGTTTTTTAGTCCAAAGTAATTATTTTCCGCTTTTTCTAACCAGAGTCTCCCTGGGATAAGGGATTCTCTAACTAGGTTTATAGGGCTGTTAGAGTCGATCAAGCATTCTACAAACATTCTTACATTTGGTTCATACATAGCATTTATATTAAAATAACTTACAAAATTATTGCTGCTCGTTTTCTTCTTGTACTTTTCGCAATTAGAAGCGTAGTGTCCGTGTTCCCCGCATGTGAAACATTATTCGAACTCGCGTTTAGGATTCTTGCATTCTTTGGAAATGTGGCCGGAGCTGTTGCAGTTGTAGCACCTGAGTCTATGTTCGCCCGCTTGTATGCCTGTCCTTGAATTTGATGACGATAACTCAATCGTTCGAAATGCTTTCGCAAGATCGCTGGGTGCAGAAAAGTTCTGCAACTTTGCTTGAATTTGAGGCTGCTTATTCGGTATTCCATCGCCGATATACTCGACTAGTTCTCTCAGTTGGAGAAGGACTCACTAGTTATCCAGGCTCGACTTTCGAAACGTCGTCACACCACTAGTAAATTGTCGCTATGAGGGAACGCGGCTTACTTTAAGTACTTCATCAAGGCCTTTGAGGTACATCTTGTTTAATTATACCAAGTGAGGGCAACGCCTTTCAATTTCAATATTACCACAAGGCTTAACGTTTCACAATCAGTTCTCGATACATGTCGTAAACGCAGCAACTGTGACCGCCTTGCTACAAACCCTTCTCCGCCGCCGAATTCTGATACCAATTGTTTGATGGTTTCAAGTGACATTTCGGGTTTCACTGTAGCGTTCGTCCTTTTGCTTTTTCCAAAGATAACTTCAATTTTAAAAGCGCAACTCTCTTTTTCCAATAGCCTCATTTTCAGCTCGCCACTCTCGTTGTCTGTTGACGGGTCATCATCGATACGTCGGCGCTCAGCTTCGCTGTTGACGAAAGTTTGTCTACCAAACTTTTCATTCTCCAACTGTAGCACATTTTCTCTTGATACGTCATAACTGAATTTCGCACCATTGCTCCTAACATTGCTCGCGCCTTCGTGTCCATCGTTGTCCGCATCGTTGTTATCCGCATCATTGTTAGCCGCAACATTGCTGTTCGCACCATTGTTTTCAGAGTCATTGTTCTTTCCGCTATTGTCAACACCGTTATTTGCACTGGTATATACGGTTTATAGCGCTGTTGCCCACGCTGCCACCCAGATCACCGTTGTTATTATGTCCTTGGCTGTCTTTACGCTCTCCGATGTCACCTGGACACAGTCCACGTGCCTCCGCCGACAACTCACTCAATCCTGCGGCAAGCGATGCCTTAGCGCCGCTCGCGTTAAGCCCCATAGCTGTGCACCAAGCTTCGAGCTGGAGTTTTGAGATTTGTGGTTATAGTTTTATAATTTCGTTAACTTTCGTTCTTTTCAAACGAAGTCGATCACGCACAGGTGATGCTGTTTTTACGAATAAATCTTTATTTCTTCTTCTAAAATGGAGTTCTCTTTTCTTTCCATACATAATCACATTACTTAGGGTCTAGACACATCACTTAAGATCTATTACCCTATTGCTTAAGGCTATTTACACAAAGATGCCATACCTCATTTTCTGTTCAAATAAAACCTTTTTTTTAACACACAAAAACATTAATGCTTGTTAGTTTGTATAAAAATGTAAAGACTGCAAGTTTAGTGGCAAAACGGTCGACTATTTATATTGATTGCAGCTTTTGGATGCCGAGTTTCACTCGTAGCGCGAGCGAATCTTGGCTGTGAAAAGATAATGATCCGACTCGATATTAGTTGCATGCCTTCCGTCTACCACAACATAATCAATTTGACTTCATGGTTTTCCACCAAGACATAGCCATGTAGCTTGATGTATCTTTCTATGCTTGAACGCGACACTACATACTATCATATTTCGGGCCCCAGACGAAATCGATCAGCCTCAGTCCGTTAGCGGATTTTTCGTCGTGTAAGCTGAATTTACCGACTGTGGGACCAAAAATTCCTTCCCTTCCCACCTTGGCATAAAATTCGCTTAGTTTTAGATCGTGACGGGGGCAGCGTTCGTACTCGCCCTCAAGACGCTAATTGGTCTTTGGTCACATCGTTCTTCTCTTCCGTAGGGGCCTGGGCGCAAATCAGCGAAATGTTGAAGAATCTCTCTTTGATGCGAATCGTGGCGAGGCGCTCGTCCACCACAGTGAGCGAAAGTACTTGGCGACGAAGTTTCTCCCACCGCAAATGTAACACCGAACTCCTTTACATGACGGCTGTAGTTCACGTCGCAAGGTCCGATCCTCTGTTTTTACGTGGTGGGTACCAAGCCCCGCACACAACCAGATTCTGGGGCATTTTGCATTTAGGAGGCATTCATATAGCTATCTGCTTGCTCCAAGACAGACGCCGCTCGTAGCTGTACCTACTGATAAACAGACGCTGCGAAATCCTGGTGAGTCCTTAAACCGAAAACGTCATAGTGGCCCCACCAGGTTCGCCTTCTCACTTTAGCTCACTCCCATGCGGATGTTTGGGAGGTACCCAGAGAACACACGATTTTCATGAAAGGCAGAAAATGGAAAAGTTAGTATAGCAAAGTTGTTTTGTGATTACTTAGTTTTGGTTTGTGCGGCAATACAAGAAATCGTAAAAACTTGCAAGATGTTACAAGAGTTGCCTGCATGTACTTTTTTTTTTGGAATTTTTCTCAAAAAACGTGGAAAATAAATAAGCCACATCATTCCACCGATCCACTAACAGAAAATTTCGTCCAACTTCACCATACCAGATCTAATTTGCCTTTTGCTGATTCATACTAGGATCTGATTAGAACCAATTGATTTCTGGTGTGGGGAAATTGGACGAAAATTCTTGCCACAGGAACCGAAAGGCTATGCAACTTTTTTGTAATTATCGTCCTTTGGATTTCTCATTGAGAGCATTGCTGTCAAATTCGGGGAAATTTGTTAGATTTCTACATGTACCAATACCATATCTCATGTACCAGGTTAATAAACAATCAGCGACCCTTCTAATATCACCATATTTAAATTCGCCGTGGCATGTTCTCTTCACCCGTCGAAACTACAAAAGATTTTAGCATGTTCTTTTAATATTCTGTAGGCGTTATGTCAGAAGTATTTCTAATGAAACAGAAAGTCTAAAGTCTCTTAGTAAATGAGCAATATTATGATATTATGATATATTCCATATACGAAATCAAAAAACAAATAAGCTACACACCATTATATACATCTGCACCCGTAGATTGGTTGCTTTCATTCGCTGGGATTGTAAATCGTTCAAGACGACAAAAACGCATCTGCTATTTTTCAGTAAACATTTACTGTTTATTGCTACGGTTACCACAAATATAAAACAAAATCAAGTTATTTCATTGGCTTTGATTTCAATTAACAAAACCATAAGAACATGTTTGTGCATCAAAAGCAAATCGTTGGTATTTTTCTGGACTATAAACTTCTTTAATTGTATTTTCCTTATTTGGTAAATATGCCCTAAACTCAAGCAACACAGTTCAGAGTTGCATTTCGTTATTAAAATAGATTTTACGGTCACAATTTTCGTTTGGGATTTTTCATCTGTCCATATGTTGTTTTATATGGAAAATACTCTTTCGATGATGGCATTTGAATCCGATAAACACAAATTAAACTATACATGCTTTTTAAACATTTTGAAGTAGGATGACATTTTTCGTAAAATGATAAAAATTTCAGCTTTCCACAGTCCGTTTAATAATTTACCTTATTTGGAGACGCATAATTTTTAATACTTGTGAACTCAACAAACAACTCGCTGGAGTTAGTTTTAATTTGCCTTTTTTCTTTTCCATAATATAATCAAAGCACCAAGTCCATAATTTCCTTAACCTCTTTAAAGAAATGATCCAGCTAATAAAAATAACCTATGCAATTAATATACAAGTTATTGGGATTATCTATAATTTTATTTAGGTTTGCAGTTCCATTCCTCTCAAACTCCAAAATATTTTTTTTATCATGAGTGATACCAAACTTGCAACTCTGCGTCCTGTGATTTTTAATTTCAGTTGTTTTATTAGTAACGCAACGCTTAACGATGTGTAAACAATAGCAACATTTCCGAATTGCAATTTTCAAAGAATATTTTTTAAATGCTTAATCAGTGAGATTGTTCAAAAACATATTTATTTAGTGCTTGGAAAAGTTTAAAAATTTGTTCAATTACTGGCTTCAAAGTAAGCCATCCCCTTGTAGCATCAATGTCACACATTTATTTTAATTGCTCTAACGGTTAGGTGTATATGTATGTATGTAGAATTATGACAATATTTTTACGGCAATGGTTTCAATATTTACAGGAATACACTCTTTCGATAATTGTATGGTATTGTTCACAATGTCACCAGCTAAATTTGCGCCAATAATGGTACTCCCAGTGAGCTCAGTTAAGTTATGGAAAATACTATTTTTGCCGCATTATGCGGCTTCTCCTCGAATTTACAATTAGTATTATCCGCACAGAGAGGGAGTAATTTTTGGTTCAAAAATAGAAATTCGGAGTAAATTCGATGGTTCAGCGCGCAGACAATTAACGGCCAATATTTTTAATTGTACACCTTTCTTTGATAAATAGCATATATTTAATACTGGGCATACTTCCATATTACCATGATTTGAGTAGTCGGAAAAACCAGTAATAAAATTTAGGACGCTTAAATCGGCTTCGACCACTTGCATTGCATTTGGTAAATTGCAGATAATTAATAATTCTCATCAACATACTTTGTGCAGTCATTCGAACGGATGCCACGATGTTCTCTAGTTTATGATTAGCGTAGTATATCATAGCTGCCTCAATTGGCGATAGAAAACAGCCGAACATCTTAAATATTGCATTTGACTGGTACGTATTTTGGCAAGCATTTCCTATTCGTTAAGTGCATAGTTCGGCTTTATTTAAAGTTCTAGAAATAAATGTTATTGGTTTGTGGTTGTGTTCTAAAACTGCACCTGTGGCATATATGGAAGCATCTGTGGGGAGGTTACATTTTTTTCGTAGTCCAGATGCTGTAATATAACATATTTTGGCATACTTGCTGCTTTGGTTTCATTGAAAGCGTCTGTAGTATCAAATTCCAAATTTAATAAAGTTTATGAAAGTAGTTTCGGGAATATACCTAGTTACATATTTAAAGTGGGGCAATGCCAATTTTTGCCTTTTATTTGCATTTGTAAATCACCGTTCTATGAGAGGTGTATACCAATTGTGGTTGGGTTTGATGAAGTTGTTTCGGAAATGTGTATACCTATTTGGTCTAAAAATGGCGGTGATAAGCCCATTTTTCAAAAAAAAAAAGATCAAATAACCCGCGCATTCCCTATCCAGCTTTCTCCCTAACATCAAATTGGAGGAAATTATCTTTTCCTGCAATATCGCTTTCTGTTGATTTTCTCAAAACACGGTTATGTGGGCATGGTTGTTATCGGATTTCGAATATTTTTAATACTACTAGATAGATGTAAATGTTTAAATGTGTGTACCAACTTTCGTTGAGATATGTATGTTAATATCTATTCAAGTTGTCCGATGAACGAACAGACGAACAGATAGACATGGCTTCATCGATATCGCTTAACATTAAGAACATTTTGGTATGTACATACATTGTATATGTATGTGTATACCTATCTCGGTTGCTTTGTGCTGTTACAAACAACCGTTATGTGGAGAAAGTGCGTTATTATAACTGTTTGTGATAACGAGGTCTACTGGATTTTGTATAAGTACCTTACTTTATTACCCGAGGTGTTGTGTAATGCAATACTTTAACGTGTTCATTTGGTTGTAAATAGCTGCATCTAGTTTTTGCTAAGCATGACTAAAACACAGTTAGCCTTTATTTCATTTTGCTATTCATGATTTAGAAGTCGTCCAGTTTTTTTAATCACTTGCATGAAGGAATCAGTTTTGCATTCTTTTGAAGTATTTGGTGTTGAAATATAGAACCTCGTAGAATCTAAGCTAAAGTTTCAACTTTCATATGCAATATATTTCTAATTAGCAAACCTGAATCAAGAGTTCATAAACTCCAAACATAACATATTGATGTAACTAGATTCAACAATAGAAGGTTTCCCAAGAAGCAGCTTTTTCCCTTCCACCTTACAAATCGACTTACTAACCTGAAGACTGGGTTGCCTTCCTCGAAACTTTTTTTGGAAGGATCTTGTAAAATACTTTTAAGTAGTAAAATAAATTTAAATTCTTTGAACAAAACCAATAGAGAGCAGAGCCCGCTAAACTGCTGACTAAAAATTATTAGCAGCAAATTCAATGGAAACGAAATATACGGATGCACATTTATTTTGGAAAATCTGTTTTCACACAGTGAAAACACTTAACTCGAATTAACCACGTCCGTGTCAGTTCGACTTCAAGGTAGCCCCTCAGTTTTAGAGATACATATCCGACAAAAAATTGGTAGGAAAATGCAATTTTATAATGTATTAATAGCCGTTTTCGTGTCGCCATCCGCTAGCGAGTGGCGAGTCGGTGAAGCATCTGGCATGAATTAGCATCAACACAGTTTTTGTTTTTGTTTCGAATGCAATGTTCACGCTTCACAAACGACGAATATGCACAAAAAGTGCAAGCACGTGGGCGTTCATGATCGTCGTTTTGGCGCAGCTAAAGCTGGTGTAATATCTGTAGCATTGAATGTATGTAAGTAGTTCGACCAGTTTAATGAGGTGTCACCAAACTCGGAATAGCCGAATCCAGCCATCTATCGTTGCTGTTGGTTTTACACACAAATTTCTTTGATAGCGAGCAGAGGTAAGACATGACGAACGGAATGCACCTAATAATTCGACGGGTAGTTAAGCGGGTAAAATGGCTGCGACCCATGTCGCCTAAGTAGCAAAAACACTGCCCTTTTGATGCCATAAACTCGACTAAACCTTCTAAGTAGTATGTATGTAGTATGTATTAGAACCAGCCAGACATGTTAACGAAGTGAACTATGTTGTAGGTTACGATCCAAGACACCTGCCCAAGATTTGCATAGGAAATGCTCGACAGTTTCCTTCGCAGCTACGTCTTTGTAGCTTCTACAGAATTCGTTATGCGGGCTGCACATTTTTCCGTGCCCAAAGGCCAGTGACCCGTGTATACTGCAATAAATTTATGGGCAATGCCCCTAGACCTACAAAGAAGACCTCTGGTCTTCTTCTCCGGCCAGGTAGTTCTTTATATCCTGCAAGTAGTGTAAGCGTTCCACGGCCGTTCCGATCCATTCTTGCGCAGATATAAGTTACGTATATTTTCCTTCGCTTAGGGTATACCTAAATCGATACTGGCTGTTACTTCATTCTTTGTTGAACCACGGCTTTCTCGCTACTTTCGAATGCCTTATGCCCGATAGGTCAGATGGCACATTCAATATTTGGTTCAGCTAGCGCCTGTATTGGTGCCTGGCTGTCGGAGTAAATGGTTATGTTTCCCGTTACGTTTCTATCTTCAAGCGATTTACGGGCCTGCCAGATAGCGAAAATTTCCACCTGGAACACAATGCAATAAGAGGGGAGTTTGATTGGGATGGATAATTCCAAGGATTCGGAGTAGAGTATTTTCCAATAGTTCCAGATACTCAGTAATGAAAATAAACCATTTGGCCGAACTTCTCCTACAATTAGCGGTGTGCGTCTTGTTGATGTAGAACAAATTTAGGGGCCTACAGTTTTACGCCAACTCCGAACGGCAAATGTTTTTGTGAGAAGTTTTTTCATGGCAGAAATACACTCGGAGTTTTGCCTTTGCCTGCCGAGGGGCGACCGCTTTTAGAAAAAAACTTTTCTATAATTTTTGATGTTACTTGCCCCGAGCAGGATATGAACCCGGGACCCACCGAATGAAGCGCGCACACGCTACAGACTCTCTTACGGCGGCCACAATCCCCCTTGCTCAGCTGATATTTCCCGATTGGTTCTTCTACCGAAGGCAAATTCCATACGATCAGCCCTAGCGTTGTTGAAGGCGCCCTCGACATCAACAGAGGCAGAGAGTGAATTGCTTCTGGAGAAGGGATTTTCCATCTTGCGCCACACTTCGTGTAGGGCTGTCTCCGTAAATCTTCCCTTTGAGTACGCGTGCAGCGCCGCAGAGAGTGTTTGTTCAACTAGTAATTTCCGTACATGTAAGTCCAAAATGCTCTCTAGAACTTTTAGAGCAAAGTATGAAAGACTTATTGGCCTGAAGTCTTTGGCCATATCGAGTTGTCTTCTATTAGATTTTGGAATAAAACTACCCCTGTTTTCCTCCAGGTAGTCGGAATATGGTTATAAAGAATACAAGCAATGAAGATTTTCTTCAGTTCCCTATCCTCAATTATTTGAGTCTTCTACAGTATAATAGGAAAGATACCCTCAACCCTTCGGGGTTTGAATAGTAAGAAGCTATTAATAGCCCAAGCAATCTTTTCATCAGTAATGACTTCACCCAGCAGCGCTGTCGGTACAATCTGCAGCACCGCCTCCCTCCTGCGCACTGGCTCACCAGCATAATCAGGAAAGAGTACAGTTTCGGTTGATGATTCGGCCTATTTACCATCAGCTCGAAAGCTTCATTTAAATGGGCTTTAGCAAGAATTTTGTCCAGACGTGCTGACTCTTTCGTGGACTCAACCGTCTCACAATGAACTCGCCAGAATTTCTTGTGAATGACTTTTTTGTATTCCTTCAAGGAAGACCTGTATTCTTGGAAATTTTTCCTTGAGTAGCAATCGCTAAAGGCGCTCCTGAGATTGGATCTCAGGTCACTCAGGCTTTTGTCCCACCAAGGAGGGTAGGTATTTTTGCTCGAAATTGGACAAGCGAGACTTGACTCGGTCATCTACATATATTTCCAGAAGATATAATGGGAGTTTTGTTTCTATCGTTGTTATCCTGTATGATTTCTCGGCGATGGTGTACCCTCCCTTTTCAAGCCTGTCTCGAAAAAGATCATGCGATGATCCTTACTACAACATCGGAAGAGTTTGTTGATATAGTGATAACAAGGATCTCTTCGCGCCAATCAATAATCATATAATGATAGGGGAGTTCCTTATAATGCATATGTTGAGATCATTGAATATTATTGGCATCACAGCCGAGCCGATCAACTTCTCTTCTAAATGTCAGTCTCCTCAAAAGTCAAGCACCTCCTCGGATAATGCGGTTCGATCATGTGCTCTGTATACTGCCGCGCTCTGCAGGCCTCGGTCGCTTTTTACTTCGGCGATTGACTACCGTGATATCATCTGAACTGAAATTAGGAAGAAGAAAGCACCGATAGCATTCCTTACGAGAATGCAAGCCTTGGGTTAACATTTTCTTTGAGCGTAAAACAGGTTATATTGCCTGATCTGCAACCCATAATCTTTGAGCGCCAGAACACATCCTGCCTTAAGAGGACTTTTAAGTTGTCCGAGGCGATTTTGTCATGCTGGAAGCTAATTTGCGCTACCTTCAACATGCTTTGCGTCGCTGATAGGTAGCGCGCTCGTAGCCTGCTCAGCTGTTAACGAGGCACCCTTCTCAGCCGGCACAGCCCGCTTTAGTTCCTCCATAAGTTTCTTTGTGTCGTCAATCTAGTCCAGGCCATCGTGCGGACTGACCGAAGCCTGAAACACCTTTAGGTTGGCTTCTCTGATGCCAATCCTTAACTTATTATCCCTCAGCTCGACTATAGGCGGATTTTCATTGTTTTTTATCAGAAGCACGAGGCTGCATTGCTGCTGTTTCTCTAAATTTAGGATCATCCAGTCGTTCATTGAGGCACCTGGATTCTGCAGCTTCAAGCACTGGAACAGCTTCGAGCCCTCCAGCTTCATTTTTGAAAGCCAAATTTGCGTCCGGGATTTCCTGGGAATCTCCGAAGCCGGGATGAGCTTTAACGAGCAACACATTTATCGAGAAACTCACTTGAGAAATCGTTCGCGAATTTGATTAGCTAAAGGTAATAGAACTCCACATCGCCAAACTTTGCCTTCTATTGTGGCTCTTTGCACCGACAAGAGCAACCTGGGTGAAGTCCTGACAACTTGGCTGTGGGTATGCTTTGCCGATGCTACAGCACTAGTGGTTCCTTCCCGACTATGCTTGCAGAATCTGGCCTTTTTAGCGCTGCGTTCGTTCACATTTTGTGATCGGTTTCGCTTTGCCGGCTGCTGTGAATGTAGTTGTTGTTTCGACTGTGATGATGTAGTCTTTTTGGCAAGGCTGGTTTCGTACTCTTTGACCACTGCTCCTGACTTTGTCATCCACATCTTCCACATAAGTATTGCGTTCTCTCTAATTCCTGGCGATCTTGTCAAGAACAAAGAGGGCCCTCTGGTACCTTGGGTTTTGGCTTTCTTTGGGGTCACTGTGGGTGGTGCGCCCCCGTTAATTGACGTAGTTTGTTGGCTTTGGTTGACCGGGTACTATGGCTGGTATCCACGGTTTCATCTTACGAGTTAGCATGAAAGAGTAAGGCACTTGAAATAAAGCGGACCTTGCCCGAGCATCGGTGTGACCTTTACCGACACTAATAGCCATACAGCTCTCGGCAAAAGTATCTCAGCACCTTAGCTTAAAGTGTTTCTACCTGTCTTTGTCTAACACATCAGATTCCGAACCCTCTGCCTCCGCCGATACAGAACAGAATCATCATTGGTGCATGCAAGCCCTACCACTACGTCAAGGTGCAGATACGTCGACAGAGACCGACCAGATAGCTCCGCCACTAAATCAGCCAAGAACATGAAATTTGGCACTCCTTTCACTTATCATGAATGGAAGTATCTAATAAAATCATCCAGTTCAGATCAGTATAACTTATGGCTTCCAGATAACTGATTATTCAGGTGTGTTTTTAGAACTTCTTCATTTAGACAACTAAAAACGCGAATATAATCAATATCGGTCCTTTACAAGGTGTATTACAATACCACTGATTGTTCAGATATGACGATGTACTTTCAAATATTTAATTTATCGGTTTTTTCATATGATAAAAATAAATAATAGTACTTTATTATTGAATATTATTCGTTGCCAAAGAGCTAAAGAATAAATTTATAATTACTATTATACAATACTTTCTATAATGTTCATACATTTTCCATACTACTTTCCCTTTTTCCTAAATGCGACTCTAGATTGATTGCATCAGAATTCTGTTGCCACTATTTACAGAACCTTGTATCATTGAATTATGCTAGCCAGCCATGTCTTAAATGAGATACTCTATTTATTTTAACTAATTCCGAAATTTGTTGTCATAAAAATATTTCCTCTAGGCACAGCACTGTGCCATGCGAGACAGTATTAATCAACAACAATGCTTATTAAATCTATTTTAATTCTTAAATAAATTTGAATTTCACGTCTAAGACGATCCAGTGCATTATAATGTGAACATATCTTCATCAGTTGATCAAAAGCTGCTATCATATATGGTATCTCTACCTACATATGGTATCTAATCTACATAATTTCTAAGCTGAACCGATATCCAAACGGTAAGAAAGCGTACTATAAGTACTCTAACAATGCATAGTTTTCATTTTAAAGTTCATAAATTAAAAAACTTTTTAAATTCATGTATATGTGCATACAGTTATCCGGGATCAATTATCAAAAAACAACTATTTTACTGCAATCGGTTCACTGCTACATTAATTATGCGGAATAAAAAAACACTCGTGTACCTATGTAAAAGCGCGATCCAGCAGTAAAACTTCTTTGCCGACTCCATAAAGAGATAGGGAGTTAAATATGCGAGTAGTAGTAATAGTAATCGATATGGTACTAGTAGTAGTAGTAATAGTAACCGTTATGGTACTAAAAGTTGTAGTAATAGTAATTGTTATGGTACTAGTAAAGGGTCTTGAAATAGGGACGCTACAAAAAAAGGCCGATAGTGACAGCAAACGACGCCATATTTTTTTCCGCTCTTTTGACATTTCTCTTCAGTAAGGTTTGCCATTTCATCATGGAAAGATATACGATCTAACAACGAGTCGAAATTATTAAAATTTACTACCGAAATTCGGAGTCAATGGCCTCAACTTTAAGAGCGCTACGTCCAACTTATGGTCGTCGTCACTTCTGGCTGAATGGCTTCGTCAATAAGCAAAATATGCGTCATTGGACAGGCAGCAATCCACACGTACTCCATGAGTCAACATTGCATCCTGAAAAAATTACGGTTTGGTGCGGTTTATGGGCCATACTTCTTCCGTGATGATCAAGACCGGCACGTTACTGTGAATGGGAATCGCTACCTCTCAATGATAACCGAATATTTTTGGCCCGAATTGGATGATATGGACTTGGACAATATGTGGTTCCAACAGGACGGCGCCACAAGCCACACAGGGAATGCCACATTCGATTTATTGAAAACCAAGTTTGGTGAACGTGTTATCTCACGAAATGGCCCAGTCAATTGGCCGCCTCGGTCGAGCGATTTGACGCCGTTAGACTACGTCAAGTCTATGGTCTATGCCAACAAGCCAGCGACGATGGATGAACTTCGTACGAATATCGAACGTGAAACTGCAGCAGTATCGGCCGATTTATGCTTGAAAACCGTCGAAAATTGGGTTCAGTCTGGACTTCTGTAAGCGTGCCCGTGGTGCCCGTGTCAAAGAAATCGAGCTCCATACATAATGGCATCGAATGTACTTTCACAGGAATAAATAATTTAATTCATATTCCAAACCGTCTTTGTTTTATTTTAAAAAAAACTTTTGTAGCGTTCCTATTGCAGGACCCGATAGTAGTAGTAATAGTGGTTAGTAGTACTTACTAGTAGTAGTAATTATCCGTACTTAGTAATATTAGTTAAAAAGAAGAAGTATTTAGTAGCGGCATTAGTAAAAATATTAGTAGTAAATAATAGTTGCATAGTAATAGTAATTAGTAGTGGCATAAGTAAAACTAGTTTAAGTCATTAGTAAAAGTAGGAGTATTATTTAGTAGTAGGACTAGCAAAAATAGTAGTACCGTTTTGGTACCATAAAACTTCGGATTATTTTATCATTAGAGCTGGGCATCTGCAGAAATCATCATTTCTGCGTCTTCTGCAGTAATCATTGTAGGTAATACCAAGTCTTCTAGCGCGGATTCTGATCGGTAAGTGTTCTGTAAGAACTGTCCCGAGTCTCGCGATGTTAGGCGTACCAGCAGAATTGATGGTAAATACCAATGTTAATTAAGCCTATTTGGACTGGGATCGGCATCTCATTTGAGGTTATAACCATCTCCGACTAGGTTATCGGCTATCTCGAGCTGATTGCTTAACCAGCCTTGATTGGTTGTGAAAGATTCCAGAACCTATATGGCCGCTCGGCTGTCTGAGAAGATGGCTACACGCTCTTGTTGAAAATGACCAAGGCAGTTACGCTCCAAATCGCGGCAGCGTTCACCGGCACCAAAAGCTTTCGCCAGAAAAAGCAAATTGAGGCAGGTAGTAAGATTTCCTTTTTCCCTCTAATAACGCCTGCAAATACCCCACCCCAATACGGGCATATTAAAACCTCCATCTCGGCGGGATTAGAATGCTAAAGGGCCTATGGAAGTTTATTTCTGGCTCCATATAATCAGTGTCCTTCTGATCTACTACTCCTATTTCTACTACTACTACTACTACTATTTTTACTAAAGTTAATATTAATTACTATTACTATATTTACTAATGGTAACTAACGCTACGAAAAATTACTACTACTATTATTACTAATGCTACTATGAATTACTACCACCATTTTTACTAATACTACTACTTGTACTAATTACTATTATTATTTTTACAAATGCTGCTACTAATATCTACTACTATTTTAGCCAATGCTACTGCTAGTTACTACTAATATATGCAATAATGATATTACTTCATACTACTACTTCTTTAAGAAATTTTACTTGAAATTACTACTACCATTATAACCAATGTTACTATTAATTATAACTACCATTTTTGCTTATACTACTGCTAATTTCCACTACTATTTTTACCTATACTACTCTTAATTACTACTGCTATTATTACTAATGCATCTACTAACTACTTTTATTTCATCTTCTATTCCATTTTTACTAATTATTAAAACTATTCGCCTTGATCTATTATTAACGCCGGGGCCTGGATGGTGTTCCACCGGTCACGCTACAGACTACGACCGATCACTCTGACGCCATTTCTTCTCTGGATAGGATTCTGGACGCACATATCTGTGGGTTGTTACGAGGAGAATGGTTGTTTGAGGACCAGCATGCGTACTTGAGGGGAAGGTCTAGATAAACACTATTAATGATTTTTACGGCAAACCGGCAGGGAACTGTCGATGCCTCCCTAGTTATCAGGGAGGGGGGAAAGTCAGAGTCGACCTCCAAGGTATCTAGAGTAGGCAAGGATAGAAATCCGTCTGGGTATGTAGGCGGTCGTAGAATCGCGCTAGTTGAGTTTTCTATTAAGCTTCGGTTCAATAAAATTTATTGAAGTCCTTGTCGAACTTCAGTTCAACAATTAAAAAGAAACACGACTTATCGAATCATATCTTCCGAACGGTCGAATGAATTCTCTTTCTTTGCTTACAAATTCAAGTAAAGCTACATATGTCTTATTTTCTGCTACATTATTTTCTTTATTAGTTTGCTTATTTTATTACTGACGCAACGATTCGTAGTTACGGCAATATTTGCTAAGTGGCCTACTTATGGTATTACAGCAATAATATTGTTTAAGTGTTTACCTTTGATTTTTCCGTTATTTATTATTATGTTAATTGTTTTTTTCCTTTTCCAGTCGCAATATTCGTTTGAAAACGAAATGTGCAAAAGAAATGCGTTTTCATACATTGCGGCATGAATGTAAAATAGTAAAAGTGTCCTCATTTACTTGATAAATATGAATACTCCTTATTTAAATTTTGTTTATTCTAACCACTTGACTTCCAATTGATTAGGGTAGCTCGTTAACGTTGACGTCGGCAGCGAGGTTTCGCTGTTGCAGTGCTTAAGAATTGTAGTTTCGTTCGCAACGGCAATACAAATATTGGTTGGCGTCGACGTCAACGCAATTCCTGGGTGATCACATTTGTAATTTTAAGATTTTCTCTTTTACTTTCACAATAGATAATTATCGAAAGATTAAGTATAATATAATTGATATTGTAATATGCTTATATGTACATATGTATTGTTGCTGTTTTTGGTATTTAACTTCATCTACAAGGTTTATATTTTCTATTTGTTGTGGTATAATATCATCAAATATAAATTTTTTATTTATGTCTTTAGTGTTGCCTACATCGCTTGATACAATGCGGTTTTGGCGTAGAATACGTCTTACCTTACGGTATGGGCACCAATGTCAGGTTTTTATTGTTGTAATCTCTATTTCTTTAATTATAAGGAAACGGCTCGATTAATTTTTTTTTTTTTTTTTTTTGTAGTCAAATGAAGATGTTAGCTATCGTTTGACATACATTTCATGTTGGTTGATATCTTCCTAATATTTAAATTTCTCAAATGAAAATTGTATAAACACATGCACACAAATATGTGTGTGGTGTTTGGTTGAGTGTTTGCTGTTGGGCGGTTTAAATGTACTCGTGCAGCCCTTTCTGTGTATTGCATAATTTTAGGCGGGCAAGTTAAAGTAGAGTAAAAGAAGAGAAAATGCTGCCAAGCACTGCAAAAAAAAATAATAAAATGGATTCGCGTATGTTATTTATCATTTATCTTTACTATTGATAACAGCCATTGACTTCGTTTTTGCGAGAAATTTAATTGATAATTTAAAAACATTTTTATCCTATTTTTCCTATCATAAGCTTATGTATATCATCCAAAGTAACTATCAAATAAAGAAATTCATTTGCTTGTATTATTTATCATTTATTGTTACATATGTTTTCTGTCTTATCGGATGGCGTATTCTACGTTAAACTTAATGGCCGTGTCTCTGGCACAGCCTGCTTCTTTTTTTAATTATTTTATTTTTTGTCGAAAATGATTTATTGTTAATTCTTTTGCTACAATTATGAATATGTACTAATTAGTCTCCACGTAAGGGAGAACTGTTATTTATAATTCAGTCGCTTTTCACAGAAGAATTTTTAATATTGTTGGCAAATATTATTCCTTCGTTGGGGTCTATTATTTTAGAGGCGTTATTTAAAATTTGCATACAATTTCGTTTCATTAAACAATTGTTAATTGGTTTAAGATGTTGTAAGTCTACATTATTATTGAATTCATACATTTCGTTATTATGCCTTGGTATATATATTTGTTGAAACGGTTACTAATTCTAGTGGAATTTTGATAGCGAAAATAATAGTGCTGCTATTGTCTATGTTGTCTTGTATGTGTTCTACATTGTCCTGTAATATCTTTAGCTTGAGGGAAAAGTCTAGGTGTAATATTTTGTCTTGGGTCCTTTTACTTACGTTTCCATGTATAAGTCTCTTTCATTCGAAAACCGTTTTATTGAAATTAGTGTTATTATGTGTTTGTTTATTTATTGTACTATTTTACCTCTGATGAATTTAATTTGCGTGTTAAATGTTGCCTGTCCTACTTGTAAATGTGGCGATTTTATATAAAGTTCTATATCATCCAGTAATTGTGATATTTCTTGTGGATTTACTACATTTTATATTGTTATATATGACTTAGCTATGCCAGCATTGCCTGTTTGTATCTCAATATATTCTTTAATGGTTTCGACTTTCTCTATTGTTGCTTGTCCCAGCCCCACGGTCCAAACTGCTGTCAGGGTTATAAGTTTAACAATGGGAGTATATTTTTAGATTTGATTTTACAGATTTATGTTGTTCTTTATGCCTAACACTTTTATAATTCTTAACGTAACCTATATTTCTTTCCTCCTCGTAGTGATCTCTGTTTTGACTACTCTTGGCTATACGCTTACATTTTTCGTTAAATATTTTTTTACAAATTATGTTCTTGTTACACTTACCTTCCTCAATATTTGTGGGATTTTATTTTGTTGCTGAGTGGAAACTTTTATTATAGTTACCATTCTATGGCCTTACTAATTTTATTAATTATGCTTAAATTTTTATATTGTATACCTATACCCTTATTTTTCTCCTAGTGAGTTGTGTAGGCGTTCGGCATCGAATTGCCGATGTGATTACTAGTTAGCTTTAACAAGATGCAGTTCGATATTTTCATTTCTGAGGAAGTCTTTGATATTAATTCTAACATGTTTCTTTATAACTTTTGCGTAGTCTTTTTTTTGCGTAGAATATCATTTGGCTTTTAGAACAGACTTTATTTGTCTTGTTGGTTTTGGTATTCCTTGTAGTTTGTTTATCTTATCAGAATTAGGTTTAATTCCTCTAGGTGTTAAAACAAGGCCTAGAAACTGTGTTTCTTTTGCACAAATTTAGTTTGTCAAATTGTACTTTTTGTGCTTTTTTAGTGCACTGCAAATTTTTGAAAGGCTTTGTTTATGCTTTTCTAATGTGGTACTGAAGACGAGAATGTCGTCCATGTACACGACGCATATTTTATTTATGTGTTATCTAAGGACACAATTCATCAGCCTTTGTAATGTTGATGGGCCATTTTTGAGGCGGAAGGGCATTCTAACATATTCATAATGACTAAATGGGGTTGAAAAAGCGGTTTTCTTGAGATCTTCTTCTTTCACCAGAATTTGATGGTATCCTTTGGCAAGATCGAGTGTAAAATATACAGCTCTTTCTAATTTATTGAGAATTTGCCATCAATTGTGACATCACTTAATTTTATGTAATCTACCACAATTCGCCATTTCTCTATTTGGGAGTTAACTGACATTTTAGGTACTATTCGTAGAGGGCTGTTGTAAGGGGAATTGCAATTTTATATGTTCCTGAATTTGCTTAGTTACCTCTGCTTCATGTACCTGTGGGTATCTGTAAGTTTTTGAGTATACTGGGGTGTCGATCGTAGTCACGATCTCGTAAGGCGGTCGTTTTCCTTATAAAATAAATTTTTCTTCCTCACTTAAATTTTTTATTAATTTTTCAATTTGTAAGTCAGTATCATCTCTCAAATTGATAAATCTTGTTGAAATTATATGAGCACGAATTCATAAATTTTATCGCTTGTTATTAATTTTTGAGGTATTGTTTCTCATGTCAACAAGAGTTGGTGGTAACTGTCTCTTACCCCGAAGTTCCTTATCAACTCCAACTTGATGTCTTCCCACTATGAGCCGCTGGGTAGAGCCCTAGTTACTTGTAGTGCTTCTCCTTGTATTTTGGTCTTAACATACCGTTCCCATACGTGGTTCTTTACAGCTGCATTTTCATTTTCCCATTTCCTTAAGGAGCTCTGATGCCGATATCGAGTTTTGTGGTTGGTGTTGTTGCTTGCGATTGGTAGTTATTGAGTTTGGTTTGATTGTATATAAAAAGGAAAATGGTTCTGCATGGTTTTTGGTTTTGTGTAAAATAAATTATTATCTTCTGTTTTTATTTCATATGTTAATCTAAAATTCTTTTTAGGTTGTCACATAAATTTTTATTTTTACTGCACTTCAAAAGTTATGGTACTGTTCTGTTCCTCTATTGAACGAAATTCTTTATTTTGTCTAAGGATAAAGCTCCGTCGACTGCGGCATTTGAAATTAATTGAAGTCCTTGTCGAACTTCAGTTCGAGTTGAGTTTTTCTATTGAACTTCGGTTCAATAAAATAAATGGAAGTCCTTGTCGAACTTCAGTTCAACAACCAAAAAGAAACAGGACCTTTCCGAATGATCAAATCAATTTTCTTTTTTTATTTTAAAATTCAACTTACTTTTTATTACTTAATTTTTTCTTTATTCTTTTGCTTATTTTAATATTGACACAACCATTCGTAGTTGCGGCAATATTTGCCAAGTGGCCTACTGATGGTATTATTGAAAAGATAATCTTTAAGTGTTTACGTTTGTCTTTTTCGTTATTTACTGTTACGCTAATTGTTTCATTTGTCTTTGACTGTCCCAATATTCGTTTAAAAAGAAACGGGCATAAGAAATGTGTTTTCATACATTGCGCCGTGTAATATAAACTAAGTTTCCTAATTTATTTGAAATATAAAACTAATATTTTGCGTGATCGTAACACTATTGCGATAACAAAACGAAGAAACTCTTTATTTCAATTTTTTTATGCTAACAATTGACTTCTAATTGATTAGGGTAGGTCGTTAACGTTGACGTCGGCAGCGAGGTTTCGCTGTTGCAGTTCTTAAGAATTGTAACTCGCGCGGCCTTATCACGCATTATATCGGGTCCTTTGAGAACAACCCAGAATTTGTCCTCGCGTAGGCCAATATGGAAGTTGAGTGCCGGGTGGAGAGCTCACGCTGCCATCGCATGGATACCAAAACTTTGAAGCGCTATGGCGGGCAGGACGCTTGTCAAAGCCAAAAAGGTGCTGAGCACGAGCGCAAATGCGCTTCCTAGGGACGCGGCCCCTAACAGACAGCAGTCTCAACAGGGGGAAACCTCTGGGGCTGATGAAATCCTGATCCAGTTCTCCCTGTCGTCAATTTCATCTCTACAAGAATCTGGGGAACACAGATTGGAACCTGTACTGCAGGAAGCTGCAGGAACTTTTCTTCGAGGCCTCAATCGAAAGCTTTGTGGAGAAATTTGCCTTAGCTTGCAATAAAGCGATCGAGATCTCGTGTTCAAGTAGTCCCAAGTGACGCGCAGTTTCGACAGGGTCGGACCAAAAAGAAAAGGGGGTTAGATGAGGCGGTTTTACAGGACATGAGAAACGGTGAGCGGTATTGTGCAGGGAGTTATCACATGCCGGACACACATTGAGTTTGTCTGGGTTAATTCTGGATAGGTAGGAGTTTAACCTGCTACAACATCCGGAACGTAGTTGAGCCAGAGTGATGCGGAATTCACGAGGCAGCTGGAGCTCCTCCTCTGCTATGGGTTCAGTTAATGAAGGTGATGACTGTCTCTCGGTTAATGTTGTTCAGGACTACCCGGATGCCAGCAGGGTTCAGTCTGTTGGTGGTGTGCGACTGGATCTCAACGCACATATCAAGTAGATGCCCCCTGGCGTGTCTCGGAGCCGGATCCTCAACATGCAGCGACCCGTTTGGGTGGCCACTACGATGGCAACCAACGAGGAACTGCTTGGTCATCATAAACTTGTGCTCCCTAATTGAGAGCATTGAAGCCTCATGGTGCAGGGTAGCTTGTAATCTCATCCACTGGGTCCTGCTTGTCTCAGGCGACAGAATTGGAGCAGCAAAGTTTGAAACCGATCAGCCAATCGCCTTGTATGTTGCCAACAACGTTTCTTTGTCTGTGCCTTAAGTGCTGCCGGCTAGTGACTTGAGGACTTTGGGTACAACCCCACGAACTTTAGTACCTAATACCACCAAAATAAAATTGTGTGATTTACTAGTAGTCTCCAGCGGCCCAACGTGGTCAATGTGGCACGCCCCTAGTGGCTTTTCTTCTTTATTTATGGTATTTAAAAACCCATGTTTCTTTCCTGACTTGGCTTCATAGACAATGTACTTAATACAGCCTCGGACTATCTGTGCAACTTCTCTATAAAATCGTGAAATACTGCTCCTTTTCTAAGATTTTACAACCGCTTTTGTCCAATCGTCATTGTGTTGTGCTTGTTTAAGTCGAAACCTTAATAAGTCTTCTAACATTAATCAACGCGTGGACATGCGTGAACATGTGGCATCCTAAACACTGCCCTGTTCAATTTCATAGCTGAAATCTTGCAGAAATAATGCCCACCTCGCGATCTTTGGTGGTACATCATTCTTCCTAAGAGTAATAATAAAAACATTAAAATCAGATATGCTTTTAAATCTTTTACCTAGAAGGTATGTATATCCTCCACTTCTTCGTGACTTCGATGATTTCTAATACCTCGATCATCCGGATCTTTCTACAGAAAAATAGCTCCATATCCACTTACTGGCATCGGTATGTACTTCAGTTACTGCGTTTTGAGAAAGTAGCCTTAATACGGGCACTTGCTTTAATTTGGCTTTCAATTGTTAAAAAGCTGCTAGCTGTTTTCTGTTTCTGTCTGATTAAAACCATGTCCTTCCTCAACAAATCCTATAAACGTCTAGCGAACGAAAAGAAGACGATAAACTTAAGAAAATCTGTAGGCTTCTCTTATTTTATTTTTCAATAATGTACCTCAAAAATTGTACTTTACGCTTTAGTAACTGAGGTTTTGCCCACTTTATTTTCAATCCGCAAAGCTTCTTATGTCCTCATTCTTGTTTTTGAAGAAATAATCAAATCAACCAATTACGTGATCACTGTTCCTTTTTGGATTTCAAAGTAACATTTCTACAGAATGCAGCGGGTGAATTTAATATACCGAATGGTGTGACGCAAAATTTATACTGGTCATCACTAGTTACAAATGCTGTGTATTTCCTATATTGTGGTTGGATAATCCCTTTCGACAAATCCTTGAAGTACTTTGTCCATTACGACCATCGGAAAATTAACCCTAATTATTTTTTTATTTAGCTGACTGTAATCACACCATTATCGTTTTCCTCCATCTTTCTTCGGAACTATGGAACAACTACAATCAACGAAGCGTAGTTGGAATTACTTGTTTGTGTAATATGTTTCCTTAGCCATTCCTCGATTTGCTTCTGAATAAAACTACGATAATCGAATGTCATTCTCTTTGGCCGTTGGTAAACCAGAACTTCGTCCGACAGTACTAATTTCATTAGTGTGGGTGATGCACTATTACCTGCTAGTTCATATTCGCTGAATAAAACTTATACTTCCCTACCCAGGTGGTAAATAAGATCGCCGAGGACTTAGCAGGGGATAAAAACAAGTTCAGACTAGTGAAGAAACGACCAAGGTCAGAGAGGTAACCATTCACTTTCGAGCACATGTCATCAATTGCATTGCCGGATGCCATAATCGAACAGTCGTCAGCATATGAGACTATTGAAACCCCCTCGGGTGGTTGAGGAAGCTTCGAGATGTAAGGATTAAACAGAACCGGGGAGAGAACGCCACCCTGAGGTACCCCTTGTTTAATTCTTCTCGGTTTAGATGTTGGGTGTCTAAAATACACCGACGCCTGTCGACCACTCAGGTACTTCGCAGTCCACCGCTTCAGACCCTGCGGGAGAGTAGATGTCTCAACGTTTTCAAGTAGCGTTGAGTGATTGGCCGTATCAAAGACCTTCGGAAGCCGTGTAGATGCTTCGCCAGGTCCAGTTGGTGTGTGAAATAGGGAAGCAGCATAGCCTCGAGTGTTTTTACCACTGGTGAAAGAAGGGAAATCCGTCTATAAGATTCCCCCTTTTCTTCCGGTTGCCCTGGTTTCAACAGCGGTATTACCCTCCCAGTCTTCCAGATCTCCGGAATGATGAGGGTGGTCATCGACAGATTGAAAAGTCTCGTAAGGCATGCTATTCTCTTGGGCCCCAAATTTTTCAGCATCAACATGCCTAGTCCAACAGAACCAATGATCTTGGAGCCTTTTGCCTTCACTAGCTATTGTTAGGTCAGGCAAGCTACTGCAACTAGCCTTAGTCTTGGTGGGGGCGTCGTCATTCGTTGTGCAGAACGTCGAATCGTCTATCTGCTCAGCCAATTCGTTTCGCCTACGATCTGCTGGCAGAATTGAATACCATAGATCGTGGTGCGCACTAAAGTCACCTACTGCCAAACGAGTTTCCGCTCTGAGAAGCGCACCTATGTCAGGGTGATATCCTGCTGGGCAGCTGGTAACAGGGTATATATATATTAAATATTTCGAGCTCGACATTACCAGACTGGATAGCTATGCCCTAACATTCAAGGGTAGTATCCTTGTCTTCTTCGATAAGACGATATTGCACTGTGTGGTGTGTGATGAATACTAAACCACCACCATTATCACGGTCGCGACTCTTACGATGCACATTATATGCATTGCAATTCAATAGCGAGGCCGTTGGCGCTTGGGAGCGCAAGCAACACGGGCCCACATACCGTGTGGGCCACTCCGCACGTATTACACCTTACCGAGGTGGAGTTTGGATGGAGCCTTCTCTGGCATATGCAGAAAAAATATGTTTCTGGGCCAGGGTTGGATTCAACTCCAGCCCTGAGCAGAAGTGTGTGGAGCAACCCTGCTGCAAGGCATTGCTCCAGAGATGATACACGACAAATGGTCGTCTTGTCGTTGGTTGTAGCCTATCTATACGAGCTGCGAAGGTAAGGATATATTCCCAAGCTTTGGAGAGCTGTGAGGGTTACATTAATTCCTCAGACGAGAAGAGTTCTCATGAGTCCCCTGAGAACTTCAGGCCAATCAGCCTCCCTTCATTTATTTTGAAAACAGTTGAAAGGATTGCCCCGTGCTCAGCCCACATGCTCGAAGGGCAGGTCAGTGGTCTGTACATGGTTGTTCATGACATAGAGGAGGCTATGACATACATGTACTTCGCCGTCCTGGCAATAGAGGGGGGTTTTAATAACGTATGACATGAGGCAATAGTAAAATCCTTGGATGAGCTTGAGGTCGGTGCCGGCCTTATAAGGATGATCTACCACCTCCTGCTCTGAAACAGAACAATCGTGGGAGAGTGGGTCAGTACCTCAAAACAACAAAGCATTAATAGGTTTAGGTTAAGTTCTCCCATCTCTCCTTTGGGTCGTTGTTATCAACGGCGTCTTAGCGTGAGTCTGCTAGACCATTGGATATGCGAACGATGTGCCACTTATTGTCAGTAGGAAGTTTTTAGGCACCCTGTTCGACGTCATTAAGGGGTACCTAAACATGATCGTGAAGTGGTCCACAGGGTGTGGACCCGACATTAATCCCTGAAAGACGAGCTCGTCTTGTTTACCTGGTATAAGGTACAGAGTCCCTAATGCCCAACCTCCCTCAATCGTCGGCGTCCCACTTTTGTTTTCTAAACGGTTCAGGTACTTGCGCCTGATTTTGGGCAGGAAGATCTCCCCGAGGTCAAATATTGAGAAAGGATAGGAAAGGGCAGCGGCTGCTGTAAATCGTTGCCGGGGTTCTATTGGGAACAGATGGAGCCTCGTTCCCAAGTTAAATCACTAGCTTTATGAAACAATACTTACGACAATAATGCTCAATGCGGTGATTGTCTGGGGGAACGCACTAGGGAAAGTATCAAAAATTAATCACCTAGAGCAGGTTCAGCGGACTGCGCTAATTGGAATCAGTGGTGCGCCTCGGACCCCTCTTACTCTTGCGCTGAACGCGTGGGGCCTTCGGACATTGCGAGCAAAGTTGCTGTAGGCCGTGCTGCAACCCGGTTAAAGAGTAATCACTACAGCTTTAATTCGGCCTATGGACATTTTAAAATTCTTACCAGCTTCGACTGTATCCCTCCGTAAAGATTTTGCTGCCTGCCGGTTCGGGGTCCAAATGGATCCATCTTCCCTCATATTCCACTAAGGAAAGAATGAGATGGGGTGGCGTTTGGGAGAGCGGCCGGTGAATTTTCTCATGGACGGGTCAAAGCAGGACGACAAAGTCCGAGGTAATGTCTTCTGCAAGGAATCAAAGCATGGGGGGCGGGCGGAGCAGGTCCTCTGGTCGCCTACGAACTTTATTGGACAGATGGGCTCTATGTCGGCTGATCGAGCGCTGGGTGAATACCACGATATTCAGAATTGAAAGGACCCTCTGGCCTGTGGTGCACCGTAGACGTTCGAAGAAGCTCCGGTCGCTAACAAAGCGACCAATCTCGATCTTCGTAGGAGTTCTGACCGGATACTGCCCGAAAAGTACTCACGCGGTTTGGCTGAATGTAGTCTCTGACACTTTTTACCGTAGCTGCCCGGACGATCACGGAGTGGTATCATCTTTTCAGTTTCTCAAGAGTGGAAATCAGCACCGTGCGGGATTTCATTTTATGTACGCTGCGTTTCTCCAGTTAACCATTTTGGTTACGGTGTACGTTAGCGTTCATAAAATAAGTGGTATCACAATGGACTATTTTAATATGTCGAAGTGAGGTGGCCATGCGGGGACTACCATACTAAGCTAACATCACCTACAGTCAAGCAAGATACCTAAGCATCATTCCAGATCTTAAGTTGAGTTGTAAAACTAATATCCCAGGATTATTTTGAGTAGACGTGACCACACTCGAAAATAGTGGATGGATGTACGTTGGATGTACTCGGCCGTTTGTCGTCCCTTGGTCTGGTGAACAGCCTTACGTAACCAATATAACCAAGGCAAGCTAGGTCGAATGCAGAGATCAGCGTGCAGTGGGGCGACCATATATATACTGACAGTTCCAAAAATGATCAAGGTATTGGGGCAAGGGTATTTGCAGACTCTCTTAGAGGGAGAGGGGAAATCTTACTACCTGCCTCAATTTCAATGAACATTCTAAAATTTGTCAACTGCGCTAGCTGGTTTAAAACGAAATAATTCGAGGTTCTGTGGTTTAAAATGGTACAAAGTTGGGCTCCTTCACCGCCATTCTTACATAATTTACCTATTTTAACTAACTGATACTACTAATGCTACTACTAATACTACTACAGTTTTTACTAATGCTACTACTAATTACTACCATTATTTTTAGTAATTACTACTACTATTTCTTACTTATGATAATACTTATTACTGCTACTATTTTTACTAATGCTAATATTAATTACTACAAATATTTTTTTAAAGGTTCTGACAAATGCTTCTACTGCTTTTACTAATTACGACTACTATTCTTATTAGTGCCACTAATAATTATTGTTACTCTGTTTACTAATGCTACCAAATACTACTACCATTTTTACTAATAAGTACTACTATTTTTTACTTATGCTACTGGTAATTACTACTACTAAGCACAGTTAGTTACTATTACTAGTGAGTACTACTAAGCACTGTCACTACTACTACTATTACTATTACTACTTACACTAACGACTACTACCACTACTACTCGCATATTTAACTCTCTATATCTTTATGGAGTCGGCAAAGAAGTTTTACTTCTAGGTGCACGAGTCTTTTTTTATTCCGCATAATTGACGAAACAGTGAACCGATTGCGGTAAAGCAGTTGTTTTTTGTGTATTGATCCCGGATAATTGATATTCGCGGTTAATCGAATGACGGATACTCAAGAGTGGCCTTTTGCACATATACATGAATTTGAATAGTTTTTTAATTTATGAACTTTAAAATAAAAACTATGCATTGTTAGAGTACTTTCTTTCGCTTTCTTACCGTTTGGATATCGGTTCAGCTTAGAATTTTATGTAGATTAGTTACCATATGTAGATAGAGATACCATATATGATAGCAGCTTTTGATCAACTGGTGAAGATATGTTCACATTATAATGCACTGGATCGTCTTAGAAGTAAATTTCAAATTTATTTAAAAATGAAAATAGATTTAATAATCATTGTTGTTGATTAATACTGTCTCGCATGGCACAGTGCTGTGCCTAGAGGAAATATTTTTATGACAACAAATTTCGGAATTAGTTAAAATAAATAGAGTATCTCATTTAAGGCATGGCTGGCTAGCATGATTCAATGATACAAGGTTCTGTAAATAGTGGTAACAGAATTCTGATGCAATCAATCTAGAGTCGCATTTAGGAAAAAGGGAAAGTAATATGGAAAATGTATGAACATTTTAGGAAGTATAGTATAATAGTTATTTATTTATTCTTTAGCTCTTCGGCAACGAATAATATTCAATTATAAAGTATTATTTATTTTTACCATATAAAAAAAAACCGATAAATTAAATATTTTTAAAGTACATATGATGATTCTGTTCTGTATCGGCGTAGGCAGAGGGTTCGGAATCTGATGTGCTAGACAAAGACAGGCAGAAACACTTTAAGCTAAGGTACTGAGATACTTTTGCCGAGAGCTGTGTGGCTATTAGTGTCGGTAAAGGTCACACCGATGCTCGGGCAAGGTCCGCTTTATTTCAAGTGCCTTACTCTTTCATGCTAACTCGTAAGATGAAACCGTGGATACCAGCCATAGTACCCGGTCAACCAAAGCCAACAAACTACGTCAATTAACGGGGGCGCACCACCCACAGTGACCCCAAAGAAAGCCAAAACCCAAGGTACCAGAGGGCCCTCTTTGTTCTTGACAAGATCGCCAGGAATTAGAGAGCACGCAATACTTATGTGGAAGATGTGGATCACAAAGTCAGGAGCAGTGGTCAAAGAGTACGAAACTGGCCATGCCAAAAAGACTGGATCATCACAGTCGAAACAACAACCACATTCACAGCAGCCGGCAAAGCGAAACCGATCACAAAATGTGAACGAACGCTGCGCTAAAAAGGCCAGATTCTGCAAGCATAGTACGGAAGGAGCCACTAGTGCTGTAGCATCGGCAAAGCGTACCCACAGCCAAGTTGTCAGGACTTCACCCAGGTTGCTCTTGTCGGTGCAAAGAGCCACAATAGAAGGCAAAGTTTGGAGATGTGGAGTTCTATTGCCTAAATTTAGAGAAACAGCAGCAATGCGGCCCACTCGTCCTTCTGATAAAAAACAATGAAATCCGCCTATACGCGAGCTGAGGGATAATAAATTACGGATTGGCATCAGAGAAGCCAACCTAAAGGTGTTCAGCCTTCGGTCAGTCCGCACGATGGCCTGGACTAGATTGACGACACAAAGAAACTTATGTAGGAAATAAAGCGGGCTGTGCCGGCTGAGAAGGGTGCCTCGTTAACAGCTGAGCAGGCTACGGGCGCGCTACCTATCAGCGACGCAAAGCATGTTGAAGGTAGCGCAAATTAACTTCCAGCATTCTAAAATCGCCTCGGAGAACCAAAAGTCCTCTTAAGGGAAGAGGGTGTCTAATCTGCATTATCCAGGAGCCTTGGATCTGGCGCTCAAAGATTATGGGCAGAGAATATAACATGTTACACATTCAGATGACATTGCTGTAGTCAAGGCCGAAGTTAAAAGGTGCCGAAGCCTGCAGAACGCAGCAGTATACATGGCGCATGATCAAACCGCACTACCCGAGGAAGTGCCGTGGTTTATGAGGAGACTGGCATCCAGAAGAGAAGCTACTCGGCTGGGTTGTGACGCCAATAATATTCAATAAAGTCAACATATACAATATAAGGGGCTCTCCTATTATTATGTTCACGACCTCAGGAACCTATTGGGGGTGCGAAGAGAACCTGGATAACACTATTATCAACCAACTCATCCGATGTTGTAGTAAGGATCTGGATATTATGAGTTAGGATCTTCGTATGATCTTTTTCGAGATAGGCGGGAAAGGGGAGAGTACACCATCGCCAAGAAATCCGTAACGAACATCCTGGAGGCTATGTCAGGGAAAAACTTTGTAGAAACAAAACTCCCATTATATCTCCGGAAAATCTAGTTGTCCGAGTCAACCCTCGCTTGTCCAATTTCGAAATAAAAATATCTACCTTCCTTGGTGAGACAAAAGCTTGAGTGACCTGAGGCACAATCTCAGAAGCGCCTTTAGTGATTGCTACTCAAGGAAAAATTTTCAAAGATGCGCCGATACTGTGAACATTCTAATGCGCAAAAGGGAGCCGGTTCGGCAGCTTCTACCGACATCACTTCTGGGTGAAATCATCACTGAAGAAAATGTTGCCTGGGCTATTAATAGCTTCTCCCTATTTAAAATTCTGAGTTTGGAGGGTATTCTTCCTATTATGCTGCAGAATACTCAAAAATTTTGGTAAGGGAACTAAAGAAAGTCTTCACGGCTTGCATTCTTTTAAGCCATATTCCGACTACCTCTAGAAAACTAAGGGTAGTTCTCATTCCAAAACCGAAAAGAAGGGGTCTTGAAGTAACCAAATACTTCGGCTCAGTCTCACATCTTTTGTTCTAAAAGTTCTATATAGCATTTTGGACTTACATGTACAATCATGAATAAACACTCTCTGCGGCTAAGCATGCGTACTCAAAGGGAACATCTGCAGAGACAGCGCTACACGAAGTGGTACGCAAGATGGAAGAATCCCTTCTGCAGAACAAATTCACTCCCTGCCTTTGTTGATGTCGAGGGCGCCTTAAACAGTATTCAAGCAATATATATATTCAAGGATTGAGAGTATTGCAAATAGGGCCTTAGCTGTCATGCAAACTACTCTTTACTTACGTACTGAATTGGCGCTATAACCGCTTAAGCGATCTTGGCCGAACTTCTTCTACAATTTGTGATGTGCGTCGTAATATTGTAACACAAATTGCGCGACCTACAGTTTTATGACGGCTACGGATGGCAAATGATGTTTGCGGGAATCTTTTTCATGGCAGAAATATTTCCATTGCCTGCCGAGGAGCGGCCGCTATTAGAAAAAACTTTTTCTATAATTTTTGATGTAATTTGCCCCGGTCAGGATTGAAGCCCGGAACCCACCGAATGAAGCTTGCACACGCGACTTCGGCGTGAAAAGGACGGCACTTCAAAAATATCGCACAGTGAGAAAGCAATAATAACGAAAGAAAATGAAATTATTCTCATTGCAGCCGGTTCTACGTACCGAAATGACCCGGGTTTCACCCGACTAAGGGCTGTTATTTCGGAGATCTAACCCTGTTTAGATCGGCGCATACCACAAGTAGTCTATCATTTCTGGAGAAATGCTTTGCAGCAGGGTTGCTCCACACCCTTCTGCGCAGGACTGGAGTTGATTCCAACCCTGGTCCAGAAACCTACCTTTGCTGCGTATACCAGAGAAGGCTCCATCCAAACTCCACCTCGGTGAGGTGTACTACCTGCGATGACTAGAGCCATCTTAAGGTCTGCTCAGGTCTTAAGACTCATAGGGAGTGGGCCAGACGGGATGTAGCGCCGTATTGCACGCGCTCTCAGGCGGCCTCTACGGCCCTAAATACTGCCCCAACTGCGCCGGTGTCACCTAGTACCCGTGGGCCTCCACGGCTCCAAGGTGCAATCAGCAACACTCGCACTCTCCATCTCTCACAAACACTTCCATCATCATCCTGCTCCCACACAAGTGTAAGGGCTACCCAGCAGCTCTTGATGCCCCATACGCCTGTTCCGTGTACCAGGTCAGGAGACGCCGGAACGTGGCATTAGTTAGTTGCAATATGTGCCAATGCTGGTGTCACTATCGGACGTGTGACTACGTTGCAGAGCTCTGCAGCCGGATACGCCTCCACCGGCGCTCCCCCCAATCTCCACCAGACAGCAACCTGCCCAGCGGCAAGCGCAACTGAGACCAGGTGGACATCCGCACATATCCCTTTCACCCCCATTGCGTCGATTGATCCAGGGCAGATTAAACTCTTGCAGATAAACTGTAACGGACTCCAGAGCAAGATTGAGGAGAACCCTGATATAGGTGGGCTTCTCAGAGGTGAAAACCGTTTAGTAGTAAGTGATTTTAATGCGCACCATGATCTATGGCACTCAAGCCTGCCAGCGGCTCGTAGGAGAAATGATAAGACGACTCGAAATTCTGCTCAATGAATGACGACGCCCCCACCAGGATTAGGGGTAGTTGCAGTAGCTCGCCTGACCTAACAATAGTAGTGCATATCTGATAAATAGCACAACGCATCGGCCTATCAGACCACTTACCCATAATCATCACGATTCATAGGCCTGCTGACTTTGTATCTGCAAACCACAGGAGCTGTTAAAAAGCTGATTGGTCCGGATTTGTGGAATTCACCGCGAGAGCCTTCGGAGCCCTACCCACACTGACAGATGTTCGTGTTGGCGAACGACGGTTCCGCAGGGTAGGCACGACCGCTACAGCCCACTTCATTCCCGCTGGACGAATACCGGAAATTCGTCTGAATTTCCGAGCGGAAGCGGCAACATTAGCTAACGAACGTGAGTACCGCATCAGGGATTTAAATGCGGATATTCGGACTCTGGTAGTCGAACACAAGCGGAACAAGGGAAGGAGCACCTGAAGTCCTGTAATTTCGCGGCGGCTGCGAGTATGTTTTGGATCACCGTGAGGTCCTTGTCCAACCCGCCGAAGCGTGATGATCGGGCGGAGATATTATTCGGTGACCGCGCCCCGTTGGATCCGAAGAGATGCGCGAGCCTCTTTAGCCGACAGTTTATACTCCATCCTTTGGTGGATAGAATTAAACGGAAGGTGTCCAGAAGGCAGCGCAAATTGCCAAAGCCCAGCGCGACACTTGCCTTCACCTGTAGCGAGGTTGCGGAAGCCATTGGGAAGGCGAAAGCCTCCAAGGCCGTTGGTCCTGATGGAGAAAGCATGCTGATGCTGAAAAATTTGAGACCCACGGGAGTAGCATACCGAACAAAAGTTTTCAAATTGTCTATGTCCACTCTCATCATTCCAGAGATCTTGAAGGCTGGGAAGGTGATACCGCCGTTCGTCGAAAGGAGTGAATCCTGTGGACCGGTTTCTCTTATCTCACCAATGGTAAAGACACTCGAAGCTATGCTGCTCCCCTACTTTGCACACCACCTGGGTACGGCTAAGCATCAACCGGGCTTCCGGAAGGTACACAGCAAGCAACAGGTCTAAACGTCATAAACACCCAGGTGATTCGTGGCCTTAGCCGTAACCGCTCCTGTGAGAGACCCGCCTTAGTGTTGTTGATCCTATCAAAGGCCTTTGATACGGTCAATCGTTCAACGCTACTCAAAGAAGTTGAGACATCTACTCTTCCAAAAGGTTTGAAGCGGTGGACTGCGAACTACATGAGTGGCCGACATTCGTTGGTATATTTTAGAGATTCAACGTTAAAATCAAGGATTAAGTATCACAGGGTGCCGTTCTCTTCCCAGTTTTATTAATCACTATATCTGGAAGCTCCCTCAGCCACCCGAGGGAGTTTCGATAGTCTCATATGCTGACGACTGTTCGATGATAGCATCCGGCAATGCAATCAAAAGTAAACGGTTATCTCACAGATCTTGCTCGTTTCTTCACTGACCGGAACTTGTTTATTTCCCTTCTGAGTCCTCGGCGACCCTATTTACCACCTGGACGAAGGAGGTCAGGATGCAATTAAACATACATGTGGATGGTCACCTATACCAACAGTAAACAACCCAAAAATCGTGGGAGTTACGTTTGACAGCCTGGCCTCGTTCTCTGCGCGCGCAACCGAAATCGCCAATAAAGTACAGAGGCGCCACAAAGTCCTCAAGTCGCTAGCCGGCAGAACTTGGGGAAAAGACAAAAAAACGTTGCTGCCAACATACAAGGCGATTGGCCGGTCGGTTCTAAACTATGCCGCTCCAATGTTGAACAAGTAAGACACAGTGGATGAGACTGCAGGCTACCCAGAACGCAGCACTCCGGACAGCAACAGGATGTTTTATGATGTCACCATGAGACTTTATAGGCCAACCAAGAGGTTCCTCGGCGGTCGCCACCGGAGTGGCCACTCAAACGGGTACCTGCTTGACGCAGATCCGCCTCCGAGATACGTCAGGGGTATCTTCTTGAGATCCTGCCAGTGGTCGAACCACCACCTAGAGCGAAGGAGGAGCTCCAGCTGCCTCGTGAATCCCGCGTCACTCTGGCTCAAGTACGATCTGGATAATGTGACAGGTTAAACTCCTACCTTTCCAGAACCAACACAGACATACTTAACGTGTGTCCGGCATGTAATAAGCCACGCACGACACCACCCACCTTTTAACTTGCCCTTTAAACCCGATTCATCTAACACCCCTTTCCTTATGGTCCGACCCTCTCAAAACTGCGCTTTTCTTGGACCTCTCCTGAACTACATATTTTGCAAGGGTTTCTCAACCATCTATTTTGCACTAGGTTGATACCATTGGTTGGCCGCATAGTTATAGCATCAAAAACTGAATTTAAATGCTTAGAGCTATCATGGTTAAATCTTTGAAAAGAACGTGTGCAGAAAATTATAGGAACAAGCCGCCAAGCTCTAAGACAAAGAGATTTATGGAGAAAGGCGACAACTACTTTAAGTACCTTATGTATGTATGTGCTTTCAAACCAATGAATAGATTGGAGAATTTTTGATTTTTCCAAAGAAAATTGATTTAGTGACTGAAATGGTTTAATTAAACAGCGAATTATCAAAAGAATCATTAGGAAACTTGAGATAAGCTCATGTTTTATGAAACACTCCACACACTGGTTACAAGTTCTTGAAACATCACACGATTTGGTTCATAGTCTGAGGATTTCTAAAGTATTGTGAGAAGCGCATTTTTTTCTAAATTCAGTTGTGGAATTTTCACCAGTTCTTTTATAAAATTAATTTATTCATACTAATCATATCTAATCATTCATTTTTCATTTCATTTCATTTATTGATTAACACATTAGTACAGTAAGATCAAATATGTCTTTTATAATACAACAATATAAAATACAGTAGTGAACACTTAAAATAAACAAATAAATAAGTACTTATGAAAATTAAGTTACAAATTATATTAAAAATGATACTTATATATAAATAATGATAATTCATATAAAAAATTTTATTTTATATTAGTATTATTATATATGTACTATTTTTTAGCCTAATTATAATTTTTTGCAACTTACTTTTGAAAAATTAATAAAGTTCCCTTCGCTATAGGCATTTCTATTTTGTTTTTTTTTTTACGAATAAAAGTAAATAATTAATAGATTGGAGTTCCTAATTATAATTTTTGACAGCGTAAATAGTGAGAAAAAATATTCAATCGATCTCTTTTTTACCGCCATTTTAATTAACCAGTTTTTGGCTCCTTCTGACCGCGTGAAGCAGATTACTTTCAAAGGCTAAAAGTAGTTTCGAAACTAACGTGCCGTAGGAACTCCATGGAGTAATATCTTAGAGTAGTTTTGTGTTACTCTGATGTAATGCAGAGCTTTAGTATATTGTCTTGACCTAGAACATCGCCATGTTAAGAGGACCACATTCATTTCATACATTTCGGTTAGCTTTGGAGTATTCTGCCTCTTATAGAGTATACTTTATATACGCGTTTGGGGTAGTCGCAATTTTTGCAAGACTAAACCCTAAGGGGTTTTGTTTGCTTTTTTACAAAACAATACAAATTTTAAGTTTTACATAAGTAGTAATACTCGTCTTCATTTCATTTTTTCCTAAACCGGTTTGAAAAGGAGCAACACAAACAAAACTTTCAAAACGTGACTTCCATTGCAAACTTCATTTAATTCCCCTGTAGTTCGATAGATTTGTATGCAAGGTGAATTCATATAAGGTGGATTGGAATGAAAAGCTGAGAGATTTCGTTTTATGGCTTTAAAACGACATGTATTTTGTTTTTGCTTGTCCGCCTTTGAGGGATGCAGTCATGAAAGCAAAAACAAAATAGTTATAAACAAACCGTGGAATCGAAAACAAAATACATGTGAATTTTGTTGCTGGGCATTTGACATCACCTAATACAAATTCCCCTTGTATGAATGCAAGTACTTTGTGTCCGTTACCCAACTATCCATCCCCCATGTTGACAATTAACCAACTGCTCATCATCAACTCAACTGAACGAGGCCGTTACTTATTCCCCTGTTATTGTTTTTGTAGTCGTGCGCGCTGTTCGGCTTACGTTCATTAATGATGGTAGTTTTGGCGAATTCTAGTTTATTCATATTTGGGGTTAAATTCAGCACTTTTTTCTGACCATTCTAGTCGTTATGTGCCTCAAATACACAGTTAGCGTCATTGGGGCGTACAGTGTACATCCGGAGAATATTGCTCGCACCTGTGTGCATGTGTGTGAACGAACCAGTTTATTAACGACCTTTTGCTCTTTTCAGACGAATTTATCTAATTGAAAATAGTGCTGGCATTTGTATGTAATATGCATGTGTATATATGTACATACATCTAGCCAACCGACTGGTCAGTTTTGGGTCTAAAAGGTTCGCACGCGCGTCCGGTCACTTACTGATTTACATAAAGCCCATATGCAACATTCTGTGCAGACAGCTGCACGATATTTTTCCATTTAATTTTAGCTTTTTTAATATATTAACCCCTTTTTACTCTTTTATGCTAAATATGCGACTGCTGGGCGCATGTATGTATGTACATACATACATATATGTATACACAAAGGGTTTGGTAAACAACCAAGTAATAAAAATGATTTTGAAATTTAAATGAATACGAGTAAAAATAATGTGGAAAGTCACATGTGAAATTCTACTGAAAAATATTTCATTCGGATTTGGTTTCTACAGCCTACATAACCCACAAGAGCTATGCTAGAAAAACTTTAATAAGTACATATAAAATACAATTAACGAAGGCGGGGGAATGTCAAGGCTGTATATCTAAAATATGTATGTGAAATAATCTTTCGAGTAGCATTAGTCATATGCTCGAATTCCATTTTGTTCCCTTCGCATTTAATTTATCTGCTTTCGTTTAACGAAAGTTTGGTGCTTTGTGTTTCGAAAGCAAATATCAAAATGGTCGAATGTTAGAAAATTCTATTCGACAGGAACCAAGCAGACGGAAACCCACAAAAATGTAAGTTCTCACAATTATAGTAAAACTAGCTGGCAATGGTTGCGCGAGGCTTCGCCACGCACTTTATGTTTATGTATATGTATAAGAAATTACTCACTATTAGTTACTTTGGTTCTGAAATAGTTTGATTTTGCATTTACTTTAATTCCTAAATATACAAACTCATAAAAATAACAATTTTATGTTGCATACAATTGCAATTAAAACTTTTTATTGGACAAACATCAAAAAATTTCTTTGTATACAATATTATGCGTACCTCCCTCTGCAAGGACAAAAAGGTTTATTTTCGATATAACACGTGATAGGGCTACGTACAGTTGACCGTGTGAAAAACATGGCTTACTCAAATCCACTCCGGTTACATTAAATGTTTGCCCCTGTGCCTTGTTTATGGTCATTCCAAAACAAACCTTTACCGGAAACTGAAGTCTTTTAAATCTAAATGACAAATCTGTAGGTATCATCGGAATTCTAGGTATTAAAGTAGATTTTCCAGTACCACAACCAGTTAAAATAGCACATTCAACCAGATAAAAATGTAACCTTTTTACCTACAGGCGAGTTCATTGCATAACAGTGGGGGACCTAAATTTCGCAATAAAATTATTGGAGCTCCAACTTTTAAAGTAAGTTTGTGGGGAGGCATACCTGAAGGGTTCATAGAATTTAGAAATTCTGTTGGGTAGTGCACAGCTTCTTCACCGTCGACTACTGTATTCACCGAGCAATATTCTCTCGTTTGTGCGTGGAATTTTACCAATACCAATTCGTTAATTTTTTCGACTTGTTCATTAGTAGGTGTTAATATTGCTCGTTCCTTTAACCATTGTGGGATATATTTTGTCAATCAGTTGTTGATGGTCGGTGACTGAAACGCATATGTCATTATTGAAGGAGATTTTCCCACAAACTGTTGGAAGCTCACCGTTACCAACTTTCAGTAACATGTCAGCAAACAGCCTGTTATCTTCTGAGGCTTTAAGCACTCTCATGTTAATCTTGAGTGCTAATTTTATTACATGGGACCAAAGGTATGATCGATTTAATGACGCATTCACCTCATCAGCCCTGGTTCCTCTAGATAAAATGGCACTATTTGACGGAAATCTCCTGAAAATAATACCGTACAACCGCCCATAGGTGTGTTCATACTTCTTAAATCGCGCATGGTCCTATCTAGGGTTTCAACTGATGCTTTATGTGACATTGTGGCTTCATCCCAAACTATCAGTGAGCACATCTGGATAAGCTTAGAAGTATTACTTTGCTTAGAAATGTTGCATACGCTGGCACAATCGTCAGAAATATTAAGAGGAAGTTTAAATGTAGTATGCCCCGTCCTTCCACCTTCTAAAAGGGTACCAGGGTCCCAGAAGACGCTACCGCAAGGGCAACGTTACCGCCAGATCTTACTTTAGTGAGAAGTAAATTTATTAAAAATGTTTTTCCCGTGCCGCCAGGAGCATTAAGGAAAAATATCTTTCCGTCCTTGTATTGTATACAAAGAAATTTTTTGTTGTTTGTCCAATAAAAAGTTTTAATTGCAATTGTATGCAACATAAAATTGTTATTTTTATGAGTTTGTATATTTAGGAATTAAGGTAAATGCATAATCAAACTATTTCAGAACCAAAGTAACTAATAGTAAGTAATTTCTTATACATATACAAAACCAGAAAACGCGCAACCGTTTCCAGCTAGTAAACACATAAACAAAACTAATTTTTGTATGGAAGAAAATGCGCAACACCATAAGCAAAACACAGAAAAACTTTTAAAAATTCAGCTGTAGCATCTGAAAAACAAACATATCTAACAGTGTGGATCGAAGTTATCATTTCGCCTTGCATCGGTTTATCAACGAAGTCAACAGCACAGCTCTCTGCGCATAGCCGAACGAAGTAGTAACGAAGAGCAGTTGATTTACTACTCACACAACTACACATCTTCCCGCTACGACACTGATTTTACATTCGGTTGTAGCAATGCTGTACTTAGTGTAAATTTTTTTACAACTTTACACTTAAATATTTCAGAAATGAATAGGCTAATTTTTAATTTAAGTAGCTATCATTGTAGAGCTTTTAAAAAAAGGTGCATCCCAATCCGTTCAGTAGTGCCCGAGATTAGATCTTTCCAAAATTTTAGACTTTGTTTTATAATATGTATAGATAAAGAATTTTTAAGCATGTAACACGAAGCCCAAAAAGTTCGATCCGCCACTTCGTGAGCAGGATGACATCTTATTAAACTGGTCGAACTAGTTACATTCAATGCTGCAGATATTACAACCAGTTTTATGCTGCACACGAACGACGATCAAGTGCACCCACGAGCTTGCACTTTTGGTGCATATTCGTTGTTTGCGATGCGTGAACATTACACTGGAATGAAAAACAAAAACTGTGCAGAGACTAATTTATGTCAGATGCTTCTCCGGTTTGCCACTCACTAACGGATGGCGAAATGAATACGGCTTATAAAAATTGATTATAAGGAGAATGTTTTTGGCTCTAAAAACGCTGAACCGGTTTTAGAACACTTTTTCTTAATGAAGCATTTAAAAAAAACAACTTAAGATAAACACCCTCTTTTTGGGTGTAAAGTTACAAAAAAATATAAAGACGTGCAATCATTAGATATTTGGTCGCCAAAGACAACGATAGTGGGTGGAGTCATGAAAGAAATTTGGTGATCCCTGAAATAGAAGAAAATCAAGGATACAATTACTAAAAGCAGGATTTAAAATTGTTCTAATAGGTAATACTGGTTATAATAATTGTATATTGGTTGAGCATTAGAGCGTAATCCGATCTGAAAATTAAAAACATTAATTAGTATTGGTTCAAATTGAAATTAAAGTAACTCTCTGGTTAGTAACAGAGCAGTTCAAGATAAGTTTATTCCGCCGCCAACTATTTTGTGTCGCACTTCTAATCAATAAATATTGTTGTGTGACCTGGCAAGTCTACCATCGACAAAATATTCACAATACGCCAAATATTGGAAAATACCCGAGAAAGAAAAAAGCCACACACCATCTTTCTAAAGACTTCAAATCCGCTTTCGATAGCACAAGGAGAAGCTGCCCATTTGCCGCAGTGTCTGAATTTGGTATCTCAACAAAACTAACACGACTATGTAAAATGACGTTAAGCAACACCACCAGCTCCGTCAGAATTGGGAAAGACTTCAGACAGGGTGACTCTCTTTCGTGCGACTTCTTTTGCGCTCACCAACTACATATCTATCTCGGTTCTTTTTTGCAGTTACAAACAATGGTTAGGTGAACAAAGTTATAACACCCTGGGCAGTGCGCACGGGTATAAAAATAATTGCTTTACTTCAAACCTTCACATATTAAGATTATGTATGTACATATGTACATATATACACACATTCTGGTAAATATCCGGCGTAGTTTGTTATGTAAAATATACACGGTCCAACCGTTGGTTAACACGTTTTACAATGCGTTGGAAGACTGTTTGGTATACACGTTTCAAAACGATGTACAATGCGTTGTACAACTTCATTATTCTTGTATGCGCCGTTCTGAACACTTGGCACAACACATTTCACAACACGTGCAATTTTCTGCACGGTTCTAAGAATTTTTCCAATTTTCAATATTAGCAATGCTGGTATTCACTTTTGTTCAAGAAAATATCACAGATATTAAGAAAACAAGGAAATCAAAAAAATGATGTTGTACAACTTTACTATACACGCTCCAACACATTGTCCAACCGTTGACTCGCACAACAAAATTTAAAACATTTTAGTCTTCATACAACCGTCACATCGGTTGTACAACCATACTATACACGGTACAACTATTTGCCCGACGTATTAAATTTTATGTAGTTGTGCACTATAATAATTTTTGTTTAAACTTTGGTTCAACTTAAAAAATATATGCGTATACATTAGGATTGATTTGAAAATTTCTCAAAAAGTGGAGCTTTTTTGAAATAAATCACTTAAGAGCATAAAATTTGTACAACTGAATAGTAAAAATTAATGTAAATCTCATTAGTGTGACTTCGTTGCAGAAACTTTGAAACATTTTTATGAAGAACTTTTTGCACTAAGTAAGCTGTGTACAGGTTGTTGCTTTTTCATCTTCCTATTTCCGGAATCATAATTTCAAGTAGGGCAGTCTGCCGCTATTACATGCATGTGGTTATAACAAATCCTATTTTGACAATTTTTTTATTTTTTATTTATTTATATAAAAGAGGAACACTTATAAATAACTGCTACACTTAGAATCTAAAGCACTGGCTGCCAAGGCCGTCGGCTTGTAATTTTTTCAACAAGGCGATAATTTACCACAAATATACATACAAGTGCGTTTACAGAAAAGCTTCCGAGCAAATACACGCTCATGAATGTACTTAGTACATTCTTGGTAGTTTCTTATCTTAGAATACATACATATGTATACATGCTATGTGTAAATAACATATTAGGCAAAGTGTTTGGTTATATGCTTAATTTGGATAGAGATACAAAATTGGATATCCTATTGATTCTAGTGTCATTAATACATTTAAGATGGTCGGTCGGTTTGGTGTCAGCAAATACGGACTTTCTGATGTGATGAAGACCTGGGGATACATCCAGAAGGTGTGCAATTTTAAAGTTATTGTCGCCACAGAAAGAGCATGGCTGCGCAGTCTGGCCATTAAGAAGATGTGTGTGTGTAGAAATGACTATTATTGTTAGAGAAATTGGTATGGTTGTGTGCTCATGTATTATATACATATGTACATATATTAATTTTTCAGCCTATTTATATATATCCAACAATAAGTTTTATGAGCTCAAGATCCTTTTTAATAGGAAAAATTATAAAAACATTTTTAGAATTTATAGATCGTGGGTTCGATCCCCGATAGAAGTCTGAGGAGGAGATGTGGTGATCTCCGAAATTGCTATAACTTCTACCAATGATATTTTTTCTACAATTTTTCCCATTAAAAATTATTGTTTGATTTATAGAAAACCTTAGAAAAGCGTTGCTGATATTCTTTGTATTGGGTGTGATGCACTCTAATGGAGATATTTTTCGAAAATTAAAAAAAGTATGCCACTCTATTGGCTTAATTTAAAAACATTATCCATAAAACAAATTTTATATAATACTAGACATAGTATTGTTTTTGCTCTAGAATTATAAATTTCGTCACATTTTAAAATATACTCCAAATTATAATGAATTCCGATTTAAAAAATACTGACTTTCTTTTGGCGCACTCTAAGCCATACATATATACACATACATATACAGATATATAAACATATAAATTATCTAAATAAGTAGTTGGTGAGCTCAAAATAATTAATGCAAAATAACTAAATCATTCTATTAAAGTTAAAAAAGAGCAGTACATTAAAATTGACTTGGCAAAATCAGCTGACCACAATACACTCAGTTGCATATTATAAACATACCAACTGCATATTACCAGTTTTCCCTAATTTATTGTTCTCTTATTTAATGATCGCTAGTTTTCAATTATAATACAGCTCATTTACCAACAAATTCCACATAAATCCAAATTCTAAACGTTATAAAAAATTAAACAAATTTTCATCAAAATTACAAACGTTTTGCAAAAAATTTCAAAAAATATTTCAGTATGCAGTTTTACTTCGCATTCAATTTGGGTTTACTAAAGTACATGTTTCCAGTAACTGGGAATCACCGTTGATGAAACTCATTTTTATGTGGAAACATCTTCGGCATGAAAAATTCTCAAGAATCAAAGGTTATTGGAGTTCCGTGTATAATATGCAACAGAGTATAAATAAAGACTCTTTGAAAACTTACGGCTTTTTTATGGCTTCAGCAAGGGCCAACAACCCTTCTCTCAGTTTGGCTAGAGCGTCGTTATTTATCTCTCTGCTCAAGCATAAGGTCGTCGTACTCTTCCCTCTTTCTGCAGTGAGGGGACTGAACATACAGTATCCTACAATAAATAAAAACAAGTAAAAACAGCGCTGTCTTCGGCTATGCCGAAGGCTTCATACCTTTCATGAATGGAAGAATAGTAAAAAACGTGTTATTGTATTACAATTTCGTATTACCTATAGTTAAAAGCGAAAATTTCCTTCAAATCAATAAAAATAATTCTAGTAAAGGCATTGTTATAAATTATTTGATGCTTTTCCTTATGTAATTAAAAAGAACTATGTTTTAAGAAGGGAATGGTTTTTGAATATTTTTAATATCGTATCGACGCTTGATATTCAACATTTAAAAAATACAAATAATTAAGTATTAATATGTAAGACCTACATATGTCGGTCTTTGAAAACAGTTATCAGATCCGTAAATAGTTCCCAAACGTTTAACGCTATGATTCATGTGATATTGCGCTGAGCTTATTACTTTTCGCAATAAATATTTGTCCTGAATTTATCTTGCCGATTTACACTGTGAACTCCGATCTTGATGAATACTAATATATAGCTAATAATGGTTGATGTTTGTGCAAAATTTCAAGCCTTTAGCTGTTTAAATGGAGGAGTTATGGTGCAAAATGCAATATCTGAACAATCGGTTGTATAGGAGCTATATGTTATATTTCTCCGATCTTCATGATTTTCAATACTGATACGTAGCTAATAATGGCTGATATTTCTGCAAAATTTCAAGCCTTTAGCTGCTTAAATGGAGGAGTTATGGCGCAAAATTCAATATCTGAATAATCGGTTGTATTATATGTTATAGTCACCCGATCTGGCCGATTCCGACAAATGTTTAATCATTTGTACAACGACACCTGCTCACCAAGTTTCATCAAAATAGCTCTAAAATTGAGGGACTAGTTTGCGTTCAAACAGACGGACAGACGGACAGACGGACAGACGGACAGACAGACGAACATGGCTAAATCGACTCAGCTCATCGTCCTGATCATTTAGGTATACTTTTTGATGGGTCTATCTCTTCTCCTTCTGGCACTTACAAACATCGGACCAAACTTAATATACCATTTCATTCTCATGAAAGGTATAAAAATTACTATACTCATATGACCGATATCTTTAAAATGGGTGGAATATCATCTACTGAGCATGGTGCTTCGAGGGCTTGATTTTCGGAATCCCCCAATCAGCAGGCTTTGGCCCGCCTTCTTTGCATATTTGGTCCACTTTTTACTTTCTCGCCCTGCTCCGAAATTATTTCCACCAGTTTGCCAGTGACTACCAAAAGAAATAGGTAGAAATGATTTATTGCTAAATAAATGCTAGAGTACGTGTAAGCCCCTTCAGCGCTTTTAAGTTTTGTGCCACTTCCTCCCATATATCTTTCCCTTGTAGTGGCAGTGCAGGCGTATTTCCAGTCAATAGCTCAGAGTTCTTCTTTGCGGAGGGAATATAGCATTGCAGCTGCTCCTGCGCTGTCCGCTCAAATTTTCTGCAAAAATATATTTAATAAATTTCATAATATGTATAAAGGACTAAGAAACTACGAGCCACGCCCCTCTGATGTTGGAGTCGGAGCGGTTCAAATTCGCTGACAAGCGTAAGGCCGCGAAGACGTTAAAAAATTATGACGGGGTCCCGTTGGAAATGCTGTCCCAGAGCGCAAAGGAAGCGGTGGAAAGGGCGAAAGCCCTGCTGCCTAACTTCCGGGTCACTGGGGCTTCGGTGGAAAACCGGGTGCCTCCGTCAAAACGACAAAGATCGGCGGAGGAACAAACTCCGGCCTCTAAGAGAATCCGGCCGCACTCGTGGGTGGGCAGGCCTAGCTTTGCCGAGGTTGCGAAGGACAGGATCCTTATTGGGATTCTGGACCGAGGCAACGAGCTCGGGTCCATACCAAAGGACCAGTGGAGGTGGGTGGAGGCAGCTCTGGCGAACGTCATCTTTGACGTTCTGCTGGAGAACCCTGGAACCCCCCCTGCCTGTAAGGACGCTGGTTGGTACCAGGGCCACATTAAGGTGGTCGCCTGTGAGGACCTGAGATCGGTGGTGGACGTTTTTACGCTGATCTGCTCAAATGCCCTAAATCAGGCTTGCCCTGCACCAAAACAGTGGGGCAAACGTAAACCCCATTGGTGGTCACGCGAGTTGGACTCACTACGAAAATCTTGTAGGAAAAACTTCAACAAAGCCAAGAGACTTAGTCTCGAACTGGTATGGCTAGAGTACAAAAAGTCTCTTCAGACCTATAAAAAAGCTTTAAGGGTGTCAAAGAGATCCTCGTGGAGAAACTTCTTCGGCGGCATCGAGGGTGCTTCCGAGACAGCCAGGCTAAGAAAGATTCTCTCAGGATCCCCTAACCCGATAGGTTTCTTGCAAAAGCAAGACGGTTCCTGGACCTCAACGGGAAGGGAAACCCTTGAATTGTTATTAGATACCCATTTCCCTGGTAGTACAACTGCGGAGGAAGGAACTCCTCCGCTCATCTCCTCCAACCCCGTTAACATACCGCTTTCGGAAGAAAAGGTTAAATGGGCTATCCAAAGCTTAAACCATACAAATCTGCTGGGCCGGATGGGATAATACCTGCCCAGCTAATTAAGACACTGGAGCTGTCTGCAAAATGGCTCTCTACTATTTTCAGGGCATGTTTCAAACTAAATCACATACCGTTGGCATGGAGAAATATCACGGCTGTCTTTATCCCTAAAGCCGGTAAAGCCTCACACACTAATCCAAAGGATCTTAGGCCTATCAGTCTATCATCCTTTGCTCTTAAGGCACTTGGAAGGATTATTAGTAGCTACCTGTCCGATACCATCGACAGTCGACTACTGCTTAATGACCAACATGCCTACCGCAAAGGCAAATCTACTGAGACTGCACTCCATAGCTTGGTCGGCTATATTGAGAAGTTTCTCAGCGTCAAGGAATTCTGTCTTGTAGCCTTCCTGGACATTGAAGGCGCCTTTAATAACGTATTTCCAGAAGCTATAACTGGCGCCGTTAGGGATCTAGGGGTTGAACACTCACTGGTTGACTTTATCGGCCAGCTACTCTGTTGCAGAGTAGTAAGGGCTAAGCTGGGTGCAAGCGAATTGTCACGGCACGTGTCGAGGGGGGCGCCACAAGGAGGCGTCCTATCCTCACTCCTATGGAACCTCACCGTAAATACGCTACTGCGAGATACGGCATGGGGTGGAGCAAAAGTCGTCGCGTACGCTGATGACGTCGCGATTGCAAACAGGGGAAAGTTTCCGCAGACATTATGCGAGCTGATGCAATGAGCGCTTCGGGAGGTATCCAAGTTGTCCACCCCCTGCGGGCTCAGGGTCAGCTCAAGTAAGGTGGAACTTGTACTTTTCACGAGAAGGTATAAAGTGCCTTCGGTGACTCCACCGGTACTAAACGGTACCCGGTTAAGTCTTTCTACAAGTGCCAAATTTCTAGGCGTTATTTTAGATAGGAAGTTGAGCTGGAAGGAGAATCTAGTTCAACGTCATGAGAAGGCTTCCGTAGCCCTCTACACATGTAAGAGAGCCATAGGCAAGAAACGGGGTCTTAATCCCCGGATCTGTCGATGGATTTTCACAGCGGTCGTCAGACCAATACTCATATATGGGGTGATCGTGTGGTGGCCTGCATTAGAAAAAGAGGTTAACCTTAGACTACTCAACAAGGTGTAAAGATCTAGTATGATCTGCGTAAGTGGGGCGCTCAGAACCACTCCAAATGAGGCCTTGAACGTCATTTTAGACCTTATTCCTTTAGAGTTGGTTGGACAACAAATGGCAGCGATGACTGCTTTGCGACTAAGAGAGACATCCCAGTGGCACCCTGAAAGCCAAGGGCACTCTTGTATTTTGAATAACTTCTGCTCTATTCCGAGCAGCACAGATCGGTGCGCTTTGACATCGGTTTCTGAAAGTAATTTTATTACACGTATTCCAAGCAGGGAGGAGTGGAAACTTGAGTTTCATACTCCACCTGATAGCATTGTCATCTATACAGATGGCTCGAAACTCGATAATAAGGTAGGAGGAGGCGTTTTCTCACGAAACCCTCTCCTGCAAATTTCCTTTAGGTTACCAGATCACTGCAGCGTCTTCCAGGCTGAGGTCTCAGCTATCAGGGAGGCAGTAGAGAAGATTGGGACCGGGATTATAGGAAGAGACATCTTCATTTTTAGTGACAGCCAGGCTGCAATCAGAGCTCTGAGCTCTTTCACTTTTAACTCTAACATCGCGCTGGACTGCCGCTTATCTTTGCAGGAGAGCAGGAAGCAGAACAGACTGTACCTCATTTGGGTCCCTGGTCACCGGGGCATAGAGGGAAACTGCATGGCAGACGAACTTGCAAGACAAGGTACGACCAAGCAGATTCTTCAAGATAAAGAACGCATTGGTATGCCGTTTGCCACTTGCAAACTGCTACTCAGAGATTGTACATATAAGCAAGCTGACAATAGATGGAGGCAAAATACGACCTGTCGAACCTCAAGGCAGATGTGGCCTAAATGGGACCGGAAACGGTCGCGCAGCGTTCTCTCTCTAAGTAGGGAAAACATATCACTGTCTGATAGGGAAACATGCTGAAAGGTTGGGAGTACCCTTCCGAAGATGCTGTAGGAGCTGCAAGAACGACGAGGAGGAGGAAACGATCTTGCATTTACTGTGTAAGTGTCCTGCACTGTGTAAAAGCAGAATGCGATATCTGGGATCACCGTTTTTGGATGACCTTAGTGAGGTTTCAAGCACCGAGGTAAATTGTCTGTTGAAGTTCATAAGCGAGGCAAAAGGGTTTGGTGAGGGGTAATTTTTCCTTTTGGATTGTACAAATTTTTCCTTGTGGTAACACAATGGGCCTCCTAATATTGGCCTAAGTGAGCCGCTGTAGGCGGCTGCCACTCCAACCTACCTACCTATAAAGGACTAAATAAATAAAAATATACTCACTTGTATCCCTGTTATGCCTCCATTGTTTACTTGCCAAAATTTAATGTTTGAATGTTTTGTCAAGAGTACTGCCAATTGCATTCAGCAGGAACCACCCTGAATTCTTGGCGGGTATCACTAGACCTGCGCCGCCACAACTTTGCAAATGGAAGAAGCAACTGCGGAGTCGGTCGAGAAGGGCGAAAGTTGAGCAAATGCGCACAGGAGGCCGATAGGCGATTTCGAGAACCAATCCCTTGAGGCACTGGGCAGTAAAGCATTAGACGGTATTCCTTCTCAGGAGCTGGGATTCGAGGTAAGATGAAATCCCGTTTTAAAGAAAAGATCAAATGGGTATAGTCTTTTTTAATTTATGGGTCGATTATCGATAGCAACCAAACTTCAGTTGCGTTGTCAGTAGCCGAAATGAAAATACAGATGGCGACTGTCAACGGACAGCTGCCAACTGAAGTTTCTAGTTTGTGTTAATGCAGGCAAGTGCATTCTTGTGGTTGCTGTGTATGTGATTAAATAAAATATAAAAGGGAAATTCAAGGTGAGCAGAATTTACTATTAAATCGTTTGTAATTTTGATATTTTTAAACTTTTATAATGTTTTTTTATGTTTGCAGGAGCGAAAATGGTCAAAATAACAACGAGGCAGCAATTTGAGGTGTTAGTCCAACAACTGGAGCTAAATCCGTCACTAGCCCGTGGAGTAAAACATTTATGCTAAAGTAGCCTTACCGGTTCATATATAGGTGGCAATTTAGTTTTTTCGGAAAGTTCGATCGACAGTTTGGTGGAGAAATTCACCGTAATAAAGCGATCGAGATCTCGTGTCCGCTGAGGATGCATTCAGGCAAATCTAAGCAACACTGATGAACTTTAGGAATTTCGGACCTTAGGCTTCGAGTAGACGACTTTTAGGCCAAGCGAGGAGGAGTAAAAACCATCGGATTGGGAACTTTATAGGATCGGATTGGGAATATATAAGTCCCAAATAAGGAAAGCTAAGCGAGACTCGTGGAGAAGCTTCTGCGAGAACGTTGAAAGTTGTCACGAGTTCTCTGGGTTAAGACGGGTACTTGCAAGGGCTCCCGCGCCCTTGGGATGTCTCAGGGACGACTTGGGAAATTGGGGGATGAGCGGTGAGGAACTTTTCCTTGATTCCCTCTTTCCCAGATATCCTGAGCCGTGTGAAGTCTCAGGCGTGGAACCAGGTGCCGTTATGCCCCTCCTTGTGACTTGTTGGTGGAGCGTCGCCTGCTCTGGGCGATACGCTCCTTCAAGGCGTTCAAGTCGCCGGGACCCGACGGCATCTTTCTCGCTCAGTTTCAAAAGTCTGAACGGGTGACTTGTCGGTGGTTGACAACTATTTACGCGAGCAGCATAAGTGGGGGCTTTATTCCCAGAATTTGGAGGAATATAAGGGTTACGCTTATTCCCAAGGCGGGCAAGAGCTCTCATGTATCCCCAAAGGACTTTAGGCTTATCAGCCTCTCTTCTTTTCTGATGAAGACCCTGGAGAGGCTGATTGATCTTCATATAAGGGATGGGATTCTTCGTGAGCGATTGTCGCGTGCTCAGGATGCTTACTCGAAGGGCAGGTCTGTGGAAACAGCCTTGCATACGGTTGTTAACGTCATTTAAAAGTCTCTTGAACACTAGGACTTTGCAGTCGGTGCCATTCTGGATATAGAAGGTGCCTTTAATAACATTCAGCCACAGGCAATAGACGGATCCCTGGCGGAGCTTGGGATTGAACCGGGTCTTGCAACCACTCCAAATGAGGCCTTGAACGTCATTTTAGACCTTATTCCTTTAGAGTTGGTTGGGCAACAAATGGCAGCGATGACTGCTTTGCGACTGAGAGAGACATCCCAGTGGCACCCTGAAAGCCAAGGGCACTCTTGTATTTTGAATAAGTTCTGCTCTATTCCGAGCAGCACAGATCGGTGCGCTTTGACATCGGTTTCTGAAAGTAATTTTATTACACGTATTCCAAGCAGGGAGGAGTGGAAACTTGAGTTTCATACTCCACCTGATAGCATTTCCATCTATACAGATGGCTCGAAACTCGATAATAAGGTAGGAGGAGGCGTTTTCTCACGAAACCCTCTCCTGCAAATTTCCTTTAGGTTACCAGATCACTGCAGCGTCTTCCAGGCTGAGGTCTCAGCTATCAGGGAGGCAGTAGAGAAGATTGGGACCGGGATTATAGGAAGAGACATCTTCATTTTTAGTGACAGCCAGGCTGCAATCAGAGCTCTGAGCTCTTTCACTTTTAACTCTAACATCGCGCTGGACTGCCGCCTATCTCTGCAGGAGATGGCCAAGCAGAACAGACTGTACCTCATTTGGGTCCCTGGTCACCGGGACATAGAGGGAAACTGCATGGCAGACGAACTTGCAAGACAAGGTACGACCAATCAGATTCTTCAAGATAAAGAACGCATTGGTATGACGTTTGCCACTTGCAAACTGCTACTCAGAGATTGTACATATAAGCAAGCTGACAATAGCTGGAGGCAAAATACGACCTGTCGAACCTCAAGGCAGATGTGGCCTAAATGGGACCGGAAACGGTCGCGCAGCGTTCTCTCTCTAAGTAGGGAAAACATATCCAACGTCATCGGGGCTCTAACAGGGCACTGTCTGATAGGGAAACATGCTGAAATGTTGGGAGTACCCTTCCGAAGATGCTGTAGGAGCTGCAAGAACGACGAGGAGAAGGAAACGATCTTGCATTTACTGTGTAAGTGTCCTGCACTGTGTAAAAGCAGAATGCGATATCTGGGATCACCGTTTTTTGATGACCTTAGTGAGGTTTCAAGCGCTGAGGTAAATTGTCTGTTGAAGTTCATAAGCGAGGCAAAAGGGTTTGGTGAGGGGTAATTTTTCCTTTTGGATGGTACAAATTTTTCCTTGTGGTAACACAATGGGCCTCCTAATATTGGCCTAAGTGAGCCGCTGTAGGCGGCTGCCACTCCAACCTACCTACCTATAAAGGACTAAATAAATAAAAATATACTCACTTGTCTCCCTGTTATGCCTCCATTGTTTACTTGCTAAAATTTAATGTTTGAATGTTTTGTCAAAAGTACGGCCAATTGCATTCAGCAGGAACCACCCTGAATTCTTGGCGGGTATCAATAGACCTGCGCCGCCACAACTGTGCAAATGGAAGAAGCAACTGCGGAGTCGGTCGAGAAGGGCGAAAGTTGAGCAAATGCGCACAGGAGGCCGCCCAAAGCGTGTTGATTTAGGCGATTTCGAGAACCAATCCCTTGAGGCACTGGGCAGTAAAGCATTAGACGGTATTCCTTCTCAGGAGCTGGGATTCGAGGTAAGATGAAATCCCGTTTTAAAGAAAATATCAAATGGGTATAGTCATTTTTAATTTATGGGTCGATTATCGATAGCAACCAAACTTCAGTTGCGTTGTCAGTAGCCGAAATGAAAATACAGATGGCGACTGTCAACGGACAGCTGCCAACTGAAGTTTCTAGTTTGTGTTAATGCAGGCAAGTGCATTCTTGTGGTTGCTGTGTATGTGATTAAACCAAATATAAAGGGAAAATTCAAGGTGAGCAGAATTTACTATTAAATCGTTTGTAATTTTGATATTTTTAAACTTTTATAATGTTTTTTTATGTTTGCAGGAGCGAAAATGGTCAAAATAACAACGAGGCAGCAATTTGAGGTGTTAGTCCAACAACTGGAGCTAAATCCGTCACTAGCCCGTGGAGTAAAACATTTATGCTAAAGTAGCCTTACCGGTTCATATATAGGTGGCAATTTAGTTTTTTCAGAAAGTTCGATCGACAGTTTGGTGGAGATATGCACCGTAATAAAGCGATCGAGATCTCGTGTCCGCTGAGGATGCATTCAGGCAAATCTAAGCAACACTGATGAACTTTAGGAATTTCGGACCTTAGGCTTCGAGTAGACGACTTTTAGGCCAAGCGAGGAGGAGTAAAAACCATCGGATTGGGAACTTTATAGGATCGGATTGGGAATATATAAGTCCCAAATAAGGAAAGCTAAGCGAGACTCGTGGAGAAGCTTCTGCGAGAACGTTGAAAGTTGCCACGAGTTCTCTGGGTTAAGACGGGTACTTGCAAGGGCTCCCGCGCCCTTGGGATGTCTCAGGGACGACTTGGGAAATTGGGGGATGAGCGGTGAGGAACTTTTCCTTGATTCCCTCTTTCCCAGATATCCTGAGCCGTGTGAAGTCACAGGCGTGGAACCAGGTGCCGTTATGTCCCTCCTTGTGACTTGTTGGTGGAGCGTCGCCTGCTCTGGGCGATACGCTCCTTCAAGGCGTTCAAGTCGCCGGGACCCGACGGCATCTTTCTCGCTCAGTTTCAAAAGTCTGAACGGGTGACTTGTCGGTGGTTGACAACTATTTACGCGAGCTGCATAAGTGGGGGCTTTATTCCCAGAATTTGGAGGAATATAAGGGTTACGCTTATTCCCAAGGCGGGCAAGAGCTCTCATGTATCCCCAAAGGACTTTAGGCTTATCAGCCTCTCTTCTTTTCTGATGAAGACCCTGGAGAGGCTGATTGATCTTCATATAAGGGATGGGATTCTTCGTGAGCGATTGTCGCGTGCTCAGGATGCTTACTCGAAGGGCAGGTCTGTGGAAACAGCCTTGCATACGGTTGTTAACGTCATTGAAGAGTCTCTTGAACACTAGGACTTTGCAGTCGGTGCCTTTCTGGATATAGAAGGTGCCTTTAATAACATTCAGCCACAGGCAATAGACGGATCCCTGGCGGAGCTTGGGGTTGAACCGGGTCTTGCAAGGCTCGCCAACCACCTTCTCTGGAACAGAACTGTCGCGGCGGAGTGGGGCAGCGCCTCCATTCAACGAAGGGTGAGTAGAGGCACTCCACAAGGAGGGGTTCTCTCACCACTCCTTTGGGTCGTTGTTATCAATGGCGTCCTGAGGGAGCTGGAAAGGAAAGGCTGCACGGTTATTGCCTATGCACCCTTTTTGACATCATGAAGAGTTACTTAAACTTGACCGTAAAATGGGTAGAGAAGGTATAAAGTACCGGATGCCCATCCCCCTTTAATAGGTAGCGTTCTGCTTGTACTTTCTGACCGGGTCAAGTATCTAAATCTGATTCTGGACAGGAAGCTGTCCCGGGGGCCAAATATTGAGCAAAGTGTGAAAAACTCATCAGTGCGGTATATTGTTCCCGGATACTATAGGGAAGAGAGAGGCCCCATCTCCTAAGGTAAATTACTGGCTTTATGAAATTATAATTAGGCCTATAATGTTTTATGGAGTGGTGGTCTGATGGAACTCACTGGATAAGGTATCGAAAGTTAAGCTACTATAGCGGGTGCAGCAATCTGCGCTCATTGGAATCAGTGAAGCGCTTAGGACCAAGCCCACTCTCGCGCTCAATGTAATGCTTAACGTGTTACCTGTGGACATTGCAGCCCGGCTAAGTTGCAATGGATACAGCTTCAGCTCGGCTTTTGGGCATACTATGATGCTTGTCAGCTTCGACTTTGTCTTTTCGGAAACGGATTGCTGTCTGGCGGCTCCAGGACGTGGTTGCTCCTTCTCCACTCACATCCCGCGAAGGGGCGGGAGGACGGTGAAATTTTTCACTTATGGCTCGAAGCTGGCAGGAAAGGGGGGAGGGGGGGTGGTGGTGTCTGCTGCGAGGAGTTCTCCCTCAGCCGTAAATTTATGCTGTCGGTCCATTGTAGTGTGTTTCAGGCAAAGGTGAACGCAATCAGGGAGGCAGCCGATTGGCTACTCGCTAATGTCCACTTCACGGTCTAACATTTTTTTAGATAGTCAGGCCGCTATTAAGGCCTTAGGATCGCTAATGACGAGATCAAAACTTGTCGGGAGTGCATGAATTCTCTCGCAGCCTCCTCGGAGTATCTCGACATTAGACTAATTTAGGCACCAGGCCATAGCGGCATTGCAGTGAACTGCATGGCTGATGAGATCGCTCGGCGGGTACCCTGGAAGTCATTTCTCCATGCCGAGAGAGGGTGGGGGCTCCTTTGGCTGCCTACGGACTTGGACAGGTGGGCTCTTTGTCGTCTCAGAGAGCGCTGGGAAACTGTTACAACATGCAGAATTGCAAGGACTTCTTTAGTACTTCAGAGGAGCTCTCTGGGGTGGGAATTGCTAATTTGCGTGGCTTCATTCGGGGTACGCAAAGTGTCTCAGGTTAATCTTTCTTGATTTTTCCGATTTACGTTACCATTCATATAACAGGTGGTATCACAATGGACTCCTCTACTATGTCTAAGTGAGTTCCTAATGCGGGAATTACCACATTAACCTAACCTAACCTAACCTATATGGAAACAAATGCAATAAAAAAATAATTATTTTTGGGCATGTATAGGCTATAAAACTGCATACTCCAATATTTAAAAAAAAAATTTTGTACAAACTTTTTAATTTTGATGGTAATTTTTTCAATTACTATGAATTTTGCATAAAATTTAAAACTTGGGCTTATATTGTTTTTGTTAGGGAATTAACTTTAATTGAAAATTAGTGGTGTGCTTATAGTATGCAACGGAGTTTATTGTGGTTACCTGATTTTGCATAGTTTATAAAATTTCTTTATCATAAGTTTGTTTGAATTTTCATACAGTTGCCTGTTATTGAGTAAGTACCTAATACTGTTGTTAGATAAGTTTTTAATTTTGTTTTTAGTAATTTCATAGAGTACATTTCCGGCTAAAGTTAACTTTTATTATTGTCAAACACAAGTTCAGCTGATGACTTATTATGGGAATCGGAATGATTCCGATGACTGGAAAGTTAGTTGTGTTCTTTGGAATTGGAGTGACAAAATCTAAGGTATCTTTGCGTTGTTACAATGATGTTTTAATAATTTCGAGGATAGTAACCTTAAGTGCATATACATATGTATATGTTTATCTATTTACCGCGGGGTAGGTATATTGTGGCGGGTTATGGAGTGGCGAAGTTGTATTTCTTTCAAATAGTTATAAAACCATTTGACATTGTCCAAAAAAGTATATATTATTACTTTTTTTATTATTTGATTTAGGAGTATGTCAGTGCCGTTGTTAATTCTTCAAATAATTAACTTTTATACCGCTTCATTCAATATTCATAAGTAAACTCTTATGTCTGATATGAAACAATTTTTTCTCGGCTTCGGCAAGTATTGCGAATATTCAAATGTATATCAATTTTCGGCCTGATTTTTATTAAACGACAATATTTATTTTTTGAGCTCAAGGCCAGTATATTGGAAAAAAGACAACGACAGTCACGAGTGGTGGAAATTATAGCCACTTCGGAGATCACCAATCTCCTCATCAGATTTCATTCATGACTCCACTGGCACTCGAACCCACAACCTACGACTTGCTGGGCAAGTGCGTAGCCAATGGACCGCAGTCGGCATGCAAGCTGCTGTTGCTTTTTACCACTTTTTCCTTATGCCCTACCAACACAATTCAAGTACGACAGTCTGTCGCTATTTAGTGAATGTGTGGTTTGTAATTGTTGGTGGGTAACACAAAATCTATTTAGTTTATTATTGTTAGAATTTTGTTACGTTTCAAATATTCATATATATATTATTTTTCGGCCTAATTTTCATTAAACGACAATATTAATTATTAGAGCTCAAGGCCAGTGTAAGGAAAAGGATATTGGAAAATAGACAACAACAGACATCTCCTCATTAGATTTCATTCATGACTCCTCCGACAATCGAACCCACAACCTACGACTTGCTGCGCAAGTGCGTAGCCAATATTTAAAAAAAATTTTTTGTGAAAACTTTGTAATTTTGATGATAATTTTTTCAATTACTATGAATTTTGCATAAAATTTAAAACTTGGGTTTATAATGGTTTATTTAGTGAATTAAGTTTAATTGAAAATTAGCGGAAATTAAACAAATATATGTGGTGTGCTTATAGTATACAACGGAGTTTATTGTGGTTATCTGATTTTGCATAGTTTACAGTACGAATATACTGCCGTTTTTGAAACTGTAATTGAATAAAGTATATATTTTGTATTATTTATTGTTCAGTTACCAACTATTTAGATAATTTATGCGTTTATGTATTTGTATACGTATATATATTAGAGTCTATCAAAAACTTGGTACTGTTTTTTCTTCGGAATTATACGATTCGTTATATTTAAAATATAAACCAAAATATAATGAATTTTATAATTCGGATAACGGATTAAGCTTAAAAGATTTGCTCAACGGAATCATAATAATGAGATTTGCTTTCATTTTGGCGATTTAGTTCGACAAATTTTAAATATTTGTATATAGAACTTTTAAGCTTAATCCCTTTTATTATCTGACGTTATTCATTTGAAAAAAAACTATATGTTTTGGAGAAATTTTAAAATCGATCCTAATGTAAAGAGTTTTTTTAGACGTGTGGTATTCAAGAAAAAATTAAAATGCATTTAATTTAATGTCATGGGCAAGAATTTAGCTTTATTGTAAAAATAAGAATTTGTCATTATGTTTTAAAAATGTATGTCAGCAATAACACGCCGAATATTCTCTTCAAGTGCGTGTCGCCCTCTGCTCATAGAGAACTCCAAACAGTGACCTTCTGAGGATGAAATGGCGTCTGAACAATGACTTGTGGATTATCAACACTTCAAATACGACAAGTTTGTTTATTAACGTGCCCAAATTCAATATATTTATGTATATGCAGTCATTCGAAAATGTTTTAGCACAGTGTTATTATGTATAATATTCGTAATGTTCTTTGTACCAATTTTTTTTTTGATTTTAAATAAAAACAAATTTAATATTATAACGAAAACTATACGAATCAGAGGTTAAAACCGCGTGCAAAATTTACGAAAATTCTATAAACTTGCATACAAATTAAAAAATTTGTTATTGGAATTTTGGAAAACTAAGCTGTTTTATTGTGTATAATGATGTATAAGTTTAAAGTGGCACTGATCCAAATCTTTTTTGAGTGACTGCGTGAAAATTCATAATTACAACCTGAATTGTTTAACCTATCATTACCGAAATAAATAAAATATAAAGTGAATAAAAGTACATACAGTTGTAATAAATTGAAAGAAGATTAAAGCGTTAGTTTAATGCGTTTAAATATATCGACTACGTATTATCTGACCTTCACGATGGAGTGTCGAATTCCGCCTCATTAGTGTCGATGAAAGAAAGCAGGCATTTTGTAATGCAACTTGTGCAAAATTACGCAGGAATTTATTACGCTGACTGCTATTTCATGACTGTAGTGCAAAACCAATGTTCTGAAATGCGCCTGAATCGCGCGATTTTACCATCCCGAAAGGTGCCTCATCTACATTACGAGCTTTGGCTTGTGTACTGGATGGCTCTGAAATTAGAGTTAACTGCCAAGGCTCCAAGGGATATTCTTGATCTCCCAAAAACCAGCTACCGCTTTTTCTCATCATGAACATGCGTACTGCCGACTTGGTTCGGATTCATGACAGGAACACGGAAATTTTGCGTGTACTGCCAAAAGTTGGTCACAACTGCTCTACATTTATGCTATAAAATAATTTTCTGTTCATATACAGACTGCTTGGATTTGAAGGATCATTAGATGAAGGCGCAATAATTCCAATGCGTGTACAGTCGATGGCGCCTATTGTAGTTTTTATACTGAAAGTCATGTATGTAAAAGCCGTAAAAATAATATAAAAGCATGTATATAATTGCAGTTAAATACTTTTCCATTAAACTGCATACTCGCTTGGATGGCCATTTTCTTTTCATCTGTTTTTGAAAAATGCACTTCATTTCGTTTTATGTTTGCAATAAGAGACGATATGTGCTGAAGTGATCGCGAGACTGAAGGTTGGCTCATTGCAGCCACAAAACTATTTCCAAGTGATGTAAAAAAGCGTACGCCGAATGGAAGCGATGTATTCTGATCATCGAATGGCATGTGGTCTTCAATAAGCACATTACAAACTTCTTTAGACAGTCGATAATATTGGGCAAAAACTGAGTCGGACATGGAGAATGGGTTACTGCCGTCCCGCAGATTTCATAGCAACCCAATTCTTTCCAGTACTTCTCTTCCTTCTCCATTTCCATGTCATAAAGACCTAAAAGTGATTTTTCCATTTTATATTTGTACGTTTAATAGTTTTATGCGCGACTTCAGTAAGAAAAATGCATTATTCTTGTATAACTTTAGTTTCGCTTTGATTTTTACACTTCAAAATATTTATGACAACAGATGTAACTCCCTTGCAACTTCCTAACTGGCAGGTAACAATTTTCGTTACCTTTGCCACTGTATCAAGAATTCAGAATAGCGAAATTTTAATTTTGTAACCAAAGTGTTCAATTATAACCTTGGTAGCATGTATTGATTAAAAGTATGTTAAGAACCATGTGTATATATATAATAATTAGCTTTATTTGCAACAACAAATTATCAAGCAACATTAGTAAGTGTCGTAAAATACAAGGTAGTTGTTGATTTATAACCAAATATACGGCGTGTAACATTTTTCTTAAGTGACAGAATTTCCGACATTTACAGAGATTCTAGAAGAGTATGAAATACCTTTCGTAAGTAAAATTTTGCAGATTCGACCTATTTTGGAAAATGAAGCAAAACGTACAAATATATTTTGTCATACGCTGAATGTTACATTGCCCCGGAATCAAGCAAATTGAAAACGGCAACTATTTCTAAAATTTCACGTTTTAGGATGAGTTTAGTAGAATGCTTTAGGAAGTTAAGCTGTAAAATAAAGGTCCTAGAAGAATCAGATTTATTTAAACTTATTCAAAAAGACATTTTAGAAGATTTAAATGATGACAGCGAATTTGTAGTCGTTTCCACCGATTTTGAGTTTGGTATTGCACGCAGAAGCTCACTTCCTTCAATAAAAAACACACTTGTCGTTCCTACGCCAATACTTTCGACCGCTACAAGTTCACCTAACATTGAAAAAGGTGATATTTAGGGATTTTTTGTGACAAGGGTAGTACATAGATTGTTTATTCAAAGAGTATGTTTGAGACAACTTTTAAACAATATTTAAAAAAAAAAAATCGAAAAAGTCAGAAAATGGCGGAGTAATCAAATGTGCAGTGCATCATATCGCTGATGAATTGCTCCCATTGTGTACACGATAGCGTTCGTAATTCTCACCTGAAACAGAAATAATTTATATGTCGTTAATTGTAATACTTTTTACTCTATACGAACCTCAATAAACCGGTAAAATCCCCAATTACATTTTTTTTCTCGTTTTGAATCTAAAAACTAAATTTTTACTAAAAATTTTTGATTTTTTTGTTTGTTTACATTATGAGATATAATTAAACTTGCATGAAACTGTGGTTGATATAGAACAGTTTTAAATACTCTACAAAATGCAAGTTGAATCAGGTCGATAGGTCAAATAGTTTTCCCGTAATCGTGTACACAAATTGCAAAAATGTGATTTCGAGAAAAAACGCTTTAAAGTTTTGAAACATTGAAAATTTTGTTCGACACGTGCACACATTACTGGCAATATCTAAAAAAAATACGTGGAATTCAGCGCTGTAATTTTAAGGGGATGTTAAAAGATAGTTATAGAACAGATTAAGCTAAAAGAAAAAAAATCGATTTTTTTTTCGAATCACACCAGGAGACCCCCTTAATTTTTTGCATCAGAATGGAAACAACGGGGAAAATAAGGTCTTACATTAGATCATGCGCCAGAGCCACAATGGCCCGATGTAACCGCTATAGCAGTAAAGGTAGTAAAGGTAGCAATTACAACAACAATAACAGCCGAAGTAACAATATATTTGTTAATAACTATCGAAACAAAAACAATAGGTCCAAAGATGACGTAATTTGTATGTAGAAGCCCCTCAGCAACGCGAGAAAATCCATTTATTGTGTAAATTTAACATACTCTGACTTTATTGAACTGGAATGCAGAGACTCATATAGCAATGTACTTTCTCAGTCGACACATAGGCTGATTTTTCATTAGTAAAAATCTCTAGTATAAATGATAACATAAACATAAACGAAAATGACGTAGTAACTATACACTGCATTAGTTCAGCTGCTATTTCATAATTAGGCACAATTTCCACCAAATTATTTAATTTCACATACTCTCCATGTCGTTGGTCACGACCTTAATATACTTGATGATGGGATACTTGTGAAAGGCGTTTTGCTGCTAAAAGCAACATTAGTTACAAAAATAACTCGATTTCATTTTGGTTTGCCAAAAAGCTGGTGGAACTGCCAATTCTCCATGCAACAAGCAGTGCCACTTGTGTAATCAGTCCGAGATGCGAAGTGTTCCGCTTATTCAATTTAGGCAAACCTGCAAAGCCAATTTTCGTTGATGCGCAGGAAGAAATCCGTTAAGTTTCTATCGGAAAATAAATATCAGATCCGCAAAACCCTATTTTCAGAGTTATGAGCGCCATTAACAAAATATACACATGGATGTGACAACCACGTAAAAGAACTTACTCGAATATTAGAAAAGCAAATCTCGAGTTCCGCTAAATATAAACTTTTGCCACTCTGTTATCAAAATGCTGATATTTTCGCGCCAAAACGCGACAAATTGTTTCATTTTAATTTCATTTCATTAGTACAGTAAGATCAAAGATGTCTTTTGTAGTACAACATTATAAAATACAGTAGTGACCACTTAAAATAAACAAATAAATAAGTACATATGGAAATCAAGCTAAAAATTATATTAAAAAGAATACTGATATATAAATAATGATTTTAAAAATTAGAACTTGAAAGCAATGAAGCATAGGTATGACTAGATATACATGTATGCAGATAGGTAAAAATAGAGAGTACATCTTAGGTCTATTCATAAGAAATTATTTAAAAACTAACGAAAATGTGAGTACAATACAGTCATGAAGGTGCTTTTATTTAAACTCTTACGAGTAGTGGCAGGGATTGAGTTCCATTAACGTATAGCGCTGACGAAAAATAACCTTGCAGAGGAAAGGAAGTTATAATTAGGAACTATTAGGTCATTTACACGTGTTGATTTTGGAACTAACAATTTCTCATAGAGATAGCCAGGTGTCTTATCCATCATAAGCCGAAATAAGAAAATGCAGTTTCTGGCTTTGTTGTTGCTCTTAAATAACTTCTTTGAGTAAAAACTGGAACTGACGTATAGTACCCTAGCTGACATTAAAAATTATCGCTTGCCCTACTCTCAAAGGGAGGAAACTAAAAATAACTAATAATAATAATGAAGAACTTATTGGAGAGTAACTTAATAGAGCTTGCTATTCTAACTACAAAATCTCGCTCATTTTGGTTCTTAAGAGAAATGCAAATGAAACTAAATCATATCGAATGTTCAAGATTTTAGGGTCGTAAATAAAAAATAGTGGCGAACAAATTTTCTAAGAAAAATGCAAATGAAACTAAATCAAATCGAATGTACAAGATTTTAGGGCTGTAAAAAAAAATAGTGGCGGACAAGTTCCGTTGTCTCTAATTGACGATATCCTGGACAACCTTGGCCCCGTCAGGTATTTCTACACTATGCTTCATTTAGAGAGACTAGCATTCCGTTGGAAACTCCTGCTGTTTGGTCTTAACGTGGCTTCGAATTTCTTCCCCCGAAGGCTGTCCCGTTTTCCGGCCTTCCTTCTAATCATTTCTTCATGTTGATGATAAAATTGCTCTAGGATGCAGCGAGGCTCATGACTTAAAAAATCTGTCGAAAGTCTTTGACATTTCAAGAAAATTTTAACTTAAGTCAAACCTTAAAAAAATGAAACTTTTAAGATCCGTTTTCCGGCCTTCCTTCTAATCATTTCTTCATGTTGATGATAAAATTGCTCTAGGATGCAGCGAGGCTCATGACTTAAAAAATCTGTCGAAAGTCTTTGGCATTTCAAGAAAATTTTAACTGAAGTCATACCTTAAAAAAATTAAACTTTTTTAGATCTGAAGAAACTTTTCTTGGCTACATGTGCACCGCAGAGGGGGCCTTACCAGATGTATCTAAAGTAAAATCCATGCAAAACTCTCCTGTACCCTGATAAACATGCGATCAAGCGCTTTGTGGCAATTCTAGCTGTGGCTCTAAAGTCCTTATGTCGAAAAAGAGTTAATTTTTTTTGGAATGTCGATTGCCAAATATCATATGAATGAAATTGAAAGTCTTGTTTCTCGTTCAAGCAAGAGAGAGAAGTTGTAAAGGGGGAGAAGTTGTAAATTAAAGTTTACATTGCCACTGAAGTTATAGTTTGCTACAGAACGTGAATTAATTATATTAATTTTCTGAACTTTTCATCCTTACATTTTTCTCTGATTTTTTATTTGTTTGTTGATTGTTTATTGTTTCAATTTTACCTTCAATACTATTTATCAATCTGTGACGGTTTCGCCGCCAGAAGTTCCATCGCCGTCACATCCACTTAAACCTGCAATCGCTTCAAAATCAGAAACTCAATTTCCACATCCCCCTAAATCTGCAGCATTTTAGCTTGATTGTTTATTGTTTCAATTTTATATTCAATACTATTTATCAATCTGTGACGGTTTCGCCGCCAGAAGTTCCCTCGCCGTCACATCCACTTAAACCTGCATTCGCTTCGAAATCAGAAACTCTATTTCCACATCCCCCTAAATCTGCAGGATTTTCGCAAAGAGAAATTTCTTCGCCTATTAAACCATATATAGGCGAAAAACTGTTAGTACTATATCGGTCAGAATTTCACGGAGCACAAGATTACAATCAGAAATACAAACTTGGTTTATGTTCGCATTGCGCAGCTCACAGTTTCTACTTGGTTGTTTGTGCAACATGCTAAACTGTTCCGTCAGTAACTCTCTAGGTACAATCCAAAGTGTGTACAGTTTTTTTAATTATCCTAAACGTTTGCTGGCACCGCAAGATGTAAATCCTAAAAACAAAAAGAAGCAGGCTGTGTCAGAGACACGGCCATTAAGTTTAACGTAGAATACGCCATCCGATAAGACAGAAAACATATGTAACAATAAATGATAAATAATACAAGCAAATGAATTTCTATATTTGATAGTTACTTTGGATGATATACATAAGCTTATGATAGGAAAAATAGGATAAAAATGTTTTTAAATTATCAATTAAATTTCTCGCAAAAACGAAGTCAATGGCTGTTATCAATAGTAAAGATAAATGATAAATAACATACGCGAATCAATTTTATTATTTTTTTTGCAGTGCTTGGCAGCATTTTCTCTGCTTTTACTCTACTTTAACTTGCCCGCCTAAAATTATGCAATACAGAGAAAGGGCTGCGCGAAAACATTTAAATCGCCCAACAGCAAACACTCAACCAAACACCACACACATATTTGTGTGCATGTGTTTATACAATTTTCATTTGATAAATTTAAATATTAGGAAGATATCAACCAACATGAAATGTATGTCAAACGAAAGCTAACATCTTCATTTGACTACAAAAAAAAAAAAAAAAATTAATCGAGCCGTTTCCTTATAATTAAAGAAATAGAGATTACAACAATAAAAACCTGACATTGGTGCCCATACCGTAAGGTAAGACGTATTATACGCCAAAACCTCCAAGATGATTTAAGGCCTACTTGAAGCTTTCCTGTGCAACAAAGTGAGTGGGGCGTCACGAATCGGTCAAACTAACGACGTGGAAGATTATTATTTTGAATTTCGTATATATACTTCCACCGAAAACTCCAATTCAAGATTAAGAAGCAATTACACTAGTATACACGAAAAAAGTACTTGTTTAAAAAAATAATTTTTAGACTAATTTTGGGTCGCTGAACACGAAAATGAATTTTATTTAAAAATTCCTGTTGTCTTATTTGTTCATTTTTATTCAGTATTTTTAGTAAATACTTCCTATAAATAATAATTAGAAATGTCTTTTTAACCAAACTTGTATAATTTTATGTTAACCTCAGATCAGTTTTTAGAATTGAGATTCGTTAAACATGTTGGAAAACATTGAGATAAAGTCAACCTATGTTGGAACAAACCTATGCAAAAACTTCAACTCCCTGTATCTCAAAATCTAGACGTGATAAATAAATGAAAAGTTTTGGCAGACTTTTAACGGAAATTGTGAATGTAGCAAAAATTTACATTGATTATTTTTTAAATTTCAATGAAAAAAAAATTAAAAGGTTTCTACTATCACAGAACAATTTTGAGTATATAACTGTGTATATCTCTTCATGCTCTGAATAAATCTGTTACGATTTAAAAAATTTTTAGCGATATCTCTAAAAATTATAACTAATAATTACTTTTCGACTGTTAATCGCTAGGAAAAAATAATTTTATATCGAGTTTTATTGTTTTCATCACCAACAAAACTAATTTTTTGAGTCTTATTTTTTGCTCTGTTAAAATGATTGTTTCTTACATTCCTATTCTTTATCAAAAATAATCATCATTTTATGAGTTTAATTTTTTTGGTCACAAAGAATAATAATTTTTTGAATTTTATTTTTTCCATAAAAAGTAATCATTACTTTTTGGGTTATGTTTTTTGGCTCAAAAATTAAATTAAATTCTTGGGCGTTATTTCATCTTTCACAAATAAAAAAAATCTTTTTAGTTTTATTTTTTTGTGCAGAACGAAAAACTCAAAACGCCATACCACCTATTTAACTAGTACTTAGTGTTCGATTTTTCTTGCAACACTATCAGCAACAAAAAAAATTACCAAAAATCCATGAAACTTTGCAGGAACTTGAAAATTGCACTATATTCTACAAGAATGGAATGGGCTACAAGTGTGCATATCCAAAAAGTTTCTGGATATTCTGATTAAAAAGTTTGAAATTTTGATGACATTTTTTTTTTTTTGCTAAAGTAGTTTTTTAATTATTATATATTATAAGTAGGGCTGTACTACGCAAGCTAAATTTACAGTTTTTGGATTTTTTATTTGAAACTATTTGTTTTTAACAATTAAATTTTTTCCAAATTCTCAGGAGATAAATTACATCTTAAGTAACTTAAAACTACTTTTAGCGCTGAAAAAGAGCGCTCCACACTGGCTTGTGTCGCTGGAGTACAGTGAACTACTTGTGCAAGTGATCACAGATATGGAAGGCGGAATTGTTTTTTTTCACTATTCCCTTATGGGAACATCTAAATCCACCTGTTTCGGTGCGCAGCTTTCGATTTCTTTATAAACTCTCTGCAACTCATTATTTTCAAGCTAATCGACTCTTCATTCGATGGAAATACGTCAATTGACTTTAACTTGAGACTGAGTTTCCAGCCAACTAAACATCCGAAGTTCGATGATTCGTGGCTAAACTTATTTCTTCCGCCGTGTCGGTTTCGCCATTGTCTTTGCTGTCCAGAAACTTTTGTTATGGAATGTAAAATAATATGAAAATATGTGTTTTAAAATTGCTAACAAAATCTAAAATCTGGCATTTCTAAATTGAAACGCGAAGTTTTCTTACTTTAACTTACATTCATATTTATGAATTAAGTAAATTTGTACTCCTTTCCATTGAATAATGGTTTTCTTTGAAGAACTTATTCTATTTTATAAAATAAAATGAAACCCGCTCACCAACCATCTGGTTGCACAAATTTTTTATTTTATTTCTTAGCACATATTTTTTTTTGTTTTGTAGTTTTTGATGGTGTAAGGCTCGCATCCCTGTTAGTCAAAACATTGACGATTGCTTTAACCTACTCACGGCGCGAGTGACTTTACTAATATTAAATATATTTTTCTCCATATCTGAAAAAGCAGAATCTTCTCTTGAAAATTCGGGATTGTTTTTAGTTTCAATGGATCTTTTGCTAACAAATAGTTTTAAATTTTTTAACTGGTTGCAAATAAACCCAATGGTTAAAATAGCAATTTTAATAAGCATATAAGTAATATTATTTTAATTTTTCATTTTGTGTAAATTCAGTTTGAGTTCCTTTATACTTGTATTTGGAATAATAACTTTCTTACATATTTTATTTACGTACGGAAAACTTAAAATATGTTCATTTTCGTTATACGATTCAAAAACAGCACCCCCAACAATATTTTTAGGATCAGTGATATATATTAAATTGTTATTCTTATGTTTAATTTCTAAATTGTTAATTTTTTTTAATCTCGGTTAAACTTTTTGTTACAATTATATTTGTCTCGGCGAACAAAATTTCTTTATCATAAGTTTGTTTGAATTTTCATACAGTTGCCTGTTATTGAGTAAGTACCTAATACTGTTGTTAGATAAGTTTTTAATTTTGTTTTTAGTAATTTCATAGAGTACATTTCCGGCTAAAGTTAACTTTCATTATTGTCAAACACAAGTTCAGCTGATGACTTATTATGGGAATCGGAATGATTCCGATGACTGGAAAGTTAGTTGTGTTCTTTGGAATTGGAGTGACAAAATATAAGGTATCTTGGCGTTGTTACAATGATGTTTTAATAGTTTCGAGGATAGTAACCTTAAGTGCATATATATGTTTATCTATTTACCGCGGGGTAGGTATATTGTGGCGGGTTATGGAGTGGCGAAGTTGTATTTCTTTCAAATAGTTATAAAACCATTTGACATTGTCCAAAAAAGTATATATTATTACTTTTTTTATTATTTGATTTGGGAGTATGTCAGTGCCGTTGTTAATTCTTCAAATAATTAACTTTCTTGATTTATATAGTCTAAGTAGTAGTCTAGTAGTTATGAACGTCGTCCGTGCTCAGAGAGTCTCCTTAAAAATTCAGGTTAGCAAAAGTTAGGTCGATTCTGAGAGTGAGGGGTAAAAATAGAGGCTAAATTAGAATACCCGTATCGCGGCTTGTGTTTATGTTAGTTCGAATTTTTTTTTTAACGACCTTCGAACCTTGCAGTCAAATGCCGATTTTCAGCATATTGTTTATATGGTTTTTTAGCTATGACTCGTCGACTCGTCGTATTTTTTCAATCTGTTAAAGCCAAATTATTGCTAGAAACCTGCGCAATAAAATTTATTTGAATTTGATTTAGAAAAGTTTTGTAGTGCTTATGAAGCAAAATGTTGGACATTTTTTTTCATGCTTTTTGAACATATTTTCCACAAAACTAAGTCTTTTTTGCTTTCTGTTTGATCTATAATATGCTTCTCAGTTTCTTCAATAAATTTTATTTGAAAAGAAAACAATCATAATTCAAAACTTGCGTTTTCCAGCTTAATATTAATTTACTTCTCATTTCTTATGCACCAATTTTATCAGTGTTACTTTTGAAGAAACATTGAAAAATAAATTATAAAAATATGGAAAAAAATATAGTTTTGAAATGTTAGTTATGAAAAGTTTTTAGTAAAAAAATTAAATAAATTAAATTAATGATTTCGCCAATAGCCGTTTAGCAGGCGGCTGTGGATCAACATCACTGCTCTCTCAATATCTTGGTCATCGTCATCATCATCAGAAAAGTCGATAATTTCGTCCAACAGATATTCTGGAATTTCATCTTTATCTTCCCCTTCTTCCTCTTTTTTCTCGTCTTCCTCTTCTTCAAAGGTGTTTTTATACCACCAACAAATTTCAGCGAGTATTGCATCTGGAGATTTCTTTCCTCTCTACCTGAAACGAAAATAGTTTTCAATCGTTAACATCTTTAAATTGTGCACTCTGACAAAGATATTAGACAAATCTAAAAGTTGTGCTTTTGCACAAAACGAATAGAATGCCTTCTGTTCCAATTGCGTGTAGCACTGACACTAGTGAAAATTTCGATAATTTGAAACACATTCTGGAAGTAGTCAAATATAACGAACACCAGTGGCGCATTTGCTGCGACCTCAAAATAGTTTCATTGATTACAGGCTTAACAGCATCTGGCCGTCCAAAATATCCATATTTTTTGTGCGATTGGGATTATCGATACGGAGAAGGTATTAAAGGTATCAATGTTTCTTCAAAACCAACACTGAAAAAATTGGTACATAAGAAATGAGAAGTAAATTAATATTAAGCTGGAAAACGCAAGCTTTGTTTTATGATTGTTTTCTTTTCCAATGAAATTTATTGAAAAAACTGAGAAGCATATTATAGATCAATCAGAAAGCAAAAAAGACTTAGTTTTGTGGAAAATATGTTCAAAAAGCATGAAAAAATAAAAAATTTCCAACATTTTGCCTAATAAGCACTACAAAAATTTTCTAATTTTCTTGTTGCACAGGTCTCTAGCAATATTTTGGGTTTAACAGATTGAAAAAATACGACGAGTCGACGAGTTATAGCCAAAAAACCATACAGACAATATGCTGAAAACCGGCATTTGTGTGCAAAGTTCGAAGGTCGATTAAAAAAAAAATTCGAACTAACATAAACAAACGCCGCGATACGGGTGTTCTAATTTAGCCTCAATTTTAACCCTCACTCTCAGAATCGACCTAACTTTTGCTAACCTGAATATGTTCCACAGTGTATTCATGAGTAAACTCTTATGCCTGATATGAAACAATTTTTTCTCGGCTTCGGCAAGTTTTAAGAATATTCATATGTATATAAATTTTCGGCCTGATTTTTATTAAACGACAATATTTATTTTTTGAGCTCAAGACCAGTATATTGGAAAAAAGACAACGACAGTCACGAGTGGTGGAAATTATAGCCATTTCGGAGATCACCAATCTCCTCATCAGATTTCATTCATGACTCCACCGGCACTCGAACCCACAACCTACGACTTGCTGGGCAAGTGCGTAGCCAATGGACCGCAGTCGGCATGCAAGCTGCTGTTGCTTTTTACCACTTTTTCCTTATGTCCTACCAACACAATTCAAGTACGACAGTCTGTCGCTATTTAGTGAATGTGTGGTTTGTAATTGTTGGTGGGTAACACAAAATCTATTTAGTTTATCGCAGTCTCCGACTATTACTCACAGCGAGCGGTTGTATATTTCTGTGTGCTTCTGAGTTTTGTGCTCTCACTACTTCTCGTGGAAACCACGTGCTTTGCCACCTTCTTTTCAACCTCCTTTATTTAAAAAATCTTAATCTAGCGTGAAAAAACTACTATTACTACAACAGTTCAGTGTTTTAGTGCAAAATGGCCCCCGGGCCCAATTCCCTTGGGAGTAATCGGTTTGCCCTGCTTGCCGATAACTCCAGAGTAAAGAAAAAAAAGGAAAAGAAATCCAAACAAAAACTCGACATTACTGATCTCTTTGTATTCCCTAATTTACCGACAGTTAAAAAAAGTAGTAATGATCCTAAGTACATAACTATTGAATCAGCTGAAGAAAATAAGACCCTAATGCAATACTCCTGCTTTGCTGTACACAAAGCCATCTGTGCTGTGAGTAGTGAAATCAATTCAGTAAGTGAGCTCCGCGATGGCAAAATCCTGTTGTTAGTTAACAATAAAAAAATAGCTGATCGCTTCATTGCATTGAAATACCTCCCTGGCATCTGTAGCATAAAAGCCAAATATCACGACAATTTAAATCATACTAAAGCCACAGTATTTGCCCCCTTTTTGAACAATGTAAGTGAAGCAGAAATTGTAAGTGAATTAAGTCCGCAAGGTGTAGTCGCTGCATACAAATTCCAGAAAAAACACGAAAACAACCAATTGACACCAAACGGTGTCGTACTACTAACCTTCGACCTCTTTAGCCTTCCGGAGCAAATCGATATAGCCTGGCGAAAGGTTAATGTAAGGCAGTATGTACCCAACCCCATGCGGTGCAAAAATTGCCGGTTACTTGGACACACCGTGAAACATTGCAAGGGAAAAGCAGCATGCAACAACTGCAGCCTCCAAAATTCATGCAAGCGAAACAAATACAAAAAATCAAAACTACAAAAAAATGCACCACACGAGAAGCCACAAAAATATACAACTCAACTGTTTCTCTCCCCGAAAATGCACCTTCATTCTCATCTACTGTCTCAAGTAGCACAAATAATCAACAAATTAACTCATCAGCAAACGTTAGACCTGTCAATTCAGAATTATCTTCTCCTCAAATATCTGATGACCAATTACCTGAAAACACTCCGCAAACTCTCAATAACCTGTTCACCAAACTAATAAACGAATCAACCACTCACTTTAAAGATCAGCACTCACTCAACCTTATTACACCCACACACACAGACATACCAGATCAGAGCCACTTCACTCTCACACAGCAACAGCATGATCACTATACCATGAACAACAATACAAACTTTGAATCAAACTCAAACTCTACTTTAAATCTCCCAATAAATCTCCCCATCAACAACACAAACCATATTAACACAAACTCTGCTAATTTATCTCCCGCTCTGGCGGAGGACTCAACAATGAGTACCGAAGACTATGCAGAAATATTTTCTGCTACATAGAAATCAACTCAATTAATATACATACTCATACAAACATAAATTAAATATTTTATAAATTCTCTTAAAAAATAACACGTATATAATCAACTTTAACCTATTTTTCATTGTTATCTTCACTTAATTCTATTTTCAATTTCCAATGTTCTCAGTATTACAATGGAATATGAACGGATTTTATAATAATTACCATGAGCTCCAGCTCTTGGTAAAGTCTCTTTCCCCATCATTAATTCTACTCAACGAAACCCATTTAGCCCACAACGTTAACGCTTTCTGTCCCAAGCAATATATTGGCATATTCTATAACTCTTCGAATATAACGTCTAGTAAGCAAGGCGTTGCAATTTTGATAAAAAAGAGCCTGCATTATAAAAGAATTGCTATCCATTCTGCAATATCGGCAATCGCCGTCGAAGTTGATATAAACTTCAAGCTTAATATAATTTGCGCGTACATTTCACCTACACAAAGCTTCACAAATACCGACATCTTGCACCTATTGCAACAAGTTTCAGCTCCCGCCATTCTTGCGGGTGACTTCAATGCTTGGAGCCCAATATGGGGATCTCCAACATCAAACTGTAGAGGAAAACTGATTGAAGATGCTCTGTTGGCTTCCGACCTTATATGCCTTAACAATGGTAACGCAACCCATTTTTCTACCCATGGCACCTTCTCACACCTTGATCTCACATTGTGTTCAGCAGCTCTTGTTCCAAATCTCACCTGGAGAGTATCAAGTGATCTACACGGTAGTGACCACTACCCTATTTCTTTTGAAATAAATAATCGGCAATTTCGCCATGCGTATAATCCAAAACAAATATTCAAAACAGACTTTGCTGACTGGTGTACATTTTCAGGACTATGTGACATAGGCAGTAACAGTACCCCGTTTTCTTGCAATATAAATAGAGAAGCTGCCACAATACAAAAAATTATCCGCGCGGCAGCAAATCGCTCTATCCCGCAAACAAATAGAAATAAAACCTCGTACAATGTACCATGGTGGAACATTGAGCTTACACTTCTCCGTTCAAAAAATCAATCGGCCTGGCATGAATATAAACGTTGCCAAACTCTCGAAAATTTAGTTAACTATAAAAAAGCGAATGCTTTGTTTCGTCGTAAAGCAAAGGAAGCTAAACGACAAAGTTTTCAGCAGTTCACTGCTAACATAAATCCCGCTTGCTCTCTTAAAAAGATATGGAGAGACATAAATATATTATCTGGTGGACCCAAAAACACATCAGTTACACGTTTAGATACTCCTGCCGAACATTTGTTTATGCCTGATCAAATTGCGAACTTCTTTGCAAACCATTACTCAAGTGAAAGCGCAGATGAAAATTTTAGCACCAACTTCCGAATTAGCAAAGAATCAATCCTAGATAGCATAGGTCAAATAGAATATACACTTTCCTCATCTGCAAAAGCAATAGAGTCAGAAATAACGATGTCCGAGTTTGAGTATGCCCTCTCGTCAGTTAAAGGAAAAACGCCTGGATTGGACAGGATATCCTATCCGTTAATCAAAAACCTGCCGAAGTCGATGAAAGTGCGATTAGTTAAGCTGTATAACAACATTTTTGACACCGGGGTTTATCCTCAATACTGGAAAACTTCCAATATAATCCCAATACTGAAGCCCGGAAAATCACCCACTGAAGTCAATAGCTATCGTCCTATCTCCCTTCTAAGCTGTCTTGGGAAAGTAATAGAAAAAATTGTAGGCAATAGGCTGTCATGGTACGCAAAAAAAAATAAAGTAATAAGCTTTCAACAGGTCGGCTATAAAAGAGGGCACGGTACAGTTGATGCCTTGCTCAGTTTTGATCATTTTGTCGCAAAGGCTCTGTCCAGTAGAAATCATGTATCTGTTTTGTCTTTAGACTTCCAAAAAGCATTTGATCGTATTGGAATTCACGTAGTCTTAAGACAACTACAAAAATGGAGAGTGGGCACCAGAATTCTAAACTTTATAAAATCTTTCCTGACAGATAGGAGACTTTCAGTCACTGTTAATGGATTTCACTCAATAACCCACAAGCTCTCAAATGGTACTCCACAGGGCTCACCTCTTTCAGCTTTACTCTTTATTATCGCCTTCGATGAGCTAAGCCAACTTCTTTCTAATTATAAAAACATTGAACATCAAATTTACGCAGATGATGTACTGGTGTACTCAAAGGTAAACGACACGGCTGCTGTCCAAAACACCTTCATTGACATTCTCTCCAATATTTCATCTTGGTCGTCAAATTCTGGCGTACACATTTCTTTAGAAAAAACAAATCTTCTCCATATCTGTCGCAAAAAGATATCATGCAACATTTCATTAAATGTTGACAACTGCATCATTATGCCAAAAGAAAAGTTGAGGATCCTAGGATTAATCGTAGATTCTAAGTATCTATTTAAAGATCATTGCAGTTATATAAGAAATTCGCTTGTACATAGACTAAATATTATTAAGTATCTCACTTGTAAACATAGCTATATACACCCTACTATTCTCATCAATGTTGTCAGAGCACTAATGCTATCCAAAATTGATTACGTCTTACCTATCTACGGACGCTGTGCAGCATCCCTAATGCGTAAAATCTCTGTGCCTTATCATACAGCAATCCGTCGGAGCCTCAGAGCATTTCCTACTTCACCAACGAAGTTTTTACTTGCTGAATCTGGCTTACCGAGCATCTTCAGTAGAGTGGCTGATGCAACATATCGCATTCTTGCGAAAAAACTAGACGGCACAAATATGGCATTAACAAAGACCTTCATTAGCACAAATTCACGGAAGAAACCACTAAGAATACCTTCGGCAGTATCCAGATCTCTTGAATATGCCAGGGACAATTTCATATCTTTTTACGGCGGCAAAAAGAGCGTTGATACATTTCCTCCTTGGTTCATTAGTCCAGCATCTTTTGAGAATGCCTTACTAAACTTGCCTAAACAAAGTACACCTAACGCAGTCTACCAAGCAAAGTTTGCTTGTATTCGCGACCACTATAGTGCATCGGAATGGCGTTTTATTTTTACGGATGGATCTAAGACATCAGACCACACCTCGTTGGCCGTTGTCAATAAAGATAGAAACGTAATTTGCCAATGGCTACTTGACCCGATGTGTTCAATATTCACGGCCGAAGCCTTGGCTATCGAACAAGCTGTTGAGCATGCCAAAAAAAATAGAGGAAAATATTTGATTTGTAGTGACAGCAAATCATGCATTGCGGCAATTCAATCACCTGCAAATACCCATAAGATAATCTCATCAATCAGAAACTCCCTCATTGCGGCTCGAAATAAAATTAAGCTTATGTGGATCCCAGGGCATGTGGGGATCTCAGGAAATGAACGCGCTGATACTGTCGCAAAAGAAGTTAAAAGATTCCCTACTCTAATGATTGACTTCATAAGTAAGAGCGATTTGTACAGATATATTAAAATAAAAAGAAAAAATCTGGAACTCATAGACTGGATATCGGAAAACCATCATTATATTGGAATTAACCCAAGGAGAATGACTCCAACCTATCCCGCAAACCTGGCAAGCAACATCCTGAAGCCGTACATACGTCTAAGACTCGGCCACACTATATTTAGCCACTCTCACCTTCTAACTAGGAGCGCCCCACCTTGCTGCCCTTTATGCAACGGCCCAAACACAGTTAAACACCTAATTTCTCAACATCCGAACACAATGCACTCTGAAAGCTCCGGCAGCAATTCCCCAATGGAGGCACTATCGACACCCAGCCACGACAACATTATGTATATTTACAATTTCCTTAAAAATAACAATATCCTTAATCTAATTTAGCGTAGTTTAAGATATCGTGGTTTAAATATTAAAATTATTCTCTTGTACCATTAAATTTAACGAGCAAATGCTTCTTTGGATAGACATACAACAAAACTTTATATAAAAACGATGACTGAAAGCCTAGCAGCTAGTGTCATTTTTAAGTTTATGCTGTAATTTATTACTGTGTAAATTGTTGTAAATAAATAAATAAATAAAATAAATAAATATTTAGTTTATTATTGTTAGAATTTTGTTACGTTTCAAATATTCATATATATATTATTTTTCGGCCTAATTTTCATTAAACGACAATATTAATTTTTAGAGCTCAAGGCCAGTGTAAGGAAAAGGATATTGGAAAATAGACAACAACAGACATCTCCTCATTAGATTTCATTCATGACTCCTCCGACAATCGAACCCACAACCTACGACTTGCTGGGCAAGTGCGTAGCCAATATTTTAAAAAAATTTTTTGTGAAAACTTTGTAATTTTGATGATAATTTTTTCAATTACTATGAATTTTGCATAAAATTTAAAACTTGGGTTTATATTGGTTTTTTTAGTGAATTAAGTTTAATTGAAAATTAGCGGAAATTAAACAAATATATGTGGTGTGCTTATAGTATACAACGGAGTTTATTGTGGTTATCTGATTTTGCATAGTTTACAGTACGAATATACTGCCGTTTTTGAAACTGTAATTGAATAAAGTATATATTTTGTATTATTTATTGTTCAGTTACCAACTATTTAGATAATTTATGCGTTTATGTATTTGTATACGTATATATATTAGAGTCTATCAAAAACTTGGTACTGTTTTTTCTTCGGAATTATGCGATTCGTTATATGATGAATTTCATATCAAATCCAATATGCGTTGAACCCGACCCTCTCAGAATTTGATGAAATTTTGCATATAGGTACATCTTACGTACCCAAACACAACCTTATTTTTAGAAAATGGATTTTCGAAAAATTGTGGGCGTGGCAAGGTATCGAAATATTCGAAAAATGACGATAATAGGTACTTTTAAAGTGTGATTACTACGGAATGGCTTTACCGATTTCAAAGATCTTCATACCATTAGAAAGGTATTGAAATAAGCTTTCAAAAAAATACACTGTAAAAATTTTTTAGTACACTGAAAAAATTTTTTTTCCAAAATAAAATTTCAAACTGAAAAAACACTTCAAAGATCAAGCGATTTTGAAAAATAAAATTTTATTTTAGAAAGGTCTATTTAATATATATAACATATCTGAAAACTAAAATGGGGTGTTTTTTATTTTTTTTTTTTAATTTATTTAAGTAAATGCATCTCTTGTTAACTTTTTTTATTTTGATATTATTGTGTGACCAAAAAAGGTACCTAGCTATACTTTGGTAGTTATACAGATTTTTTTTAATTCTAATAGAGTCGAACAAGAATTTTTGTTGTCAAATTTTCAGGCATTCCCAAAATATAAAATTAATGACCTTGGTAACACAAAAATTTAACCGCTCATCAAAGGCTACAGCGGATCAACTTTCCACCACATGAAATCAGTAGCGAAAATAATTTTTTGTACCTGTGTGTTGTGCTGTTTACCGCAACAACTGAAACAGATTCCTAGAATATCGCTATGAAGCTAACAGTCAGGTAGAAATAGTATCTAAACGAAGGGTGTATGTTTATGTTGTACAATAGATCCTATGCATAGTAGTGCCGAAACATAAACATACACCCTTCGGTTAGATAGTACAATAAACTTTTAATGACTAAGTATATACTATTTCTACCTGATTGTTAGCTTCATAGCGATATTCTATGAATTCGTTTCAGTTGCCATTGCAAATTCAATGCGAACGTACGTTAATTTCGTCTAGTAAAAATTTTAGTTGTGTTTAAACGGCTGTTATACTTCGTGCTTAGTTTCTCCTTAAATTACAAATAGATATGGAATCAACTAATAAATACAGATGTGTGCAGCTATCAACAAAATGTTCCTCTAAACTGCGAAACATTAGCTTAAACGAAGCAGCGGTGATATCTGAGCATTTTCCAGCAGTCTCCAACACTCATTGTTGCCGTATTTGCGAAAATTGTCGCTTTAAACTGAAGGATGCTATCAAGATTGCTGATAATCAGCGTTCTACTGAAACGGAAATTGAGGATTTACATGACTTGGCTAGCGGTGAATTGTATCAAGAATATAAGGAAGTTCCAACATGCAGCAGCTATACTAAATCACTCGAACGCAACGAACTCGTCAACAATATAAATAAGCATGTTATTCCTCATCTTGCAAGCCATTCATCGCCAATGAAGCGAAAATATTTAGAAAGGGATTCATACTGCAAAAAAAAAAACACAGCAAATTGCGCAAGGTATTTCGGATTCACTTGGAGGTGGATCACAGTCAACTTTATCAGAAGACCAAAAGAAGATCAAAGCTTACTACGAACAAATTTTGGAGAACATGAAATATCAAATCGAAAACTCCTCAAATAATTTGGATAAGCAAAAAATATTATCTCTATTACCAAACACCATGACATCTAAGGAAATTAAACACATTTTTGGGCATGATTTATCTTACGAATTGATAAAAATTAGCAAAGATATACAAAAAAATAAAACAAAGTTTTCGGACGTCAAACGCTTTAGCATGGACAGACGTAGTTTACCTGAACAAACTTTAAACACTGTAAAATTGTTTTATGAAGATGATGAAATCAGCCGAATCATGCCTGGGTCACAGGACTCAATTGTAGTAAGACAAGGAAACATACGCGAGAAACTTCAAAAAAGACTAATGCTGTCATCGCTTCGTGAAACTTACTATGAATTAAAAAAAAGACATCCTTCACTTCAATTAGGATTTACAAAATTTACCATGTTGCGACCAGAGAATTGTATCAAACTTGGGGTTGGAAACCAGCAAAATGTTTGTGTGTGCACATTGCATCAGAATGTAAAACTGATGTTCGAAAAATCGGGTTTGAAATCGATGGAAGGTCAACATAATTTCAGAAACTATAAAGATGTTATTAAATTCGTTGTCTGTAATGGTAATATAGAAAACAGCGAGTGTTGCGTATCAATGTGTGGTCGGTGCTACGATAATTTAACGAACCTTAGAACGATGATGTTGGAATATTACGAAAAAAATTCGATTCAAGAAGTCATTTACAAAAACTGGAACACAACACTCAGATGTAATCTCGAAACCATTTCCTCTACTACAAACACATTTGTTGACGTTTTTGTACAACACATCAATAAGCTGGTGTCACATCATTTCACAGCTAAGCGCCAGTCCCGCTTCGTAAGTGAAAGAAAAATGACACTGCTGCCAGGAGAACTGCTAATTCAAATGGATTTCGCTGAAAACTATGCGTTTGTTATACAAGATGCCATTCAAGGATATCATTGGAATAATAATCAAGCCACGATACATCCGTTCGTTATTTATTACAAAGATAACGATAATTTAATTCATAGAACCTTTGCCATAATATCCGATTGTAATATCCATGATAGTATAACGGCCGTTGAAACACAACTAAAATTTTTACTAGACGAAATTAACGTACGTTCGCTTTGAATTTGCAATGTCAACTGAAACGAATTCATAGAATATCGCTATGAAGCTAACAATCAGGTAGAAATAGTATATACTTAGTCATTAAAAGTTTATTGTACTATCTAACCGAAGGGTGTATGTTTATGTTTCGGCACTACTATGCATAGGATCTATTGTACAACATAAACATACACCCTTCGTTTAGATACTATTTCTACCTGACTGTTAGCTTCATAGCGATATTCTAGGAATCTGTTTCAGTTGTTGCGGTAAACAGCACAACAAACAGGTACAAAAAATTATTTTCGCTACTGATTTCATGTGGTGGTTTTTGTGTTACCAAGGTCATTAATTTTATATTTTGGGAATGCCTGAAAATTTGACAACAAAAATTCTTGTTCGACTCTATTAGAATTAAAAAAAATCTGTATAACTTCCAAAGTATAGCTAGGTACCTTTTTTTGGTCACACAATAATATCAAAATAAAAAAGTTAACAAGAGATGCATTTACTTAAATAAATTAAAAACACTCCATTTTAGTTTTCAGATATGTTAAATATATTAAATAGACCTTTCTAAAATAAAATTTTATTTTTCAAAATCGCTTGATCTTTGAAGTGTTTTTTTCAGTTTGAAATTTTATTTTGGGAAAAAATTTTTTTTCAGTGTACTAAAAAATTTGTACAGTGTATTTTTTTGAAAGCTTATTTCAATACCTTTCTAATGGTATGAAGATCTTTGAAATCGGTAAAGCCATTCCGTAGTAATCACACTTTAAAAGTACCTATTATCGTCATTTTTCGAATATTTCGATACCTTGCCACGCCCACAATTTTTCGAAAATCCATTTACTAAAAATAAGGTTGTGTTTGGGTACGTTCCTCATCATCGTTGGTCTCCTTGGCGTGGGGATGAGGCTTAAGTGTTGGCATGGCTGTTCCTTTCGAGGTCTTCCATGCCAGCACGAACTAAGAGGGAGGCTCCAGGCTCCATATAAGAATCAGTGTAGGATTCGCTCTTGCACTGATTCTTATGTGGAGATTACCGTACCAACATCTCTCTGTTCCGCATACCTTGTATCCCTCCTAGTATCTCCCAGCTCTCTTTCCTCTCTAGCTAATCGCCCCCCCCTAATCCAGGGTGTCAAGCGTCACCGTGCCCATTGGTCGGTTTGCAGCCAGGGGGTTTAAATTCCGGCTGTATTTTAACGGCGCCTCCCTGACACCGGTCCACCTCAGGGAGTAAGTTTGGCCTTACCGCGGCAAGGGGCGCTGTCGTGGTGTACCACCCATCTTCCCCCTTAATATTCCTAGACCGCTACGCTTGCCTCGTCGAGCAGGTGGTCGTACGACCAAGATGAATACTAAAAATAAAACAACAACAACAACAAAAACACACAAAAATTGTCTTCCCCATCTCGGGGTAAGACAAGCATGAAAAAGTCTTCTTCCCCATCTCGGGGTAAGAATGCGCAGGCGCAAGCGCTTAACGCGCCGCTTCGCTCCGATAGGAGCTCTTCCGGGCTGGATGTGAGTGTTGCACGCCGGCCCGTGACTTTGGGTGTTATGGCGGGGCCTAGCACCAGCAAAGCTGCGGGGATTGTGCTGGAAACGGCAGATCCCTCTGTGGCACTAGGCACTAGGGGCCCGCCAAACACCGGCGCGGCTGCGAAGCCTAGTCTCGCGAAGGCAACGGTCTCACGGCCTGGCCCGAGTGGACTAAGGCGACAAGCAGCCGCACAAGATAGTATAGAGGGCATGGCAGCGATGGAAACTACGAGCCACGCCCCTCTGATGTTGGAGTCGGAGCGGTTCAAATCCGCTGATAAGCGTAAGGCCGCGAAGACGTTAAAAAGATACGACGGGGTCCCGTTGGAAACGTTGTCCCAGAGCGCGAAGGAAGCGGTGGAAAGGGCGAAAGCCCTGCTGCCTAACTTCCGGGTCACTGAGGCTTCGGTGGAAAACCGGGTGCCTCCGTCAAAACGTCAAAGATCGGCGGAGGAACTAACTCCGGCGTCTAAGAGAATCCGGCCGCACTCGTGGGTGGGCAGGCCTAGCTTTGCCGAGGTTGCGAAGGACAGGATCCTTATTGGGGTCCTGGACTGAGGCAACGAGCTCGGGTCCATACCAAAGGACCAGTGGAGGTGGGTGAAGGCAGCTCAGGCGAACGTCATCTTTGACGTTCTGCTGGAGAACCCTGGAACCACCCCTCCATCGGACTCCTTGAGAAGAGGCAAGGCCGCGTCTGCTATGGCCTCGATGAGGTCATCATTAAGGTGTACCGCGGGGACGCTCAGCGTGCCTCTGGTGCGGGTGCAGCAATGGACGTGGACATTGAGGCACCCGAACCGGAGCCGGAACCGGAACTCTCCGACGCTGAAGGCAGCGTCTCCTCTCAGACAAACTTTGCACCAACAATGCACAGGATGTTTGCGGAGGAGGAGCTGCTGCTCAGCGACGGAGAGTGCGAGGCTGATGTCACCGTCGTGGCTGGAGGGGAGGTAGCGGTTTTCTCGCATGAGAATTCTGCAGATAAACCTCCATCGATCTAAAGCAGCTTCAGCTGCTCTCCTAGGTCGCCTGAGCAAAGGCGACGTTACGGTGGTACTCATTCAGGAACCCTGGGTTTGTAACTCAAGGGTATGTGGGTTGAGTGCCACCGGCTTTAAGCTTTTCGTGGAGCGCGGTAAAGGTAAAATTAGAGCCTGCATTCTGGCTAAAGCAGATTTAAATATCTTTCTTTTACCTAATTACAGTGATGGCGACGTCACGGCAATTCTCGCGGAGATAGGGGGTATGCCACTGGTGCTGGCATCGGCTTACATGCCGTACGAAGCCATATTCTATGAATTCGTTTCAGTTTCCATTGCAAATTCAAAGCGAACGTACGTTAATTTCGTCTAGTGAAAATTTTAGTTGTGTTTAAACGGCTGTTATACTTCGTGCTTAGTTTCTCCTTAAATTACAAATAGATATGGAATCAACTAATAAATACAGATGTGTGCAGCTATCAACAAAATGTTCCTCTAAACTTCGAAACATTAGCTTAAACGAAGCAGCGGTGATATCTGAGCATTTTCCAGCAGTCTCCAACACTCATTGTTGCCGTATTTGCGAAAATTGTCGCTTTAAACTGAAGGATGCTATCAAGATTGCTGATAATCAGCGTTCTACTGAAACGGAAATTGAGGATTTACATGACTTGGCTAGCGGTGAATTGTATCAAGAATATAAGGAAGTTCCAACATGCAGCAGCTATACTAAATCACTCGAACGCAACGAACTCGTCAACAATATAAATAAGCATGTTATTCCTCATCTTGCAAGCCATTCATCGCCAATGAAGCGAAAATATTTAGAAAGGGATTCATACTGCAAAAAAAAAAACACAGCAAATTGCGCAAGGTATTTCGGATTCACTTGGAGGTGGATCACAGTCAACTTTATCAGAAGACCAAAAGAAGATCAAAGCTTACTACGAACAAATTTTGGAGAACATGAAATATCAAATCGAAAACTCCTCAAATAATTTGGATAAGCAAAAAATATTATCTCTATTACCAAACACCATGACATCTAAGGAAATTAAACACATTTTTGGGCATGATTTATCTTACGAATTGATAAAAATTAGCAAAGATATACAAAAAAATAAAACAAAGTTTTCGGACGTCAAACGCTTTAGCATGGACAGACGTAGTTTACCTGAACAAACTTTAAACACTGTAAAATTGTTTTATGAAGATGATGAAATCAGCCGAATCATGCCTGGGTCACAGGACTCAATTGTAGTAAGACAAGGAAACATACGCGAGAAACTTCAAAAAAGACTAATGCTGTCATCGCTTCGTGAAACTTACTATGAATTAAAAAAAAGACATCCTTCACTTCAATTAGGATTTACAAAATTTACCATGTTGCGACCAGAGAATTGTATCAAACTTGGGGTTGGAAACCAGCAAAATGTTTGTGTGTGCACATTGCATCAGAATGTAAAACTGATGTTCGAAAAATCGGGTTTGAAATCGATGGAAGGTCAACATAATTTCAGAAACTATAAAGATGTTATTAAATTCGTTGTCTGTAATGGTAATATAGAAAACAGCGAGTGTTGCGTATCAATGTGTGGTCGGTGCTACGATAATTTAACGAACCTTAGAACGATGATGTTGGAATATTACGAAAAAAATTCGATTCAAGAAGTCATTTACAAAAACTGGAACACAACACTCAGATGTAATCTCGAAACCATTTCCTCTACTACAAACACATTTGTTGACGTTTTTGTACAACACATCAATAAGCTGGTGTCACATCATTTCACAGCTAAGCGCCAGTCCCGCTTCGTAAGTGAAAGAAAAATGACACTGCTGCCAGGAGAACTGCTAATTCAAATGGATTTCGCTGAAAACTATGCGTTTGTTATACAAGATGCCATTCAAGGATATCATTGGAATAATAATCAAGCCACGATACATCCGTTCGTTATTTATTACAAAGATAACGATAATTTAATTCATAGAACCTTTGCCATAATATCCGATTGTAATATCCATGATAGTATAACGGCCGTTGAAACACAACTAAAATTTTTACTAGACGAAATTAACGTACGTTCGCTTTGAATTTGCAATGGCAACTGAAACGAATTCATAGAATATCGCTATGAAGCTAACAATCAGGTAGAAATAGTATATACTTAGTCATTAAAAGTTTATTGTACTATCTAACCGAAGGGTGTATGTTTATGTTTCGGCACTACTATGCATAGGATCTATTGTACAACATAAACATACACCCTTCGTTTAGATACTATTTCTACCTGACTGTTAGCTTCATAGCGATATTCTAGGAATCTGTTTCAGTTGTTGCGGTAAACAGCACAACACACAGGTACAAAAAATTATTTTCGCTACTGATTTCATGTGGTGGAAGGTTGATCCGCTGTAGCCTTTGATGAGCAGTTAAATTTTTGTGTTACCAAGGTCATTAATTTTATATTTTGGGAATGCCTGAAAATTTGACAACAAAAATTCTTGTTCGACTCTATTAGAATTAAAAAAAATCTGTATAACTTCCAAAGTATAGCTAGGTACCTTTTTTTGGTCACACAATAATATCAAAATAAAAAAGTTAACAAGAGATGCATTTACTTAAATAAATTTAAAAAAAATAAATAAAAAACACTCCATTTTAGTTTTCAGATATGTTATATATATTAAATAGACCTTTCTAAAATAAAATTTTATTTTTCAAAATCGCTTGATCTTTGAAGTGTTTTTTCAGTTTGAAATTTTATTTTGGAAATTTTTTTTGAAAGCTTATTTCAATACCTTTCTAATGGTATGAAGATCTTTGAAATCGGTAAAGCCATTCCGTAGTAATCACACTTTAAAAGTACCTATTATCGTCATTTTTCGAATATTTTCGAATATTTCGATACCTTGCCACGCCCACAATTTTTCGAAAATCCATTTTCTAAAAATAAGGTTGTGTTTGGGTACGTTCCTCATCATCGTTGGTCTCCTTGGCGTGGGGATGAGGCTTAAGTGTTGGCATGGCTGTTCCTTTCGAGGTCTTCCATGCCAGCACGAACTAAGAGGGAGGCTCCATATAAGAATCAGTGTAGGATTCGCTCTTGCACTGATCCTTATGTGGAGATTACCGTACCAACATCTCTCTGTTCCGCATACCTTGTATCCCTCCTAGTATCTCCCAGCTCTCTTTCCTCTCTAGCTAATCCCCCCCCCCCCCCCCTAATCCAGGGTGTCAAGCGTCACCGTGCCCATTGGTCGGTTTGCAGCCAGGGGGTTTAAATTCCGGCTGTATTTTAACGGCGCCTCCCTGACACCGGGCCACCTCAGGGAGTAAGTTTGGCCTTACCGCGGCAAGGGGCGCTGTCGTGGTGTACCACCCATCTTCCCCCTTAATATTCCTAGACCGCTACGCTTGCCTCGTCGAGCAGGTGGTCGTACGACCAAGATGAATACTAAAAATAAAACAACAACAACAACAAAAACACACAAAAATTGTCTTCCCCATCTCGGGGTAAGACAAGCATGAAAAAGTCTTCTTCCCCATCTCGGGGTAAGAATGCGCAGGCGCAAGCGCTTAACGCGCCGCTTCGCTCCGATAGGAGCTCTTCCGGGCTGGATGTGAGTGTTGCACGCCGGCCCGTGACTTTGGGTGTTATGGCGGGGCCTAGCACCAGCAAAGCTGCGGGGATTGTGCTGGAAACGGCAGATCCCTCTGTGGCACTAGGCACTAGGGGCCCGCCAAACACCGGCGCGGCTGCGAAGCCTAGTCTCGCGAAGGCAACGGTCTCACGGCCTGGCCCGAGTGGACTAAGGCGACAAGCAGCCGCACAAGATAGTATAGAGGGCATGGCAGCGATGGAAACTACGAGCCACGCCCCTCTGATGTTGGAGTCGGAGCGGTTCAAATCCGCTGATAAGCGTAAGGCCGCGAAGACGTTAAAAAGATACGACGGGGTCCCGTTGGAAACGTTGTCCCAGAGCGCGAAGGAAGCGGTGGAAAGGGCGAAAGCCCTGCTGCCTAACTTCCGGGTCACTGGGGCTTCGGTGGAAAACCGGGTGCCTCCGTCAAAACGTCAAAGATCGGCGGAGGAACTAACTCCGGCGTCTAAGAGAATCCGGCCGCACTCGTGGGTGGGCAGGCCTAGCTTTGCCGAGGTTGCGAAGGACAGGATCCTTATTGGGGTCCTGGACCGAGGCAACGAGCTCGGGTCCATACCAAAGGACCAGTGGAGGTGGGTGAAGGCAGCTCTGGCGAACGTCATCTTTGACGTTCTGCTGGAGAACCCTGGAACCACCCCTCCATCGGACTCCTTGAGAAGAGGCAAGGCCGCGTCTGCTATGGCCTCGATGAGGCCATCATTAAGGTGTACCGCGGGGACGCTCAGCGTGCCTCTGGTGCGGGTGCAGCAATGGACGTGGACATTGAGGCACCCGAACCGGAGCCGGAACCGGAACTCTCCGACGCTGAAGGCAGCGTCTCCTCTCAGACAAACTTTGCACCAACAATGCACAGGATGTTTGCGGAGGAGGAGCTGCTGCTCAGCGACGGAGAGTGCGAGGCTGATGTCACCGTCGTGGCTGGAGGGGAGGTAGCGGTTTTCTCGCATGAGAATTCTGCAGATAAACCTCCATCGATCTAAAGCAGCTTCAGCTGCTCTCCTAGGTCGCCTGAGCAAAGGCGACGTTACGGTGGTACTCATTCAGGAACCCTGGGTTTGTAACTCAAGGGTATGTGGGTTGAGTGCCACCGGCTTTAAGCTTTTCGTGGAGCGCGGTAAAGGTAAAATTAGAGCCTGCATTCTGGCTAAAGCAGATTTAAATATCTTTCTTTTACCTAATTACAGTGATGGCGACGTCACGGCAATTCTCGCGGAGATAGGGGGTATGCCACTGGTGCTGGCATCGGCTTACATGCCGTACGAAGCCGAGTACCCCCCTCCCTCTATGGTGCGGAACTTAGTGTCCAAATTTGAGAGCGGACACATGTTGGTCGGCAGCGACGCAAATGCTCACCATGTCAACTGGGGGAGCACGGACATCAATGATCGAGGTGAGTTACTCTTCAACTACCTTCTAACTACTAACCTACTTATATGCAACAAAGGTAGGGATCCCACCTTCATTACTAGCAATCGTAAAGAAGTTTTAGATATAACTCTATGCAGTGATAGTCTATCTTAATTGATCGAGAGTTGGAGGGTTCTAGATGAACACTCCTTCTCTGATCATCGTTATATTGAAATCGTACTGAACTTTTCTATTACCAGCCCAAAGGTGCGAAAAAACCTAAAAAACACAGATTGGTGCTCTTACAAAATGTTATTTGAGGATAGGCTAAACAGCGAACCTCTTATTGAACCTAATTGTATCGGGGATCTAGAGAACATGGTGGACGTTTTTACGCTGACCTGCTCAAATGCCCTAAATCAGGCTTGCCCTGAACCAAAACAGTGGGGCAAACGTAAACCCCATTGGTGGTCACGCGAGTTGGACTCACTACGAAAATCTTGTAGGAAAAACTTCAACAAAGCCAAGAGACTTAGTCTCGAGCTGGTATGGCTAGAGTACAAAAAGTCTCTTCAGACCTATAAAAAAGCTTTAAGGGTGGCAAAGAGATCCTCGTGGAGAAACTTCTGCGGCGGCATCGAGGGTGCTTCCGAGACAGCCAGGCTAAGGAAGATTCTCTCAGGATCCCCTAACCCGATAGGTTTCTTGCAAAAGCAAGACGGTTCCTGGACCTCAACGGGAAAGGAAACCCTTGAATTGTTATTAGATACCCATTTCCCTGGTAGTACAACTGCGGAGGAAGGAACTCCTCCGCTCATCTCCTCCAACCCCGTTAACATACCGGTTTCGGAAGAAAAGGATAAATGGGCTATCCAAAGCTTTAAACCGTACAAATCTGCTGGGCCGGATGGGATAATACCTGCCCAGCTAATTAAGACACTGGAGCTGTCTGCAAAATGGCTCTCTACTATTTTCAGGGCCTGTTTCAAACTAAATCACATACCGTTGGCATGGAGAAATGTCACGGATGTCTTTATTCCTAAAGCCGGTAAGGCCTCACACACTAATCCAAAGGATCTTAGGCCTATCAGTCTATCATCCTTTGCTCTTAAGGCACTTGAAAGGATTATTAGTAGCTACCTGTCCGATACCATCGACAGTCGAATACTGTCTAATGACCAACATGCCTACCGCAAAGGCAAATCTACTGAGACTGCACTCCATAGCTTGGTCGGCTATATTGAGAAGTCTCTCAGCGTTAAGGAATTCTGTCTTGTAGCCTTCCTGGACATTGAAGGCGCCTTTAATAACGTATTTCCAGAAGCTATAACTGGCGCCGTTAGGGATCTAGGGGTTGAACACTCACTGGTTGACTTTATCGGCCAGCTACTCTGTTGCAGAGTAGTAAAGGCTAAGCAGGGTGCGAGCGAATTGTCACGGCACGTGCCGAGGGGGACGCCACAAGGAGGCGTCCTATCACCACTCCTATGGAACCTCACCGTAAATACGCTACTGCGAGATACGGCATGGGGTGGCGCAAAAGTCGTCGCGTACGCTGATGACGTCGCGATTGCAATCAGGGGAAAGTTTCCGCAAACATTATGCGAGCTGATGCAACGAGCGCTTCGGGAGGTCTCCAAGTGGTCCACCCACTGCGGGCTCAGGGTCAGCTCAAGTAAAGTGGAACTTGTACTTTTCACGAGAAAGTATAAAGTACCTTCTGTGACTCCACCGGTACTAAACGGTACCCGGTTAAGTCTTTCTACAAGTGCCAAATTTCTAGGCGTTATTTTAGATAGGAAGTTGAGCTGGAAGGAGAATCTAGTTCAACGTCATGAGAAGGCTTCCGTAGCCCTCTACACATGTAAGAGAGCCATAGGCAAGAAATGGGGGCTAAATCCCGGATCTGTCGATGGATTTTCACAGCGGTCGTCAGACCAATACTCCTATATGGGGTGATCGTGTGGTGGCCTGCATTAGAAAAAGAGGGTAACCGTAGACTACTCACCAAGGTGCAAAGATCTAGTATGATCTGCATAAGTGGGGCGCTCAGAACTACTCCAAATGAGGCCTTGAACGTCATTTTAGACCTTATTCCTTTAGATTTGGTTGGACAGCAAATGGCAGCGATGACTGCTTTGCGACTAAGAGAGACATCCCAGTGGCACCCCTTAAAGCCAAGGGCACACTTGTATCTTGAATAAGTTCTGCTCTATTCCGAGCAGCACGGATCGGTGCGCCTTGACATCGGTTTCTGAAAGTAATTTTATTACACGTATTCCAAGCAGGGAGGAGTGGAAACTTGAGTTCCATACTCCACCTGATAGCATTGTCATCTATACAGATGGCTCAAAACTCGATAATAAGGTAGGAGGAGGCGTTTTCTCACGAAACCCTCTCCTGCAAATTTCCTTTAGGTTACCAGATCACTGCAGCGTCTTCCAGGCTGAGGTCTCAGCTATCAGGGAGGCGGTAGAGGAGATTGGGACCGGGATTATAGGAAGAGACATCTTCATTCTTAGTGACAGCCAGGCTGCAATCAAAGCTCTGAGCTCTTTCACTTTTAACTCTAACATCGCGCTGGACTGTCGCCTATCTCTGCAGGAGATGGCCAAGCAGAACAGACTGTACCTCATTTGGGTCCCTGGTCACCGGGACATAGAGGGAAACTGCATGGCAGACGAACTTGCAAGACAAGGTACGACCAAGCAGATTCTTCAAGATAAAGAACGCATTGGTATGCCGTTTGCCACTTGCAAACTGCTACTCAGAGATTGTACATATAAGCAAGCTGACAATAGATGGAGGCAAAATACGACCTGTCGAACCTCAAGGCAGATGTGGCCTAAATGGGACCGGAAACGGTCGCGCAGCGTTCTCTCTCTAAGTAGGGAAAACACTTCCAACGTCATCGGGGCTCTAACAGGGCACTGTCTGATAGGGAAATATGCTGAAAGGTTGGGAGTACCCTTCCGAAGATGCTGTAGGAGCTGCAAGAACGACGAGGAGGAGGAAACGATCTTGCATTTACTGTGTAAGTGTCCTGCACTGTGTAAAAGCAGAATGCGATATCTGGGATCACCGTTTTTTGATGACCTTAGTGAGGTTTCAAGCGCCGAGGTAAATTGTCTGTTGAAGTTCATCAGCGAGGCAAAATGGTTTGGTGAGGGGTAATTTTTCCTTTGGATGGTACAAACTTTTCCTTGTGGTAACACAATGGGCCTCCTAATATTGGCCTAAGTGAGCCGCTGTAAGCGGCTGCCACTCCAACCTACCTACCTACCTTGGGTACGTAAGATGTACCTATATGCAAAATTTCATCAAATTCTGAGGGGGTCGGGTTCAAAATGTACGTTTTTTTCAGCCTTCGAAATGAAATTCATCATATTTAAAATATAAACCAAAATATAATGAATTTTATAATTCGAATAACGGATTAAGCTTAAAAGATTTGCTCAACGGAATCATAATAATGAGATTTGCTTTCATTTTTGCGATTTAGTTCGACAAATTTTAAATATTTGTATATAGAACTTTTAAGCTTAATCCCTTTTATTATCTGACGTTATTCATTTGAAAAAAAAACTATATTTTTTGGAGAAATTTTGAAATCGATCCTAATGAAAAGAGTTTTTTAGACGTTTGGTATTCAAGAAAAAAATAAAATGCATTTAATTTAATGTTATGGGCAAGAATTTAGCTTTATTATAAAAATAAGAATTTGTCATTATGTTTTAAAAATGTATGTCAGCAATAAAACGCTGAATAATCTCTTCAAAGGCGTGTCTCGGGCTTATCTGCATCGACAAGCGACATCACATAACCCCACAAAAAATTGTCCGGTGATGTCAAATCGCACGATCTTGGAGGCCACGCCACAGTCCCACAACGCAAGATATGCGCTGACCAAAAGTTGCCTTTAATAAATTTATTGTTTCGTTGGCTGTAGCGTCGTCTTGTTGGAACCAAAGGTGTCGACATAAACATCATCCAATTCAGGCTCGAAAAAGTTGTAAATCATGGCTCTATAGCATTCTTCATTGACTGTAACATTATGACAAACTTGATTTTTGAAGAAATATGGACCAATGATTCCCTCTGCCCATAGAGAACACCAAACAGTGACCTTCTGAGGATGTAACGGCGTCTGAACAATGACTTGTGGATTATCAACACTTCAAATACGACAAGTTTGTTTATTAACGTGCCCAAATTCAATATATTTATGTATATGCAGTCATTCGAAAATGTTTTAGCACAGTGATATTATGTATAATATTCGGAATGTTCTTTGTACCAATTTTTTTTTTGATTTTAAATAAAAACAAATTTAATATTATAACGAAAACTATACGAATCAGAGGTTAAAACCGCGTGCAAAATTTACGAAAACTCTATAAACTTGCATACAAATTAAAAAATTTGTTATTGGAATTTTGGAAAACTAAGCTGTTTTATTGTGTATAATGATGTATAAGTTTAAAGTGGCACTGATCCAAATCTTTTTTGAGTGACTGCGTGAAAATTCATAATTACAACCTGAATTGTTTAACCTATCATGACCGAAATAAATAAAATATAAAGAGAATAAAAGTACATACAGTTGTAATAAATTGAAAGAAGATTAAAGCGTTAGTTTAATGCGTTTGAATATATCGACTACGTATTTTCTGACCTTCACGATGGAATGTCGAATTCCGCCTCATTAGTGTCGATGAAAGAAAGCGGGCATTTTGTAATGCAACTTGTGCAAAATTACGCAGGAATTTATTACGCTGACTGCTATTTCATGACTGTAGTGGAAAACCGATGTTTTGAAATGCGCCTGAATCGCGATTTTACCATCCCGAAAGGTGCCTCATCTACATTACGAGCTTTGGCTTGTGTACTGGATGGCTCTGAAATTAGAGTTAACTGCCAAGGCTCCAAGGGATATTCTTGATCTCCCAAAAGCCAGCTACCGCTTTTTCTCATCATGAACATGCGTACTGCCGACTTGGTTCGGATTCATGACAGGAACACGGAAATTTTGCGTGTACTGCCAAAAATTGGGCACAACTGCTCTACATTTATGCTATAAAATAATTTTCTGTTCATATACAGACTGCTTGGATTTGAAGGATCATTAGATGAAGGCGCAATAATTCCAATGCGTGTACAGTCGACGGCGCCTATTGTACTTTTTATACTGAAAGTCATGTAACAGCCGTAAATATAATATAAAAGCATGTATATAATTGCAGGCAAATACTTTTCCATTAAACTGCATACCCGCTTGGATGGTCAGTTGCTCTTCATCTGTTTTTGAAAAATGCACTTCATTTCGTTTTATATTTGCAATAAGAGACGATATGTGCTGAAGTGATCGCGAGACTGAAGGTTGGCTCATTGCAGCCACAAAACTATTTCCAAGTGATGTAAAAAGCGTACGCCGAATGGAAGCGATGTATTCTGTTTCGTACAGGGACGATGTCACTGTGCGAATGCTCTATTTCGCACAGGGACTGCTGTCACTGGACGAATGTAATGTAAGAGACAGTGTGAAAGAAAATGTAAAGTGTGCCGGTCGTGTGTGCTAGAACTGAATAAAGTAAAATATAAGGGTTTTTTATGACTGCGGTCTTTTTCCCTTTAAAAAAGGTTATGTGTTTCATTTTTGTCTTGTAATTGTGTTCCGGAATGGTTTGCTTGTTTCATGTGGGATTTTGTATTATATTTGCATATATCGCCTTGTGATAAAAACATTTGGTCAGTGTCGAGCCGGATGCGGTGCCTTTGGGTTTTTTTTTTTTGTTCCATTCAAGATGGAAGCGAAAAATGAGAGCGGGGAGAGCAAAATGCTTGGCGAGCGGTTGTTACGCTGAATTGCATTTTGGTTATTTTTTATTGTGAAAAAAGTTTTGAAGCGTAAACAAGTGCGGACCAATTTGAGTGACTAATCGTATTTTTGAAAAATTTAAAGATTAATTAAAGTAAAAGGACAACTCTCAAGTAAGTTGATACAGTCCACTTGTAGAAAAGAACGGTATGCCGTGTGCGAATAAATGTGTGCTTGTGAAATACATATGCATGTATGTATATATGTACATGCACATCAGTAGTAGCAGAGGGTGCTAGAGTGAAAAAAAAAAATATATATATATGTGTAGAATGTGTGCTTAAGTTAATTAAATTAAAGAAAATATATTCGAAAATAGATTGCAAATGTAATAATTGATAGAAGGTGCATGTGTGAGCTGATAAAGAATTCGTGCAAGTAGGAGTTTGGCATTGTTCTTGCTAATTCTGGAAATTTCCATTGCGCAGCGGTGGTTGGTTTTGGCAACGGCATTTTGTGTGCTTGTGTGCTTGTGGTGCCTGTGCGCAATTGTAGTTGCGAGAATAGGAGAAGAGATGTAGAGAGTAGTTTGCGGTATACATAGAGAAGATTATGAGAAGATTTTTGGGTGCAAAAAAAAAAAAAAAATCTTGGTATGCAAAATAATCGCAAGAGGGTTGATGTTATTGCAACAAGACGTTGAGAGCCAGACATAAGTTATGTATGTACATACATATGTATGTCAACGTGTGCGCAAGTATATGTATATTAGAGCTGTAAATAAGTCGTGTGCATATGCATGGCAACGTGTGTGCAAGAATATATTAGAGCCAGAAGTAAGTTATGTGCATATGTCAATATGTATGTGGGCTAGAACTTATTGGTGCGTGTGCGTGAGCATGTTGATCGTAGATCAAAAGCGAAAGAAAATCGCAGAGCGCCAGAAATCCTGCAGGTGGTGCTAGAATTCCAACAATAGCATGTTTGAGCAGGCGCTAGATATGTGTGAGCATGGTTTTTGGGAGCTTGAATCTATTCAAACTTATATGCTAGTTGGAAACATAAATGTTGGGCAAGAACTGCAAGTAAGGGTTTGCTTTAAACCATTGCAGTGCATATTAAAGCGGGCCAGAATATCAGAAAATTGCGTGCCAGTTGATAGATAGATTATTTTATGGTGTGCATATGATTATGAACGCCAGAATGTTAAATAATTGTGTGCATGTATTTATGGTGCATATGTTTAAGAGAGCAAGATTGTGTGCATGGGTGCAAGGGATATGAGTTTATACATTCATTTTGATTATCTTATCTTGTTTTCATTTTAGAATGGCGGAGAATAAGAAACTAAAGTCGTTCGCGGCAACCATTAAGCGGGCGCTAGATTTTGCGAAGGCTGAAGACGTAGCTGAGCAGGTAGCGGTGAGCCAATTGGAGGTTCGAATGAGGGCGCTAGAGTCTGCATGGCAAGCGTATAATACGGAATATGCAGTAGCGATCGAAGATGTGGTCACCGATGAGCTAGAAAAGTTCGACGAAGAAAATTTGGCGCTAGTTGAGGGCTATTATTTTGAAGCTTCTGCAATATTGCAGGAGAAGAGGAAGGATATGGTGCCAGTTGAGAAGCCAGTCGCTAATGATCAGCCCATCAGTGTGAAGGTGCAGATACCGGTGCAGGCCAACAATATCAAAAATACATGGGGCGAGTTTGATGGCACTCCGACCAAGTGGACGGGTTTCCGTGACCGGTTCAAGGCTTCGGTGCATGATAACGCAGAGATAGACCCTGCATATAAATTCATGTATTTGACGAGTTCATTGGTTGGGCGTGCAAAACTTACCTTTGGCCAATGGCAGTTTTCGGCAGGGAACTATGGCCAGGCATGGGAGCGCTTGAATCAAATGCATGATCAGAGCTATCTGATTGGCCGGGAGCATTTAAGAAATTTTATACGATTGCCAGAGTTAAAGGCCCCGGTCAGAGCTACAGATCTAAGCCGAATGTCAAACGTAACACATGAGGTGCGGCGTCAATTGCAGGCGCAGGGATTGCCAGTAGAGCACTGGGATTTCTTCATGGTGCATATGTTGCATGAGCGGCTGGATAGTGAAACAGCCAGGCAATGGGAGCTAGTGCGCGAGAGTGATACTCCGACAGTGGATCAGATGCTGGCCTTCTTGGATAAGCAGGCTTTAGCGTTGGCGAATACTGCGGGAAATCGTAGGCGTGTTGAGTCGGCAGGAGTCATGCCAGACAGGAGCAAGCAAACGATTGCGATTGGTGCTAGAGATGCAAGAGGTGCTAGAGGGTTAGATGGAGGTTCATCTACGTCAAAGGCCGCAGCGTTTCGGCAGACAGTATGCGCGGTGTGCAATGAGAATCACATGCTCTATCATTGCCCAGAATTCATGTCATTGACATTAAGGGCGCGTAAGGAGTATGTGGTTCGGCGCAATCTTTGCCCGAATTGTTTCAAACAGGGGCATGGGGCGGATACTTGCTATCAGGGGGAGTGCTGGAAGTGTCCAGGCAGACCCAAGCATAACAGTGCGCTTTGTCCGAGTCGTGACGGGACAAGGCAAATAAACAACGTGCAAGTCAGGGGCAAAGTTGGTGCCCAGAGCAAGCAAAAGAGGAAGATCGATTGACGCCAGGGTGGTGCAAGAGACGGAGCTAGAAAAGAGCAAGTGCGGCTCAGCAGTGTGCAAGAGGATGGTAAGCAAGTGACTGCGGAGCGCATCCGTCAGATAGAAAATAAGTTTAAGTTGCTAGATGATCGGGAGCGATCAATAACAAAGAAAATCAATATGGCTAAAAGGCCAAAAATAGCGAGCGAGGTTCATTATGTGAACAATCGTGAGCAAGATAATCGAGATAATAATAATTCGTATATTAAACATTACAAAATGAATTTTAATTCGGTGCGAGAACATGTTGAGGCTTTATTGCCAACAGCAATGATCAGGTTTCAGGTCAATGACCGTTTATATGGGCCAGTGCGTGCACTTTTAGATACAGGGGCTCAAGTGAACTTAATTACGTTTGCCTGTCAAACGAAATATGGTATACCTACAGAGCATATTAAGCAAAAGATGATTGGTATAGAAGGTGAGCCGTTGAAAGTGAGCAAGAAAACAAATCTGTTAGTGAGGCCGTGGTATTCCTCAACCAATCAGATGAGCGCAGACTTTTGGGTTTTACCTAAAGAGAGCCAGTGGTGCCCGATATTACCGTCGTCAGGGGCAAGAGTTACACCAATGCATAATTCAACAGATGTGATACTTGCTGATCCAGAGTACTGGATGGCAAAAGAGGTGCACGTATTGCTGGGAGCAAATTTTGTAGCTAGAAGTGTTATTGGGGTAATGAAGGAAGGTGCAGAAGGAATAGCGTTAATAGATACAATACTGGGTGTTGTCGTTTTTGGTGAGAATGGTCAGCGGCATAATGAACAGACAGGTGAGCTTATATCTATGGTTGAGCGCAAAGATAACAGAGAGCTAGAGAAATTGTTAAAGAAATTTTGGGAGCTAGAACATATTAACGAACAACCAATCAGAACAGCAGAAGAGGAGCTAGTTGAAAATATTTTCATGAGCACTTATTACAGAGATAGTGAGGGCAGATTTGTGGTGACTATACCCTTAAAAGATGTGCAAGATATTGGTGGCTCCAAAGAGATTGCTTTGCGCCGATTTCTATATCTAGAGAAGAGACTAGAGAAAGACTCAGAATTGAGAGCACAGTATTGCGAATTTATGGAAGAATATGAGGAGCTGGGGCATATGCGACTTGTTGAGGAGCAGGTAAAACCGAATCAGCTAAGTTATTATATTCCACATCATTGTGTGGTGAAAAAATTTCGCGTGGTATTTGATGCGAGCTGTCGGACAAATAAAGGCATCTCCTTAAATGAGGTGCAACTGTTGGGCGAGAAGTTGCAGAGAGATTTGAGCGAGACAATAATGCGTTTTAGACGCCACAAGGTAGCGTTCAGTGCGGATATCAAAATGATGTTCCGTCAAGTTAAGATTGCTAGACACCAATGGGATTTGCAACGGATTTTTTGGCGCAAGAACAGATATGAACCATTAAAGGAATATTGGTTAACAACGGTTACATATGGGATGACATCTGCAGCATACAATGCTGTAAGAGCGGTGATCCAGTGTGCTAGAGATGTGCAAGAAGAATATCCAGCAGCTGCGGGTGTGATTGTGAATGATATGTATATGGATGATTGCGTAACAGGTGCTGGGAATGAGCGAGAGGCCATTAAGTTGGCAAAACAGATGGAGCATATCCTGGGTGGTGCAGGCTTCAAGCTTTGCAAATGGAGATCGAACAGTGAAGCATTGATGAAGGCAATGAATTCGATTGACAAGGAGGTGGTTGTTCAATTTGATAGCGAAGCAAAGGTGCTAGGCTTGGTGTGGCTGGTAACGGAAGATAGGTATACATTCATTGTGAAGACACCAACCATACCAGAGGTGGTAACTAAGCGTGTAGTGGTGAGCCATGTGGCGCAATTATTCGACCCGAACGGGTATATATCGCCAGTAACCATAATCGGCAAAATACTGATACAGGACTTATGGCGCCTGAATATACCATGGGATGTGAGATTGCCGTTGGAGCTAGAAAATAAGTTTAGAGATTATTGGTATGGAATAAAGGGCCTTGAAAGGTTCAGGATTCCTAGATGGATTGGTGCAAACACTAAAGAGAAAATTGAGGTGCATGGGTTCGCAGATGCGTCGGAGGCCGCGTATGGAGCAGTGATATATATTAGGACGGAGCATGCAAATTGTGCAAGTACATGCAGATTGTTAGTGTCAAAGACACGGGTGGCGCCTGTTAAGAAAATGACGATTCCGCGATTAGAATTAGCGGCTTGCGAGTTATTGACAAAGCTTATAATGGAAGTTAAGAGGGCAATGGAATGGGGCGATGTTGGTTATACGCTGTGGACAGATTCGATTGTGGTGCTGTATTGGTTGGAGAAAAGTCCAAGAGTTCTAAAAACTTTTGTTGCAAATAGAGTCGCGACAATACAAGAATACACTGGTGCTAGAGATTGGAAGCATGTCGGTACGAAAGATAATCCAGCGGACTTATTGAGTCGAGGGATGAGCGCAGATGAGCTAGTGGATAACCGGTTGTGGTTAGAAGGTCCACAATGGCTTGCTAAGCCAAAGGAGCAGTGGCCGGTAGATAAGTTTGAACAAGCTAAGATGAAAAGCTCAAACGAGGTGCAAGCTGAAATTAAGGTAAATATAGTAAGCGTTTACCAAGAGGAACTTTGCATTTTTGTACCAAAAATGGGGGGAAGCGGTGAGCTTGTTCCTCTTACACATTATGAGAATAAGTTAGAGCGCATATTGAACATATTGGGATATGTAAAACGGTTTGTAGAAAATGTGAAAGCTAGAATTTTAACCAGAAATAGAGCCAGGAAGTCGAAAAGGATGCAAAGATCCAGGAATGAGGAATCAACTTTAGTGATTCCAAATAAAGAAGAGAAATTGTGGGGCATGGAATATTTGTTGCGAAAATCGCAAGAGCAGCATTTTCGTAAGGAGCTAGCCATGATAGAAAGGGAGCATCGGATCCCAGAACATAGCAAGATAGAATCGCTAAGACCGATCTTAGACAAAAATGGTATATTAAGAGTTGGAGGTCGCTTAGCAAATGCGGAGCAAGAATATGAAAGGAAACATCAAGCTATCGTAGCGAAGGGTTCGAGGCTAGCCCAATTGATAGCGGACTATGCACATAGAAAGACAAAACATGGTGCGGTGCAGGTAATGACGCAGTTTATACGTCAGAAATATTGGATTCCGCGCTTGAGAGATGAGCTTAGAAAATTCTTACACAAATGTGTGGTGTGCGTGCGCTATAATTATAGATTACAACAACAATTGATGGCGGACTTACCGACTGATAGAGTTTCCTCTGGGAAGGCTTTCTTGCACTCTGGGTTAGATTATGCAGGCCCACTAAATGTGCATATAAGGGTGCAAGACGATTATGTGGCGAAAAGCAAGTGCTGGATTGTGATTTTTGTGTGCTTGAAAACGCGTGCGATTCATATTGATATGGTGCTAGATTTGACTACTCAGTCATTCATTGCGTGCTATGAGAGGTTCATTGGAAGGCGTGGGCGGTGCGAGAAAATTTATAGCGACAATGCTACAACTTTTGTCGGTGCTAGTAGAATGATGAAGGCAGCAATCGAATACTGGAGGGAGCGAGAGGTGCTAGAATATTTAAATATGAAGGGAACAGAATGGAATTTTATGGTGCCTGCCGCTCCGCATCAAGGAGGGATTTATGAAGCAGCTGTCAAGTCTATGAAGTTTCACTTGACTAGAATAGTGGGCCAGAAAACGCTGGCACAAGATCAGCTTACGACGTTGTTGGTTGAGATTGAGGCAATCCTCAATTCTCGACCATTGTATCCGCTATCTGATGATCCAGATGATGTGCAAGCATTGACACCAGGTCACTTCCTTATAGGAGAGCCGTTGGTGCTACCTCCTCCATTTGTGCTAGAAGAGCAGTCTGGTGCTAGAGGGCTTAAACTTTGGGAGCAACGCCAAACTATGCTGCGGCATTTTTGGGCAAGATGGCAAGTCGATTATTTAAACAGTTTGCAAGAGAGAAAGAAATGGCGCAGAGAGCGAGAAAATCTGAGAGTTGGCCAACTTGTGCTGATTAAGGCGGAAAACTTTCCACCTGCACAATGGGCTCTTGGTCGAGTGAGCGAGATAATTATGAGTAAAGATAAGCTGGTGAGATCCGTGGTGGTGGAGACGCAGACGAGCCGATTAACCAGGCCAGTACAGAAGTTGTGCATACTGCCGGTGGAACCGGAGAATTTGGAGCAGAATTAGAAATTTACTTAGAGCTAAGATTATTGCAAATGTGTTCAAGCGAATGGAAAACCAGAGGTTTTCGCTGGCACTGTTTCGTACAGGGACGATGTCACTGTGCGAATGCTCTATTTCGCACAGGGACTGCTGTCACTGGACGAATGTAATGTAAGAGACAGTGTGAAAGAAAATGTAAAGTGTGCCGGTCGTGTGTGCTAGAACTGAATAAAGTAAAATATAAGGGTTTTTTATGACTGCGGTCTTTTTCCCTTTAAAAAAGGTTATGTGTTTCATTTTTGTCTTGTAATTGTGTTCCGGAATGGTTTGCTTGTTTCATGTGGGATTTTGTATTATATTTGCATATATCGCCTTGTGATAAAAACATATTCTAATCATCGAGTGGCATGTGGTCTTCAATAAGCACATTTCAAACTTCTTTAGACAGTCGATAATATTGGGCAAAAACTGAGTCGGACATGGAGAATGGGTTACTGCCGTCCCGCAGATTTCATAGCAACCCAATTCTTTCCAGTACTTCTCTTCCTTCTCCATTTCCATGTCATAAAGACCTAAAAGTGATTTTTCCATTTTATATTTGTACGTTTAATAGTTTTGTGCGCGACTTCAGTAAGAAAAATGCATTATTCTTGTATAACTTTAGTTTCGCTTTGATTTTTACACTTCAAAATATTTATGACAACAGATGTAACTCCCTTGCAACTTCCTAACTGGCAGGTAACAATTTTCGTTACCTTTGCCACTGTATCAAGAATTCAGAATAGCGAAATTTTAATTTTGTAACCAAAGTGTTCAATTATAACCTTGGTAGCATGTATTGATTAAAAGTATGTTAAGAACCATGTGTATATATATAATAATTAGCTTTATTTGCAACAACAAATTATCAAGCAACATTAGTAAGTGTCGTAAAATACAAGGTAGTTGTTGATTTATAACCAAATATACGGCGTGTAACATTTTTCTTAAGTGACAGAATTTCCGACATTTACAGAGATTCTAGAAGAGTATGAAATACCTTTCGTAAGTAAAATTTTGCAGATTCGACCTATTTTGGAAAATGAAGCAAAACGTACAAATATATTTTGTCATACGCTGAATGTTACATTGCCCCGGAATCAAGCAAATTGAAAACAGCAACTATTTCTAAAATTTCACGTTTTAGGATGAGTTTAGTAGAATGCTTTAGGAAGTTAAGCTGTAAAATAAAGGTCCTAGAAGAATCAGATTTATTTAAACTTATTCAAAAAGACATTTTAGAAGATTTAAATGATGACAGCGAATTTGTAGTCGTTTCCACTGATTTTGAGTTTGGTATTGCACGCAGAAGCTCACTTCCTTCAATAAAAAACACACTTGTCGTTCCTACGCCAATACTTTCGACCGCTACAAGTTCACCTAACATTGAAAAAGGTGATATTTAGGGATTTTTTTTTGTGACAAGGGTAGTACATAGATTGTTTATTCAAAGAGTATGTTTGAGACAACTTTTAAACAATATTTAAAAAAAAAAAAACTTGAAAAAGTCAGAAAATGGCGGAGTACACTGTGTACACGATAGCGTTCGTAATTCTCACCTGAAACAGAAATAATTTATATGTCGTTAATTGTAATACTTTTTACTCTATACGAACCTCAATAAACCGGTAAAATCCCCAATTACATTTTTTTTCTCGTTTTGAATCTAAAAACTAAATTTTTACTAAAAATGTTTGATTTTTTTGTTTGTTTACATTATGAGATATAATTAAACTTGCATGAAACTGTGGGTTATATAGAACAGTTTTAAATACTCTACAAAATGCAAGTTGAATCAGGTCGATAGGTCAAATAGTTTTCCCGTAATCGTGTACACAAATTGCAAAAATGTGATTTCGAGAAAAAACGCTTTAAAGTTTTGAAACATTGAAAATTTTGTTCGACACGTGCACACATTACTGGCAATATCTAAAAAAAATACGTGGAATTCAGCGCTGTAATTTTAAGGGGATGTTAAAAGATAGTTATAGAACAGATTAAGCTAAAAGAAAAAAAATCGATTTTTTTTTCGAATCACACCAGGAGACCCCCTTAATTTTTTGCATCAGAATGGAAACAACGGGGAAAATAAGGTCTTACATTAGATCATGCGCCAGAGCCACAATGGCCCGATGTAACCGCTATAGCAGTAAAGGTAGTAAGGGTAGCAATTACAACAACAATAACAGCCGAAGTAACAATATATTTGTTAATAACTATCGAAACAAAAACAATAGGTCCAAAGATGACGTAATTTGTATGTAGAAGCCCCTCAGCAACGCGAGAAAATCCATTTATTGTGTAAATTTAACATACTCTGACTTTATTGAACTGGAATGCAGAGACTCATATAGCAATGTACTTTCTCAGTCGACACATAGGCTGATTTTTCATTAGTAAAAATCTCTAGTATAAATGATAACATAAACATAAACGAAAATGACGTAGTAACTATACACTGCATTAGTTCAGCTGCTATTTCATAATTAGGCACAATTTCCACCAAATTATTTAATTTCACATACTCTCCATGTCGTTGGTCACGACCTTAATATACTTGATGATGGGATACTTGTGAAAGGCGTTTTGCTGCTAAAAGCAACATTAGTTACAAAAATAACTCGATTTCATTTTGGTTTGCCAAAAAGCTGGTGGAACTGCCAATTCTCCATGCAACAAGCAGTGCCACTTGTGTAATCAGTCCGAGATGCGAAGTGTTCCGCTTATTCAATTTAGGCAAACCTGCAAAGCCAATTTTCGTTGATGCGCAGGAAGAAATCCGTTAAGTTTCTATCGGAAAATAAATATCAGATCCGCAAAACCCTATTTTCAGAGTTATGAGCGCCATTAACAAAATATACACATGGATGTGACAACCACGTAAAAGAACTTACTCGAATATTAGAAAAGCAAATCTCGAGTTCCGCTAAATATAAACTTTTGCCACTCTGTTATCAAAATGCTGATATTTTCGCGCCAAAACGCGACAAATTGTTTCATTTTAATTTCATTTCATTAGTACAGTAAGATCAAAGATGTCTTTTGTAGTACAACATTATAAAATACAGTAGTGACCACTTAAAATAAACAAATAAATAAGTACATATGGAAATCAAGCTAAAAATTATATTAAAAAGAATACTGATATATAAATAATGATTTTAAAAATTAGAACTTGAAAGCAATGAAGCATAGGTATGACTAGATATACATGTATGCAGATAGGTAAAAATAGAGAGTACATCTTAGGTCTATTCATAAGAAATTATTTAAAAACTAACGAAAATGTGAGTACAATACAGTCATGAAGGTGCTTTTATTTAAACTCTTACGAGTAGTGGCAGGGATTGAGTTCCATTAACGTATAGCGCTGACGAAAAATAACCTTGCAGAGGAAAGGAAGTTATAATTAGGAACTATTAGGTCATTTACACGTGTTGATTTTGGAACTAACAATTTCTCATAGAGATAGCCAGGTGTCTTATCCATCATAAGCCGAAATAAGAAAATGCAGTTTCTGGCTTTGTTGTTGTTCTTAAATAACTTCTTTGAGTAAAAACTGGAACTGACGTATAGTACCCTAGCTAACATTAAAAATTATCGCTTACCCTACTCTCAAAGGGAGGAAACTAAAAATAACTAATAATAATAATGAAGAACTTGTTGGAGAGTAACTTAATAGAGCTTGCTATTCTAACTACAAAATCTCGCTCATTTTGGTTCTTAAGAGAAATGCAAATGAAACTAAATGATATCGAATGTTCAAGATTTTAGGGTCGTAAATAAAAAATAGTGGCGAACAAATTTCCGTTGCCTCTAAAATCCCGCTCATTTTGGTTGCTAAGAAAAATGCAAATGAAACTAAATCAAATCGAATGTACAAGATTTTAGGGCTGTAAAAAAAAATAGTGGCGGACAAGTTCCGTTGTCTCTAATTGACGATATCCTGGACAACCTTGGCCCCGTCAGGTATTTCTACACTATGCTTCATTTAGAGAGACTAGCATTCCGTTGGAAACTCCTGCTGTTTGGTCTTAACGTGGCTTCGAATTTCTTCCCCCGAAGGCTGTCCCGTTTTCCGGCCTTCCTTCTAATCATTTCTTCATGTTGATGATAAAATTGCTCTAGGATGCAGCGAGGCTCATGACTTAAAAAATCTGTCGAAAGTCTTTGACATTTCAAGAAAATTTTAACTTAAGTCAAACCTTAAAAAAATGAAACTTTTAAGATCCGTTTTCCGGCCTTCCTTCTAATCATTTCTTCATGTTGATGATAAAATTGCTCTAGGATGCAGCGAGGCTCATGACTTAAAAAATCTGTCGAAAGTCTATGGCATTTCAAGAAAATTTTAACTGAAGTCTTACCTTAAAAAAATTAAACTTTTTAAGATCTGAAGAAACTTTTCTTGGCTACATGTGCACCGCAGAGGGGGCCTTACCAGATGTATCTAAAGTAAAATCCATGCAAAACTCTCCTGTACCCTGATAAACATGCGATCAAGCGCTTTGTGGCAATTCTAGCTGTGGCTCTAAAGTCCTTATGTCGAAAAAGAGTTAATTTTTTTTGGAATGTCGATTGCCAAATATCATATGAATGAAATTGAAAGTCTTGTTTCTCGTTCAAGCAAGAGAGAGAAGTTGTAAAGGGGGAGAAGTTGTAAATTAAAGTTTACATTGCCACTGAAATTATAGTTTGCTACAGAACGTGAATTAATTATATTAATTTTCTGAACTTTTCATCCTTGCATTTTTCTCTGATTTTTTATTTGTTTGTTGATTGTTTATTGTTTCAATTTTACCTTCAATACTATTTATCAATCTGTGACGGTTTCGCCGCCAGAAGTTCCATCGCCGTCACATCCACTTAAACCTGCAATCGCTTCGAAATCAGAAACTCTATTTCCACATCCCCCTAAATCTGCAGCATTTTAGCTTGATTGTTTATTGTTTCAATTTTATATTCAATACTATTTATCAATCTGTGACGGTTTCGCCGCCAGAAGTTCCCTCGCCGTCACATCCACTTAAACCTGCAATCGCTTCGAAATCAGAAACTCTATTTCCACATCCCCCTAAATCTGCAGGATTTTCGCAAAGAGAAATTTCTTCGCCTATTAAACCATATATAGGCGAAAAACTGTTAGTACTATATCGGTCAGAATTTCACGGAGCACAAGATTACAATCTGAAATACAAACTTGGTTTATGTTCGCATTGCGCAGCTCACAGTTTCTACTTGGTTGTTTGTGCAACATGCTAAACTGTTCCGTCAGTAACTCTCTAGGTACAATCCAAAGTGTGTACAGTTTTTTTAATTATCCTAAACGTTTGCTGGCACCGCAAGATGTAAATCCTAAAAACAAAAAGAAGCAGGCTGTGTCAGAGACACGGCCATTAAGTTTAACGTAGAATACGCCATCCGATAAGACAGAAAACATATGTAACAATAAATGATAAATAATACAAGCAAATGAATTTCTATATTTGATAGTTACTTTGGATGATATACATAAGCTTATGATAGGAAAAATAGGATAAAAATGTTTTTAAATTATCAATTAAATTTCTCGCAAAAACGAAGTCAATGGCTGTTATCAATAGTAAAGATAAATGATAAATAACATACGCGAATCAATTTTATTATTTTTTTTGCAGTGCTTGGCAGCATTTTCTCTTCTTTTACTCTACTTTAACTTGCCCGCCTAAAATTATGCAATACAGAGAAAGGGCTGCGCGAGTACATTTAAATCGCCCAACAGCAAACACTCAACCAAACACCACACACATATTTGTGTGCATGTGTTTATACAATTTTCATTTGATAAATTTAAATATTAGGAAGATATCAACCAACATGAAATGTATGTCAAACGAAAGCTAACATCTTCATTTGACTACAAAAAAAAAAAAAAAATTAATCGAGCCGTTTCCTTATAATTAAAGAAATAGAGATTACAACAATAAAAACCTGACATTGGTGCCCATACCGTAAGGTAAGACGTATTCTACGCCAAAACCTCCAAGATGATTTAAGGCCTACTTGAAGCTTTCCTGTGCAACAAGGTGAGTGTGGCGTCACGAATCGGTCAAACTAACGACGTGGAAGATTATTATTTTGAATTTCGTATATATACTTCCACCGAAAACTCCAATTCAAGATTAAGTAGCAATTACACCAGTATACACGAAAAAAGTACTTGTTTAAAAAAATATATTTTAGACTAAATTTGGGTCGCTGAACACGAAAATGAATTTTATTTAAAAATTCCTGTTGTATTTGTTCATTTTTATTCAGTATTTTCAATAAATACTTCCTATAAAAAATAAATAAGAAATGTCTTTTTAACCAAACTTGCATAATTTTATGTTAACTTCAGATCAGTTTTTAGAATTGAGATTCGTTAAACATGTTGGAAAACATTGAGATAAAGTCAACCTATGTTGGAACAAACCTATGCAAAAACTTCAACTCCCTGTATCTCTAAATCTAGACGTGATAAATAAATGAAAAGTTTTGGCAGACTTTTAACGGAAATTGTGAATGTAGCAAAAATTTACATTGATTATTTTTTAAATTTCAATGAAAAAAAATTAAAAGGTTTCTACTATCACAGAACAATTTTGAGTATATAACTGTGTATATCTCTTCATGCTCTGAATAAATCTGTTACGATTTAAAAAATTTTTAGCGATATCTCTAAAAATTATAACTAATAATTACTTTTCGACTGTTAATCGCTAGGAAAAAATAATTTTATATCGAGTTTTATTGTTTTCATCACCAACAAAACTAATTTTTTGAGTCTTATTTTTTGCTCTGTTAAAATGATTGTTTCTTACATTCCTATTCTTTATCAAAAATAATCATCATTTTATGAGTTTAATTTTTTTGGTCACAAAGAATAATAATTTTTTGAGTTTTATTTTTTCCATAAAAAGTAATCATTACTTTTTGGGTTATGTTTTTTGGCTCAAAAATTAAATTAAATTCTTGGGCGTTATTTCATCTTTCACAAATAAAAAAAATCTTTTTAGTTTCATTTTTTTGTGCAGAACGAAAAACTCAAAACGCCATACCACCTATTTAACTAGTACTTAGTGTTCGATTTTTCTTGCAACACTATCAGCAACAAAAAAAATTACCAAAAATCAATGAAACTTTGCAGGAACTTGAAAATTGCACTATATTCTACAAGAATGGAATGGGCTACAAGTGTGCATATCCAAAAAGTTTCTGGATATTCTGATTAAAAAGTTTGAAATTTTGATGACATTTTTTTTTTGCTAAAGTAGTTTTTTAATTATTATATATTATAAGTAGGGCTGTACTACGCAAGCTAAATTTACAGTTTTTGGATTTTTTATTTGAAACTATTTGTTTTTAACAATTAAATTTTTTCCAAATTCTCAGGAGATAAATTACATCTTAAGTAACTTAAAACTACTTTTAGCGCTGAAAAAGAGCGCTCCACACTGGCTTGTGTCGCTGGAGTACAGTGAACTACTTGTGCAAGTGATCACAGATATGGAAGGCGGAATTGTTTTTTTTCACTATTCCCTTATGGGAACATCTAAATCCACCTGTTTCGGTGCGCAGCTTTCGATTTCATTATAAACTCTCTGCAACTCATTATTTTCAAGCTAATCGACTCTTCATTCGATGGAAATACGTCAATTGACTTTAACTTGAGACTGAGTTTCCAGCCAACTAAACATCCGAAGTTCGATGATTCGTGGCTAAACTTATTTCTTCCGCCGTGTCGGTTTCGGCATTGTCTTTCTCAGAAACTTTTGTTATGGAATGTAAAATAATATGAAAATATGTGTTTTAAAATTGCTAACAAAATCTAAAATCTGGCATTTCTAAATTGAAACGCGAAGTTTTCTTACTTTAACTTACATTCATATTTAGGAATTAAGTAAATTTGTATTCCTTTCCATTGAATAATGGTTTTCTTTGAAGAACTTATTCTATTTTATAAAATAAAATGAAACCCGCTCACCAACCATCTGGTTGCACAAATTTTTTATTTTATTTCTTGGCACATATTTGTTTTTGTTTTGTAGTTTTTGATGGTGTAAGGCTCGCATCCCTGTTAGTCAAAACATTGACGATTGCTTTAACCTACTCACGGCGCGAGTGACTTTACTAATATTAAATATCTTTTTCTCCATATCTGAAAAAGCAGAATCTTCTCTTGAAAATTCGGGATTGTTTTTAGTTTCAATGGATATTTTGCTAACAAATAGTTTTAAATTTTTTAACTGGTTGCAAATAAACCCAATGGTTAAAATAGCAATTATAATAAGCATATAAGTAATATTATTTTAATTTTTCATTTTGTGTAAATTCAGTTTGAGTTCCTTTATACTTGTATTTGGAATAATAACTTTCTTACATATTTTATTTACGTACGGAAAACTTAAAATATGTTCATTTTCGTTATACGATTCAAAAACAGCACCCCCAACAATATTTTTAGGATCAGTGATATATATTAAATTGTTATTCTTATGTTTAATTTCTAAATTGTTAATTTTTTTTAATCTCGGTTAAACTTTTTGTTACAATTATATTTGTCTCGGCGAACAAAATTTCTTTATCATAAGTTTGTTTGAATTTTCATACAGTTGCCTGTTATTGAGTAAGTACCTAATACTGTTGTTAGATAAGTTTTTAATTTTGTTTTTAGTAATTTCATAGAGTACATTTCCGGCTAAAGTTAACTTTTATTATTGTCAAACACAAGTTCAGCTGATGACTTATTATGGGAATCGGAATGATTCCGATGACTGGAAAGTTAGTTGTGTTCTTTGGAATTGGAGTGACAAAATATAAGGTATCTTTGCGTTGTTACAATGATGTTTTAATAGTTTCGAGGATAGTAACCTTAAGTGCATATATATGTTTATCTATTTACCGCGGGGTAGGTAGTATATTGTGGCGGGTTATGGAGTGGCGAAGTTGTATTTCTTTCAAATAGTTATAAAACCATTTGACATTGTCCAAAAAAGTATATATTATTACTTTTTTTATTATTTGATTTGGGAGTATGTCAGTGCCGTTGTTAATTCTTCAAATAATTAACTTTCTTGATTTATATAGTCTAAGTAGTAGTCTAGTAGTTATGAACGTCGTCCGTGCTCAGAGAGTCTCCTTAAAAATTCAGGTTAGCAAAAGTTAGGTCGATTCTGAGAGTGAGGGGTAAAAATAGAGGCTAAATTAGAATACCCGTATCGCGGCTTGTGTTTATGTTAGTTCGAATTTTTTTTTTAACGACCTTCGAACTTTGCAGTCAAATGCCGATTTTCAGCATATTGTTTATATGGTTTTTTAGCTATGACTCGTCGACTCGTCGTATTTTTTCAATCTGTTAAAGCCAAATTATTGCTAGAAACCAGCGCAATAAAATTTATTTGAATTTGATTTAGAAAAGTTTTGTAGTGCTTATGAAGCAAAATGTTGGACATTTTTTTTCATGCTTTTTGAACATATTTTCCACAAAACTAAGTCTTTTTTGCTTTCTGTTTGATTTATAATATGCTTCTCAGTTTCTTCAATAAATTTTATTTGAAAAGAAAACAATCATAATTCAAAACTTGCGTTTTCCAGCTTAATATTAATTTACTTCTCATTTCTTATGCACCAATTTTATCAGTGTTACTTTTGAAGAAACATTGAAAAATAAATTATAAAAATATGGAAAAAAATATAGTTTTGAAATGTTAGTTATGAAAAGTTTTTAGTAAAAAAATTAAATAAATTAAATTAATGATTTCGCCAATAGCCGTTTAGCAGGCGGCTGTGGATCAACATCACTGCTCTCTCAATATCTTGGTCATCGTCATCATCATCAGAAAAGTCGATAATTTCGTCCAACAGATATTCTGGAATTTCATCTTTATCTTCCCCTTCTTCCTCTTTTTTCTCGTCTTCCTCTTCTTCAAAGGTGTTTTTATACCACCAACAAATTTCAGCGAGTATTGCATCTGGAGATTTCTTTCCTCTGTACCTGAAACGAAAATAGTTTTCAATCGTTAACATGTTTAAATTGTGCACTCTGACAAAGATATTAGACAAATCTAAAAGTTGTGCTTTTGCACAAAACGAATAGAATGCCTTCTGTTCCAATTGCGTGTAGCACTGACACTAGTGAAAATTTCGATAATTTGAAACACATTCTGGAAGTAGTCAAATATAACGAACACCAGTGGCGCGTTTGCTGCGACCTCAAAATAGTTTCATTGATTACAGGCTTAACAGCATCTGGCCGTCCAAAATATCCATGTTTTTTGTGCGATTGGGATTATCGATACGGAGAAGGTATTAAAGGTATCAATGTTTCTTCAAAACCAACACTGAAAAAAATTGGTACATAAGAAATGAGAAGTAAATTAATATTAAGCTGGAAAACGCAAGCTTTGTTTTATGATTGTTTTCTTTTCCAATGAAATTTATTGAAAAAACTGAGAAGCATATTATAGATCAATCAGAAAGCAAAAAAGACTTAGTTTTGTGGAAAATATGTTCAAAAAGCATGAAAAAATAAAAAATTTCCAACATTTTGCCTAATAAGCACTACAAAAATTTTCTAATTTTCTTGTTGCACAGGTCTCTAGCAATATTTTGGGTTTAACAGATTGAAAAAATACGACGAGTCGACGAGTTATAGCCAAAAAACCATACAGACAATATGCTGAAAATCGGCATTTGTGTGCAAAGTTCGAAGGTCGATTAAAAAAAAAATTCGAACTAACATAAACAAACGCCGCGATACGGGTGTTCTAATTTAGCCTCTATTTCAACCCTCACTCTCAGAATCGACCTAACTTTTGCTAACCTGAATATGTTCCACAGTGCATTCATGAGTAAACTCTTATGCCTGATATGAAACGATTTTTCTCGGCTTCGGCAAGTTTTAAGAATATTCATATGTATATAAATTTTCAGCCTGATTTTTATTAAACGATAATATTAATTTTTTGAGCTCAATTACGACAGTCTGTCGCTATTCAGTAAATGTGTGGTTTTTAATTGTGGTTGGATAACACAAAATCTATTTAGTTTATTATTGTTAGAGTTTTGTTACGTTTGGGGTGCTCATCCATTTCAAATATTCATATGTATAATATTTTTCGGCCTAATTTTTATTAAACGACAATATTAATTTTCTGAGCTCCAGGCCAGTGTAAGGAAAGTATATTCGAAAAAAAGACAACAACAGTCAGGAGTGGTAGAAATTATAGCTATTTTGGAGATCACCACATCTCCTCATCAGATTTCATTCATGAGTCCACTGGCATGTAAGCTGCAAAGCAAAAGCAACTTTTTACCCCTTTTTCCTTATGTGCTACCAACACAATTCAAGTACGATAGTTTGTCGCTATTAAGGGAATGTGTGGTTTTTAATCAGCACATTAACAGCAGCTTATGTACATGCCGACTGCTGTCCATTGGCTACGCACTTACCCAGCAAGTTGTAGGTTGTGGGTCCGAGTGCCGGTGGGGTCTTGATATAAATCTGATTAGGAGATGTGGTGATGTCCGAAATAGCTATAGTTTCAACCACTCCTGACTATTTTTGTCTTTTCTCCAATATACTTTTCCTTATACTGACCTTGAGTTCAAAAAATTAATATTATCGTTTAATAGAAATCACACGAAAATAATAAACATATGATTATTTGAAATGGATGAGCACCCCGAACGTAACATAATTCTAACAATAATAAACTAAGTAGATTTTGTGTTACCCGAAAACAATTAAAAACCACACATTCACTTAATAGCGACAGCCTGTCGCACTTGCCCAGCAAGTCGTAAGTTGTGGGTTCGAGTGCCGGTGGAGTCATGAAAGAAATCTGATGAGGAGATGTGGTGATCTCCGAAATAGCTATAATTTCTACCACTCCTGACTATTGTTGTCGTTTTCCAATATAATTTTCTTTATACTGGCCTTGAGCTCAAAAAATTAATATTAACGTTTTAGGTATATTTTGACTATATTCGTTGGCAAATATGGGGTATTTTTAAATTCGATTTCTTGCTGCAAATATGCTATCTCTATTTCGGTTTTATTTATTACAGTATAATTCTTCGCATATTTATAGCTCCCTGTTGGAGCAATATAAATCATTTATCATTTTTGGCTTCCTGAACCTGAATTGTTTGATCTGCTACTAGCATAGGCTTTAATATTATCCATACTATTACCACCAAGGTTTTCTGTAGTCCTGTCATCCCTGTAACAATTAGTTATATTAATTTTCTTTTTGACCACCCTTACGTTAGTTGGGATCACCTACTCTCCTAAATGGATTTGCCTTTTTAAATGTTATTTTTCTAGAGCATTCTGCAATAACATGTCGTGTATCGATATTGTAAAGTTTTTTGATTTTTATTCAAGTTTGCTATTCTACGTTTTTCACTAATTGCGAGTTTTTAGTCGGAGGTTGTTGATAAAAGAATATATTGTAAGGCGATGTCAAATGGCTGATGGTGTGGTTGTATGTAAAATATTGTTTTTTCGACTGAATAATGTTGGAATTCTTTGCCTTTAAAGTATTTATTACACGCAATTTTTCATTAAGCGTTTTATGAAGCCTTTTAATATCCGAAATTCTTGCATTTTCCTTTATTATTTCGATCTAAGTTTTCGATGCGGGCCCGTTGAATTAACAGCAGAAGATATCAATGCATGTTAAGCAACTGTCTTTGTCCCATTTCCATACACATATGTATGTATTTCATAAGAGGGGGTGTCAAATTTTCGTAACTCTATTAAGTTTGTCTGAAGGCGTCTGTTTTATTAACTGTAAGTAAATATTACGAAATTTAACAAAATCTTCATTGTATTCAAAGCAAACACCTGCAGTTACTTAATACTGATACTTGATACTATTCCCAGTCGTCAGACATCTCAAAGAGCGACTTTTGCTAGATGCAGTGGTAGCTTTTGCAATGCTTCTGGCTGCTTTTCACTTCAAAAACGGCAGTTTTGCTTGTTCTTATCTCCATTCAGCCAGAAATGAGCTTCGTCGCTGAACACAATTTTTGGATAAAAAAGTTGATCTTCGGCCAACTTTGCAAGAGCCTATTCACCTGACGTTGTGGTAGGTCGTTCCGTTTCAATTCTTGCACCAGCTGTATTATGAAAGAACTCACACCTTAATCCTGGCTGATACAGCTGCGATATTTTCCTCAGTTCGCACACTACGTAAGCATGTTGGTGATTAAATGCCCAACAATGTAAATTTGGTGCGAAATTTAGTCACAATAGCCCGAATAGCCGCCTCAGTAGGTCGATTAAACTAACCATAAAAGGGAAGAAGCGCGCGATCAACATTCAACAGAGCGGGCGTTTTGATAATAAAGTTCAATTTGTAAATTTGTTGTTCATTTGTAAGACGATTCATGGTCAAATTATAAACCGATCTGGAGATTTTTGACAGTGATACAAGATATGAAACGATCGACAGCTGTCAAAACCAGTGTTGGCCAAAAAATCACGATTTATAAACTTTTTATTATAAGTATAATCATCCATAGTGAACTCGGTTTGTGTTATATTTTCATCTGTGATATTATTGATCGTGTGAATGAATTCTTTCCTATTGCTTGTTGATAATTTGAGTTATTGTTTAATTCTTGAGCATTGTGTTTTATACCTTTTGTGTAAGTTGGAGAGTTTCAACCGAGTTGTTTGTATTTGCACATTGCACGCGTTTGCTGCTATCTGGGGTATGTGGGGGGGAATTGCAAGTGACACAGCTTGCATCGTTTTTAAAGTGCATAGCTGTGTGTTATTCTCTTATCTTAATAGTGTACCATGAGACGTCAATTTTGTTACTCTTGTTCCAGTATATTATTTAGACAAGGAGCAAAAATTGTACCTATGACAGTGTTAAGATTTGCGTGCAATGTACACGTGATTGAACAAACTCCGGGTAACTCTTTAGTGCGCATAAAGCGCTCAGCTGTTATTTTTGATTTCACTAAAACCAAGAGATTTCCGTCTCTTATGGGTTGGATTTTTATCTCTTTGCTTATGGTGTACAGTGTTCTGTTAACAACGAATCAAGAGTATTCAGATAATGTTTTATTTATATCACTTGAAGAGAAAACTAGGAATTTCAGCAATCGCTTTTGCACTGACGGTAGTTCAGGAAAATATACTTTTTAATCAATTTTTTTTCCTTTTAGGGGTATGTGATAGCACGTTTTCCCTGGGGGTCCTAGGACCACAGTGGCCCTTTGCAACGCAAGCTTAGAAAGTGATTTTCGAGCCGCGATCAAAATTTTACAACACTTTGCAGAGTAGCCGCTCAATCTGTAACCGGTAAATTTCGTTTAAATTATAACAACAATTATAATATCACAGATAACTACCAAGCCCGAGCATAAAATCCTCAACCTTACAAAAGGAAAAGAGAAAATAATTCTAATCAAAGACGCATTAGGCGGTGCGGCGCCTTTCAGCCTATGCAGGTTGACGAAAATTTTCGTGTAGATGCCGCAGATCCAACTTATCAACCACAGTCCTAAGCAAAATCACTCCTTAGAAATGTACACCCCATTCAAAATAAAACGATTAATTATAAATTTAAAAAATTTTGTAGACTAATAAATATACATCTTTAAAATCTTAAAGGCTAAAATTAATTACATTCAAGACTATATAGAGCTTAATAGGAAACGTTACGGTTTAAAATTGTCGAAAGAAGAGCACGATTACAATTTTGAAATACGTCAAGTAAACCTTGAAAATTGTTCTAAATTTCGCAGAAACCATCTAAATAAGGAAGAGAACTGTGCACTCGAAAAAATGTTAAGAAAATACAATGAACAAAAATTAGCATTTCCAAATGATGTAAATCATAGAATAATAACAAAACATGAGAGCCCGATGTATACAAAATTATACCAATATCCGCAAGTTCATAAAGCCGAAGCGAATCGACGATAGATATCCAATACCTTTAATTGACTAAATATTGTATAAACTAGGGCGGTCTTTTTTCACGTTAGACCTAGCAAAATGTTTTCATCAGGTGGAAGTCAACAAGAAGAATTGCGTTCTCACTCTCACGACTCAAGATGGGCATTACGAGTTTAATATATGAAACGAGAAACTGAGTTCTTGGGTCATATTATAACATATTATAACACTCAATGGTATTAAACCGAATACAAGAATTCCCGATTCCGAAAACTGAAAAAACTTTTCAGGAATCACCCAACCTATAACTATGTGTTTGAATGAGGGTAAGAAAGTGGCATACCAAGATAATGAATGTATCAAAACTGTTGAAACGATTAACTTACGAGCCTATTTCACTATGGATCTCGCAGGTGAAGCAATTGATTATTACACCTAAGATTCAATGGTTGCTTCACTGCGTTCACAACTCTCTTCTGGCAATCAATATTCCACTCCTCTCCCACCTAATCAGACAAATACCAGCACACAAAACATAGAGTAAATGATGCAAATATTACAGTGGAATATAAACGGACTTCGTAATAATAATGTAGACTTAAACCGGCTAATAAAAGAATTTCGTACACAAAAGTGACCATTTCCCCTCATAACATCCCTATCCATTCCCTCTTGGTATCAAGTCAATCCCCGGTTGGAATTTCTAACAGAAAAGGCAGATTGGAAGCGATTTTGGTCCCCCGCGATTTCCTTGGCAAACAGTGAACCTGTTTCTACAAACATCAATTACGAAGTTTCAAAATATTCCCACTACAGTCGGCTCTACGTACCGGAATGACCCGGGCTTCACCCGTCCAACGTCTGTTGTTTCGGCAATCTACCCCATAAGTCGTCTGTCTCCTCTGGAGCAACTTTAAGCAGCAGGGTTGCTCCACATCTTTCTGCTCAGGGCTGGCATCGAGCCAAACCCTGGACCAGAAGCCAATTTTTGCTGCGTCTGCCATACGAAAAACACTTCGGTGGGGTGTAATTTGTGCGACAGATAGTGCCATCTTAGGGTCTGCTCAGGCCTAAAGACACATAAGGAGTGATCCACAAATTATGTGGCCTCATGTTGTTCGCGCCTTACGGCGCCCGTAGCCTCTACGGCCCCCTTAACCGCAACTAAAGCACTGGTGCCTAGCACCGGCAGAACCTCCACGGTTCCAAGGAGCACACAACAAAAACATGCTCGCGCCTCTATTTCACCCAGCTCCGCTCTTCGTGTGGGGACTAGGATATACCGGAATTCGGCATCAGTCAGGTGCAACTCGTGCAGGGCTGGTGCCACTTTCGTGTGTGTTCTGGTCTACGTACCACCCGTGAATGATCAGGTGAATATCTGGTGCAGTGGCTTATCGTTGATCACCCATCACACAGTACAGTAACGTCTCATCGAAGAAGACATCGACCGCAGGGACACTACCTTAGAATGTCAAGGAATAGCTGTCCGTTCAGGCGATTTCCAGCTCTAAATATTTAACGTTTATATACCCCCTGTCACCTGCTGTCGGCAGGATATCATCCTGACATAGGTGTGCTCCTCGGAGGGGAAACCCGATTGGTGGTAGGTGATCGTAGGGGACATTGTTTGGCAGAGCAGATAGACGATTCGACATTCTGCACGATGAACGATGATGGAGAAACATCTCCATCAAGAGGTCAATGTGCAGCGCGTTAAGGAGCACAACCCCATGCTCGGAAACCAGTTCCTTGCTGAGTGTTACCGCTCGGGCACCCAAACAAGCATCTGGTTGCAGTTGGCCCTCCCCAGGCACATCAGAAAGCATCTCCTAGATCCAGCCGTATATGACGAATATGACACAGAGAGACGTTCACCACCACCAGGCAAATGCCGTAATAGGAGCCCAACCAACACCAATAGCAGATGAGTTGTCCCTCATGCCTCGCAAAACCCGCGTCCCTCTGGCCCAACTTAGACTTAACTCCTACCTATCCAGAACCAACCCTGACATACCCAACACATGTCCGGCATGTGGAGACTCCCCGCACGATACCAATCCCTTATTCCCATGCCCTCTCAAACCCACTCATCTATCCCCCCTCTCCCTCTGGTCCAACTCTGTCGAAAGAGCACGTTTCCTGGGCCTCCCCCTAGATGAGTTTGACGACAACAACCATTGGTGAATCCGCTCCTCAGAAGGCGTGACTAGCCGCTGCAACAACAACAATAACAACGAAGCTTCAAATATTAAAACAATTATTCCCTCTTCAGCCCACACAGCAATACCGCAAATAAACACAAAAAAATGTTCTGCTAAATTACGATACTGGTCCGACTCGCTAACCTCAATAAGAAATAACAAGCAATAACTATGGGCCAAATACAAACATCATTAAGCAAAAATGCTAACTCTGTGTTCAGAAAACGACTAAACGCCTCGAAAAGGGCGTCCTTATAAAAGTTAATGTCAAACATCAACCCTTCTTCCAGCCCAAAGAATATATGGTCGGGTATAAAAATGCTTAATGGATCCTCTCCAGCTTTAAGCATCCCCTTAATTTATAGCGAGCTAGGATCCTTGTATGTACCAGAATACATCGCCGAGCAATTCGCGAAATCGTGGTCTCATTATTCCCATGATTCCAATTTCCACTCTTATTTCAACACATCATGGCGTAATTTTTATTTTGTTATAACTAGCTAATTGGATGGTACAAAAGCTGTCAAACGAAACGGACGTGTTTAATTCTCTGTGAAGTTTTGATAATATTTAACTTTATTGCAAATATTATTATGATTAATATCACAATAACATTATAACAGCACCATAAATTGTGAAAAATTTACAAAGTGGAATTACTAAGCAAACAAAAGAATAAATAGAAATAATAAAATAAACGAAAGAAAACCTATCACATTAGTTGTTGGTGTGTTCAACCCAAATATAGCGGCTAATTAGTGAAGGCGAAGATGTCAGAATGTGGAAATTGCCGCAAAGGCATCAGAGGAGAGTCGGGAGTAAGATGTGAAGGTGTATGTGGAAAAGTGTATCACAGCACAAAGGCTTGCGCATCGGCTGACGAATACAGCCTACAAGCACTAGACAATTGCCCGTTTTTGCGCTTCATGTGCGACGACTGCGTGATGTACATATGTAATGTCGATGAAGCTCTCAAAGAAATGATGACAATAGCTGAGACAAATAAAATAAATATTAAAGAACAAAAAATGGACATTGAGAAAATGCTGACTAGTCACAGCAAAGAGGTTAGCGTATTAGCGGATAGCATAAAAAAGAATAATAAAGAAAAGCTAGAAATAATAAAAAGAGTAGAGGGTTTATGCATAGCAAATAAAGAGAAAATAAGCATAGTTGATTCGTCTACTAGTGAGCTATGTAAGCAAAAGCAAGAAATAATAAATGAAGTGAAGAAAGTAGCAACCCAAAAGCAAGATAAAATGCAGAGTTCAGGGGGTGTGTCGTATGCCAGCGCACTAAAGGGTATTCCTCCCATAATTGTTAAACCGAAAAATAAACAAACGGTTGAGAAAACTAGGGTGGACCTAAATAAGATCGATGCTTCGAACATGAAAATTGATAGGGTATCTAATAAGAACAATGGGGCAATTGTAATAAGTGCTAATAGTGTCACAGAAAAAGAAAAAATAAAATCTGCTCTTACAAGTAATTTAAATAAAGACGATTATGAGGTCACCGAACCGAAAGTAAATAAGCCGAAAATATTATTAGCACATATAAACGCTGAGTATAATGAGACGGAACTCATAAAAAAGATTAAGGCACAAAATAGCTTTTTAACCGAGGCAGATATGAGATGCGTAAAAATATTTAAATCGAAGCGGAGCACTGAGGCATCTCCAACGTTTAGTGCAATAATAGAGATAGAACATAAATTCTTTCTACAAACTTTGGACTCAAAGAAAATAAATATAGGTTGGGATCGCTGCCCCGTCTACGATGGACAATATGTAAAGAGATGCTATAAGTGTTTGGGCTTCAACCACACCTCTAAGTATTGTAACAAACAACTGAGGTGTAGTAAATGCATGGGAGAACATAAATCCGAGAGTTGCAACAAGATTAACCAAAAACCCATCTGTGGTAACTGCTATGATGCAAATAAAGATTTAGAACTTAACCTAGACATTGAACACAACACATTTAGTCACGAGTGTCCTGTTTATATCAGGAAACTGAAAATTGAAAAACAAAGAGTAGGATGTTAGCAATTAGGCTTAAATAAAAAGCGAAGCAAATATTTAAAATGCGTTTATCTTAATATAAATAGTATAATATCTAATAAAGCTGAGCTTGAACGGTTAATTGAGAGTGTAGACCCGGATATTGTTCTATGTTCCGAAACATGCACAACAGAGGAAATAGCAGACATAGAAATAAAGTTCCCAGAGTATCAAATAGTAAGGTGTGACTCGCACAGTAGACATACGGGCGGTGTAAACGTTATCCTACGAAGTACAATGGACTTTAAAACAATATTAAACAAAGCTATTGATAAAAATGTTTGGTGTGTAGTTATCCAGCTAAAAAACTGCGAAACCAGATGGAAATTTGGTGTAATCTATCACTCACCGAGTTCTAGTGACGCCGACTTTGTTACATATATGGAGACCCTTTTAGCTGAAATATGTGAAAACCTAGTAAATACTATTCTTATTGGCGACTACAATATAAACATGAACATAGTATCTACATATAGTAAGAAGCTAAATGAGATTTTTGCTCAACAAGCAATGAAACAGATAGTCAATTTCAATACTCGGGTTACGGAATACTCCGAAACCATGATTGACTTGTTGTACTCAAACACCAGAGATGTTATATGTGAAAAAATGGAGGAACATAGAATATCGGACCACGAAACTATTTTGTTCAGATTCAACATTCAGAAACAAATACCAATTAAAAAGCTGCTGGAAGTCACTTCCTGGGATAGATATAGTCTAGAAAACCTGTTACATCTCTTAAGGCAATGAAATTTTACTGACCTGAATAGTCTCAGTGTAGATGGTATGTTTGATAGTATCAATAATGGCCTGATGTCAAGCATGAATCAGTTAACATCCCGGGTACAAACTCGAGTTAAAATTAGAAATAAATGGTATGATAGGCAACTAATGGACATCAATAAGAAGAAGTTTAAGATGCACCAAAGAGCCATAAGGGTAGGTGACTGGGGGGAGTACAATGAAATAAGGAAAGTATATAAAAAAATGGTTAAAATTAAAAAAATTAAATATATGGAAAGCAAGGTAGAATCAAATAGAAGTGATAGCCACTTAATGTGGAAGTATCTGAAAAGCATTGCTAACACTACGGATGATAAAGATAACATCAAAGAGGTGACTGCCAATGGCATAGTATACAGGAATAGTAAAGAAATAGCTGATAAATTAAATAATTTCTTTGTGGGTAGTATAATCAATATAAATAGAAGTATAGAACACATACAAAACTTTAATTTGGATGTGATTCAACCGGAACATCGACGAATTGCATTTAGATTTAAAGAAATTAATGTAGATGATATTATGGACATTGCTAAGAGATTTAAAAGAAAAATTGGCGGAAATAATTTATTATCTGAAGGTGTTATAAAAGACTCAGTAGAATATATGGGCCACTACTATGCCTTGTTGGTAAATAATAGTCTCCGGACAGGAATAGTACCCACTGAATTGAAAGTTTCCACCATAGTACCAGTGAAAAAGGTTAAAAATACCATAAAAGCTGAGGAATTAAGACCAATAAATACATTACCTAACTTAGAAAAAATATTGGAAACGGTGGTTAAAAACCAATTAATATACCATATTGAGTCGAATAAGTTATTCATACAAGAGCAATCAGGTTTCAGAGCTAAGCATATTGGAATAGAAAACAATGAGCATAACTGGTTCCGCAGTTATCTCTCAGATAGCAAACAACAAACGCTGATCGGTGATTCCCTCTCAACGAAGGTAGCAGTTGATGTTACCACAAGGGTCAGTCTTATCTCCAATACTGTTTAATGTATATATCAATGACATAAAATCTGTTCTGAAACAGTGTAAGGTAAAACTGTTCGCTGATGATACCCTGTTAACGATCAGCGACAGGAATCTTCCTAATGCAATAACAAAGATGCAAGAAGATCTTGATGGCCTATACAAATGGTTATGCATAAATAGACTTCAACTGAATGTGACTAAGACACAATTTATGATCATATCTAGACAAGTTAGGGATACCTCCAATAGTTACAACTTACGAATTAAGGATGCAGAAATCAAAGAAGTAACAACTATTAAGTATCTAGGTATATATATCGATAACAAATTAAAATTTGAGGATCATATTGAATATACAGTAAATAAGATTGCGAAAAAAATTGGTATCATGAAAAGATCATGTAAATACCTAGGAAGGAGGCATAAAACAATGGTATACAGGTCTTTGGTAGAACCCCATTTCATATATTGCCCAACAGTATTTTTCATTGCTAGCGACACACAAATTTGTAAACTGCAAAAAATGCAAAACAAAGCTTTGCGATTTATTCTGAAAACGCGGTACGATACACCCATACAGGAAATGCTAACAAAGTTAAATTGGTTAAGTGTAAAACAACAAATATACTTTCATGCTATGAAATTCATCTATAATATAAAACATGGTATCCTACCAGATTACCTGAGTGATAATCTAAGGTATATTAATGAAACCCACTCATATTTGCTTAGAGAAACTAGTAGCTTTAGGCTACCGCTATATAAAACTGAAGTAGACAAGAAAAATATATTTTACAAAGGATTAAAATGTTTTAACGAACTACCAACTCAAATAAAAACTAGCGAGAATTTCGGAAGTTTCAAGAGGCTACTATCTAATTACTGCAGAACGATGCCTATAAGATGAAAATCACTGAAGAGGTGGTATGGAAACTAGTCCTGTAGTACATGGAAAGTGTCGGATGGGAACTAGTCCTTTGCATCCATACTGGAAGTGTGATTCTAGATCTATAAGTAACGAAATCACTAAAGAGGTGGGACCACTTTCAACGGGTGGCGGCTCGGAAACCTGTACTTTCGACCGTCACTGCAGGATGAACGGCGAAGGCGCGGCTCGGAAACCAGTCCTTTCCGACGGCCCAGGCAGCGCGGCTTTGTATCCCGTCCTTTCAAACCGTCTGCTCATGAAAAAGAAACGACGAGCGACTGGCGTGGGAACTCGTCCTTCCCGACCAGCTCAGCATCAGCGAACGGATGGCTCGGGAACATGTTCTTTCCGACCATCTGATATCCAAAAGAATTGGCGGCGAGTTGACTCGGGAACACGTCCTTCCCGATCACTACGACGAGAGCCCCATACAATTACCCCTCCACCCGCTTAACAGAAGAAATTTGTAGCACATGGAAAGCATGTACATACTATTCTATTCTAGTTGTTATGTATAGTTTTGTATAATGTTTAATATAGTGCTTAATATATAAGACTTAATCTAATTATTTAGTACATAAAATTGAATTTAGCAATAAATGTTATGTATTTAAATACTTTGTACATATAAATAGGTCATATGACCGTAATAAATAAAAATAATAATAATAAAAAAACAAAGCGGGTCTTGAAAATTACTTCAACCCAATCTATACACCGAAAAAAACCCTCAGAGAATCTGCAATATCATAAAATGAGTACGGTTCCGGTATTGCAAAGCTGTCAGGGAATACCCCTGGCGCGGATAAAATATCTTAATCTATCATAAAGAACCTACCCTACATTGTAAAATCCAGGCTTCTAAATCTTTACAATGAAATTCTCAACCTTGGAATATGCCCCCAAGAATGGAAAACCGCCACTATCTTCCCTATTCCTATACCCAATAAGCCTTCTAACCATGTATCACATTTCCGATCCATATCCTTACTCTGCTGTACTTCAAAAACTCTCCAAAAAATGTTTCCATCCGAATAATGTGACACGAGAACGGACAAGGTCACCGAACCCCTATTATATATTAAACATTTTGCATCTACGGCCCTGACATCTGGCGATCATGTCTCAGCACTTAAAATCCATTTCGAAAAGGCGTTCGATAGAGTAGGGGCCGACATCGTACTTAACAACTTCAACTCTGGAAAATCAGAAGCAAAATATTTCACTTGAGTAACGGAAACTTTCAGTAAGCATTAATAACCACAAATCACAGATATACAGCCTCTACAGCGGTACACCGCAAAGTTTCCCACTTTCGTTTACCCTGTACACAATTACCTTTAGCGAAAATCAGCTCAATTATTACCTCTATTGCGACCGTGGAACATTTTACCTATGACGATATTCTGACTTATTCAAAGTTAAGAAACTTAAATGAAATCTATTATAATTTTTCAATCATTTCAAATGAAAGATGTAAATGGTCAGAAGTATCTGGAGCCAATAAGTAAATGTTCTACGTTGCAAATCCCACACACAATGCACTACAAATTTCAGGTTTAATATTTGACAAAGTCTAAGAACACTGTAAGGCGGTTAAAACATGTTTGTTATCTAAATTCAGTATTATTAAACTTTTGTCCTCAAAACCTTATCATATTCATGCACACATTATTGTTAATATCACCAAAGGGTTATTACGGAAACTGTGCAAAAATAAACATAAGGCTCCTTTACGCGCCCTACTACACCGCAACTAGAAGAAGCATTCGAGCATTCCCGACATCGCCAACAAAAGCAATACTTGCGGAAGCTAGATACAATTATTTATGATTGTTACTCTTTTAAATAAAAAAATAAATGTAAATAATAATAATTTTAAATGTATAAATAAAAATTAATATCAAGGTTGATGTTGGTGCGCACTCACCAAAGTCACCAATCGGTTGGTTGATCTCTCCTTAGGATATTTAGAGCTGGTCCCTTTAAAGCGCTTGTTATACTTACATTGTACTGCAGAACATAACATGAGTACTCTCGCATATCGAGTCTGTTTAATGAGTTTTGCATACCGAGTAATCGGTGCAGGGCATGACAGCAAAGTCTGTTGAATTTTGATTTCTGTGCTATGTTACACTCCCAGAGAGAGGTACCGCTGTTCTCTTTTTTCTCTTTGCCTCAATTCTCTCACAAACAAAAACAAAATTGATAAACAGCTACTCAGAGACTCTCTATGCGATATGTGAAATATTTATTTATTTATTTATTAAAATTATATTTTATAAATCAATTTATAAAATATATTTGGAGGCTCGGCTACAGGGCCATTTAGCCTCGCAAGCGGATTTATATTTCGTTCAGCAGGTTGTGTTTTTTGAGGGAGTCGTTTAGTAGTTTTATTGTGTGTTCATCGCTGTAGTCTAGAGTTGCGGTTAAGTTGTGGCTATAGCGGGAGATGGGACAGTCCCTCAGGATGTGTCCTACACTGAGTGGTGTATTGCATTGACTACATTCCCGTTGAGCTACGCGATTGTAGTAATGCTCGGATGAAAATTTTGTCACACCTACTCTCATTCTGGCTATTGTTATACATTGCTCACGCGAAAGCTTCCTATGATAGTTTTTACGAAAATATCTAACGTTGTGGGTCCTTAAAAAACAGTAAGACGATTGCCACGATCTGTCTCTTGATGAGCTGAGATGCGATCTGTGAAAACTCGTCATGACAGAGATCAAGCAAGGAGTCTCTGCTACAAGTGGCATACTAAAAGCCTGTTTAGCAGCTTTGTCTGCTAGCTCATTGCCTGTTATTCCCATGTGTCCTGGTATCCATGTCAACTTAATTTCGTTCTGTTTGTTAATTGTCCCCACAACAAATCTGTGCGCTTCACTGTCCCTGTCCATTAGCGATTTTAGCACACTCAAGCTCTCCGAGAAAATTACTGCCCGTTTGTTGGTTTTAGTTGCGTGGTGAACAGCAAACTTAATTGCTGTTAGCTCAGCGTTAAAAATACCAGCGTATGGTGGCAGAAGAGCTTGATGGACTTGATGAAAAGTTCCATCCTTCCTTTGTTCAATGACAGCATAAGACGGTGATTCATCGAGTAAGGAGCCATCAGTATAGTAAAAAATATCAGTTGAACAGGTTGCTTTGTATGCTAAGAAGGTTTTGTTGTAAAAAGCCGCAGAGGTTTTGCTTTTGTTGAAAGAACTCAATGAGATATCGATGGATAGATTTTTATCTGATCCGCGCAGATCAGGTGGTTTCGGTGGTATTGGCGTGTGAGTGTTCAATACATAGTTGGATATAGCAGCAACGCTGGAGGTGCTTCTGTAGCTTTTGCCGGTAGAGCTTCCTTTATTATGCAGTCCCAGAAAGCATTATGCAACGGATGCGTTACCGTTGTGAATGATTTTGCTGCTAGCTTTATTGAACGGCTTCGGAGTAGCAGTCGGAAGTCATCGTAGCGAGCTTCGTCTATTGTAGCTTCTATTGGAGTTGCTACTAGTAAGCCAGCTGCTGTTCTGAAGCAGTGATTTAAAGCAGTATTTATTTTATTTATGTTAGCTCCAGAGGTGTGTCCATAGAGACAGACGCATTGTTGAACTGCTCCCTCAGCCAGTGACCGGCATATGTCAAGTGCTGTTTCGATGTGGGGACCTTTTTTCCTGAATATATCGAAGCTTATGTTTCACATGCAATTTTTATATTTGAAATGCAATGCAATAGAAGTACAACGGAAGCTTAACGCTTTTAGCACTAAGTTGAAATAAAGTTGGTTTTCTTCCGATGACTTTTAATATCTTCTTAAATAGCCTCTACTGACCCAATGAAGCAGTCTAGCTCATCTTTATAAGAGTGCTACAATATCCGAATTTCACAGTTTATGTACAATAACAGTTGACGCATCGAAATGAGGATGCAGATTCTACGTCAAAATTTCAACGGCGATGACTTACCAATTTGTTTCGCTTCAAAGTTATTTAATCAAACGGAGCAAAAGAAATCGGTAAAAGAGTTAAAATTGCTGAAAATACATTTCGCAAACAAACAGTTTAAGCCATACGTACACGGCACAGGTTTTGTTGCAAAATCAGGTCATACGCCAGTAGCTTATTTTTTCAATACGAAATTGGCCAGGAACAGGCTTGACTTTGATGAATATAAGTTTACAATCGAATATACATATGTATTAAAACGAATGAGGGTGCAGGTGCGATTTCCCGTATCTCAATCAATGAGCTGAAAGTTAGTAGCAAAATTAGCGTTGCGGCAGTACCAACGCAAGCTAAGTCTAAAATAACTTGTTACGAAAAAGGATAGGTTTCAAGATTAGCTATACGCGTATTTAAAAAATTCCAAACACTTTTCTCATTGTGGGTTAAAGTTTCCAACGAAACATTAAATCTAGATATTTGATTTTGGCCTGCAATCGGAAGCTCAGCACTAACTCATTACCATGGCCAAAAAACGAAAGGCATATGTATGTATATTTTTAAACATTAAAAATAACTGAGAAAAAAGGTATTGAACACTTTAGATATGCGCTTACATACTTTAATGTGTGATCGGAGAAAGTACGTAGCTACGGTATCCATGCCAGTCAAGAGTGCGAAAACGATTGTAAGATCAATATTTGGGAGTTTTATATTAATATACGGCACAACTAATATTAATTTATTAATATTACACGGAAGTGACATTCAAAAGGTACCTTACAACAAACATCAATTCATTTACGAGGACCCGGGCAAAATTAAAGGTATGGACGGAGTAAATATAACAGTTGTTGACGATATCGACAACAAAAAAACGATGCATAAGAATAGATTACGAAAATAATGAACACTACCAAAACTGTTGCATTTTTACGTACAACTATAATTTTTTGAAAATGCATTCATTTTTATTCTATACTCTAGTAGTGAGACTTAAAGCCTCATTAGTTTCACAGGCTTAAACCTAGGATATATTTACACTACTTAAGTCAAATTAAATTAAAGTACGTTAAGGAAGTAAATCTAAAGAAAATAAAACCTCTAATTGTAAAATAGTAAAAGCGGCTGTTAAATTCATACATATATGTAATATCGTAATCAATCGCTTTAATTTGAGCTTTACAACTTTTGTAAGTAATTAGTTGTTTAAATTTTAAACTTTATTTCTTGTCTTTTGGTAGCACAACACCCTAAAATGAGCCTTCAATTGGAAATAAAGCAAAAAACTCGCAACTGAAACCCCGTAAGCCTACCGCAGGAGTGAATTTCGCCGAAATTACTCTCAGTGGTTTGTCTCACGCTCGAAGTTCAGATCTACAGCAACAATGGGTGAAGTGCTGCAAGAGAGTCATGAAGAGAACAATGTCGATTAAAGGTATCTAGAAATGCGAATTCATATCAGGTGGGGTTAAGCGTACCAAAGAAAAACCCCACACTAAAAACTATGCGCACAATGACAATAAAAACTACAACAAACACATAATTTTGACAATCAAAACAAAAAGCGAATTAAATCAGCTGAATGCTTGTTTATGTGCTTTGTGGTACCCCAAGAATCTATACTAGCCCCAATTTTGTTCTGTAGTTTTATCAATGACATCGTCCACTACTATAAGAACGTGTCCATACACTTGTATGCGAACGATGCCCAAATATATCTTTCTCGCCCAACGGGTCTTTCGGAGGACTTACTTGCCAGAGTTAATGAAGATCTCCAATATATTTCTATTTGGGTCAAGTTGATTTAATTTGAGGTTAAATACAATGGCAACCAAAACCATATCTATTGCACACCGTTCGAATACTGAAGAATTTGTCCCAACACTGACTCTGGAGGATATGTAATTCGATCAAGTTCGAACCAGTTGTAACTAGCCTTGATTATAAAATGAATTCATATTCAGCGTGTTCCGACTATATAAATCAGGTAAAATTTATTTTGATCCAAGATAGCTATGGTACATATCTGACTTTGTTCCTCAGCACAAAAATTTTGTTTGTTGAGAACTTTTATATAAGTAGTACCATTCATTTCATATGGCTAGCTCATTTATGAGCATCCGATCGAAAACTTCAAATAGTGTTAAATAGATGTGCCAGATTCGTGGCTTTTATGCGTAAGTTTGACCACATATCACAAATTAGTTGTAAATTACTCAATTGCAACCTGACAATTTCCTTGTAAATATTACCGCAACCTTAAATACTTCCATAAACTTATCAACTCGGGAAGCCCGAAATTTGCCCGAAATATATATAACCCGATAATTAGGATTTACGCAATCAACTAGAACATGTAGTCTTATTTTACCAAAACACATTTCTCTCGTTTCCCCAAGATTGTTTTTTTTTCAGTGTTGTCAAACTATGAAATAAAATCTACACGAAATGCTAGGTACTTTAAATAAATTACTAAGTGTATAAATGTACTGCTTCTCCTCAATTATTTTTGTCATCCCATCTTTATATTTCTAAAGTATAAATTTTGGTTTTTTAAACAGGATTGACAGTTGAAGAGTTACCTATTTAACAGTCCATATGTTCATTATGTGAAATTATTTCTTAATGATTTGAGGGACACAAATGAGTGACAAGAATCAAACTATTAGGATATATTTACTTAAGGTCGATGTCACCACCTTTCGACTCTAGCTTTTAGAAGTAAGAAAACGAGTGGAATTCCGCACGAATGTGATTTTGCAGGTATTTTGGCTCCTTCGCGTTGAATCTATTTGTTCAGGGCCCACATACTGACATATTTTTTTGACCTCACCTCACCTGATTTCCTGAATTTTACACTTTAACTGCTCTCCCTCGTATTTGTATGCCTTTTATAAATGGAAATTATCTTAGTTATAAGCGACCATATTCTGTATGTTTGTGGGAAATACTTATATGATGGGCTTAAAAGACAGCAAGTTATATAAATAAATAAATTAATTAATGCTAATTATAATCATAATCCAAAAACATTGCCTAATTGTCCTTCAACTGTTTTTATTGCGCCATGGGTCTATTCATTATACAATTTTAATCTTAAATATTATTTAGAAGTAGAAGTTAGTCAAGAATTATTTAACTTAATATATAGATATGCATAAGTATATAAAACTCTATTAAAGTTCGGCCCAGGCAGCCACCTACCTAGTACGATTAAAACAATAGTTTTTATCAAATATAAGTTAGCAATAAACGAATCGCAACTTAATTAGTACATTTCGCTTTGTAGGTCGGGTGTAAATATCGGGGTTTATAAGAGTCTCTACAGTGCAATGTGAATGCTGGTACGGTAAACTTAATGGAGAATTGTTAGGATAAATTATGGAAAATTGTTTAAATAAAAAGAAGAGCATGAATATCAATTTTGAACACGAAATAATAAATTAGATAAATTTTATTGTAGAGTGCATGTATATAAATATGTATATGTAGGTGTTTATTATAAACAAACTATTTGAAAAGAATCTGAATGAAAATGGGCAGAGTAGATATGGCGCGAACGGTAGTTTAACTAGAGATTTAAATAAATGTATGAAAACGAAAAGTTGCATGAGTACTCAAAGGAATAATTCCTTCCCACTAATGAAAGTATGTTTTTATAACTACATAAATTAAGAAAATCCTCTGACATTTGTTCACTAATAGTATAATATATCAGGATAGTACCTCGCTTATAATATTAACCAGAGCTGCAAATGGATACCTACTAAAAAATTGTGGGCACTTGAAAAAAGATTCTGGATGAAAGAAAACGAAGGAAAAGTGGGAATGAATTTGCGCTTAAGAATTTTTTTTTAGAAAATTGACTTGGCACCGCCCAATGTAGATCAAATAGGTTTATCAAATTTGGTACATATTATAGGTTTTAACTAGATAAGCATGATGTCGAAAGTTATATAATTCGGGTAAAACAAAGTCACCTCTCATAGCTAAAAGTATAAATATTTGGTGTTTTATTAAATCAAGACATGTCGTGCGAACGAAAATGCTCCAGCCCTTAAAGTATTCAACGTGGTACCAGCTGGTGGTGGGAGAGGAAGAGGACGGCCTACCCTGCATTGGAAAGACCAAGTGGAAAAGGACTTGACGTCACTTGGTATTTCCAATTGGCGCCGTTAGCAGGAAGAAGGAGTGACTGGCGCAATTCGTTAAACTCAATCTCTTGAATCTCTTAAGAGGTTATAGCGTGATAGTTTAAGTAAGTGTAATTAAATCATGTACAGAGTGAAATGAGCAGAAAAGAAAACTTTAGATATGGGCGGGGTACGTTAAAAGAATAATAAACAATTTTTGCTCATATTTAAGTTAATAGAAGTCATTTGGTTTTTATAAATAAAGTGTACTGTATTAACTGTCTTTATTGCATACAACAAGCTCGGCTCCAAAGAACGTAGATTAGAAAGAAGTAGCATCCCATCCCACCGTTCCAATTTTCATCCAATTCACCATACCAGAACTAATTTGACTTTTCTGGTTGATATTAGAATCTGATTAAACCCAATTGGTTTAAGAGCGTGGTGAATTAGACGAAAATTCTTGCCACAGGAATCGAAATACCATCCAACTTCTTTGTAATCTACGTTCTTTGACTGTTCACTAGAAATAAAAACTTGCGCCCAGAAATAAGTGCATTGGCATAGAATAATATCTAAGTGTCTTGATGTAATTCCTTATTGTTATTCTTTGTGTTTATTGGAATAGCTAGCAAACAGAACTAAAACTAAACATAGCATCTAGCCTAGTGACCTGCTTGCCGTTGTAGCAGTCGCTGCCGGTTGTGGATGTGTGTGTGTCTCTTGACACAAGTTCTGTTTTCGTATTCACTATCCAGTAAAAACCAGCAGGAACCAGTAATAATTTTACTGGATTTCTAATGGATTAGCGTTTTCGTACGCCAAAACTTGCAAGAAACCAGCAAAGTTGGGGAAATTGAAATAGCGTAAATGTAAGCTGAATTTGCCAGTAAGAAGAACAGCTGCTCAAAATTTTTCAGTTGACCACAACTAGAAAACAATCATTAAAACTGCTAACTATTTTTGTTAAAAAGGGTGAAAAATAGAAAAGTGGAGTAAATAAATAAACGTACACTAAGCTTATAAGGTTTATTGTGTACATACATATATCAGTAAGACGTCCAGAATCTGTATGTTTACATGCAATTAACAATTGTGAGACGTAAATTACGAATTGTGGAGCTATTTCTTTACTTTAAATATGTAGTTTTTAAATTTCGCGCCAAGCCAAAATCAGCTGTAACAAAACTTTGCAACTTTTTGATGGCTTTGCGTTTTCGTACTTTCTGGCACCTTTCACTCATTCAAAGTAAATTTTGCTTATACTCAGAAATTTCGTTACTGACAAGTTACTCGATAGTTTTTTACTCGAGAATACGAAAACAATAGTATTGTTATAGTTCTGTTTACGCATTAACTATCCAGCAAAACCAGTAACGAGCAGTAATAACATTACTGGATAGCGCTTTCGTACGCCAAAACTTGCAAGAAACCAGAAAAAAGAGGCAATTGAGAAGCGAAAATGACTGCAGAACATGCAAGTTTTACTGGATTTTTACTGGATAAAATTCTACTAGCAAGAATTTACCAGTAAGATAAACACCTGATTGAAGTTATGCAGTTAATCCCAAGGAAACAACAATTATTAAAATTGCTAACTATTTTCATTAAAAAAGGTGAAAAATAGAAAAAGTGAGTAAATAAATAAACGTGCACTAAGCTTATGAAGTTTATTGTGTACATACAAATGTAAATATGTATATTAGTAAGACGCCCAGAATCTGTGTGTTTGTAAGGATAGTCCTGTATCTTCATCCACAGGGGCTGGAATTAACAATTGTGAGACGTAAATTATGAATTTATTTTAAATACATATGCATTTTTTAAACTTACAGAAACCTGCAATTTTTTGCTGGGTTTGCGTTTTCGTACTTTCTTGCACGTTTCTCTCATTCAAAGCAAATTTTGCATATACTCGTACCCGGCAAGTTACTGGTTGGGATTTTTTCACTGTAGAATAGGAAAATATAGCTGGGGATGCGTCAGGGGCTGGTTGATATACATACATATGTATATGTAAGTAGATGCGCAACGTATACATATTTAAAATATATAATGTTATATAACGGATTTTTAAATAGGGGCACTACAAAAGTAGCCCGATAGTGACAGCAAACGACGCCATATTTTTTCCCGCTCTTTCGACATTTCTCTTCAGTAAGGTTTGCCATTTCATCATGGAAAGATATACGATCCAACAACGAGTCAAAATTATTAAAATTTACTACCGAAATTCGGAGTCAATGGCCTCAACTTTAAGAGCGCTACGTCCAATTTATGGTCGTCGTCATTTCTGGCTGAATGGCTTCGCCAATAAGCAAAATATGCGTTATTGGACAGGCAGCAATCCACACGTACTCCATGAGTCAACATTGCATCCCGAAAAAATTACGGTTTGGTGCGGTTTATGGGCCGTACTTCTTCCGTGATGATCAAGACCGACACGTTACTGTGAATGGGAATCGCTACCGCTCAATGATAACCGAATATTTTTGGCCCGAACTGGATGATATGGACTTGGACAATATGTGGTTCCAACAGGACGGCACAACAAGCCACACAGCGAATGTCACAATCGATTTATTGAAAACCAAGTTTGGTGAACGTGTTATCTCACGAAGTGGCCCAGTCAATTGGCCGCCTCGGTCGTGCGATTTGACGCCGTTAGACTATTTTCTGTGGGGCTACGTCAAGTCTATGGTCTATGCCAATAAGCCAGCGACGATTGATGAACTTCGTACGAATATCGAACGTGAAATTGCTGCAGTATCGGCCGATTTATGCTTGAAACCCGTCGAAAATTGGGTTCAGCGTCTGGACTTCTGCAAGCGTGCTTGGGGTGGATTTAATTCATATCCCAAACCGTTTTTGTTTTATTTAAAAAAGCTTTTGTAGCGTTCCTATTGAAAACCCCTGTATATCTAGTATATAAACATAAAACGTTTGTAGTAATAAAAAGCTTTATAGATGAAGTATACTCATATGTATATACCTACATCCAGAGAACGCATACAAACAATAGCTGACGTGTCCAAATCGCTTACTTGCGCTCATGCAAGGTAACAAAACCGATTCAAAGCACGCATAAACATTGTGTGAGCAGTAAAAATTTTTTTTTCTCATATTATTCCTAATACAAATCTGGCAACAAGCTCTATAAATTATACATTTGTTGTTTTGTTTGGGTTTTGCTCATGATGAATATTTTCACAATAAACGAAATATCAAAGATTTCTTTGATGTACCTAGGCAAATTCATAGAAGGTATTAGCAATAGTACAGAAACAAAAATTTGGCTAACAACTTATGTACTTCAAAAATTTATATCGCAAGCCAATGATAACAACAAAAATATTAATAAATATTTAAACTTGAAATTTTTACCCGTAAGACGAAAAAAACAATGAAATCAGTTGTTCTAATAAAACCACTTTATATGAATTCGCCTTGTTTTGTACTCACCTACTATTGAAACGTTTCCGGTATTATTTGTGCTTGGGAGCAGAAAGACAAAAAGAGCACAAACTTTTCGTACTTGTTGTGGGGTTGGCTAGTGATACAATCTTTGCCTACATCATCATAATCGAACTTTTAAGCATGGAAAGCATTTACAAGTTCTGTACAGTTATAAGGCTGCCGGTGCTCTTGGTAGGGGCGAAGATAAAATCTCTATAATTCTCGGGTGCATCAGACGATTCATTGTCGCTAACTAACTTTCTTTGCAAAAAATGTAATCTACACATATTTTATTTAGTTCCAACAACCAAATAATATCAGTAATATCAAGTAAAATACTAACCAATGGCTGTATAAATATTGAATAAACAGAATAATTTTAAGCGAGTTTTTGTGTTATTGTTTATCTTTTGAGATGCTCTCTCTCTCTTTGCGTCACTCACTAAAGCTCTTTTATTCTCACCATTTCTATTTCGTGAACGTTTTTGTAATTGTATGTATGGGTGTCAATAATGATTATCAAACAATATAAAACTGTTTTAACAACTGACACTGAAAAAAATATATGTGAGAGTTATTCAGAATTTAATGCAATATTACTGACGAAAGCCTTGTCGCAATAAGTACTTTGCTAAGCACTTTTGTAATTAGTCAATAATGATAACACTGCGTAACAAAAATTAAAAAAAAACCTGCCGCCATGATTTTGTTAATAGTTTTTATTAACATTAGTAGCAGGCTTACGAACCGTTTTTTTTTACTTTTTTTTGGATTGGCTCTAGTTCTTGAGATAAACGAAACTTTAGAAATTAATGAAAAAAAATTATATGACCCAGTTCCAGTTGTATTAATTTAATTATTCCTCAATAAGTTTTGTTATATAAATTATTAAAACAAGTAGTTCGTTGGTTTAAATATTTTATTTCCAAGAGAGCATAGTACCAAACTAAAAGAAGAATACGAAAATGTAAAAATTGTTTTAGCAAAGATTTTGTATGCACAACATAAGTGGTCAGTATGCGTGGACTTGAAGATGGTGAATTTTTTATTGGGCCAACAAAGTGGGTATACTAAATACCCCTGTTTTATATGTTTATGGGACAGTCGTGCAAGAAATGAACATTGAATTAGAAAGGGCTGGCCGGTGAGAGAAAATATGGAAGTAGGAACAGCAAATGTGGTTCATGACCAGCTGATAAGCCGAGAAAAAATCATTCTTCCACCACATCAAGCTTGGGCTAATGAAACAGTTCATCAAAGCCCTTGATAAGACAGGTGACTGTTTCGAATATGTGTGCCAAAAATTTCCAGTCCATAGTATGGAAAAATTAAAAGCAGGAGTCTTCGATGGTCCTCAAATTCGTACCCTTCTAAAAGACACTGAATTCCTAAACCATATGTCACAAATTGAATCTGAAGCCTGGCTAAGCTTTGTTAATGTAGTCAAAAATTTTTTGGGAAATCATAAATAACCAGACTATACAAAACCAGTTGCTGATATGCTTCTCAATTTTCGCAAACTAGGAGCTAAAATTAGCATTAAATTACATTATTTACATAGTCGTTTGGACAAATTCCCAGACAACCTAGGCGATTACAGTGAGGAACAAGGTGAACGGTTCCACCAGGACATAAAAATAATGGAAGAAAGATACCAAGGTCGATGGGACGAACACATGATGGCAGACTACTGCTGGAACTTAATTCGGGATTGTCCTGAGCAACAACATCATAGGAGGTCCTACAGAAAAAGTTTTTTGTAATTTTTTTAAAATTAATTAATGAAAAAACTATGTTTATTTTATTTTTGTATTATTTTTATACAGGCGTGCAATAAAAATATAATTTACATCCATATGGGTATTTTTAATTAGGTTTTTTCGTGAAATATTTAAAAGTCTTTATCTGAAAAACTAGAGCCAATTCGACAAAACTGATATTATTTTCGCTATCAGCGCCCCCAAATTACTCTAAATCGACTTAAAAATCTCCGACCGCAAAATTTTGTTCCGCAGTGTTATATGAGCACAATATAATATTCAGCCGTCTTGCTGGGACCAGGCGATGGGCCACAACTAAATACTTTGCCCTTGGTTGTGTCATATTTTATTTTTTTTCTACTAACGGCTATTTCATATTTGCTCTACATAACAAAGCAACTCATAATTTGTTGCCATCACAAATTCGTCAGCAGTGACAATCAAACTATTCATCGTTATCATCATTAATAAATTACAAAAACAAAATTATTTTGGAGATGCTAATAAAAAATTGTAAGTGTGTTAGAATTTTCGCCTAAACTGCTCAGCAATGTCTTGTAGGGATAATATCAGCACTTAGTATGTATATGAGCCAGGAACATATTGAGGAACAAGAAAATACCAACCCCATCTAAAAAATATTGCAACCATATCTGGTGGTGGTTGACTCCGCTTACAAAATCAGACATAGAATGTGAATAAGCTATAAAACAAACGTTATAATTTTTATAGGATGAAAGCTTTCCTTTTATAGCTGACGTATTTTCTCAATTGTATGTACATATGTACATACATAAGTGTATATCGTTGATGAAATGTATAAAGGCCCTAACTGACTATATTTTTTAAAATTCTACTTTTTGCATTTTTAATAAGTATATATTAAAACCCATGAAAGATAATAATTAACGATAATATGTCCACTTTAAGGCATCCCTAACTACACAAACTAAAATTTGTGTAAGCAAAGGACCCTAACTGCAGTACTTTTCGGTAAAAAAAATTGAACAATACAAACATATTTTGTAATGGCCAAATGAAATTTAAACAAATAAGAAAGAGTATAAGAGCGTGCAAACGAAATTTAAATAACGAAATGCGTGTGTTGTTATTTCAAACAAACAGATAATCCTACTATTATTAAAAATGAGAAATTTTGTGCGTGTTACTAACTTTTGAGGTCCAAACGGATGGGCAGACTTGCACGAAGTTTGGCAAACAAATAGCCTATATCCTACGATCTCATATACCATATTTTATGGAGAGTTGCTACCTGTCAAAAAAGTTGTACTCAATTACAATAAATAAATAAGTTAAACTACATATTGCTGTATAACGACTGGATAGCTCTGAATCATGGTGCAATGATAATAAGGTGGTGTCAGTTATTGGGAAGGTGCCATTGCCTAGCGGTGCATCCCCTCGAAAAGCAAAGACTGACATCACCGCCATCCAAGAGATGCGAAGGACGGGGCAAGGGATGAAGAGAACCGCACCTTGCGAAGTGTACTCCAGCTGCGATGTAAAGGAGCGCAAATTCGGGGTTAGATTTGTGCTGGGAGGGAGATTGCGCTTACCCCAGTAGACAAACGTCTCGCATCAGAGCGAGATTTTTCAACAATTCGAAGTCGGTAAATTCAGCCTACACGACGAAACATCCGCTAACGGACTGAGGCTGATCGAGTTCGCCGGAGCCCGAAACATGATAGTATTGTATGTAGTACCAGGTTCAAGCATAAACAGTTCCATCAAGCTACATGGCTATCTCTTGATGGAACAACACGAAATAAAATTGATCATATTGTAGTACACGGGAGGCATGTTTCTTAGATCTGCGCACTACACGAGGAGCTAGTATCGAGTCGGATCATTATCTTTTCACAGTCAAGATTCGCACGCACCTCTGTGCCACAAAAAGTGCTCAACGTCTAAAAGCTGAAATCTCAACAGATATCCAACTTTTTCTCCAGTAGACTTGGATCTGGAGTCAATGGGACTACATTTTTCGCTCATTACGTACCGCTGCTGAAGAAGTCATTGGTTTTCGGTGAGCCCGAAAGAACGACTGATAAACAAATCCAGCACCGCCATGGAAAAAAATGCTTCTATTCATCTTCCGAGAAAAGAGAGAACCCGATATGTGCGAGTGCGAGGAGCTTGAGATGTTAGCGAATACGAAAAACGTTCGAAAATTCTATCAGAAGGTACGGAGACTTACCGAAGATTTTAAGAACGGCGCAGTTTCTGTAAAGACAACCTGATGTGCGAGATCCAGAGTAAACTCAAACAGTCGAGGGAGTCCTTCTTCACGCTGCTTAATGGTAGTAACGCCGAAAACATCGAAAATGATGAACCCGTTCCCCGAACCTCCAATCAATGAAGACATGGACGAAACTCGAATGGCAATAGCTCGGATAAAGAGCAATCAAGCGCGGCAGCTAGGGACAAGTAAAGTGGCACACACCGAAAGACTTCAAATCCGCTTTCGATAGCACGAGAAGAAGCTTCCTATTGCCGCAGCAGAATTTGGTATCTCAACAAAACTAACACGGCTACGTAAAATGACGTTGAGCAACACCACTAGCTCCGTCACAATTGGGAAGGACCTCTCCGAGGCGTTTGATACCGAACAAGCTTTCAGACATGGTGACTCTCTCTCGTGCACCTTCTTTAACCTTATGCTAGAAAAGATAATTCGAGCTCCAGAATTAAACCATTTAGACATCATTAAGAGTGTGCAACTTCCAGCATATGCTGATGATATCATCGTCCTCAACAACCGCGCCGTTACTTCCTCCTTTTCCAAACTAGATTAAAAATTGAAGCGAATTGGTATTGAAGAGGACGAGGGCAAAACAAAGTACATCAGCCTCAGACTTATGTCATTTAAATTGATGCTCGCTCAGTAACTCCACTGCATTTATAGCAGCTAATGTCAATTTTAAGTGTTAATTTATTTAAAATTAATGGATTTTGTAATAGTCTCAACAGAATTCTAGACTTACTGCTTATCACCAATAATATTAATATTTAGCGGAGTGTATTACAATCTCTCAAACTGGCAAACATCATGTTCCTCTTGTTCTCGAGTTGGAGTTCTATGAATTTGTTGATATGCTTGATGACCCCAGCATAAAGTTCAGTTATACCGGTGTGGAGGACATCATGGCAATGATGTTTCTGTTTGCTTTCACAACTTTAAAACTAAACTATTTGAGTTGTGCTTGAAGTATGTACGTTCCCATCTTTAAAAAGAAAGCGTATAAAATTCCATGGCATACCAATCGGTTAAAGCGCTTAAAGGGTTTGAAAAACAAGTTTTGTAAATTGTTTAAGAAATCGAATAATCCACTGCACTATTTCAATGCAATTTAAAGGAATTCATTATTATTTTAGGTCTTATATTTATGAATCGTCTGTATAATTTGTAGAGCTTGAGGCCAGGTTTGTATTGGGGAATAATATGAGAAACAACACTTTGAAAACCTGGCCTCAAGCTCTATAAATTATATAAAGGAATTCAATTGCTTAAACGAATTCTTATATAGAATGTATATTTTGAACTTCGAAACCAACATAATCTCAAAATCTAAGCGTTTTGGAGATTCCTCAAGTGAAAAAAGTCTTGCTTGTCAGTCCCAGTCAATGCGTTCTATAATGGAAATTTCGCAAACTAGGCTGATGATTCTGCCAATGAATTCGCTGATTTTTTCTCCTCTAATTTTTAAACCGACTTGTACTTGGTCACTACTTCTCCTGCTTCTTGGAGTTACTCGTCGCTAAATTTTGGGTCTTTGCGTTTATTAGTTACTGACGTCATTATTGCTATTAATTAGCTCAAGCCATCATCTAAAGTCGACTCGGGTGGCCATTCGGCAATCTTAACGTAAAATTGCTTATGGCTTGGTGAGCTTTTAGCAATAATTATTAATAAGTCTTTTGAGAATGGTACGTTCATCGATGACTGAAAGTTACGCCTATAAAAAGTTATATTTCGTGATCAAAGGCCTTATTTCCATCAATCAGCATGGTTTCGATGCGAAATGTTCTACAGTCACAAATTTGTAAATTTTCAGTGAATTCTGCATTTCTACTTTCCAAACAAAATGTCAAGTAGGTACAATCTATACAGATTTTTCGAAGGCATTTGACAAATTATCCCGCCGTATGTTTTTGCTGAAATTTAGGCCACTGGGTTTTCATTCTACGTTTTTGTCATGGGTTTAGTCATATTTATATAATAGAGTCAATGTGGTAGTTGTTGATTGTGTCACATCTCGTTCATTTACTGCGTCCTGTGGTATTCCGACTTTTTGGACCCCTCTTTTGTACTCTTTTCATTAATGATATTGAATCGTGCTTTTCATTTGCAGAATACTTTTTGTATGCGGATGACCTTAAGATTTTTGCGATTGAGAGGTATTCTCTTGACTCTGAAAATTTGCAACATAATCTAGATAAGCTTCATAGCTGGTGTTGTTCAAATCGTTTGTCATTAAAAATAAATAAATGTTTCCATGTAAGGTTTTCTAAGTTAAAAACTTATCTGCTGACTTCCTATAGTATTGCCGGCTCTGTCCTGAGACTCTTTGATGAACTTAAAGATTTAGGCGCAATTTTTGCTTCTACGTTAAATTTCACTAGCCGCGTTAATTATGTCAATACTCGGTCATATTCGATGTTAGCTTTCCTGCAGGGTAACAGCTTTTGTTTGGAAACCTTATCAAATAGGCTCCTCCAATTGTCTTGAAAGGGTTCAAAAAGTTTTTCTTCGATTTGCCCTCTCGATGTCTATAGATTGACTTAAAATCCCTTGAGGGCGGAAGAGCTATACTGTCGTGTTCGTTTGTCATTGGTATCATTTCTGGGATTGATTGTCCTACGCTTCTAAGTAAAATTCAGATTTATTTTCCATACAAGAATCTCAGGCAATTCGGAACCTCGCACAATGATTTTTCCAGAACCAACTATGGAGGGAATGACCCTATTTCAAGGGTATGCTGTGATTTAAATGCGTTCTTCATTTATTTTGCTTCTGATTTCACGTGGGCGTATGCCATCTTAATAAACCATCTTAGAGCTGTTTTCTCTTAATTTCTACCTATACTCTGCATGAATTTGTAATTTCTAAGAGACAATGTAGAAATTTACATGTATCAGATAATAAGTGACTTAAAATTAAATTTTTCTGTATGTCTAGTCTGTAGGATTTTTTTGTAGTCGTAGTGTTATTAAAGAATAAAGAAATCGAACGAAGAATATCTCGTTAACTATTGGCGCATTGAAAGGTTTTGCGTGTTCACCCACAGCTTATCAGCTCTGATTATAAATTTGTGAGTATCGGTTGGCATCTGGCCTATTACTTTTTTAAACAATGAAATCAATTTTACATGTTGATGGGAAAAGATGTTGGTCTACTTCTTGTTGGGAATCGCCAATGGAATAAATCTGTAGAAATTTAATGGTCTGTGTTCGGCATTGGCAATAGAGACCATGCTCGGTGGAATATTCGACCTTGGATAAGAAGAATGTTATAAAAATGGCAATTTGAAAGCAAATGTTGTATTTCTGTATGTCTTACAAGAAGTATTTGGAGTCAGTTCCTGTTTCTGAGGCCAATAAACGCAATGGTGGTGGATCCAACGGTGACAATTTAACTCTCCACTTGCACAACACAGTCTAGGAGCTTAATTTTTGAATTTCATGGCTTGACAACGCAAGCACACAGTGCTCATAGATCCAATTACAACAGATTGGTTTGTAATGTAATCGATTATAGCGTTGTAACCGAAGGCAGCTTGATGAGTATTTCATACAATATATGCTTGCCTTCTTGCACGGCTATTCAATTTATCTGTCACGCGGTCGCGATATGTTATATGTACTACATTTACTTTCCGGTTTTTATCGAACTTACAGGACGTTACAGGAAAAACGTTTTCATACATACAGTTCTGTAATGTAGATCGATTTTTAGAGAGTTTTGTAGAGAATGAAGTTGCAAGATTTTACCCGAACATTTTCTTCGAGTAAAACCCTGAAGAGTGTCAAAAATTGTAAGTTGACAAGTTTATAGTGAAAAGTATTAAATTCAATTTTAATCATTTTGCAGCACTTGAACTGGATTAAACTTATTTTAAATTTGACAGAAAACTGTTAAGCGTTTTACAGGAAAAATGTTGTCTTGTGGCCCAGTATTTTTTGGTTGTTAGGCTCTTTTTTCTCTTACTCTGAAGAGTAATTTTGTTATTTGACAAATACAAGATTTTACAGGAAAGGTACTGGAATAGAGCTATTATCCGATGAAGTCTTATTCGACGCATACCATGCTCGTTTAAAGTCTCAATTTCGTTTTGTGTGCGTGTTGAACATGTTTGTGATATGTGATTCCGCTCGATTTCATTTCGGTATTCATATTTCTCAGCAGTTTCCCAAGATCGAATATTCCGTTGACTTGCATTATTTCAAGATTTGCACCATATGGTTTTCGATCTTATCGGGGACAATATAAAGCAATTCCAAATGAATGCAAAATGCATTGTATATCGAAATGAAGGATAGTAAATACAAATTATCTGCTCCAACCGAGGCTGTGTAACTAATTAACGGAACTGTGTATATATATTACTTGATTAAGTGAGTAAATATCAATAAAATTATTGACACATCTTTTCAAAATCGCCGCAGCGCAAAGAACTAATCGTGGTATTACTCTCAGCGCATCGAAGTACTTCAAAATAGAGTGTAAGCATTTCGAAAGAAAAATTATTTTTACCTGTGCCCGCCGAAACATAAACAGTAACTGTATGTGTATGTATTACGCAAAGAACTAATCGTGGTATTACTCTTAGCGTGTAACAAGTACTTCAAAATAGAGTGTAAGCATTTCGAAAGAAAAATTATTTTTACCTGTGCCCGCCGAAACATAAACAGTAACTGTATGTGTATGTATTACTTGATTAAGTGAGTAAATATCAATAAGATTATTGTATAACTATACATCTTTTCAAAATCGCCGCAGCGCAAAGAACTAATCGTGGTATTACTCTTAGCGTGTAACAAGTACTTCAAAATAGACTGTAAGCATTTCGAAAGAAAAATAATTTTTACCTATGCCCGCCGAAACATAAACAGTAACTGATATGTATATCTCATGTGATTATATATCAATGTATTTACAGCATAGCTATTATTCTCTCCAAAATTACTTAGAAGGGCAACCTTGTGATAATCCCTTTTTGTTTGCACCAGCCGAGGTACCTAAAAATTCATTGCTATTAGCTATCGATTTTTCGATAAAATCTACAAATTTTTGCCTCGAATATCAAACATAACACACGGTAAGGTAAAGATTTAATCAGTGTCATAGCGACAGTATTTAAAACAACAACAAAAAAAAACAAAAAGCATTCAAAAGATTCGTTTACGTACCAAGTAGGCGAACAAATATTAATTTTTGAAATATCTCAGCTCCAACCCTCGAGATACTTTTTAAATCAAAATCCCTCATATCTATTAATTAACCTCCATTTCCAATATAAACAAATCTGTTCCAAAAAAAGATGATTACAAAAATGTTGACTTCAGCCCCGAGTCTAATTTTCCCAAAGATGTTTTATTTGCAAAGCCGACACATAAACTGAATGTGACCTAAATCTGTCCATAAATGCAATTTTTGGGATCATAGGTCCACCTAGCAGGAATATTTTGTGCACAAATATTTTTCTTTGTAAAATCATTTTACAAACTCATTATGAACAAAATCGGTCATAAATAGGATTTTTCCGAAGAGCCACCATCGGATCAATTTTTTGCAAGCACTTTTATCTTCGCAGGAACTAAATCGACCCACAAATACGATTTTTTGGAATATGCCGATTCCAGCGCTTTGCATAGCCAACCCACGTACTCAATATAAACCAAATATGTCGACCACCAATCAGAATTTATTCTTTATAAAATTACCACTCGGATCACGGTAAATGCCACAGCAAAAAATTAGTCAAATCGATCGGGCCTTTCTCACGTGATGCGAAGTAAAAGGAACACCATTTCATTTTTATGTATAAGATATGTATAGCGGTTCACAGCTTAAATTGTGCTGACAATAGCGCGATGTTTGAGTCAAACGTGAAAGAACCCTGAGCTTTAATTGCAGCCTGACTGTACTGAAAATGAAGATGTCTCTTCCTGGAACTCCGGTTCTAAGCTCCTCTACTGCTACCATGATAACTGAGACTTCAGGGTGGAAAACGCTGCAGGATCTGGTAACCTAAAGAAAATTTGTAGTAGAGGGTTTCTTGAGAAAACGCCTCCTCCACCTTACTAGTTGGAAGAGTTTTGAGCCATCTGTAAAAATGAAAATACTATCATTTGGAATGTTAAACTCCTGTTTCCACTCCTCCCTACTTGGAATTCTTGTAATAGAATTACTCTCAGAGTAAAGCAAAACTTGTTTGATATGCAAGAGTGTCCCTGTCTCTTTTATAACGAGGGCTACGGAAGACTTTCCATAACGTTGATCTATATTATCTTTCCAGTTCAACTTCTTATCTAAAATAACGCCTAAAAATTTGGCACTTGCATTTAGTTCCGGCGGAGTCACTGAAGTCATTTTACACAATTTCGTAAAGAGAACGAAATCCACAATATTTGAGATGACCCTAAATCCGCAGCGTGTGGGCCATTTGGGCATATCCCGAAGCATTCGTTGCTTTCATAGTGTTAGCGGAAACTTTCCCCTGAGAGCGATTGCGACGTCATCACCATATGCAACAAATTTGGCCCTCCCCAATCAGTTTCCGCCAGACGCTTATTTATGGTTAGGATCCACAAAAATGGGGATAGAATACCTCCTTAGGGCGCCCCTTCGCATGCTCCCATCTTCGCCTTTACCACTCTACAGCGTAGTAGTTGACCGATAAATTCAACAAATGAGATATTCACCCCCTAGAACCCTCGGCGCCATTTATAGCCTCTGGAAGTACGTTGTTAAAGCGCCTGCAATGTCCAGGAAGGCGATGAGACATAAACCTTTAACGCAGGGAGACTTACACTACGCGCTAAGTAGATTTGCCTTTGTGGCAGACATGTTAGTCATTAGACATAATCCAACTATCGATGGTATCAGAGAGGAAACAGCTATCAATCCGCTCAAGTGTCTAAAGAGCTGATAGATCTAAAGTCCTTTTGATTAATATGTGAGGCCTTTGACAATTCTCCATACCAACGGTATATAACTCAGTTTGAAGCTGGCTCTGAAAGCCATTTCCCACTTCTAGCGTCTTAATTAGCTGTGCAGGTATTATCCTGCCCTACAAGTTTTTATGACTTAAAGCTTTGGATAGCCCACTGAACCTTTTCTACCGAAATCGGTAAGTTAACGGTGCTGAAAGAAATAAAAAGAGGAGTTCTTTTCTCCGCAGTTGTGTTCCCAGGGAAGTGGGTATCAAGTAGCAGCTCACGGGGTTCCTTTCACGTTAAGTTCCACGAACTATCCTGCTTTTTAAGAAATCTTTTGGGGTAGAGGATCCCGTGAGAATCTTCCGTAGTCAGATAGTCCAGGGAGCATCCTTTATATACAACATCAGCATGAATGCCGTTTTGAAAAGCTGAAATAAAGTCTCCTGAGAAGACAGCCAAATTTGAAACGGTGAAATTACGTGGGGTGCGGGTTAGGGAGAATCAAATCACGGCCATCAACATCCCTTTGCGATGAGCTTGTAAGTTTGGCAATACCATTCAGAAAATCATCGGAGATTAAGTGAGCAACCTGAAATCAACTGAAGGTTCCAAATCACACTCAAACTCAAACCCCGATGTCCGATGGAAGGGTAAAATTGGATTTGAAAAAATCTGCGAAGAGATCGGCTGCTTGGTCGATTGGGAAGTTTTATCTTTCAAAAAGCTTTTGGACTTGCTTTTGTACTGGCTTTAAAATTCCGAATACAGTTACTGTATAAAAGTTTATCCAAACAATATTTCTTCGCATATTCTCTGAATTTTAACAGATGAGCTGAATCCTTGGTTTTTTGAATTTACTAAAGAATTTGTTTCATAAATTCTTAAGTTTCTTCAAGTCTTTGGTATGCCATGGAATTTTATATTGCCTGTTTTTATTTAAAGGAATATTAGTCAGAGCAATTTCAAAAACTATGTATGTATATATTTAAAAAAGTTAAAGTATGTTGAGATATCTCGGCCAGAAAACAACGAGTTCAAATCAATATTAGATAATAAATAGTTAATGTAATCAAAATTACACGTTTCAAAATTAAAAGAAATACAACGGTTTTCATAGGAAACGGGGGAGAACTCAGAATTCAATATTAAGAAAAATGGGAACATGATGAAAACTCGAACTAGAGTAAGTAGAGAAGCATTCATTAAGCAAGTAGTTCATATTATTACTTATATATGTATAGAAGGTCCAAAATCCTATTCAGCTTATTTCAGACATTTTAATCTGCCTAAGGTTTAAATTCATAAAGTTATCCACGAGATATGGTCCCACATATATTATATAAGTTATTACTCTTTGAATTTGAGACTAAGGATACAACATTTTCAATATGAGCCTTATATAGTATTTTCAAATCGGTACGAGAAACGTATGAAACGCATACAAGCATATAGCTACATAGTAGGTCGAGCAGTATGTCTTGATTATCCAATAATTTAGATCTATAACGGCCGCTGTAGAAGAGTGTGTAGCGTGTGCGCGCTTCATTCGTTTTTCTAATAGCGGTTGCCCCTCGGCAGGCAATGACAAACCCCCGAGTGTATTTCTGCCATAAAAAAAACTTCTCACAAAAAAAATTCGCCGTTCGGATTCGTCGTAAAACTGTTGGCAAGGCGCACACCGCAAATTGTAGGAGAAGTAAGTAAGTAACGGTATTTACAGTGAACAGCGATGAGGACACCACCTACCCTAGCACATCCCGTTTATATAGTGTCCCTACCTTACCTATCTTCCCTATCTTTACGAAATACATCAAAACATTCCTGCTCATAAAAGGAAGTTACGCCCGATTTCTACAATATTCGAAATTGAACTTACTAACTTAAAATTAGATCTGTGCGCTAAATTCGGTGAATTTTGATAGCATAGTCTCCGATTATACCTATTTTCTCTAAAGTGAGCGGTACCCCGTCTACAGTTTTCACCGCTTAATTGCACCTCAAAAATTGCACTATTTTTTGTTCAATTAACCGGGGAATCAATTATCCGATACGCGTTTAACTGAGAAGTATATATATGTGCATTGTAAGTATTTATCTACGGTTTTAATAGTTATTTAAACAAAAATTTGTATTTTAAAAGCGAAAATATCAGGAGAAAAAACAATTTTTATTTAATATATATCGGAACGATTTTCCGCCATCCCTTGTTAAGTAGGGTTTGGAAACAAACCGGTTTCGTTGTTGTATCATCCTCAGTGTCAATTTTCGAAAAATACATAATTTTTGTATCTAATTTTAATGAACATATTATACAATTGCCACCCATTAACCGGAGATAATTTAGGTAAACATTTTTGCGAAAACATGTATTTTTTATTCATTTATGTATATACTTGTACTTGTATTGTGTAAGCAATACTTTTTTGACAGATCAGGTGATTAAAATAAGCAGGCAAAACATTTAATCCTCCTTGTATTTGTAACCCCATTCTGCGTATTAAATTTGAGCAAATTGCCTATAAAAGTTACTAAAATATCACGTTTTTTATTTGTGTAAATTACTGTTAAATGAGAAGCGTGGTGTTTGTTCGAGTTTTGTTATTTTCGAAATTTTGCTTGCTGAATTAACATGCAATGCGCGTGCCAATTTGGGAGAGCTTGGTACCACAGTTTCGGAGATGTGCTTATTTGCTTCTTTATCCTGTATATCAAATGTGATTTTAATGGCTTCTGAATAATCGCCTTCTTTTGATTTTCACGAAACACCGTTACGTAGGCATGGTTGTTATCCGAATTCACGTTCCGTGGGTCGGGGGTAATGTGTATACAAAGTTTCATTGAGATATTTAAATGTTTACTCTAGTTATCCGACCCACAGGCGGACGGATACACAGACACACATGACTAAATCCATTTCGCTATAAGTATACATATGCCGATATCTATCTCGGAGGATAGCTTTCATTGTCATTCGGTTGGGAGTAGTGGTCAGATCGATTATTCTACATTACGACGTTTCCGGCTTAAGAGCCCACCGGGATCTACACAAGTAGGTGCGGCTGGTAGCGGGCATCTGACATTAAGCATGCGGCTCGCTCTATAAATGTGTCCTTTAACGAAACATATGTACGTCCCAATATATGGTTGTGCTTTGGGACCCGCCATGTAAAATTTGGCATGCAATGGAAAATTCGAATATGCATCGTGTTGGGTTTCCTTTATTTGATGACAATCACATGCAATGTATTAAGGGCCTCGTAAGAGCACGAGCTGACATCACCCCCATCCAAGAAATGAAAAGGCCAGAGCAAGGTATGAAAGCCATCGGACTTGCGACATTGGGGTCGGATTTGTGGTGAGAGAGACTTCGTCGCCAAGTATTGTCGTTCCCTCCAGTGGATGAGCGCTTCGCCACGATTCGCAACAAAGCGAGATTATTTAAGATCTCGCGGATTTTTGCCCACGCGTTGAGTAAAAAGAAGGACGATGGGATCCATGACCAATTCTATGAGTGCCTAGAAAGAACCTAGCCCTGCCTTCGTCACGATATAAAAATCGGACTTGGCGACCCGAGTGTCATCGTGGATAAGGAAGGGATCTTTGGGTTCACTGTCGGAAAACTGAGTATTTATCATGAAGCCTCCGGACTGAGAATGGTCGACATTGCCTGGTCTTGCAACATGGTAGTCTGTAGCACCAGATTTCAGCACAAGAAAATGCACCAAGTTACGTGGCTCCTAGTAGTATTCTCATATAAACCATTTCATCTATGTTGCCGTTTTAAGCTGCTGATTTTATTTCAAAATAAAGGGTGGTTAAATTTTAAGGGCCGATGTTGAATGTGAACCACACCTAAACGTCAAGTTTTTTTCTGCATTTCATTTGACATTTCTCAATTTCAGGCTAACTCAATTTGAACATGGAAAGATACATAATCGAGGAACGTGTTAAAGTTATTCAGGCTTATTATGAAAATATGCGTTCAAATCAAAATGCATATCGTGCACTTCGTGATTCTTTCGGTCAATTTAATCGTCCGAATGTGCGTACAATCGGGAAAACCGTGCATAAATTTGAGCAAACCGGGTATGTAGGAGATGTGAAAACACCAGAGCATGCTCGTACTGCAGAAAATATTGCTGCTGTTCGCGTTAGTGAGGCTGAAGAGCCGTCCACCTCAACTCGTCATCGTGCCCAACAATTGCAACTCTCACGCTCGTCGTTGATGAACATTATGCCTAAAGACTTGCATTTACACGCTTACAAGGTGCAATTAACTCAAGAACTAAAGCCTCTTGACCATTCCAAACGTCGTCAATTGTCAGAATGTTGGCAAGAAATGGCAACAGTGGATGGTCAGTTTTCGAAGAAAATCATCTTCAGTGATGAGGCACATTTTCACCCCAGTGGATTCGTCAATAAGCAGAATTGCCGCATTTGGGCGAATGATAATCCAAGAGCGATTGTCGAAAAACCAATGCATCCACAAAGAGTGACTGTTTGGTGCGGTTTATGGGCTGGCAGCATCATCGGGCCGTATTTTTTCCAAAAAGAGGCCGGTCAGGCAGTTACTGTGAATGGTGTTCGCTATCGTGATTATCTCACGTGGTGGCGATGTCAATTGGCCACCAAAATCATGTGATTTGACACCGTTGGACTACTTTCTGTGGGGTTATTTGAAAGAAAAGGTGTACGCCGATAAGCCAGCAACAATTCAAGAGCTAAAGGTTGAGATAATTCGGCACATTAAGGGCATAGAACCTCAATTATGCCTCAGCGTTACGAAAATTTGGACCATCGGATGGAGGTGTGCCGCCGAGGTCGCGGCGGACATTTGGCCGATATTTTGTTCCATACATAATTGAACCACACCATAGTATCATAATAGAAACAAATTACAATAATTTCCAAAATAATTTGTGTTTTATTCAAAATCAACATCGGCCCTTAAAAATTTAACCACCCATTATCTTATATCTCATTTTAGTTGAACTGCCAAAGTGATTAAAAGATTTAATCAGAGAACTAGTAAGAAATGAGAAGGCGCAAATGTTAAAAGAGCTTTTTCATCAACAAAATTTGTAAGTGCGATGGAGAGAATTCACCTCCGAAAAGTACTGAATTTAATTCTACCATACCAATAAAAACCATTTTCACCATATTTTGCTATATTTTGAGCAGAGGGGCTCTTTTGCGGAGGCGAGCGGCTGCATGTGTACAAAAAGAAGATAAATAATAAATCAAAACAAAAACCATAGAAGAAAAATAAGTAAACAAAAAACCGTTCCTGGATCGCGAGGAGAAACTTGAGACGGCAGATGAGTTATGCAACAATTGAGGATAAGAGAAGGGTTGAAAGGAAAAGGGGGAGTCGTCAAAAGAATATTCTTTCGAGTTTTCGGCAATTTTTGTGTCAATTGCCATCAACGCGTGCACATGTACGCAAATGAATTGGTGCGCATTTGAACAAAAGTTCTAGAATATTCTCGAATATTCTAGAAAAATGCCAGCAATTTGTCAGAGTACGTTACCAAAATGCATTATTGTCTGATAATGCGATGTTGAATCTTTTCAATGACCGTCGATGGTTTGTAAAATTGAAGATTTTAGCATTTTTGTGTTCGTCGTAAAAAGGATTGTTGCGGGGAGCATTTGCGTGCGCGGGGAGATGAAATGCTTGCGCTTATGAATGAACATACATACATATTTTGTTTTCGAAAATACTCGCGAGCGCTTATGAACGAATTTTTTGTTGTTGTAGGTATGTACATATGTAAATATGTAGATATGCATGTATGTATGTATATCCAATGTTTCGCTGTGCACTTGCGCTGAAAAATTGCGCATGTGTGAATGAATCTTTTATTGATTCTACTTATATAAGTACATATGTGTAATGAACCATAGTAGATTTTTCATTAAAATATATAATAAGTTGATAGGTGCATATACATATGTATGTATACAAATATGTACATACAATGTGCATGTGTATAACTTCAACCTTGACCTACGGTAAATCTTAATCACATCACAGCGCATCGCAACCGCAGCTGCACTTGTGCCTGTACCAGCGCTAAATATTCTAAAATATCTGAAACTACATACAACGACAAAAAATTCACTCATAAACGCGTGCGCGTATTCTTGAAAAAAAATGGCGTTCATTCATAAGCGCGAGCATTTCATCTCCCCGCGCACGCAAAATTTCCCCTCAACAATATTTTTCGCGACGAACACAAAAATGCTAAAATCTTCAATTTTACAAACCATCGACGGTCATTGAAAAGTTTCAACATCGCAATATCAAACAATAATGCATTTTGGTAACGTACTCTGACAAATTGCTGGCATTTTTCTAGAATATTCGAGAATACTCTAGAACTTTTGTCCAAATGCGCACCAATTCATTTGCGTACATGTGCACGTGTTGATGGCAATTGACACAAAAATTGCCGAAAACTCGAAAGAATATTCTTTTGACGATTCCCCCTTTCCCTTTCAACCCTTCTCTTATCCTCAATTGTTGCATAACTCATCTGCCGTCTCAAGTTTCTCCTCGCGATCCAGGAACGGTTTTTTGTTTACTTATTTTTCTTCTATTGTTTTTGTTTTGATTTATTATTTATCTTCTTTTTGTACACATGCAGCCGCTCGCCTCCGCAAAAGAGCCCCTCGGCTCTAAATATAGCAAAATATGGTGAAAATGGTTTTTATTGGTATGGTAGAATTAAATTCAGTACTTTTCGGAGGTGAATTCTCTCCATCGCACTTACAAATTTTGTTGATGGAAAAGCTCTTTTAACATTTGCGCCTTCTCATTTCTTACAAGTTCTCTGATTTAATGCCTTAAAACCAGAGACCGCATAGGTTTATAATTTTTATAACAAAAATCACGATTTAATAGTTATTTTGTTATATCCATAATTTTTTTTCTTGGACTTTTTATTTCTGCATTCAAGTTTTTTATTTAGCTCGTTGTTTTTAAATTTTAATTTTTCGATCAAAATTATCGTTAATGTAGGCTTTTTATTTAACCAATCATATTTGATCGAAATTTTTATTTTTATTTTTTTAGATAAAAACTAATCGTTATTCTTGGATTTAGAATTGCTCGATCATATTCGATCGATATCTTGTGATGTTTTTTTCAATCATTTAACATATTATTGTCGTCACCGACAAATTTGGCTAACTTTTAATTTTATCGAAAAATTGTAAATACGAGAATAAAGAGTCCACGCGAAGGAGTCAAAGGGTAAACACGTACTACTCTTGTCGTTAAATCATCGATTAATTCGCTTTGAGCTTAACAAACAATAAATGTGTACATAATATATATACGCTTTCTTTTTTCTTTAATTATAAAAACACAAAAATACAAACATTTCAAAACGTGTTAAAAGTTTCAATGATGAAAACGAAATGTCTTCATCTAAAACTCGAAAACGAAACATCGCGGATGTAAATATTTGTGATAATAACGCAAATAATTACAATTACTACACACCTTTGCAAGCGCTGTTAGATGATGAGCGCGAAGACGAGACAATGATTTGAAAAAACAAAAAAAGTTCCACTCCCGCCCATAAAAGTAATTGGCCAAAATATAGACTTTGTAAAAGACATAATCTCTAAGAACAATATCACCGATTTTTGTGAAGAAAACCTCAATCGGTGTTAAAATAATATGTGGGACTGTTGCCGCATTCAACTTAATTAAAATTTTGCTGAAAGATTATGCATGCCAATTCTTCACTCATGATCGAAAAGACGATCGTATGTTCAAAGTTGTGCTTTATGGACTGGAAAACAAGAGTGAAGCAGAGGTCAAAGCAGAATTAAATGCTTAAATTACAAATGTTTGGAGGTCAAAAAAGTCACAAAAAAGTACATAAATTTCACCGACACTTTGTACATTGTATACTTTGAGAATGCTTCTGTACGACTACATGAGTTAAAACAAAATGTTAAGTCACTCTTCCGAATAATCGTACGCTGGGAGTATCAACGTAAAAAAACACAAGATAATGCAATGTAGAAACTGTCAAATGTTCGGACACGGTGAGCGTGGCTGTTACATTTAAACGAAATTTTCGAATTGCGCAGGCAAGCATAAAACCGCAGAATGCACAGACGCAAATAAAGAGGGATGCGCGAACTGCAACAAAGACCACAAATCCACCGACGTTCCTTGCTCAAACAGAGCAATGTACTTGGAAATCAAAGACAAGCTGAATCGATCCCACTCCCGTGCTGCTCCGGCAACTGTGCGTGCTCGTTCGGCAGCGAAGTTCTCTTTCACAGAGAGTAGCTTTCCCACACTAACTGCTGGCCATCAGAATAGACCAGTAAGTGCATTGTGGCCGTCGGTTCTAAATCGCTCGACTCAGCAATAACAAAATAATACTTTGTTCACTGAGCAGGAGATCACCCAATTGACGTTCGATTTAGTAACTAAGTTCAGTTCAATGTTATTGCACAATTAGCTATTAAATATTTGTACTCTTATAAATAATGTCTAGCCCTTATTTAAGTGTGTTATTCTGGTACTGTAGAAGTATTAGGAACAAGTTTACAGAAATGTTCAACTATTTAAATAAGCAGAACATAGACTTGTGTCTGCTCTCAGAAACTTGGCTTAAGAGCTCACACAAATTATTCGATACAAATTATGAGGGTCTTCGGAATGATAGAGAATATTCGACAGGTGGCGGAGTTGCCATTTTAATTCGAAAGGGAATAAAATATTCCGAAATACCAATAATCAAAACTGAATTGGTTGAAAACCTAGGAATAGAGATTAGTGTTAACAATATTAAAACTAAAATACTGAGTATCTATTCTCCTGGCTGCCGCAACTCTAGTGAAAATAAAATCAAATATAAAAGTGATCTTAAAGAGTTGTTTAGCTTAAAAGACAACTTTGTCCTGTGTGGAGATTTTAATAGCAAACATAGGCAGTGGAATTGTGGGGCAACATCCTTCACGAGCTAACAACTTTTTATCCACTTAGTTTAAACAAACTCGTCGCAGTTAATATCACAACCTATTGTCTTAGATAAATTCGACTCGGATCATCTACCTATTTCATTTAATATGACTTGCGGCGGCCAAAACAGTTTACATGAATATTTTGATTATTCTAAAGGAAATTGGAAATTGTTTAAAAATCTGGTGAATTACTCATTCAAAAACCTTGATACTGACGTCGAAAATGTCAACACGAAAACAACCGTCGACGAAATTATCGATTTTTTCTCAAATACAATTCTTGAGTGCAGGAACAAGAGCGTTGCGAAAAAATGTGCTAAAAGTAAAAGTATGAAATTACCAGAAGCAATTCTGGAACTTATAAGGACACGAAATTATTTCAGACGGCAATGGAGCCGCTATAGACAGCTGTGCGTTTATAAAAGTCACCAAAGCTATTCAAGTGCAGTAAGGAAAGAGATATTCCTATATAGAAATAAATTCTGGAATGACAAGCTTGCCATATTGGAGAAAGGTTACAATCCCTTTTGGAACATTTCTAAAACCCTTAGCAAAAAACATAATCCTACACCTTCTCTTGTAGACGATCAAAATACGCTTGTTTTAAGCTGTGATAAAGCTAACGCTTTAGCGAATACGTTCGTTAAAAACCATAAGGTATCTAAAGCCATTGGTATCAGAAACCATGATTCACTAGTGTCGAGAAAAGTTGCAGCGTTTGACTCAATGATCGTAAATACCCCGTTTTGTGAGTATGTTACCGTAGAAAAAGTCGCAGGTCTAATAAAATACACCTACATAAAAAAGTCCGCTGGTCTTGACAATGTTGAAAATATAGTACTTCAACACTTGCCTAAGTACGCGATGCAGTATTTGACATTTATCAACAATTCATGTATAAAACTTCAATACTTTCCGGGTAATTGAAAAGTAGCAAAAGTCGTTCCAATACTCAAACCAAATAGAACTGCAAATCGCGCGGAAAATTATAGGCCTATTAGTCTGCTGAGCAACCTATCTAAAATACTTGAAAAAATCTTGAAGCAACAATTATGGGCACACATTGACGGTAAAAATTTACTTCCGAATGAGCAATTCGGGTTCAGACAGGGGCACAGTACAACCCATCAAGTAAAACGAATTAGTAGCTTTGTCCGGAACGAAATGCAGAATAAAAAATCAACCGCAATGGTTTTTCTGGATGCAGAGAAAGATTTCGATACGGTGTGGCACAATGGCTTAATTTTTAAGCTAATCGAATATAAATTCCCATCATATTTAATCAAGATAATTAAAAGCTTTCTCACAGATAGGCCTTTTCGTGTGCATGTGAATAAAATATGCTCTGAACAGAAGTATGTAACAGCAGGGGTGCCTCAGGGGTCTGTAATTGGGCCACTACTGTATGTTCGGTATTGCGTTGATTTCCCCATGTCCAGAAAGTGTCGTTATGCTTTCTATGCCGATGATACTGCAATTTTTTCTTCGCACGAGACAAGTCAAAATATAATGGCAAACCTGCAAGACGCATTGAAGGAAGCGACGCAGTATTGTGAAAAGTGGAAAATAAAGTTAAATGCAGATAAGACTAAAGCCATATTTTTTACCCGGAAAAGAAGCCAATGTATTTTGCCAACAACAAATCTTATGATCCACAATCATCCTGTAAACTGGGAAAATAATGTAAAATACTTAGGCATTTACTTAGATAAAAAACTAATTTTCCGTGAGCATTTTCAGCAAGTAAAAAATAAGGTTAATGTCGCAATTCAGATGTTATATCCCTTAATTAACAGGAGGTCAGCTTTGTGTTTAGGAAACAAAATATTAATCATTAAGGTAATATTCCAGGCAATTATATTGTATGGTTGTTCAGTTTGGGGCAACTGCGCCAAAACACATATTAAATCCCTCCAAATATGTCAAAACAAGATCCTTAGAATGATGCTAAACCGACCTTGGGACTATTCGACAGCAAAGCTCCACGCGGAAACAAAAATTGATTACGTTGCCGAAAGAATCAAAAAAGTAAGCACCAAATTCGAAATTAGTTGTGTTATGTCTGACAATGACTTAATAAACCAACTTTGTGTTTAAATTATCAACATAAGTAAATCTCTTATAAATGTATACATGTACGTATGTTTTATATGTATGTATGTATGAACAAATGCATTTATGTATATATTTATTTATTTTTATTTATATTTTCAAATCGAAGATTTTTTCGTAGTTTTTCTTTGAATCGAACCACATTGCACTGTATTTTTCCCATGAAAACTCTTCTCACAAAAATCATTTGCCGTTCGAAGCCGGCGTAAAACTGTAGGCCCCTCAATTTGTGTTACAATATGAAGGCACACACCACAAATTGAAACAAACATGAAGCTATGGCTTAAGTGCCAAATTATTAGCATTATTTATTCACTTATATTTATTGGAAGGGCATTTGGGTCGATTTGTTCCTCTTATACAATTACATCCCGGCCTGTCATTATATTGGTTTTTGCAGTGTCATAAACTGTGTCAGAATAGCATAACAATATATATACATTAATAGCCCTTTTGCCCCTTTTCAATCGGTTCATTTCATAGTATGGTGAAATAAGCTAAAATATTTAATTGGCATATCCGGTGAAAGTATGTAACTTCTTTGTAATCTAAAAAGATTGTGTTTGAGGGTGTTTTATTTTAGATGTGTGGTTTTCAATGAGGCAACAAACAACGTCTGCAAATCGTGGAAGATTATTACGTTAATAAACAAATTTGTCACATTTGGAATATTTATAATCTACAAGCCTGATATGCCGTTACATCCTCAGAAAATCACTGTTTGGTGTAATCGACGGGCAGAGGGAGTCATTGGTCCATATTACTTTAAATAACAAGCCGTACATAAGATTACAGTCAATGGGGAACGCTATAAAGCCATGATTAATGACTTTTTCGTGCCTGAATTGGAGGATGCTGATGTGGGCGACCTTTGGTTACAACAAGACGGCGCTACATGCCATACAGCCAACGAAACAATATATTTATTGAAGGTAACTTTTGGTGAGCGCATTGACTCGTGTCGTGGACCTGTGATGGTCTCCAAGATCGGGCGACTTAACACCGCTGGACTATTGTGTAAGGTTATGTGCAGCCGCTTGTCTGCGCAGACAAGCCCGAGGCGATTGACGCCTTGGAAAAGAATTTTCTTCGCTTTATTGCAGACATAGTACATAAACCTAAATTCTTGGTCATAACATTAAATTATATGCACTTTATTTCTTCTTGAAAATCACATTTCTAAAGAAAACACCATTTATAACGGTAATTTTCAACAACTCAAAATATTCTATATTTTACTATCTCATGTCGCGAATTCTTTCAAATTTGGTTTAAAGAATTTTATTGTGGAGAGAAATATTTAACGAATTAAAATTTAGGAAAATAAGTGTGGTACGCTAAAATCATACTAATTTCCTTCTGTTTTTACTTAAATCAATATACGTTGTTTAAGGTTTCATAATGATGTAATACTAGCATACCCAGCTTGCTTTGACTCTTTTGTTAGATATTGAATAGTGCTTTTGGAATTATATATTATACCTTGATCTAAAGAAAATATTTATGTATCGAAATCATATATCTACGTCAAATAGCTGGGAACATATGGTGAATAGAAGTTTCGTCTTAAACTGTGACGTAAATCAGCCTGTTTTTTTTCTGTAACATGAGGGCGTGGAACCGCCCACTTTTCCCAATTTATATATACCTTACGTAAAAATCGGGCCAGTTATTAGGACGTCTATAAGGACTCAAATTCATTTTTATACATAGGAGTAACTTTGAAATAAAAACATCCACCGTGTATTTAGAGTTCGGTTGAATCCGAACTTAGTTTCTTCCATACTTTTTATATTCGAACGTAGTGGTGCACAGGTTGCACCCGAACTTAGACTCTTTCTTATTTGTTATTAATTGACTAACTGATTAAAGATTTGTAACTAGACTTGGAACGTACAACGCACCTGTTACTGGAACAGCGAATTCGACACTGTTCATCACAGTTGTTAGATCTAATTCACGGAAGCATTCCACAGCAATCTTCAATTTGTCAGCAATAAGTACATACTTATATTCTCGACTTACCCTTGGTTGGATGTATTCTTCAGCCGGCGCTTAATTGCTGTCTATGCATGCTGGCTCCGGAATATATGTACCAATCGTCACTGAGAAATACTACGCTAAGCGCATTGGTTCTTTGTTTCTCCAGTGTAAATCTGCACTGAGAATTAAAATTTCAATATTTGGAACATTTAATATTGGACTTTATCAGGGGCGGATTAGGAATGTGGGGACCCTTTTTAGAGGTCATAATTATATAATTATCATTTGACTTCAACATGGTGGTTAATTAATTATATAATTTTTCTTATTTCATTATATTAGTAATGTCTCATTTCAATATAGCAATATAGTACTCAATGATATGACGTGCACGCAGTGTATAGCTCTATCGCCGTGCTCCCATTTTCACATTCACATATTTCTCTGTGAATTCGGTTTCACATATTTGATGCTCCTATTTTCACATTCACATACATTTGTTTGATTTTAATTTGGTGCCCTTGAAATGAGAAGTAAATGACAGAAGGCGTTTAAATGTGTAGTTATTTTCGACTGTGATATTAAAAAAAATATCCTTTGATATGTTTAGATGCCTTTTGTTTCAATATAAGTATTTATAAAATTATTTGTTGATGATACCTCAAAACGCTAACATTACCCAAACCGAAAGACGAATTTCAACAACAGCTGTTAATGAATTGCTACAACGATATTTGATATGGGAAATTTAAAATTAAGTTACTATCAAAAGTAATGATAGCTTTATTATTGCTTTGGAGAGTGTGGAGTTTCAAATTTTCTCTTCAGGAAAAGCCTCCCTTTTTTCTGGAAGTTTGTTACTGCACTTATCAACTACTCTTATAACATAGGATATTTTTCGAAGGAGCGGAAGACAGCAAAAGTTATACCTGTACTGAAACCAAATGCCGATCCTAAGTCTATTTATAACTATCACCCTATATCTATTTTCTCTAACGCTAGCACACTATTTGAACAGTTCCTACGGGAAAAAATAAAACTACACATTAATGAAAATAATGTTTTGAAAGACTATGAGTTTGGCTTCCGACCACATCACTCCACAAGTCACGCTTTGACAGTAGTTTCTGAATTTGTGTGTACAAAGCTAAGTCGACGTCAGGCAAGTATTTTAGTTAGTCTTGACCTTGAAAAGGCATGCGACACCGCTTGGATAGGGGGTATTATTATTATTATTATTATTTATTGTAAAGGTTAATACAATTGAGCCTTAACAATTTAATTTATCTTTAACAACTTTGGCCATCAAGCTTTATGTATTACTAGTGTACTTACATTTAGGTAATAATATAAAAAATACGAAAGCAAATGTACTATATACACACTTCATACTTCAAAGTAGATGTTTGCTTTACACAGGAATCTTGCAACATTCTTAACGTTTGAATAATTAACATTTCTAAGGGCCTCCCTAGCATTTCCTTTAAATATATCTTGGCGAGCGTCATTGAATTCTGGACATGTTTCTATTATGCGGTTGATGGTAAGGACACATGTTTCGTTGTTGTAGAAAGGACAAGAAGGTGGGTTGGTATTTTCGAGTAAATATTTATGTGTTATTCGGGAGTGGCCGAGACGGAGTCGTGTAAATACCAGATTGTGTCTTCTAGGTAAATTTTCCGGGAAGATAGGTGCTTGTCCTGTCAGGTTTAAGGTTTTGTAATGGTGCGAGTATTCATTCCAGTTTTGGTTGATTTTTTGGATGTAGTTCTTGTATGCGAGGCGCTTTATATCTTTTTTGCTTAGGGTGTCTATGAGTTGAAGAGGTGATCTTGTTGCCAATTTAGCTGCGTAATCTGCCAGGTGATTTCCTTGTATACCGACATGACTGGGTACCCATAAAAGTTTAATTATGTTGGGATTCGATATGAGTATGTCTCTTATTTGACATATAGTTTGGTCCCTGTAGTTGATGTCCTTAATAGCGTTAAGGGTGGATAGGGAGTCAGAGCAAATAATGTATTTTTGTCGTCTATTTTTTGCATTCTGACAGGCGTAAAGTATTGCCATTGCTTCAGCAGTAAATATTGAAGCAGATGCAGGTAAGATGGCTGTTGTTATTGTGGAGTTTCCTTCTATAATGCTGAAGGCTACGGTGTGTTGGCATTTTGACCCGTCGGTGTATATTCGGCGCCAGCTGGCGTGTTTGTTACAGATGTCCAGAAACTCCTGTAGGTAGATGTCGGGTGCGGTATCTTCTATTTGTATCTGGAGAGCGATAGCATAACGGAGCTGCTTTGCAGTAGCCAAGGAGGAGCTCGGATTCTGTAGGGTTTGGTAGTTTTGATGGATATGTTCATTTCTTTGGCTGAATCCATAATCCGGTAGTCCAGCTTCGGTCAAGATGTTGATTATGGGTGTTGTGCGGAATGCGCCTATTGATAGTCGAGCTGCCGAATGATATATTGATTTTATTTTGGAAAGATTTTTTTGAGAAGTTGATCCGAATATAGGGAGGCCGTAGTCAATTTTTGCTAATATTGTTGCTTTAACTATTCTTATAAATGTATTTGTGTTGCTTTCTAGTTTTGGGTTACTAAGGCATTTGATGACATTAAGTCTATTTTGTAAGGATTTACATAGATATTTTATGTGGTCATTCCAGTTGTATTTATTATTAAATATTATACCTAATATTTTTAAATTATTTACATTTGTTATGGCCTGGCCGTTAATGCTTAAATCTATATTATTACATTTTAGTTTTTTGCAAATATGTAAATGCTTTGACTTCGGAAAAGATATTTTTGTGCCGCTAGTTTCACACCAATTTATAATGTTTTCGAGGAGAATACTGATTTTCTCAGAAAATTCGTTGCAGTTAGAGAAGTTTGTTGAGGGTATTATATACAAAATGTATAGGAAATTCCACTTCAATAAAAATCTATATAGAATGCTTTACAGTTAGCTAAAACGTTATTCGTTTTATGTTGCGAACGGCGATGATAACTCTATAATAAGTAATATAAGTGCAGACCTACCTCAAGGTTCTCTGCTTGAACCTGTATTGTTCAACATTTGCCTAGCTGATTTCCCAGACCCGCCTAGCCAAACGTTTCCAGGGGCCAGCGACGTACTAGTGCTTATATATGCAGATGATATTCTTGTGGTCGCTTTTCAGGCACGCATGAACAAAGCTAATGAGAAAATAAACATATACCTAAAATAGTTGAGCGAATATTTCATAACTGGAAATTGAAAGTTGATTTTCATAAAAGCGAATGTACGGTTATAAAAGGAATACGAAAAAATTTGTTTCCGAATGCGAGAAAATTTTTACCCCAAATAAAAATTGACGATAATGTCATAAGAGCTCAGAATCAAGTAAAATATTTTGGATTAATTTTGGATGAAGGATTCACTTTTAAAAAACATTTGGATTACACTCTAGCAAAAGCAAAAAAGATGTTCTTTAGTTACGCGAACTTGATAAGGATATCGTACAGACTAAATTCTTATACAAAGCTAAATATATATAAACAAATAATAAGACCCATCATATCGTACGCTCATGTCATTAAGCCAAATGGAGAGGCTACGCATATTTGAAAGATATATGATCGGCAACCATACTGGACCGGTACTTTAAAGAAAATATTCTCTAATGGACATTTTTATAATACATGTAAAATTACCCGAATTGCCTATTTCTTAACAAAGTCATCAGAACGATTTATAAATAGAATGCAGTTTATCGACAATGGCCTCATAAAAGAATATTTATTAAACGAAACTCTGATATTGCTACCTCTCACCGAAAAATATATATCCCCTTTGTATCTAAAAATTTTAAAGGAAAATAATATAATATATAACAACAATAAAAATTATTACTACCATAAGCGTTACAATACCTATGATGTAAACCAGCAAAATATAACACTGAGCAATTCGTGGAGAACAAGCCTATTTAAACTCAACAACCATGGATATATTTAATAATTTGTTTTTTACTTTTACCTACATGAGATTATTCCTTTTTTAGCCCCTTTTTGGAAACGTAAACTTTAAATTTCCATGTACCTAATGTAGTGCTGTATATATTTAAAGATATTGTATTGTATACGTAATTAATATATAAATTTTTAAACTCCTATATTAAAACTGGGGTATGTTAGTGTAACACTATTTAGCTTAAATAATATTAAAAAAAAATTTAAGTGTAAGTTTAGGCAAATCAATTTTGACTTTGATTTTGATTTTTGAGTCGCTCTTCCACCATACATGTTCGGAGTCAATTTTTCATCAATTTCATCTTGGAGAAGGATCTTTCACTTGCGCAATTCGTTGCCATTACAAACAGTTACGAAATCTATCCCTCACTGAAAGTTGCACAGCCGATGCCTGAGAACCAAGATAATGGAAGCAAACGTTGATTGATTTTACGCGGGCAGATTTATAGACGCTGATCTCAGAGAATTCTCTTCATACATATTTGCTTACAAAAAACATTTAATGTAAAAGTAAATTCCAAAAAAAAATGTTTGGTATATATATTTTTACGCATATAAATAAACTCATATATGTATGTATATATATTAGAGTGGCCCTTATTTGTATGGAAAAAAAAATTGTCAAATTTTTAAGGTCTTACCCCCTGAAATGGTTATATATAAGGAGCAAATAATCCTCACAAAATTTTGACTTAATCGACCAAAGTTAACCCGTGCCACAAACGTGTTGAAATAATGAACCAAGCCATTTACCACTCTTGGGTGCTGATATGAAGGTGATTCAACAGACATATACATATGTTTACATATTACAGAAATTAGATCCTCTCAACTTTTCATTTGTTTAACAACAAATAACTCATGTACATATAGGTAAAAAAATTTATAAAATAATTAGCTTAAATCCTGCTGAAGCTTCATTGAAAGCGTTTGTTTTTGATAATTTAAATACTTTTTTCTGTAATCCGACACAACTAGTATGATAAACTGTTTCTGATCTTCATCCGTGCTCAACTAGGAGTTTTACTCTTCGATCAACCGTACACCTCTCTCAGCTGTGTAATTTACAACCTTAATTTTTTTAGCAATTTTTTTCGCCTCTCTATACTCTTTATTCGACTCCCATCCGAAGGCTGATTCATTTAAAAAAGAGGCACTTATACCAAATCGATAAAAAAATAATTTTGTTGCTGGACAAGTAAACTGATGCAGTCCTTTGTTTATAACGTCTGTTACATCCGAACGTGTTATCTCTACTCTTTTAGGTGGCCGCATTTCTTCTTCCGGTTCAACTACATTATTTATGTTTGTTCGCATCTTCTCCTTCGTTTCAAAGTCAATTTCATCATCAAATAAGGAAAATGCCATTGCTTCAGGACTTAGATACCATAGATGATTAAGCAATTTACCTAAAGCTGTACCCGATAATTTTTCATCTACATTTCTAAATTCATGCAAATCCATAATAAGCTTAAAGTCAGTCTGTGGCGCTTTCGTAGAAAGTTGACATAAAAACCAATACTCCACATAAATTTTTACTATGAAGATGCAACGGTCACGTAACGCTGAAGAAGTAGAAGCATTCATCTTAAATTCAGTTCCAAATAGATATATGTATTTTTAAAGTATAAATGGCTTTGGACATCCACCGAGCGTAATGCATTGCTCCTGGGTATTTAAAGCTTATATTTTTCCTTGGAAATTCGCCCAAGAAAATCAAACAAAGTACAGAAAATTCTTCATAATCGTTTCGAGTAAAATTGTGTAAGGATCTCAAAAACTCCACTATCGTGCATTTATCCACATTGAAAATATCAGATATTTGTTTTTCTTCAACTCCAGGTAAGAATTTGCTTTTGTCAATATTTGGCCAGGCATCTTGAAATCTTTTAAACAATGGAACATTGGGACCAGACGATCCGGGAAGTTTACACTCAAAAGCTGCTTTTGACAATATTTCACTTATATGATGTCTACAGAGCAGGTAAAGAAGTTGTCTTTCTAGAAGGCCTTCTAGAAGAACGCACGCTCTATTTAGTGCACCAATGTTGACCGCAGTTGTGTCGAAACAACAAGCTTTTACAGAACTATCAAAACCCCAGTCAGACAAGGCGTGAAAGACAGCTTCTGCTTGCATTTTCCCAGTACCATTTTCAAGAGACGGCACATGTAGAATTTGTTCTATATCCCCATTAGTTATAATAATCGGAAGTCTATCAACTGTTTCACGACCCATTAATCCAGGTAAAAGCTTTCCATCCCAGTGAACTACTGCCGCATTCAGATCAATGTTATTGAACATCTTTTTTATTTTTTCAGTTTTTTTCTTTCGAAGTGCCCGCCGGCAGCTTTGAAGGGATGTTCTATTTAACACCAAAGTATTCAAATCATGGCCCAACGCATCAGCAATAGCGGAAATTAAGTGCATTGCTTCTCGATCACTTATTTTACACTTGTCTAGGGCACAAATCACATGTTCATTGATCACCTGCTTTCTGCCGCGTCTTCTTTGTGGAACATATCCCTCAATTTTGCTATCTAATGGTTTTCTGACACAAATGGTTGCCTCACTTTCGATTGTATCATAAAGGTCAACTTCTTCAGCTAAAAAATTGTATTGCGTCATAATCACAATAAGACTTATTTGTCACGGAAAGCCGATACAACTTACCTGACTCCTCCAATATTTCATTCCACCTCTCATTATTTTCAATAACTTCAGCTTGCTCTTGCCTTCCTAGTTCATGGTCAATTCCGTGTATGTAACGTGGACGTCCCTTTTCCCTCTGTTTTTTTTTTAAACTCAATGTCCTCTTTATTTTTCATTGAATTTAACGCATTTTTCGAAGCGATGTCAAAAAGATCGTCAAGTTCACTAACAAACTTAGATTCCTTCTCTTTTTGCATCACGGACTTTTTTTCTGGAGGCTTGAAAGAAAATTTTTGGATATTCCTCCATTCATCATACAACAGTTTCAATTTTGGAATACAATTATATTCACTTTGAGTAGGTATACTTGCTTTTTCCCAAAACAGCAAAGCTTCTCGTATCGCTAACCTCGCACTGTCTTGCCATTCAGATTTTACAATTAAGTTAAAAAATAATACTTTCAGTACTTGTCTTTTTGATGGTAATTTGCTACCAATAATTTGGGAAGAAAATGTTCCGAATCTTTGCGCAAATTTCTTCGTGAAGATTTAACAAAAGCCATTTTATCTTTCAACTCGCGCGCTTTAAGTCTCACAACAACGCGTACTCAACAACGACTGAAAGATAATTTCTTATCCTAACGGTTCCAAAAATTTGTTAGCTTGTAAAGCTCCCACGCAACACATCAAAATCTGACTGATGCAACCATAGCAACAGGTATACATATGTGTGAGTGTGTCGGCGTTTGTTTTGCATGCAGTGTTACCATTTTGGTAGAAATCTGCCAATATTGGTAAAAAAAATGTAATTTTGTAGAAAGATCAGATATTTCCATTTGGTAGATTTTTTGTAATTTTACAAAAAGAATATTACAATAAGTTTATACGACATGGATTAAAAAAAAAGCTGTTTTCTTGAATTAACCCATTAATGCCCAGCATCAAATCTGCCGGCAGGAATATCTTTTTACACAGTTAATTAATTTTTGGTTAAATAATAAATTAAACACAAAAAAATATATTTTTTTCCAATTTCCAGCAAATGGGTGTTCCCACAAGGGGTTCAGGGGCATTTTCAGTCTGAAACTGATTAACTCGCTTGCGTTCTAAGCAGTATAAGTACAATGGGCGTTAATAGGTTAACTGATATATAGATACGGCTAGATTTTTTTCAAATTTGAAAGTTTTTTTTACATGAATGGTAGATCTTTTTTCTTTACTGGCACCCCTGTTTGCATGCACAACAGCGAAACGTTTGCGTGACTAGCCAAAGCAGCACTTACTGGAAGTGATGCTGGCAATGCTCGAACTTCGGGCCGTTTGTGGCACGGGTTAGAGTTGTTCAATCGGGTGGAAATTTTTAGGGAACTCTTTTTTTTATCACATACAACCATTTCAGGGGGTAAGACCTAGACATTTCCGATTTCGCAAAATAAAGGCCACTCTAATATATATATATATATATATATAAATCTCTGCTTAGCTTATCTTCTGTGTTCCTAAACACGAACTCTAAGCCCAAAAATCGAATGCAAAAATATCTGGAATATCCCTACAAGCAATAGCAGCATTGCATGAAATTAATAAGCAGCAAAAGACAAATAACACACCACAAGCTAAATAGGAAAAAATATCGCGGCCACATTTCAATATTAGATTGCTAACTCGAAAGAAATAGCAGTAGCCCTTTGCACATTCATGTATATATCGCACACTAATGCCTGGTTTTCATTAGGTCAAAATGACTGACACCAAAACATTGCGTTTTCATGACATTTCGTAAACTGACAAAACGCCGATATGTCAGTGCATGTCAAAGACTGTAGTAAATTTTTGGTGTCAGTTCACTGACATTCCGTTTTCATTAATGGTGTGAAATGTGAAGTGACATTTTTGACAGCTGATCACACCGGAGATGAATATTTGCGAATATAATTTGAACGTGAAGCAATGCGTAAAAATAAACAAATTATAAAAGCTACTGCAGTATTTTTTGCACTAAACGCGTGGAAAAAGAAGAGGAACCAACAGAGAAAGCGAAAACAATGGTGGATAAGGCCAGGCCTGAGGGATTGATCCACCTGTGGTTTTTATGCCACACTGCGTTCCAGACTAGTATTGCAGGATCCAAAGTGGCTTAAGAATTTTCTGAGGATGAGTCTGGAAGGTTTTGATTTTCTTGTGGAGCGCCTTACCCCATATATTTGCAAACAAATAACAAGATTCCGGGAACCGATTTCGGCCGGCGAAAGATTAGCAGTAACTTTACGTTACTTGGCAACAGGCGATAGCTTCTCCAGCCTGATGACCGTTTTCCTAATGGGGAAAACCACCATTTGCAATGTAATTCATGAGACATGTGGAGCTATTTTCGAAGCTTTAAAAGACGAATTTTTAAACGCGAGTATTCCTTAATCAGTTACAAAAAGCAAAAAAAAATATATGTAAATATGTATGTCTGTAATTTTCCATCAAGGTTCCGAGCACTAATGAAGAATGGACAAAGGTTGCTGAACGCTTTGATCAGCGATGGAATTTTCCTAATTGTTGTGGGGCATTGGATGAGAAGCACATAGCAATTCAGGTACCTGCAAACAGTGGTTCAGAGTATTTTAATTATAAAAAATACAATAGCATTGTTCTAATGGGTCTGGTGGACGCCGACTACCAATTTTTGTTTGTAGAAGTTGAAGCGTATGGTCGTGAGTCGGACGGAGGCGTTTTTGCGAGGTAAAACTTCTTTAAAACATCAGAATTTGATATTAATTTTTTGTTTTTTCAAAATATCAGCTGTCCCCTTTCAACTGCTCTTGCTGACAATACGATTAATTTTCCGCCACCGAGGGCATTTCAATATGAGATGAAATGCCATTTGCTATCGTAGCTGACGACGCGTTTCCTTTGAAAACATATTTACTGAAACCATTCAGCTATCGCGAACAAGTGATGTCGCACAAAATATTCAACTAACGACTATCACGAGCAAGAAATTTAGTTGCAAATGTTTTCGGCATATGTGCATCGCGGTTCCGAATCCTGAGAAGGCCAATGGACGTGAAACCAGAACATGCAAAAACTATTGTCCTCGCGATTTGTGTCCTACACAATTACCTGTTAACACGCAATTCAGTATATTTGCGAAGATCTGACGTCGACGATGATGCAAGTGGCGTTGCTGTACGAGGTAGTTGGCGAACGGAGTTGGGGGAAAACGGAATGCTTACTTCAATTCGATCAGTCAATGTTTTAGGTAGACCAACCGATAACGCGGTAAATGTGCGTAATGCTTTTATGGAGTACTTCATGACACCCCACGGTGAAGTTGCATGACATTACAATAGAACGATATTGCATAATTCCTTTTTATAGTTTACACATCGTCAGCAAAAAATAAATATTAAAATCCAACGCAAATCTTTACAGGCTTCGAACTTGCATTTTTATTTATTTAAATTAAAATTGAATTATTGCGTTGCATAAGCACATTAAAGTGTATATAATAAAGAAATCATAAGCACTAAATAAATATAAAAAAATAATGCACATTGTATTTCATTGGTTTGTTTTATGCATACAAATTTAGATTGGGTATTATGTTGAGCTATAAAACAAAATAAGATATAATCAAACTAAAATGTTATGAATACAGTTCTGTTACTGCTCTTACCGAGCAAATGTCTCCTGATAATTGAACACCAGTTTGTACATGTCCGCCTTGAAATCTTTTGCTAGTTGGGGGCATTCTGCTGTGCATTCACGGCCGTTTGATGCTATAAAGTTTCCCAAATCGTTCCAAGCATCACTTTTTGCAGCCGACATGGTCTCCAATGCACGTTCAACCACCTCAGAAAAGCCATCATCGTCTTTTTGAACGCGACGTCGCGACGCGTCGTACTGTGGATGGCGTTTGCTGCGAATCATCAGGCTGCACATTTATTTCTGGTGAACCAGGTGAGGTCAGCGGCGTTGCGCATATCTACAATGTCAACGACAAACATGTTAACCGCTAATAATTCGTAAACTTTTTCACAAATATACATACATTTTCTAAATTTGAAATTTGAGAAAATTAAACAATGGATTCATTGCAGGTGCTTTTCCAGCACTTTTAGTGCACTTTTTCTGTTGAATGCCGCCTAATATTAATTGCCACTGAACCTCTCGCAAATTCCGGTGTCTATATTCAGGGGATAGAAAACTCCACGTACCTTCCCTTGCTTCAACATCTTGCACCAACCTCTCCGTTTGCTCAGTGGTCCACTTCTCCTTCAATTTTCGCACCCGCTTCTTTGATCCGCTGGTGCTAGAGCTTGGGGGTATGAAATCGGGGGAATCATTGTAGTCCATTACTTCATCCATATTTGAAAGCTGAAAAGCACGTTGCAAGCAATTATTAAATGAGATATTGCAAAAATATTACAAATTACCTTTGGTTTACGAATTCAAGCAGAAGAAAACAGCTGTGCGCCCGGCAAATGAAAACAAATTGCCAACATGCTAGCAAATTAATTTTGGATGTCAACTTACCTGACTCCTCCAATATTTCATTCCACCTCTCATTATTTTCAATAACTTCAGCTTGCTCTTGCCTTCCTAGTTCATGGTCAATTCCGTGTATGTAACGTGGACGTCCCTTTTCCCTCTGTTTTTTTTTAAAACTCAATGTCCTCTTTATTTTTCATTGAATCTAACGCATTTTTCGAAGCGATGTCAAAAAGATCGTCAAGTTCACTAACAAACTTAGATTCCTTCTCTTTTTGCATCACGGACTTTTTTTCTGGAGGCCTGAAAGAAAATTTTTGGATATTCCTCCATTCATCATACAACAGTTTCAATTTTGGAATACAATTATATTCACTTTGAGTAGGTATACTTGCTTTTTCCCAAAACAGCAAAGCTTCTCGTATCGCTAACCTCGCACTGTCTTGCCATTCAGATTTTACAATTAAGTTAAAAAATAATACTTTCAGTACTTGTCTTTTTGATGGTAATTTGCTACCAATAATTTGGGAAGAAAATGTTCCGAATCTTTGCGCAAATTTCTTCGTGAAGATTTAACAAAAGCCATTTTATCTTTCAACTCGCGCACTTTAAGTCTCACAACAACGCGTACTCAACAACGACTGAAAGATAATTTCTTATCCTAACGGTTCCAAAAATTTGTTAGCTTGTAAAGCTCCCACGCAACACATCAAAATCTGACTGATGCAACCATAGCAACAGGTATACATATGTGTGAGTGTGTCGGCGTTTGTTTTGCATGCAGTGTTACCATTTTGGTAGAAATCTGCCAATATTGGTAAAAAAAATGTAATTTTGTAGAAAGATCAGATATTTCCATTTGGTAGATTTTTTGTAATTTTACAAAAAGAATATTACAATAAGTTTATACGACATGGATTAAAAAAAAGCTGTTTTCTTGAATTAACCCATTAATGCCCAGCATCAAATCTGCCGGCAGGAATACCTTTTTACACAGTTAATTAATTTTTGGTTAAATAATAAATTAAACACAAAAAAATATATTTTTTTCCAATTTCCAGCAAATGGGTGTTCCCACAAGGGGTTCAGGGGCATTTTCAGTCTGAAACTGATTAACTCGCTTGCGTTCTAAGCAGTATAAGTACAATGGGCGTTAATAGGTTAACTGATATATAGATACGGCTAGATTTTTTTCAAATTTGAAAGTTTTTTTTACATGAATGGTAGATCTTTTTTCTTTACTGGCACCCCTGTTTGCATGCACAACAGCGAAACGTTTGCGTGACTAGCCAAAGCAGCACTTACTGGAAGTGATGCTGGCAATGCTCGAACTTCGGGCCGTTTGTGGCACGGGTTAGAGTTGTTCAATCGGGTGGAAATTTTTAGGGAACTCTTTTTTTTATCACATACAACCATTTCAGGGGGTAAGACCTAGACATTTCCGATTTCGCAAAATAAAGGCCACTCTAATATATATATATATATATATATAAATCTCTGCTTAGCTTATCTTCTGTGTTCCTAAACACGAACTCTAAGCCCAAAAATCGAATGCAAAAATATCTGGAATATCCCTACAAGCAATAGCAGCATTGCATGAAATTAATAAGCAGCAAAAGACAAATAACACACCACAAGCTAAATAGGAAAAAATATCGCGGCCACATTTCAATATTAGATTGCTAACTCGAAAGAAATAGCAGTAGCCCTTTGCACATTCATGTATATATCGCACACTAATGCCTGGTTTTCATTAGGTCAAAATGACTGACACCAAAACATTGCGTTTTCATGACATTTCGTAAACTGACAAAACGCCGATATGTCAGTGCATGTCAAAGACTGTAGTAAATTTTTGGTGTCAGTTCACTGACATTCCGTTTTCATTAATGGTGTGAAATGTGAAGTGACATTTTTGACAGCTGATCACACCGGAGATGAATATTTGCGAATATAATTTGAACGTGAAGCAATGCGTAAAAATAAACAAATTATAAAAGCTACTGCAGTATTTTTTGCACTAAACGCGTGGAAAAAGAAGAGGAACCAACAGAGAAAGCGAAAACAATGGTGGATAAGGCCAGGCCTGAGGGATTGATCCACCTGTGGTTTTTATGCCACACTGCGTTCCAGACTAGTATTGCAGGATCCAAAGTGGCTTAAGAATTTTCTGAGGATGAGTCTGGAAGGTTTTGATTTTCTTGTGGAGCGCCTTACCCCATATATTTGCAAACAAATAACAAGATTCCGGGAACCGATTTCGGCCGGCGAAAGATTAGCAGTAACTTTACGTTACTTGGCAACAGGCGATAGCTTCTCCAGCCTGATGACCGTTTTCCTAATGGGGAAAACCACCATTTGCAATGTAATTCATGAGACATGTGGAGCTATTTTCGAAGCTTTAAAAGACGAATTTTTAAACGCGAGTATTCCTTAATCAGTTACAAAAAGATACAAAAGATCAGATATTTCCATTTGGTAGATTTTTTGTAATTTTACAAAAAGAATATTACAATAAGTTTATACGACATGGATTAAAAAAAAAGCTGTTTTCTTGAATTAACCCATTAATGCCCAGCATCAAATCTGCCGGCAGGAATACCTTTTTACACAGTTAATTAATTTTTGGTTAAATAATAAATTAAACACAAAAAAATATATTTTTTTCCAATTTCCAGCAAATGGGTGTTCCCACAAGGGGTTCAGGGGCATTTTCAGTCTGAAACTGATTAACTCGCTTGCGTTCTAAGCAGTATAAGTACAATGGGCGTTAATAGGTTAACTGATATATAGATACGGCTAGATTTTTTTCAAATTTGAAAGTTTTTTTTACATGAATGGTAGATCTTTTTTCTTTACTGGCACCCCTGTTTGCATGCACAACAGCGAAACGTTTGCGTGACTAGCCAAAGCAGCACTTACTGGAAGTGATGCTGGCAATGCTCGAACTTCGGGCCGTTTGTGGCACGGGTTAGAGTTGTTCAATCGGGTGGAAATTTTTAGGGAACTCTTTTTTTTATCACATACAACCATTTCAGGGGGTAAGACCTAGACATTTCCGATTTCGCAAAATAAAGGCCACTCTAATATATATATATATATATATATAAATCTCTGCTTAGCTTATCTTCTGTGTTCCTAAACACGAACTCTAAGCCCAAAAATCGAATGCAAAAATATCTGGAATATCCCTACAAGCAATAGCAGCATTGCATGAAATTAATAAGCAGCAAAAGACAAATAACACACCACAAGCTAAATAGGAAAAAATATCGCGGCCACATTTCAATATTAGATTGCTAACTCGAAAGAAATAGCAGTAGCCCTTTGCACATTCATGTATATATCGCACACTAATGCCTGGTTTTCATTAGGTCAAAATGACTGACACCAAAACATTGCGTTTTCATGACATTTCGTAAACTGACAAAACGCCGATATGTCAGTGCATGTCAAAGACTGTAGTAAATTTTTGGTGTCAGTTCACTGACATTCCGTTTTCATTAATGGTGTGAAATGTGAAGTGACATTTTTGACAGCTGATCACACCGGAGATGAATATTTGCGAATATAATTTGAACGTGAAGCAATGCGTAAAAATAAACAAATTATAAAAGCTACTGCAGTATTTTTTGCACTAAACGCGTGGAAAAAGAAGAGGAACCAACAGAGAAAGCGAAAACAATGGTGGATAAGGCCAGGCCTGAGGGATTGATCCACCTGTGGTTTTTATGCCACACTGCGTTCCAGACTAGTATTGCAGGATCCAAAGTGGCTTAAGAATTTTCTGAGGATGAGTCTGGAAGGTTTTGATTTTCTTGTGGAGCGCCTTACCCCATATATTTGCAAACAAATAACAAGATTCCGGGAACCGATTTCGGCCGGCGAAAGATTAGCAGTAACTTTACGTTACTTGGCAACAGGCGATAGCTTCTCCAGCCTGATGACCGTTTTCCTAATGGGGAAAACCACCATTTGCAATGTAATTCATGAGACATGTGGAGCTATTTTCGAAGCTTTAAAAGACGAATTTTTAAACGCGAGTATTCCTTAATCAGTTACAAAAAGCAAAAAAAAATATATGTAAATATGTATGTCTGTAATTTTCCATCAAGGTTCCGAGCACTAATGAAGAATGGACAAAGGTTGCTGACCGCTTTGATCAGCGATGGAATTTTCCTAATTGTTGTGGGGCATTGGATGAGAAGCACATAGCAATTCAGGTACCTGCAAACAGTGGTTCAGAGTATTTTAATTATAAAAAATACAATAGCATTGTTCTAATGGGTCTGGTGGACGCCGACTACCAATTTTTGTTTGTAGAAGTTGAAGCGTATGGTCGTGAGTCGGACGGAGGCGTTTTTGCGAGGTAAAACTTCTTTAAAACATCAGAATTTGATATTAATTTTTTGTTTTTTCAAAATATCAGCTGTCCCCTTTCAACTGCTCTTGCTGACAATACGATTAATTTTCCGCCACCGAGGGCATTTCAATATGAGATGAAATGCCATTTGCTATCGTAGCTGACGACGCGTTTCCTTTGAAAACATATTTACTGAAACCATTCAGCTATCGCGAACAAGTGATGTCGCACAAAATATTCAACTAACGACTATCACGAGCAAGAAATGTAGTTGCAAATGTTTTCGGCATATGTGCATCGCGGTTCCGAATCCTGAGAAGGCCAATGGACGTGAAACCAGAACATGCAAAAACTATTGTCCTCGCGATTTGTGTCCTACACAATTACCTGTTAACACGCAATTCAGTATATTTGCGAAGATCTGACGTCGACGATGATGCAAGTGGCGTTGCTGTACGAGGTAGTTGGCGAACGGAGTTGGGGGAAAACGGAATGCTTACTTCGATTCGATCAGTCAATGTTTTAGGTAGACCAACCGATAACGCGGTAAATGTGCGTAATGCTTTTATGGAGTACTTCATGACACCCCACGGTGAAGTTGCATGACATTACAATAGAACGATATTGCATAATTCCTTTTTATAGTTTACACATCGTCAGCAAAAAATAAATATTAAAATCCAACGCAAATCTTTACAGGCTTCGAACTTGCATTTTTATTTATTTAAATTAAAATTGAATTATTGCGTTGCATAAGCACATTAAAGTGTATATAATAAAGAAATCATAAGCACTAAATAAATATAAAAAAATAATGCACATTGTATTTCATTGGTTTGTTTTATGCATACAAATTTAGATTGGGTATTATGTTGAGCTATAAAACAAAATAAGATATAATCAAACTAAAATGTTATGAATACAGTTCTGTTACTGCTCTTACCGAGCAAATGTCTCCTGATAATTGAACACCAGTTTGTACATGTCCGCCTTGAAATCTTTTGCTAGTTGGGGGCATTCTGCTGTGCATTCACGGCCGTTTGATGCTATAAAGTTTCCCAAATCGTTCCAAGCATCACTTTTTGCAGCCGACATGGTCTCCAATGCACGTTCAACCACCTCAGAAAAGCCATCATCGTCTTTTTGAACGCGACGTCGCGACGCGTCGTACTGTGGATGGCGTTTGCTGCGAATCATCAGGCTGCACATTTATTTCTGGTGAACCAGGTGAGGTCAGCGGCGTTGCGCATATCTACAATGTCAACGACAAACATGTTAACCGCTAATAATTCGTAAACTTTTTCACAAATATACATACATTTTCTAAATTTGAAATTTGAGAAAATTAAACAATGGATTCATTGCAGGTGCTTTTCCAGCACTTTTAGTGCACTTTTTCTGTTGAATGCCGCCTAATATTAATTGCCACTGAACCTCTCGCAAATTCCGGTGTCTATATTCAGGGGATAGAAAACTCCACGTACCTTCCCTTGCTTCAACATCTTGCACCAACCTCTCCGTTTGCTCAGTGGTCCACTTCTCCTTCAATTTTCGCACCCGCTTCTTTGATCCGCTGGTGCTAGAGCTTGGGGGTATGAAATCGGGGGAATCATTGTAGTCCATTACTTCATCCATATTTGAAAGCTGAAAAGCACGTTGCAAGCAATTATTAAATGAGATATTGCAAAAATATTACAAATTACCTTTGGTTTACGAATTCAAGCAGAAGAAAACAGCTGTGCGCCCGGCAAATGAAAACAAATTGCCAACATGCTAGCAAATTAATTTTGGATGTCAAACGTTGTCACATCGCCTAGCAAACAAAAATTTGATTGTTTTCACTTGGCTGTCAGTGCATATGACCGTGCGCGGTAATAAATGACAGCAAATGCAAATGACACCATTTGACAACCCGTTTTCATTACACTGACAGCATTTAACGTCAAATTTGACCTAATGAAAACCAGGCTTAACAATAAAACAGTCACAACTCGAAAAATAAGAAGTGTTCAGGAGAGGCAAAACACAGTTCCTGCAAAAATGATTGGGATTTTATAGTCAAATTGTCTTCCGTAAAGAAGAAGATCTTCTTCAAAAACAATATTGTTGAAGTTTTATTGATTTTATATTTTGACTGAGGAATTAAAAGATAATTTTGAATTATGACTATTTAGGTGAAATTTTTTCGTTCAACTCGTGGTATTATCTCTATTGTGCCACTTTATCTGGAAAAAACGAATACTAAAAATTAAGAAGAATAATCACATGAAACAAAACTCTTAACGATTTTTTTTAAACAAGACTTTATTAACTTTATAAATATTAACAACTCACACGATTAATTGTTTAAAAACATTTTAAAAACTTAGCTTTTTTAATTCTATTAAAGCTAAGTAATAGTCATTAAGTTTATGTAATAGGACTCGTAGAAATTGTTAGGAATATGGTTTTTATTGACCAATTCCTGCATATCTCTTTGCTTTATTTGTGGAAGCGGTAGCCTTTCTGAATAAAGTGAACAAAATAATTAATTTTGAAAGAAAAATAAGTATAAAATGTTTATCAAGATTAATTAGACTGTGATTCGATTATAAAGTATAATGAACTTACTTTATACAACTCCAAGGCTTGAAAGACTGTAAGTTGTTCTTCCTTGCATAAACCTTTTTAAAGTCGGCCTCTTTATACGATGTTTTGTAAAAAAATTAATCCACGTTTTCTTTATTAACATGTAAGACTTTAATGTCACGCCACACAACTTTCTGATTGTCATCATTTGTTGAAAAATTGTGTCACCACTCTCCTTGTAAAGACTTCCAATCATAAAATGACTGAAATTCTAAATCTCGAACTTTGTATGGTTGGCCAGTCCTTTTAGCAGTTGCAATGAGGCTTGTATATTGTTCTGGTACTTATATAAGATGACTACTCAAATGTCTTTTTATTTGCTTCTCAATAACGCTATGCACATTGTCTCCTTAGTTTTGCGAGTGTCCGTGAATAAGGTATGTATTTATGTGTAATACTGCGCAGATTAAATTTATGTACGGCATATGCATACAATGAGACTATGTACTTATTTTTTTGTTGGCCCCAGCAGTTATCAGAATAGAAAATTAAATCTAACTCTTGAGCATTTTTGGCTTTTTGTACCAAATTTTGAATATAATACAGCACGCAGGTTCCAATCTCATTACTTCCGCGTTTTCCTTCTACTTCAGACCAAAAAAAGCACTCTACATGTTTGGCCATAAGATCGCTAACAGCAAAATTGTAACAATTAATTTTGCTTTTGTAGTAAAAAGAAGAGGCAAAGCCCTTTGGTAATGGTAAAACAGCCTGTAAGTCATAAACAGATGCAATGCTGTTTTGTTTGTCAAAATCTTTTACTGTTCTACATACATTCTTTTCCTCTTGATGTGTGTTGTACCGCTAACTTAAATTGATTTTTTTCATTTTTATCTACATTTAGGAAAGTCTCGCAGAGATCACATTGATCTTTTTTAGGTTTGAAAAAAGAAATATTAAATTCTTGGTTGAATATTCTATAAAGCATAATTTTACTTCCGAATTTTAAATTTTTTGCTTCGCGATATTCTTTTATAATCTTGGTACAGATCTGCAATAATTTCACTGCTATCAATGAACTCCCTGGAAGTCTGAGCACGTAAATAGTGAGACTCAACACTTGGAATTGATTCTATAAATTCTCTCATACTGTTTTTAATATAACGGCTTACTTTGCTATGATTTTTATGCTTTCCGTGAAGGTCCAGTTCAACGAAACCTTTTTCGTCTTTTTTTTCATTAACTGTGCGTATAACTCTATCAATTATATCAAGAGTTCCTTTGAAAAAAGTCTCACATACTCTAATAAGCTCTGAGTTAACTTCCAAGAAAAAAGCGTTATTAGGCTTTATCAGCTTCATATGGCTAGCTAAAAATTCTCTTTGCCTTTGCAAGTCACTGCACTTCCAATAGCTATTAAATATTGAATGTAACAAGCTTTATGTCGTACTTAAGCCTTATTTTAAGGCTTATAAACCATATTCAATCAGGCATACATAAGCTCTTATAATAATATAACTTAATCCTATAACGAAGCGTAATACTTTATTTGGCATAGAAAATCAAAATTTAATACGCAATTGAGGATTAATTATCGCTGTTGGCGTCGCCTAGCTCTGGTCATAAATCTCAGTTTTCTCTCCCCCGGAGAGTAACCCTTTGGTGGCCATATAAAATAAGATTTATATCCCTTACCATGTAATAAAAGTTTTTTGAGAGTATAATGCTACCCACAGACGCCGAAAACGTTCGCGGTTAGCTACCAAACACAGTTATTTTTTTTTAATGTAATGTTCCCGCATCTAATATGCACAAAAAGTGCAAGAACGTGTTCGCATATGATCATCGTTTGTGCACATGCATTGTGAATAATTACAAGTGAAAAGTCTTCTCATTGTGAATGGTCAGAGCTGATATGGGATGTCACGTAAGGGCTGATAAGAACTGCCAGACATAGAAATTGCACGATAACTAATATGTGAATACAAGAATTCGAGTAATAAAAAGGCAGGAAAATCAGGGTGCCGAATACTGGTTTTGATCACAGTTTCCTGAAAGGACACCCCGTTTGCACAAAAAAAGCCAATACGATTTCAAAATACAAAAGCAAAAGTTTAATAAATTTTATGATAAATATTTCTGCAAATTGTTTGTATATTGTTTCTTTCCTGTCCCGCTTTTAATTTTATTGGAAGGCATTCATATATTTGAAGTGACATCCACAATTGATATGACTTATTTGTATTAACAACATAGAAGGAAAGTAAAACATGCTAAAATAGTTCCAAAAGTATGTAGTGCAATATATAACACATATTATATTTATATCGGAAAATAGCTATGAAGAAATTAAATTTAAATGAAATTGCTAGAAAATGCAAATGCAAAAGTGGTCAGTAAATTCAGTGATCTCTGACCATAATTCATGGTGAAATTGATGCTTTGAAAAGATTATCACCCGAATATGCCATTTCAGTCAGAAAATACGTAATGCTCTTAAGAATCAGACAGAAACTTATAGTAATATGCAATTTTTGCTTATGTATTTTAACTCATCTTTTCTTTTTCAAATTCGTTTTTCTGTTTCTTGTTTTATCAAATTAGTTCAAGAAATAATATTTTATTTGTTCATTGAGTTAAGAATGTTGGGATCAGCTATACTTCCCAATTTGTTGCAAGTAAACATTTTTCTACCAAGAATTTGCACCAATTGGTACAAACTATCATGAACAAAGTTTCAGCAAAGATACCACTGTAATGCAACCCTGCATGGAGGAGGCCATTTCAATTTAAACCAAACGGCTCAGTGGTTTTTTTTTAAATCTATATTTTTTATATAGTTGCAGCTATTCCCAAGCAATATCATGTTATTTACTTTTATATATGTACATTTATAATTTTATTATTTATTATTTAATAAATGTACGTATGTATTCATTTTAACATTTTTACATATTTTGGAAAAAAAATTCATTTTCATACAATGCCTTATGCATGTGCAATAAACATCTACGTAAATTCACAAAACTTTGAAAAATGCTTATTATTAAGAAATTGTTAAAAAGTTATGATTCTAAAATAGTATTAAAACAGTTAAATTAATTACATATACTGCAGCGGTGAACCTTTCTCAATGAGCTTCGATTTCGAACTGCAAAAAAAAAAAAAAAAATTAGGCTTAAATTTATTCCATTTAATACCAATATTGACATATAAGTAGGCGTGAAGAGCTTACCTGACCCGTAAATTCTTAAAATCCTCATTTATTTTCAGCCACGGCATAGTTTGTGCATGCTATAGCAAGCAATGCAACGTTTTCCAAAGTATGAGCACGCTATAAGCCAAGTGGCTGCAAATAATTTTTATTAGATACATTGTTATACAATAATTTAGCTTACACCTACCTTTGTTGTGTCAGCGGGCCAAATATGCATATATTATTTTTACCACTCGGATCACGATTCGAGTCTTACTTTGTTGTGTATTCCACTAAGCCTTGATTCGTCATGGAGAAGAAAAGCTCCTGACCACTACTACTACCACCACCGTCACCGCCACCGACACAGCCACACCTGGAAATTATTCCATTAAAATCGGCTAGGTTGTGTAGCCCTATTATGGGGACGGGGGAAATATGGTAATTTATGTGGGAATAGATTCTGACATGGTGGCAACACCACACAGAACTGGAAGAACTCAACGACCAAACGAACATAATGAACGACCAACGAGGATATGACAGAGAGAAAAACGACGGCAGAGTTTGTTGTAATCCGGACGAGGAGAAGGGCAACATGCATTCAATACTACTCTGCAAATTAAATAGATTTAAGCTATCTCAATGTAAATATGATAGTTAGAAGTGCTTTTTACAATAAATGAATAAACACCAACGGAAGAAAAGGTGAAATATGTTATAAAAGAACAGAGGATACGTAGATGCCCATGTGAGTATCCACAAATGGGGACTCGTCCGGGATACGAACAGTAAAAAATTAAACTCACGGGAAAAAAATTAAAATTTTTCTTCCGCGCCGATAAAGTTAAAATAAAAATAGCAAAAGCGCAGTTGTGTGAAGTGTGCATATATTTGGGCATGTGTACATAAGCTAACATGGGCATATGGACGCGAAATTAAAGGTGGCGGCAACTAAGCGGTTAACGGAAGAACCACAACAGTGTGGAACAGTGACGCCAACTCAGCATCGTAACTGCAAGTTAAAGGTACAGTCGCGTATAAAAGTGAACAACGCCAAACACACAGAGGCGAAGCTGCACACGCAAACGCAAAGTTTTCGAAACGAAGCAGTAATAAAGTACGAACATAAACGAAAGTAAATTTACTAAACTAAATATGAACGCAAAGACAAGAGTGAAACAACAACCACAGTGGAAGTGAAAACAAATAAGGGAAAACGAAACAAGGACAATAGAAACCGTGGAAAAGACGGCAATGCAGCAAATTTGCCAATCAAAAAGACGTAGTCAAAAGTTCGGAAAAGACAACGAGCAAAAGAGTAGTAAAAATAGTGTTTACAGAAACAATAAAGTAATATACAAAGACGAGCCAAAAACGAGAGCAGTAGTGGCATCAAAGTTACAAAGAGTAAAGCAATGACATAAAAATAAGTTTGAACTATTTAAACACTTCATCAAAGGTAGTGAGAGCAGAGCCGATAAGAAGAGCCAAGTAATACAGGAAAGCACAAGAGCAGAAAACAGAAAAGCATACCAGCGAATCAGAGCGAGAAGACAACAACTGTTTAGTAGTAAGAAATATTCCAATACGAAATATTATTTGTAGTTTGTATTGCTATTCTTTTCAAATTATTTGTACACCTAGTTGAAATAAGAAATTTTTGACAAAATGGAAGTTGACGAAATTAAAGCATTGACAGTTGAGGAGTTAAGAGCAAAATTGATAGAACTGAATTTGAATTCTAATGGATTGAAAAAAGAATTGCAGACGAGACTGATAGTAAATTTCAATTATAATCAAGTGCAAGACCAAACAGACGAACGTTCATATGCTACAGTAGCTGACGAAGCGACAGAGGCAGCACGACTACAGACATCAGAAAGGGTTGCTTTCACACTTCGCGATATTAGAGATAGTGTATCTGCTTTTACAGGTGACAATTCAATCGAAGTTAATCATTGGATTGTTGAATTGGAAGACGTTGCTGATACAGTGGGCTGGAACGAGCTACAAAAGTTTGTTTATGCGAAACAACTTTTGAACGGCGCTGCTAAAATATTTGCTCGTGGTTTAGTTGGCGTAAGAAATTGGAGTACGTTAAAAAATGCACTCGTTGACGAATTTGGGGAAAGAATATGTGCGGCAGAAATTCACCGTGCTTTGAGAAATAGACGCAAGCAATTCAAAGAAAGCTGAAATGAATATTTGTATGTTTTAATTGAAATGGGAATAGAGTCAAACCACGTCAAACGTGACACAATATTTTTGGTCATTTTCTGGAATGCTGAGTCAATTGCATGGATCAATAGTACACACTAATATAAGAAACCAATTTGAATATTTTGTCGAAATAATGTATATTTTATTTAAATTTTGCAATTAAAAATTTTTGCACGATTTTCTTAAAAAATTTATAATTTTGGACTCGTTTGCAATAAATTGACCAAACTTTCAAGGTTTTTTTAAAATTGTGCACTCTTTCGATGGATTATTTTTTTATAATAATATTTTGCAAAATAAGGTAATTGTTTAAACATTTTTATAAACAAATTAGATTAATTATGCTTTATTCACGATGTTAATGAAAGCGCATAATGCAGGAATGTTGAGTAACTATTCCTCTTCATACCTATGAAAAAAAAATTTGGTATTTATTATAGGAACTATTTATTTTTGAATTTTACATGCATCAGTGGACCTACCGGCGCCTTTGTTTATCTAACGATTTGTTTATGTAGTATACGGTACTGTGTTGCTCGCAGCAGAGTCGCGCTTACCAGCAGTTGAACATCGTTAGATAAACAAATCGTTAGATAAACAAAGGCGCCGGTAGGTCCACTGATGCATGTAAAATTCAAAAATAAATAGTTCCTATAATAAATACCAAATTTTTTTTTCATAGGTATGAAGAGGAATAGTTACTCAACATTCCTGCATTATGCGCTTTCATTAACATCGTGAATAAAGCATAATTAATCTAATTTGTTTATAAAAATGTTTAAACAATTACCTTATTTTGCAAAATATTATTATAAAAAAATAATCCATCGAAAGAGTGCACAATTTTAAAAAAACCTTGAAAGTTTGGTCAATTTATTGCAAACGAGTCCAAAATTATAAATTTTTTAAGAAAATCGTGCAAAAATTTTTAATTGCAAAATTTAAATAAAATATACATTATTTCGACAAAATATTCAAATTGGTTTCTTATATTAGTGTGTACTATTGATCCATGCAATTGACTCAGCATTCCAGAAAATGACCAAAAATATTGTGTCACGTTTGACGTGGTTTGACTCAATACCGATAGCACTTGATGTATCATTTCATATTTTGCGGATGGAATTCCAGATGCAAGGGCAAATAAAACTATGTTGTATCAGGCAAATAATTTAAGGAGCAACTGCGCGTGTATGAAAAGGTAAAAGGACCTCACAATTCGTTAAATAAGTCGAGTGCTCCTCAAATATCTTCCGCAAGTTTAGGTTAAGTGTGTGTTATGGATAAACAAGGTAGTACAAAAAAGGTTTGCTATAAATGCAAAAAAGAAGGGCATATAGCTAAAGATTGTCAAAAGGAAAATACAGTAAAGTGTTTTAGGTGCAAACGTAAAGAAAAAACTAAAAACGTAAAAAGTGAACCAATAAACGTAATAGAAGAAGGAAAAGCAGAAAATATTGCAAAGAAGAAAAACGATTTCTATTTTTTAGATATAACTATTGAAAATGTAACCTTTTCTGCGTTAGTCGACACGGGTAGTAAATATAGTGTTATGAGGTATGGCACGCTTTTGATGCTAGATGATTTGGAGCTAACCAATGAAAAACTACACCTGAGTGGAGTAGGTAAAGGCCAACTTACGACATTGGGTTGTTTCAAAGCCGAAATCACTGTAAGTGAGGTGTTGTTGGAGGTAATGTTTCACGTGGTTAGAGAAAAAGGAAGTACCATATTCCGCGATTATAGGATGCGACGTTCTAAAGAAATTCGAGTTAGTTGTAAAGGGGAATGAAATCCAATTTAAGCCATTGGAAAAGACTGTAGCTGCGGTTACAGGAGAAGGTAAAAGTGACAAAGATGGGGCTAAGCCAAGTAAGACGGATGATGCTGCGGTGTCAGTCAAGCCTGTTGCTCCGGTAACAGGTAGCTTTGCCACTTTTGCGGACGGAAAACGCGGAATTGAGGAAACGGGCATAGGAAAAGGTAGTTCGAGGGGAAATGAGTTTTGGTTAAAAGAGTTCGAAACATTATGTTTAACCAAAGATTTAGAAGAAGTTGACGAGCGTCAAAATGTAGATTTGTCAAACCTAAGCGAATAAAATGTATGGAAACTCGAAACGTTAATAAGAAGCTATGAAACTAGGAAACCAGAAAGTTTACCAATAGAGATGAAACTTATCTTAACTGATGAGGTACCTGTTTATCAGCGTCCACGTAGAATGTCATTTGGAGACCAGAAATTTGTTGACGAACAGGTGGCGAAGTGGTTAAAAGAAGGAATTGTGTGGAAAAGTACTTCAGCATACGCGTCTCCGATAGTATTAACAACCAAAAAAAACGGATCGAAGAGATTGTGGGTAGATTACAGAAAGGTAAACGAGACAATTTTCCGATGACAGTAATTGACGAAGTACTCGACAGGCTATACGGAGCTTACGTGTTCACGACCTTAGATTTAAAAGACGGATTTTTCACGTTCCTATAGAACCAGGTTCAAGAAGGTATACCGCATTTGTGACGCAAACAGGTCAATATGAATTTTGCTTCGTTCCATTCGGCATTTCTAATTCGCCGGCGGTCTTCTGTAGGTATATCCAAGCGATTTTTCAAGACTTAGTGGAAGACGGTACAGTCATTGTATATATGGACGTTATTGTTATCCCAGCTAAAGACGAAAACGAATGCATTGAGAAACTTAGGGTGGTTTTAAAGCGATCAAGCGAATGCGGTTTGAATATAAAATGGTCAAATAATGGTAGAATATTACCATCAAGCGATAAAACCAAGGCAGTTGAAAAGTTCCCAATACCGTCAAGTAGGAAGGAAATTCAGCGGTTCCTAGGTCTGAAATCATTTTTCCCACGTTTTGTGCAAAATTATGAGGTGGTAGCCAAACCACTAACAGATTTATTGAAAAAAGATCTGAAGTTTGTTCCGAGGGACGAATATTTAATAGCGATTCAGGCGTTGGAAAGTGCTTCGATAAATGCACCAGCTTTAAAAATATATAGTCCAACAGCATATACAGAGGTGCATGCAGACGCATCGAAATATGGCTATGGTGCAGTATTATTGCAAAAAGATGGAGAAGATCAACAATTGTATCCAATCGAATATATGAGTAGGAAAACGACATCAACGGAAGAAAAGTATAGTTCCTACGAATTAGAAGTTTTAGCAGTTATTGAGGCTGTTCAAAAACTGCGGATTTATCTCAGGGACCTCAAATTTAAAATTATAACGGACTGTAATGCTTTCGCACTTACAATGAGCAAACGTGACATAACAGACATAATAATGAGATATGCAGTGTATCTTCAAGAGTACGACTATACTGTAGAACACAGGGCAGCAACGCGTATGAAACATGTAGATGCGTTGAGTCGTTTATATTGTTTAGTAATCGAAGACTCGCTAAAGTTGAGACTACGTGAATCACAGGGAGAAGATGAGTGGATTAGAGCTGTTAAGAAAGCTTTAGGAAAAGAACGGTATGAAAACTATTTTTTAAAGAATGGAGTTCTCTATAAGGATCCTGTTAAGGAGCTTTTAGTAGTACCATCTTCAATGGTAGACGAAATCATTCGCCTAGCTCACAATCAAGGACACTTTGCAGACAAAAAGACACAGGACTTAGTGGAAAAATTTTATTTTATCTCAAAACTAGGCACAAAAATCAGTAAGATTACGAAAAGTTGTGTAGAATGTATAGTAATGCAGGCAAAAGCAGGAAAAAAGAGGGTTTTGTTAAACTCGATTGATAAATCGTGTGAACCTCTCGGTACCTATCACATAGGTCACGTCGGCCCTCTGGCCGAAACGGGTAAAAATACAATCACATTCTCGTGGTGATAGACAGCTTTACGAAATTCGTTTGGTTATATAGATATAGATAGATTAAAGAATCAGTCTGAGGTTTTCGGTAATCAGAGAAGGGTAATTACTGACAGAGGAAATGTGTTCACTTCTATAGCGTTCAAATCGTATTGTGAGCAAGAAAACATTCAACATTTACAAATTGTGTCGGGGGTGCCACGAGGAAATGGGCACGTGGAAAGGGTCCACAAAATAGTAATTCCAATGATTTCAAAGCTATGCCATAGCAACCCGGCTCACTGGTACAGCCACGTCGACCGAGTTCAACAGATCATTAATAGTACCGCTCCAAGAAGTACGAAAGCATCACCGTTTAGAATTCTTACGGGGTTAGAAATGAGCAGATCTGATTACCCAGACTTAAGAGAAATCTACGAAAAGTGAAGCCTAGAAGAGTTGGACGTAAAGAGGGATGAAATCAGGCAAAAAGCCCAGCAGAACATAAATAAAATACAAAAGGAAAATCGAACAAATTTTAACAAAAACCGGAAGAAAGGAAAGGAATACAAAATAGGAGAACTTGTCGCGATAAAGAAAACACAGTTTGGAACTAACACTAAGCTTAAACCGAAATATTTAGGTCCATACGCGATAACCGCTAAGTTAAGCCATGGGAGATATGAGGTAAAAAAGATAGGGAATGAGGAAGGACCAAACAAGACAAGTACTGTATGTGAGTTCATTAAGCCATGGGGTTCGTCATTCGGGTCGAATAACACATCAGGGCGGCCGAATGTGGGAATAGATTCTGACATGGTGGCAACACCACACAGAACTGGACGAACTCAACGACCAAACGAACATAATGAACGACCAACGAGGGCAGGACAAGGAGAAAAACGACGACAGAGTTAGTTGTAAGCCGGACGAGGAGAAGGGCAACACGTGTTCCATACTACTCTGCAAATTAAATAGATTTAATAGATTTAATGTAAATATGATAGTTATAAGTGCTTTTCTACAATAAATGAATTAAAACCAACGGAAGAAAGGTGTCCATGTGAGTATCCACATTTATGGCTTAAATTTAGGCAACATTAAAATTCATCTTACCTTGTCTTACTGAGCAGCAGCAATTTTTACACGAAAGAAATTGTGAAAGAGAAATATGAAAAAACATCAACTTCACTGTTGTATTTTGATGTAGTTTTGGGAAAATTTGTGAACACAATGTTGTATTGTGTGGTAGCTAAAAGAATATTTGTAAAATTAATGAAAAAAATTATTCAACTCGAATTTTAACAACATTTATAATGTACACATGAAGTAAGGTTCAATGCCACGCACTTTTATATTGCAATTTTTTCAATACAATTGAACTTTTTTCATATTTGCTACTTCGCCAACAGTTTCTACTACACATTTTTTTGGACAGTGTGAAAACAACTCTGTGTAAAAATGGGGTCTAGTGCCCAAAAAATACATCCTTCCAAATCAGGTGATCTCAGCTGGGCCTAATTTTGACGTCTATGGCTAAGATTTTTCACTTGTAATTATTCACAATGTGCACATGTATCAAATAATGAAAATCAACAACTCATACTATATATGAGAGAGAATTTGTTGTGATTAGTACAATGCAAAAAAAAGAGAGAAGTTAGCAAAATTAAAACTAAGAGTGCGTTTATACGTACATATATGTGGCACTGTATGTGCTTTCATTTCACTACTAACAGTTCACATCCAGCGATTGCCCTAAATAAAAAACACAACTTAAAATGTTTCATTTGTATAGTTGACGTCCAACGGGCAAGTGACCACAATAAGTGAATACCAAGAAATAACCAAGGACTTAAGAGGAAATACAAGCTAATTAACTAATTGAAGTGAATTAAAAACTCAAGTGAACTAAATAAACTGGCACAACGTATGAATATGTTCAGAGGAGGGAAAATTGCAGTAATAGAAAGCTGAATAAATACCTATCGGTAATCAAGTTTACAAGCAGAGGAGACATAGATATGTAGATCCTTAATAACCAACTCGTATATAAGCACTTAAAACTTACTTTGAAGTAGAGTGCAATACATTGTAAATTTTTACATACACTTGAAGTTTGTCATTTAATTTGTGAACGAGAATTTCTGTTGGGCTTGTCTAAAAATAAAGAAATAAGGTGTAATCTTCTTACAGAATATTTATGGTAGTAAAACAATAGAAATCCTTGCACAGCAAATGCGATAAAAAAGCTATGTGAAAATAAAAGATTATTGTGAAATTCTCCTACAAAATACTTACAAGTGAAAGCAATATTTGAATTTTTATAAACTTTGATTTAACATAGAAATGTTTAACATAAAATCCGAATTAGTGATTGTGCAAAAATAACGATACATTGATAATTTTGCTAAAAAAAATTTTATGTGTAATCGGGAGTTTGAAACCCTTAATAAAATAGAAGTCGATAGAAGAAGGTGAAGTTGCAGAAATAATCAGGTCGATATACACTAGGTGAACGGATAAAAATAAATAAATGGCATTAGAACCCGCTCAACTAAGAGCAGTTTTGGAGAGTGTTATAAGAAGCGCTCTTTCCGTACAACAAGAAAGTTTTGAACAGAGACTAAGGGGTATAACTCAGCAATTGAACGCCATGACAGTCACCCCTTCTGCGGTAGAAACGTATAGTGAAATCAAAATAGTTCCAGGCGAACGTAAAATTGCTTTGAATTTCAAAGCTATAATTAACCGCCTTGACTTTAGTTATTGTGATAAGCGACCGATTTATAGGACCGTTTGATACTCCTTCAATATTACGATGAGGAGCAAAAAAATTAATTCTACTAATAAACAACACAATCACGATCTATGGCAAATCTATAGCTGCTTCACTAAATGAGGAATAAAGGCTGGATGCACTGCATGGTTTTTATTTCAGAGACGAAAAAACCACATGGGGCATATTATTTTCGGCGCGCGCTAGAAACAACATAGAAACAAATTACAGGTAGAAGATACTAGGCAAAAAATACATATCAGGTGAAAACTCCGCATTTTAATAGGGAGCAGAGTAACAGGCCTGGACAAAACTTAGAACCAACTGAACCAATGGATGTAAATCCTTCGCAGTGATAAAGGCATACTACATAGCACCAATCAAACAATAATCTCCCCTCTCGTATACCAGTTCAGCTACGGTGCTAATCATGGTCACATATATGGGCAAACGGCAAAAAACATATATGTATATATATAATAGCTCTGGCCAGTTCACGGGTCCGAAGCAACATAGAATATATAGCGACAACTGTCATGCTAACCAGGTGAGTGATGATTATCAGGCCATAGCAATTTCAGAACTTACGGCAATGGACGACGAGTTGTATGGTTCAGATGAAATAAATTTTTTAAACAAGACTCCTTTCATTGAAAGGACGAATACATGGAGAAAGATAAAATTATTCATTGATACAGCTATATTAACTGATTGAAAGAGCTTGAACGCGTAATACCGGTAGATTTTCGTTTCTTTATGAAGTCAATCCCCGATTTCATTAAAGATATACGAATAATTTTGTTGGATAGAAACAGCACCTGTCTCTTTTATATTTATAAAAAAGAAAAAACATATATTTTTGGAAATGTAGAAACAAAAAAGAAAAAAAATATACGGTCATTATAAGAGGTTTGATACGTTATCGGCATTGCAACGTCTACAAAAAAACTCGTCAATAACTGATCAATGAGAGTTTTTTGTTTTGTAGTTGGCAAATTTTCTGGCAGTGAATCTAGTCCAAATTCATCACATTCCAAGGAATATAGCATTCCATTAAAATCTCGAACTAAAACTAACTCTTGACTAAGAGTTTTAAAGTTCCACCTCATATTTTAATAATCTGTTATAGCTAAAACCCACGTTATCAGCTTCTTTCATGCACGAGTTATAAGCGATAACTCATTATCTGAAAAGTCAGTTGTATGGGAGCTATAAGTTATAGCGTCCCGATCTTGATAGTTTTTAGTGCGTATTTTCAATTTACAATCAATGGCTGGAGGAGCAAATTTCATGTACTTAGCTGCTTTAGTTCAAGAGTTATAACGCAAAACTAAATGTTATACTGATCACGTGATTGATAGTCCGAGCTGCACATATAGAATTGACCGAGAAATTATCCACCAAAGCCTTTAGTTTATGTTTTATCGGCGCTCAGAAAGAGCCGAAGTCCTGCGAATGATCTTCCAGTACCAAATTTGGGACTCACAATATACTGTAAATTAAATTGGCAAATTTGATTTGAGAAGTAAGTTCGAAAGAACTGTGTCATTTTCTACGATGAGTTTCAAGCCGGAGATGGTACTCTGGATGTAGCAACTGGTGCTGAGGTATCACTCTATAGTCTGGAGGGAAGCTCTTCGGAAGAGCTAGAACCTCGTAAGCCTACAAAAAGTTGAACGTTCTGCTACAGGAACTTGTTACACCTGTTATAGTCTGGAGGGAAGCTCTTCGGAAGAGCTACAATCCGATTTTAAGCTAGCTCCCATTGACTTATACATATTATGTACATCTTCACAGATAGCACTTAGGCTCAGGGAATCTGGGTGCTGGAGGGATGCCCACCAAGGGCACAGTCAACTAAGTACTTTCAGGCATAGTAAACTCCAGAACGTATTTCAGCCATCGCAAATTGGTGTTTGAGCACAGAATTAGAGCAGTGTTTTCAAGCAGAAGTGCGTAAAAGTGACATCCGCTTAAAAATATTCACCGACGGTTCCAATATGGACTCTGGAGTTGGAGCCGGAGTCTACTCGGAATTCTTGAAACCAAAGTTTTTAGATAGGACTGACTGATTCATCAACGATATCTAAAGTTCGATAGATACTTGTCCAAACCGTAGCTGATGCTTTCCATTTCCAGACAACCGGTCAGGTACAAGCATGATTTTTAATTTCGACCAAACTCAAACACATGCTTTGTTGTTCCAAATAATGACACGTATTTTTTCTTTTGGCTCGGAAAAATTTTTTGGCCGAATTAAACGCGATTTTGTTTTTCATACAAAAATCGATTATTCAAGTTGACAGTGAGAATTTGTTTTTTTAAATGCCCATAACTTTGTCAAAATTCAATGGATTCTAGCAATGTTTTTACTAAAATGTCAGTTATTCTTGGTACTTTAAGATAGAATGATATAATGATTGATTTCCATTATTTGAAATTTTTTATTTAACAATAAACAAAAAGTGAAAATTTTTTTAACTTTATTTTCTCAAAAAGTGTATTTTTTTTTCTCTGAAACTTTTACACCGCGAAGTAGACACTTTGAACTACTAAATATAATAGTTTTATGGGTCTTAATTGCATTGTTTGTCCCTTTTGAAAAGTTTTGAAGTCATTGGACATCCATCCACATGGCGCTTCAATTTTTGATACGCTTGATTTCATTTCGAAATTAACATTTTGATGTGGCATTAAACTATGGGTGGGGTTTATGCAAAATATCTTTCGTAAAAAGATGTACACACTACTAAAAAAATGTTGTATATTAGTTTGAATGAAATCGATTTGGTCGTTAACTGAAACCATTCTATAAAATGAATACCCATTACACAGTGTCGACACATTTCTCGAGCTCTGCAAACTGAATATGTGTAAAGTAATAGTATGATTAATACTGTGTGTTGCATGTCAATTCGGATTCAAAAAATGTTCATTATTTATGAAAACTAACATGCCGAGGCTCATAATGGCGTGGGCAAAATGGTCGTCGCTAAGCAGATCAGTAGTGCGGTTCAGTAACTTTAAACGGTGCGACAATCGCAATTTTTGACGACAATATTTATTGTTTGCACTAACGATTGTGCGATTCACGAACTTATTCTTAACGACACTTAAGAGCTCTCTCGTTGTATTTATTCAAAGTGATAAAGAGTGGCACCTCTGTCAAACTAAATGTCAAAATAAGCGAAAAGCACAAAGAGGAATAGAGAAAAAACAAACGTATGCGTGCTGCCACGTATAAATTTGAGCGTTTTTATTATATTTCATTAAAGTGAAATAGGATACTAGTTTGTTTCAAACTACAAACTCTTATAATTCTTTTTATATATTGCAATGTTCCATTGTAGCAGGATTCCGGGCACTCCTCTGAGTGGTTTGGTAGAATAGACATCAACTCGACTCCAAGGAATATTCGGAATCACCTGCAAATATGCCATGGTTTTCGCGTCGTGCTCCAATGTATTTAGGATGTACATTTTTTTAATTAGAATCGTTTATCTTTTATATTGATAGGTTCTAGCGGCTTTAAGATTCTTCGTAACTGGTTGCCATCAACGACCCGTAAGTGAGCAATGGGGAATATCCATGAGCCAGTCAGCCATCCGTAGGCCGGCATTCATCGGGTAACGGATGCATTGTATGATTCATTGTTTCACCATACCTCCTCATTATTAAAACTAAACTACTAAACTGGTTTACATAAGCCTCCTCAAGTTTCTTTGGTGGCAAAATGTATTTACAAATGAGTACAATCGTGCCTCCCACAAAGGGTGACGACACTGAAGCAAGCATTTCTTAAGGAGCTTGGGTCATAGGAAACCTCATTTTCTGTTGCATTCAAATGAAAGGCATTGTCCACATCCCGAAGCAAACTTCGACCCACTGTTGGAGCCCTTACTCCTTCGTCACATCGTGATAAATTATAGCCAAATATTCAAAGGATATTATTTAATGTTCCTTTTTTAATTTCAAGAAAACAAATCAACAAATTTTAAATTTTTTCTTTTACTTAAGTTGAAATCACGGATTTTTCTTTTCTCGATTGAGTTAACAACATTAAATTTGTTGTCGTTTAGTTATCGGTAATCGACTAGCTAACAACAATAGCTGATTCGGCGAATGCGAAAATCGTTAAAAAATGGCTACTGAACATCGTTAAAGTTTTGGTTTAGATGAGTAAACCATGCGAATATCGTTAAAATAAGTTAGTGAATCGCACTACAGGGCGACAAGATAAGCTTAATTACATAAATCAACATTATTAATGTATTTATTTGATCTATAAACGCAAACCAAAAGGGCTTAGTTTAATTTTGTAGTTATTCGTAAGAATAGATACTCGATAGAGCTAAAACACCACCTTTTACTAATATGGCACCTTCATCACTACGCCCAGCTCTATCTAACCGAAAGAACGTTTATCAATGAATGAGAACCGACTCGTTATTGTGACAATACCATGCCTGAATTTTCAAAAAGTTATCTGAATTCGTAAATCATTTTGGATAAACTTTGAATATTAATCCTACTTATATTATAAACTAGCTCTTATACGCGGCTTCGCTCGCATGACATTCGGTTTAATGTTCGTATGTAACGAAAAACGAAATAAATAATTTCACCAAAGGTAATAACTTTTAATTAATTTTTTGTTTAGGTTTTTATCTTTTTATTATCTAAAAACAAAATTCCCCTGCTTCATAATTTCTGATTACGGTTAGTTGCCGAAACTTTTTTCTCATTGGCAACTGCGCAGTATGCCTTGCTATTCGGGTTTAGTGAAACCTAATTAAGTTTTCTTGAGCTTATTTCATTTGAATCCCATGCAGTATATTTCCTTTAACTTAATAATATAATTGTATTTACTTTACAATTTATTTTCAAAATAAAACTTTCTTAAAACTCCTCTGTATATGACCCATATTTCAATATTTGATATATTAGTATTATTAAGTATTATTTTTTATTTAGATAGTTTAAGGTTCACAAAATTAATTCAAAGGATTATATTGAAACCTAACGTTTAAGCAAATAATGAGTTTAATGAAACTGAACATTTAGGCAAATACTGAATTAAACTGAAATTGAACATTTAAGCAAAAATTAATGCTAATTAAATATGGATAACTCGACTCATTAGTAGGCTGCGAAGATGTATGTTTTGGCTCTTCGCTGCTACCAATTTCCACAACGTCGTAGGTATTGTAGTGTTTAACTTTAACCTTTAAGAACCCAAGTATTTAGGCCTTAACTTCAAGCCACCTCCAAACTGCGTTCTTTTGATAGCCACGATGTCCCCTTGTTTATAGCGTATCGCTGGCTTCCATCGAAAATCATATGATTTTTTGTATTCACACTCAATTTTTAGTATTTTTTGTTTTGCTTCTCTCCTCATTTGGCAACGGTCTTCGCTGAAGTTTACTATAATTTCATTTTCAATAAGGCTTTTGATTTGTAAGTCTTTCTTCGTTCGCATTTTTGTACCAATAAGCAGCTCGAATGGAGCAGTATTAACGCTTCTACAGTAAGTCGAGTTTAAAACTTGTTGAAGTTTATCGATGTTTCTATACCATTTCGTGGGATCTTCTACGCTGAGCTTCGCCAAAACAGTCGCAATTGTTGAGTTAAGACGTTCGATTTTCCCGTTCGCCTTAGGCAGACCGGTTGATATGTTTGATGTTTTCTTCTTCGCAATATTTAAGAAACTCTTCCGAAGTAAAGGCAGATCCCCGATCGGAAACTATTCGGTTGGGATTGCCGAAAACCATGCTTTGTGCACGTAGTTTTGAAATAGCGTCGTTGGCTGATGTACTTTTCGTCGGATATATCCAGCAAAATTTCGTGAACGCGTCTATAACTGCAAAGATGTGCTTGTACTGCTTGGACGTCGTTTTAAGAGGGCCAAGGAAATCAATGTGGTGAGTGTGTAAAAGGATTTCTTCCTTAACCAGTGAATGCAGTTCACCTTCTTGTTTTCCCAGATTACGGCTTACAAAAATGCATGGAATGCAGTTAGCAATATGTTTTTGTATTTTTTCGTCGACCTTTGGTATTAAAAAATCTTCACACACCAGCTCCTATGTATTCTTTACTGCAAAATGCCCTCTTTTGTGTGCAGTTCTTATTATTTCGCGTTGCATATTTTTAGGTACAACAAGAAGTTCTTGGTCATCCTTCAGCTTGTATGATACGCCACAATTCATAAAATACTCGTAGTGTGTGTGTTTTTTTTGTAAAATTTTAATAACCTCTTTCAAATCGTCGTCGTCCTGTTGCGCTCTCTGAATTCTAGGAATAATCCTGTCTTCGCCAATGATCACAACTGAGTACCGACTGAGGGCAGCGACCTGCTTCATTTGGGGGCCCGCTCGTAGAGTATCGAGTCGATACGAAGTCATATTCTTCTAAAGACAATATCCACCTCGCGACTCTAGTACACAGATCTTTTTTTCTAAAGACTTTATGTAAGCATTGCAATCTGTTACTAACTTGAAATTATTACCTAACAGATCCCCTAAACCTCTTCAATGCTTCGATGGCAGCTAGGACTTCTAGCTCGTAGCTAGTATACTTTCTCTCAGCGTCTGTGGTTTTTCGGCTCATGTAATAAGCCGGATGCAATTGTCCGTCTTCGGATGATTTTTGGAGTAAAACGGCACCGTATCCGTCGATAGATGCGTCCGTATGAACTTCGGTTTCACAATGTTGCCTGAAGATATTTAATACGGGGTTTTCGCTTAAAATAGTCTTTATTAATCTCTTCACTTCTGATTTCGAATTTGGAATTTTGTTTTTTCAAATCGGATAAAAGTTTTGCAATTAACGAAAAGTTTGGTATGAATTTTCTAAAATAACTCGCTAACCCAAGGAAACTGTCTAATTGTTTTATAGTTTGCGGTATTTCAAACTTACGTAATGCTTCCACTTTCGCTGGCGATGGAGATATTTGTCCATTTTCAACAATATGGCCGAGAAACTCGACTCTTTTCATTAAAAACTGGGATTTTTTCAAATTTAGTTTGAGTTCATATTCTTCACACAAACGTAGAACTTAGTTAGTCAATGCCTGCTTTTCATTTTCAGCAGGGAGGATGACGTCGTCAATGTACGGTAAAGCTATGACATTGCGCGTGAGCTCACGAAAAATCGCATTCACATGCCTTTGAAGAACTCCCGGCGAGTTTGATAAAGCGAAAGGCACTTTACGAAATTGTTATTCTCCATTATGGGTAACAAATGATGTATATTTGCGACTCGATTCCGCGACTGGCACGTGAAAAAAGCCATTTTTTAAGTCAATGGTACTAAACACTTTGCCATTTTGCAATCGACCGAGTTGATCTTCGATCAGTGACAGCGGAAATTTATCTTTAACTATAACTTTATTTATCTTTCTGTAGTCAATGCAAAGATGGAACACCGCATCACGTTTTTTAACTAGCACGACTGGGCTACAAAATTCAAATTCTGAGTTTTCAATTACACCTTCATTTAGCCACTGATCAACTTGATCATCAACAACGCACCTCTCTACGATTGGCAACCTACGTGGTCTCGAAAAAATAGGAGTCTCATCAGTCAATATAATACGCATTTTTATTTCAGTTCTTTTACACAGATTTGGACGATACATTTTTATCATTTCGCGCCCTCTTTGCTTTTTTTCTGCGCTTGCATTTTCGTTAATATCACTGTGCTACACCAAAAATATGCAGGGGCTCTCATATGGATTTTTGGTTTCGTCATGGCCCATAAAACACTTCCTCATTTGCGGGTTTTCTCCATCACTTCGTTTTTAAATTTTCTGCGTAGAAATATAATACAACTCTGAAATTCTTAAAATTACAACTTCGAGGTGCTATAACTTTCTTGTTTCTTGATCGAACTCAATTTTCTTTTTTTTATTTGAAAGATGTTTCTTTTACCCTTCAAACCAGCAAACTAGCTTGCAAACCGACCAAGTTTTGATCTTTTAATCCAAAAAAATATTTTAAGTTTTCTAAAAATTTTCCTTTTCTGTACGTTTTTATTGGATATTAAAGTTACAAACAATGATTCTTAAACCTTTATAACAAAACACATAAAATCAGCTTTCCAAAAAGCAATAGTAAATGAAAATTGATTCAAAATTAGCGTAGTAGTGCTTCATAAAATTAGTAAGCCTTTTTTTAATGTTTTCGTTTTATTTGTCGTCAGCGACTTTGTGTACGAAACTTAAAAGACTGGACCATAAATACGACTTCTGCGCCACCTAGCAACAGAGGTTCTAATTACATTTATCAAACATACGTGCCAAATATGAATAAAATCGGACCATAAATACGGATTTTGTAAAGATAGCGATACCAGCGCCATGTAGCGGAAACAAATATATCCTATGTTGAGAGTACTTATCCAAAAAATAAACTGTCCAAACTTGACAAAAAACGGTTCAGTAGTGTTTGAGCCAATTTTTACAAAAAACACTTTACAATTCTATATATATAGATTAATATTTGCATATAGCAGGTATGAACTTTCACAAAACTGAGTATAGAGCGATCTGAGTGTCCTCTTTGTGACTTGTCAAAATTGGACAGTTTACTTCAATGGAAACATTTGCAAAATGATGTGCATACTACATTTCGTAGAACAGAAGAAACTGTTGCATTTGGTTCACTATTTAGTCAAAGCACTAGATTGTTTGAAAAATTTAGCTATAACCATATTCCACGAGATTGTCGTTTATTCATCGACGGTTCAACGAAAAGTACACCTGAGATGTTTATTATGTAATTGCATATTCTAGTTTCATTTAATTTTTAAGCTTTGAAGGCTGTACTATTACACAACACTGGCTTATATCCATCGGTCCCACTGGCCTACGCTACCGATATAAAAGAATCATACGACAGTATGGCTGAAATATTGAATGTCATTGACTACAAAACTCACAAGTGGCTAATTGTAGCTGACTTCAAGGTACTGACTATTTTAAATGGTATGCAGGGTGGAAATACGAAGTATCCGTGCTATTTCTGCCAATGGGACAGTCGAGCAACTAGCCTACACTACATACAAAAATATTGGGCTCCACGTACATCGTTTGTAGTTGGTGAAAAAAATAGTATAAACATTCCCTTAGTTGATTCAAAAAATTTTATTTTACCACCGCTGCACATTAAACTGGGCTTAATAAAACAGTTTGTCAAAGCACTGGATAAAAATGGTCGAGCCTTCAACTATATTGTAAAAAGGTTTCCGCGAATAACTTACGCAAAATTGAAAGAAGGTAAGCAAGTATGTATTTTAATTGTACGATTTAAAATAAAGTTACCTTTTCCAACAGGAATATTTGTCGGTCCACAAATTCGCGAACTATTTAGCGATACTAACTTTGTACAACAAATGACCGATGTTGAAAAAAAAGCATGGCAAAGGTTTTCTTCTGTGTGTGAATGTTTTCTGGGAAACACAAAAACACAAAATTATGAAGCAGTAGTAAGTGGCTGTTGGCTTCCTACCATGCAACATGTCAATTAAGCTACACCATCTGCACGCTCATTTGGACATGTTTCCATCAAATTTGGGCAGATGAGCGATAAGCAAGGAGAACGATTCCACCAGGAAATACTAAAGATTGAACAGCGTTATGTTGGCAAAAATACAATAAATATGCTCTCTGATTACTGTTGGTCTCTTTTAAGAGATTCAAGCAGCGCCGAACATAAAAAACAAACCAAACGAAAACATTTAAAAAAAAAAAGACACGCTCATTTTATAAAGCGCTACTACGCTAATCTTGAATCAATTTTCATTTACTATTGCTTTTTGGAAAGCTGATTTTATGTGTTTTGTTATAAACGTTTAAAAGCCATTGTTTGTAACTTCAATATCCAATAAGAACGTGCAAAAAAGGAAAATTTTTAGAAAAACTTTAATTTTTTTTTGGAATAAAAGACCAAAACTTGGTAATTTTTTGGTCGATTTGCAAACTGTTTTGCTTTTTTAAAGGGTAAAAGAAACATCTTTCAAATAAAAGAAAGAAAATTGAATTCGATCAAGAAACAAGAAAGTTATAGCATCTCGAAGTTGTAATTTTAAGAATTTCAGAGTTGTATTATATTTCTACGCAGAAAATTTAAAAACGAAGTGATGGAGAAAAACCGCAAATGAGGAAGTGTTTTATGGGCCATGACGAAACTAAAAATCCATGCGAGAGCCCCTGCATATTTTTTTTCATTTTGTAGCACTGTGTATTTAAATATTAATTTTCAAACGTCACAACAATTTTCATTATAGGAGCAGTTTCTCTTCGTATATTTTGTTAATACGGATTCCATCACGATTAATTTTCATTTCGACTTGCGAGTAAAACTCTTCACCGATTATTATGTCAATGTCCATACATTTAGTCGGAACAATATTAAAATTCATTGTATACACTTCACCGTCAGTTTTGACCGGATGCCCTATATTACCGATTGGCCTTATTTTGTTTTCATTTGTATTTGAACCGAAACCCGCATGGTAAATATTCGATCGCGTAATGTTTGGTTTATTAAGTTTGTTGTAAATAGCCTCAGTCATAATATTGAATTTACTTCCCGTGTCAACCAAAGCAACGCACTTTTGGTCACCAATATTAATTATTTTGTTCATTAAACTAATCTTCTAATCAAGACGTCGAACATTACTTTTAGCATTTTTATTTTTGTTTGCTGAACAATTTTTTGCTATGTGGGCGTATTCATTGCACTTGAAACATTTAACGCCCTTGCTATTCCCCTCTCAGGAAAAATAAACAACTTTGCAAGACCCTTCAAAGACTTTTTAGCAAAAGCAAATTTTTGGAATTCGTTCCAATACATTAACGCGGAAGTTTCTTCGAATTCATTAACCCAGATTTCAACAGGCAGTGTATCAGTGCCGTCAAAAGGTTTAACCGAATCTTCAATGTCTCGGAAATTAATTGCGAATCTAAGCATTACACTGGCACTGTATTATTTTGCTCGTTACTTTACACACCGTTTTTTTCTCAATTTGCTCGTCTAGCTGAGTTTTCGTGATCAAGCATTTGTCGTCGATTTTCGTCGTTTGTTATTATTTGAGAAGTTGCTTAGTGCGCTTGCGCCGTCGTCGTTGTGTGCAAAAGACAGATAACAGTTTTCGTTTTCTCTACTTTGCCTTACCCTTTTTGTTGAATTTTCGCATCTGTTAACCACTGTTATCACTTTGTTGTTGCCCAAGCTGCGTGCACCGCCTTCTACGCTTGTGCAGTCGTCGTCGCTGCTCTCGCAACCACTGTCATATTTTTCGTCCAACTCACCATTCCAATGGCCGAGAGGGGAAACTGTGAGAGTGGCGAGTTAACAGAGCTGAGCAAAGACAAAATATGTTTAACAGACTATGATTTCTGATCAATTTTAATTGTTTTGGCAGAGAACTTGTAAGAAATGAAAAGGCGCAAATGTTAAAAGAGCTTTTTCATCAACAAGATTTGTAAGTGCGATGGAGAGAATTCACCTCCGAAAAGTACTGAATTTAATTCTACCATACCACTAAAAACTATTTTCACCATATTTTGCTATATTTAGAGCAGAGGGGCTCTTTTGCGGAGGCGAGCGGCTGCATATGTACAAAAAGAAGATAAATAATAAATCAAAACAAAAACCATAGAAGAAAAATAAGTAAACAAAAAAACCCGTTCCTGGATCGCGAGGAGCAACTTGAGACGGCAGATGAGTTATGCAACAATTAAGGATAAGAGAAGGGTTGAAAGGGAAAGGGGGGATCGTCAAAAGAATATTCTTTCGAGTTTTCGGCAATTTTTGTGTCAATCGCCATCAACGCGTGCACATGTACGCAAATGAATTGGTGCGCATTTGGACAAAAGTTCTAGAATATTCTCGAATATTCTAGAAAAATGCCACCAATTTGTCAGACTACGTTACCAAAATGTATTATTGTCTGATATTGCGATGTTGAATCTTTTCAATGACCGTCGATGGTTTGTAAAATTTAAGATTTTAGCATTTTTGTGTTCGTCGTAGAAAGGATTGTTGCGGGGAGCATTTGCGTGCGCGGGGAGATGAAATGCTTGCACTTATGAATGAACATACATATTTTGTTTTCGGAAATACACGCGAGCGCTTATGAACGAATTTTTTGTTGTTACAAATTACAAATTTTGTAAGTCCAAGAGCGAAATTTATTGATTAGAAAATAAAAACTCGAAAGCCAAATAAGCTGTTTTGTCAAAACTCTACAAAAATTATTGCTTCTGCCCGCATTTCGCACGAAAAAGCTGCGCCGCAAAGCCGCCATCATTAATCTGGGTTGGGTTGAACTATTTTGGATTTGAAGTAGGTAGGAGAAAAAAGTGGAGTATAATACAAATATTGATTTACTAGATCGAATAGAGGATGATCTCTAAGAATATACTTACATATATATATGTACATACAAAATAAAATTAAACCCGGTTGGTTTTTATATTAATTCTTTATTTCCTTTGCCGGAGCAAAGGCAGCCAATATTGACAAGTGAGTTTTTACGACTACCTGTTGCGGTGACTACACCTGAATACCTAACTTCTTTGACCTACAGTTATTGCATGCGGACAGCCGCGTGATTTGATGTGCTGAGTTAGCGTCTGCCGTATGTCGGTGATATCGGGTTGAATTTACTGTTTGAACGTTGAGTGGATTAATATGCTGAATCAACGTCTGCCGTATGTTGGTGATATCGGGTTGAACTAGCTGCTTAAATGTTGTGTGTGACTTTATGTGCTGTTGGAGCCACGAATAAAGTTATTATTGTTGTTGTTGTCGCTGTTGTCGTAAGTTGGGCTACCGTGAGAACCGCAACTGATGCAATTTTCATTGAGTGTTATACACATGTGATAACTTACATAAGATGACGTTAAGTTATACGCCACAGAATTTAATTTACAACTAAAATTCTGGTATTTGATTAATTAAACGTCTCACAAAATACGATTAATTATAGCAATGTTTGCGTTTAGTTAGACAATTGTAGAAAAATTTGTTAAAAGGTAGTAGATTTTCGACTCCTAAATGTATTGTTCTGCTACTTGTGCTACATTTGTGATAAGACGGAAGCACTGACATAAATGCGACCAAAATTTAGACTACATATTGACATACAGATATGTAATGTTCATATGTATGGAAACAAATGCATTATTAAATTCACTAGTGTTTAACCGTTGACGAGTGCAGACGTGTTTTTTAAATTCGTTCCGTGGTCGGTCAACTTGTAAAAACTCAGCAGAATAAAAAGAAAACAAAAATCAAGAAGAATAAAATAACATTAATATTATATATATATATATATATATAATATAATACACAGCATAACGCTAGCAGATAATAAATGCAAGCGTACGAGCATTTCGATAAATTTCAGCTCATAAAGAAAACTGCAGTATGAGCCAAAATGATATTCGCACTCAGCGCCAAAGAGACGAAAAAGAACGTCGCCTCTCTATACAACGCAACAACGCTTACTTTTCGTATGTCTCACCGGTACCCGCAAGAACACCACCGACAATAACAACTAAAGAGGGAGAACGCTCGACTACTCCCATCACCACTGATTCTAGCATGTCATGGAATCAGCAATCCGCCTCGCTCTCTTCGCTGCCCACTATGACTGCAGTTTCGTCACAGGCAACGCCAACGACGGTGAACGCCCTCACATATACCAGCTCTACAACGACTTCAGCAGTAACCACAGCGCAACCATCGATTATGTCAACTAAGCAAACAATGATTTCAACACCAAAAACATCAGCAGCGTCAAGAACTAGGTCAGTTGTGCAGACAGGTATGGATCGATATGTCCAAATTAAAAGAAAGCTGAGCCCCGAAAATTCTAAAATAGGAAATAAAGCAAAATCAATTCGAGAAGAAAGTAAAGGAGAGAAGGAGTCTCTACTAAGCAACAATAGATTTGCTTTGCTTAGCGACACAGTTCAGGACAAGGGCAATACAGAAATCATGCCCACGACTAGTAAGGCCAAGCCCCCGCCTATTTATATCCGCGGGCAAAACTCAAATGCTTTAGTAAAAAAACTAGTGCAGCTAATCGGTGAAAACACTTTTCACATAATCTCACTTACCAAGGGCAATATTCCCGAGACGAAACTGCAAATACACTCGGAAGAGCATTACCGCCTGGTATCTAAATATCTTAACGATGCTAAGATAAATTTTTACACGTACCAACTTAAAAGTGCAAAAGGCATTCAAGTCGTAGTCAAAGGTATCGAGGCTACTGTTGAACCTGCGGAAATCCTAAATGCCCTAAAACTCCAGAAGTTCAACGCAAAGGCGGTTATAAACATAATCAACAGAAATAGGGTACCACAGCCTATGTTCAAAGTTGAGCTGGAGCCAGAAAGTAAGCCTCTTGGAAAAAATACTGTTCACCCCATTTACAACTTGCAGTACCTTTTGCACCGTAGAGTTACTGTGGAAGAGCCCCATAAGCGTAATGGCCCTGTCCAGTGCACCAATTGTCAAGAATTCGGACACACAAAAACATATTGCAACTTATGCGCCGTTTGTGTGGCTTGCGGAGGCCTTCACGCTACAGAATCATGCATTGTAAATAAGAACGATCCTTCCATGAAAAAATGCAACAATTGTGGGGGCAACCACACAGCTAACTATAGGGGATGCCCTGTATATAAAGAATTAAAACAGCGACTAGTTCAAAAAACCCCGATTCGTGGACAACCAACATTTACGCAATCTCAAACTCTATCTGAAGTGTGCTTCTCACGTGCACCCATGTTTAACTCTAAGGCTACTTCCAGCGTTTCATTTGCTGATGCGGTCAAAACCGGACTTCAGCAACCCGCCCTTAAATCAACTGCACCAACCTTAGCACCTGTCTCCGGCAACACTCATAACAGTATTGAGACCTTAATCGTCTCCTTGCAACAAAACATGATGAATTTCATGACTTTTATGCAATCAACTATGCAAGAGCTTATGAAAAACCAAAATCAGCTCATCCAATTGCTCGCTGACAAACAGATGAAATAAATGCCCCCGTTAAAAATATGTCTATGGAATGCCAACGGTATTTCTCAGCACCGACTAGAGCTTTTGAAGTTTTTAAACGATAAGGAGATCGATGTCATGCTCTCTGTCGAAACGCATCTAACAAGCAAAAATCACTTCCACTTATCAGGATACGATACATATACAACAAATCATCCGGATGGGAAAGCGCACGGCGGGACAGCAGTTTTAATAAGAAGGCGAATCAAGCACAATATTCTTCCACAGTTTGCTATGAGTTACCTGCAAGCCACTTCAATAAGCGTGGTTACAATTTATGGACTTCTTCAACACTCTTGGAAATCGCTTCATCGCAGCGGGCGACTATAATGCAAAGCATCCCCACTGGGGTTCCCGCTTGATTAATCCAAAGGGAAGGCAACTCTATAAAGCACTTATTGATACATCAAACAACCTTGGCTATGCGTCACTAGGAACACCGACTTACTGGCCAACAGACCCTACAAAGATTCCCGATCTTATAGACTTTGCCGTAACAAGAAGAATCCAAAATAACCTGATAGAGTCAGAGGCCCTTTCGGACCTAGCTTCAGATCATTCTCCTGTTGTTTTTTCCTTGCAGGAGTGTCCGAGGCCTAAAGAATACCCATTGAGACTTACGTCTCCCAAAACAAACTGGCTGAAATATAGGATGTACATCAGTAGCCACATTGAGCTTAACCCAAGTATAAGAAGTGAAAAAGACATTGAAGAATCCGAAAAGGCTCTAAATTCAGTTATAACATCTGCTGCTTATCAGGCCACTCCAAAAATGAAAACGAAAAATCTAAAGCAAAACCATCAAATTACAAATAGTCAAATAGAACGTCTTGTTGCCGAGAAGCGGCGCCTACGCAGAGAATGGCAGAACCACAGATCACCTGCTGCAAAACAACGACTAAAAGACGCAACCCGCAAACTAAGCAGATCCCTCAAGGCTGAAGAACAGCGTGCTCATGCGAAATACATTCAAAGCTTGTCACCAACCAGCGCAAAGTGTTCTCTATGGAAAGCTAAATCTAGTATACAGCCACCAACGAACGTCGACACGCCTTTAAGAGACCACAATGGGAAATGGGCCCGTAGCGATGAAGAGAAAGCAAATGTTTTTTCACTTCACCTAAAAAACGTATTTCAGCCAAACGCGTCATCAAACGGATATGTTTTACCTTTACTCCCTGCTGTCTCACAAACAGAACCAATAAAAGTGCATCCACTTGAGATTATGAAAGTCATCAAAGAGCAACTGAACTTAAAGAAATCACCGGGACATGATCTAATAACCCCACAGATGATCATGGAACTTCCGCGTCCTGCCATAACATACATCTCAAATCTCTTTAACGCTATTTTGAGATATGGCCATTTTCCAACACATTGGAAGAAATCGACCATAATAATGATACCAAAACCAGGAAAGGACAAAACACAAGCATGTTCATACAGGCCAATAAGCTTGCTACCTTGCTTCTCAAAGCTCTTTGAAAAAACCTTGCTGCTCAAGATTGGTGCTCACGTGAGGAAAATTATACCTTCGCATCAATTTGGATTCCGGGCCCAACACGGGACTATAGAACAAGTTAACCGTCTAACATCGGAGATAAGGACGGCGTTCGAACGAAGAGAGTACTGCTCGGCAATTTTTCTTGACGTCGCTCAAGCATTTGATCGCGTTTGGCTGGACGGACTGATATATAAAATACGGAAGCTACTTCCTGCGAACACACACAAAGTTCTTGAATTCTATGTTAGTCATCGAGTTTTTGCCGTACGACAAAACGGATTTATAACACGAGAATTAGACATCGCAGCTGGAGTTCCACAAGGAAGCGTTCTTGGGCCATTCCTTTATATTCTCTACACAGCAGACATACCGACAGATCCCCGTCTAACATTATCAACCTTTGCGGATGACACTGCTATCCTTAGCAGATCTCGATGCCCAAACAATGCAACCAGACTTCTAGCTCAGTACCTACTGCTCCTGGAGAAGTGGTTGGCCAACTGGCGCATCAGGGTCAATGAGCAAAAGAGTAAACACGTCACCTTCACACTAAATAGGAATTCCTGTCCGCCATTGACCCTAAATAGCATTACGATCACGCAGACCAATGAAGTGGTGTATCTCGGTGTACATCTCGATAGGCGCCTCACTTGGCGCAAGCATATTGATTGTAAGAAAACCCAAATGAAACTGAAAGCCAATAGCCTTCATTGGCTCATGAACTCGCGATCCCCACTAAACCTGGAGTACAGAGTACTTCTGTACACAAGTATTATAAAGCCATGCTGGACGTACGGCTCACAGTTGTGGGGTAATGCATGCGCCAGTAATGTGGACATCATTCAAAGGGCTCAATCAAAAATCACTCACCGGAGCTCCGTGGTATATTCGGAATAAGAACATCCATGAAGACCTCAACATCCCATCCGTTCAAGATGAAATAGCGAAAATCAAAGAAAAGTATTTGGACAAGCTAAACGTGCACCCAAATCAACTAGCACAATCACTCACCGATGAAGCAACACAAACTCGACTCAGACGAAATGATTTTCCAGCCCGGCAGTTAATATAAGGGCCCGTTTAGCAAACACATTTCCCCAATAGGGGGTAGGTTTAAGAATTAAATTAAGATTTTAAAACTTATTGTTAGTCTCTTACAGAGAAGATTCAATAAATATTTACAGTTAAAAAAAAAAAAAAAAAAAAATATGTATGCAAGTAGGCGTAACGGTAAGTCCGGACTATGCGTTTGGTGGCGCCGATTTGGAATAATTAGGGCTTTAAATGAGATACATATATAGCAGGATTTCATGCAAAACACGTTTTTAATGATAAGGGGTCGTGCACATATTACGTAACGCGATTTTTGATAATTTTAGACCCCCATGTCACACTTTCAGAAAAATTGTTTTTATTAATCGCAGAATAAAATACAATGTTAATTGATATATGTTATATATTGGGCAAAGGGAAATCACATGTCATACTTCGTCACAAATCGCAAACGCCCGCACCTTGCCATCCTATGTTAGTGGGGAGATGAAATGTTCGCATTTATGAATAAACGGAAATTTGCTTTCAATAATATGCGCGTGCGTTTATGAATGACTTTTTGTTGCTGTACTGCATTGCGCTGCGGTTGAAAACAGACACGCTGGCGGAGGGATGAAACAAATGCTGTATATATCTACATAACAATATATAAATATATGATGATGATAGATATAATGCATATGAATGCATGTGCACTTGTTGTTATTTTTTAGTACATATGTACGTACATACATGTGCATGAACTTGTAAATAAATATACATACATATATACATACGTATATTTGGATATTTATATTTGTATGCACTACATATTATCCATATACATACATATTTACATATGTATACTTAGTATAAAAACAATTGTTACGCTTATAATATAAGTACTTAGATATATTATATTGACATACATACATATGTATATATATATGTGTATAATGCATGCATAAAACCAAAAATTGTCTCGCTCTTATCATGCACATATTTAAGTAAAGCCAAATTTCACGTCAAATTAAATATTTAGATGTTTATATCAATTCGTTAATAAATATATTGGCAAAATCTAAAATTCGAGCTAAAAAAATTAAAACTTATCAGAAATCATAGTCTGTTAAACAATTTTTGCCTTCGCTCAGGTCTGTTAACTCGCCACTCTCATGATTTCCCCTGTCAGCCATTAGAATGGTGAGTTGGACGAGAAATATTGATGGATTTTGACAATTCATACCGTCATGCTAACTTAGTCCTTCTCTGTCAAATATACGTTCTCTGGTCAGTGAGACAAGTAGAGACGGAAGAGGAGTTATGCAACAATTTGGATAAGAGAAGGGAGGAAAGGGAACGGGCAATTGCGCGTGCACGTGTACGCAAATTAATTGATGCGCATTTGGACAAAAGTTCTAGAACATTCTAGAAAATGCCAGCAATTTGTCAAACTACGTTGCCAAAATACATTATTGTCTGTATTGTGGTGTTGAAACTTTTCAATGACCGTCGATGGTTTATAAAATTGAAGATTCTAGCATTTTTGTGTTCGTCGCGAAAAAGATTGTTGAGGGGAACATTTGCGTGCGCGGGGAGATGAAATGCTCGCGCTTATGAATGAACGGCGTTTGTTTTCAGGAATACGCGCACGCGTTTATGAATGAATTTCTTGTTGTTGTATGATAGTTTCAGATATTTTAGAATATTTGGCGCCGACGCAAGCACGAGTGCAGCCGCGGTTTTGATAGCGCTGAGATTTGATTTTGATTTAGCGTATGTAGGTCAAGGTTGAATTTATGCACATGCACGTAAGTACATACATACGCATGTGTGTACGTATGTACATATGTAGTTGGATGCATATGAATTTATGTATTTAGATATATGTATATACATATGTACATAGATATGCATACATATGGATGTGTGCACATATGATGTATACTTGATGGCATAGTTATGCATGTAGTATTTTTTGAAGTATGAAAAAAAGTAAAAGTAAATCAACCCTCACCCAAATTTAAGGGTGTGGCCCGGTTCCGAACTCGCGCAAAACGAAAGCATAAAGAATATTGCGGCGCCTCTTGAAGCAACTGCACCACAGAATACAATTGGTTTGCTCAAACTTAATCGCTACTTGATTCAGTTTCCCGTTTATAAAAAATCATTTTAAAGATTGAATATCCTTGGATATTTTAATATTTCACATTTTTTTCATTTTTTAATAAATTCGAGAAATAATTTTAGTTGAAGCCAAATTTTTTTCTTTTATTTTAAGTATTTTATTTTAAGAATTTCGTAAGCTTTTTCCTCTTATATTAAATTTTATATATTTTTTCAAACAAACCATAAAACTACACAATATGCAAATTAGAAATGTCGTCGGTAAAACAGCAAATGAGCCAAGTTGTTTTGGCATATAAAATTGACTCAATCTTATCATTTACATATTTAAATAAACCAAATTTCTCGTTAAATATGAAAATATAATTACTTAAATTTTTCAAGAACAATCAACTTTTATTAGAATTTATTCTCTGTTAAAAGAAAAATTGTCTCTGCTCAGCTCAGTTAACTTGCTGCTCGCAATGTGATGTATTTCCATGAGTGGGTCTATTGAAGACTTTTCGACTTTTCACAATTCACACTGAAATTCGATCATGAGCCTTCTCATTTAATATACGTTCTCTCGGTCAGAGGTAGTAGCAATGGAATTGTTGTTAACTATGGGCGTTGGCTGGAATTTAAGAGTGCCGGAGTATAGTTGATCACTATGTTGATGGTTGTTATTGTAGATGGTGATTGCAGTTTTGTGTTCACATTTATTGAGCGTTTTAATAGTTTGCAGCTATTTTTGTTTTATAAATAGTGGGCAAGATTTTTCATATACACTGTGCTGCTGATGTCCGAGTAGTTTAAAATTCTAACAATTAATGCACTATTTGCTTAATAAGCAGTTATCTTTTTTCTCTGGGTCTAGATGATAATCTTCGCTACAATTACCGCATATTTTTTTATTAGCACATGTTTTAGATACATATGCGTCCGAAATTGAAGCAATTATTACAGCGTAGTGGAAGTGGGATGTATGGTCTCACTTTTGTTTTCTCATAACCTATGTTTATACTTTCAGGTAAATTATGCGAGACAAAGGTAAGAATAACTAGTCCGGTTTTCTTCAAATCGTTTCAACTTTTTTTAATAGTTTCTTAACTTCATGTACATTTTGGTTTTTAAGTTTACTGAGAATAATTTCTTCACTTATGTTACGTAATTCATTGGAGTAAATAACTCCTTTAGTAAAGTTTAGCTGTTTGTGTTCCGAGACACTAATGGAGGTAGTCGTTTCTGCACATGTTGGCATTGAAGTAAGTTTAAGAAGGTTATTGGTTTGCAATGAGTTTTTAGTTTGCACCAGAAGTGAGCCATCATGTAGTTTTTTAACTAGCACAACTTCACCATTACAGGCATAATCTATTGACTTCTTTATTATGAACGGATACACATGGGTAAATTTTTGATTATCATTTCTAGAAATAACAAAAAATTTAGATTGATCGTTTTTACAACTCCAAATGTCGGGAGGCTTAGCCATAGTGAAAAAGTGTATCTTTGAAACAACACAAGGTGAAGAATTTATTAATGTTTACTAATTACACCAATAAGAATTTGCTAAATTAGAGGTCACGGTAAAAACTTGCGGTACTTTTGATACAACTACGTTTAATTTGTTTTTGTGTAAATGTTAACCAACTAGTAAATATGTGCACTTTGTTTTTGTTTTCGAAGTCAAATATTTGTTGTTTTTGTAGTCGTAGCTCGAGTAGTAATCGTGGACTGCAAACCAGTATATTAACATTTCAATTATCTTATAAATGTTGTCGAATTTAATTTTTGCTACTCTACGAATATATTTATCTAAAAGAGCCTCCTTAAACGTTTTCTGTTTCACACCAGGGGGCCAATTCTCGTTCTGTGAAACTGTGAAGTGTAAACTAAGTTTTCATTTTCATTTTCGCACCTACTTTTCACTTTATCATATTTTGCGATTCTTATGTGTTTCATGATAACTACTTTTCACTGTGAAAAGGTTGTGAAAAAATTTGTTCCATTCTCATTTGTACCAAGCAAATTTATCAGCTTTGTTATTTTGAAATATTTGTGGAAAAGCTGAATGCACACAAAACAACCATCATGTCAATTTATGTTTTTGCAATTTTGGGAGCACAAGATGACGAAGAAAGGTAAGTTCGAATTAGTTTTAAAAACTTTTTGATTTTATTTGTTTGTATTTGGTTTTCGAAATCATTTAAGATGTCTAAGGCGCACATTGCCCGATACTCAAAATCCTTTCGATATGATAACCGAAAGCCATTTCACTGATTTATACAGATTTCCAAAATCTTTATGCATAGAATTAATAAATGAGTTGCTGCCTAAAATGGAAACCACTAAAAGAGGACATGCTATTCCTAAATTTATTATGATTTTGAGTTCTCTACGTTTTTTTGCCACCGGCAGCTTTCGGCGGTGCGCTGGACAAAACAATTTGGCTTCACTATCCTAAACATCCGTCAGCCGAAGTCTAAATGAAGTAGTAAAAGCCTTAAATAAAATTGCTCATAAACATATTAAATTTCCTTTATTTGATTTAATTTACACACTTTAATTAAACACTTTATTATTTCATAATTTTATAATTATTTATTTAACATCATGTTGACGCATCACGTGCTGTCATATATCTCCCTCACTAATTACTATTCTGCCTGCTTAAATACCCTTTGCCATGCGCAGACATTGTAAAAGTCCTTTAGAAGCGTTTGCGCAAGGCGGTTAATTGCTAAGCAGCGCCGTTATCACGCTGCCTGGACTGCGTTTAGACGGGAAACTTTTGTCGCGGCAACTCGTTACTTGTAGGAGAGAGAGGGACGGGGAAAGGGGAAGGGCACCGAGTTGCTCGTGCTCGGGCAACACGCTTTGTGTTCTTGTTCGTCTCAATCGGCAGCTAAGAAATTTGACATTCTTTTTCATTTATAAATTCTTTCAGTGGTTGCAGTTTTGTTGAGTTTTAAGTGAATACATACGGTAAGTTGGGAAATGAAATTTTGTTCTTATTGTTTTGCGATTAAATATACACATGTGTATGCATATCTATACTATACATATTAATATGAATATTTCAGAATATGGAGTATCAAGATAAAACTGAATTAATGCAAGATATTTTTGAGTGCATTGAGGAAGCCGTCGGATGATAGCAAAAAGGAGGCCATTTGTAATGGTTTGTACTGAGATTCTTGTTTTGAAATGTACCACTAATAAATGAAATGTATTTTTTCAACGCCAGGACTAATCGGTATGTGTAAAAAAGTGGCAGAAATGCCTATAAGAAAAAAAACGAGAATGGATGAAGGTGTGGAGGGAAGCGAAGTCGGAAAAAGGATCATTCGCATTCTTAACAAAAGAGCTATTGACAACAGACAAAGCTAGCTATAAAAATTACACAAGTATACACGGTTTTGGATCTGGGCAACCAAAAGTGGTTTCTATGACAATTGATGACACTGAATCCGAATCTTCATTTCGTTTTTTAAGATTGATTCTAGTTTTTGAAATAATCAAGAATTTAATTTTTTATGATTTTTGTCAAATAATATTAATTTTATTAACTTAAAAGTAGCATATCAGAAATGAAGATTGGTGGAACTTTGCCTTTTGTATTGTTTAGTATCTGTTTCACGTATTAGAGTCCAACAGTAGTCGCTCATCATGCCTTCATCCCAAAATCCTTGGTATCTTCTTTCAATGTTGGCTAGATCTTGGTGTAGCCGCTCTCCTTGTTCGTCGCTCGTATCACCCATGTTTTCGGGAAAAAAATCGAGATGGGAATGCAGAAAATGGATTTTGTAAATTTTTTATCAGCCATTAATTTTCTAATATCAGGTCCGACAAATATTGCTTCTTTGATTTTTGCATATGACAATTTAGGAAACAACTTAACTAAATACTGAAAAGCCGGTCCTTCACGGTTTAATGCTTTGACGAAGTTCTTTATAAGGCCTAGTTTAATGTGAAGAGGTGGCAGGAAAATGTCTTGTGGATTTACAAGTGGTTCAGCGGAGACGTTTTGCTGTCCAGGCTCATATTGAGTACGACTTTGCCATTCTTTTCTCACATAATGATGTTCAGTTGCGCGGCTATCCCACAAGCATAAAAAGCAACAAAATTTGGTGAATCCAGATTGCATCCCAGTTAAGATACCAATTACCTGTTGAAATAATATAAAAAATAAGTGTTTTCGATTTAATTGGGATCAATGTTTAAACCTTTAGATCGCCACATATTTTCCATTTATGATCATTGTATTTGATGAAGCACAGGATCTTCCGCATTGTTTCGTAGCATTCCTTCGTTTGTACTGCATGAGCAATGGGAATAGATGGTTTTTTATTTCCATTGTGGAGAAGAGCAGCTTTTAGGCTGTATTTGGAACCATCAATGAATAAACGCCATTCGTTTCGATCGTACGGTGTATTCATTTCATTAAATAAACCATTAATATCGTTACAGAAACTTATGTTGTCTTCTTTTTTGAAGAACGGTCGAAGTGTCTGATTTCTGTTTCTGTATACAGTAACTTGTGTTCGAGAGTCTAGATATTTCCATTGCTGCAACCGTGATGCTAGCAACTCTGCTTTTTGTTTGGACAAATTCAAATCACGAATCAAATCGCTTAGTTCATCTTGCGAAATTAAATGTGTCTCTTCCATGACAAAGTCGCTATCATTACTCGGGGGTGATGGAGCTAAAGTTTCCAGGACGTTTCCACTTATACTTGGACAAACTGGCAATGAATCATTAGCAGTACGTGGAACTGGCTTGGATACTGATGATACATCAGGATATTCATATTTTGCTAATTTTTTTGCATTTATGCCCTTAATTTTCATCAAACAAAAGTAGCAATCATCTACATGGTTTTTAGGTTCTCTCCAGAGCGCTGGCATTGAAAAGGAAAAGTACTCACGTTCTCTCAATGACCACTTATACAGCTTTGTTTTGCATGCGTTACAAATAAATTTCGGTATCCATGACTTATGAGTGTCTGCTACTCTGAAACCAAAGTAGTGCAGATACGCATCTTTGAGCGCATTTGTTATTATTTTGCCACTTTTTTTAATCATATAACTACCACAAACGTAACAAAAACACTTTGAATCAACTTTGCAACACTGTCTCTGCATTTTTATTTGCTCTAATCACTTATTTTATTTTACTGCTACAGTTGAAATGACTTATCAAGCAGTGCCTGTAAGATTGGGAGAATTTTCCTCAATCGGTATTTAATTACTGTGCTTGCAAACTGTGCTTGTAACAGCACAATGGTGCTATCATGCGAGAACTCGGAAACTAGAATCAATCTTAAAAAACTAAATGCATATTCGAATTCAGCATATCAAATATAGTTAAGAATCGTTCTTATCTGCTCAGATCCAAAAGTTGACCTGAATTTGTAAACTTGTGTTATTATGATGAATGACGAATTTTTCTGCCATGGTTGTGCTTAAATATCAAAGAGGCAAGGGCATTACGCAAATTAACGTAAATTATGTTAAAACTTCATTTTTCAACTCACCTTTTACTTATAATCACAAAATTTGTCAGGGCCCGAATCGCGGCATTCGTCAACGAGTAAAACTGTTCAAAATTGTTGGTTATTGGATTGCGGCACTCGTTATCGAGTACACTCATTCGTAATTTGACATTCTGCCAGACTATAGCGAGTGCTAGTTCAAACGAAGCGAACGAAATGCCATTCGATTGATAATTTGCAATCGTTAAACCAAATTTTTTGAAACGTCTGTACAAAAAGTGGGATTTTTATAAAAAACGAACTAAAAAATTTTAGTTAACGTTTATGTTATTGATTATTTTATTAATACAATCATATTTTTAGGACTAAAGTTAACAAAATCAATATGAAGCAAAAAAAATTTGATGGCGGAGTATCTGCTGCAGCGCCAAGATTTGGCCAAAAATATTTTGCCGAATTGTGGTCAGGGCAAAGCTGCTGCCAATAAGTTATGGGACTCCTTGTCTGACCTGCTAAATCGGGCCGGCCCACCCATGAAGGATGCTAAGTCTTGGTGGAAATCGCCATCCTTTTTTCTTTTTTATAATTGTTTTAAAAAATGTACTTACTCAAATATTGTTTTCTACGTATGAACTTAGGTGTTTGCTGACCAAAAGCACAACGTCAAAAAGAAGTTGTCTTTCAACAAAGCGTCGAAACAAAGGAGTGGTGGTGGCCCTTACGAAGAAAAACTCCTAACAACAGCAGAGGAGCAACTGCTTTTGGCTACCGGAATAGACCGTGCAGTAGAAGGCCTGGAAGAAGTTAAAAGTTTTGGCAGTTCCACCCCAGAAATAGAGCCTGTGGATAAGATAATGGCAGAGCTTTTAAGCAGTGACGAAGACGACGTTGCTAGCCGCTACAACACAAACAACGACGATGCTCCGAAACCTAGCCACAGCCACAGCTCCACAAAGAGAGGGAAACACCATGTTGCCGAAGAAAAGCTGGCCCGCATTAAAGACAACTTGATGGCTTTTGAGGAATCTCAATAAGGATTGAATCGAAATTGGGCAAACTAATTGCCTTGAAAGAGAGATCACTGGAAATGAAAGAGGAAGCTCACAAAGCTAACATGGAGGTTAAAGCAATAGAGCTGCAAATTAACGTTATCCAATTAGCAGCCTTAAAAAAGATTAAATAAATGTGCCATGCATAATACCGTGAAATAAAAGATCATTATTGTTAATTCACTTGTTTTATTTAAATAGTATTTGCTAGCGACAACATTATGTGATTTCGGATTTTATGTCCAATTTTGGTTAGTTCAGTTTCGATTCCTATATACACGTCTGTATAAATAGTTTCACTTGCATAATGTCTGCAATACGACGGATCTTTGAAATGTATGCAAATGTCATGCAACGCTACACAGACATTGCCGAATTGTGCCATTTTTTCAGGGCGGTAACGACTTTTCTTGTCATTGCTGAGAATTTTCCAACGGCCTTTTAGGATACCAATGGTTCTTTCAACCACGCAGCGGGCTTTGGGATGAATCTCATTAAACCGAGCTTGACTAGAACCGTCCTCAGGGTTCCTGAATCTCCTATTGGTTTACGAAAAACATATTTTAGCTTTAAGTATATAGACTTATGGACATTGAAAAAGGTGCAAAACTCAATATGATATTGCTTCTTATTATTATTATTATTATTATTGTTTAACGGTGATATGAATATCAAAGCTAAATGCTTGTATGAGCATTGGCTGCCGGGGCCATCAGCTCTTGCTTCTTATATATAATTATTTATGTGGTATTCGGTTCGCGCCAATAAAACTCAGATTGATTTTAACAAATTAAATAGTGTATTTAATATTAAAATTAAGTCTAGGGATTTTAACTCTTGTACATCTTTTTCTTATATTAGGTACATAACTATAAACGTTGTGTTCGTACAAATTCTCCGAGTAGACTGCTCGTTTTATTCAAAAGTAATTCAAACCGATATGCGGTGGTTACGCTTTCGTCAAATCGTCAACTTGTAAGGGTTGTATTTAATAGTAGTGTAACTTAGTAGTTTCGTTCAGTTCGTGTAGTCTTGTCATGGTCCAATCTGATTCCCACATTTATTTATTTTAAATAATTTTCATTTAAAAAATAGTTCGATGCATACCGGAAACCTCATAAATAAAAGTTTAAAAAATTACACAAACTTCACAGAAGTTAATCAAATTTCAAAAAACTTTCGTAAAAATTACAAACTTTTTATTCAGAATTTTAAGAAAGTTTTCGAGAACGCAGTTTTGTAGCCCAATCAATTTTATAATAATAAAGTGCAAGTTTCAAGTCGCTGATTCGGTGTTCAATTTTTTTTTGTTTTCTTCCATATAACGCGTGAACAGAATTGAATTTTATATGGAAGAAAAAACGCAACACCCTCGGCTTAAAAAATTCTAACAAATCAAGGGTAGTTTTCAGCGACATGAAACTTGCATTTTATTATTATAAAATTGATTGAGCTATAAAACTGCGTTCTCGAAAACTTTCTAAAAATTCTGAATAAAAAGTTTGATTTATGTGGTTTCCGGTATGCATCGAACTATATTTTAAATCAAAATTATTTAAAATAAATCTATAATTATATGTAAGAAACAATATCATATTGAGCTTTGCACCTATTTCAATGTCCATAAGTCTATGTACATATGTATATAATTGTATGATAAAAAGTTATGTTACCTAAAAGCCAAACATTTTTTAAGTTATTTTGATTATATGGTTCCTCCAAAAACTTTCGTTGTGCTGAATGCTTCCACACAAAGGAATCGTGCGCGGCTCCGCCATACTTTGAATTAATGGCCAAAATTCGGTATTCATGGTCACATATCTGCAAACAAATTTATATTGAGAAGTATGTGTATGTAAATGCGTTTTATATGCCTAAAGTGTGTGCCATCAATGCATCCAATGACTGTAATATATAAAAATACATACATACATATGTGTAGATATAGTTAGTATACTACAGCTTTAAGAGCGCTACATTTTACTCATAATAAAAGCGCTAATCCTACCTCCAGGAATTTTATATTTTTGAACAAATTATTGCGTGACATAGCTTAGTTTCCATTTCACGGACTACATTTCCAATAATTTTGCTAATTGTGCTTTGGCATATTCCGATCAAAAAATCATTTCCCACCAAGTGCTGGTAGCCTCCACTGGCCAAAAGAGACAAAGTTGCTGCTAGTGGAATCATTGGGGTAACTGCGGTTGATAGATGCCCTTCAAATTTCAATTCTGCCAATATGAAGCTAAAGGCAGTTTTAGAAAGTCTGAACCATTTTCTGAAGCTGCAAATACACAATATAAACTTGTAAGTAGGCAAATGAAATTAATACAATACAAATTTGATTTACATACGCTGCCTCCGGCAATGCCATGGGATTGCTTTTATCTCGCATTCGGCTTCTAATAATCATCTGGAAGTTTTCCTCCTCAGACTCCGATGAAGAATACAAAAATATTACTGGGTTCATGGGTTTCAGCAAATACAAGAAAATATAACTAATAATTTACGGCACAAGCAAAAATAACGTAGCACGACTTTAACCAATTACTTTCTTCTAAAAACAAACATGTTTCTTATTTTGTTTTGATTTGCCATTTCGTAAATGTCATTTGTAGATTCGCTAGGTATCGAGTGCGGCAATCCGGCTACTTGAAATGTTACGAAATTTGTTTCGATACAATTGCTCGCACGATCACGAATGCCGCGATTCGGGCCCAGAATGTGTAAATGCCGCTTAAGCGAAGCGTACAGAAATTTGCGAAAATAATATAAAATGAAATGCCAGAAAATTGCCTGAACAGAGTTGCTCTGTGCGAATGCGACGAGCAACACCAAAAGGGAAATCGCCGATAATAAGCGAAAAAAGTTTCCCCGTCTGAACGCAGTCCTGGAAAACACAACAGCAAGATGCTGCTGTTACTAGGCTGCGTAGTGATCTTATGCAGGCTATTTCTGTTGCTGGCCCTCATGGGGATGACCTTTTGGCGTTAGGCAGCCGTTGCTGTGCTGTTTGGATCCCATGCGCGATTTATGCTGTTGCTAAGTTTTCATGCGCAAAGTGTTGCAATTAATAGCATGCATGGTGATCACACACGGCGGCTGTGATGTTGCTATGCCACTATATTACAAATACGGGTGCCATTTGGTAACTAGTACAAGATTGCGTGGTTTGCGGCGGTAAATAGTAAGTGAATTCAAAATTTTCATATGAAAACATTTTGACAGTTGTTTACACTATTACACTGAACGAGAATCAGTATTGTGAAAACTATATTCCGTTTCGTTCCGCTTTTTCACATGTCACCATAACTTTTCATTTTTTCATCGAACGAGAATTGGAACGGTTGTGAAAACGATAAAAAAAGTTTACATTTCACAGTTTCACAGAACGAGAATTGACCCCCAGTAGAGTAAAATTGGGACTCTATAGAAGTATTTGCAAAATGAAGCTTTATTGAGCTGTGCATGCATATAACATTAAATGGATTTGATTCAACTTATTATAATTATGATTGATTTTTTGGCGTAGAATACGTCTTACCTTACGGTATGGGCACCAATGTCAGGATTTTATTGTTGTAATCCCTATTTCTTTAATTATAAGGAAACGGCTCGATTAATATTTTTTTTTTTTTTTTGTAGTCAAATGAAGATGTTAGCTTTCGTTTGACATACATTTCATGTTGGTTGATATCTTCCTAATATTTAAATTTCTCAAATGAAAATTGTATAAACACATGCACACAAATATGTGTGTGGTGTTTGGTTGAGTGTTTGCTGTTGGGCTATTTAAATGTACTCGTGCAGCCCTTACTTTGCATTGCATAATTTTAGGCGGGCAAGTTAAAGTAGAGTAAAAGAAGAGAAAATGCTGCCAAGCACTGCAAAAAAAATAATAAAATTGATTCGCGTATGTTATTTATCATTTATCTTTACTATTGATAACAGCCATTGACTTCGTTTTTGCGAGAAATTTAATTGATAATTTAAAAACATTTTTATCCTATTTTTCCTATCATAAGCTTATGTATGTATATCATCCAAAGTAACTATCAAATAAAGAAATTCATTTGCTTGCATTATTTATCATTTATTGTTACATACATATGTTTTCTGTCTTATCGGATGGCGTATTCTACGTTAAACTTAATGGCCGTGTCTCTGACACAGCCTGCTTCTTTTTTAACAAGTGGAAGGACTCGCCAAATTATTTTTGAAATTAAGTTTTCATAAAACTTTTATTTTGGCCCTAATATTGTAAAATGTCATATATTTTTATAAACTAACTTAATCTGGGGGTCTACTCTGTAAGGCGTTACGAAAAGCAATGCGCTGCGAAAGTGAATTGCGTTGCGAATGGCAATCGGTACTCTATAACGCTTGCGCATTATAAACAATGTTGCCGTATTTTCCCAGTTGCATAATTTAAATGTAGTTGGCATTACTGAACGAAACGAAGGAGAATGAAAACAAAACCAACGATAGAAACATCAGAAAAAGTGAACAAAACAAAGAGGATTGATTCAATTTGATTAGTGTTTTAAATTAAATGTAAAAATTTTTAACAAAAAATAAGTGAAAATATGTATTCTGTCGCGTTATGGCAGCAATATCCAAACAATGAACGAGTTGAGCGGAAAATTATTAGGGACAACTCTAATGTAATGGGCTTAAGTGAAAAAATGCAAGTTTGAATGATGGGGTTTAATGTGATATTTAAAACTGCTTTGTGCTTTTGGTTTCGTACAGAATTTTCACCTAAACAAGGAATCATTCAAATATGTCTTGGACAGCATAAGCGGCGAGCTGAAAACTCGACGCCGGTCCGCTGGAATACCCGAAATTGTTAAACTCGCAACAACTTTAAAGTTTTTGGCACAGGGAGCATACCAACATCAGATTGGGCAAAACCACCATACAGGACTAGCGCAACAAACAGTTTCGAGTTGTGTGTTTGAAGTTTGCAAAGCAATTGAAAAAGCGCTGTGCCCAAAACATATAACTTTTGCAATGTTTTCTGAGGAGAAAAATGATGCGAAACGAACTTTTTACTCAAAGTCTAAAATTCCAGGAGTAATTGGAGTAGTGGATGGCACCCACATCCAGATGATTCGACCGACAGTTAATGAGCATCTATATTTGAATAGAAAACTAAAGCATAGTATAAACGCTATGGTGGTAAGGCAAATAAGATAATAGTAATCTTAGTTCTTAATAAATATTATTTCGTTAACCTAGAGATGTATGTGATCATAAAATGATGATAAGAGCTGTTAATGGTCGATTTGCAGGAGCGTGCCATGATTCACATGTTTGGAATTTGTCCAACGAGCGTCAGTATTTAAAAACAAACTATGAGAATGGCGAAATAGGAGTTCGCATTCTTGGCAAGCATATAAATGCATATACATATACCAGTACATTCGTTCATTCGTAAAGTAATGGCACTTGTTTCCCATGATATGCATTATTTGTTTTCCATACTTCAATTTTTTTTCATACAGGCGACTCCGGCTACCCACTTGAGCCATGGATTTTAACTCCATACAGAAATGCTGTTGAAAACTCAGCTGAAAGTTACTACAATCGAAATTTTTCAAAAGCAAGATCTATTATAGAACGTGTATTTGGTATATTAAAAGTCCGGTTCCGATGCCTTTTAGCTGCTAGAGAACTACATTACGGTCCAGAAAAAGTGGTGCAAATATTAAACGTATGCTGTGCTCTTCATAATATTTGTACCCTCTGTAATTTGGAACCACCTGCTAACATATCACTAGACGCTGAAGAAGTGGAACCTCTCCTTAATGACACCGTAGGAAATGTGAGTGAAGCCAATATTGCTAAGCGTTTAAGGGACCAAATAAAAGACAGTATGATTTCATAAAATAAGATAACCAATATGAATAATCGTTTTATTTTAAAAATTGATAAACTATTGTTTTTATTTTTGTTTAATGAAGTACATTTTCCATCGTTTATACAAAGTAAATGTTGAAATTCATATTAATGATATTAGACTTTAGCCTCTTTTCTTGCACGTACGTATGTATGTGTATGAGATAAATATGTACTTATGTAAGTATATGTAATAAATTTAGGGCCAGTTTTTCAATACACGGTTTGGACTTAGTTTAAACGCTTATTCAATTATGAATAACCAATCAAATGCCAACCAGCTATTTCGTGACTTCAGCTTAAATGTGCACTGAACAACTGGCCCTTAGTCCAAACTATCACAGCAACACAAAATATTTCTTTAGTTCACAGCAATTGATTTAAACACCATCAATATAAAAGAAAACAGTAATTCACAGTAAATATTAAATAACAAGTATCAGACTTCAAAATCCTTAAAATAAAATCACTGTATTACAGTGTATAAAACAGAAAAATGTTATACACTCTGGCATTGAATTTGTAGCATTTGCTTTTTTAATTCTAATGTTGCAAATTTTAATTTTGTTTTATCAAAATCAATTCTTTTTTTGTGTTCAAATTTTTCGACAGCTAATCTATATTTCTTTTTCTCCAATTTAAGTTTCTTTTTTTTCAATCATCGACTGATCGCCTTTGCATTCGGTTGTCTTTCTCGGCTATCTTGGTTGTGTATTCTGAGTATTTTGCGATTTTCCTCTCCTATTAGTGGTCACTTCTTACAAGCTTTCGTTGTTATTTCTAACGCGTGTGCTGATTAAATTTCAACATAGCAAAGACATAAGCAAAAGCAATCATGTCCCCCGGGGGCCCCCTTTAGGGGATAATAGGTTTGCCTTATTATCGGTAAGCCCAGATCTTACACGTAAAAAACCACAAAATATCACAAAAGAAATTTTCCCTTCATTACCAGTTGCTAATAAAGTCAACCCAAAATACATAGTGGCAAGTGCAGTAGACTCTAATAAGCCTCTAAATAAATATTCATGCTTTGCGGTACACAAAGTTGAAAAACATAAGCAATGACATTTTAAACATATCTGGGCTAAGAGACGGAAATCTTCTCTTACTAGTAAAGAGCAATAGTGTAGCGCAAAAATTTATTTCAACGAAATATCTCTATGGCATCTGCCACGTGAAATTTGACCTCCACAACAACCTCAACTCGTCAAAAGGCACAATTTACGCTCCGTGATTAAACGACGTCTCCGAAAACGAAATTGTTGAAAATTTGAAAGAACAGGGTGTTACATCTGTATACAAGTTCCCAAAATACATTGACGGCAAGTCAACTCCAAGCGGAGTAGTACTTCTCACCTTCGATCTCTATCACCTTCCGACTAAAATTGATGTTTCATGGTACACCACGAAAGTGAGACCTTATTATCCCAACTCGATGAGGTGCAAAAACTGTCAACTGCTGGGACATACATTGAAAAGATGTTCAAAAACCCCCGTATGCGACACTTGCGCACTCCCTCCGCACAACCCATCTCCTTGCTCTCGCTCTTTATGTGCAAATTGCTCTGGCAATCATTCGGCATCAAGTAAATCATGCCCAAAGTTCAACCGACAACAAGTGCTCTATGCGGGAAGCTATCCAAATTCAGCGAAAACAAATTCCACAAAAAATTTATGAACACTCCACTCCCTTCTCTGAAGCCTTCTCTGAAGTAGCGAAAAAGTCACTAAACAAAAATAATCAAAACAACACAAGCGATCAAAACTCACAAATAACAAATTCAACCACAAATAGCATTAGCGACAAACGAAGCAATGCAAGCAAAGAAAATACAGAAAATAACCAAAGCAAACCAAACTCCAACAACTTACATGCAATTGAATCAGTCGATGATCCAACAATAACCGGTTCCCTCTCTTACGATTTATCTCCCAAATCAATTCTCTCCCATCAGAATTAATCCCACAACTTACCTTGTACATCAACTCCTCTCCTTCCTTCCCTCCCCTCACATTACATACTAGTGATCCAACAGAAACTAACACCAATGAATCATGAAAATACTACAGTGGAATCTAAATGGCCTTATTAACAACTACCCAGATTTAAATATACTAATTAAAGAATTTACTCCCGAAATTATAGCTCTTCAAGAGACACATATCCCAGCCAGAAAATCAGCATTTCCCCCGAACAAATATGTGAGCTATTTTCATAATAGTCCGCAAAATATCTCCTGTAAACAAGGCATTGCCGTATTTGTGAAGAAATCACTCAGCCATAAACAAATTCCTGTAGCCTCAAATATTCAGTCGCTAGCATTAGAAGTGGATATTGGTTTTAAGGTGACAATAATTACGTGCTACATTCCTCCAGATCAAAGTTTTAATAACAGAGAACTAACCGACATTCTGAACCGTTTTTCAACGCCAATAATAATATTAGGCGACTTTAATGCGTGGAGTCCCCTTTGGGGCTCTGCTTCGGCCAACAAAAGGGGAAAAATAGTCGAGGACATAATCCTCTCTCGAAATCTCGTGGTCCTTAATGATTGTTCCCCCCCCCCATTTTTCCACCCATAAAACATTTTCCCACCCTGATGCCACCCTTTCTTCAGCCTCCATAGCCCCAAAACTGTCAACCAAAACGCTGGATGACTTGCACAATAGTGTCCACTTCCCTATAATAACTTCCCTTGCAATCCCCATTTCCTATCAAGTCAAGCCCGTTGCCAAATTCATAGCAGATAAGGCAGATTGGTCAAAATTCTCCAGCTCCTCAATAATTTTGTCCAATGACAAACCATATGCTACCAACATTAATGCAGAAGCATCAGCAATCAAATCGATTATTCGCTCAGCTGCTCACCTTTCAATCCCACAAACCAGCACAAGAAAATTGTCTGCTAAATTACCTTATTGGTCAAACCTCTTATCAATGCTCAGAAATACAAAGAAAAAATGTTGGTGCCAATACAAAAGGAACAGAACTGACCAAAACTATATAGAATACAAGAAAGCCAATGCCCTTTTTAGGCGAGAACTCAAAGCTTCAAAACGACATTCCCTGGAAAACTTACGTCGGAAATCTCTCCTTCTTCCAGTCCAAAAAAAGTGTGGGCAAATATAAAAACACTTACATCTTCACCCCAACGGAATCATGTTGATTTTATTCATTGCCCAGGAGACCCGATTTACGATGCTCAAATCATTGCTAATAAATTTGCAGAAGCATGGTCAAACTATTCTAACTCCTCTAATTTCAGTTCAGATTTTAACTCGTTAAATGAAAAAAGCAAACAGGAAAATTATCAAAACCGGTTTCCTACGCCATTTGCCTCAAACGCTGATTCTCCTATCACACTATTTGAATTTGATAGAACCATTTCCTCAATGAGAGGCAAAACCCCAGGTGCAGACAAAATATCGTACGCAATTTTACGAAATATTCCGTTTGCTCTGAAATCAAGGCTCATACGATTATACAACTTGATCTTAGACCGAGGCGTATACCCACAAGAATGGAAAACTGCTGGGATTATACCTATTCCTAAACCAAACAAACCCAACACGCAGATTTCAAATTATAGACCAATCTCTCTCTTACCTTGTATGTCAGAAGTATTAGAAAAAATAATCTCTCGGCGACTGGTATGGTTTTCTGAACAAAATGAGTTGATAAACCCACATCAATTCGCTTTTCGGAAAGGATTAAGCGTAACAGATCCTCTTCTGTTACTTGAACATTATACATCCAACGCCCTAGCATCAAAAAATCACGTTTCAATACTGAGTTTAGACTTTGAAAAGGCATATGATAGAATTGGGGCTCATTGCGTGTTATAAAAACTTAAACGCTGGAAAGTTGGGGAAAAAATATACAACATCGTAAAATCTTTCTTATGCAATCGCAAATTTTTCGTTCGTGCTAATAATCGGAAATCAAAAATTTTTCCCCTCTTTAATGGCATCCCTCAAGGATCGCCGCTGTCGGTCATCCTATTTACGATTGCTTTCAACGCATTAAGCACTATAATTTCTTCCTATGCCCAAATTGAACACTTTGTCTATGCTGATGACGTAATTATTTTTTCAAAAATCAAGGATCTGAATGTAATCAAAATTGAATTCTCCAGCATTTTGGCGGACTTAAACAATTGGTCAAAAATATCCGGTGCTAATTTGTCTGTGAATAAAAGCACATCCTTTCAGAAAGCATAAATGTGTTTTCCCAAGCATTTCCCTTTTTAACTCCCCAATCCCCCATACTAATAGCTTAAGAATATTAGGTATTATATTTAATAAGAGATTTACTTTCCAAGAGCATTGCGAATATGTTATACTAAGCTTATTCTCTAGGCTTAATATTATCAAATACCTGTCATCCAAACATTGTCTAGTACATATAAGAACTCTTGTCAATATAACTAAAGCATTAATACTTTCTAAAATCGATTTCGGACTCACAATATATGGACACTGCGCCAAAACACACATAAAACTTCTACAAGTACCATATCATGCTGCTGCCAGGAGAAGCATTCGAGCTTTTCGCACATCTCCAACAAGAGTCATTTTAGCTGAAGCGGGATTACCAGCCATCTCGGAAAGAGTACTAAGCAACTCAATGATGCAAATTCCAAAGCTGTTCCACTGCAGAAACAAATTAATTTTTACATATGTCGAAACAGAATGGCTCCAAAGAACAAAAGCCAACTCAACATCAGCGATATCGCGTGTCTTAAACTTAGCCAAGAGCCTCAACATCGTTTCCATGCCAGCGCTGTTAGCAATTCAGACGTACCCACTGTGGGTGGCACCAAGGTCTGTCTTCATCACCAACTTATTAAAGTATCCAAAAGCCTCTACCAGCCCCATTAAATACAGACAACTCTACTGTAAATCTATTGAGCCTCTGAGGGGTAATTGGGATTTTATATTTACAGACGGATCGAAGTCCGACACCAGCACTACGTTTGCAGTGACAAACGACCTTGGTGACACAATTGCCGTCGGTACTATGCCCGAGTATTGCTCGATATTTCCAGCTGAAGCAGCTGCATTATTTGAAGCGGTACGGTTCGCCTCCCTCAGTGGAAATAAATATGTTGTATGCAGTGATAGTAAATCCACATTCGAATCCCTTGTTAATTACACCAACAACACACCTCAGGATTCCATTAAAATCATGTGGTCATGCCACGAGAAAGCTGATGAACGTGCCAAAGAAGCCAGCAAACAACCTTTACATATTTTCGACCACTTCATTGATAAAGATATCAAGAAACTCGTCAAAAAATATATTCAAGAAAAATTCGCAAGAGATTGGCTTGACTACCATCACGGTTACAAAAACTACAACTCTACTGGGAAAATGCCTATTTATCCATCTGATGCATCATGTGTCAAACTAAAAACCTTTGTCCGCCTAAAAATTGGGCACACTCTTACCACAAATGCACACCTTTTAAATGGCTCAGCATTACAAGTCTGCTCCTTTTGCGGCTCCACTGAAAACACGGTTGTTCACCTTCTAGATGTATGTATGTATGTACGGGACTCAAACTAATAAGAACCTCGATATTTAACAACACCAAACCATCATCATATCTCAAATACAGCGATGCCGAAAGTATTAATATTATCTATAAATTTATCAAATTGTGCAAGAAACATATTTAATCATTGTTTTCCTTTTTTCTTTTATTGTTATTTATGACACAACCAATACCTATCGGCACATGCATGAGTTGCATTAATTGTTGATCATGGGTGCGTGTGAGTATACATCTAGAGCATAGGCAGGCACAAGAAGAAGCACACGCATACTACTACACTACATGCGCACGAAGTTGAAGTTACTACACTGTGTAAAATTAAAAAGCTTAAATTTAAATTTTTTATTAATCAATTTATCTAGATTCTAGAGGCAGACATATGTATGTAAATATGTATGATGGACTCATGGATGTTGCACATACGCACGCCTGTTACACAACTTTTCAGTGCGAAAGATCATGAGTACCTGCCAAAGAGAAATGCGTTTGCCAATAGGTATTGGTATTTTGAACAGTTCTACCAATTAACTATTCCTATTTTAGCGATAAGCCGAAGGCCCTGGTAGCTATTGCTTTAATATACAAAAGTGTAATAATTATTAATTAGTTGTTACTCTAGCAAATAAATAAAAAAAAAAAGTTTCTTTTTCATAAATTTTGAAATTATCTTTATATTTCCATTCATTTCACACAGCACTTTTAAAGAGCCTTTATGGTAAGCGATTTGGTTATCCACCTGCTTATTCAAAATGTTCTCTTGCTTTCGCGGAGCGGCCCTTTTGTGGGAACAATGCGCCATTTCCTTGGCCGGTGTTGGTTCTTTTTGTTGGAGTTCGTCGGTTGGGGCGTATGACACAGTTGGTTGTGTTGAGTATATTGCACCAAATTCTAAGGTGCCACTAATTCCGTTGACGGATACTTCCATCGCCAGCAATTCACTAACCTGGTCCTCCATCGGTGTTAAAGAGCTATGACTTGAGGGACCACCACCAGTTCCAGATATGCTTAGTTTGTTTCGCCGCATTGTTGCTTTCAAATGGGTTTTATAGTCAGACCAAACCTTTAAATAGTTGAATAAGGTTTGGAAAATTACTATGCATTTAAAAATATTTTATTACCTTTTTCCATCCAAAAACATCGCGCGTTTGTGGTCCAGCAGCATTAAGGTCACAAACTAATTCTTTCCATAAATTATTTGCACTATTTTTCGCGTCCACAGTTTCCAGTTGCCCTTTGGAAAGTTTGGACTGCGTTTTCATAAAATTTATTAAAATTTCAAACTGTGTCGGGTTTGTTTGTTTATTTTTCGGATTATCCCTGTTAAAAAAGGCTTTTAGTAGAATAAAATTGCTAACATAATTTATAAACTCACATTTTTTGTCCTTTGCGCTTGCCAGTTAGATGTCGAACGAAAATTGAATTAAACCCATGAGTTTGACAATCGCTTGCGCAATACAGGGTATCACCATTGCGAAGGGGAAAAAGAAATTCGTAAAACGCAATTTTCAATGTGCTTGTCGCCTTACAGATTTACTTTTTTTGCGTTTGCGAATATTTTTACTTGCGCAACGCCTTACAGAGTAGACCCCCTGCATTTTACACCTTCTTTCAAAATCATTCAACGTAGAACCGACTGTGGTTGGCATGCAAATTTTCACATTTGTCCGTGCTGTGATTTGGACGTTCTGCGCGGACATAACGAAATAGCGTTTCATTTTTATATATATGATTGAAGACAATTTGCCATTATAAAGCAGAAAGGTACATATATCTCGGAAACGGCATTACCAAACCCTACGAAATTTAGTATACATCTTGACTCGAAGTCAGTAAGCACAATCTCGAAAATTATAGAAATCCGACGAAAACCACGCTCAGCTCTCATATAGCGGTAATTTACAACCAATCCAAATATTCAACATTTACTAAAATAACGTCGCGAATTCTTCCAAATTTGGTATGAATAATTTAATTAGAAAAAGAACTACTTCATCAATTTTCGTGAAAGTCACACTAATTCAATTTCTTTTATTTAAATCAATAACGGTTTCTTTAAACCTTTATCTAACAGAAATATATATATGTACATATATATCAAATATCACCTATCCACGTTAAATACCTCAGAAGATATGGTGGTATTGAATTTATACACCAACTATAGTGCATCTGCTAAAATGGTTGCAGAGTTATAAGGTATTTGGCTTTTTTATTGTATAGAGCGTGACACCGCCCATTTTTCCAAAATGATACACAGTTTGATTTATAAAAGATATTTATGTATGTACTTGTATATAACCAAATATGATTAATCTGCACAAAATGGTTGCGGGTATGAGGTAAGTTCAAACCTTCCATCCAATGGGGGCGTGGCCCACCCACTTTTGCATATTTATAAAAATGTTATGCTGGGCCCGAAAACTACGTTAATCTTCTGTTAAAATTGTATAAAGATCGGTTGAGTACTTTGGACGCCCATAAAGGACACACATTAACTATTATATGCACTGGGTATTGAAAGTTGCTCCTGTTCTTGTACGCTTTATTTCCTTTTATATATAAGATTAACTTGTTTGATTGCATACAATAAGTAATATTTATTACAAATAAAAATTTCCCTGGAAATTTGCGCTGGGTATTTAAAGTTTGGTTGCACCCGCACTTAGACACTTCCTTACTTATTTTATTTTATTATTATTATCAAAAATAATTTTAATGAACTCAAATCCATTTATTTGTTAGGAACTTACTTACACACTTCATTTCCTTTTATATATAAGATTAACTTGTATGATTGCATACAACTAGTAATGTTTATTTCAAATAAAAACTTCCGCTGGGTGTTTAAAGTTTGGTTGCACCCTAACTCATACACTCCCTCACTTTTTTTTTATCATTACCAAAAATAGCTTTAATGACCTCAAGACGATTTATTTATTAGCAAGTTATTGAATATTGTTAGATGTTATAGCTATTGTGGCGATCACCACTTCTCCCCATCATACTTTTTCCGAGGATCGAACCTACGTCAAAGGCTTAACCACTTGGTAACCAACGTAAAAATAGCAGCAAACAAGCAATGTCGATAATAGTGCCGACGCTAGATCAGCAAATTGGCAAATAACATCCGGAATGCGCCGCCTAATTGAGACACTTAGCTTTAAATTTTTATTTACATATGTATAAGTAATATTAACCAATAAATAGAGAAAATTACAGTTGCAAGGTTAGTTTTACAACAGAAACTCATGAATAAAGGTCTTAAGACCACAACAAGTTTTATTTATTTATTTGGTTATTTAAATTAAAATAACTGGCACTCGGGGATTAACTGCTTAGTTGGTTCGGCAAAGTTTCGTTCCCATTTTGCTTTATAAAATGGAAGAAGTTCTTCAAAGAAACCCATTATTCCATGGATGTGGATCAAAATATATTAATATAATTCAGAAATAGGAATAAGCTAAAGTTACAAAACCTCGATAGAATTGGTCATTTCAAAAACTAATACGTCAGGGTAAAAAAAAAAGTCGTTCAATACTGCGTTTTCATTCACTTTTAAGTCTCGATGAATGTTAAGTGCAGCCAATCCGTTTAGTCGATCTTCACTCAGGGTAATAGGAGATAATTTTTCAGTTGACGCAGTGTTGAAAAAGAGCGTTCGTTCGTCGATGCCGTTACTGCTAGAGCAGCTAGAGCAGCCATTATATGATTTGATGAACATTAATTAGGGAAAGCATTTCCGTTGCAGACAACAACCTTATTAGAATTGTTGATAGTTTTATCCAAAATTCCCTTTCGCCAAAGCTTTACTTCGTCGACAAATACTACAGCACAATCGTCATGCAAAATCGAAGAGTATTTTGCAAGTAATTGCTGGCATGATTCTTTATCTAGAGTTGGAGTTTTCGATGGAAAAAGACATACGAAATTCGAAAGTAGTTTACGATTTTTTCAAAAACGGTGTTTAAGACCAGTTACGAATAAATTCAGATATGGCATGAAAGCAGTAATCCAATAATGTTCTTCAATGTCGCTAGTCTCTACGTTGCTCCTATGAATCTGAAGAGAAGTTATTCTGAGTTTCTTAGCTCCGATATTGTATCTTTACAAATCGGGACGACTTTTTGCAAAATCTTGCTTAAATATTCTTCTGAATTCTCTCTGACTATTAATTCTTTCTTTGCTGCATCTGCCAATTATATAGCTTCATAGAGCTTCATTGATTTTCAATAGTCGGAACTACTTATTATCTTAATAGGCGCTATAACCACTTAAGCGATTTTGGCCGAGTTCTACAAATGGCGCCAGTCCCTCCTTCTTTCTGCTGCTGACATTAAGATGGTAATACCAAGTGACGTCAAGTCCTTTTCCACGTGGTGCTTCCAAGGAGGCCGTCCTCTTCCAAAACCCCCACCAGCTGGTACCGCATTGAATACTTTCAAGGCTGGATCATTTTCGTGCATTCGCACGACATGCTGTAGCCGCTGTATTTTAATTCGCTGGACTATGTGTATGTGGCGGTAAAGCTCATACAGCCCATCGTTCCATCGTCTACGGTATTTGCCATCGCAAAGACGTAAAGGCCCATAAATCTTTCAAACAATCTTTCTCTCGAACACTCCAATGGCAATCTCATCTGATGTTAGCTGCCTCCATGCTTCTACGCCAAACAATAGCACGGGCATGATAAAGGAATTATGTGTGGTTTTGGTTCGTCAGGAGAGGGATTTACTATGCAGTTGCCCACTCGGCCCAAATGAGCACCTGTTGGCAAGAGAGATTCTAAGTTGGATTCTGGGAATGACATTATTGTTGGTGCTAGTGCTGGTTCCAAGATATACAAAATAAATGTTTTCGCGATACAAATTCAGAGCGAAAACATGACCACAGTTTTTAGAACCTAACGAACAACTTAGTTATACGACAAAGTAGTGGCAGAAATTCGGACAAGTAAATAGTTTAATAGAGTAAATAAATTAATAGAGGACGGAATCATACGAAAATCAAGATCTCCATACAACCCAACATCCTAAAAAGGATGACGGTTCAGGGGAAAATAGTTCAGAATGGAACTCAATATACGTATATGTAAGTAGTTACTATTTCAGATAGGTATCCTATACTGGAAATAAATTACTTTACCAATTGGCATAGAATCGAATTATATATGTAATTGACTTAAAAAGTGGTTTCCGTCAAATTCCTCTTAAGGAATCCGACTTGAAGAACATGACCTTTTAGTGAACAAAGGAAAATACCAAATAAGAGTTCAGAAGGCTACTTTTTGGCTTGAAAAATGGCCCAGCTATTAGAAAACATTAAGCTAAACAGGTCAATTAAACTTAATGTGCACACATTATATATACACATATATATACATATATCTATATATTTTATTTTATACACGCAACCTATTATACCCTAAACACATTAAATATTTAAATGTTATATTTGAATTATAAATTAAAGATGACTTTATAACACTGAATTAAGGGCCTTTTTTTCTTTATCCGGAATCGGCCACGAATTGTCGACATACCCCGAGATTTTGGTCCTATCGAGCCGTGAGGAAGGAATTCAAACAAAAAAAAATTAAAATCGTCGTTGAAATTAAATGTTCACCAAAGGCACTAAACTACACAAAAACAAAATTGCGAACTGTACACCTACAGAAACAACAAACATACACAAAAAATACCCTCGGCAAAAAAAAATCGTAAGTACGACCCAATTTATGTTCTCATAACATAATTTTTAGTGCAAATCGGAACTTTCTCATTTCAAAATTTGAGTTAACTTGTTTAAATACAATTTATTCGAGACAATTTAACGTGTTGCACTTTTATTTGATTTATTTACTTACCCAAATCCGCACATTCAACCGCTGCATTCAGTTTTTTGCCGTCGGCAATTACACACATATGTACATGTGGCGTAGTCACCCTGTGCGTAGTGTAACTCGGACTAAATCCTGTAAATTCTAACTCTGATATGTAGATTTTTATGCATCGTAGCAACCCCATTTTCATTCCCTATTTTCCATGTGAAAACTACCAAACTGGCGACCCGCACGTTTTTTCAATTGGACATCGTATTTCAACATGAGCTTAAACGATAGCACACTGGTAACTGATAGTGGAAGTACTGCAGACGCCGGCTATACAAACATTTTTTTGCCACGGATTCCTCTTCCAACGATGTCTGAAGATAATATTGAGGCCTATTTTTATTCCCTCGGTTTTTGGTTCGAGGCATCGAAAATTGCTACGGACTCCGCTAGATTCAACACCGTGCTTGCGAGTGTTCCTCCGGGGAAACTCATGGAGTTGAGCACCATCGTTGGCGCCGCCCCGATAATCGGCAAGTATGATTACATACGCCAAAAACACATTGAAAACTTCACAGAGAGTCAGCAGCGCCGCCTGCAACGCATTTTGAAGTATCTACCACTAGAGGATCGCTGCCCCAGCGACTTGTACAACGAGATGTGGCGCACTGCAGGGCCAGCGCTTAGCGAAACAATACTCCATGACCTCTGAGTGAGCCGACTTCCGCCTTACACGTAGGCAGCTATCATCGCCACCAACATTCCAATCAGCGAAAAGATAAAAATTGCAGATTCCATCACCGAATGTCTGGCATTAAAAGACGGCCAAGTGTGTAGCAATAGCTCCGAACCACAGCCAACTTACGAGCTGAAATCGAAGCCTTAACAATGCAAGTCAGTTTTCTTTTAGGTAACGACCGTTCCAGGGACCGCCAGATCTACGTCGCGCAATAATCCGTTGACCGAAATCTACACAGCCTTTGTTGGTACCACGCTAAATTTGGTAGCAATGCCACAAAATGCCGGCAGCCGTGTACATTCGCACAGACGGTTGCAATAGGCCAGCTCAGCTAGATTAGTACCAGAGGGTTGCAAACACTCCGTGCAAGGCGGATGGTCGAGCGATTTGTTTGGCCCGGCATTCAACGTGACAGCAAATTGTTTGCTAAAAACTACATTAGGTTCCAACGCAACAAAATCGTCCGACACAGCAAGAGCGTACTACAGTGTCGAGAGCCCCCAGCCAATGATTCGGCCACTTATACATCGATATAGTGGGCCCGTTTCCGCTATCGGAGGGCAGTAGGTATTGTCTTACGATAATTGACAGAATCAGTCAGAGGCATTTCCAATACCAAACATGACAGCACCGATAGTTGCTAAGGCCTTGCTTAGTGACTGGATTGCGCGTTTTGGTGTTCCTATCGACATCACGTCTGAAATCTTCGATTTTGTGCCACAATGCAAACCAATGGACGTCTTATCTAACAATCATTTTATTGGGCTTACGTGCAGCCTTTAAGGAGGACATGGGATGTACGCCTTCGGAACTCGTTTACGGTACAACGCTTCGCTTACCTTCTGATTTAATCATCGAATGCAACAACAGCAAACCGAGCGAGGTAGAGACGGTGCAAGAACTACGTCGCGTCATGCAAGAGCTGCGACCCGTCAATACTTCTTGGCATGCCCCAACAAAACCGTTCGTTCACGGCAAGCTAGAGTCGTGCGACTACGTCTTCATTCGGGATGACTCCATTCGGCCATCATTATCAGCACCCTACAAAGGACCATTCGAGGTTGTTAGCCGCACTCATACTTATGTTGTTGTTGAACTCAACGCTAGCAAATTCAAGGCTTTCATCGATCGCCTAAAGCCCGCCTTCATCGCACTATATACGGCTCTCTAGGAGGGGGGTACGGTGGCGTAATCACCCAGTGCGTAGTGGAACTCGGACTAAATCCTGTAAATTACAACTCTGATATGTAGATTATTATGCATCGTAGCAACCCCATTGCCATTTCCGATTTTCCATGTGAATAAAATGTTTTTTCTTCTTGTGAAAACTACATATATTGCATGCACATAACTAGTTATATACAGATACGTACTTGCATACCACTACGCCTTACCCTTTTGTTGGCGCCCACACCAACTGTTATCTCAGCAAGCGCTAGCGAAGAAAAATACCCAGAAGAAAAATTCTTAAAACCCGATTAGGAAATTTTTCGTTACTCTTTCACTTTGGTACGCATATAATAAATAAAATATAAAATACATGTTATTTATTTATTTCAGAAGGACAGTAAGACATGAAGTCTTTTCGATGTACATATTTAACAATTAAATTACAAAAATGAAACTTAAATTAGTTAAAATTAAGCTAAAAAAATAAATAAGTAACATACTAAATTTAAGGCTAAAGAACAAATACAAAATTTTGAAAATAAAAATTATAGTTTGAAAAGCTGAGACGAAGCGAAGGAGATGGAACGGTTTCTACACAAAAAGATTTGTGACTGCCGTTTTGAAGCATCTAGCAGATTTAATATATTTAATTGACACTGATAAGGAATTCCATGGTCATACTACACTAACAAAGAATAATCTCGAGGCAGTTAATGTTTTATACTTTGGAACAACAATGTTATGAGTGCGAGATGACTGAACAAATTTCAATTTTTCAAAAAGATAGCCAGGCGTACGGCAACTAAATGTTTTAAATATAAATAAAATATTGCGAGCATTGATGAAATTTTCAAAGCTAAGTCCAAAAATGTTTTTAGTATATAGCGAAATGTCATCATACTTTCTTTTAAAATATATGAATCTAGCGACATTGTTTAGAGCTAGATTAAATTTATTTTTAGATTCGTAATCAAGATTACTATATACCATTTCAAAGTATGACATTTGAGGAACGATAAGGGTCTTTACAAGCTTAAGTTTTGTATCGATCGGTAGAGAATAATAGGTTTGCCAGTATATAATATATCTTAGATATGGCATAATTAAGGTGATCTGTGGCAAGTCAAACGTGAGTTTATTTTAAATCCTTGGCTAGTGACTACTGATTTAAATTTTATCTCGGCTTCGTTCACCAAAATTGGCGATAAGCTAATCAGGTCAAGAGAGTTATGCGATACAGGTAGTGCTTGTGTTTTGGACGCGATTAAACAAAGGCCATTTGTTTTGGCCCAGACAGATATTTTTTTTAGGTCAGGTCTTCATTTGGTCTAAGCGCTAAATCTTCACCAAAGCCAATAGGACGTGAATAGTTTATCTGAGTATCGTTAGCGTATAGGAATGTAAAGTCATTTTGACAGCAATGGATAATGTCATTCACAAAAGCAGAAAATAGTATCGGATCGATCCTTGAGGTACACCAGAAGAAATTGTACTGCGTTAGGAAAATACATCTCGACACCGTACTTGTTGCAACCTATTCGATAGGTAGCTTTTCTTAAACTGATGTTGTATGAAAGCCTAAATAATGTTTCAATTTTGAAAGCAAAATATTATGGTCTACGGTATCAAATGCTTTAGGGAAGTCCAGAAGTACTAATATAGTAAGTTGTTTACTATCAAAGGCAGGGCGAAAGTCATCCATTACCTTTAGCATGGCAGTTAAACAACTGTGACTATTCTAAAGCCAGATTGAAACTCACTCAAGAGATTGTTTTCATTCAATTGCAATTTTATTTTATTGGAAATACATTTTTCGAAAAATTTTAATAAAGCCGATAAAATACTGATTGGTTTATAGTTAGAAGCGGAGTCATAAAGGTTACTTTTAGGAATCGGTATAATATTTGACACTTTCCATTGGTTTGGAAAAGTTGAGGAAGTTAATGCAAAATTTATTATGTGAGCAAGTGAGGAAAGCGCGTAAGGAAGAATCGGTTTTAAAAAACGTAAGTTAATACCATCCACACCAATAGCATTCGACTTTATGGCATATATACACTTAAGAACTTCATCTTCAGTGGCTGTATCGAATGTAAATTCATAAGCCTATTTGGGGATTATACTCTGATTGATTGTAAATGATGGAATATTAAATAATATATGTGTTCAGCAAATTGGCATCAATCATACAGATTTTCTTTTTCTTGACGCAGACTCCCAATGAATTTATATTCTTCCACAAAACTTTGGACATAACGTTAGCATTGAATTTAGATTCAAGATACGCTTTTTTTGCCTGACGCAAACTTGTGCTTATATTATTTCTAAGACTTGTATATATAAACCAGCGATTATTAGTAGGACTTCGTTTCCAGTATTTATAGGTCATATTTCACTTTTTAAAAAGGCTTAGTGAACCATGGTTTTCTTTTGTTAGAAATTTTAATATTTCGTATAGGGGCATATTTATCATAAAAATACTTGACCAGTATATTAAAATGGGCTAATTTATCGTTGATATCTGAAAAGATCCAGCAAGAGAGGCACTTTCGTCAAATAGCGCAGATATATTTATGTTCTTGTAATCTCTAAACGTCAAGTCCGTAATTAATTTCATTTCACAATTATTTTTCTATTTCTATATTTTAACATAAAAACTTTAATGCGTGATTGGAGAGGGATTGTTGTTCCTATTTTCGCGCATTCGAAAAGATGAGCGGAGAGTAAGTGGGGGCAGATTAACTTTCGTACATATGTAGTTGCGAGAACACCGAAGGTAAATTTTCGTTAGCTAAATGTGGTACACCATATAAAGGGTCTTGCAATAGGGACGCTACAAAAGTAGACCGATAGTGACAGAAAACGACGCCATATTTTTTTCCGCTCTTTTGACATTTCTCTTCAGCAAGGTTTGCCATTTCATCAAGGAAAGATATACGATCCAACAACGAGTCGAAATTATTAAAATTTACTACCGAGATTCGGAGTCAATGGCCGCAACTTTAAGAGCACTACGTCCAATTTATGGTCGTCGTCATTTCTGGCTGAATGGCTTCGTCAATAAGCAAAATATGCGTTATTGGACAGGCAGCATTCCACACGTACTCCATGAGTCAACATTGCATCCCGAAAAAATTACGGTTTGGTGCGGTTTATGGGCCGGCGCACAGAGGCCGATTTGCCTGATCTAGCGTAAGAAAACTAATAACTGAAAAAATAATAAAGCTTTCTACCAAATGATAATTTTTTTGGAACAGCAACCTAATAAGGGACCAAATTTTTAACTTTGTTTGAAAATTTTTAATGAAAAATTTTTTTGTAATTTTTATAATAATATTTTTAATTTTTTTAATTAGTTTTTTTAATTATTAAAGTATTCAGCGTCAGTTCTCCAGTCTGAGTCGGAGTTTTCTGATACTTAAGAAGCATCTAAAAGCAGATATTTCATCTCCCTATCCAAAAAAATGTCTTTATTGGAATGACGAGACGGGTTTTTGGATAAACTTGTTATTAAAGGATCTGAAGAAATTAATAAAGAGTTCATAAGATCCTCCATTGCATTTATGGGCGATTTAGGCCTCTTCCGACATCATACCAATGGGAAGTGGTACACATTCAATTATATCAGCTCCGTGAATCAATATCTTATGAACCGAGCTAGGCGTGTAGAACCATGGATATTCATTTACAAATATCTTTGCGGTTTGTAAGGCGAACTCACGAAATGTGCAAATATTTACCGAGTATCCGGAGGCCATAGAGCGTAAAATCACACCTAGTCTTTGAATTAGATTTACATTTACGCCGGTTATTTGAGCAGACAATTCATGGTGTTCAAAAAACCTTCGAGCTGTATTGCCACTGTTCGCGTTGCCGGAACCTTGCATTGGGATATCCACCAATAATGCCATTTCAACCCTAAATCTATCTTGGATCTCTGCTTTCTTTGGTTGACTACTATCTTGTCCAAGCCGCGGACCTGCCACTTTTTGATTGGTAGTTTATATCCTACATGTAATATACACTCGAAACAGCGAATCCATCCATGCAAGATCGACAGTTTGAATTGAAGCAAATCTTCGTTACTCGGCAAGTTCATAATGTGATCAAGGTCATTCATAACTTTCGGCGATGCCTTACAAATTCCGCATGTTTGCGAGGAAGTCTCTGCAATTACGCTAAACACTTTGCCATCAATCATTGTATTGATAGGGAGCTGTTGATTTAATTCAATACTTCTTTTATTTATGTAGACGCATCGGAATCAGTGCCTAGCATTGAAACAACTTGCGATGCACTCCGTTTTCCAACTTTGCATAAGCTGACGCGAGTCGTTGTCATTAGTTCATTACATGTATTGCCTTCGACAAGTTTCGAAACTTTGGTGTTCTGATATTTTGCGTGGCAATCAGCAATTTCCTTTTGTTTTCTACCTGCTCTTCTTTGAGAATTTTAGAAGAAAATACAAGAACTAAGTTTTCGTCCAACCAAACTTTGTATTTATCCTCGAACCGTTTACAATTTCTATGGCATGCTTGCCACTTTGCAGTCACCCCTGTGAAAAAGTTTGTCATTTGTTTAATAACTAAATTGTAATCCTCCTCAGTGCAGTTTGATTTCTCAATAACATTCGAAAAAACTTACTCCATCAGTGCCGACAATTTTTTTTAGCGTCTTTATCACCGTGCCATACTGAAAAAAGGAAGCGTTTGTAGACCGACATGGTGCCTAAAAATTAAAACAGAGTCAGAAGACGCAGCAGATGTTAGACATTTCACAAAGTAGACAAAGCATATTAACATAAAACAACAGTCTCTTTACCTCGAAATACCTCCGAAATAAGTTTTCCTTTACAGAAGTTCAAGTTCGGTCGCAAAAAAGGAGTTAACAATGTTGTTGAATTCTACTACAATTTTCTACCATAACATATATTGCACAAGTCACGAAACACTTTTTTAACTACATACCTTTAGCTATTATAGAAACCAAAACAAACAATTTAGGAAAAAGATTCTTCACAATCTGCACACATGTAAAAAGGCGGACAAAATGTTTTTGTCACAGCTGTTTTAACATACGTTGTGTTTGAAAGCTCACAGTTCATCAATTAAAGGAAATTTATCAATTTGGAAACTATCGATTTACTAAATGAGCAGTTAGTTATCGGCTTAGTAGATTTTGCACGTCGAAAATTTTGAATTTCTTACGCTAGATCACTGATTTCGACCAGTTTGCGGCGGCGTCATTGGGCCGTACTTCTTCCGTGATGATCAAGACCGGCTCGTTACTGGGAATGGGAATCGCTACCGCTCAATGATAACCGAATATTTTTGGCCCGAATTGGATGATATGGACTTGGACAATATGTGGTTCCAACAGGACGACGCCACAAGCCACACAGCGAATTTCACAATCGATTTTTTGAAAACCAAGTTTGGTGAACGTGTTATCTCACGAAATGGCCCAGTTAATTGGCCGCCTCGGTCGTGCGATTTGACGCCGTTAGACTATTTCCTGTGGGGCTACGTCAAGTATATGGTCTATATCATACGAATATCGAACGTGAAACTGCAGCAGTATCGGCCGATATATGGTTGAAAACAGTGGAAAATTGGGTTCAGCGTCTGGACTTCAGCAAGCGTGCCCGTGGTGCCCATGCAAAAGAAATCGAGTTCCATACATAATGGCATCGAATGTACTTTCACAGGAATAAAGAATTTAATTCATATCCCAAACCATTTTTGTTTTATTTAAAAAAACTATTGTAGCGTTCCTATTGCAAGACCCGATACAAATATATCTGTTGACACCAACACATTGCCTAGTACATCGACGTGTTGACATTATGTGTGAGCTTTCTGTTTTGTTCTGCATTTTTGCCCGGTAGTTTCTCCAGCGCACTCACTCTTTCGTCAGTATTCTTGATCGCTAATTTCAAATTGGCCAGCTCAGCTGCGACTTCACGAATTTTTTGCATTACGAACTCTTCACACTCGCTCAATTTTCGGACTATGCTCCCCATGGACATTTCCTTTATGTGGACTTACTTGTTCACTTAATAAACTTTTATTCCAAATATGAAAAATGAAAACCACAATACTGTAAACAATACCCAGCTGTTTCAGCGGGTGTTGTTACAAAAAGCTCGCAAAGATTTATCGATTTTGAAAGCCGGTTATTATTTTGAAATGCGTGATCTAAAGCAGCGCCACAAAAACACGTCTACTCACAGCGACACAACAATTTGTTTCAAATTTTCATAAAGTTGTATAATCCTTAATGCAATACTCCGTTTTGCTTTTTTTAATGTATACGATGATTACACGACATGACCTACCTTTAGATACATGCTTATAGCTCTCTACATCCATCGCCTACGGATTAGCAACAAAAAACTCTTCCACTTAAACCAAAAAAACCCGAGGAGAAGCCCGAAATTAAACGCAACACACCCCTAACAAATGACGGGTTTTTATTAGCATGGAAAACTCTTGCTGATCAATACAAAAATAAGAGAATGAAGGTAAATACTCAGCTTAGGAGGCTTTTCAATCTACGCCGAGTTACCTATGAAACAGAAAGATCTTTCAAAACACTTCAAAGAGCAGTTGATAATTCCTTGGCAAACCTAACTACTCTCCAAACTACCCAAAGAAACCCTAGAAGCCTTTGAATACACCTTAATCGACAATTCCACTATACCCTCATGGCCAACCTTTGACTCATTTCTAACCCATAAATACAAAACTTTAGATCTGTGGGTAACTTCAACCCCCAAACCCCCAACGAAGGAGCATAGAAGAAATTAAGGAAAATATAATACATTCTATGTGAACGTATTTTAAGCAGTTACACACAGCACGTTATGCTCCCTCATGAACACCGACCTTACTTTCTCGAAAAAAGCTGCAAAATATACAAATTCGATTCGTGAATGTCCCAAATTTTTAGCGATAAATGTTGAATCACACCCAACCTGCCCCGGAAGGGTCCCAGAATCCCTAGTTCAACTCCTGACAGGGACCATAATGCCCCAACACCCGCTCAAGCCTCAACTCCAAATCGACGAGCCAACATTAACACAATACATTCCACTAAATTGTCACCCCAAATTTCAATCAATTCTGGTAGGCAGCAGATATTATTAGGTAGTGCTATGGTGCAGATAGAATATAAAAGCCAATGTTATGTAGCAAGGGCTCTCATTGATTCCGGATCTGAAGCCACCTTTATATCAGAAAAGCTCCAATGATAATTGGATATATCCACACATTCCTTGTCAGCTAGCTCAAGTAACCGGCTTAAATAACACCGTTTCGGCGACCCCAACACAAATATGCGAACTCACCCTCCTGCTCGCATTGTAATACAAACTACAATATTTCCACCCACGCATTTGTTTTTAAAGGTTTAACCGACAACTCACCCTCATACATACTCCTAAACTCAGCTTCTCTCAACTTGGTTTAACTCTAGTAGATACTCAATTCTACAAATCAGAGGCTGTGGATATTTTGATTGGAAGCGCTCTTTATCCACAAATAGTACTAAGGGCGGTTCAACGAAATATTTTAGGCTCGTTATTAGCCCAAGAAACTGAGTTGGTCTGCATTATCTCCGGATCCGTACATAAACCATCGAATGATTATAATGAAGCTTCATTCTTCAATAAAATTACCCTCAGTAATATGTTAACCCATTTTTGGGAAATAGAAAAAGTTCACAGAAAACCACTGGAGTCACCCCCAGATATATTTTGCAAACAAAATTATAAGAAAACAACGCGTCGAAGCTCTACCGGACGCTATGTTGTAACCCTACATTTTAAAGCCCCTCAATACATATGCAGATATCAGCAACTTAAGACACATTGCACTGGCTCAATACGTACGCAATGAAAATTTTTCAATGAGGAGATCCGACCTTAAAAAAGAATGGGACCAAGCAATTGGCAAATATCTAGAGCTTGGCCATATGGAAAACGTCGATAACCAACCCAACGAAAAATCAACTCCGTATTATTTACCACATCATACGGTTATCAAACCGGAGCGAGTAACGACGAAATTGTGTGTGGTATTCAATGGGTCATGTCCTACATCAAACCGAAAGAGTCAGAATGTTGTATTACATATAGGGCCTAGTCTACGAAATGCGAAGCGAAATGTATGTAGATGACGTTTTAACAGGAGTCCACGAAATGTCAACCGCCAAAGTTGCACGAGATCAACTCTTTTCGGTTTTGGAGGCCGGAGGGTTTGCTCTACGAAAATAGGCATCCAATTACCCAAACGTGGTAACAGGATTACCCTGAGAGCACAACCCAATCAAGAATAAACCATAATTCACGAAACACGAAGTTTTATTGGCAACGGCCAAATTATTTGATCCCGCCGTATGGCTCAGTCCAATAATAATAACGGCAAAATAATTATGCCACAGGAATGGCTCGATACCTCATCGTAGTTGGTCTCCTTGATGTGGGATGAGGCCTAAGTGCTGGTATAGTTGTCTCTGTTAGGGATTTCCATGCCACGACGAACTAAGAGGGAGGTTCCGCATGGGAATCTGTGTAGGAATTCCTCTTCCACGGCTCCCTATGTGGAGATTACCATACCAACAATTCTTCACTCCTACCTCTCTTGCATCCCTCCCTTTGTTTTTCATTCCTCCTCTCTCTCCAACCGGCACGGCTGCGAAGCCTAAATCCACAAAATCAGAGGCTTCACAGCCGGGCCAGAGTGGATTAAGGAGACCAGCAGCTGAAAATGAAAATACCGGGGACGTGGCAGCGATGGAAACTACCAGCCACGTCTCTCAGAAAGTCGAGTCGGTGCGGGCTAAATTCGCGGAAAGGTGAAGGGCTGCGAAGACTTTAAGGAAGTATGATGGGGACCCATTGGGAACGCTCCCCCATAGCGCGAAGGAAGCGGTGGAAAGGGCAAAAGCCCTTCTACCAAGTTTCCGGGTCACGGAGGCTTCTGTGAAAAACCGGGGCCCTTTGTCTAAACACCAAAGTTCAGTGGATCGTGGATGTGGACAGTGAGGCACCCGAACCGGAGCCGGAACCGAAGCTTTCCGACGCCGAGATCAAAATCTCCTCCCAGGCAGAAGGAACTGCTTCACAGCGACGGGGTGTGCGATGTTGACGTCACCGTCGTAGCCGGAGAGGAAGAGGCTGTTTTCTCGCATGGGAGCGCTACAGATAAACCGAAACAAGTCTTAAGCACCCTCAGCTGCTCTTCTACGTCACCTGAGAAAAGGCGGAGGTGAGTCGCTTTTCATCTACATGCTTACAACTAACTTACTTATATGTAACAAAGGTAGGGAGCCCTTTTCCAGTACTAAGAATAGATATAACTCTGTGCAGTAGTAGTTCATATGAATTGGTTGACAATCGTAGGCTTTCGTCTCAATCAGATTTATCGAGCCATAGGTTAGGTAAGGTTGGAGTGACTGCCGCCTTCGGCTTCTCACTTAGGCCAATAATAAGAGACACATTGTGTCACCACAAGAAAATTAATACCATCCGAGGAAAGATTACTCTTTACCAAACAATTTTGCCTCGCTGATGAATCTCAACGGGCAACTAACCTTGGTGGTTGAAACCTCACTAAGATCATCCAGAAACGGTGATCCCAGATACCGCATCCTGCTTTCACATTATGAGGAGATTTACACAGTAGATGCAAGACCGTTTCCTCTTTATCATGTTAAAAACGTTTTCCTTCCTTAGAAAGAGAAAGCTACGCGACCGTTTCCGGTCCCATTTAGGCCACGTCTGCCTTGAGGTCCGACCGATCGTATTTTGTCTCCGCCTATTGTCAGCTTGTTTATACATATATGCATTGCTTTAGTAGCATTTTCCAAGTTTCAAAAGGCATACTAATGCGTTCAGCCTGGAAAACGCTGCAGTGATCTGGTGACCTAACCGAAAGAGGGTTTGGTACTCCCTCCGTATTATCGAGTTTCGAGCCATCTGTATATGTGACAATGCTATCAGGTGGAGTATGAAACTCAAGTTCCCACTGCCTCGTACTTGGAATTCGTGTAATAAAGTTACTTTCAAAAACCCTGGCTTTCAGGATACCACTAGGATGTCTCTCTTAGTCGCAAAGCAGTCATCGCTGCCATCTGTTGCCCATCTAAAGGAAGGAGATCTAAAATAGCGTTTAAGGCCTCACTTGGCGTGGTTCTGAGCGCCCCACTTATTCAGATCATACAAGATATTTGCACCTTGTTAAGATGCATGAAATTAACCTCCTTTTCTAATGCAGACCGCCATACGATCGCCGCATATAGGAGAATCGGTCTAGCGACTGCTGTAAGGATCCACCGACAAACCCCGGGGATTAAGGCCCCATTTCTTGCCTATGACTCTCCTACAGGTATGGAGGGCTAGGGAAGCTTTTTCATAGCTTTGAGCTGTATTCTCTTTCCAGTTCTGCTTCTTATCTAAAATAACGCATACAAATTTGCCACTTGTAGCAAGACTTAAACAGTCGTCATTCAGCTCCGGTGAAGTTACCGAAGGCATTTTATACTGCCTCGTAAAGAGAACGAGTTCCACCTTACTTGAGCTGACATTAAGCCCGCAGTGGGTGAACCATTTGGACACATGCCGAGGCGTTCTTTGCATCACCTCGCACAGTGTTTGCGGAAACTGCCCCTTGAGAGCTATTGCGACGTCATCAGCGTATGCGACAGCTTTAGCTCCACCCCAATCCGTGTCCCGCAAAAGCGTATTTACTGTTAGATTCCACAGAATTCGGGATAGAATTCCTCCTTGGGTCGTCCGCCTCAACACGCACCTCGACAATTCGTTCGCTCTCAACCTCACCTTTACCACTCTACCGCAGAGTAGTTGGACGATAAACTCCACCAGTGAGTTCTCTATCCTTAGAGCTCTAACAGCGTCCGTCATTTCCTCTGGGAGTACGTTATTAAAAGCGCCTTCAATAACTCCACTCCTTAACTCTGAAAAACTTCTCAACCTAGCCGACGAATCTACGGCGTGCGGTCTCAGTAGATTTGCCTTTGCGGTAGGCATGTTGGTCATTAGACACTAGTATCAGAGCTCAAAGCTTTTTTATAGGTTCGGAGATGGTGCTTGTATTCATGCCATTCCAACTCACAGCTAAGTCTCTTGACCTTACTGAATTGCTTTCTGCAGAATTTCCAGTGATTCCAGCTCACACGACCGCCAATTGGGTTTGCGTTTACCCCATATTTAAGATCAGGGCAGGCCTGACTTAGGGCTTCTGAACAGCCTACAGAGAAAACATTGACAATGTTCTCTAGATCATCGGTACAATTGGGTGCTATGAGGGTTAGCAAGCGTTACTTGTCTTCAAAAAACTTTTTGTAAGAATTAGTATTGTTTTTGATTTCTACGCACTTTCGGGCTAGTCAGAGAGAAATTTAGTACAATCTCAATTGCTAAGTTTCGTAAAGGATTACGAAACGTTGAAAAACTCGAAATACCTCATTGGACCTATTTCACACCGTACGCTAGTGTCGATTTTCACGGATTTTGTGACGCTTCTAAGAAAACTTCTTTTTTCATACGAGTCCTCATTGAAACCGAAACTTGGACAACCCTCCAAAACGACAGTAGGTGCCATCAGAAGTCTATCCTTACCCAGATTTGAGTTGTGTGGAGCTGTACTGTTAGCGAATCTTAATAACTTTACCCTACCACTACTACATTTAGCACAATATCGCAAGTATTTTTGAACGGACTCCACTCTAGTCCTTCCATGGCTAAGTAAACGCCCATGTTCCTAGAACACTTTCGTATCACGTAGAGTCGCAACAATCACAGAAAATTTGGGCGTTGAAAATTGGTACCACGTCGAAAGTCATGATAATCCAGCGAATCTAGCAACCCGCGGATGCTCACCCACGCACCTTTTGAGGAACGAACTTTGGTGGCACAGACTAAATGGCTAAAACTTGAGCGAGAACAATTGCCAATATCCCGAAAGCTGATCAACACTACTCTTGAACTGAAAACACCCAAGACATTCGTAACGACAACCCATGAAGATATTTTAGAGAGATTCTCATCTCTACCCAGAGCTATTCGGGTCAATATATTGTATATTTGGTTATATGTTGTCCAAATGTCTCACCCATGAGACGTAACACACAATACCCAAACCAAGAGATAACCGCTCTCGCCCATAAAACCCAAATGGCCAGGAAAAGTTAATTATTGACTCTAAACTCAACACTAGACCCAGCGGAACAATGCGAATTGACGGTAGATTAAGTAATTCAGCCACACTCTCCTACAACGAGCGACACTTGATCTTATTGCCCTATAGCAGCTATATGGCAAAGCTACTGACCCGGTTTACCCATTCATTAAGTCTACACGGCGGAAATCCATTAGTCCTACGGCTCTTACAAACATAATTTTGGATACCCGAGATGAAGAAACTTATACTTTATACAAAAAAAGCCAACAAACACAAATCACAAACCAAGCACCCCTCACCCGACCATTTGCTACAACAGAAATAGATTTCGCCGGACCCTACGACATTAAAAACTACACCGGAAGAGCGTGCCTTATACCAAAAAGTTATATTTGCGAATTTGCCGATATTTATTCGGACAACGGAACAAACTTTGTAGGAGCCTCACAACTACTAGCTAAGGATCAACGAGAATTCCTTAAAATACTAATAACCCAAGTTACAGCGAGCTATGGACATCAAAATGTCCTCAATCTCCAGGAGCTCCACATATGGGTGTACAATGGGAGGCAAGAGTTAAGAGTTTAAAATCCCATTTAAAAAGATGCCACATATCTAGAAGTTCACTTTTGAAGAATTGGCAACCGTATTAACCCGCATCGAAAGTTGCTTAAACTACTGTCCACTTAGCTCATCAAGCGGCGACCCAACGAATTAGAATCCTTAACCCCAGTACACTTCCTTATAGGTGCCCGATTACTGAATCCCACCGAATCCAATCTAAAGGATGGAAATTTAAGTATCACCAACGGATGGCAAAATTTTAAAACTGCTTCATCAACAGTTCTGTAAAAGATGAAAAGAAGAGTATCAAACGGTATTAATGGAAATACCCTCAACACAATGTTTAAGTTGATGACTTAGTATTCATATTAGGACGCATCGAAGAGATTTATATCGGTATTGATAACAGAACCTGTGTAGTCGATATTGTCACCACTGAAGTATTAAAAACCCGCCCCATCACAAAGGTCGTTCTACTACCCGACTTTTATTAATTTTTTTTCTTTTAGTAGTGAAATGACACCTCAAAAATCAGAAAATAAAAGTACGCCTTCGACTACCAAAACTCGTCGTAGCAGACCTGCTTTGAGCATCCGTTCTCTAAGTGTGACGGGCAGCAATTCCCCACTCTCAGAGGAGAGAATTCTGACTGTCCGCCCCCGACGCTTCAGAGCCACCCTGTTGCCTATCCAAGAGTACAAGGAAAAACGAATCCACCACACTATGCGACCCGCCACCGCGCACAGAACTAGGCGCCCATTAGACCTACGCTGACACGTTGCATGCGGATTATGCAAGAGAGACCACCGGTTGCTTACATGCTCCAAGTATGTATACACGGCGAATTCGAGGCGAAAACCAATAACGACTACTCGATGAATTGCTTGGGCAGATCTTATAAAACCCCGAAACTGCACGAACGAGAAGCGATGTTCCTCATGCAATGGAAAACACCATTCCACTCTACATGGACGCCTGAGGCTATACACTCTCGACGTGCAGCAGAAGAATCGAAGAGTCAAAACGCAGCCGCAATGAATTACCCGCGTTACTGGCCGAGCAGACACTTATGCCCACATCCATCATACGACTCAAACATAATGATTCTTTATCAACCCGACCCTGAAAATTACAACGATAAGCTTAGTTCTATTTAAGAAGCTAAGATTGCGTATTACTTACCTCAATGCTTATCGCATATGCCACGTCAAGATTGGTTTATCCCCGTCGAAAAGTTTCGTATAGAGATTAATTGTTTCATCACGAAAGATATAACCAAACTGGCCTATGAGCGAAATATAAATGATACCATTCAAAAACATTTTGATCATTTAGTTCGTGCTGACCCAAACTTCACCAGTACAAGTTGCATAATGATGGAATTCGGAGCCGACGTATACTCGCAAATTATTATACCAGGCTTATTCAATATGGAGCTTGGTACGGTTGTTGATCAAAACACCGCATTTCGTTGGACGCTAACTGACATATGTGGAAACTAGACCCAAAGTGTACACAGAATACACGAACCCAAATGAACTATCAATGAATTGACAACATGAATTTACCAAAACCCCCCTACTAATTTTCATTCATTTCGCAGATACTGCACGGCGGCCGGGATGTTCATTCCGAACAAATGCATTCCTGCATGATCCTCATACTCTCCAAATGGCTAATGGGAGGATAGTGTAATATATGTATGTATGTGAATTCACACAAATAATATTATTTAGTCATAGAAAAACTTCAGTTTTATTGTTTTTTACAACGTATGTAAATACAGGGTTATTCAATAGGAACGCTACAAAATTAAAAAAAAAAAACAAAAACGGTTTTGGATATGAATTAAATTCTTTATTCCTGTGAAAGTACATTCGATGCCATTATGTATAGAAGTCGATTTCTTTTGCATGGGCACCACGGGCACGCTCCAGACGCTCAACCCAATTATCGACGGTTTTCAAGCATAAATCGGCCGATACTGCTGCAATTTCACGTTCGATATTCGTACGAAGTTCATCAATCGTCGCTGGCTTGTTGGTATAGACCATAGACTTGAAGTTTCAAGTTGTTGCTCAGCCCAATTCACGAACATACGACGATTGTGGTGGGCAAGCGGTTTCAGTTCTTGCGTCAATTTGATCTTATAAGGATGCAGGCCAAGATCCTTTCGCAAAATTCGCCGCAACGACGTCACAGAGATGCCCAACGCTTGAGAACGACGTGTGAGAGACTGATTTGGGTCTTCCTCAATTGATGTGCTAGCGGCAGCAATATTCTCGACACTACGGACACTTCTTTGTCTCACTGGCACGGGCACATTTTGTACTGTGCCCGTGGATTCAAATTTTTTCACTAGACGTTCAATTGTTGATCTGAGAGGACGATTACGACGACCATAAGTTGGACGTAGCGCTCTTAAAGTTGCGGCCATTGACTCCGAATTTCGGTAGTAAATTTTAATAATTTCCACTCGTTGTTGTATCGTATATCTTTTCACGATGAAATGGCAAACCTTACTGAAGAGAAATGTCAAAAGAGCGGGGAAAAATATGGCGTCATTTGCTGTCACCATCGGTCTACTTTTGTAGCGTCCCTATTGAATAAGTAATACTAAATATAATAATATTAGTTCATTTTAATATTTCTTTAGAATAGAGTGGCGAGTTAACAGAGCTGAGCGAAGACAAAATTTGTTTAACAGACTATGATTTCTGATAAATTTTAGTTGCTTTGGCTCGAATATTAGATTTTGCCAATATATTAATGAATTGATATAAACATCTAAATATTGAATTTGACGTGAAATTTTGCTTTACTTAAATATGTGCATGATAAGAGTGAGCCAATTTTGTTTACATGCATTCACACTTACATACCTACATATGTCAATATAATATACATAAGTACATATCTATGTACTTATATTATTAGCGTAGCAATCGTTATCTTACTAAGTACATATATGTACATACGTAAATATATATATGTATATGGATAATATGAGGTAGATACTTATATAAATATCCAAATATACGTATGTATGTATATATAATTACATGTTCATGCACATGTATGTACATACATATATCCATATGTATAAGTATTTACATAAGTACTAAAAAATGTCAACAAGTGCACATGCATTCATCTATACATATTATATATAAAACAAAAACTAAAATTTTGGAAAGAGCTAATCTCGGGCACTACAGAACGGATTGGGATGCAACTTTTTTTAAATGAATGCTTGCAGTTAGCACTACAATGATAGCTACTTAAATTAAAAATTAGCCTATTCATTTCTGAAATATTTAAGTGTAAAGTTTTAAAAAATTTTACACTAAGTACAGCATTGCTACAACCGAATGTAAAATCAGTGTCGTAGCGCGAAGATATGTAGTTGTGTGAGTAGTAAATCAACTGCTCTTCGTTACTACTTCGTTCGGCTATGCGCAGAGAGCTGTGCTGTTGACTTCGTTGATAAACCGATGCAAGGCGAAATGATAACTTCGATCCACACTGTTAGATATGTTTGTTTTTCAGATGCTTTGTCATCATACAAGAAACTAGAAACTACAGCTGAATTTTTAAAAGTTTTTTAGTGTTTTGCTTACGGTGTTGCGCATTTTCTTCCATATAAAAATTAGTTTTGTTTATGTGTTTACTAGCTGGCAACGGTTGCGCGTTTTCTGGTTATGTATATGTAAGTATAAGAAATTACTTACTATTAGTTACTTTGGTTCTGAAATAGTTTGATTATGCATTTACCTTAATTCCTAAATATATAAACTCATAAAAATAACAATTTTATGTTGCATACAATTGCAATTAAAACTTTTTATTGGACAAACATCAAAATATTTCTTTGTATACAATACAAGGACGGAAAGATATTTTTCCTTGATGCTCCTGGCGGCACGGGAAAAACATTTTTAATAAATTTACTTCTCACTAAAGTAAGATCTGGCGGTAACGTTGCCCTTGCGGTAGAGGCTTCTGGGATCGCAGCTACCCTTTTAGAAGGTGGAAGAACGGGGCATACTACATTTAAACTCCCTCTAAATATTTCTGACGATTGTGCCAGCGTATGCAACATTTCTAAGCAAAGTAATGCTTCTAAGCTTATCCAGATGTGCTCACTGATAGTTTGGGATGAAGCCACAATGTCACATAAAGCGTCAGTTGAAAACATTTCATTTTTAACAATAAACAAAAAAAGTAGTAAATTCAGTGCAAAAGCCAAACTCGTACATTTGAAAGTTTGCTTTATGGTTTAGTCTTTTATAATAATAATTACTTGGCCCCTTTATTCATACTAACCTCTTCCAACCTATTAGGCATACTTTTTACGGGACTTTCACAATAACTGGGCTAAATTTTTTCCCATTCTTCAAGTAAAACTCCATAAATTCTCAATAGCTTTCATATCTGGACTCTGTGCTGGTGTTTCCAAAACATGAGGGGTATTATACAGCAGCCAGGTTCGTACGTTGTAAGCCTTATGTTTGGGGTCGTTATAAAAGTACCAATGTTCACCCAACCCCAATTTTTCGCTTGACAAGGGTACATTTTGTTTTAAAATGTCTAAATAAACCTTCGAATCCATAATCCCCTCAATAAAATGAAGTGTACCAGGTCCAGCTGCCGAAAAAATTCCCAAACGATGACGCTACCATCGCCGTGTTTGACGTTTGGCTTCATGTTTCTGGAAAGTAACTCCTCATTCGATTTTCGCCACACATAAGGTTTGCCGTCGGACCCAAATACATATGTTAAATTTGCTTTCGTCAATAAACATCACTCGCTTCCAGAATGAAAAATCTTTTGATCTATGCATTTTAGGAAATTCCAGACTCACCTTTTTATTTCGCTCGCTTATTAGGGGGTTCACTCGCACCCTTCTACCATTTAAATTTGCCCGATGGAGCATGTTTTTAATCGTTTGTGGGCATACTGCTTCCCCAAATCATTTTCAGCGATCGCAGCTAATTTTGGCGCACTTAAAAACGGGTTCCCTTTAGATTTTCGCACAAGGTAGCGTTCGTCCGCTAATGTCAAAATTTTGTTGTGTGACACTTTCGACTTATTTTTTACAGTTTTATTAATTTAACATCGTTTTAGCACATATTGAATAGTGGAATGGCACCTGTTTACTGTTTTAGAAATTTCTCCCAAGGATTTCCCATCTTTCGAGTGTTTTATAAACAATTCTTTGTAATCTGTGCTAGTTTGACCTCGCTGCTTTCCCATCCTTTGTTTTGTCTAACTTTTGTACAAAAATCTATTTACTTTCACAGAAAAATTTTACGATTGGACAATGCATGTGATTCCCCGAAATAAATCATGAACATTAGCGAACTTGGCTGCGATTACTGTCAAAGTGTTGCATTACTAAGGACTGTACGTGTTTGGCTTTTGCCCTGAATTTACTACTTTTTTTGTTTATTGTTAAATATCATTGTTAAAAATGAAATGTTTTCAGTTTATTTTTTTGTCAATGAAAGTTAATCAAGTAGTAGTTTATAGAGCTTGAGGCCAGGTTTGTATTAGGGAATAATACGAGAAACAAATATTTTTCAAAGTGGTAGAAGTGATAGATGCTATTTCGGAGATCACCACATCTCCTCATCAGACTTTTTTCTTTCTACACTTTACCTGGCTCAAGTAAACTATCAAAAATAAGTCTTGAACATTTCTTAAAATATTTGAAGGTATCAAAACTCAGGTGTTAAAATTCTTTGCAGTGGTGTACGAGTTTGGCTTTGATCCACTGTATACAGCATTTATTTCATATCTCCGCCAGCGTGACTGTTTTCAATCGCAGCGCAACTGCAGTACAGCAACAAAAAATGCATTCATAAACGCACGCGCATATTATTGAAAGCAACTTTCCGCGAACATTTCATCTCCCCACAAACACATGCGCCCCTCATCCATCACGTTTTTCGCGACGAAGACAAAAATCTATAAATCATAAATTGAAGATTTTTGTAATTTTGGTCCAAATGCCCACAATTACAAATGGGAATGTAGATATTATTTTGGCCCGCTTGTGCTCGTAAAATATTCCAAGAAGAAATTCATGTATTATTAATCTATTATGGGCCCGTTTAAAAACACTCCAACTCGGATAAAATTTCCTTTTAGTTATTTCACAACACTGGCAAAATCTGTCATTAAACTTATGATTTGTTTAGTGAAATTTTAAAGAAGGAAACAAAATGAGCAATTCTGAGGATTCTGTAGTAAGTTATTAAATCTATTTAAAAACATTAAATAAATGCATTAAATAACCTCTTACGTTGGTAGATTATGCCTTTGTACACGGGTGAGCATTGCGAATCACGTCGTAATAGAGAGATGCAAGAAGTGCCAGCCCCAGCTTTTCTGAAGACTCGGAGAGTGAAAACGAGGCCCATGAGAAGTGCTCCAATTTTGAAGGTACGCTCGATGCAGATTTCAAAATGCACATGACGCCAAGACGCCAAACGGTGGAATAACTTACAAGTAATAACAAATTGTGTGTAAAAGAAATACATGTACTTAATGCCATTTTATTTTCAGTGAAGTATTCGCAGTCTTAACTTCGTACTTGCCACATCTGGTGGTGATAGGACGCATTTGGTATGTAAGCAATACAGTGGCATTTAGGGAACTAGCAAATTTGTGCGATATCAACGATGTGAGTGATGAAAATACGTTTGCACTTGATGAAGGTTTTGAAGAATGAAACCTAGACGCAGCCCTTGACAGAAGGCAAACCCTTTTTAATTATTTAAGACAACAAAATATTATTTAAAAATTTCACTGCATATACATATATATTTATATCTTTAAATTCACTTATAAAAATATTTACAAGAATTCATTGCATTTCATTCAACTTAAAATCTATAAAACTAAAACAAATTCACAAAGAGTATCACATATAAAATTCAATTCAGATCATTTCTTATTCTAATTACAAGTAAAATAAAAACCAAAAGCAAATTAAAAAAAAATCAAATTTCAGTGAAACATCTTAGTGAAGTTTTGCAATGTTTTTGATCTAAATTTTTCGTGCTCGCTTTTATAAAACCCTTGCACATTGTACAGCAAAATGTTACCGATGTTTTTTTAAAAATTGTTAAATTGATGCTCTTCTGCATGTACAAGGGTTTTCTAAAAACAAGCACGAAGAATTTACATCAAAAAATTCACTAAAAGGTTTTCAATGAAACTCACTGCAACGTTTTAAAAAGCTGTTGCTAGACAGAGGAATTTCTGTTTGCTATTTTTTCCAGACAGCACATTTACCGAAAGTGTTTCAAACGGTCTGCAACCCAGATGAACTGTGTGGTCGTTTGAAATAATGGGACTCGTTCCAAATATTTCTTCCATTTGCTCCATATAGGGGACAAAGCACGGGCAGGCGCCAGTTCTGCTGTTGTTGCCCCGTGCTGCCTTATAGGCCTGGAGAAGACTGCGCATTACTTTGTATGAAAAATTTAAAATGCATGAATCCAAAGGTATTCGCACGGAATAATGTGAGGTTGGGGATAGAAATTAACATGAGATAAGTTTCATAGCCATCTGCAGACTATAAATTGACCCAAATTAACCCTTTATCAGCCCATTTGTCTAAGTTACAACAATTTTTTTAATTCGGCGTTTTATTGTTTTACTATGCGCCAGAAAAACTCTACAATATTCCTCAAATAAAAATTACTTGAATTAGTCCAAGGCGAATCTATAGAAGGTGTTTTCTTCCGATCAGCTGATTGCTTCTTCTTTTTTCGCCTTGAATGGTGAAAGTGTCAACTGGTTTGTTTTCTGTTTACATCTTCATTTTCTGTTTACATTTTCATTTAAAAATATTTTTAAATTCAAATTGATTTGAATTCATATATTGAAATATTTCGCGAAAAAATGGGAAAGTGTGTATTATGCGACAAGATAGTAAAGCGTGGAACGGGTCCGTTTTTCTTGGTACCAAGTGAAGAGTCGGAGCGGTTAGTGTGGTCCCGATCATGCCGGGTGCAGTTGAGGTGTAAATATGTCATTTGCGCCGATCACTTCCGTCGTGATGATATGGTTCTCGGAGGAAAAAGGGCTCGATTACTAACTAAAGCCGTTCCAAATCCAACATTTGAGAATCCCAACTGCACTGCGGCTATTTCGGCTGTTCAAAGTTTAACGGACTTTGGTAATTTACTAAGGCAGTGCAATCGATGTTTTTTTATACAAAACCATTTATCAAATCCATAAGCAGTGTTTTTTTAGCAAAATAACTTTGAGCCAATCAACTACATTTGCTTTTGCTGCATTAATTGTGGCAGTTCATTTACTCGCATATTGCACTGGCACTTTATGAAGAGTAAGGTTTCAATTGCGGTCGCTATTGCAAATTTTAATTTAAATATATTTACAAATATAGTTTTGGCCAACTGAATCAAAAATAAACAGTTTTGTTGTCAAATTCGTTTCTATTTTGGCATTCTCTCTGTTCAAAATTATTGTTCTATATTTCATTTATCTGACATTCACACCATTCAGAAGCAAAAACAAAACATGTGGAGTTTGTGTGTATGTGCTCTTGCGACCACCTTGTATTGAATTCGCGTTGAATTAGTCTTTCCAAAGAGTCCTTGAGTTTATAACTCAAATATTTAATATTATTTATTTTAAATATTTTTTGCATAAGGCTTGTGCCTTTGATGAGAGGGATACTTTTGGCGATAGTTTTCTACAACTTGGAGTAAATATTGCTTGTCTTCTTCGTCGTAAGTTAAGGCACGGTTAAAATCTGTTATTAGTTTCACCGCTCTTTCTGCAGGATCATTTACAACAGTCAAGCTTTGACATATACGCTGTCCCTCACTATAACTTTCTTTAAGGGACCAAGTTGAAGGATCAAATTTTAAGAATTTCATATCAATATTGAAACGATTAAAAAACCGCCATGTACGTGGTGTGACAAAATCGCTTATGTCATTATTCGCGAATGCTTTCATTTGTTATACTGTGACCACTAATCGTTTTGGAATATCATTCTCGTTGTATTCGCCATCTAAGCTACCAAGAGCTTGTACTATTTTTCGCTTTATTGCGAAGGAAATTGTGTCGTCAAAAAATCCAAGTGCTATAGCTTCTTCTGATAAATACCACAAATGATTTTTAATTTTACACAGTAGGGCATTCGAAACATTTTCGTCGAAATATGCGATCGCGTCTTGAATAAATTGCAGATCTAATTGTGCTGCATTAATAGCATTCACACATCCAAACCAAAAACGAACGAACATACGTGTCAAAAAAATGCAAATGTTTTGAAGACCTTTTAGTTCCGCTTCCGTCATTTCAAACTGGTCCCGAAACAAACAAATTTTGTAACAGTAAATATCTTTAGACATGAACCTTGCAAGCAATGTAGCTCCAGGTAAACGAATCTGCTTAAAATTTGGAACTTCCTCTCCAATGAAGAGCAGCGATAACTGTAACAACTCTTTATAATCCCCTCGAGCGTGCTTCGATTTTAATGCTTCAATACAAAAGTTCTTATGCATATAGTCACATTTGGAAATCAAACACGCGTCTTCGATGTATTCTCCAAACTGAAACTTTAATTCGTTCTCAAATTTTTACAAGCTATATTTCACACTTAAACTAAGTTCTCTTAAAAATAACGGTAACTTAAATTAAATAAGATGAAATTAAATGAATGAATGAAATCTCTTTAAGCTTTGCTAACTCTCTCTTATTTACATATATGAAACGTATACATAAGTATATATTTACAAGTCCGCACACATACTTATATGTACATATGCTCAGGATATTACTCCTCCACGCCAGATCAAGCAGTCTCTGCTTGATTAAATTTTTTTTATTTTTTAAGAAGAATCAAATTTATTTTTTCGTTTTACCTGACTTTTATATATTTTTTTAAACTTTTTATCATTCGATATCAAATAGTTCCCCTCCTTCATAAAATTCGTAATTTGTTTGTATTTAGGCTTCGATTTACTTACTCTATTATTTTCAACAATATTATTCGTGAAATTATCTCCAGCATCTCTATTAGTTTTTGAGTTTATTAAATTTATTTTCTTATATTTTTTCTCTTGTAATGTTTGTGAAAGTTCGCTTATTTCTTCTAGTGAAACTAAGTTATTTAAAAGGTCTATGGGTCGGTGTTTAGTGGTTGAATGTATGGTATTATTGTATAAAACTATGGCTTTGAAAACTTTGTCGTTCAGCTCATCTTTGTTGTTTGGATCTGTGTTAAATAAGCGTATGTGTTCGTTAAGCGTACCGTGAAGTCTCTCCACATCGGCGTTACCTGTTTTTAGATATGCAGTAGTAGTATGGAAATCGATTTCCTGGTCTTTCAAAAACTCCCTTATTGCAGCCGTGTCAAGCTCGTTATCTGATACTATTTGCTTTGGCTTGCCTAAGCTCTGAATTCTTTCTTTAAATGCTTTAAGTATCGAAATCCAAGTTCTATCTTCCAGATAATGAGCAGTTGCATATTTCGTAAGTTTATCAATAGTGGTTAAATACATTTGTCCACGCTGAGGGTACCATATATCTACATGGACTATATCGTTATGATGTTTTGCTGTAGGTGTAATGTTAAAATTATATTTCACAGGGCTTCGATCATATTTAGCCAGCTTGCAAATTTCGCAGCTATTAATAAATTTTTGAATTTCCTTTTGTAAATTAGGATAAAAGTAAAATTTTTTAATTTCTCCAAAAACTTCAATAATGCCTCTATGGTTATTTTTTAAATGTGTTTTTTCTATTACTTCTAAAAGCTTCTCCCTATCAACTATATCTTCTAAGATCAATGGTGATTTTAGTACTTTTAGATTTTTATTTTTGGCAAAATATTGCATATAGTTAAACTGAAATTCATTAAATAGATCAATATTTGGGCAAAAAACTACTAAAAGTCCTTTTTCAGGTAGTTTTTCTTTCATAAAATTCAAAATATTGCTTTTATCATGAATTTTTATGTTATGTCGAATTTTTTTCTTAAACAATATGGTGGTTTTACAAGAGCTAAAGTTTGCCTTTTCTATAATAATTTGGTATTTAAAAATATTTATAGGTTTCTCTGTTATCCTAATATGATCTGTGCTATCACTTTCCGCGCTATGCACTGTATTAACATCTTCGTCAAACAGCTCGTGAAGATTTATATCAAAATCTTTTTCAGACGGTTCGTAATTTAGCCTACTTAAGCCATCAGCAATCACGTTTTGTTTACCTTTTATGTATTGGATGTCAAAATCAAACTCGTTAAGCTTTATTTTCCACCTTTGCAGTTTGGCGTTCGGTTCTTTCATATTGTTAAGCCACACCAGGGGACGATGGTCTGTTTTAACTGTAAACCTACGTCCAAAAAGATATGGGCGGAAATACTTCGTAGCCCACACAATTGCGAGCAACTCCTTTTCTATGGTACTGTAGTTCTTTTCGTGACCATTTAAAGATCGACTAGCAAAGGAAACCGCCTTGTCTCCTTGCATCAACGCTGCACCCAACGCGAAATTGCTTGCATCCGTGACAAGAACGAAGGGTTTGCTGAAGTCCGGATGGATCAAGATTGGGTCATTTTTTACCAATGTCTTTAACTTTTTAAAAGCTTCTATGTAGTCTTTGTCAATTATATTAACTTTTTCTCCTTTCTTTAAATATTTAATCATGTGATGAGCGATTTTGGAGTAATCCTTGATAAAACGCCTGTAAAATCCTGTAATACCTAAAAACGACTTTATTTCCTTTTCAGTCTTAGGAAGAGCAATCTTGTCAATAGCTTTACATTTTTCAGGGTTCGGTCTAATACCATCAGCGGTAATAACATGGCCCAGAAATTCTGTTTCCTTTGCAAGAAAAGTGCATTTATCTACCTGCACTTTAAGATTCGCTTCGCTTAATCTTCTGAGTATTTTTTCTACGGCTTCTAAATGTTCTTCGATGCTCGTAGAAAAAACTAGCACGTCATCCAAGTATACCAAGCAGATTGAGCCAATGTATTCCTTCAATATATTGTTAATCATCCTTTGGAATGTCGCAGGAGCATTACGGAGTCCAAATGGCATACGCAGGAACTCGTAATGACCATTAGCCGTTGAAAACGCTGTTTTAGAAATATCGTCGGAATGCATTTCTACCTGATGGAACCCTTTGGCCAGATCCAGTGTGGTAAAATACTGACATTTTCCTAACTTATCAAATATATCCTCTATATTTGGGATAGGAAAGCGATCTTCGATAGTGACATCATTAAGTTTTCGATAGTCGATAACTATTCGCCAACTTTGCTTTACAGATGCGTCTAACTTTTTTGGGACGATCCATAAAGGGCTGTTATACGGACTATTTGAATGTCTAATTATACCTTGTCTTAACATATCTTCGATCTGTTTATCTACTTCTGCTTTATGCACCTCTGGGTATCTGTACATTTTAGAATATATTGGCAGATCATTTTTAGTTAAAATTCTATGCTTTATGTCGTTTGTAAATGTTAGGTTATCATTTTTATTATAAAAAATTTTCTTATACTTGTTAACAATTTTTAATAATTTTTCTTTTTCATAGGTTTGTAAATGATTTGTTTTTATTGCAGTTGCCAAATCAAGATTTTCAACTTCATAGCTGAACAATTCAAAGTAATTTGGTTTGTATGCTTTCTCATCATACAGTTCTTCTTCTTGGGTATAGAATATAGCAGATTTAAAACAGATTTTTTTGTTATAAATTGTCTGTTGGGTATGTCGATAATTGAATTTAAATTTCTTAAAATATTGTTTCCTATGATTCCATCGAACTTTTCACTAAACTTACATTCTAAAAACTCACAAAAATAATTTTTCAAATTGAATTCATTAAACAATGGAAATCTACAAAGCTTGTTAATTAAAGTTTGAGTTCCTAAAGCTCTTGCTGTAACATGTACATTCTGCTTAAAGTCAGGGTGGCAAATATCGGGGTTAATTAAGCTAAACTCAGCTCCTGTATCAATAATAAATCTTAATTTTCTTAAAGGGGTTTCTATCACTACGTAGGGTAGTTGTGTTCGCCGGAAATGGGAAAATTTACACTGGAATTTCCTATTTCCATTGGTTCAACTTGTGAAATGTTATTTGTTGGGGGAATATTTTGCCTATTCTGGTGATAATAAGCGTTACTACCTAAACGCTGCTGACTTCTATTTGCCGATTGTGAAAAATTGGTTCTTCTAGTTTGATTTGACAACTTTGAATTACCAAAGTTATGTACATTTTGCGCGTTTGTATATCTCGGATTATGAAAAAACTGTGGGGGAGGGATGCACTGGGTATTTTCAAAATTGTTGTAAGATGTAAACGATGGGTTGCTTATATCATGGCTAACAGTGTGTGTGTTGTAATTATTAGTGTCATGTGGATAATTTGTAACCGGATATTTATAGTTTTTGTTATCATTACTAAAATTTGCCCTTGAGTTTGTATTTAAATAATCTTGTCTCGCAGGCGGCCCAAATTGTGTATAGTTTTGGTGTCTTGCATCTAATATAATTTTGAAAGCGTCTTCTAAATTATTTGGATTTCTGGAAAATATCATTGTACGTGTAGGTTCTGGTAGGTGATCTCTAAACGTTCTAAGTGCAATTCTATTTATTTCGTCCGTCGTGTATGTATTTTCACTATGAGTCAAATTTCTATTATGAACTCTGTTCGCTAGTTTATTTATTTGATAATAATAACATTCAATAGTACCTTGCAACCTGCATGTTTTAAGATTGTCCATTAACTCATTGCTAGTTACCTTCTCTCCGAAATTTTTTATTAGAATCTCTTTTAAAACATCCCAAGTGGTTACACTGGGGTGTCTATGTATTGCTTCCCTAGTCTTGCCTATACATTTGTTCTTTATGTACCCAAAAATTATATTTCTATTATTATCATCAAACTCTAAAACCGACGGAATAATATTGTCGACTTGTTTAATGAAATCCGGTAATTGATTCGAATCATTTCCGTCGAAATTTTCAATATTTTTTATGCAAGTCAAAACTAGTTGAAATCGGCTTATTTGTAAAGCATCCATTATTATTATTTTTATTTATCTTTTAGAATGAAAGACGGAGAACGATTATGTGCTATTAGATTTAAAAGCAGCGCTTTAGCGTAGACATATACCGAGTATATGCACTTAAAAAAAAATTAAATATAGGAAATGTGCATATATACATATATATGTACAAACCTGCATCACATACCTTGCATACCCTCATACATATATTATTGAATTTAAATGATTTTTGGTTTTAACTTGGGTCTTGTTGTTGGTCTTGTCTTTGCTTAGTTTAGCTGGTACTTCTCTTCTTGCAATTGTTGTTCCCACACTGCTGCTACTCTCCCACTAGTATTTGTTGCTAATTATGTTGATGTGTTGTTGTTAATGTTCTCTTGCATATAGTGATTATTAATGCAACTGCACTCTGGCTTAAATATTTATTTGTTGAAACTTTTTGTTGCTGTTGTTTGTTTTTTTTGTTGTTACAATTTGCCTTTTGATTTTGTTCTTTCTTTTTATTAGAGTTTCTCTTTTAAGAGTAATTTTTTGTTTGTTGTTTTTTTTACTAATTAACGTCCTCAGCCACGCCGTACAAATATTTAAAACTCCTTGTTAGAGGTCATCTGCTTTCAACTTTACGTTGGTTGGTGTGTCTTTCTTCTTTTTTTCACTTTGACCTTGCTAGAGGTTATACAAATATTTTATCTGATATTTTTGTTGTTTTTTTTTTTTTTTTTTTTTTTCACATTCACAATTTGAATAAATTTAGGAAAGTATATCAAATCATGTTTTGCAGAGTTGGTTTTTATTATTTTAAAATTTATAGAAATAAATTGTAAAAATTGTTGTTTTGTTTTTTTCGTTTAAAAACGTTTACTGTTTCAATGCACTTGCGTTGACCTTAACATAGGTCGTGTCGATGAATGTATTTATTATTATTTAATGTTTTATTTCTTTTTTTTGTGTACCCAAATCACTTTTCCAATAGGTACATATGTATGTTAATTTTGAATTGAAACGTAAGGTAATTTTCTCGTTAAAATATATTTTCCTTGCTTAAACTCGACTTTGGTAGAGGTCGTATCGATATAAGTGTTTATTTTGTTCGTGAAGTATTAAATATATATGTATATATATATATATATATTTTTTTTTTTTTTTTTCTTACAAAATCACTTTTACAATATATGTATTGATTTTATAAAAATGTAGCTCTTGTTCAAACTTTGTTTAATTTCGTTTTCCTCGTCGCCAGTCACATTTGGAAATCAAACACGCGTCTTCGATGTATTCTCCAAACTGAAACTTTAATTCGTTCTCAAATTTTTACAAGCTATATTTCACACTTAAACTAAGTTCTCTTAAAAATAACGGTAACTTAAATTAAATAAGATGAAATTAAATGAATGAATGAAATCTCTTTAAGCTTTGCTAACTCTCTCTTATTTACATATATGAAACGTATACATAAGTATATATTTACAAGTCCGCACACATACTTATATGTACATATGCTCAGGATATTACTATATCAATTTCGGCTGCAGAGAATTTTGATTTTACTTCTTCGTCCACTATTCCACTTTTAAAATTATTAATATTCATGTTTTCCCAGTTTTTGGAGAAACGGTTGAAAAGAAGAACTTCAGATGACGTTGTTTTGCCGAAGTTCAACTCAAAAACAGCTTTAACCAGCAGTTCGCTAATGTGATGACGACATGGTAGAAAAAGTAAACCACGGCCCAATTTTGCTTCAAGTAAATGTCCAGCACCTTTTTCAGCGCCAGTATTTACCGAAGTTGTATCAAATGCAACGACTTCAATCAAATTATCCATTTTCCACTTACATAAAAAACTAATAATAGCTTCAGATATTATTTCCCCACGAGATTCTTCAAGCTTTGCAATACCAATTAGTTTTTCTACGTTTTTTGCACTAGTCGATCTACTTTATCCTTGCCTTTAATTTCAGGGAGCATCTTGCTGTCCCAGTGCAATACAAATACGTCAGGAACCTATGTATGCAGATATTTTTTTTTTTTTTTTTTTTTTATTTAAAGGAGAACTAATTATAAATAACTAATCGACTTGTAAGAATCAGCACTGGCTATCATGGCCTTCGGCTCTTAATACTAAGATTATAGTCAAAATAAAATATTTATAGGTATGCAGATATTATTTATTCATTTAACGTAATATACATATTTGTATACCAATTTATTCTTCGATTAAAATGAATACTAACCTGAAATTTATCGATGATCTCTTGAGCTCTTTCACGACGATGTTCTTTCCGTATTCTTTGAAGCGTTGTTCGGTTGAGAATGAAATCTTCTACTTTGATATCAATCGTGTCAGGCTTCATCTCATGTATTTTTGGTAATACGGCCGAGAGTGTTGCGGATATCAAATGTAGTGCTTCACGATCACTGATGCGGCATTTGTCCATGCTCGCGAGCATACGATCATCTATGAAGCTAATTTTTCCTCGAGACATTAAACCCCCTCTTTGTGATTGGCAATCACCGTCGGGAGTGGAATATTCCAATTCTGATTCATTATCACTCAAGAAGTCTCTTTTCAATTCGAATGAACCTAGGTAAATAATTAAATGATAAACAGATATGACATAAAATGTCAGTTGTGTTCTTATTAACAACTTACTTTGTGCTTGCAACTCTTCTTGATATTTTTTTTTCGTCTTTATTCTTCATCTAATTTTTGCATTTGCGTTTTCGTTTTCGCTCCAAGGAAGCATCAATTCCACCCATACTTCCGGGTCGACGTTTTTGTCTTTGTAGCATAAGGAAAGTTTTGTCTTCCTCTATTTCCATTGTGTTCAGTGCATTCGAAGCCGCAATGTCAAATATGAAGTTTTCTATTTTTTCACAGAATGCTTCTCTATTTTTTCTTTGCCTTTCATAACAGGAATACCTGAGCTTACACAAAACCTTCCACTCTTCATAAAGTTTATAAAATTTGTTCACACAGTTTTTTTCGGTCAACGTAGGAATGTTTGCTTTTTCATAAAATGCTATTGTAGCATTAATTGTACTGGTCACAGCTACTTTAACCGTTTTTTTTTTCACGCGTGTTAGATAAAATAATAACTGCAGAACTTGTTTCATACTCGGCAATTTTGCTCCTTTAAGTTCTGCTTCACAATTCCCAACTAGAAATACCGCGTCTTCATTGGATCGGAGTTGCTTCTTGAATGAAATTGACGATGTAGAAGCCATTTCACTAATAAAATCAACAATTTTTCCTTGCTAAGTTGACTTTATTCTTTATAAAAAACTTCCGCAAACACGTGTTGGGACTCTTTCTTTTTTTGCTGACTACTTCTGGTAAAACTGTCAAACGATCAGCTGTTTGGCAATTTACTTCCCTGCAGGAACAGTGGCACTCATTTCAGGCAACATTTTTATCAGAACGTTAAGAGCTGTGTGACAAAAATGATTCAAGCGTTCACTAATTTCTTGAAGGGATGTGAATGCTTCTATGCGTGTGTGCGGAAATTGACAGTTTTTACATTTTTTACTAGAAGGCAAAAAAACCGTTTAAAGCTTAAAAAATATAACAAATTTGCATAATTTCGTAACTTTTTGTAATTTTTCGGCTCGATTTGGGCCACTTAAACGTCATCTGAATGCTTCAAAAGTAACTTCCTATTTATTTTTGTACCCAACCTCATATTTTACTGTGCGAATAACTTTGATTTTCGAGAAAAAGTTAATAAGGGCCACTCTACTGCGCATCTTCGACTCCAAACACAGCGGCGTCCGTTCAAAGTCCTGGAAGTGGATTAATAAATATAATTTGTTCAAACATATATTTCTTGAACCTACCGTGATGCACATGGACACCATGTCTTCTAACACGTTCGCGTAGGCCAACCTCTTTCTCTTTGGGTGCTCGAACTCCATTTTCCGGGCGAGGTAGCATCTCAAAAACCCTGTTGTCTCCTCACGGGACCATCGCTTTCGCCTTTTTTCTTGCATTCTGAAACAACAAACATGTTTTAATTCATAATTTCATGTGAAATATACGAAGCGCAAATTTTACTTACACTTGTTCTTCTTTTATTTGTTTTGTTTATGTATCCATAAAACAAACAAGATTTGACAGTTGATTGAAATCTCCCAAGTATTTTTCCAGAGCCAATTCACAATAGAGCGGATTTTATATGTATGTCAATATCATTGTGAATATATACAAGTGAAAAGTCTTCTCATTGTGAATGGTCAGAGCTGATATGGGATGTCACATAAGGGCTGATAAGAACTGCCAGAAATAGAAATTGTACGATAAATAATATGTGAATACAAGAATTCGAGTAATAAAAAGGCAGGAAAACCAGGGTGCCGAATACTGATTTTGATCACAGTTTCCCGAAAGGCAACCCCGTTTGCACAAAAATAGCCAAAAAGGGTTGGCGTGTTGTAATTACATATTAATTCTGATTTCAAAATACAAAAGCAAAAGTTTAATAAATTTTATGATAAATATTTCTGGAAATTGTTTGTATCTTGTTTCTTTCCTGTCTCACTTTTAATTTTATTGGGAGGCATTCATATATTTGAAGTAGACATCCACAATTGATATGACTTATGTCAGAGAACTTACAAGTATGAGAAGCTGCAAATTTGTGGACTGTAAAAAATGTTGTCTGAAACGTTTCCAAACTGGGTTTCCCCACAGCTATTTAACATTTCCACATAACATTCTAACAGAGAGGTCAGTAAGAAAATGTCGAGAACATATATTTATTATGTTAAGATGTGACAATTAACAGCGTGCCTACCAATATTATTATTATAATTTTGCTTTTTTTAACTGATGTTGTAAAAATTTTGAAATTTCATTTCGGAAATTTTTTCCTTACTTAGTTTTTTATAGTATCATATTCATTTGAACCTAAATAGAAACAGATCAGAACTTTTGTGAAGTGATGCAACTGTTTTCAGGGATCGGAGTAAGTACAAAAAATGCACGGATAGTTAATATTTTATTTTATATCCTATTGAATAAATGAAATATGTAATATGTTTGCATTTCGCTTTTCAAACTATTCCAAAAAATTCGACACGTGAAAACTCTTTCACGATTTTGTATATTCATTTGTAATGAAATAAAATCATAGCAGAAATTTAAATGAAAAAAGATTTCCATAAAATGAAGGATAAGTTGTATGATATTTTATTTTCTATTGAATTAAAAAAAATATAAAAATTAGACATGGCACGAAAAAAAAGCTACGATTCGAACTAAGGGGCAACAATTCAAACGTGCAATATGATAATGTGGCAGGCGACTATACGGGCTAAGCCACAGCAGACATTTTATGGAGTTCGCTTATACGGCTATTTATGCAAATCATAGCAATGCGTACGCAAAGAAAAAGAAAAATTTACGAATCCAACTAAAAATGAAACAAAGAAGAAAAAGTAGTAACCCGAGGAAAAAACTGTTTCTTGCTTGCCAGCGGGGCAAGTAGAGACAAAAGAGGAGTTATGCAACAACTGTGGATAAGAGAAGGGTTGAAAGGGAAAGGGAACTTTAAGCAAAAGAATATTCTTTTCTGTTTTTCGGCAATTTTTGTGTCGATTCGCCAATTGCGCGTGCACGTGTACGCAAATGAATTGATGCGCATTTGGGCAGAAGTTCTAGAATGTAGTATGCCCCGTTCTTCCACCTTTTAAAAGGGTAGCTGCGATCCCAGAAGACGCTACCGCAAGGGCAACGTTACCGCCAGATCTTACTTTAGTGAGAAGTAAATTTATTAAAAATGTTTTTCCCGTGCCGCCAGGAGCATCAAGGAAAAATATCTTTCCGTCCTTGTATTGTATACAAAGAAATTTTTTGATGTTTGTCCAATAAAAAGTTTTAATTGCAATTGTATGCAACATAAAACTGTTATTTTTATGAGTTTGTATATTTAGGAATTAAGGTAAATGCATAATCAAACTATTTCAGAACCAAAGTAACTAATAGTACATAAGTAATTTCTTATACTTACATATACATAACCAGAAAACGCGCAACCGTTGCCAGCTAGTAAACACATAAACAAACCTAATTTTTGTATGGAAGAAATTGCGCAACCCCGTAAGCAAAACACTAAAAAACTTTTAAAAATTCAGCTGTAGTTTCTAGTTTCTTGTATGATGACAAAGCATCTGAAAAACAAACATATCTAACAGTGTGGATCGAAGTTATCTTTTCGCCTTGCATCGGTTTATCAACGAAGTCAACAGCACAGCTCTCTGCGCATAGCCGAACGAAGTAGTAACGAAGAGCAGTTGATTTACTACTCACACAACTACACATCTTCCCGCTACGACACTGATTTTACATTCGGTTGTAGCAATGTTGTACTTAGTGTAAAATTTTTTAAAACTTTACACTTAAATATTTCAGAAATGAAATTGTAGTGCTAACTGCAAGCATTAATTTAAAAAAAGTTGCATCCCAATCCGTTCAGTAGTGCCCGAGATTAGCTCTTTCCAAAATTTTAGACTTTGTTTTATAATATGTATAGATGTATGTATGTATATTTTATAATATATATAGATGCATATTAAATCGAATTACTTCCATGCAAAAGGGCGCGTACAAGCATACATATGTGTAAATATGTAAATAAAATAGAAATAATTATGTATGTACATATGTTTGTTCACATGCGCGCACATTCAACCGAACTCTAAGACTGTGCGCAAAGTTTGACAAAATGTCTTATCTCCAGGTGGACTTTAATTTTACCATGTCAAAAATAACAATGTTCTAATGAAACATTTATGCAAATAGTTAAACAAAGCTATAGTTCAACAGGTCATCGTGGTAAAAGTTTAATTTAAATATTGAATTTGTATGTCAAAGATCGATTTATTGATTTGAAAATAAAAACTCGAAAGCCAAATAAGCTGTTTTGTCAAACTCCACAGAAATAGTTGCTTCTGCCCGCAATTCACACGAAAAAGCTGCATCGCAAAGCCGCCATCATTAATCAGAGTTTAATTGAACTAATTTGTATTTGAGGTAGGGAGCAGAAAAAAGTGGAGTATAATACAAATATTGATATACTTGATCGAATAGAGGAAGATTTGAAAGAAAATACTTGCATATAGATACATACATAAGATGACGTTAAGTTATACGCCACAGAATTAAATTTATAACTGAAATTCTGGTACTTTATACCCTCTCATAATAAAAATGGTACGGTTTATTTGCAATTTCGGGTTGAAAATCTTTGGTATAGGTCATTGACCCACATTGTTGTTTCAGGAAGAAGCAAACGTAGCATGATTAATTGAAGTCTCACAAAATGCAATTAATTAAAGCAATGTTTGCGTTTAATTAGACAATTGTAAAAACATTTGTTAAAGGTAGTAGATTTTCGACTCCTAAATATATTATTCTGCTACTTGTGGTACATTTGTGATAAGACGTAAACACTGACATGAATGCGATCAAAATTTATACTACATATTGACCATTGTGAATATATACAAGTGAAAAATCTTAGCCATAGACGTCAAAATTAAGCCCAGCTGAGATCACCTGATTTGGAAAGATGTATTTTTTGGGCACTAGGCACCATTTTTACACAGAGTTGTTTTCACACTGTCCAAAAAAATGTGTCGTAGAAACTGTCGGCGAAGTAGCAAATATGAAAAAAAGTTCAATTGTATTGAAAAAATTGCAATATAAAAGTACGTGGCCTTGAACCTTACTTCATGTGTACATTATAAATGTTGTTAAAATTCGAGTTGAATAACATTTTTCATTCATTTTACAAATATTTTCTTAGCTACCACACAATACAACATTGTGTTCACAAATTTTCCCAAAACTGCATCAAAATACAACAGTGAAGTTGATGTTTTTTTCATATTTCTCTTTCACAATTTCTTTCGTGTAAAAATTTCTGCTGCTCAGTCAAACAAGGTAAGATAAATATTAATTTTGCTTAAATTTAAACCATAAATTACCATATTTCCCCCTCCCCACAATAGGGCTACTCAACCTAGGCGACTTTAATGGAATAATTTCCAGGTGTGGCTGTGTCGGCGGCGGTGACGGTGGTGGTAGTAGTAGTGGTCAGGAGCTTCTCTGCTCCATGACGAATCAAGGCTTAGTGGAATACACAACAAAGGTAGGTGTAAGCTAAATTATTGTATAACAATGTATCTAATAAAAATTATTTGCAGCCCCTTGGCTTATAGCGTGCTCATACTTTGGAAAACGTAGCATTGCTTGCTATAGCATGCACAAGCTATGCCGTGGCTGAAATCAAATGAGGATTTTAAAAATTTACGGGTCAGGTAAGCTCTTCACGCCTACTTATATGTCAATATTGGTATTAAATGGAATAAATTTAAGGCTAATTACAGTTTTTTTTTGCAGTTCTTACAAGAAATCGACTATGGTATTATTTTCAAGAAGCTCACTGAGAAAGATTCACCGCTGCAATATATGTAATTACTTAAACTGTTTTAATAGCTATTAGAGTCATAACTTTTTAGCAATTTCTTAATTATACGCTTTTTTTCAAAGTTTTATGAATTTGCATTTGTATGAAAATGAAAAATTTGTCCAAAATATGTAAAATTGTTAAATTAAATAAATTTTAAATTGATTACATATGTACATTTATTAAATAATAAAATATAAAATTATATACGTACATATATAAAAGTAAATATGGTGATGCTTGGTACTGAAAATATATAAAAATAATAGATATATTATAAAAAAATGGGTTTAAATACAGAATTTTATGAAATGTTCAATATCTTATCCTTTTCCGCAGTGCCGTTTGGTTTGAATTGAAATGGCCTCATCCATGCAGGGTTGCATTACTGTGGTAACTTTGCAGAAACTTTGTGCATGATAGTTTGTACCAATTGGTGCAAATTCTTGGTGGAAAAATGTTTACTTGCAACAAATTGAGAAGTATAGCTAATCCCAACATTCTTAACACAATGAACATATAAAATGTTATTTCTTGAACTAATTTGAGACAGAAAGACGAACTTGAAAAAGAAAATATGAGTTAAAATACATAAGCAAAAATTGCATATTGCTATAAGTTTCTGTCTGATTCTTAACAGCATTACGCATTTTCTGACTAAAACTGGCATATTCGGGTGATAATCTTTTCAAAGCAACAATTTCACGATGAATTATGGTCAGAGATGACTGAATTGACTGACCACTTTTGCATTTGCATTTTCAAGCAATTTCATTTAAATTTAATTTCTTCATACATAGCTATTTTCCGATATAAATATAACATATGTTATATATTGCACTACGTATAGACTTTTGGAACTATTTTAGCATGTTTTACTTTTATGTTGTTAATACACATAAGCAGAGAACTTAGAAGTATGAGAAGCTGCAAATTGAAAGTGGAAACTATTCGGCGATGGTCGTTAACAGGGCTGATACGTTTCCAAACTGGGTCTGCACCACACTGTTAAATTAGCATTTTTAAGCCACCAAAAATGTTAAATTTAATGTTAGCAGGGAAAAATATAAATTTTGATGTGAACAAATATGCAGACGAATGAAGATGAAAATAAATAGAAAAACTTAACAAAGTAAGATTGTGCTGATATTCAGAACAAAATAAAGAGTTTGATGTACATATTTATCAAATTAATGTTTTTAGCTATTTAATTTTTATAAATGAGAGTGTGCACATATGTACATAGATACATATACAGGAAAAATGTTCGCCAATACATATGTATGTAGTATGAATATATGCAGGCTAAGCAAATAAATATTTTGTACTTAAAACTTAAAGCGCAAGACTGATTCTGAATCAAGAGTAATATTAAAAATAAAATATGAAATTAAAAAAAACTGGCAAAAATATATCTATACTTTTGCCCAACTGCGATTTGAACCTAGAAAAAAGTTGTGAAATGAATGATAAAGAAGCGCCTATACCAGCAGCGCCACATCACACACTATTTTCGGGCGTCTAAATCACTACTTAATCGTGAACTTCTTACACTACATTTTAAAGTATTTTATATTTCTAACATTAAATGTTTAATTCAACATCCTTCAATCTGAAACAATTCTTCTATTGGTTTGCCAATAATATTAACAAATTTTTAGAAAATTCTAAATATCAGCAATAATTTTTGAGCTCAAGGCAACTTTTTTGTAATTGTAAAGGATTAATATATGTATGTACATACGTATGTATATAATATGAAAATTCCATATAATTCAATGTTCATATTTGTTATATTATTTATACTATTATAACTATAACTTATAAGTTTGGTTCCAATTTAATATTTGATTTATTTTCTGGGGGGAAGGGTGTTTATTTAGATTTTTACTTTTTTGCAAATTCTTGCACTAGCATACATACATATGGCGCCGGCGCAGGCACAAATGCAGCTGCGGTTGTGATTGCGCTGTGATTTGATTTTGATTTAGCGTAGGTCAAGGTTGAATTTTTTCACATGCGCTTACATAAGTACATAGATATGTACATATGTGTGTATGTATACTTATAGTAATATGCAATTTTTGCTTATGTATTTTAACTTATATTTTCTTTTTCAAGTTCGTCTTTCTGTCTCAAATTAGTTCAAGAAATAACATTTTATATGTTCATTGTGTTAAGAATGTTGGGATTAGCTATACTTCTCAATTTGTTGCAAGTAAACATTTTTCCACCAAGAATTTGCACCAATTGGTACAAACTATCATGCACAAAGTTTCTGCAAAGTTACCACTGTAATGCAACCCTGCATGGATGAGGCCATTTCAATTCAAACCAAACGGCACTGCGGAAAAGGATAAGATATTGAACATTTCATAAAATTCTGTATTTAAACCCATTTTTTAATAATATATCTATTATTTTTATATATTTTCAGTACCAAGCATCACCATGTTTACTTTTATATATGTATGTACGTATATAATTTTATATTTTATTATTTAATAAATGTACATATGTAATCAATTTAAAATTTATTTAATTTAACAATTTTACATATTTTGGACAAATTTTTCATTTTCATACAAATGCAAATTCATAAAACTTTGAAAAAAAAACGTATAATTAAGAAATTGCTAAAAAGTTATGACTCTAATAGCTATTAAAACAGTTTAAGTAATTACATATATTGCAGCGGTGAATCTTTCTCAGTGAGCTTCTTGAAAATAATACCATAGTCGGTTTCTTGTAAGAACTGCAAAAAAAAAACTGTAATTAGCCTTAAATTTATTCCATTTAATACCAATATTGACATATAAGTAGGCGTGAAGAGCTTACCTGACCCGTAAATTTTTAAAATCCTCATTTGATTTCAGCCACGGCATAGCTTGTGCATGCTATAGCAAGCAATGCTACGTTTTCCAAAGTATGAGCACGCTATAAGCCAAGGGGCTGCAAATAATTTTTATTAGATACATTGTTATACAATAATTTAGCTTACACCTACCTTTGTTGTGTATTCCACTAAGCCTTGATTCGTCATGGAGCAGAGAAGCTCCTGACTACTACTACTACCACCACCGTCACCGCCGCCGACACAGCCACACCTGGAAATTATTCCATTAAAGTCGCCTAGGTTGAGTAGCCCTATTGTGGGGAGGGGGAAATATGGTAATTAATGGTTTAAATTTAAGCAAAATTAATATTTATCTTACCTTGTTTGACTGAGCAGCAGAAATTTTTACACGAAAGAAATTGTGAAAGAGAAATATGAAAAAAACATCAACTTCACTGTTGTATTTTGATGCAGTTTTGGGAAAATTTGTGAACACAATGTTGTATTGTGTGGTAGCTAAGAAAATAGTTGTAAAATGAATGAAAAATGTTATTCAACTCGAATTTTAACAACATTTATAATGTACACATGAAGTAAGGTTCAAGGCCACTTACTTTTATATTGCAATTTTTTCAATACAATTGAACTTTTTTTCATATTTGCTACTTCGCCGACAGTTTCTACGACACATTTTTTTGGACAGTGTGAAAACAACTCTGTGTAAAAATGGTGCCTAGTGCCCAAAAAATACATCTTTCCAAATCAGGTGATCTCAGCTGGGCTTAATTTTGACGTCTATGGCTAAGATTTTTCACTTGTATATATTCACAATGGTCAATATGTAGTATAAATTTTGATCGCATTCATGTCAGTGTTTACGTCTTATCACAAATGTACCACAAGTAGCAGAATAATATATTTAGGAGTCGAAAATCTACTACCTTTAACAAATGTTTTTACAATTGTCTAATTAAACGCAAACATTGCTATAATTAATTGTATTTTGTGAGACTTCAATTAATCATGCTACGTTTGCTTCTTCCTGAAACAACAATGTGGGTCAATGACCTATACCAAAGATTTTCAACCCGAAATTGCAAATAAATCGTACCATTTTTATTATGAGAGGGTATAAAGTACCAGAATTTCAGTTATAAAGTTAATTCTGTGGCGTATAACTTAACGTCATCTTATGTATGTATCTATATGCAAGTATTTTCTTTCAAATCTTCCTCTATTCGATCAAGTATATCAATATTTGTATTATACTCCACTTTTTTCTGCTCCCTACCTCAAATACAAATTAGTTCAATTAAACTCTGATTAATGATGGCGGCTTTGCGATGCAGCTTTTTCGTGTGAATTGCGGGCAGAAGCAACTATTTCTGTGGAGTTTGACAAAACAGCTTATTTGGCTTTCGAGTTTTTATTTTCAAATCAATAAATTTCGATCTTTGACATACAAATTCAATATTTAAATTAAACTTTTACCACGATGACCTGTTGAACTATAGCTTTGTTTAACTATTTGTATAAATGTTTCATTAGAACATTGTTATTTTTGACATGGTAAAATTAAAGTCCACCTGGAGATAAGATATTTTGTCAAACTTTGCGCACAGTCTTAGAGTTCGGTTGAATGTGCGCGCATGTGAACAAACATATGTACATACATAATTATTTCTATTTTATTTACATATTTACACATACATATGCTTGTACGCGCCCTTTTGCATGGAAGTATTTCGATTTAATATGCATCTATGTATATACATATATTATAAAATATACATACATACATCTATACATATTATAAAACAAAGTCTAAAATTTTAGAAAGAGCTAATCTCGGGCACTACTGAACGGATTGGGATGCAACTTTTTTTAAATTAATGCTTGCAGTTAGCACTACAATTTCATTTCTGAAATATTTAAGTGTAAAGTTTTAAAAAATTTTACACTAAGTACAACATTGCTACAACCGAATGTAAAATCAGTGTCGTAGCGGGAAGATGTGTAGTTGTGTGAGTAGTAAATCAACTGCTCTTCGTTACTACTTCGTTCGGCTATGCGCAGAGAGCTGTGCTGTTGACTTCGTTGATAAACCGATGCAAGGCGAAAAGATAACTTCGATCCACACTGTTAGATATGTTTGTTTTTCAGATGCTTTGTCATCATACAAGAAACTAGAAACTACAGCTGAATTTTTAAAAGTTTTTTAGTGTTTTGCTTACGGTGTTGCGCATTTTCTTCCATACAAAAATTAGGTTTGTTTATGTGTTTACTAGCTGGCAACGGTTGCGCGTTTTCTGGTTATGTATATGTAAGTATAAGAAATTACTTACTATTAGTTACTTTGGTTCTGAAATAGTTTGATTATGCATTTACCTTAATTCCTAAATATACAAACTCATAAAAATAACAATTTTATGTTGCATACAATTGCAATTAAAACTTTTTATTGGACAAACATCAAAAAATTTCTTTGTATACAATACAAGGACGGAAAGATATTTTTCCTTGATGCTCCTGGCGGCATGGGAAAAACATTTTTAATAAATTTACTTCTCACTAAAGTAAGATCTGGCGGTAACGTTGCCCTTGCGGTAGCGTCTTCTGGGATCGCAGCTACCCTTTTAGAAGGTGGAAGAACGGGGCATACTACATTTAAACTTCCTCTAAATATTTCTGACGATTGTGCCAGCGTATGCAACATTTCTAAGCAAAGTAATACTTCTAAGCTTATCCAGATGTGCGCACTGATAGTTTGGGATGAAGCCACAGTGTCACATAAAGCGTCAGTTGAAACCCTAGATAGGACCATGCGCGATTTAAGAAGTATGAACACACCTATGGGTTGTTGTACGGTATTATTTTCAGGAGATTTCCGTCAAATAGTGCCATTTTATCTAGAGGAACCAGGGCTGATGAGGTGAATGCGTCATTAAAACGATCATACCTTTGGTCCCATGTAATAAAATTAGCACTCAAGATTAACATGAGAGTGCTTAAAGCCTCAGAAGATAGCAGGATGTTTGCTGACATGTTACAGAAAGTTGGTAACGGTGAGCTTCCAACAGTTTGTGGGAAAATCTCCTTCAATAAGGATATATGCGTTTCAGTCACCGACCATCAACAACTGTAGTGCGATTCACTAACTTATTTTAGAGATATTCGTTTGGTTAACTCAACTTAACCAAAATTTTAGCGACCCTGCTATTCAGTAGCCATTTTTTAACGATTTTCGCATTCGCCGAATCAGCTGTTGATGTTAGCTAGTCGATGACCGACAACTAAACGACAACAAATTTTATGTTGTTAACTCAATCGAGAAAAGTGAAATTCGTGATTTCAATTTAAATAAAAGAAAAATTTTAAATTCAGTGATTTGTTTTCTTGTAATTAAAAAAGGAACATTAAATAATGTCGTTTAAATATTCGGCATATGATTTATCACGAGGTGATGAAGAAGTAAGCGCTCCAACAGTGGATCGACGTTTACTCCGAGATGGGGACAATCCCCTTCATTTAAATGCAACAGACTTTCAAAAACTGTATCGGTTAACTCCAGACTTGGCTGAATACCTAATTTATCAGCTTGATAACCAAATAAGAGGATCCAGAATAACAGCAATATCAACTGAGAAACAGGTAGCTCGTGTAATCTTTAAGCCTGTATGCAGTTTTAAATTTTACTTTTATATTGGTAGGTTCTAGCGGCGTTAAGGTTCTTCGCAACTGGTTGCTATCAACGACTCGTAGGTGAACAATGGGGAATATCCATGAGCCAGTTTTCCGTAAGCCGGCATTCATCGGGTAACGGATGCAGTCAATGATTCGTTGTTTCACTAGAAAGTGAGGTTTCCTATGACCCAAGTGGTACGCCATTCTGCTAAAGAAATGTTTGCTTCGGCGTCGTCTCCCTTTGTGGGAGGCTGTATTGGAGCCGTCGATTCCACGCACATATCAATTTTGCCACCAAGGAATCATGAGGAGGCTTATGCCAACCACCACATCTACTATTCAATTAATATGCAAATGGTAAAAGCAAACTTTTACAAGGATCCATGTAACAGAAATATAGTTTAGTTTTAATATATAGATAAATGATTATAATTAAAAAAAAATTTAATATATGTATGCATGTAAATCCTAAATACGCTGGAGCACAACGCGAAGTTTGAAAACGATAACCATGGCATATTTGCAGGTTATTCCGCATATTCCTTGGAGTCGAGTTGATGACTATTCTAACAAAACACTCATAGAAGAGTCCGGAATTCTGCTACAATGGATCATTGCAATATACATATATAAAGAATTTTAAGTGTTTGTAGTTTGAAACAAACTAATATCTATTTCACTTTAATGCAATATAACAACATCGTTCAAATTTATATTTGACAGCAGGCATTCGTTTGTTTTTTTTCATTCCCCTTTGTGCTTTTCGCTTATTTTGGCATTTAGTTTGACAGAGATGCCACTCTTTATCGCTTTGAATAAATACAACGAAACAGCTATTAAGTGTCGTTAAGAATAAGTTAGTGAATCGCACAATCGTTAGTGCAAACGGCAAATATTGCCGCTAAAAATAACAATTGTCGTACCGTTTAAAGTTAGTGAATCGCACTACTGATTGACAAAATATATCCCACAATAGACCAACTTGCTTATAAACCTGCATTCTGGTTAAAGGAACGAGCAATATTAACACCTACTAATGAACAAGTTGAAAAAATTAACGAATTGGTATTGGTAAAATTCCACGCACAAACGAGATAATATTGCTCGGTGGATACAGTAGTCGACGGTGAATAAGCTGTGCACTACCCAACGGAATTTCTAAATTCTATGAACCCTTCAGGTATGCCTCGCCACAAACTTACTTTAAAAGTTGGAGCTCCAATAATTTTATTGCGAAATTTAAGTCCCCCACTGTTATGCAATGAACTCGCCTGCAGGTAAAAAGGTTACATTTTTATCTGGTTGAATGTACTATTTTAACTGGTTGTGGTACTGAAAAATCTACTTTAATACCTAGAATTCCGATGATACCTACAGATTTGCCATTTAGATTTAAAAGACTTCAGTTTCCGGTAAAGGTTTGTTTTGGAATGACCATAAACAAGGCACAGGGGCCATAATGACCATAAACAAGGCAAGGGTAGTATAAATTTTGATCGCATTCATGTCAGTGTTTACGTCTTATCACAAATGTACCACAAGTAGCAGAATAATATATTAGGACTCGAAAAATCTACTACCTTTAACAAATGTTTTTACAATTGTCTAATTAAACGCAAACATTGCTATAATTAATTGTATTTTGTGAGACTTCAATTAATCATGCTACGTTTGCTTCTTCCTGAAACAACAATGTGGGTCAATGACCTATACCAAAGATTTTCAACCCGAAATTGCAAATAAACCGTACCATTTTTATTATGAGAGGGCATAAAGTACCAGAATTTAAGTTATAAATTTAATTCTGTGGCGTATAACTTAACGTCATCTTATGTATGTATCTATATGCAAGTATTTTCTTTCAAATCTTCCTCTATTCGATCAAGTATATCAATATTTGTATTATACTCCACTTTTTTCTGCTCCCTACCTCAAATACAAATTAGTTCAATTAAACTCTGATTAATGATGGCGGCTTTGCGATGCAGCTTTTTCGTGTGAATTGCGGGCAGAAGCAACTATTTCTGTGGAGTTTGACAAAACAGCTTATTTGGCTTTCGAGTTTTTATTTTCAAATCAATAAATCGATCTTTGACATACAAATTCAATATTTAAATTAAACTTTTACCACGATGACCTGTTGAACTATAGCTTTGTTTAACTATTTGTATAATGTTTCATTAGAACATTGTTATTTTTGAGATGGTAAAATTAAAGTCCACCTGGAGATAAGACATTTTGTCAAACTTTGCGCACAGTCTTAGAGTTCGGTTGAATGTGCGCGCATGTGAACAAACATAGTATGTACATACATAATTATTTCTATTTTATTTACATATTTACACATATGCTTGTACGCGCCCTTTTGCATGGAAGTAATTCGATTTAATATGCATCTATATATATATTATAAAATATATGTACATCTATACATATTATAAACCCTAGAACACACACCCGGGTACAAATGTATCCACTTTCAACTTTGAAGTGTTGTAACTTTTGAACCGCTATACCTCTATACCGCTAATCGGATCTAGAAAGATTATTTAGTTTTGAGTTCAAATTCAAAATTTGAACCAGATCGGACCATTGGTTCAGGAGCTACAGCCTTCCAAACACATTATATACGTAAACACACACCCGGGATACGTTTGTACCCCAATAGTAAAAATCCTCATAATAATCAAAAAAAAACATTTTTTATATTATTTTTTTATTTGAAAAATTAAAAATATTCCTTTCACACATTATATTATTGACTTTTATTATAAAAATTATAAAAATGCATCTTATATCTAAGGAAACTCATGGCAAATAGAGCAATTTGTTGATGTGACCGAATGTTCAAGACACATTGGCTTCTTACATTTGGCGCACAGCTTTCTGGTTTTTCTACGGCGTTTCTCCTCTTGTGCGTAACATAAATAGCACGATCCGGACATAGGTTTTGGCGTGCGCGCTGCGGCAGATGTTGATGCTGCTGTTGACACCATTGATTCCACCGGTCGGTTGAAATATGCTTTCAATAGCAATTTTAGTCGAAAAATTTCGCGTCACTTGACGATTTATGGCTCTGGCTTCAATAATGGGCATACACAATGCTTCAGCCAAGCTGCGCAGGATCTGCTTACGCTTGTTGTTTGTTCTCCAAGGCAACATAGGGTTATTCAAATCGTAGACAATGTAGGCTGCAAGAGCTGTAATGTCCAACATGTTGAAGAACATCGCTAGGTGGCCATCGTTTTGTTTGTCTTTGTGTTGGATATTCCGCAAACATTTGGTCCATTCGATCAACACCACCTTTGGTGCGATTATAATATTCAATTATTTCAGGTTTCCCACTGTAAGCTATTTCAGCATCATTATGCATGGTCGAAAGCAAAATTACTGCTTTATTTTTTTTGGGAACATAAGAGCACATTGCCAATTGTCCTGTTTTTGTTCTGCTTCATTTCTTGAGGAATATATGATTTGTTTTTTGCGCAAAGTTCCAACGATCGTGAGTTTCCAGGTGAGAAGCAGTTCTGCAACTGGCAAGGTCGTAAACAAATTGTCCATTGTAATGTTTCGGCCACTTCCTTGGTATTTGGCAGACAAATCCTTCACCACTCGTTCGCCTTGGTTCGTTTCCCTACCAGTTTCTGCTTGGCCAGTATATATTTGTCCATGCAGTGGATATGCATTTGTGGCATCGCAAATCCACCAAACCTTGACACCATATTTAGCAGGTTTTGACGGTATGTACTGCGCAAACCGTGTGCGTCCACGGTAAGGAAATAATTGTTCATCAATCGTCAAGCATGAGCTGGGCTTGTAATGTGCAGCAAGATTATTGTTCATCATCGTCCACAACTCACTGATCGGTGCTGCTTTATCAGTTAGTAAGCGTGTTGCACGAGTGTTTTTATCGTCAAATCTTAGGAACCGCAATATCGAACAGAAACGGTTGACTCCCATTGTGGCGCGTTATAAAGGATAGTTTTTGACGCTCCATAAATCTCGAACATGTTCTCCATTGCTATGGTTCGCACCAGTCATAACAAGTATGCCAAAAAATGCATACAGCTCTGTTATTGACACAGGCGTCCATGACTTAGGAGTTGTGTTTGGATGCGCATTGTTGTAAGCATTATAAGTTTCTTTTGCTAACATATTTGTGTGGCGCATAATAATATCAGCCATTTCAACGTTCATGAAACATTTGAATGATTGCTCTATTGACAACATTTCAGTGCATCTAGCTGGTCCAGAACGTTCTCTTATAATATTTTGTCGGAGTACCTGACGACTTACATTTGGTTCTTTCATCCACTCAGTACCATCACGTGCAACAAATTTTTCGGCACTAGCAGGTAATTCATTATTTTCTTCTACTTCTTCTTCTTCATCGTCTTCTTCATCATCCTCATAGTCCGCATAATCAGGTAATACTTCTGCGGCACTTTGCGAAACTTCAGCATCGTCATCAGCAATTTCAATGTCATTGATTTGAATTTCTTCTTCATCTTCTGAGTCAAAGTCATAGGGAGCGTCATCGTCACAAATTTCATCAAATAAAGATTGTATATATGATTCTCGCTGTTCCTCAGTTAGCCTGCATAATAAAAAAAATTAGTATATGTTTACATTGTTGCTTATTTTACATTTTTTACCTTCTATATGCTGCACTTGATAAATATTCGTTTCTTCTTGAAGTCATTTCGTATCCAGTTATTTATAGTTTCAGTTATATTTATTTTCACTTATATTTTCTTTTCTTACACTTTTGAGCACCAAAACAATAATGAAAATATCAACAGGCAGCTTTTATAACAACACCTCGTGTGAAAACAACCCTTGCTGCTGCATATAAAATACAAAAACCAGTTATACCAGTGTATTTGCTACCTATGTACGTACCCATACCTTGCGCGACCTTTTTGCACATATCTTTTGAACCAGGTAGAATATTTCAATGAAATAAAAACCAAAATGTGTATTCGTTGTTACTCTACAAGTATATTATTATAAATTATATTATTTTGTTTTGCACTTATCAGGACAACAACAAAAACAAAAATCCACTGTTGCATGTCCTGACTTTATTTGCCCATATCGCTGGAACCAGTAGGAATATTCGAATGAAACAAAAGACAAAATACTTGTTATATATTAAAATATACATTTAAAAAAAATCATAGAAATCGGTTGAATAAGCATTAAAAAAACCGCAAAATAAGGTCCCGGGTACAAACGTATCCCGGGTGTGTGTTTATGTGGTAATTTCTGGGTGTGTGTTCTAGGGTAAAAAAAAGACCTAATCTCGGGCACTACTGAACGGATTGGGATGCAACTTTTTTTAGAAACTACAGCTGAATTTTTAAAAGTTTTTTAGTGTTTTGCTTACGGTGTTGCGCATTTTCTTCCATACAAAAATTAGGTTTGTTTATGTGATTACTAGCTGGCAACGGTTGCGCGTTTTCTGGTTATGTAAGTAAAATAAATTAGAACGTGTTGTGTTCTGATTTTGAATCCAATATGAACTAACTCTTTATTTCGATTATTACATGCTCTTATAGTAGTTTTACAAATGGATTTGTTTTTCTTATTTTAATTCTTATTCTAGCTTACCACTACACTCTCTGTAATGCTGTTCCCATGAAAGAATGGGTGGGAGGACAAATTAGAATTATTAGGAATTTGAAGTGCATCTTGGAGAATGCAATGTTTATTCAGCTGCGCTAATAATTTGGAAGATTTAATATTAACTGCTGTCGCTGCAGTTAACTACTCCAACAAATTAGAATTATTAGGAATTGGAAGTGCATCTTAAAGAATGCAATGTTTATTCAGCTGCGCGAATAATTTTGAAGATTTAATATTAACTGCTGTCGCTGCAGTTAACTACTCCGACAAATTAGGATTATTAGGAATTGGAAGTGCATCTTAAAGAATGCAATGTTTATTCAGCTGCGCGAATAATTTTGGAGATTTAATATTAACTGCTGTCGCTGCAGTTAACTACTCCCCCCCGAGAGAAAAGTCGTCCTCGGCTTTTTAAGTTTTTCTTGAAGAGATTTAATTACTTCTCTTAAGCTTGCTTTCCCCTTGTTTTTTCGCTTTCGGGATATAATTTTAAATATTACCAGAATAAATGCAATGATAATTACAGTTGAGAAGAGCAAATTATAGATAGAAACATGCAACGTCACTCTTTTTTTAAGGGTTTCTATATGGATAAGATTTTGAAATGAAGTTCTTGAAGAACGGGCAGGGAAAGATTTTTTATGTGTTCGGTAATATTTACTCTGTGTGCCAATGGGGTTTCTGGGTTAACGAAAATTTGCTGTTCCTTATTTTTGAAGAGCGTTTCATTAACTTTAACAGATTCTTTAAATGTTATAAGGTAAGTACCATTAAGGTGGGTTGGTTGTTTATTTGGCATTTCTATATTTGCAATTGCGTTATTCAGAATGAGAACACCGTCACTGACTACTGATAGTGGCTGTAAGTATGCAGTTATTTCCGAACAGTTTGCTTCGTAAGTATTTAAAAGATTTTTAAGACAGTTATTACTAGTTTCCTTAAGTTCATGACAAAAAATCGTGGTACTCTGATTGTTACAATTTTCCAGTATTTTATAATTATTCTGGCATTTGGCGACTAATTTAGATTCGAAATTTATTATTTTATTGTCATGGGAAACGGGATACATTGAAGTAGCATTACAGATGTCTTTAATTATAGGAAATTTAATATAATAGATTATAACATTATTTTGTTGAATTATCTTAAATTTACTATTAATTAGAATGTCATTAATGCTTACACTAAAGTTGTCAGTATTAAGGATAAAACTTATTTCTTTATTGTCTAAAATTACTGGATTTATGATATTTGCCTTGGCTAGTGCTATTGACAAGGCTGTGTTTTCTAAATCCTCAATAATTGCTTTTGTTCTGCTACTTGCTAGTTGGAAAAGATTGAGTACTTCATTATCCGAAAATTTTTTCGTTAAAGTTAGTTTGTTTACTGTATCCGTAAGTTTTTTTATCTGTCCCTGTATTTTAGTATTTATTACCATTTGATCGTCGTTATTTTGTATTATTATTTCTGTTTTAGTCCTCAGTTCGTTAAAGTCGTCAAAGTCGGGTGTGCCGGCAATAACTTTTAGAGCCGTACCCAAAAAGTTGAGGCTGCGTGAGTGTCGGTGATGAATTGTAATTGTGTTCAAAAGTCTATTTGTTCTAGGTCAACTTCTAAAAGTTTCTTAAATGGTGTTTTTGAGATATACGTCAGTAGATGTTCTGTCTCTCGTTGTAGTTGTTCGTATTTTGTTAAGTTGGTCAAATGTGCGAAGGGAGTGTAGTCCTCAAAAATTGCCACACGCCCTTCCGTAATCGGAATGTATTTTGATGTCGAATAATTTATAATTTCGCCAAGCACTCCTGGCATAAGCAAAATGCTGTAAAAAAAGGAAAAAATCGTCTATGCTATTATTTTTCCTAAAAATTTAATTTTTAACGTAAATTATTTTTGTGCACTTTTCTACTATCTATTAGGACCGCTGTTCCTAGATCTTTTTGTATTTTCTTTTCTACAAAAACCTTATCAAACTTATTACCTAATCTTTTATTTCTTCTTACAAATACTAAATCACCTTCCTCAAAGTTTCTTTTGTCTGCGGTAATACGCTTTAATAGCTTCTCCTGAGCTATTTATACCTTTCATGAGAATGAAATGGTATATTAAGTTTGGTCCGATGTTTGTAAGTGCCAGAAGGAGAAGAGATAGACCCATCAAAAAGTATACCTAAATGATCAGGACGATGAGCTGAGTCGATTTAGCCATGTCCGTCTGTCTGTCCGTCTGTCCGTCTGTCCGTCTGTTTGAACGCAAACTAGTCCCTCAATTTTACAGCTATTTTGATGAAATTTGGTGAGCAGGTGTCGTTGTACAAATGATTAAACATTTGTCGGAATCGGCCAGATCGGGTGACTATAACATATAATACAACCGATTATTCAGATATTGAATTTTGCGCCATAACTCCTCCATTTAAGCAGCTAAAGGCTTGAAATTTTGCAGAAATATCAGCCATTATTAGCTACGTATCAGTATTGAAAATCATGAAGATCGGAGAAATATAACATATAGCTCCCATACAACCGATTGTTCAGATATTGCATTTTGCACCATAACTCCTCCATTTAAACAGCTAAAGGCTTGAAATTTTGCAGAAATATCAGCCATTATTAGCTACGTATCAGTATTGAAAATCATGAAGATCGGAGAAATATAACATATAGCTCCCATACAACCGATTGTTCAGATATTGCATTTTGCACCATAACTCCTCCATTTAAACAGCTAAAGGCTTGAAATTTTGCACAAACATCAACCAATATTAGCTATATATTAGTATTCATCAAGATCGGAGTTCACAGTGTAAATCGGCAAGATAAATTCAGGACAAATATTTATTGCGAAAAGTAATAAGCTCAGCGCAATATCACATGAATCATAGCGTTAAACGTTTGGGAACTATTTACGGATCTGATAACTGTTTTCAAAGACCGACACATGTAGGTCTTACATATTAATACTTAATTATTTGTATTTTTTAAATGTTGAATATCAAGCGTCGATACGATATTAAAAATATTCAAAAACCATTCCCTTCTTAAAACATAGTTCTTTTTAATTACATAAGGAAAAGCATTAAATAATTTATAACAATGCCTTTACTAGAATTATTTTTATTGATTTGAAGGAAATTTTCGCTTTTAACTATAGGTAATACGAAATTGTAATACAATAACACGTTTTTTACTATTCTTCCATTCATGAAAGGTATGAAGCTTTCGGCATAGCCGAAGACAGCGCTGTTTTTACTTGTTTTAGTTTGATTTTCATTTTATTCATTCTCGCGCAATCAAAGTCATTCATTATATCAATTGGTTTTGCCCCTGTGACCGAATGATAAGTTTCGTTATATTTTAATGTGGCTACCATAATCAAATCAACAGTATCCAAAATATCTTGTTGAACTCTAACGCAGCGCGCAATCTCCATCCAGGTCGAATGGAATCGTTCCACTTGCCCATTGCTCTTGCTATGAAGAGGTGGTACGAAGAACTGCTCGGCATCAAAGTAATTTTTTAATAAGCTTTGAATAGCGTTTGCCTGAAAGGCCTTTTCGTTGTCTGAAACTATTAGTTTGGTTTTCTTGAACCTACTCAGTATCTGAAAAAGAGCATTTTTAACATCAATGAGATTTCTCGATGCAATTGGGATTACGGTCGCAAATTTTGAAAATTTATCGATAGAAGTCAAGAAATGTTGTTTGTCAGTGGAAAAAATATCAATGTGTAATATTTGTCCAGGATATTCGGGAATAGGAGTTTCTCCAATAATATTGCCAGCAGGTTTTCTGTTGTATTTATTTTCCATGCAAGTTTTGCAATTTTTTACAATAGAGTTAAGCAATTTTTTCATATTCGGAAAATAATAGCTCTCTAGCAATTGCTTGAAATTTTCATTTACCGATCTATGAGCTCGGTTATGTTCACGAGTTGCTGTCTCAATTTGGTCATTCGGATTTACGAGATCGATGACAATTTTGTTCGTATGAACAAATTTAACAGATGGGAATGTTTCTCCAACACGATGCTGAATCTTTGCGAGTGTATGAAGGTCGCAATAAATTGCGTTTACCACCTTAGGGCTAACGCACATTTTTAAAGCTGAAAATAAATCTTCTATATTGTTAAATTCGACTGTATGTCGAACATATCGTTGGAAAAAAATTTTTGTCTTTTTGCAATTGGTATTTCCCTCAGTCAGGATAATTTGATTCCTAAATTGATTCACGGGGAAATTAATGGATTTTATAATATTGGAGGAAGATAATTCACTATGTGCTGTATTTTGCATAGAATCGTTGTCCGTCATATTATTTAAGAATTGCCGTGATAAGGCGTCAGCAACAACGTTATCCTTTCCAGGCTTGTAACAGAATGTTGAAGAAAATTCCTCCACAAAAGCTCTCCATCTCTTCATTTTTGAATTTGAGCTCTTGTCGTTTATAGAAAAAGTCAAAGGCTGGTGATCCGTGAAAATTTTAACATTCTTCACCCCATATAGATAATTTCTTAAAGACTTTAATGACCAGACAATAGCCAAAAGCTCCCGCTCATTTGTAGCGTAACTTTCTTCTGTTTTACTTAAAGTCCTGGAAATCATGGCTATTGGGCGTCCATTTTGCGATAGAACAGCTCCCAATGCATGACTCGAAGCGTCTGTCGTTAATTCAAAGGGCTTCGCGAAATCGGGATAAAGTAATAAAACATCTTCAGAGGCAAGAATTTGTTTGATTTTCTCGAATGCATTCACCGCGCCCTCATCCCAATCTATGTGGACTTTTTTGGACCTATTTGCTCCGATGTGGCCGTATTCGCCACGTAAATACCTGGTGAGAGGCTTTGCTATTGCCGCATAATCTCTTACGAATTTTCTGTAATATCCCGATAATCCAAGGAATGCTCTTAAAGCTCTGAGGGTTGTAGGGATCTTGTAGCCCACAATATCTTTTATTTTTTCTGGTGAGGTTTTTACACCTTTTTGGGATACTCTAAACCCCAGGAATTCTACTTCCTGTTTAAAAAATGTCGATTTCTCAACTGAAACCCGCATATGTGCCTTGGCTAAGTCGCCAAGTATTGTATTTATATGATCTAAATGTGTTTCCTCGTCGGGAGAAAATATTATGATGTCATCGATATACACGTGACAAAATTTCCCTATATATGGCCTAAGAATATCATCTATTGTCCTTTGAAAGATACTCGGGGCGTTTTTAAGACCAAAAGGCAAACGACAGAACTCGTATTTGCCGTTATTAACGTTAAAGGCAGTTTTTTTGCGGTCTTTCTCTGCCAATAATATTTGATGAAAACCTGATTTTAGATCGAGAGTCGAAAAATACTTTGAATTTCCAAGATTACTTAAGATAACTGAAGTCTCGGGTATTGGGTATTTGTCGGCGATAGTTTTATCATTAATTTTTCTGAAATCAACTACCATTCGAAGCTTGGGTTCACCGTTTTCATCCAATCCCTTTTTTCACTATATGTATGTATCGGCGAGTTATAGGGTGAGCAGGAAGGTCTCACAAACCCATCTGCCAACAACGACTCTATTTCTTTATTTACAAAGCTTGCCGCCGACATTGGGTATGGATAGGCCTTAGTATAAATAGGTTCATTCGTGGTTGTTCTTATTCTTGCAACCACGTTTGTATTGTAAGGGAGTGCCCTATATGGTTCTGCGAATGCGCAGTGATTATTTTTTATTACTTGTAGGAAAAGAGTCTTAACGTTTCGTGGAACGGTGTTAAAGTCAATATCCAAATTATTCACTTCTTCAGAACCAAAGTACTGTAATTCTTCATTCCCACCTTCATAGCGTAAGACATCGTTTTTTATGCTTATTTCTGCGTCAATCTCCTTTAGAAAGTCGTATCCTACAATAGCATCAAAGGTTGTCAACCCTGAAAGGACAAAAAATGTGCCTATATGACCTAAGAGTGAATTTTTCTGTAATAAACGTTTCACCGTTTATAGTTTTTACTTTAAATGCCTTATCAAGTTTGGTTATGTTTTTAAGATTGTTTAGCTTTTTGACGTAATTTTTTGAAGTCCCAGTGTCTATTAATATTTTAAGCTTCTGGCCATTATTCAATGTCTTAGAAATAAATGGTAGAAGCGAATTTACCCTAAATATCTTTGGAGCAACCCTTCCGGTCGACTCCGATGTTCTTTTAGTGGCTTGAGGCTGCTGTTTTCTTTGATAGCTTTGCATCGCACTCCAAAAGCTTCTATCCACATCCATAGGCTCTGAGGCGCTAACCTGTTTTACATTTGGATTTCTAGTTTCAAATCCCTGTTGCCGTTGTGATGTAGTTGGGTTTTGTTGTTGCGTGGATGGACGGGATATCCTTTGGTAATGTGGGGAGGATGTTGGAATTGGGTTTTGTCTAGAGTTATTCCAGAAGGTATTGGCGAAATTATATCTAACCTGGTTCGATTCTAATTCTTGTGCTAAGACAAGGGCTGAAGGCATATCTTCAGGTTTGCAAGAGAATAGTATGTCGCACATTGGACGTCTCAGTCCCGATATAAAGACCCTTAAGGCGTCGTGCCTATATTTGGAGTTTAGTGAGTCAATTAGTTGTTGGTTGCCTTCGTTGGTCATGATGACCTTATTTGTTATTAGCGTTAATTTGCGTTCGACTTCGTCATAGAAGTCAGTAATTGTTTTAGAACTTTGTTTGAGGGTTGAAAGTTCCTGTTCGAGTGTGTAGAGGGAACGTTTATCCGCATAGGCAAAGTCCAACCTAGATAGAATTGCCTGAAAATTCAGCATTGTGTTGTAAGAACTTAGAAGCGTGTCGGCATTCCCAGTTATTTTGTTCCGTATGATTGCTACTGCTTGGTAATATTTAGAGCTACCCTTATATTTTTCATATAATTTATGTGCTGTTACCGCAGCCTGGCGCCAAGAAACATATCTTGGCAATTGTCCACTAAACTCTGGTATCGTGTTTACCACATCCAGTGATTCCTTGCATTCTATACTGTCAACTATTTCTATTTCCTTATATTCTACTATTGCGGACGGAATTTCTAAAGTGTTTAGTCTTCTTGTCAAACTATCTATATTTGCCTGGAATTGCTGTCTACTTTGTTCCAATGCCCATGGTTTGTATTCTGAGATTGGCTAGGCTGTCAATAATATTTTCCAGCTCCCTCAACTCCCGAATACTCATAAACGTTTATCGAAAAAATTCTCTTTTTTATTTAGTTATCCAAGCAACGTATTTACAAAACACAACCTCTCAAATTCACAGAATGTTTAATTTTTACACAATTTTTGAATATTCATAAAAATTCACTGAATATTTTTGCATTTAACAAAAATTTTGTTTTTATGATTTCCTATTAATATTTTTTATTATATTATATTTTCTTATTTATATTTTTGTTAAAGGTTTTTTTTTTGTAATTTCTTACTTTTATTTTCCTAAAAAAAACTCCACTTACAAAATAATGATTCTGGATGACATCACGTTGTCTTATTGTGCTGCCGCTGACCCAGATTCCACAATCGTTCTGGGGTGATGTTTTGATGTTGATTTGCTTGCTGCTTAACTTTTCCTTTTAATAAGGATAATGTAAAATTTCAATCCAATTTAAAGTATTTTACACGTTTAAAGTTTTTTGTAATTACAGAATTAATTCGTTTGTAAAAAAAATTTTGTTAATGTTAATTTTTGATTCACTTTATAACATTTTGCACGTTCAAAGTTTTTTTTTTTTTTGTTTTTTTTTTTAATTACCGAATTATTTCAATTGTAAAAGCCAAATTTTTTTTCGTTAATGTTAATTTTCGATTCACTTTGCAGTTTTGCACGTTTATAGTTTTTTTTGTATTGTTTGTGTGTGAATTAGTTTTTTTTTTTTCACTGCACTCGATTAATTTGGTTTGTTTTAATTTGGCAAAATTAATTAATTAATTCCTTATAGAAAAAGTACCGCAACGAAACTTCTTTGCGTAAAAAGAATTCTTCTGGGATAATATTTGCTTTTTGTTTTACTATTACAAGTAAATTTTGCAACTTTTTAACTTTCTACTCTATGAGTGTACTAGTTTTCGCGGTTGGGCGCCAGTAAAATAAATTAGAACGTGTTGTGTTCTGATTTTGAATCCAATATGAACTAACTCTTTATTTCGATTATTACATGCTCTTATAGTAGTTTTACAAATGGATTTGTTTTTCTTATTTTAATTCTTATTCTAGCTTACCACTACACTCTCTGTAATGCTGTTCCCATGAAAGAATGGGTGGGAGGACAAATTAGAATTATTAGGAATTTGAAGTGCATCTTGGAGAATGCAATGTTTATTCAGCTGCGCTAATAATTTGGAAGATTTAATATTAACTGCTGTCGCTGCAGTTAACTACTCCAACAAATTAGAATTATTAGGAATTGGAAGTGCATCTTAAAGAATGCAATGTTTATTCAGCTGCGCGAATAATTTTGAAGATTTAATATTAACTGCTGTCGCTGCAGTTAACTACTCCGACAAATTAGGATTATTAGGAATTGGAAGTGCATCTTAAAGAATGCAATGTCTATTCAGCTGCGCGAATAATTTTGGAGATTTAATATTAACTGCTGTCGCTGCAGTTAACTTGTATATGTAAGTATAAGAAATTACTTACTATTAGTTACTTTGGTTCTGAAATAGTTTGATTATGCATTTACCTTAATTCCTAAATATACAAACTCATAAAAATAACAATTTTATGTTGCATACAATTGCAATTAAAACTTTTTATTGGACAAACATCAAAAAATTTCTTTGTATACAATACAAGGACGGAAAGATATTTTTCCTTGATGCTCCTGGCGGCATGGGAAAAACATTTTTAATAAATTTACTTCTCACTAAAGTAAGATCTGGCGGTAACGTTGCCCTTGCGGTAGCGTCTTCTGGGATCGCAGCTACCCTTTTAGAAGGTGGAAGAACGGGGCATACTACATTTAAACTTCCTCTAAATATTTCTGACGATTGTGCCAGCGTATGCAACATTTCTAAGCAAAGTAATACTTCTAAGCTTATCCAGATGTGCTCACTGATAGTTTGGGATGAAGCCACAATGTCACATAAAGCGTCAGTTGAAACCCTAGATAGGACCATGCGCGATTTAAGAAGTATGAGCACACCTATGGGTGGTTGTACGGTATTATTTTCAGGAGATTTCCGTCAAATAGTGCCATTTTATCTAGAGGAACCAGGGCTGATAAGGTGAATGCGTCATTAAAACGACCATACCTTTGGTCCCATGTAATAAAATTAGCACTCAAGATTAACATGAGAGTGCTTAAAGCCTCAGAAGATAGCAGGATGTTTGCTGACATGTTACAGAAAGTTGGTAACGGTGAGCTTCCAACAGTTTGTGGTATGCGTTTCAGTCACCGACCATCAACAACTGTAGTGCGATTCACTAACTTATTTTAGAGATATTCGTTTGGTTAACTCAACTTAACCAAAATTTTAGCGACCCTGCTATTCAGTAGCCATTTTTTAACGATTTTCGCATTCGCCGAATCAGCTGTTGATGTTAGCTAGTCGATGACCGACAACTAAACGACAACAAATTTTATGTTGTTAACTCAATCGAGAAAAGTGAAATTCGTGATTTCAATTTAAATAAAAGAAAAATTTTAAATTCAGTGATTTGTTTTCTTGTAATTAAAAAAGGAACATTAAATAATGTCGTTTAAATATTCGGCATATGATTTATCACGAGGTGATGAAGAAGTAAGCGCTCCAACAGTGGATCGACGTTTACTCCGAGATGGGGACAATCCCCTTCATTTAAATGCAACAGACTTTCAAAAACTGTATCGGTTAACTCCAGACTTGGCTGAATACCTAATTTATCAGCTTGATAACCAAATAAGAGGATCCAGAATAACAGCAATATCAACTGAGAAACAGGTAGCTCGTGTAATCTTTAAGCCTGTATGCAATTTTAAATTTTACTTTTATATTGGTAGGTTCTAGCGGCGTTAAGGTTCTTCGCAACTGGTTGCTATCAACGACTCGTAGGTGAACAATGGGGAATATCCATGAGCCAGTTTTCCGTAAGCCGGCATTCATCGGGTAACGGATGCAGTCAATGATTCGTTGTTTCACTAGAAAGTGAGGTTTCCTATGACCCAAGTGGTACGCCATTCTGCTAAAGAAATGTTTGCTTCGGCGTCGTCTCCCTTTGTGGGAGGCTGTATTGGAGCCGTCGATTCCACGCACATATCAATTTTGCCACCAAGGAATCATGAGGAGGCTTATGCCAACCACCACATCTACTATTCAATTAATATGCAAATGGTAAAAGCAAACTTTTACAAGGATCCATGTAACAGAAATATAGTTTAGTTTTAATATATAGATAAATGATTATAATTAAAAAAAAATTTAATATATGTATGCATGTAAATCCTAAATACGCTGGAGCACAACGCGAAGTTTGAAAACGATAACCATGGCATATTTGCAGGTTATTCCGCATATTCCTTGGAGTCGAGTTGATGACTATTCTAACAAAACACTCATAGAAGAGTCCGGAATTCTGCTACAATGGATCATTGCAATATACATATATAAAGAATTTTAAGTGTTTGTAGTTTGAAACAAACTAATATCTATTTCACTTTAATGCAATATAACAACATCGTTCAAATTTATATTTGACAGCAGGCATTCGTTTGTTTTTTTTCATTCCCCTTTGTGCTTTTCGCTTATTTTGGCATTTAGTTTGACAGAGATGCCACTCTTTATCGCTTTGAATAAATACAACGAAACAGCTATTAAGTGTCGTTAAGAATAAGTTAGTGAATCGCACAATCGTTAGTGCAAACGGCAAATATTGCCGCTAAAAATAACAATTGTCGTACCGTTTAAAGTTAGTGAATCGCACTACTGATTGACAAAATATATCCCACAATAGACCAACTTGCTTATAAACCTGCATTCTGGTTAAAGGAACGAGCAATATTAACACCTACTAATGAACAAGTTGAAAAAATTAACGAATTGGTATTGGTAAAATTCCACGCACAAACGAGATAATATTGCTCGGTGGATACAGTAGTCGACGGTGAATAAGCTGTGCACTACCCAACGGAATTTCTAAATTCTATGAACCCTTCAGGTATGCCTCGCCACAAACTTACTTTAAAAGTTGGAGCTCCAATAATTTTATTGCGAAATTTAAGTCCCCCACTGTTATGCAATGAACTCGCCTGCAGGTAAAAAGGTTACATTTTTATCTGGTTGAATGTACTATTTTAACTGGTTGTGGTACTGAAAAATCTACTTTAATACCTAGAATTCCGATGATACCTACAGATTTGCCATTTAGATTTAAAAGACTTCAGTTTCCGGTAAAGGTTTGTTTTGGAATGACCATAAACAAGGCACAGGGGCCATAATGACCATAAACAAGGCAAGGGTAGTATAAATTTTGATCGCATTCATGTCAGTGTTTACGTTTTATCACAAATGTACCACAAGTAGCAGAATAATATATTTAGGACTCGAAAATCTACTACCTTTAACAAATGTTTTTACAATTGTCTAATTAAACGCAAACATTGCTATAATTAATTGTATTTTGTGAGACTTCAATTAATCATGCTACGTTTGCTTCTTCCTGAAACAACAATGTGGGTCAATGACCTATACCAAAGATTTTCAACCCGAAATTGCAAATAAACCGTACCATTTTTATTATGAGAGGGTATAAAGTACCAGAATTTAAGTTATAAATTTAATTCTGTGGCGTATAACTTAACGTCATCTTATGTATGTATCTATATGCAAGTATTTTCTTTCAAATCTTCCTCTATTCGATCAAGTATATCAATATTTGTATTATACTCCACTTTTTTCTGCTCCCTACCTCAAATACAAATTAGTTCAATTAAACTCTGATTAATGATGGCGGCTTTGCGATGCAGCTTTTTCGTGTGAATTGCGGGCAGAAGCAACTATTTCTGTGGAGTTTGACAAAACAGCTTATTTGGCTTTCGAGTTTTTATTTTCAAATCAATAAATCGATCTTTGACATACAAATTCAATATTTAAATTAAACTTTTACCACGATGACCTGTTGAACTATAGCTTTGTTTAACTATTTGTATAAATGTTTCATTAGAACATTGTTATTTTTGACATGGTAAAATTAAAGTCCACCTGGAGATAAGACATTTTGTCAAACTTTGCGCACAGTCTTAGAGTTCGGTTGAATGTGCGCGCATGTGAACAAACATAGTATGTAGTACATACATAATTATTTCTATTTTATTTACATATTTACACATATGCTTGTACGCGCCCTTTTGCATGGAAGTAATTCGATTTAATATGCATCTATATATATATTATAAAATATATGTACATCTATACATATTATAAACCCTAGAACACACACCCGGGTACAAATGTATCCACTTTCAACTTTGAAGTGTTGTAACTTTTGAACCGCTATACCTCTATACCGGATCTAGGAAGATTATTTAGTTTTGAGTTCAAATTCAAAATTTGAGCCAGATCGGACCATTGGTTCAGGAGCTACAGCCTTCCAAACACATTATATACGTAAACACACACCCGGGATACGTTTGTACCCCAATAGTAAAAGTCCTCATAATAATCAAAAAAAAAACATTTTTTATATTATTTTTTTATTTGAAAAATTAAAAATATTCCTTTCACACATTATATTATTGACTTTTATTATAAAAATTATAAAAATGCATCTTATATCTAAGGAAAATCATGGCAAATAGAGCAATTTGTTGATGTGACCGAATGTTCAAGACACATTGGCTTCTTACATTTGGCGCACAGCTTTCTGGTTTTTCTACGGCGTTTCTCCTCTTGTGCGTAACATAAATAGCAAGATCTGGACACAGGTTTTGGCGTGCGCGCTGCGGCAGATGTTGATGCTGCTGTTGACACCATTGATTCCACCGGTCGGTTGAAATATGCTTCAATAGCAATTTTAGTCGAAAAATTTCGCGTCACTTGACGATTTATGGCTCTGGCTTCAATAATGGGCATACACAATGCTTCAGCCAAGCTGCGCAGGATCTGCTTACGCTTGTTGTTTGTTCTCCAAGGCAACATAGGGTTATTCAAATCGTAGACAAAGTAGGCTGCAAGAGCTGTAATGTCCAACATGTTGAAGAACATCGCTAGTGGCCATCGTTTTGTTTGTCTTTGTGTTGGATATTCCGCAAACAATTGGTCCATTCGATCAACACCACCTTTGGTACTATTATAATATTCAATTATTTCAGGTTTCCCACTGTAAGCTATTTCAGCATCATTATGCATGGTCGAAAGCAAAATTACTGCTTTATTTTTTTTGGGAACATAAGAGCACATTGTCACATTATTTTTGAAGCCAAATGTCGTTGAACCAATTGTCCTGTTTTTGTTCTGCTTCATTTCTTGAGGAATATATGATTTGTTTTTGCGCAAAGTTCCAACGATCGTGAGTTTCCAGGTGAGAAGCAGTTCTGCAACTGGCAAGTTCGTAAACAAATTGTCCATTGTAATGTTTCGGCCACTTCCTTGGTATTTGGCAGACAAATCCTTCACCACTCGTTCGCCTTGGTTCGTTTCTCTACCAGTTTCTGCTTGACCAGTATATATTTGTCCATGCAGTGGATATGCATTTGTGGCATCGCGAATCCACCAAACCTAGACACCATATTTAGCAGGTTTTGACGGTATGTACTGCGCAAACCGTGTGCGTCCACGGTAAGGAAATAATTGTTCATCAATCGTCAAGCATGAGCTGGTCTTGTAATGTGCAGCAAGATTATTGTTCATCATCGTCCACAACTCACTGATCGGTGCTGCTTTATCAGTTAGTAAGCGTGTTGCACGAGTGTTTTTATCGTCAAATCTTAGGAACCGCAATATCGAACAGAAACGGTTGACTCCCATTGTGGCGCGTTATAAAGGATAGTTTTTGACGCTCCATAAATCTCGAACATGTTCTCCATTGCTATGGTTCGCACCAGTCATAATAAGTATGCCAAAAAATGCATACAGCTCTGTTATTGACATAGGCGTCCATGACTTAGGAGTTGTGTTTGGATGCGCATTGTTGTAAGCATTATAAGTTTCTTTTGCTAACTTATTTGTGTGGCGCATAATTATATCAGCCATTTCAACGTTCATGAAACATTTGAATGTTTGCTCTATTGACAGCATTTCAGTGCATCTAGCTGGTCCAGAACGTTCTCTTATAATATTTTGTCTGAGTACCTGACGACTTACATTTGGTTCTTTCATCCACTCAGTACCATCACGTGCAACAAATTTTTCGGCACTAGCAGGTAATTCATTATTTTCTTCTACTTCTTCTTCTTCATCGTCTTCTTCATCATCCTCATAGTCCGCATAATCAGGTAATACTTCTGCGGCACTTTGCGAAACTTCAGCATCGTCATCAGCAATTTCAATGTCATTGATTTGAATTTCTTCTTCATCTTCTGAGTCAAAGTCATAGGGAGCGTCATCGTCACAAATTTCATCAAATAAAGATTGTATATATGATTCTCGCTGTTCCTCAGTTAGCCTGCATAATAAAAAAAAATAGTATATGTTTACATTGTTGCTTATTTTACATTTTTTACCTTCTATATGCTGCACTTGATAAATATTCGTTTCTTCTTGAAGTCATTTCGTATCCAGTTATTTATAGTTTCAGTTATATTTATTTTCACTTATATTTTCACTTCTTACACTTTTGAGCACCAAAACAATAATGAAAATATCAACAGGCAGCTTTTATAACAACACCTCGTGTGAAAACAACCCTTGCAGCTGCATATAAAATACAAAAACCAGTTATACCAGTGTATTTGCTACCTAAGTACCCATACCTTGCGCGACCTTTTTGCACATATCTTTTGAACCAGGTAGAATATTTCAATGAAATAAAAACCAAAATGTGTATTCGTTGTTACTCTGCAAGTATATTATTATAAATTATATTATTTTGTTTTGCACTTATCAGGACAACAACAAAAACAAAAATCCACTGTTGCATGTCCTGACTTTATTTGCCCATATCGCTGGAAACAGTAGGAATATTCGAATGAAACAAAAGACAAAATACTTGTTATATATTAAAATATACATTTCAAAAAAAATCATAGAAATCGGTTGAATAAGCATTAAAAAAAACCGCAAAATAAGGTCCCGGGTACAAACGTATCCCGGGTGTGTGTTTACGTGGTATTTTCTGGGTGTGTGTTCTAGGGTAAAAAAAAGAGCTAATCTCGGGCACTACTGAACGGATTGGGATGCAACTTTTTTTAAATTAATGCTTGCAGTTAGCACTACAATTTCATTTCTGAAATATTTAAGTGTAAAGTTTTAAAAAATTTTACACTAAGTACAGCATTGCTACAACCGAATGTAAGATCAGTGTCGTAGCGGGAAGATGTGTAGTTGTGTGAGTAGTAAATCAACTGCTCTTCGTTACTACTTCGTTCGGCTATGCGCAGAGAGCTGTGCTGTTGACTTCGTTGATAAACCGATGCAAGGCGAAATGATAACTTCGATCCACACTGTTAGATATGTTTGTTTTTCAGATGCTTTGTCATCATACAAGAAACTAGAAACTACAGCTGAATTTTTAAAAGTTTTTTAGTGTTTTGCTTACGGTGTTGCGCATTTTCTTCCATACAAAAATTAGTTTTGTTTATGTGTTTACTAGCTGGCAACGGTTGCGCGTTTTCTGGTTATGTATATGTAAGTATAAGAAATTACTTACTATTAGTTACTTTGGTTCTGAAATAGTTTGATTATGCATTTACCTTAATTCCTAAATATACAAACTCATAAAAATAACAATTTTATGTTGCATACAATTGCAATTAAAACTTTTTATTGGACAAACATCAAAAAATTTCTTTGTATACAATACAAGGACGGAAAGATATTTTTCCTTGATGCTCCTGGCGGCATGGGAAAAACATTTTTAATAAATTTACTTCTCACTAAAGTAAGATCTGGCGGTAACGTTGCCCTTGCGGTAGCGTCTTCTGGGATCGCAGCTACCCTTTTAGAAGGTGGAAGAACGGGGCATACTACATTTAAACTTCCTCTAAATATTTCTGACGATTGTGCCAGCGTATGCAACATTTCTAAGCAAAGTAATACTTCTAAGCTTATCCAGATGTGCTCACTGATAGTTTGGGATGAAGCCACAATGTCACATAAAGCGTCAGTTGAAACCCTAGATAGGACCATGCGCGATTTAAGAAGTATGAAAACACCTATGGGTGGTTGTACGGTATTATTTTCAGGAGATTTCCGTCGAATAGTGCCATTTTATCTAGAGGAACCAGGGCTGATGAGGTGAATGCGTCATTAAAACGATCATACCTTTGGTCCCATGTAATAAAATTAGCACTCAAGATTAACATGAGAGTGCTTAAAGCCTCAGAAGATAACAGGATGTTTGCTGACATGTTACAGAAAGTTGCTAACGGTGAGCTTCCAACAGTTTGTGGGAAAATCTCCTTCAATAATGATATATTTATTTATTTATTTATTTATTTATTCAGTCTAAAAAATACAGGATTTCTTACAGACTATACAAGACTATGGGAATACAAATAGTTTTGCAAAATAAGGTTTATCTAATTAATTCATTTAATAATAGCTTGAAATTTTGCTTAGTTAACGAAAAATCAAAAGCGAGAGAATTTGAGACTTGATTAAATTCTTTCAAAGTTCTAAGAAAAGGTGCATAAGAAGCATAAACAGTCCTGGCACGCTCCGAGAAGAACAAATCACTACTCCTCAAGTTTATTTGAGGAATATGGAAGTAAATACGCTCTAGAAGAGCTGGAGAGTCGATTACTCCACTTACAACATCAAAAACAAAGCAGATTGAAAGTATACTGCTCCTACTTTCTAAAGATTTTAGGTTTATCAATGCACATCTTGAACTATACGATGGAATCGGATCAGAGAAGAATAATGATCTAAGAGCAAAACGCAGAAACTTCTTCTGAATGGTTTCTAGTCTATTAATGTGACAACGGTGATATGGCCTCCATATAAATACTGCATATTCTAACTTAGATCGCACAAGCGAAGTAAATAGTACCTTTAAAGTGTATGGGCAAGTAAAATCAGCACCAAAACGACGAATGAAAGCAAAGGTAGAATAAGACTTGGCGATGATGAAATTTAAGTGATTGAGAAACGTAAATTTCGAATCAAAAATTACTCCTAAGTCCGAGACCTCACTCAAAGTAGTGAGTCGGGAATTGTTAACAAAATACGAGGTAGAAATAACTTCCCTAGACTTTGAAAACGACAGATGAGAGCATTTCTTAACCCTCGGAGGTATAACCAGGTCTGTGCAGACTTTTTGCATATAAAAGTGTGTTTAACTTTTTTGTTTTTCATGTTAGAGACAAATCCTTCCATGACTTCCTGGAGCAAGAATCTCCGAACACAATGAGAAAAAAATCAGAGCGATTGTGGATCCGGGGTTCGGTTAATCCGGGTTTACAAATATTTTGGTTCAAACGGTATAACCAGGTCTGTGCAGACCTACATGTAATTTGTATGGAATGAGTGGGGCAGGTTATAGAAACTGTTTTTGAGTGGGATTTTTTGAAGAAAATATATATAAAATGGACATATTGAATAGCGCGCACGTAATACAGAATTCAGTTTTGAGTCTATGGAATAGAGTGCAGGCTCGATAAATACAGGCAACGCGTTAGTATATAAACATCTTTTGAAGTGTAAGCATACAAAAAATGGCATCAGCATTTACAATTGATGATATGATGGACGTGGTGAACCGCACCGCAAGATTTTTAAGTTTACCAGAAGAAGAGAGAAGAGAAATGGAAGAAAAGTTGGCGTTGTGGTTGGCCGGTGATAATGAGCAGCACGAGGAAAGTACTCCTTTCGAAGGCGACGACGAAATGGACGCAGATTATGTGCCGTTGTTAGATGATGCGGCTTCCGATGCTGAAGTAGACATGTCTATTGAAACGGAGAGTCTATATGACGATGATGAGGAACTGGAAGATTTGTATGAAGGCGCTGCAGCTATCCCCGAAGGGCTTGAAGCCGTCAGTATAAACGAGGAGCCACGTTCGTCGAGCTGGAGTACATCGTACATGTCAAAGGATGGTAAGATTTGGTCAAGTGCTCCGCCGGCCACTAGTAGACCTCGTGCACATAACTGCGTCACTGTGGGTCGGGAAGGCCCGGTTACAGGCACTATGAAAAACCCGATATCCATATTTAAATCTCTTCTAACACCAGAGATCGTCAGCATAATTGTTCGTGAAACAAACCGTAAGGCCCAGGAGATGTGCCGTAAATGGTCTGAGCTGAATCCTGACCAGACACCGCGAGCGTGGACGAAACCTGTAACCGAAATAGAAATGTACGCTTTTTTTGGCCTTACCTTGTTTGCCGGCATATTTGGGTCAAACGATCAGCCTAGTCCTGAGTTGTGGGGGCACAATGGAAACCCTATCTATAGGGCGACGATGTCTGCTATCCGATACAAACTTATTCTAAGGTATATTCGATTTGATAACGGTAGCACGAGATCCGCTCGACTTGTAGAAAGCAAATCGGCCGCCATCGACGACGTTTGGAACATGCTCATGAACAACTTACACCGTCGATATGTTCCGGGGGCCCAAATAACTGTGGACGAGCAATTGTTTCCTTACCGAGGCCGCACGCGCTTCACCCAATATATACCATCGAAGCCAGCCAGATACGGCATAAAAATCTGGTGGGTGTGCGATTCTAACTCAAATTATCCACTAAAAGGAATTATTTATGTTGGAAAACAACCAAACGAAGCACGTGCGGCAAACCTTGGCGAAAACGTTGTTCTCAAATTGGTGGAAAAGTATAGTGGTTCGGGTCGAACAATATATGCAGACAACTTTTTTTCATCATATAATTTGGCAACGGTTTTGATGACAAAACGGTTGGCTTATGTAGGAACCATAAGAAAAAACAAGGCCTGCATACCGAAGGAGATGTTGGACCCTAAAAGAGAGGTGTTGAGCACATTATTCGGTTACCACAACAATAATGTTGCACTATGCTCATATGTGCCAAAAAAGAAGAAAGCAGTGGTTCTCATCTCCACGCAACACTATAATTCCACCGTCGACTCATCAAAACCAGCGCAGAAGCCGTTCCAAATATTGGACTACAATATATATAAAGCAGGAGTGGATACCATGGACCAGATGGTTGGTGGTTACACCTGCAAACGGGCCACAACCCGGTGGCCGTTAGCCATATTTTTCAATATGCTGGACGTTGCGGGATTGGCTGCATTTGTCATACATGACAAATTGGGGCATGTAAAGAGAACTGATAGAAGACGTATGTTCCTTATGGAATTGGCCGAACAGCTGGTGATCCCTTACATGGAACAAAGAGCAACAAACCCAATTGTAAGAGGCATGCAACATGTGAAACAGAGCATGGCGTTATTCGGTGTAGAGGTAAGCATTTCATTTAATCATTCATTCATTGAATACAAATTCTAAATCAATTTTTCAACTTTTTTTTTTGCAGGTAGTTGCAGGACCGCCCATAGATGACCAACCAGCCCATGCCGCGTCCTCTGCCAGCAGACCATCGTGCTCGCTGTGTTTTAAGTTGGACAAAAAACAGCGAAAAACGCGCTTTCATTGCATGCATTGCAAAAAGCCGGTATGCCAACAACATTCACATGCCAGGTACTCCTGCCTTGAATGCCGTATATAAAATTTATTTGTTTACATATTATAAATAAAATAGCGTTAATAGATAACTAAGATATACAAAAATGCGTTTTTATTGTTCATTTTGTGGTTTGATAGCATAAAATGCATTTCTACACACTTTTAAGGCACCTGACTATGCATTTCCATACAAATCCCATGTAGGTCTGCACAGACCTGGTTATACCGTTTAGCGACAAAAAACCCTTATACCTCCGAGGGTTAATGTTTAAATGAAGTCGATTCCGATCACACCACGCCACAACATTATTAAGATCCAGCTGGAGCTTGAAAGAATCAGATCGGACCATTGGTTCAGGAGCTACAGCCTTCCAAACACATTATATACGTAAACACACACCCGGGATACGTTTGTACCCCAATAGTAAAAATCCTCATAATAATCAAAAAAAAAACATTTTTTATATTATTTTTTTATTTGAAAAACTAAAAATATTCCTTTCACACATTATATTATTGACTTTTATTATAAAAATTATAAAAATGCATCTTATATCTAAGGAAAATCATGGCAAATAGAGCAATTTGTTGATGTGACCGAATGTTCAAGACACATTGGCTTCTTACATTTGGCGCACAGCTTTCTGGTTTTTCTACGGCGTTTCTCCTCTTGTGCGTAACATAAATAGCAAGATCCGGACACAGGTTTTGGCGTGCGCGCTGCGGCAGATGTTGATGCTGCTGTTGACACCATTGATTCCACCGGTCGGTTGAAATATGCTTCAATAGCAATTTTTTGCTTCAGCCAAGCTGCGCAGGATCTGCTTACGCTTGTTGTTTGTTCTCCAAGGCAACATAGGGTTATTCAAATCGTAGACAATGTAGGCTGCAAGAGCTGTAATGTCCAACATGTTGAAGAACATCGCTAGTGGCCATCGTTTTGTTTGTCTTTGTGTTGGATATTCCGCAAACAATTGGTCCATTCGATCAACACCACCTTCGGTACGATTATAATATTCAATTATTTCAGGTTTCCCACTGTAAGCTATTTCAGCATCATTATGCATGGTCGAAAGCAAAATTACTGCTTTATTTTTTTTGGGAACATAAGAGCACATTGTCACATTATTTTTGAAGCCAAATGTCGTTGAACCAATTGTCCTGTTTTTGTTCTGCTTCATTTCTTGAGGAATATATGATTTGTTTTTGCGCAAAGTTCCAACGATCGTGAGTTTCCAGGTGAGAAGCAGTTCTGCAACTGGCAAGGTCGTAAACAAATTGTCCATTGTAATGTTTCGGCCACTTCCTTGGTATTTGGCAGACAAATCCTTCACCACTCGTTCACCTTGGTTCGTTTCCCTACCAGTTTCTGCTTGGCCAGTATATATTTGTCCATGCAGTGGATATGCATTTGTGGCATCGCGAATCCACCAAACCTTGACACCATATTTAGCAGGTTTTGACGGTATGTACTGCGCAAACCGTGTGCGTCCACGGTAAGGAAATAATTGTTCATCAATCGTCAAGCATGAGCTGGGCTTGTAATGTGCAGCAAGATTATTGTTCATCATCGTCCACAACTCACTGATCGGTGCTGCTTTATCAGTTAGTAAGCGTGTTGCACGAGTGTTTTTATCGTCAAATCTTAGGAACCGCAATATCGAACAGAAACGGTTGACTCCCATTGTGGCGCGTTATAAAGGATAGTTTTTGACGCTCCATAAATCTCGAACATGTTCTCCATTGCTATGGTTCGCACCAGTCATAATAAGTATGCCAAAAAATGCGTACAGCTCTGTTATTGACACAGGCGTCCATGACTTAGGAGTTGTGTTTGGATGCGCATTGTTGTAAGCATTATAAGTTTCTTTTGCTAACATATTTGTGTGGCGCATAATAATATCAGCCATTTCAACGTTCATGAAACATTTGAATGATTGCTCTATTGACAACATTTCAGTGCATCTAGCTGGTCCAGAACGTTCTCTTATAATATTTTGTCGGAGTACCTGACGACTTACATTTGGTTCTTTCATCCACTCAGTACCATCACGTGCAACAAATTTTTCGGCACTAGCAGGTAATTCATTATTTTCTTCTACTTCTTCTTCTTCATCGTCTTCTTCATCATCCTCATAGTCCGCATAATCAGGTAATACTTCTGCGGCACTTTGCGAAACTTCAGTATCGTCATCAGCAATTTCAATGTCATTGATTTGAATTTCTTCTTCATCTTCTGAGTCAAAGTCATAGGGAGCGTCATCGTCACAAATTTCATCAAATAAAGATTGTATATATGATTCTCGCTGTTCCTCAGTTAGCCTGCATAATAAAAAAAATTAGTATATGTTTACATTGTTGCTTATTTTACATTTTTTACCTTCTATATGCTGCACTTGATAAATATTCGTTTCTTCTTGAAGTCATTTCGTATCCAGTTATTTATAGTTTCAGTTATATTTATTTTCACTTATATTTTCACTTCTTACACTTTTGAGCACCAACAAAATAATGAAAATATCAACAGGCAGCTTTTATAACAACACCTCGTGTGAAAACAACCCTTGCAGCTGCATATAAAATACAAAAACCAGTTATACCAGTGTATTTGCTACCTATGTACGTACCCATACCTTGCGCGACCTTTTTGCACATATCTTTTGAACCAGGTAGAATATTTCAATGAAATAAAAACCAAAATGTGTATTCGTTGTTACTCTGCAAGTATATTATTATAAATTATATTATTTTGTTTTGCACTTATCAGGACAACAACAAAAACAAAAATCCACTGTTGCATGTCCTGACTTTATTTGCCCATATCGCTGGAACCAGTAGGAATATTCGAATGAAACAAAAGACAAAATACTTGTTATATATTAAAATATACATTTAAAAAAAATCATAGAAATCGGTTGAATAAGCATTAAAAAAACCGCAAAATAAGGTCCCGGGTACAAACGTATCCCGGGTGTGTGTTTATGTGGTAATTTCTGGGTGTGTGTTCTAGGGTAAAAAAAAGACCTAATCTCGGGCACTACTGAACGGATTGGGATGCAACTTTTTTTAAATTAATGCTTGCAGTTAGCACTACAATTTCATTTCTGAAATATTTAAGTGTAAAGTTTTAAAAAATTTTACACTAAGTACAGCATTGCTACAACCGAATGTAAAATCAGTGTCGTAGCGGGAAGATGTGTAGTTGTGTGAGTAGTAAATCAACTGCTCTTCGTTACTACTTCGTTCGGCTATGCGCAGAGAGCTGTGCTGTTGACTTCGTTGATAAACCGATGCAAGGCGAAATGATAACTTCGATCCACACTGTTAGATATGTTTGTTTTTCAGATGCTTTGTCATCATACAAGAAACTAGAAACTACAGCTGAATTTTTAAAAGTTTTTTAGTGTTTTGCTTACGGTGTTGCGCATTTTCTTCCATACAAAAATTAGTTTTGTTTATGTGTTTACTAGCTGGCAACGGTTGCGCGTTTTCTGGTTATGTATATGTAAGTATAAGAAATTACTTACTATTAGTTACTTTGGTTCTGAAATAGTTTGATTATGCATTTACCTTAATTCCTAAATATACAAACTCATAAAAATAACAATTTTATGTTGCATACAATTGCAATTAAAACTTTTTATTGGACAAACATCAAAAAATTTCTTTGTATACAATACAAGGACGGAAAGATATTTTTCCTTGATGCTCCTGGCGGCATGGGAAAAACATTTTTAATAAATTTACTTCTCACTAAAGTAAGATCTGGCGGTAACGTTGCCCTTGCGGTAGCGTCTTCTGGGATCGCAGCTACCCTTTTAGAAGGTGGAAGAACGGGGCATACTACATTTAAACTTCCTCTAAATATTTCTGACGATTGTGCCAGCGTATGCAACATTTCTAAGCAAAGTAATACTTCTAAGCTTATCCAGATGTGCTCACTGATAGTTTGGGATGAAGCCACAATGTCACATAAAGCGTCAGTTGAAACCCTAGATAGGACCATGCGCGATTTAAGAAGTATGAAAACACCTATGGGTGGTTGTACGGTATTATTTTCAGGAGATTTCCGTCAAATAGTGCCATTTTATCTAGAGGAACCAGGGCTGATGAGGTGAATGCGTCATTAAAACGATCATACCTTTGGTCCCATGTAATAAAATTAGCACTCAAGATTAACATGAGAGTGCTTAAAGCCTCAGAAGATAACAGGATGTTTGCTGACATGTTACAGAAAGTTGCTAACGGTGAGCTTCCAACAGTTTGTGGGAAAATCTCCTTCAATAATGATATATTTATTTACATATTTATTTATTTATTTATATACAAATAGTTTTGCAAAATAAGGTTTATCTAATTAATTCATTTAATAATAGCTTGAAATTTTGCTTAGTTAACGAAAAATCAAAAGCGAGAGAATTTGAGACTTGATTAAATTCTTTCAAAGTTCTAAGAAAAGGTGCATAAGAAGCATAAACAGTCCTGGCACGCTCCGAGAAGAACAAATCACTACTCCTCAAGTTTATTTGAGGAATATGGAAGTAAATACGCTCTAGAAGAGCTGGAGAGTCGATTACTCCACTTACAACATCAAAAACAAAGCAGATTGAAAGTATACTGCTCCTACTTTCTAAAGATTTTAAGTTTATCAATGCACATCTTGAACTATACGATGGAATCGGATCAGAGAAGAATAATGATCTAAGAGCAAAACGCAGAAACTTCTTCTGAATGGTTTCTAGTCTATTAATGTGACAACGGTGATATGGCCTCCATATAAATACTGCATATTCTAACTTAGATCGCACAAGCGAAGTAAATAGTACCTTTAAAGTGTATGGGCAAGTAAAATCAGCACCAAAACGACGAATGAAAGCAAAGGTAGAATAAGACTTGGCGATGATGAAATTTAAGTGATTGAGAAACGTAAATTTCGAATCAAAAATTACTCCTAAGTCCGAGACCTCACTCAAAGTAGTGAGTCGGGAATTGTTAACAAAATACGAGGTAGAAATAACTTCCCTAGACTTTGAAAACGACAGATGAGAGCATTTCTTAATGTTTAAATGAAGTCGATTCCGATCACACCACGCCACAACATTATTAAGATCCAGCTGGAGCTTGAAAGAATCAGATCGGACCATTGGTTCAGGAGCTACAGCCTTCCAAACACATTATATACGTAAACACACACCCGGGATACGTTTGTACCCCAATAGTAAAAATCCTCATAATAATCAAAAAAAAAACATTTTTTATATTATTTTTTTATTTGAAAAATTAAAAATATTCCTTTCACACATTATATTATTGACTTTTATTATAAAAATTATAAAAATGCATCTTATATCTAAGGAAAATCATGGCAAATAGAGCAATTTGTTGATGTGACCGAATGTTCAAGACACATTGGCTTCTTACATTTGGCGCACAGCTTTCTGGTTTTTCTACGGCGTTTCTCCTCTTGTGCGTAACATAAATAGCACGATCCGGACATAGGTTTTGGCGTGCGCGCTGCGGCAGATGTTGATGCTGCTGTTGACACCATTGATTCCACCGGTCGGTTGAAATATGCTTCAATAGCAATTTTTTGCTTCAGCCAAGCTGCGCAGGATCTGCTTACGCTTGTTGTTTGTTCTCCAAGGCAACATAGGGTTATTCAAATCGTAGACAATGTAGGCTGCAAGAGCTGTAATGTCCAACATGTTGAAGAACATCGCTAGTGGCCATCGTTTTGTTTGTCTTTGTGTTGGATATTCCGCAAACAATTGGTCCATTCGATCAACACCACCTTCGGTACGATTATAATATTCAATTATTTCAGGTTTCCCACTGTAAGCTATTTCAGCATCATTATGCATGGTCGAAAGCAAAATTACTGCTTTATTTTTTTTGGGAACATAAGAGCACATTGTCACATTATTTTTGAAGCCAAATGTCGTTGAACCAATTGTCCTGTTTTTGTTCTGCTTCATTTCTTGAGGAATATATGATTTGTTTTTGCGCAAAGTTCCAACGATCGTGAGTTTCCAGGTGAGAAGCAGTTCTGCAACTGGCAAGGTCGTAAACAAATTGTCCATTGTAATGTTTCGGCCACTTCCTTGGTATTTGGCAGACAAATCCTTCACCACTCGTTCACCTTGGTGATTTGTGGCATCGCGAATCCACCAAACCTTGACACCATATTTAGCAGGTTTTGACGGTATGTACTGCGCAAACCGTGTGCGTCCACGGTAAGGAAATAATTGTTCATCAATCGTCAAGCATGAGCTGGGCTTGTAATGTGCAGCAAGATTATTGTTCATCATCGTCCACAACTCACTGATCGGTGCTGCTTTATCAGTTAGTAAGCGTGTTGCACGAGTGTTTTTATCGTCAAATCTTAGGAACCGCAATATCGAACAGAAACGGTTGACTCCCATTGTGGCGCGTTATAAAGGATAGTTTTTGACGCTCCATAAATCTCGAACATGTTCTCCATTGCTATGGTTCGCACCAGTCATAATAAGTATGCCAAAAAATGCGTACAGCTCTGTTATTGACACAGGCGTCCATGACTTAGGAGTTGTGTTTGGATGCGCATTGTTGTAAGCATTATAAGTTTCTTTTGCTAACATATTTGTGTGGCGCATAATAATATCAGCCATTTCAACGTTCATGAAACATTTGAATGATTGCTCTATTGACAACATTTCAGTGCATCTAGCTGGTCCAGAACGTTCTCTTATAATATTTTGTCGGAGTACCTGACGACTTACATTTGGTTCTTTCATCCACTCAGTACCATCACGTGCAACAAATTTTTCGGCACTAGCAGGTAATTCATTATTTTCTTCTACTTCTTCTTCTTCATCGTCTTCTTCATCATCCTCATAGTCCGCATAATCAGGTAATACTTCTGCGGCACTTTGCGAAACTTCAGTATCGTCATCAGCAATTTCAATGTCATTGATTTGAATTTCTTCTTCATCTTCTGAGTCAAAGTCATAGGGAGCGTCATCGTCACAAATTTCATCAAATAAAGATTGTATATATGATTCTCGCTGTTCCTCAGTTAGCCTGCATAATAAAAAAAATTAGTATATGTTTACATTGTTGCTTATTTTACATTTTTTACCTTCTATATGCTGCACTTGATAAATATTCGTTTCTTCTTGAAGTCATTTCGTATCCAGTTATTTATAGTTTCAGTTATATTTATTTTCACTTATATTTTCACTTCTTACACTTTTGAGCACCAACAAAATAATGAAAATATCAACAGGCAGCTTTTATAACAACACCTCGTGTGAAAACAACCCTTGCAGCTGCATATAAAATACAAAAACCAGTTATACCAGTGTATTTGCTACCTATGTACGTACCCATACCTTGCGCGACCTTTTTGCACATATCTTTTGAACCAGGTAGAATATTTCAATGAAATAAAAACCAAAATGTGTATTCGTTGTTACTCTGCAAGTATATTATTATAAATTATATTATTTTGTTTTGCACTTATCAGGACAACAACAAAAACAAAAATCCACTGTTGCATGTCCTGACTTTATTTGCCCATATCGCTGGAACCAGTAGGAATATTCGAATGAAACAAAAGACAAAATACTTGTTATATATTAAAATATACATTTAAAAAAAATCATAGAAATCGGTTGAATAAGCATTAAAAAAACCGCAAAATAAGGTCCCGGGTACAAACGTATCCCGGGTGTGTGTTTATGTGGTAATTTCTGGGTGTGTGTTCTAGGGTAAAAAAAAGACCTAATCTCGGGCACTACTGAACGGATTGGGATGCAACTTTTTTTAAATTAATGCTTGCAGTTAGCACTACAATTTCATTTCTGAAATATTTAAGTGTAAAGTTTTAAAAAATTTTACACTAAGTACAGCATTGCTACAACCGAATGTAAAATCAGTGTCGTAGCGGGAAGATGTGTAGTTGTGTGAGTAGTAAATCAACTGCTCTTCGTTACTACTTCGTTCGGCTATGCGCAGAGAGCTGTGCTGTTGACTTCGTTGATAAACCGATGCAAGGCGAAATGATAACTTCGATCCACACTGTTAGATATGTTTGTTTTTCAGATGCTTTGTCATCATACAAGAAACTAGAAACTACAGCTGAATTTTTAAAAGTTTTTTAGTGTTTTGCTTACGGTGTTGCGCATTTTCTTCCATACAAAAATTAGTTTTGTTTATGTGTTTACTAGCTGGCAACGGTTGCGCGTTTTCTGGTTATGTATATGTAAGTATAAGAAATTACTTACTATTAGTTACTTTGGTTCTGAAATAGTTTGATTATGCATTTACCTTAATTCCTAAATATACAAACTCATAAAAATAACAATTTTATGTTGCATACAATTGCAATTAAAACTTTTTATTGGACAAACATCAAAAAATTTCTTTGTATACAATACAAGGACGGAAAGATATTTTTCCTTGATGCTCCTGGCGGCATGGGAAAAACATTTTTAATAAATTTACTTCTCACTAAAGTAAGATCTGGCGGTAACGTTGCCCTTGCGGTAGCGTCTTCTGGGATCGCAGCTACCCTTTTAGAAGGTGGAAGAACGGGGCATACTACATTTAAACTTCCTCTAAATATTTCTGACGATTGTGCCAGCGTATGCAACATTTCTAAGCAAAGTAATACTTCTAAGCTGATCCAGATGTGCTCACTGATAGTTTGGGATGAAGCCACAATGTCACATAAAGCGTCAGTTGAAACCCTAGATAGGACCATGCGCGATTTAAGAAGTATGAAAACACCTATGGGTGGTTGTACGGTATTATTTTCAGGAGATTTCCGTCAAATAGTGCCATTTTATCTAGAGGAACCAGGGCTGATGAGGTGAATGCGTCATTAAAACGATCATACCTTTGGTCCCATGTAATAAAATTAGCACTCAAGATTAACATGAGAGTGCTTAAAGCCTCAGAAGATAACAGGATGTTTGCTGACATGTTACAGAAAGTTGCTAACGGTGAGCTTCCAACAGTTTGTGGGAAAATCTCCTTCAATAATGATATATTTATTTACATATTTATTTATTTATTTATATACAAATAGTTTTGCAAAATAAGGTTTATCTAATTAATTCATTTAATAATAGCTTGAAATTTTGCTTAGTTAACGAAAAATCAAAAGCGAGAGAATTTGAGACTTGATCAAATTCTTTCAAAGTTCTAAGAAAAGGTGCATAAGAAGCATAAACAGTCCTGGCACGCTCCAAAAAGAACAAATCATTACTCCTCAAGTTTATTTGAGGAATATGGAAGTAAATACGCTCTAGAAGAGCTGGAGAGTCGATTACTCCACTTACAACATCAAAAACAAAGCAGATTGAAAGTATACTGCTCCTACTTTCTAAAGATTTTAAGTTTATCAATGCACATCTTGAACTATACGATGGAATCGGATCAGAGAAGAATAATGATCTAAGAGCAAAACGCAGAAACTTCTTCTGAATGGTTTCTAGTCTATTAATGTGACAACGGTGATATGGCCTCCATATAAATACTGCATATTCTAACTTAGATCGCACAAGCGAAGTAAATAGTACCTTTAAAGTGTATGGGCAAGTAAAATCAGCACCAAAACGACGAATGAAAGCAAAGGTAGAATAAGACTTGGCGATGATGAAATTTAAGTGATTGAGAAACGTAAATTTCGAATCAAAAATTACTCCTAAGTCCGAGACCTCACTCAAAGTAGTGAGTCGGTAATTGTTAAAAAAATACGAGGTAGAAATAACTTCCCTAGACTTTGAAAACGACAGATGAGAGCATTTCTTAATGTTTAAATGAAGTCGATTCCGATCACACCACGCCACAACATTATTAAGATCCAGCTGGAGCTTGAAAGAATCAGATCGGACCATTGGTTCAGGAGCTACAGCCTTCCAAACACATTATATACGTAAACACACACCCGGGATACGTTTGTACCCCAATAGTAAAAATCCTCATAATAATCAAAAAAAAAACATTTTTTATATTATTTTTTTATTTGAAAAATTAAAAATATTCCTTTCACACATTATATTATTGACTTTTATTATAAAAATTATAAAAATGCATCTTATATCTAAGGAAAATCATGGCAAATAGAGCAATTTGTTGATGTGACCGAATGTTCAAGACACATTGGCTTCTTACATTTGGCGCACAGCTTTCTGGTTTTTCTACGGCGTTTCTCCTCTTGTGCGTAACATAAATAGCAAGATCCGGACACAGGTTTTGGCGTGCGCGCTGCGGCAGATGTTGATGCTGCTGTTGACACCATTGATTCCACCGGTCGGTTGAAATATGCTTCAATGGCAATTTTAGTCGAAAAATTTCGCGTCACTTGACGATTTATGGCTCTGGCTTCAATAATGGGCATACACAATGCTTCAGCCAAGCTACGCAGGATCTGCTTACGCTTGTTGTTTGTTCTCCAAGGCAACATAGGGTTATTCAAATCGTAGACAATGTAGGCTGCAAGAGCTGTAATGTCCAACATGTTGAAGAACATCGCTAGTGGCCATCGTTTTGTTTGTCTTTGTGTTGGATATTCCGCAAACATTTGGTCCATTCGATCAACACCACCTTTGGTACGATTATAATATTCAATTATTTCAGGTTTCCCACTGTAAGCTATTTCAGCATCATTATGCATGGTCGAAAGCAAAATTACTGCTTTATTTTTTTTGGGAACATAAGAGCACATTGTCACATTATTTTTGAAGCCAAATGTCGTTGAACCAATTGTCCTGTTTTTGTTCTGCTTCATTTCTTGAGGAATATATGATTTGTTTTTGCGCAAAGTTCCAACGATCGTGAGTTTCCAGGTGAGAAGCAGTTCTGCAACTGGCAAGGTCGTAAACAAATTGTCCATTGTAATGTTTCGGCCATTTCCTTGGTATTTGGCAGACAAATCCTTCACCACTCGTTCGCCTTGGTTCGTTTCCCTACCAGTTTCTGCTTGGCCAGTATATATTTGTCCATGCAGTGGATATGCATTTGCGGCATCGCGAATCCACCAAACCTTGACACCATATTTAGCAGGTTTTGACGGTATGTACTGCGCAAACCGTGTGCGTCCACGGTAAGGAAATAATTGTTCATCAATCGTCAAGCATGAGCTGGGCTTGTAATGTGCAGCAAGATTATTGTTCATCATCGTCCACAACTCACTGATCGGTGCTGCTTTATCAGTTAGTAAGCGTGTTGCACGAGTGTTTTATCGTCAAATCTTAGGAACCGCAATATCGAACAGAAAGGGTTGACTCCCATTGTGGCGCGTTATAAAGGATAGTTTTTGACGCTCCATAAATCTCGAACATGTTCTCCATTGCTATGGTTCGCACCAGTCATAATAAGTATGCCAAAAAATGCATACAGCTCTGTTATTGACACAGGCGTCCATGACTTAGGAGTTGTGTTTGGATGCGCATTGTTGTAAGCATTATAAGTTTCTTTTGCTAACTTATTTGTGTGGCGCATAATTATATCAGCCATTTCAACGTTCATGAAACATTTGAATGTTTGCTCTATTGACAACATTTCAGTGCATCTAGCTGGTCCAGAACGTCTCTTATAATATTTTGTCTGAGTACCTGACGACTTACATTTGGTTCTTTCATCCACTCAGTACCATCACGTGCAACAAATTTTTCGGCACTAGCAGGTAATTCATTATTTTCTTCTACTTCTTCTTCTTCATCGTCTTCTTCATCATCCTCATAGTCCGCATAATCAGGTAATACTTCTGCGGCACTTTGCGAAACTTCAGCATCGTCATCAGCAATTTCAATGTCATTGATTTGAATTTCTTCTTCATCTTCTGAGTCAAAGTCATAGGGAGCGTCATCGTCACAAATTTCATCAAATAAAGATTGTATATATGATTCTCGCTGTTCCTCAGTTAGCCTGCATAATAAAAAAAATTAGTATATGTTTACATTGTTGCTTATTTTACATTTTTTACCTTAAATATGCTGCACTTGATAAATATTCGTTTCTTCTTGAAGTCATTTCGTATCCAGTTATTTATAGTTTCAGTTATATTTATTTTCACTTATATTTTCACTTCTTACACTTTTGAGCACCAAAACAATAATGAAAATATCAACAGGCAGCTTTTATAACAACACCTCGTGTGAAAACAACCCTTGCAGCTGCATATAAAATACAAAAACCAGTTATACCAGTGTATTTGCTACCTACGCACCCATACCTTGCGCGACCTTTTTGCACATATCTTTTGAACCAGGTAGAATATTTCAATGAAATAAAAACCAAAATGTGTATTCGTTGTTACTCTGCAAGTATATTATTATAAATTATATTATTTTTTTTTGCACTTATCAGGACAACAACAAAAACAAAAATCCACTGTTGCATGTCCTGACTTTATTTGCCCATATCGCTGGAACCAGTAGGAATATTCGAATGAAACAAAAGACAAAACACTTGTTATATATTAAAATATACATTTCAAAAACAAAATCATAGAAATCGGTTGAATAAGCATTAAAAAAACCGCAAAATAAGGTCCCGGGTACAAACGTATCCCGGGTGTGTGTTTACGTGGTATTTTCTGGGTGTGTGTTCTAGGGTAAAAAAAAAGAGCTAATCTCGGGCACTACTGAACGGATTGGGATGCAACTTTTTTTAAATTAATGCTTGCAGTTAGCACTACAATTTCATTTCTGAAATATTTAAGTGTAAAGTTTTAAAAATTTTTACACTAAGTACAGCATTGCTACAACCGAATGTAAAATCAGTGTCGTAGCGGGAAGATGTGTACCTAGTTGTGTGAGTAGTAAATCAACTGCTCTTCGTTACTACTTCGTTCGGCTATGCGCAGAGAGCTGTGCTGTTGACTTCGTTGATAAACCGATGCAAGGCGAAATGATAACTTCGATCCACACTGTTAGATATGTTTGTTTTTCAGATGCTTTGTCATCATACAAGAAACTAGAAACTACAGCTGAATTTTTAAATTTTTAATTTTTAGTGTTTTGCTTACGGTGTTGCGCATTTTCTTCCATACAAAAATTAGTTTTGTTTATGTGTTTAATAGCTGGCAACGGTTGCGCGTTTTCTGGTTATGTATATGTAAGTATAAGAAATTACTTACTATTAGTTACTTTGGTTCTGAAATAGTTTGATTATGCATTTACCTTAATTCCTAAATATACAAACTCATAAAAATAACAATTTTATGTTGCATACAATTGCAATTAAAACTTTTTATTGGACAAACATCAAAAAATTTCTTTGTATACAATACAAGGACGGAAAGATATTTTTCCTTGATGCTCCTGGCGGCACGGGAAAAACATTTTTAATAAATTTACTTCTCACTAAAGTAAGATCTGGCGGTAACGTTGCCCTTGCGGTAGCGTCTTCTGGGATCGCATCTACCCTTTTAGAAGGTGGAAGAACGGGGCATACTACATTTAAACTTCCTCTAAATATTTCTGACGATTGTGCCAGCGTATGCAACATTTCTAAGCAAAGTAATACTTCTAAGCTTATCCAGATGTGCTCACTGATAGTTTGGGATGAAGCCACAATGTCACATAAAGCGCCAGTTGAAACCCTAGATAGGACCATGCGCGATTTAAGAAGTATGAACACACCTATGGGTGGTTGTACGGTATTATTTTCAGGAGATTTCCGTCAAATAGTGCCATTTTATCTAGAGGAACCAGGGCTGATGAGGTGAATGCGTCATTAAAACGATCATACCTTTGGTCCCATGTAATAAAATTAGCACTCAAGATTAACATGAGAGTGCTTAAAGCCTCAGAAGATAACAGGATGTTTGCTGACATGTTACAGAAAGTTGGTAACGGTGAGCTTCCAACAGTTTGTGGGAAAATCTCCTTCAATAATCAGTCCTGGCACGCTCCAAGAAGAACAAATCATTACTCCTCAAGTTTATTTGAGGAATATGGAAGTAAATACGCTCTAGAAGAGCTGGAGAGTCGATTACTCCACTTACAACATCAAAAACAAAGCAGATTGAAAGTATACTGCTCCTACTTTCTAAAGATTTTAAGTTTATCAATGCACATCTTGAACTATACGATGGAATCGGATCAGAGAAGAATAATGATCTAAGAGCAAAACGCAGAAACTTCTTCTGAATGGTTTCTAGTCTATTAATGTGACAACGGTGATATGGCCTCCATATAAATACTGCATATTCTAACTTAGATCGCACAAGCGAAGTAAATAGTACCTTTAAAGTGTATGGGCAAGTAAAATCAGCACCAAAACGACGAATGAAAGCAAAGGTAGAATAAGACTTGGCGATGATGAAATTTAAGTGATTGAGAAACGTAAATTTCGAATCAAAATTACTCCTAAGTCCGAGACCTCACTCAAAGTAGTGAGTCGGGAATTGTTAACAAAATACGAGGTAGAAATAACTTCCCTAGACTTTGAAAACGACAGATGAGAGCATTTCTTAATGTTTAAATGAAGTCGATTCCGATCACACCACGCCACAACATTATTAAGATCCAGCTGGAGCTTGAAAGAATCCGAAAGGCTTGAGATTGTGTTAAATATTTTCAAATCATCTGCATACAGGAGGAAGTTAGAGAAGTGAAAACATTCAGAAATATCATTAATAAAAATTATAAATAGCAATGGGCCCAAAATACTCCCCTGAGGAACACCGGAAGTAGCTATAAAAGAATGCGAAGAGTTGTCGTCGACAACAACTACACATTTACGACGAGAGAGATACGACTTAACCCATTTTAAGAAAATGGAGTGAACCCCAAAACTAAACAGTTTAGAAACTAAAATCGAGTGACTAACTCTATCAAACGCCTTAGAAAAATCCGTATACACAGTATCTACTTGAAGTCTATTATTGAAGGCAGACGTACAATATTCAGAAAAAACAGCAAGATTGGTGACGGTTGATCTACCAGCCATGAAGCCATGCTGGTTATTAGAAATACAGCGCTTTACTGCGAAATATAATTTCTGTTTGATGATATATTCAAATAATTTTGATGTTGTAGAAAGTTTCGAAATAGGCCTATAATTAGAAATATCACATTTATTACCACTTTTAAATACAGGTGTGATACTTGTAACCTTCCAGGCGTCTATGAATTCACCGCAACCTAAGGATTTATTAAAAATTAGCAAAAGTGGATAGGCCAAGGCCGAACATTTCTTGAAAAGATGAGATGAAAACCCATCAACATCAGCTAGCCAGGAGCTTTTGATTTTCTGAATGCCTTCACAAACATCATCAATGACAAGCGATAAAGACCCAAAATTAATAGCAGAGTTGACGTTACAAGTGTCAACCATTAATGCTTCAGACCCAGGATCAAAATTTGAACTAAAAAATTTCGCGAAGAGATCAGCAGCGTCTTGAGTTGCGGAGGCATATTCTCCATTGTAAAATACATCCGAGGGAATACTAGAACAGGACTTTTTGGATTTCACATAACGCCAGAAAGCCTTTGGATTTAATTTGATTTCAATTTCGAACTTACGAACATAGTTTTGCTGAAGCGTTTTACTTAAAGACTTAAACTTTTTGGAGTAATGAAGATATTTGTATTTATATACTAAAGCTCCTGATACTTTAAACTTTTTAAAAAATTTATTGCTCGAATTCTTAAGCTTTTTTAATCTTTTTGTATGCCATGGAATTTTGTAGTGTTTCGCATTATTACGGGGTACATATCTATAGCAAATTTCATTAGTCTTGGATTTAAAAGTGTCAAAACAATCCGAAACCTTAATTCCAGCAAAAATTGAGTCCCAATCTATCAAAGAAATTGCTTTATTCACACTGTAGAAATTACAACTTTTAAAGCAAAAATTATTAGATTTATTTTTAGATTTATTATTAGATTTATTATCGCCCCCAATACTTTTAAATCTGTAAGATTTTAGATTAATAATAAGCGGTATGTGATGATAGCCAGCACACGATAAGGGATCAAGACATTCACTAAGTGAAAAGTGCAGGTTATCATTAATAAAAATAAGATCAAGAATTCTAGAGAGCTTGTTTGCAAAACTATTAATTTGAATAAGATTAAAACTTAAAAAGTTATCTACTAAGTACAACTCCGAAAAGCTATTAATATTATTAGGGGTTAAACCATAATGATCGCCATGTGACCATTCAATATTAGGTAAGTTGAAGTCACCAAGAATACAAAAACTGTCATTATGATAATTAGAGACGAGAGCAGTTATATTGTCCACATGCACTTTGTAAAGACTATCTGGACTAGACGGAGGAATGTAAGAAGCACAGATGTAGATATTTGTGTTACCATACACCAAGACGCAAAGTTGGTCCAAAAGTGAATCCATATTTACTAAACGCACGAATGATGAGCGTAGTCGCCTCTGAACAGCTATTAAAACTCCACCACCTCTTGAATATCCAGTTTTACTTGTATCACGGTCTTTCCGATAAACATTAAAAAGATTGTGGTCAAAATATTCGTTATCATTAAATTCCGCATTCAACCATGACTCAGTAAGAACGAAGACATCATAGTCCAGGTGAGCACTCATATTAAAAAGTGCCCTGGACTTAGTTCGGAGTCCAGATACATTTTGAAAGTATATTTTAAGCGAATCGATAAGAGGTTTATGCATAACGGAGTCAGTTACGGGGTTAATAGTATAGCACCCTCGTTTTGAAAAAACTTAAACGGACGTACAGTAACATCAGCAGGCCAAATCGCTGAATTCAAGAGAGTCTCAAAATATATAGACGGTACTCCGATCTTGAAATTGATTCGCTTTAAAGTCTTTACAGCAACATCTTTTTTTACGAGCATATAACAGGAAATAAAATTACGATCAATAGACGCATGTTTCGAAACATATGTGACAACATTGTCAGACGTGACCGAGTTCTTAAATGACGATAGATGTAGCCATTTTATCCTATGTGCAACCTCAAGTTCACTACTCGTATTACATCCAACAATACTCTTTGATTTCTTACTGGGGCGTTTGTCACCAAGAACATTGGCAGAAGTAGTATTATTTGAGGCAGAAAATACAGATGAGCCAGCAACATTAGCATAAGTCAAAGGCATAAAAGCTTCAGCATTAACATTAACAGTAGCGCCAACATCCGACGTAACAGGATAGGAAGCAGCAGGCGAGAGACATTGCTCAATCGGCAGCATACGCACAGCAGCGACAGTGTCACCTTTGTCATTCGGCACAACGGCATGAGGGCGATCAGTAACATTAGATCGATCAGTATCAGCAGAGCGAGAGCAGTTAGTAGCAGTATTAGCGGGGGCATGAGAATGTGATAACGCAGTCGTCACAGCAGCATGTGAGCACACAGCAGCGACAGTGTTACCTTTATCATTCGGCATCGCGGCAGGTAGGCGATCAGTAGCATTAGATCGATCATTATCAGCAGAGCGAGAGTAGTTAGTAGCAGTATTATCACGAGCCGAAGAATGTGATAATGCAATCGTCACCGGAGCGTGTGAGCGCATGGTAGTCTGATGCTTTGTTATTGTGTTTGCACGTTGCTTTTTCTTATGACAAACACAAGCAGTTACACACGCACGCAGGTCATTTACCTCAGCCATAGGCAGCGCAAGGGCCGAGGAGATCTCTTTCGATTGGTTGAGCTGCATCGTTTTCAACTCCGCGCGTAAGTCTTCAGTTTTTGCTATCAGCAACTGTTTATCTGCCCGCAGCTCACTTATCACGGCAAACGCACGATCATATTCAGATTTGAGAGCAGAAATTTCTACCAAAACAGTTTTTAGTGAAATTGCTGAACTCTCAATATTAGTATTGTCTGTTTCACCAAACTTTTTTGTTACAGCTGTCATAGGCAAGTCTTTGAGGGTTGACATATTTACGCTCGTACTAGTTGAAGTAGCCTTCGTTGCACTGTTAGAAACTTCACTCACTATCTCACAAATTGAGGGAGGAGGGGAGCGAATAGACCTTCGACGAATAACCGCACAACCCTTGCAAAAAAACTTATTATTAGAGCTGAGCAAGAACTCTAAATCAGCTGCTGAAACACTAGCACAGTCCAAATGAAATAGTTCATTGCATTTAGCACATTGAACTTTGGCTTGGCTGCGGTCAACCTTTTGCCCACATAAACAAGGCATTTTGCATGTATTCGCACTTTATACTTTAATAGAGTCACTTTCTCGAGCACATCAAATTGTTTATTAAATTTCGATTAATAACAAGTATACATTTTGCATATGAAACACCAATATCGCGGAGCGCAAATAAAACACGTCCGTGATGGTACGCAGCTGCTTGTTTGCATTTCAGTCACCGACCATCAACAACTGATTGACAAAATATATCCCACAATAGACCAACTTGCTTATAAACCTGCATCCTGGTTAAAGGAACGAGCAATATTAACACCTACTACTAATGAACAAGTTGAAAAAATTAACGAATTGGTATTGGTAAAATTCCACGCACAAACGAGATAATATTGCTCGGTGGATACAGTAGTCGACGGTGAATAAGCTGTGCACTACCCAACGGAATTTCTAAATTCTATGAACCCTTCAGGTATGCCTCGCCACAAACTTACTTTCAAAGTTGGAGCTCCAATAATTTTATTGCGAAATTTAAGTTCCCCACTGTTATGCAATGAAGGTGAGGTAAAAAGGTTACATTTTTATCTGGTTGAATGTACTATTTTGACTGGTTGTGGTACTGGAAAATCTACTTTAATACCTAGAATTCCGATGATACCTACATATTTGCCATTTAGATTTAAAAGACTTCAGTTTCCGGTAAAGGTTTGTTTTGGAATGACCATAAACAAGGCACAGGGGCAAACATTTAATGTAACCGGAGTGGATTTGAGTAAGCCATGTTTTTCACACGGACAACTGTACGTAGCCCTATCACGTGTTACATCGAAAATACACCTTTTTGTCCTTGCAGAGGGAGGTACGCATAATATTGTATACAAAGAAATTTTTTGATGTTTGTCCAATAAAAAGTTTTAATTGCAATTGTATGCAACATAAAATTGTTATTTTTATGAGTTTGTATATTTAGGAATTAAAGTAAATGCAAAATCAAATTATTTCAGAACCAAAGTAACTAATAGTAAGTAATTTCTTATACATATACATAACCAAAAAACGCGCAACCGTACATAAACATAAAGTGCGTGGCGAAGCCTCGCGCAACCGTTGCCAGTTTGTTGTTAAATAAATGCATGCATGTGCATACATAAGTATGCCAAATAATAAAACCAATTTCTTCAGTGTTTTTGGAAGATTTTGTTTAACTACTTAAAATATTTATTGAAAGTTATATATGGAAAATATTAGTAAAATGAAATAAAACACTAAATTTGAAAGTATAGAAGAATAAACATTTTTATTATTTTTTTTAAATGTTGGAAATAGAATTGGAAAATTTTCACCAAAAAACATCTGCAACCACACAAGGTAGCTGATAGCAGAGAACGTACATTAGTTTTCTCTAAAATTGTAGTTTGCGCTCAACCGATGTTAAATTTTGCCCCTCGTAGGTGAAAAAATGATGACCTAGACGAGAAAACGACCTTTTCCCAAAAACCCGGAACGACAGCAGGAATGAAGCGGGATGCTACTTCTCTGTAAATATACGTTCTCTGTCCATATTGTCGCACGATGCAGAGAAAAGAATGTGACGACAAAATCACTTCGTACTTGCCTCGTTTGAAGGATTGACTTCACAACTAGCTCTTAAAAAGTTGATTTTTCAGAGTTTTGAGTGATTTTTACAAAAATTTAAACACACGAACAGCTACCCCTCAGGATACAGCAACAACAATCAACAACCAACACAACATGTAAAACAATAAATTAAACAGGTCTATAAAATGATATTTACATATAAAACTAACCCAAATATAATAAATACCCACATAAAATTCAACTAACATTAATGTGCACACATTCATACATATATCTGTATATTGCATTTTATACACTCAACCTATTATACCCTTAACACATTAAATTCGTAATTGTTATATTTGAATTCGAAATTAAAGATAATTTTATAGCATGGAATTAAGACCCGTGTATTTTTTCTTTATTCGGAATCGACCATGAATTGTCTAAAGCGCAATTAATAGCAAATTTCCCCTACCCTCAGACGATAATAGACTTACGATCATTCTTAGGGGTATCGAAGTCTATGCTAAACCAGCTAAACCACTATCATCACCTCCCTTCGAGGTGAAGAAGGAAGAATGTCTAAAAATAGTTCAAATAATATTCAAATACACTTAAATGAAGAAGCAAACGCAGCATTTAATAAAATTGAACCGACTTTGCTTTCCAAAGTTGTAAGTTTGCAATGTACTGACTATAAAAAGAATTTTAGAGCAAAATCGGATACCCATATAACTTTTACTTAAATGTATCGGGAACATTGAGAAATTCAGAAGAAAGTTATGCAGTAAACGAAACGGAGATGCTTGCAATATTTTGGGCATTAAATGCCTTTAAAAACTATTTATACGGCACAGAAAAAGTTTTAATACATACAGATCTCCAACCACTTATATACGCCTTCAGTAATAAAAATAATAACTCAAAACTAAAACGTTGAAAAGCCTTACTTGAAGAATATAATTATGAACTCAGATACAAACTTCGGTAAGCCAATGTAGTTGCAGATGTATTATCCAGGCCATTCGAAGTGAATCGCGTATCAGTTGCTACACATGCAGATGAAATCTCAATCAATCACAATTTCCGGTTGTAGTAGGACGCATAAACGCTTTCAAAAAATTTGGATCTCGTTGGGAGATGAAGACAGCTATCAATTTAAAATACCCTTCCTGACGTACCATAGACATATAATCAGTAAACACATTTTTTCAATACAAAATTTAATTGCATTATTTAAACGCCACCTACAATCTTCAGTGACAAATGATATATTTACCTCTGAGGATATAATGGGAAAAATTTTGAAAATTTACGCGATTCATTTTTCCAATTATAAAACTCGTTACGAGTATACTCAAACAAAAGTAGAATACATAGAAAATGAAGAAATACTAAACTAACATAAACGAGGTGGTAGGTTACACAATGGACTTCTTTACTGTGTCTAAGTGAGTTCCCTCGGCGGTGACTACCTACTCTTACAAAAATGTAATTTTCCTAAGATGAAACCGAAAATAGAAAACATAATTAAACGATGCCTTTGGTAGGGGTGATGAATTAATCAAAACTTCTTGAAACCCCAATTCCTCAATATCCATAATGAGAAATTCAGCTTCCATATAATTTGTGGTCGCAGATCAACTTGAAATTAAAACCTTTAAAACACTCCCACTCCAAACACAGTTAGTGGACAAGTGGAAAAATTTAATTCCACCTTACCTGATATTATGCGCTGCTTTAAAACCAAACGCATCCATCGCTCATTGCGAAAACTATTAGATCGATGCCCACATGAATATAACTACTCCATACACTCAGCGCAGTAAAACGACCGATAGAGACATTTTTTGGTAGACGCGTTTCAATAGACCCAGAACAATATGAGAACTCACGTCGAGAGAATATAGAAACTCTTCGGAAACTACATGAGAAATATTTGGCAAGTCAAGAAAATATAATTTACATTAGATTATACAAACGAATAGCATCAAAACTCGCAACTAGATATAGAAAAGAGATTGTGAAGTAAGACAAATCTAGTGCGGTAATTACTGAACAGGACGAACTGTTCATATAGACAACATTATGACTAAATAAGATTTTAGTAAAAAAAAAATTTCTTTCCAATTTTTCTCTTCTTTACAGACTTTTTGTGCACCTAGTGTACGCAGACTTCGTAATAATATACTATACTTTATCTCTTAACATAGACTTTACGAATAGGTAGATTTAGGAAGTTGTAGGAAAAGAGGATTTTTTTTGCTCTGTTCATTTCAGCCGACTTGGGAATACACAATTATGGATTTATTTATTTATTTTATTTTTTCAACTGTCTGGCATTTTTTTACACATTTCACTTAAAGTTTGCATTCTTGAAATTGTGTATAAGGATAAGAGATAAGAGCTTTCAAGATAGTAGCAAGAATAGACATTTGTCTTGCAAAAGACTTTCGTATATTTTTTGGCAACATGTACATATATATGGAAATTCAGTCCGGTGTTTCACTTATTTTACTGGCTAAATGTTTAACAAGTAGGGCAACGTTTGAGAATTAGTGATTTATGTATTTAAACCTAAGTACAATAGAGTGGTTCACAACAGTCGTTTTTGGACTTTAAACAGTAAAGAAGTCTGTGTTGCTTTAATAACCAGTGAATATTATTCACAATTTATTTTCTAGTGAGTTATCTTAGCTTAAAAAACTATATCAGGTTTGTAAAGATTCAGATACTAAAACGGACTTCGGTGAGGACAATATGTAAGAGGACGGAGACTAAGTGAAAAAATTTAATTTAGTTTGCATCAAAATAAAGAGCAAAGGTAAGCCGCCAATCATTGTACTAGTAAGTTTGAAAACTGCAGACGCAAATAAGTTTATTTGACGAAGGAAAGCCTAGTACGTCAATCTATCGAACTAAAGGAAGGACAAAAAAACCCTTACACAAAACCTCGACTTTCGCAAGGAGAAGGCTAGGAGATAGTACTGAAACTATCGTCACGGATTATCTTTCAGAAGCATTATCTATGTCGAAATGATTGAATCTCATATAACAGAAACAGTTGCGTTAGGAAGTCTAACGCGACCCATGAGGATGAAAAAAATCAATACTCTTCGGAAGAGTCTTTGGCGCTATTTATAGATCTTGGTTTATCTAAGGAAAAATGTATAATATTTCATGAGCTATTATTACAACATAATGAGAATCTTCTTCATGGGTATCATCAACAAATTATTCATGGCTATTGCAGAGTTTTTCTAAAGAAAAGTTGAAACCACTGCCAGAGCGACTAACACTGATTAATAAATGAGCTATGATGGATAATCAGGACGAACCGGCTATAAACAAAGAATAAATGTGGGCGATGAAATTATTGCAGATACTAATATGCTTATGGCTTATGTTCTTCCCTTACGGCTAAAAGATGAAGCTTCAGAATACTGGAAAACCCCACGGCCTTCATAAGTTAAATTCAGTAGTCCGATATTATTTAAATAGGCGAAGGAGTCTTCGGAATTCATAAAAGCTACAATGATTGATATAGAAAATCCAATAGACAAATTAAAACCAAACCTATTTGAATCGAGAAAAGATATGACATGCTACAAAAGATGTTTTTCTGCTAACTAGGGTCGACGGGATCAAAACGAAACAACTAATACTTTGTCTGCAATGACCTGTGCAATTTGTAAGATGAATCAGACTTCCAAAAAGTTTGATGATTCAGCAAGCGAGGCATATCTCTCGTACATGCAAGGATAAGGTGTATGGAATACGTTTTGAAACTCGCATACAAGCCTAGAAGAGGTTTTCGACGACAACGCAACATACATGAAAGGTCAAAACATTAGGAAAAACATTTCGGTTTTATTCAAGAGCTTGGTCTGAGAGTAGACTTGCCAAGGTATGCATACGGAAATACAAATGATGAAAACTCCTCATGTAGGCCGAAACATATAACAGGTTTTCATAAAGATATAGTGAGAAGATTGTTAGTTATTTTGAATATTTCGATTTGCCATAAAATGGTTAATGGAAAAAATTGTCTGAAGGAACTCAAGAATCTAAAAAACAAGGAATACAAAAGATATGGAAGTATGAACACTTGTAAAATATCACGAGTTAGACAAAACGAAGGCCAGTGTCTTATTTTGTTCTAAAACACAACTTTACTAACAAAATTTCGGTAATACGCTTCTAGTAATTAGAGAAATTTGTTTGTTTTCGCGCTTATCTAAAATATCTCAACTTTGGCAATAACTTTCAAACAACACTGGTATTATGGCATTTGTTTTTAGAAGGATTTTAAATTTTTACGGAAATCGACGCATCTATCTAGCTCGATAGATATACGTAAAGCTGTCACTAATAGCGTTTTCTTTTCTAGAAATAAATGCCACCTTATTCTAGGGCAACATTACAAAAATGTTGCCATGTCCCCGCGAAAACGTCGCATTTTTCATATAAGAAAAGAACAAAAAAAGTTCGACCCTATCTAATTCCCCTTGCATCATCAATTTAATTCATTTGTACGATTAAAAATCGGGCATACCACTACCACACATACTCGTCTACTAAATGGATCGTCGAAGTCGTCGTGTTCTTAGTGCAATAGACCAGATTTTTCAGTGCAACATCAGACGAATGCCCGGACTAAGCGAGAACATAACAATAGTTTTTGGCAACAGCAACCCCTCAGCCCATCTCAAATCAGCACACTCAGATAGTATTAACGCTTTCCTAAAATTTCAAAACTTAGCTAAACTAAATATATAAAGTTATTGTTACTTCTCAACTGATATATCTTTAAGTTGTACATACTGAATGTAAATTATATCTACATCAGTCTTATACGTATGTTAAGTGTACAAATGTCCAGACGCACGGTTGGATATTTGGAAATAGAAATTAAAAAGATTGTGTTTAGTTTTGAATGTAATTGAAATTTATTCAATTGCATATATGTAGATATACATGAAAGTTGCTTTACCTGTAGTGTGAATCCGTGGTAGACCTGTGTCGCTCTTGAAATCCTGTGATCGAGTGCAATTATGAAAAAACGTACGGTTGCCGTCAACCGCAGTTTTATTGGAAAGCAATTAATGGAAATGTTAGCAAAAGGAATTATCCTGCGGGAAATACGGAGTAATTCGCAGTTGCATGTGTATGCGTACATACCCGCGTATTTAGAAAATATTTACGCTGCGGCGTAAACATGCCGGCCCCCTTGCGGTAAGCAAAAATCCTGAGCGTTGACAACAGTCTACTACCAGTTCACACCACATCACATATTTGATTAAAAAATATTATTATATTTTTTTTTTGTTTGTTTGTTGAGCCGCTTGCTTGTTGTCATCGTCTCCTGTGCTCTACTAGGAAGGACGGTAATAGAAAAAAATATTAGGCTGAACATACGTGTGTTGTCGCGCTAGTTGGGGTAACTGTATGGAGCTTTCGTCGTAGTGATCGGGAAGGACGTGTTCCCGAGTCAACTCACCGCCAATTCTTTTGGATATCAGATGGTCGGAAAGAACATGTTCCCGAGCCATCCGTTCGCTGATGCTGAGCTGGTCGGGAAGGACGAGTTCCCACGCCAGTCGCTCTTCGTTTCTTTTTCATGAGCAGACGGTCTGAAAGGACGGGATCCAAAGCCGCGCTGCCTGGGCCGTCGGAAAGGACTGGTTTCCGAGCCGCGCCTTCGCCGTTCATGCTGCAGTGACGGTCGGAAAGTACAGGTTTCCGAGCCGCCACCCGTTGAAAGTGGTCGTAATATTGGGTGGCAAGTGATTTAGAAAAAAATAACCAAAGAAAAAAAAAATGATTTTATTTTATGAAATTATGGCATGACAAAAAATGTATGCATATATATGTATATATGTATTTTATTGTAAATTTTATGTATTTATGTACTTATATGTATGTGGTGTATATATGCGCCAAGTGTCCAAAAACTTTCATCACCCACTGTAAAAATGGTATTTGGGTGGGATCGTATCGGTACATTTGCGCCCCCCATCGGTAGATGGTGCCTAACTCCAGTTGCTCTTGAGGGTGGTGGACTTGGCTATGTTCCACTGTTGCGAACGATATGCAAATATATCGTAAAAACACCTGATTGCATATGATGTTTTTAATATTAAAAATAAATAAAAAATTGATATGAACTACCTATTCCTGTATATCGGTAATCGCGGAAAGTGCCCCCCACCATGAAATGGCTCAACATTCTGTTTTTTGTGTGGTTTATGTATGTACATTAGATATTTGATTGTGGTGAGGTAGGTCAGCAATCTGGCATCCAGCAATCTGGCCTACCACCCACAAACAGTTTGTATGCCACTGTGCTTAATTTGCTGACCACAGTGGCTGTTCCAAAAAAAAATTATTTAAACGAGAATTTTGACGCGAGTGGTAGTGAAAATTTTGTAAATTGAATAAAAAATGTGTCAATATAAAAATTAGTGAGAAAAATCTTTGTCGTGTCGGGTCTTAACGTTGCTCTGCCCAAAGCACAAAAGTTTTCGTGCACGAAAAAAATGTATAACGAAAATATAGATTGAGTGTTAAAAGTGCATTCAAAAAGTGTTACAAGATTTTGCTAGCATTTCCATTTTGCTTGCGAATAAAAATTAGGAAATGGCAAATGGCTGGAGGCAAAGCAGGCCAGGATTCTGGCAAAGCAAAGGCGAAGCACGAGCGGGGCTTCAGCTCCCAGTTGGTCGTCATTTGAGGTTGGCGTACATGTCGCCATGTGCAGCTGGCCAACAGTACCTGTCGTACATATGCATACATCGCATTCATGGCGATGGTGGACGCATGCATATGTACGGCGGCGATGATCAGGTAAGTGGTATTTATATATTTATACTAATAATAATATAATAATTTTTTGTACATACATTTTTGAGTTTTTTACGTGCATAAGTAGGTACATGTGTATGTACATATGTATATCGATATATATCTACATGCACATGGTGGCGTGTTGCGTTCGATTGCGAGGGCACAGTCGGAGGGAGGAGGGGTATGCCATGCGAAGATGGCGGATGATCGGAAGCAAAGAAAGGAGTTTGTAAAGTATTAATGTGGATCGAAATTTTTTTTTTTTTTTGTGTTTAATCAATTTTGTACACTGAACTAATTTGGTTTCTTTCCCAACAGGTGAACAATTAAATGATTTTCACGATGTGAGGAGCAGGACACCAGTGGAGCAGTAACCAAGTAACTGTTTTGTTCTTATACGTATATATATATATATATATTTAAAATTTTTATGTGTATAGGGTAAACATTAGTACTTAGATGTTTCCAAAAAAAAAATTTTTTTTTTTTTTTTTTGTTGGTGCCATTGTCGGAGTAAACATTTTTTGGGCATCCTCTCCTGGCTATGAACCTAGCAAAAGCTGCCAAAAAAGATGCAGTGCTAAGGTCATTGGTCGCTTCCAAGTGTATAGCCTTAGTGGCGAAACACACAAACAGGCAGACGTAACCTTTTGAGATGCGACAACCTCTGCCGCGGAAGTTTTTGTCGACAATTTTGGTTATACGATGTGCTACGAACGTTGACCACGAACATGGAGGTTTACGTATCCATGCAAGCACAATTGTGAAATCTGTCCATAAGTGTACTTGTACCTGTCCTAGTGGTAGGTTGCCAAGTACCGACTCAATACTTTCGGCGAGCAATACCGCGCCGCAGAGTTCTAATCGGGGCAGGGAAATAGTTTTAACTGGAGCAACTTTTGTTTTTGCTACCAGCAGATTCACTAGAACTTCACTACCCTGCTTAACCCGTAAGTATACCGTAGCTGCATACGCTTTTTCTGAAGCATCGCAGAATCCATGTACTTCGACGTCATGGGCGGGAGAAAAATATACCCAACGCGGTATCTTAATCCTCTCTATCTCGCGGTAGTGTTTGGTGAAATTTTGCCATTTTTCCAAAGTAGTTGAAGGCACAGGTTCATCCCACTCTGTGCCTTCCAGCCAAATGTTTTGCATCAATATTTTGGCTACTATTACAATGGGCGCAAGCCATCCTAGCGGATCGAACAGCTTGGCGATGGATGACAATATCGATCTTTTAGTGATTGTGTCACTCTGCTCCATTGGTCTTGTTAGGAAGTAAAAATAATCTGAATGGGCGTTCCATCTTATTCCAAGAGCCTTAACTGTGCTGGTGTCTTCGAATTCCAAAAAATCTTCGCTTAGTAGATCCTTCTTTGGAATGTCTGCTATTACATCCTCGCAGTTGGCCGCCCATTTTCGTAAGGGAAAACCTGCTGACCGCAGTACCGTAGAAATTTCGTCCCTTGCCTTGATGGTAGATTCGATGCTATGTCCTCCTGCAAGTACGTCATCTACGTACATGTATTTTCGCAGAATATTAGCTGCTATTGGATGCGAGCTTTCTACGTCATCGGCCAACTGCAACAGTGTTCTTATCGCCAGGTAAGGAGCACAGTTTATTCCAAACGTAACCGTCTTTAATTCATATAGGCTCGTTGATTCGTTCGGGTTTGCCCGAAAGACGATGCGCTGATATTTCGACTGGTTATCGTTTATCCAGATTTGTCTGTACATTTTCTCAATGTCACTGTTGAAAACATATCGGTATAATCTCCAGCGTAGAATCAGTATCGGAAGATCTGATTGCAGTACTGGACCTGGTAGGAGGACGTCATTTAAGCTTTTTCCATTAGCGGTTGCACTTGAGGCATTGAAAACCACGCGAACTTTAGTTGAGGTACTCTCTGCTTTTGTAACGGCGTGATGAGGCAGGAAGTAATTTTCACATGAGTCCGCTGAAATGTTACAATTTATTCTCGTCATGTGTCCTAGTGTCTCATACTCTGCTAACACCCTATTATACTCTTTTTGTAGGACGGGATCCTTGGCTATCCGTGTCTCATTCCGGAAGAATTGAGAGCAGGCTTTTTTAAGAGAAGGGCCTAGTTGTATGGTTACTGGAAATTCCTGTCGGAATGGTAACGAGACTATGTATTTTCCCTCATTAGTTCTGATAGTGGTCTTTTTATAAAGCTCTTCGCAATATTTATCATCTTCATTGAGGCTTTTGGTTTTGGGTAAATCTTCTACCTCCCAGAATGCCGTAAGTTGCTTATCCAGCGCAACTTCGCTGAAGCACGAAACTATATTTCTGTTTGTATTTGTAGTATCCGTATTACCAGTTATAATCCAGCCGAATACGGTTTCTTGGGCTAGAAGTGTCCTCAAGACGTTTTTCTTTATCCCACTTAATATGATTTGTGGATAAATGTCTCCACCGAGAATGAGGTCTATTGGTTCATTAACAAAAAACCTTTTATCCGCTAATACCAGGTCCGGAAATTCTTGCCTAGTCGTCGCGCTTATATTTGTTGTAGGCAGATTTCCGGTTAGTTGTGGTAAAACCAGGACTGTTGCAGTCAAGCTAAACAATGGGTCGACGGAGACCGCAATTGTATGTTACATGCTTCTTTAACCTGGGCATTTACCGAGTTTGATATGCCCGAAACTTGGGCATGCATCTTTTTTGCAGATAGATTGATTCTGCGTTTGAACCTCTCTGTTATAAAGGAACACTCAGAACCAGAATCAATCAGTGCTGGTGCAGCAAAATCTGTGTCATTAAGACGTATATTTACGCGAGCTGTTCCTAATAGCACACCTGTGCTTGAATTCGCAACGCAGGACTTAAAATTTCTGTTTGCGTTTTCTGTTGCTTTATCGGAATCACGTTGTGCTTGCGCCTGCCTAGATGTCGATGGAGAATAATCGGCAGGCCTTGAAGACGTCCAACGTGTCATTGCCTTTGGCTGAATTGCATTTAGATGCAGGAGCGTGTGATGTCGCGAGTGGCACGTATTGCAATTGTAAGCACTAGTGCATCTTGACACAGTATGTCCGGAACTAAGGTAATTCAGGCAACAATTATTTTCCTTTAAAAAGTTCAGTCTGTTTGTAGGTGTTAGCTGTAGGAATCGGGAACAGCTGCGCAATTTGTGCTCGTTTGTATGGCACATTTTACAAGTAAAATTGGTCACGCTTACTTGGAAGGTGCCAACTCTTTTTGTTGGGGTTTCGAAAAGATGGCGTGTGATTTGTGGCGGCTTTGGCACTCTCACAGCTCTACCATCCTTCAACCCTGACAATGTCTCAAGGGTCTGAAAACGATTGGACAGGAACTTGTCCATATCGTCCCACTTGGGTATGTCGTTTTTATGGTCTATGGTTTGTTCCCATAGAGCCAATGTACTGTCAGGCAGCTTCGTCGAGCAGAGATAAACTACAATTGCGTCCCAGTTCGATATGTCAATTTGATGACTCTGCAGGGCTGATAAGCAATTGTTTATCTCCCGCTGCAAACTTTTTATTGAGCTACCACACTCAAATTCTATTGCCTTTAAGCTGAACAATAGTTTTAGTTGCGTGTTGACTAGAATACGCTTGTTTTCATAGCGGTCGCACAGGTTTTTCCACGCTGTAGTAAAGCCTTCATAGCGTATCGTATGCTACCTTCGTCTTCTCCCATAACACTTTTAATTCGTCTTGCTGGATAGCAAGACCGTGCTTATTTTGTTCGGAGGCGGGAGTGCTGTTGAAGTCAGCATCGAACTCTGCGACAGATTCTGCTAAACGGATGTATGAATCCATAGTGAAAGCTAAGAAGGATTTACTGAAGTAACCTAAATCTGATATTTTTAAAAAAGTCCCACAAAATGACAATCACCAGTAAATTTTTATATGCCTGTATCTTTATTTAATGATTTTCTTTTAATTTCAGTCCAGTGGTTAATTTTTTTTTTTAAGTGTGTACCACCTTAATGTGTGAAAATGGTACTTGATGCAAAAGAAAAAAAAACACTTGCCACCCAAAATGTGTCGACGTATATATATAACTGTGTTTTAACAAGTAAAGTGGGTACTTAATTATGTACCAGTGTTATTGTTGATTTACTTGTTAGTTATGTACATATATATACAAAATTACAACAAAGGCTCAAAAGTGAATATGTGAAAACGCAATAGTGCAATAGAAATAGTGTTTCTCGAATCAGTGAAATAGTGACTTGCAAATAACCAATTGTGCTAAGCCAATGAACAGTATTGAACAAGGAAATTATGCCGATTTACTTTAAAGTAAATAAAAGTGAAAAATCCAAAATAAAACTTTAAATTAAAATTCGATCGATTGAACTGTTGCAATACCGTACCACTGTTCACTGTTGTGCGTGTGTGTGTACGACCGTTAGTGTTTGTTGTTGTCGCTCGCGGACAAACGGAATTAGCACTGTATTAATTTTACTTGAATTGTAACACTATTTCGTTTTCACAAACAAAATCACTTGCCTTGTAAGGCGTTGTTTCACCAAAAAATTTAATAACGTGTTATAAAATGCTATTGGAAAATATAACACGTACCTTAATGTCTGTGATTTGTGGTGATGGCAATTGATTGTGTTTGCTGTTGGTGTGTATGCAGCTGGTATATGTGTGCAGCTTGTGCATATGTGCGCAGCTGGTAAATGTGTGATTGCCTTGTTTGGGTGGATGATTGTGCGGCTTTGTTTTAAATTTTTGATTTTTTCTCGGGCTTTGCTGCCTGTGGTAATTAAGTGGACTGTATCTTTATCTCGGCGCAGATGGACCATGTACAAATGTCCAGACGCACGGTTGGATATTTGGAAATAGAAATTAAAAAGATTGTGTTTAGCTTTGAATGGAATTGAAATTTATTCAATTGCATATATGTAGATATACATGAAAGTTGCTTTACCTGTGGTGTGAATCCGTGGTAGACCTGTGTCGCTCTTGAAATCCTGTGATCGAGTGCAATTATGAAAAAACGTACGGTTGCCGTCAACCGCAGTTTTATTGGAAAGCAATTAATGGAAATGTTAGCAAAAGGAATTATCCGGCGGGAAATACGGAGTAATTCGCAGTTGCATGTGTATGCGTACATACCCGCGTATTAGGGCGGTTAGAAAATATTTACGCTGCGGCGAAAACATTAAGTTTTAGTGAAACGGTAATTCACAACTATTACACTTATAACACAGTGTGACACTCAAAAATAGCTGGGAAGTGATGTTATTTTTCTTGTAGGTCTTATCGAGTAGAACGAGAATCCAATTTTGGAATTTGTCAAACACCCCCAAAATCTCGATTTAACCTTAAAAACCGATTTTCATTCTAAGAACGGTTTAAGAAAGAAGAACCTCAGACCTTTTGAAAGATATATAGACGTCTTAATAAAGCTGAAAAAATTTACTTGTTTTTGCACAACAAACATAAATTTTGCTAACCCTTTTCTTTTTTTTTTGATTTTGGCGATATTTTCGCACACTATTTTATACAAGTTTTGATTAGATTCAAAGAGTACGTTTAATACCGAGTTCAACGAATGTTTCTTTTAAAAAATCGGCCAAAAAGTGACTGAGTTATTTTACTTTTTATAAGAACGAAATTTTTGCAAAAATTTGCTTCTGTTGTTCCCAAGAAAATTATCACTTAATTTTTGAGTTTTTACTCAATTTTGAAGTCTTTATACATTTCCGTTATACTGAAGTGCACGTGTTGTTTATCTTTCGTTGTGTTTGCTGTTAAATTGGATAAAACTCGTGGTAAAGTAAAACTAAAATGTGCGACAAGCGTAATAGGTTTTGCTACATTTGTGGCTTATTTACGGATACAAGTCATCGGCGTGATTTTAAAAATAATATTGGTGTTTTTAAAATATATAACAAGATTTTCGAAAGGTTTTATAGTGCGAGTCGCTGGTACGAGCCAGAATTTATTTGTGAATATTGCTGCACAACATTAAAAAAATTTAAAGTTCAACAATCAATTACCTTGCCCTTTTCTGTGCCTATGACTTGGCCTCATCAGGCATATCATAAACAAGACGACTGCTATTTTTGCAAAACAAACGTTTCAGGTCACAGTTTTAAATCGCGGAAAAACGTAAAGTATGCGAATGTTGTTACGGTTACAAAACCAAAATACTTCAATGCCCAAGTGCCTACAAAAAGTGAGTCCATTGATGCTGGTGAAACATATTTAGTAGAGGAAGAATTCCTTCCTTGTAAATCCAAATCAACGGAAAGGCATTTGGTTTTAAATTCTGATTTCGCCGATCTCGTGCGTGATTTGCATTTATCGAAACGAGAATGTGAAGTCCTCGGTTCACGACTAAATCAGTGGAATTTAGTGGAAAAATATTTTCGAATAACATCGGGTAGAAAAAGCGACCGCACTTTGATACGTAGAGAAAGTTTTAAAACTGATGGCAATGACTGTGATCTAGTACATTGTGTAAATGTAATCAAATTATTTTCGGCTTTAAATTATAATTATAATGCAGATGAATGGTGGCTTTTCATTGATGGATCGTGTAAAAGTATGTACCCTAAAAAAAAAAACAAAATACATTCGTGTTCCCTTAATGAAGTCCGCAATGTTACCCTTAGGTTTAAAAGCTGTGTTATTACACAATGAAAATCTCTTACCATCAGTTCCAATCGCGTATGGGGTTAACAAGAAAGAAACGTTTGAAATGATGGACAAAATTTTACGGTTGATCAACTATGCCACGCATAAATGGAAAGTCATCGCTGACTTAAAAGTGTTGACAATTTTATTTGGCATGCAAGGTGGCTACACAAAATATCCTTGCTACCTTTGTGAACGGGATAGTCCGGCATCCAATCGCTATGATCGCAAAGCATGGCCATCTCTAGAGTCACATCAGATAGGCAGGAAAAACATTTTAAGCCTCCCATTGGTAAAATCTGAGGATGTTATCTTACCAACACTGCACTTAAAGCTGGGATACATGAAACAATTTGTAAAGAAATTGGATGTTAATAGCGAAGCTTTTCTTCATCTTAAAGCTGTCTTCCCAAAATTAAGTGAAGCTAAAATAAAAGCCGGTATTTATTAATTTGTTTTCATACCTACTTGTTTTTTTTTTTATAATATGTGTATGTAGGTATTTTCATTGGACCTCAAATTCGCAAAATTATGAGCGACGTTACCTTTATGAACAAGTTAAGCTGTGTTGAGAAACGTGCATGGAAGGGTTTTGTGGCGCTATGTGATAATTTCCTTGGGAACAACAGAAGCGGCGACTACATCACGGTTGTAAACGAATTTTTAAGTGCATATGGTGAAATGGGTTGCAACATGTCGATAAAAATGCATTTCTTGCATTCGCATTTGGACTTCTTCCCACATAATCTGGGTCAGTTCAGTGATGAACAAGGCGAACACTTCCACCAAGAAATGGCTACGATCGAAAAACGTTTCGAAGGAAAAAACAAAATAAATATGATGGCAGAATATTGCTGATCAGTACAACGCGAAACTGACGATGCTGACCTAGGGGAAAAACGGTCAAAAAAGCCCTTTTGATCTAAATATTTTCATTTAATAATATTTATTAGTAAATTAAGTTCGTTGTAAATTTTTGCAAAAATTTCGTTCTTATAAAAAGTAAAATAACTCAGTCACTTTTTGGCCGATTTTTTAAAAGAAACATTCGTTGAACTCGGTATTAAACGTACTTGTTGAATCTAATCAAAACTCATTTTGTGTTTTTATAAATTAGTGTGTGAAAATATCGCCAAATTCAAAAAAAGAAGAAAAAGGGTAGCAAAATTTAAGTTTGTTGTGCAAAAACAAGTAAATTTCTTCAGTTTTATTAAGACGTCTATATATCTTTCAAAAGGTCTGTTTCTTCTTTCTTAAACCGTTCTTAGAATGAAAATCGGTTGTTAATTAGCTAAGATATGGGCTAAGAAGTGCGCAAAAGCACGAAAAATCGGTTTTTTAAGGTTACGTCGAGATTTTGGGGGTGTTTGACAAATTCCAAAATTGGATTCTCGTTCTACTCAATAAGACCTACAAGGAAAATAACATCACTTCCCAGGTATTTCGACTTCATTCTTTTTTGTAGCACTGTGTAATAAAAAAAAATATTCTTTTCGAAGCAATTCAATCTTTTTTTTAATTTTATTCGTTATTGGTTATATTATTAATTTGTTTAATTGATATTTTTTCAATGATGTATAATTATAACATTATATAATTGTATATTTATTAGTTATATAGGTGTTATAAGGGAGAATGGAGCCGCCGAAATTTACTTTGGTAACGCGCCTATTACCGGTGACTGCTATTTTCTTCGACGCTGCTGAGAGTCATCTCCCATGCAGACTAGTGTACCGTTGCCTATCAGTTTCTCCGACGCCGCACAATGGGCCAGCAGACCAGAAAAGTTGGCAAAAACTATTTTTTTAAATAGCCAGTAGCACTTTTCTTTTATTGCTTTGGATTTATGAATATTCTAGCAACAGTAAACCAATTGTTTTTAAATGCCATTTTCACCACCTCTCTTTTCACAGCCTTACAAACACAGAGCTTATTTTCGCAATAAGTGCAGTTTGATTTTTGTGCATTTTCTATTCACAGTTTGAATATATATTTTCCAGTCGGTAAGTATAATTTAACAACTTTAATTATGGAGCCGTCAACATCGGGTATTTATAAAGATTCATTTATATTCACTTTGTGCGTAATTGTGATTTTCACATTTTGGCCGATTTTTTCGGAAACCTACCTTAACAAGTTTATTTTCCTACAGTTTAAGTTCTTAAAATTGAAAAAGTTAGTGAGCCCGGCATGATCGGTAGGCATTTTTTTAATTATCTTGTAATACGTATATTTATGTACTTAATTGAAAAAAAATGTTGCCGATTTTTTGCGTTTTGGCATTTTTTCGCATTTATGTACATATGTGCCTATGTACTACCTTTTGATGTAGTTTAGTTCGAAGAAAACGGGCTTTTTTTTCTTTGTTTTGATTATATGTTTGTCAAACGTCAACTACAAGTACAAATGTGAACTGTATTAATCTATATTATTTTAGTTGCGTCAAACGTCAAATAGAAACCAGTGTTGCCATACTATCTTAATTTTATAATCTTTTAGCGGTTGACTTAACTTTTCATTTCAGGTGTTAGTTCAAAAACAATTTTTGTCAATCTTAGGAAACTCATTGAAATAATATTTTCTTGTGAAAAAATCACAACTGATGAAAAATTTATTTTTTTAAAAAATGAATTGGAAAAACCAAAAAATTTTCAGCAAGTGCCTAAAGAAGAATTGAATTAAACATTGAACCGCCTGAAGTCTGAATTTAAAATCCGTTGGAATAAATCGCATCGAAAAATAGATGTTTTTGATGAAATTAATAAAATGTGATCAATTTGTTTTATAAAAAATTCAAGCCGAAAAGGTGGTCGGCCTGAGAGATATTTTGAAGAAAGCTCAAAGCGTACTAAACGAATGAAAACAAAAGATTTGAGGGAATCTACGCCAGTTGATGTCCTGAGTTATGCTACTCAAATGAAATTAAGGGAATCGGGTGAAGTGAAGGTATCAAAACTTTTGATGAAAGGCTTATCTCAGAATTATGATAGCGCAAATATGTGATCAAAAACTTCATCAGGCCATTATGAAAGTACTGGTTTGTCAGGTGTAGACGCCAAGTTGACAAGGAATCAGTACAATATAATAAGATTGGCTGCTCGGGAGAAATTTCCTTCCTATAAAGTAATACAGGAAGAAAAAAATAACTATATAAAAATTTTCAAAGTACACATCAAGGCAACTAATACGCTTGTCTGTACAACTTTACAATCCTTATTGGACCACACAATATGTCGTCTGATTATTGCACAGAGGACTGTAATAGATTCCATGTACACAAAGTGGGAATTCGATGGTAGCTCAGGCCATAGCTCATATAAGCAAGTATTTCATGGTATTGAAGCTTCTGATTCTGCTATTTTCATAACTAGTATTGTGCCTATACGTATTGTGTTGGGTGAAAAAGTTGTTTGGCAAAATCCTGCTCCATCTTCGACGCGCTATTGCAGGCTTTTAAAAATTGAATTTATTAAGGAATCCTCTGAAGTTTCAATAGCGGAGAAAAACAGAGTTACTGAAGAGATTGGAAATATTAAAAAGTCTAAAACGATATGTGATGGAAAATCTATTGAAGTTGAGCACGCTTTAATTTTTACTATGGTTGATGGGAAAGTTTGTAATGCGATAACCAAGACGACAACCACTCAAAAGTGCTACATTTGTAGTGCAACCTCAAAAGATTTTAACAATATTGACGAAATAGTGAAACGATAAATACAAAGAGACAAGTTATCTTTGGACTATCAATATTGCACGGATGGATAAGATTCTTTGAGTGTCTTTTGCATCTGTCTTATAAACTGCCAGTAGAAAAATGGCAAGTGACTTGGAAAAAAATATTGTTGTTGAAAATTAAAAGCGAACACAACGCGAATTTAAAAAACGCTGCGGTTTGATTGTTGATATTCCTAAGCCAGGGTTTTGAAATTCTAATGATGGCAACACTGCGCGACGATTCTTTAGGGAGGCAGAGGTTTCGGCCGAAGTTACAAAATTGGATTTAGCGTTGATTAAAAGATTGCACAATATATTAATAACTGTAGCCAGCGGACATGAAATAAATGTTGAAAATTTCAGGAAGTATTCTCATGTCACAGGTACTTTGTGGATAAGTACCCTTGGTACCGTATGGCTCCAACAATGCATAAGTTTTTAATACATGGCCCTAAAATAATTTCTCACGCTTTACTACCAATCGGCCAATTATCGGAAGAAGCACAAGAGGCTCGCAACAAGGATTTCCAAAGATATTCGGAACACCATTCAAGAAAAGGCGGCCGTGTGGAAACTAATATTGACATATTCAATTCATTTATGCTAAAGCATAGTACTAAGTTCACAGCCGTGAAATTTCGCTAGCAACATGCATTTGGATTGCCGTGAAATGTTGCTAGCAACATTGAATGTCAAATGAGAAGAAACGTCAAAATAAAAATTGAAAAACTGTAAACAAGCAAATTTTTAAGCATCGCCCCAGTAGCAATTAGCGAATTTTGGTAAGAAAAGTGTATTTAACCATAATAATATAACTAATTGTATTATTTTAAAAAGGTTTTACTACATTTAGCGGAATTTCAAGACTTTTCCGAGCTTCCGGCACAACCACCAGCATCCAGCAGAGTGGGTGCATCGCCGCAGTAGCAATTGGCGAATTTTGGTAAGAAAAGTGTATTTAACCATAATAATATAACTAATTGTATTATTTTAAACAGGTTTTACTACATTTAGCGGAATTTCAAGACTTTTCCGAGCTTCCGGCACAGCCACCAGTATGGAATCTGCAATGTTGGAAGAAGCGGCTTGTGTGGCAGGTGCCCAAATGGTGCTTTTCATCGCAGAGGCCTTGAAGACACAGTCCCGTAAGGAAGTGAACCAATTTTTGAGAGAAAGGGGCGAAAAAGGCCGCTTCGCCAAAGATGTAAGTATATACATACATACAGACACTCACAGTGAAAATGGGACATACCAAAAAAAAAAATTTATTTGGTTGGTATTTACAAAGTTTTTCAATTTAATTATTACTAAGATTCGTTAAATTCGACGTCCACTGTACCTAAAATACACATATACATTTTCTTTTAATTGATTCGGTTGTCAAATTAAGCGGGATTTCTGTTATTGTACCAACTGTTCAATTGAGCGAGTATCGGTTAATTGATTCCCCGGTTAATTGAACCAAAAATTATGCCATTTTTGAAGTGCAATTAAGCGGGGAATACTGTACTAACCAAATAATTTTTTTTTTTTGGAATGTCCCATTTTCACTGTGAGTGTCTGTAAGCACATTCAATTTTAATATATGCATTAAGGTTCCCAAAATCTTCTCAAATACTCATTTGCAGTTTGATGACCTAGTAGCCAACGAAAGGCAATTCAAGGAGAATTTTCATATGGATGTACGTAGTTTCAACGATGTGTATGAGCTGGTACATCCTCAACTGCAACCTAAAAAGCGAACAAGGCCAAAAGATGAAATTTCCCCAAAGCAAAAGCTAGCTGTCGGGTTGGAGTAAGTTCATGCGCATAACTTAACTAAACCATTGCTGTAAATCAATGTATTTGTTCTTATTTAATTGATTAAGGTACTTTGCTTGTGGAACATTTCAACGGCATGTTGCGTCTGTTTACCGGATAAGCAAACAACACTTTGGAATAATTTTACCCGAAGTTTGTGACGCCATTATTTCTGCATTTGGCAAGGAAATTCCACCGCTCACACCTGCAGAAATACAACGTATTGGATGCACATTCAACAAGTGGAATTTTCCTAACTGTGGAGGTGCCCTCGATGGCAAGCACGTTGCCATTAAATGTCCACGAAATTCTGGAAGTCTTTTTTATAATTATAAGGTATACATTTAGAGAAATCATTTTCCAAAATAGCTGTATCATGCCTTTGTACTCTGCAGCTTCTATTTAAACTTTAATATATTTATTAGGGGTTCTTCAGCTTAGTACTGATGGCTGTAGCAGATGGTGACTACATGTTTACCTATTTGGACATAGGGGCATACGGAAGCGAAGGAGATGCCGGCATATTTCAAAAATGCACACTTGGAAAAGCGCTGCTTGGTGGATCGCTTGCTTTTTCAGAACCTGTTGAACACCCTTATGTTTTTGTTGCAGATGATGCTTTTCCACTGCACGTGCGGATTATGAAACCGTATGTACCATCGCGAAACAGGAGGCTGGAAGAAGAGCAACGGATTTTTAATTACAGGCTTAGCAGAGCGCGGCGATGTATCGAAAATGCATTTGGAATATTATGTTCCAAATTCTACTGCCTCTCCAGAAAAATGTTTTGCTCTCCGGAAAAAGCACAAAAAGTTGTAGTTGCGTGCTGCTATTTGCATAACTACCTGATAAGGACTCGTAGAGCCCAATATTGCCCTTCGAATTACGCTGATGAATACAGCGAATTCGGAGAAGTGTTAGGAGGCGAATTTCACCACCACATCCCTGCAAACTCCCATTTTTCATCGGAAGTGCGCAGCGTTCAAGCTAGAAGGCTTTCACAATCAGCAGCTCAAGTTCGAGAAAACCTGTCAGTGTTTTTTAATTCTGAAGAAGGATCGATAGCCTGGCAGCGCAGAGCAGCTTGTTTAGATTGAATTGGAAAGGTATGATTTGTACCTAATAAACTTTGTACGTCTCTTAATTTTCCTTTTTTCTAATTTCAGATCACAAGACCGAAAGTATTACATATGTAAGTTTTAACTGGATTGCAGATTTCCAAAATAACTCTCCATATGTATAGTTAAGTAATTGAAGCAGTTTATTTATTTTTACTTTTTTTTTATTTAAAGCAAACAACAAAATCAAAATGAAAACAAGTTTAAATTCATTACTATTTTATTGTCCTAAAATTTGCTACGTTTAATAATGTACAACACATACAAATAGAAAAACGAAATAAAATAAATTCAATTCAGTTCAATTTAATGAAATTAAGCAAAAACAATAAATTAAATTAAGTTTAAATAAAATGAAATAAAAAAGAACAAAATAAAATTACATTTCACTTCTTTGGTGCTTTTCAACCTCCTCGTAGGCCATAGTTGTAAATTTGGCCCCCAACATATTCGCTGTGCTTTGCGGCAACTGCTCCAGAAGTGACTCTAAGTGTTTTAAGAGAGGGTCAAACTTGGACTTCGGAGCCATCTCCGCTCTTCGTAGGTTCACAATATTGCCCATTTGCTCCACGATTTTCTCTGCCGAAGATTGCAGAGCCGCATTTGAGGTATTGGAGCGCTTTGCTGATGTACTAGGAGTCGACGTCTGTAAATAGGCCACGAAAAACGTTTATTAGTTTGTTTAATTATAAAGTATATACTAAATCTTACATAATTATAGCCGAGGGAATCCATACTTTCGTCGAAGGTGGTAAGTGCTCCTGGACTGTCCATGCTTGAATATGCTCTATAATATTTAAATTACCACACGTATACATATATTGACACAAAAACAATATAAAGATGAGTTCCTTACACTCTTTGTGAAGATGTTTCATTTAAAAACGCCATGTCTTCGGAGTATTCAAACTCGGCCACTACACTCGCAAAATTAAGGTCCTCCAAATCGCACGCACTTCTCGATTTTTTTGTTTTGTTTGCATAATATCGCTTGCTGTCTCTGAGGCTCTTCCACGCTGCTTTGCAAGATTCCTCTGAAATGTTGGCAATGAATAAATTAATTGCACTATACTATAATTACTCAGATATTAGATTTTACCAGGTTTGCCGACAATTTGGGCGATTTTGTACCATGCGCTGCATAGTACGTTCCGGTTGCTGTGGTCTTTTCGCTGCTTGTCCCAAATACATGGAAATCCTTTCACTGCCGCCAGTAATTTCTTCCTCTCTTCATCATTCAATTGGATTTTCGCCCTTTTTGTGATAGCTGTTGCGTTCTCCACTGTTTTTCAAAAAAGAAGGAAACGGTTGAATAGAGTTTTAGACTTATTATTTTCAGTATACTTACTTTTTTCAATCTTCTGTTAATTTTAAACTTTTCAACGGATTGTCAATGTTAACGAACGTCACTTTTCGCTCAATTTTAAATGACATGAGCATTTTAAATAGGGGTGAAATATTGTTGCTGGCATCATGTTGCTAGCATGTTGCGAGGTGTTTCCGTGGCGAAAACTTAGTACTACTTTGCCGTGAAATGCATATGAAATTTCACGCATATTTCACGGCAATGCAATTAGTATGGATTTTGACAGCCATTTCACATGAAACGCGAACTCAGTACTAGGCTTAAGGTCTGATCCGGTAATAAGTTCAAAGAAAAAATTTAAAAGAACTAATAACCAAAAGCTACCAACTGAAGTATTGGAATTATTGATATGTCCACTTATTCCTAATAACGATGAAGAATACGATGAAAACGTGAAAGTAGCAATATCAACTAAACACTTCCTAAGTTACTTTCAAATAATTTGTTTATTTTGAGCAAATAATTTCTTTTGTATTGTTTAAATTCTTTTTATAGTTTAATTTTTATTATTGAAATAAAATAAAAGAAAAAAAACCAGTCGCCACCAATCACTATATGAACGGTTCAGGTAAATCTGATAAAGTATAAGAACTTCGGTTGTAAGCGCAATATTCTTAAATTTGGTACACATACTTACTTTAGTAAGAGGAATCAGTGTACCAATTTTCAACTTCCTAGCTTAAGCCGTTTAGTTGATGCCAACTTTTAGGTCATTCTGCCCCACTTTGCGCCGGTAGCCGCTCACCGGTGTCAAGTGCCACTGACTTCATGCTCCCGACTACTTCATCCTTTAGGAACGATCGCCGCCGCTAATATAGTCGATATCCGGTTCTCTGCTCTCTCTCTATCTTTCCACCCAGAAGTTCTTCTACGAAAAGTGTGTTTGCCTTTAATACATCGAAGTATAGCGTTTGTATTTAGTGCAGGAGGTGGGGTCTTTACTGAGCCTTACCTCAGCCTTTAACAAACCACACCTCACTATAGGTTTATTTACAACTTTATTAACCAACTTCTAGTAATTTTTCTTCAGTATTTACTGCGCCGGTAGCCGCTCACCGGTGTCAAGTGCCGCTGACTTCATGCTCCCGACTACTTCATCCTTTAGAAACGATCGCCGCCGCTAATATAGTCGATATCCGGTTCTCTGCTCTCTCTCTATCTTTCCACCCAGAAGTTCTTCTACGAAAAGTGTGTTTGCCTTTAATACATCGAAGTATAGCGTTTGTATTTAGTGCATGAGGTGGGGTCTTTACTGAGCGTAACCTCAGCCTTTATCAAACCCCACCTCACTATAGGTTTATTTACAACTTTATTAACCAACTTCTAGTAATTTTTCTTCAGTATTTACTGCGCCGGTAGCCGCTCACCGGTGTCAAGTGCCGCTGACTTCATGCTCCCGACTACTTCATCCTTTAGAAACGATCGCCGCCGCTAATATAGTCGCTATCCGGTTCTCTACTCTCTCTGTATCTTTCCACTCAGAAGTTCTTCTACGAAAAGTGTGTTCGCCTTTAATACATCGAAGTATAGCGTTTGTATTAAGTGCAGGAGGTGGGGTCTTTACTGAGCGTTACCTCAGCCTTTAACAAACCCCACCTCATTATATGTTAATTTACAACTTTATTAACCAACTTCTAGTAATTTTTCTTCAGTATTTACTGAAAAATTTAGTTTTTCTTTTTACTTAATAAATCAAGTCTTTTATGATGTATTCATTGTTTATGTAGAACCTTACATCGCTTTGTAATCTTAGTTAGTATTATTTTAACGTACCACACCCACTTTGCAAAATTTTGATGGTTTAAATATTTATCTCTCTAATTAAATTATTTATACCAAATTTGAAAGAAGTTAGTGAGCCAGCATACAAAAGCCGGCAACAGGGGTCGTTGTGATACCACTTGGATTAAACTTTTGACACTAATTCCCGAAGAACCAGTTTGTCGAATAGATGACCTTGAGCAGATGCCGCGTTTTTACTTCTTTAGCTGCGTCTACGCTATGTAAAAAGCCCGCAACAATAAATATATATGTCGCCTCCTACAAAGTGTGAAGCAATCACATATTAGATGCCTAATAGTTTTTGGTTCTCCTCGTCATAGCAGCTTTTGCTAAACCCCTATTCGTTCAGCGTGCCTCTTTATAGGAATATGTCCTGTGAGTAATCCCATAGCTAGGGATAATTTTCTCCTATAAAGCGAGATTTTGAAGATTTCTTATGCGCCATTTAGGCACATAAGTTTGGATGTGTTGAAAGTCCCGCTGCATTACTCGCTTCTTGGAGAAAGTACTCCCTAATTCTGGGCTTGCAGGAAGCGAGGGGGGTGCCCAACCTCTTCCAGCCCGGTGAAAGAGGTACGGAAGTAACCTTCTTACGAGCTCGTCTGCCTTCTCGTTACAGTCCGGTATCCACACCGGATGAAAATGGAGCATCTCTGCCATCGCGATCAGTGATCTGCGGTAGTTAAATTCTGCTTTAGGGTAGATTGACTGTCTGGGTAGATTGCAACTGTGTATGTCGTAATCTTAGCAGATTCTAAGATTTGCACGCTTCCTGTATTACCGCTAGGTTGGCTTGAAAGAAGTGGTGGCGGACAGTGGTCCGGAAGGAGAATTGATATTTTCGTCCCTAGTTGTTTAGAGTAAACCTCCCATCCAACTCTGTTATCCAGCTTCTGACGCAGTCGTTAGATCTGGGAACTCTAACGGCTTATGACTACCTGGTTGGCATAACTATGCAATATTCTTTGGAGAAAGTTAGCCTTCGGACACAGTAGTCCAGCGTACCAACTTAGGGGGCATGCCCCACTTTTGGCCTAAAGCTTTCCGCACTCTTTCCTGCACATTTTGTTTCCAATTTAATCTTTTGCCTAAGATTATTCCAAGATACTTAGCCGAGTATCGAATTGGATATCGTTGGTGTTTTTAGTGGTAGGATCTTCTATCTTCTTGTGATCAGTCTTTTATCCGTTTTTGAAAGGTTTACGGCTAAATTATTTTCATTGGCCTATCTCATGACCACTGCAGGATCAGCCGTATAAGCAATAACCTTATAGCTTCACCGTACGTGCTGTTCAGAAATGGGTTTACTACTGCGGCCCATAGAAGAGGGGATACGGCATCGCCTTGCGGGGTGCCCCACTCTACACATCTGCTCATCGACACACCTGGACACACTTCCCTGCATTCCAGCAATTGGCCTACGAGCGTCACAACACGCGTGTCGAGGCCGAGCTTCTGCAGTGCTACCGTTATTGCACTAGGCAGACCATTTATAAAAGCACCCTCGATGTGCAGGAAAGCTATCAGCGTCTTTTCCTTTAGTGATTTATCGATAAGCGATATGATTTCGTGTAGCGCTGATACTTAGGATTTCCTTTCATGTATGCGTATTGTGATGTGGTGTGGTAACAAGCGGTCCTTTAGTTTCAACTGAAATGGTGGCCAATTAGGTCTAAAGCATTTTGGGTTAACGACAGATGTCTTTTCCGCTTTGCGTTGGCGCTATTGGTCACCAGCTTCTTCACAAATAGCGTTGGCACCCCTTGGTCGTGCGCAAGATAAATTTAGGACAGCTTGCATTTTCGTCCGCTTAGTTCCAGACTGACCACGGTTCTCTTAACTAAATAGTGGAAGAAATAAATATTATTAGTATTTATTAACATGTAAGCACTTGGTTTTCCCAATGTGGCACCACTTACCAATGTGCATTCGGGTGACTTAGGTCCTACGGCTTAGGGTTCCTGGATGAGGCTGATGTAAGGCGTAGCAGTAGTGCAGCTAAAGAAGCCTTACTGTGGTGCAAGTTTACTTAAAGGAGCCTTGCCAGGTGGTTCACTACATCCCACCTTCGATGAGGGTGGAGTTGGCAGCGTCGTCCGAGGTCTCGAACAGTCGAACAGTTCCTCCTCCGTATATTGCCGGAACTCATGTCCAAGGCCATTGAGGAAGTTGACGATTACCCTCTACCAGATCTTTCAACAGTTCGACCTTGTTTTGAATTTCCTAACGGCTGGGCTATAAAACGAGAAAAGTTCGTCCTGAGGTACCACTTGCTGCGTGTGCACTGGCTTAAACGCCCGGAGCTTCAGTATTGTGAGTCCTTTAACGCAACGCGCGACCTGAACTTCGTATCCCCAACCCCTAGTCCAACAGAATAAATATTGTTACTTGCACACTAGAAACTAAAAATAACCTACCACAAGCCATCTGTGGAACTTACCCCTCTCCACATGCCTCGGCCCCCAGCTAGCAGCTCTCATGCCTATTCTCTAAATTTACATATTCATAATGAAGTATATTATTACGTAATTAAATTCAATTCATATTGGTGCTAGCTTAATTTAATAATTAACAATCCAAAATTTCTACGAAACATACATCAACTTGAATGGTTCTTCATTAAACTAAATTTACTATAATTTTTACTATTTACCAAAAACAATTTTGGGTGTACGTTAAAACAAATAACTGACCTGCCTCAACATATGTTTAGTTATATGGTCATGGGCCGTGCCTGCTTAAATGTGTATACAAGAATATATATAATTATATACATATATATACAAGGTGGCAAAAGTAAACTTCCGATGTTTTTTGGCTGTAATTTAAAAAAAAAATTAAAAACTTTGATTCTTCTTGTGGATTATTTTTATTTGGTCTTTTAATTTTTTTACATCAAGTCGAGATGTCATGTAAATGGCCGCCGCCACAGTTGATTGTCATTTGAGCCCTTTTTATGGCATTTTCCATCACTTTGGCCAAAACTTTCGGCGATAGGTCCTCACATTCTTGACGGATATTCTCTTTAAGAGCTGAAAGAGTCTGAGGCTTGTTGATATAAACCCGCGATTTCAAAAAGCCCCACAAAAAGAAGTCTGGAGCGGTCAAATCAGGCGATCTTGCTGGCCAGTGCAAATCGCCAAAACGGGAGATTAGGCGCCCGGGAAATGCATCCTTCAGCATATCGGTTGTGGCACGTGCAGTATGTGCCGTTGCACCGTCCTGTTGGAACCACATGTTTTTCAATCCCAATTCATCAAGTTGCGGCAAAAAGAACTCGTTGATCATTGCTCTGTAGCGCTCACCATTCCGAGTAACCGTTTGGCCCGCGACGTCTTCGAAGAAAAAAGGTCCGGTGACTCCTCCAGCGAAAACAGCACACCATACAGTGACTTTGAGCGGGTGTAATGGCTCTTCGTGGGTTACACGCGGATTTTCAGTGCCCCAGAAGCGTAAATTGTGCATATTTACGTACCCGCTAAGATGGCAATGGGCCTCATCACTCATGATTATTTTTGATGAAAAATCATCTTCCTCTTGGTGGTGATTAAGGATGGCTTGAGCGTATGTTAGACGCGATTGGCGGTCAGCAGCTAACACCTGATGCACCGTCTGGACTGTGTACGGAAACATCTTCAAATCTTGTACCAAAATTCGCTGTAAAGACCGTCGACTGATATCCATTTGCGTGGCACGTCGTCTGGTCGATGTCGACGGCGCTTCCATGACATCCTCGGCTACAGCAGCAATATTCTCTGCAGAATGGCTACTCCGGGGTCTGCCACGCCTGGCAGCATCTCGTGTTGTGCCAGTCTCTTCGAGGCGAGCGGCTAAACGTCGCAGTGTTTCACCAGTAGGCGTTGGACGGCCAGGAAATCTGCGACGAAATTCACGTTGTCCCAAAGTCACCGACCGATTATTGGTCAAATAAATAGTCAGCAATATTCCGCGTTCTGGAGCAGTGTAGCATAACATTGTTTATTAACGTGTATTTCGCATGTGCTTACTACACAAATGTCAAAACAGAACTGACGTTAGGGGCCAATCGCAAAATTTATAGCATTTTCTAATAGGAGGATTACTTTTGCGCCACCTTGTATATGTATACATATATTGATGAGCTAATTATTAGATATTATATGTGCATAGCTCCTTTTGGGTTTTATGTTTTGTATCGGTATTTTTTGTTCTCTTTTTAAATTCTTACAGCTTATTTTGCTATTCCGTACTAGTATTAAAACATACAGGTCATATACCAATGATTTTCAAGTGATCGCAATTATCTTTACGCTACTATTGGATGGGAAGAGCGAAAAAAAACAACAGTGCAAGTCGCGCTCACACAAAAAGACCATTCAAATCAAAATCAACATAATTATATTCTCTCAAAGCAAGTGAAGTTAACCTTAACATTGAATATTATTTTTTTCTCAAAAGAAAACAAACAATGGAAACAAGTGTGGAAGGAGGCTAGCCATGGTACATGTGGATTCAGCACATAGGCCTATGTTAATGTTAGGCAATGATCATTTAGTTACATACATGTTCATATATTAAACTAAAAGGTATATAAGTACATGAGAAGGTAAGTAAGCTTATTCGATGATTTAAATAAAACTGATATAAAAAAAATTAAATAAATGTCTCATTAGCGCTGTTACTCTCTTCCTGATCATCTTCGGCCGCAAGATTTCATGCTGCATTTGTATCGCTATGATAAGCATTCATTTTGACCGAGTCACACTCTTGGTGCTTTTGAGAGCTGTTATAGACTCCTTGTTTAGTAACAGTAACACCTGCATAATTGCTCTGTTACTGGCCATCTTTTTAACTTTTTCTAGTTATCGGCCGGCAGTTCGGGATAAAATACCCTGAGAGTTTCCATGAACTCCTCCGGCTCACAAGATTAGCCATGCCCTAGTTCTGGGATTCACCGGGATATCTTTGAAGCCTAACGCTTTCAACTTTGTTTTAGGATAGACCTCACTAAGGTTCGCAGCCGACTTTATTATAGATGTGCGCTCTTCACATGATACTACGCGAATGTTGCTTTGGACCCATCAAGCTCCGTTGCGCGTTGGCGAGGGGCCCGGATTTTCAATGTAGTCAAAGCGTGAAAGCTGTTGCTCCTATGTAGGATAGTATTAGTCATCTTCCTCTGTTAGAAGGTTCCTGTGTCCGGTTCTATCCTCTGATCTCCCCTAGGTTTACCTCAAAAGGCCATAGTAGGGCATTGCTTCCACATAGCTGAGACGGGCGCAGTAGCCGAGTGTGCCAGCAATGGCAAACATCCGAGTTTCCGAGTAAAACTGTAGGTCCCTCAATTTGTGTTACAACAAAGACGCACACCACAAATTGCAGCAGAAGTTCGGCCAAAGAGAAAACTATGGTGTAAGCGCCAAATTATTATTATTATTAATATTAAGCTATTGAGAAGCTAAGCATGCGTCAGTGACCTTAGCTGGCCGACATTCTGACATCATATAGAATCTCCTATGGTGACCATTTCCAATCGACACTATCAGGAAACGTCAAGCTGTTGGTTATAAATTTCCGTTATATGAGAGAAGTGAGCTTGGTTTAGTCTAATTTTTATAATTCTCGAAATTGTGCTTTCTGACTAGAAGTGCAAAGTGTACGTAAGGTGGTAAAATTTGACAAAAAGGTTTTCTCTAAACTGGGAGATACCATGACCATTCCCACAATCTTGTTTATCAAATTTGAGCAAATTACCTTTTTAATGTAGGGCGGACACCGTAGGTTTGGAAATGTGTGTATCTTTATGCTCTATAGTCGGCGGTATCATGAAAAATTGTCTTTAATAGTTAATAAAATATCGAATATTTTGATTTTTGAAAATTACCGTTATATCAGAGGTGGGCATGGTTTTTGTATATTTTTGAAATTTAATGTGTGTACCCACTCTTGGGAGTTCGCTGGCATAGTTTTTGACATATACCCATGTGCTCTGAAGTGGGTGGTGCCATCCTTATTTCCAAAAATTTTTCATTCTTTTCATTTAGATATACAACTTCATTCCCTATATTAGATTTGATCAAATCCTCTTTAATTGTTACAGCCCTTTTTGATTTTTGTAATTTCTTTCTCCAACTCAATCCTATGAAAATTACCTTTACTGCTCACTGAAATATTACATTCTTTTGATTTTCACAAAGCATAGTCATTATCCGAACTGGGTCCAAGAGCAATGTGTATAAAAAGTTTCGTTCGCGAAAGGTCAATATTTACTCGAGTTATCCACAGCACAGATGGATTGGCAGACGTGGCTTGATCAGTTGATCACAACACTTAATCATTCCATTACTGTCATGAGGGTTTATAAACACTCGGTTTTGACATTCTTTATTCTTACGTTCATTCTTATATTCGATCTTTTTCATACCCGGCAGCGGACCGACACACACGTGCATTTTTGTATTAGCTGTAATTAGAGTTTTTTTTTGTAAATTTTATTAATAAATGTTAACTTCAAAACCTAAATTGGTGACCCCGCAGTGTGGAGAATATCTTCTTGTATATCTGTAGCACAGCCCCTCATTTGCAAGTGATTGCACCGCCGCAATCACACTTTTCGCGGCGCTTTAATTGGCATACATTTCTAGATTCGCTTAACCCATAATTTCGCTATATACGATTGCAAGAGCCTGCCCGTTGCACGAACGCTCTCATTTCACACACCATGGCTTTGAACGAAAGCATTGTAATTGGCCACTGCGGTGGGGAATCGCACGCTGAAAAGTATAGCGTAGTACCACGAATTCCACTGCCACAAATGAGTGAAGAGAACATCGAAGCATATTTCTACGCCTTAGAATTCTGGTTTCAGGCCTCGCACATATATTCTGACACCAGAAAATTCGTATTGGCGAGGCTTCCACCAAACATACTCCTTCAGCTTAGGCCGACGATCAAGGCAGCGCCTTCGATCGAAAATTTCAGGCGCATTAAGCAGAACGTTACTGATCACTTCACAGATAGCCAGCAATGGCGTTTGCAAAAGGTGCCCAAAGACATGCCACTTGGTGACCGTAAACCAAGCGAGCTTTTTCGTAAGATGAAGCGTGTTTCCGGCATACTCAACGACGGCTTATTGCACGAATTGTGGGTAACTCGTCTCCCACCGTATGTAAAAACAAGCCGCTGTTATTGCAGCAAAAGTGTCACTCGACGAAAAATCTAGAATTGCTGATTCCATTGTGAAGTCCATTAGTTGGCAAAATAATCATGTGGACGTAGTGTCTGCATATAGTGAAATTGCCAACTTTAAAAGTGAGATCGCCGAGTTAACGCGTAGTTTTCAGAAGCATTTAGACTTGACGGATCGGCGCCTGCGTTCAAGGTCACCTTCACGATCAAAGAGGGTACGACACATCGACCAACATGCTTCTCCGGAGAATTTTTGTTAGTACCACCGAACATTTGCCGACAAAGCAACGAAGTGTCGTGAGCAATGTCCTTTTGCCCAAAAACCATTATCTCAATGGGGTGGCTCAGCTGCAGTGATTTCAGGTCACGGCAAACAGCCTGCTGTTGCAAACAACTAACGGCTTTGTACATTTGAGTCTTCGTCGAAACTTAATTTTCTTATTGATACTGGCGGTGATGTGTCAGTAATACTGTCAAACATGATGGCGGCTAGAGTAAACACCACCTGGTTGAAATTTTTTGCCGCAAACGGCTCACCTATTAGAGTATATGGTGAAGTCATTTTAAAATTAAATTTAAAATTACGCCGCGAATTCGTTTGGAATCTTTTGATTGCCGATGTTTCCCATGCTATCATCGGCGCAGACTTTTTGAGTAATTTCGGCATTTTAGTCGATTTGAAGCACAGGTGCTTACGGGATAGCAAATCCGAATTAAAATCAGTTTGCTCGATTCACAGAAAACTAGCAATAAGTGTAAAACTGTAAACGCAGAGTCAAATTTCGCTGATGTTTTGCAAGAGTTTGTGGATGTCACCCAACCACTTCCAATTCATCGAACTTTAACGCAAGGTCAACCCGTCTTTTCGCGCCCACGCCGACTTTCGCAGGAACAATTATCAACTGCTCGCGCTAAATTCGACTCCCTTCTGAAACTGGGAGTCTGCCACCAATCAAGCAGTAGTTAGGCGAGTCCGTTGCACATGGTGCGCAAAGCTGACTGACAATGGAGGGCCTGTGGGGATTATCAATACCTCAATGCACAGACAGTGCCCGAGCGCTACCCGCTCCCGTTTCTGCAGGACTTTGCTGATTTTTTAGCAGGTAACACAATTTTTTCGAAGATCGATTTACAGAAGGCGTCCTATCAGGTGCTTGTACATCCCGACGACATCTGCAAAATGGCCATAACCACGCCCTTTGGCGTAGAGGCTCTTCTGAACTTTAAACGACCAACTGTAGCAAAAAAGTTAAAACGGTTTCTTGCAACGTTGAACTTTTATCGCAGGTTCCTGCCGCATGCAATAGAAACGCAAGGGCCCCTCTTCGACATGATAGGCGCAAACAAAGGTAATGATTCCACGCCTCTAACATGGTCCGACGAGGCTTCAGGCAACTTTGAATCCTGGCCGATTGTGTAATGTTTGCCCACCCCGTTCCCGATGAGGAGTCATCGCTAAGGGTTGACGCTTCGAATTTCGCCGCAGGCGCCATGCTGAATCAGGTGGTGGATACCCACATCCAACCGCTCGGTTCCTTCTCTAGGAATTTCATGAAGGTCGAGATGCGATACAGCATTGTACCTGGCCCTCCGTCATTTTCGCTACATGGTCGAAGTCAGGGAGTGTCACATTTACGCTGGATTTCGTTTCACAGATAACAACAGATATTTGTCACATTGATGGTAAATATAACCCCGCTGCTGATTTGATGTCACGCCTTGATTCGATCAATCCCACGCCCATTGATTACGATCAATTAGCAGAAGACCAACTGACGGATGATGAACTTCGCTCTCTGTTGTCAGGTGACTAACCTCATTCACTTAAACTAATACAATTTGCTATTCCTTTTAGTTCACGAAAATTATACTGGGATTCTTCCACCAACAAGGTGCGAACATTCATCTTCAGAAAATATAAATCAAGCGTTCTACATGCTATTCACGACTTGTCACATCCACACAAGAGCTACGCCTTATGTCTGATCGCTTCGTATGGCCATCTATCCAAAGCGACAGCCGATTTTTCGCACGAGATTGTATTCAATGTCAAAGATTTTTCGTCACAAAAAAGCTACACTTCAGCGAGTTAAAATGCCAACACAACCTGTTTCACATCTTCATATTGAGATTGTCGGACCTTTCCCTTTATCTGATGGCAACTGCTATTGTCTTACGATAATCAACAGGTTCACCAGATGGTCAGATGTCATTCCAATGCCTGACATCACAGCACCAACAGTAACAAAAGCCTTCCATCCTCAGGCAAACGGTATGGTTGAGAGGTGGCACCGTACACTGGAATCAGCTGTAGTGTGTCAGGAGCACGAACGTTGGACGACATATTTGCCCCTAATCTTGCTAGGATTACGCTCAACCTTCAGAGACGACTTATTGGCTAGCCCCGCAGAGCTTGTATATGGAACCACACTAAGGCTACCATCAGAATTTTGGCTGGACAGCAAACCAACAAAGAGCGAACACGAGATTCTTACTGAACTTCGGCGGGTTATGGAAGATTTTAAACCAATTGACGCTGCAGTGCATTCAACAACCAAAGTTTTCGTCTACCCGTCACTGAAATCATGCGAGCAACTATTTATTAGAGATGATCCCATTCGGCCTTCGCTTTCACCACCGGACAAGGGCACCTATAAAGTTCGGCATCGGACGCCGAAGTCCTACACAATTGAAATAAGCAGCAAGCACACCAAAACCACCATCGATAGGTTGAAGCCCGCTTTTGTTGCTACCGTACCTATCTTCTAAAAGGGGAGTAATTTGGCGTACCCACAGAACTCAATTCTAAGATTATAATAATTTTACATCTTAAAATAAAACTAACCGTTTTACTTTTGTATGCTACACACACTTAATAATCCCATTACTGTAATTACTGTTTACAATCCCTCGGTTTTGACATTTGCTATCCTTACACTTTTTTGACATTCTTTATTTTTACGTTGATTCTTATATTCGATCTTTTTCATACCCGGCAGCTGACCGACTCACGTGCATTTTTTAGTAGCTGTGATTTGAGTTTTTTTTTTTGTAAATTGAACTAATAAATTTTAACTTAAAAACCTATCTATTTATATCTATCCCGGTTGCTTTATGCTATGACAAAGAACCGTTAGGTGAACAACGTTATACTATCCTGGGCACCACTGACCTTGAGTCTAAAAAAATGTTGTTCCAAAAGTACGAACGTGACGTTAGAATATCAATGAAAGTACAAAATTACCGTTAACTGAGTTTTATTGACGCTATTTACATTTTTCGTAAATTGATTACAGTTATGCTACAATGAAAACGGACCGTATCATTTAAAAAGTAATTATTAATATTCAAATTCTGTTAAATCAATAAATAATAATAAAGAGCTATGTTAAAATTTCCAGTCATATTTTTATTATAATTATAACTTTGCAACGGCATGAGCTCATTAGGATGAAATCCCGGTATTTTATTGTTTACAATACTAGCTGATACCCGCTTGCTCCACTGCGTCTGTAAAGGTCTGTGGCGGTCGCATAATAAACTATTCAATTGTATGTACCTTTTTTGTAGCGCGTTTGTCAAGACCTGGACCTTCCCGGCATACGTCACCAAAGTGCTTAAAGATGTTGCAAGCAAAGCATGCAGCAGGTTCAACGTAAAGTACGATGGCCAAAGAAGAGTAATCACCAGATCCCGCTGGAATTTTCACGCAAATTTCTGCAATCGCTGGGGCTGGTACGATTACCTGACAATGTGCGATTCGCCACTCGGGCGGTATTCAATACCGCACATTTAAGACTTTTCATAACAACTATGCGGCTAGTCTCTATTCGCCACAATTAACCGGGATCACACATACCACCTAGTTCCAATCGCGAAAGAGGATCGTGAGAAGACGGCAATTATTTATTTTATTCTTTATTAATTTGACGTCATGAGGTTCGCAAGTCCAACATTCCAACGCTTCATGAACAACACTTTCCGAGACCTCGAATACGTGTACATAGACGATATATGTGTTGTGTCGAGCTCGCAAGGCAAACACGAGCACCACTTATGCACTGAATTACAACGCTTTCGTGATCATAATCTAAAAATTAACGTTTTGGACTGAGTAGTAGAAATATACGGGTTCTACCCCATTTCGTGAAAGGAAATTTGGTGAAAGGAAAAGTACATATGTACATACTGTCATACATACATATATGCGGGAGAATTTTTTTTTTTATCGATCATTGGAAGATTGCATCTATCACCCCGATTTTTAAATCAGGCAGCAGAAATGATGTGGCAAACTATAGACCTATCTCTAAGTTAAGTGTTTGCTCTAAACTCTTCGAGAAAGTGGTTAAAGAGAAGCTTTCTTTTGCCATTAAATCAATTATTGAACCTCACCAACATGGGTTTGTCCGCGGGCGGTCCACCGTAACCAACCTAGCGGTTTTTTCAGAATTTTGTGTTTCAGCGTTTAAGTGTGGGTTTCAAGTAGATACTACTATTTATACTGATTTTTCTAAAGCTTTCGACAAAGTTTCGCATACCATTTTACTCCAAAAGCTAAAAAACTTGGGGTTTCACTCAATTTTTTTATCTTGGGTAAAATCATATCTTACTAATAGATCGTTGTTTGTCGAAATTGAGACATGCAAATCGTATTCGTTTGTAGCTACTTCTAGTGTTCCACAAGGTAGTATCCTTGGTCCTATCTTGTTTATACTTTTTATTAATGATATTGGATCTTGCTTTAAATATTCAAGGTTTTTACTTTATGCCGATGATTTGAAACTTTTCCGTAAAATAACACGCCCGTCTGACGTATATCTCTTGCAATATGATCTGGACAATCTTGTTTCTTAGGGTCTTAGAAATAAGCTTTCTTTGAATATCGATAAATGTTTTTACATGACTATCTCTAAGTCAGCAAATACCTTAATTTCATCCTATAGTATATTAAATCATCAGCTCACTGCAGTGAAAGATTTCGTCGATCTGGGGGTACTGTTTGACAGTTGCTTTACTTTTGTAAATCATATATGTTACATTCTGCCAAAGGCATACAGTAATTTAGCCTTTTTACGCCGATATGCGAAGGACTTTAAAGATCCCTATACAAGGAGTTTTCTATTTAATTCGCTTGTTCGCTCAAAATTGGAATATGCTTCCATAATATGGAGCCCAATTTATAACTGTCATGCTAATAGAATTGAAAGAGTGCAAAAAAAATTCACTCGGTTTGCACTTCAACCATTAAACTTTGCGGACCCCTTCCCAACGTATAGTGCTCGTTGTATGCTTATACATTTGAAATCTCTAGAAAGTAGAAGAATTATTCAATCATTAATGTTTGTATACGATGTGATTTGTGGTTTCATTAACTGTCCTGAACTCCTTGAGCAGATAGGCTTTAATGTACCCAACAAAGTATTGCGTTCTCAATATCCATTTTATCTCAATGTTGTCAGAGCTAATTATTTTACCATAGCTCCAACCTATAGGGGACTTTCAGAATTCAATAAAATATCGAAAAAACTGTTTCCTGACTTTTCATTGCCAAGGTCGGTATTTGAATTCGGAATCGAATCATTGTATCCTTAGAATATATGTATATATTTTTTAAGTGTCGTAATAATTTACTTATAAGTATTACTTTGTGAGTCTAGTCTGTAAGGTTATTAAAATCATAGACTAATAAATTGAATTGAATTGAATTGAATTTAGTGTGACCGCAAGTGTGTGTATGTTTCTTTTGCGGTTTTTAGGCGTGTGAATTTAATGTGACCACAGGTGTCTTTTTTTTCGTTCGGTGTGTGCGTGTGTCTTTTTTTTTCGTTTGCGTGTGTGCGTGTGTGTGTGTGCGTGTGCGTGTGTGTTTTTGTGCTTGATAATTTTGATAGTTTTGCTGTTTGTTTGTATGTTTATTTTGTGTTTTTTTTTTAGATAGAAGCCAAGTGAGAATTTTATAGACAAGTGAGAATTTTATGAAACCACATAAATATGATTGTTGATAAATTTGTCTATATTTTTAATTAAAATACGAATGTATAAAAAGCCATGATCCATTAAAAATATATTTCAGTATTAATTTTTAAAATGTTTGCGACAGTAGATGTTCAAGGCTTCAAATCATATAATAATAGATTTATTATAAAGGAAATATTTGTGGTCTTCAATAATGAAGAGTTTCATTGTTTTCACATCAAAGCTCCGTTTGAATTTTCAGATCTGAGTAAGGATTATCAACGACAAGCTAATTGGTTAATGTTACACCACCATAATTTATTATGGACCTATGGAAGTTAAAACTTTAAAGCTGTAAGAAACTATTTGATGACGGCATTGAAAAACTTAAAAGTGTATGTAAAGGGAGAAGAAAAGCAAGCGTGGATAGCAGAGTTTCTGCAAAAGCCGGTGTTTAACATTGAAGAGGAGAGTACAGAATGTGATGTAATGAATCTCTCTAGATTATATAATTTACACACAGATGCTGTGCGTTGTCAGTATCATTTTCATAGTGAGTGTAATGTAAAAATAAATAGACTACAAATTCGTTGTGCTTTAAAAACAGCATATATTTTGTTTAAGTACATACTGGATAGTAGTTTAAATTATAATGAAATAAAACAGGATTAGAGATTTTAAGCTTAGTGTTTTTTATTTTTAAGACTAAGAAGAAGAAGAAAAGTAAGTATATAAATACATATTTTTCAAATATCACCCTCATTTTAAATTGTTGTGGAGAAGGGGATATGATACAATGGAATTTAAATTTTCTATTTTATTATTGTCATTATTACTTGTTTTCAAAGCTGTCTACGGAGCACCATTTTGGGAAAAACTAGATAATAAAGGGTTTGCGATAAACCAAAACTCGAAAAGTATTCAATTTAATTTAACATTACCGAATAGTAATGATACTTTACAAATAAATATTTCATAATTATTACTTAAACAAAGTGAGCCTCTATTAACGAATTATAACGAAGAAATTGAAGTGTTGTCAACGACATCCTCGCCATCGTCATCGACCCCCATTGTAGAGATAATACAACGATCTCTACCCCCTACCAAAATAACTCAATCATATACAACAATCACACCATCGTCTATAGTTGACCTTACAACTGAAGGGAAACCTATGAGAATTTTTACTATAGATGAAGTTATAGAGGCCTTTCGTAGAGAGATTATTGAAAAGGAAAATTGGAATATGATAATTTTGATATACCGATTCGTTGTACTTATGATAGCAGATATATTGACAAACTGTTGAGTATCAAGTGCTTTGAATATCGTGAAATTGAAACTGAACGAATTCTAAGTAATGGTGACATTGAAAAGGTTCTAGTCCAGGATACTTCATATAAAAGACCAAATGTAGAAATAATTGATGTAAAAAACTATAGACAAACATATAATATGGTCGTTGTATAACATATTGTAGACGTATATACATTACAAAAAAAAAAAAAAAAAAAAAAAAAACAAAAAAAAGATGAAATTAACTAATTTAATAAAAATTCTACTTCTACACCTGTTGTATTTAACTTATGTAACAAGCTTTTATTATAATCAATTTATGAACCAAAACCAAAATATAAGCAGCTTTAGAAATTTTGAAAATAGTAAACAGGCTAGTTTTGAATACAATATTCCAAACACTTCTTTACGTTTAAAAATAAATGTGACAATTCAGTTGATAGATCAAAGTTTTCCTGAGCTGAACCCCCAATTATTAAAAACAACAACAACAACAACGCAGAGCCCTTGGGGATCTTTTAGACCAACTTACCCCGACCAAAGGACTGAGTCGCATAGTGTGAAAAGAAGTGTATACACCATACTCGAGGCTATTGACGTTTTTAAAAAAGATTTAGTTGAAAAGGAAAAAAGAATTGGAGGTATTCTCGAAAGCCCAGGGGTTTTTTATCGACATTTCAATTTAGTTTACGATAATTGTGAAATTCGAATTAAATGCTCTTATTATAGCAATTACATATGTGAAGCGTACTCTAAATATCTATTGTTTTGAATTTTCAGAAAACAATACGGAGGAATTACATGAACGAGAAGCATTACATGAGCGCACTTCATACGATATAAGCCCAACAATAATTCATGTTGATCTAACGATGTTCAACTGCTGGTAAGCGCGACTCTGCTGTTTGACGTGGTTTGACTCTATTGTTACTTTGAGTGCGCGGAATATTCATTATTAGAAATGCAAATCGAATTACAAGAATACAGTAAAACATCAACATTTTGCTCGTTGGCCAATTTTCTCGCCATTCAAAATCGTTTCGACTCTGGAAAAAAAATCTACCGCGATGTTGTTTTTCCCTGAGACTGATGTGGCTAAGTACCTTATCTGCTTGGGTGTTGGTTTTTGCTGAAACGCACGACCATCAACGAGGCGCTGGAAATACTTGACGGTTTGAAAAATAGCGAGCAATTCTCGATCATTCGAGCTTTGCGTTTTTTGTGTTTCCGACATACGCTTAGAGACGAATCCGAGTAGTTTTAATATATTATTTATTAGTTTTTGGATGGCCGCGCTTACACAATAGGTGCTAGCATCAACTTGGAGAAATAGTTTCGCGGACGTGCGAGCAATGTGGTATTTGCTAAGTCGGGGTGGCACTGCTGGAATGCTTCATTATTCTCAGTATCTCGTTCCATAATTGACTTCTTCCTTCTTTAGATGACTTTTGTAAAATTTTTTACTTTACCTTACTTTATGTAGTATACGGTACTGTGTTGCTCGCAGCAGAGTCGCGCTTACCAGCAGTTGAACATCGTTAGATAAACAAATCGATAGATAAACAAAGGCGCCGGTAGGTCCACTGATGCATGTAAAATTCAAAAATAAATAGTTCCTATAATAAATACCAAATTTTTTTTTCATACGTATGACGAGGAATAGTTACTCAACATTCCTGCATTATGCGCTTTCATTAACATCGTGAATAAAGCATAATTAATCTAATTTGTTTATAAAAATGTTTAAACAATTACCTTATTTTGCAAAATATTATTATAAAAAAATAATCCATCGAAAGAGTGCACAATTTTAAAAAAACCTTGAAAGTTTGGTCAATTTATTGCAAACGAGTCCAAAATTATAAATTTTTTAAGAAAATCGTGCAAAAATTTTTAATTGCAAAATTTAAATAAAATATACATTATTTCGACAAAATATTCAAATTGGTTTCTTATATTAGTGTGTACTATTGATCCATGCAATTGACTCAGCATTCCAGAAAATGACCAAAAATATTGTGTCACGTTTGACGTGGTTTGACTCTATTGTTACTTTGAGTGCGCGGAATATTCATTATTAGAAATGCAAATCGAATTACAAGAATACAGTAAAACATCAACATTTTGCTCGTTGGCCAATTTTCTCGCCATTCAAAATCGTTTCGACTCTGGAAAAAAAATCTACCGCGATGTTGTTTTTCCCTGAGACTGATGTGGCTAAGTACCTTATCTGCTTGGGTGTTGGTTTTTGCTGAAACGCACGACCATCAACGAGGCGCTGGAAATACTTGACGGTTTGAAAAATAGCGAGCAATTCTCGATCATTCGAGCTTTGCGTTTTTTGTGTTTCCGACATACGCTTAGAGACGAATCCGAGTAGTTTTAATATATTATTTATTAGTTTTTGGATGGCCGCGCTTACACAATAGGTGCTAGCATCAACTTGGAGAAATAGTTTCGCGGACGTGCGAGCAATGTGGTATTTGCTAAGTCGGGGTGGCACTGCTGGAATGCTTCATTATTCTCAGTATCTCGTTCCATAATTGACTTCTTCCTTCTTTAGATGACTTTTGTAAAATTTTTTACTTTACCTTACTTTACTTTACCGTCGCGGCAATAAATTCACTCATTTCGTAGGCTGCGAAAAACCGTTCTTCGTGACTTTGTAGCCAAGGAAAGTATTTTCTGTTTTAGCAAGTTCCCAGTCCAGTAGTAGTAATATACGGGTTCTACCCCATTTGGTGAAAGGAACTTTTGTGAAAGGAAAAGTATATATGTACATACTGTCATACATACATATATGCGGGAGAATTTAGTGTGACCGCAAGTGTGTGTATGTTTCTTTTGCGGTTTTTAGGCGTGTGAATTTAATGTGACCACAGGTGTCTTTTTTTTCGTTCGGTGTGTGCGTGTGTCTTTTTTTTTTCGTTTGCGTGTGTGCGTGTGTGTGTGTGCTTGATAATTTTGATAGTTTTGCTGTTTGTTTGTATGTTTATTTTGTGGTTTTTTTTTAGATAGAAGCCAAGTGAGAATTTTATAGACAAGTGAGAATTTTATGAAACCACATAAATATGATTGTTGATAAATTTGTCTATATTTTTAATTAAAATACGAATGTATAAAAAGCCATGATCCATTAAAAATATATTTCAGTATTAATTTTTCTAACACAATTCCCAAAAGTTCATCAGTGAAATTAATTTTTTGTATAATTAAAATGCCTGGTTTACTATATGATTTTGCTGACGATTATGATGAAGATGTTTGTTTTGGTGTGGATTGTGATATTACTAAAGGAATTGGAGTTTTGTCTTTTTGTTTTAAACTGAGTGAACAAGCGCGAAGGAATGTCATCAGGGAAAACTGGAGGAGTAATATTTGGGTGTTTAAGTTACAAGCATTTTGTGAAAGTTTCATACGACAACTATATAAAAAACAGATGGAATACTATTTTCGTTTTAAACTTAATGGAACTCCTAGAAAATATGAAAAGGAGACAACATATGGAGAATTCGAAGTCAATATTTTTGCCTTTAAGTTAGATGAACATTGTGCTACATACTGCACACAATTTCTTGTTGCAGTAAATTTTGATGTATTTACAATAATAAAAGAAACAGTATTGTTTTAATTATTATTATTTTTTTGTATTCAAATAAAATGTATTATTTCAAATTTAAAACATTTGTACATTTATAAATAAACCATTTGTTACAACTAAATTTAATAAATGCATATAAACTTTTTTTCAAGTGATTAATACGTCCAAAACCACCAATACCTTTATATTTGTATACAATTCCTAAAAGTTCATTAAGAAGTTTATCTTCATGAATCCATTCAACATCACAGCTAATATTATGTTTTTTTGGTGAAGTTCGAGAGCATTCCAAATCGATATCATCCGCTATAATTTCATCATCAAACCACTGTTGTATTAAAAATTTTAATTTTTGAATACCTCTATCATTTTTAAAATTAACTTCAAATGAGGGAACTTCTTTCGCCTTATCATTTAAATTAATTTTTGCAACATTTAATAACCCTTTAGTGTCTATAATCCCATTTATAGGAACAGTTGCTAGTGTTGATTCACAAAGATCAATACAATTATTTACATTTTTGGTGTTAGCATTTAGTGGGGTGGCTTTTTGTGTAGATCCTTCAGCTGGTATTATCTTTACAGGTCGTTGTCTCTTACGCTTATTTGGTACATATGTCTTCACTTCGGTTGAATCTTGTAGGGATTGGGCGGGCTCTTCTGGTTTTTGAAGCTGCTTATTAAATTCTTCTTCATCATAATTTTTTAACATCTTTTCGAATTCCTCTTGATCGATCACAAAATTAAACATTTGTTGTTCGCTGTCAAAGGCTGTAGAATCCATTGCTCTACGTTAATGTGCCCACCATAAATATAATATTACAATTAGTTTATTTCAAAATAAAATTTATATTTATAGCTTCTTCAACCGTTTATCGAAATTGTTTTTTTTTGTTTTATATTATATACGTTAACCATTGTCATAAATTTGTGGTTTCTTTATCACACAGATTACAACCACCTAGGTTCGTTAAACATGACTGCATATAAATTATAAATTTTTTTCATTGTTTTATATCGTGAATAAAGCGAAATACAATTACATATATCTACTATTTCCTTGTATGAATTATCAGCAAAATGACAATCTTTCTTATGTATCCCATTTGGTGAATATATGAATGGTTCGGATAAACATGATCGCAATCCATTTATTATAGAATAAAAAAATATTTGATGTTCATTATCAATTAAATCGGTATATTTTCTTAAAAACTTTTCTAAATAATTCGGGAAAGACATTTTTTTTTTTCCTTTTCTCTGTACTCTCTACGTGATACTAAATTAGAAATTATAAAACCCCTACTAGTAGTAGGTAACTGGTGGTTTGCGAAACCACAATTTCCGCAAAATACATACCAATAGATATATATATATATATATATATATATATATATACATATGTACATTTAGAAAGATAAGGCTACTTGTCCCAATGCCTATAAATTAGACATCTTTTCAGTGAAATCATACAGTAAATTATTTGAAGCGGCTATTGTTTCAACTCATTTATATTTCAAAGGATAATAAAATTATTTTATAAGAACTTTTAACATTGTTTAACCACCAACACTTCTAATAAACGGAAATAAACTATAATATTTCCACATTATGCAGCAAGCTCTTAAGGATTTAAAAGCAGTTTCGAAGAAAAAAATTAACAAAAACCAATATTGAAGGCGATTGATGTACCAATTAATAAAAAATTAAGAATATTAAAAGCCATAAGGGTGAAGACAAAGTTTGGGGAGAAGGTAATGATAGAACTAGATGATAGTGTTCTTTTTCTTCCGAAATCCTACAACTGCTTAGAAGATTCAACTATTGAAACAATAAATAATAATTCATTTTATATTGAATTGATTAAGCCTGGTGAAAAATTTACTTCTCCGTTATTTGAATTTCATACAGCATAAACTTTTTTTGAATGCTTTTTCAAATAAAAAACAAAAAAAAAAAAAAATGTATCCGTGTAGTTTTTGTGAAAAGATATATACTCGGAAGAGGAGTTTAGACAAGCATATTACAATGAAACATCAAGTTTCAAAAAAAATAATTTTTTGTGAGCAATGTAAAATTCAATTGAAAGAAAATGTATGGACATCACACGTGAGAACAAACATGCATAAAAAAAATTGTATGTATAGTGTAAAAAGTAATGCTAAATGTATTAATGTATTATGTTTAATAATCGTATTGAAACATACGTTTTGGAAAACGATCAACCAAATGATTTAGTTATTGAAAATTTTTTTGAAAAACATAAAGATGAATTATCTGAACTTTTACTGAAATCTATAGAAAAGCATGAAAACATCAAATTTAACTTTGAATTATTTTGTAAATATAATCAAATAAAAGAAAATATTGAAGAATTTGCTATAATGTCACATCAAACATTAATGACTGAAGCATTTATGGAGAACAACAATGTTGTTGATATAATTAAAGAAAAGCTTAGTAAATTGATTGAAAAAATGAACACATTTCAAGAGCGAGATAGTGGATGGAGTCTAAGTGAAATTATTCATCTAGAAGTAAACATAAATAAATACCAACCAATTAGAGGCTCGTTATATATACCACTACCAAAAATAATTGCAGATAAAAAAGCATGTGTTAATATTGTTAACAATGATATATATTGCTTTAAGTGGGCCATAATTTCATCTCTTTATCAACCCTCAAAACACAGAGAAAGGTGCTCTTCATATAACATTAAAAATATCCAAGATTCCATTATAACTTTAAATAATGATAAAGTAGTCAATTTTGAAAATTTAAATTTTCCATTACAAATAAAAGATATTAAAATATTTGAATCAAATAATTCAGATATTAGTGTAACTGTGTTTGGTATAGAGGACAATTTGATAATAGGTCCCTTTTATTTAACAAAAGAAGAAAAAACGCATCACGTTAATCTTATTTCTTTATACAGTGATGATTTCAATGAAAGTCATTATGTTTGGATAAAATATTTAAGTAGTATACTTGGATCCCAAGTTACAAGAGTAAAGTCATTATCATTTACCCAGGAATTGTGTTCCGAAGAGAATCCTAACATTTAACATAAACGCTATTGTTTCGACGTCTCAAAACTTTTTCAACTAAATATACATGAGGGAGTTTAGTTTTCATTAGTTCATATTCATAGAATCCACCCTTAATAGCATTACCTTGATAGTCTTCAAGTATATATGTTGTAGGATTTGTGTTTTTAATTGATTTTATTTTAAAAACTTCTGTTGTCCAATTTGGTGTATACCGCTTTTCAAATACATGTTTATATTTACTTATTCTAACCTCATCATTTATTTTAAATTTTGGTCTATGAAAACCTTTTAAATTGTTGTATGCAGTATTCAATAAATGTTGTTCATTCGAGGAATTTACCTCATTTGGAGTCATTCTGATGGTCCTGTGAATAGTATTATTGTAATCATTGACTAAATTTTTATAGATATCAATCTATTTATAGGTTCCCCGAAAACTAAACTCTTTCCACATCATTCCTTTTAATGTCCTATTAAATCGCTCTATTATAGATGCTTTTAATAATGAAAATGTTGAATAATGATTGATATTTTTTGTTTGTAATAATCTCTTAAAATAAGTATTATAAAATTCCTTTCCATCATCTGTTTGTAGGTTTTTCGGTATTCGGTTACTTGAGTTTAAAATCTTAGTCATTGCATTTGTTACATTTTCTTTAGTTTTATCCTTAACTGCTTCGGCCCATGCTTTTTTAGAAAATGTATCGATTACAGTTAAAAGGTATTGATAATGATTATTACTTTTGGAACCTGAGTCATTACCACCAAGTCAGCTTGCCATAAATCATCGATGCCTTTAATAATAACTCGTCTTCGTTTAAAACTTTTTCTAGCTTGTTTATGTAATTCTTCTACAATAGCTCTTTTGTTATTCATTTTGTTAATCCTTTTATAGAAGGGAACTTTATTTTTACCGCTTCAACGTCTTTTTCAGTTGGGTGTTGTTTCAACACAACGAAACGCATCAAATAATCCTCAATAGTTGATAAATAGTTTTTTTATATCATCTAATTCTTCCCCACATGCATCTTTTATTCGTTGGTCTATTAGACCCTCAAGAATTGATACGTCATTTTTAATACTAGTATTCAGGATTACATTTATTTCTTTGATTTGATGTTCTAATTTGGTTTTCATCTTATTTAATGTTTCTAAAAGGAATACTTTTGAAATGGCATCATCGTCTTCTATAGGAGCAGCTAGGTTAATTATTCTTTTCTTGTTTAAATTAAGATTTTTGTTTCGGTCTAGAATTGATTTCGCTTTTGATCCATTACTATGATCAAAAGAGAAATGCCCAAATTTATTTATACTCATATTATTTAATAATATTTGCTTCCCGCAACTCTTCAATAATTGATATAATCTCGTTGTGATGGTTGTTATGGCCGGCACTTGTTGAAGATATAAGCAATCTCAATCTATCCACCAACTCATTAGGGTTATCCCAATATTGATAAATATTTTTGCGACAATCGAATGATTTCAATAAACCTCTACCACTTATGAATGAGTGTGGATTATAATTGAACAATTTCCTAATAATATGTAGATATTTAAAAGATTTTGTTCCCTTAATTTGACTATTTGGGTTATAATTACGTTTGTGAGCGCTTGTATCTAATAAGATCTGTCGATAAGTTTTCAAATCACACTTTTTATAATGTTTGGGGTTTTTATGAAATATTAACTCAAACAGACCTGGTGTCATTTTCCATTTATCCTTCCCGATATGTATAATGTCTTTGGAATTAATTTTTAATGGTTTCAATCCAAATCGCAATCGGCCATTTGAATCTCTATTCAGACCATACAATGTATCAAGCATTTTAAGATCTTTGAGCAATTTTATGTTTTGTAATAGCGAATTGGGATGAGTAAGCTTAATCCGTTTAAAGTCTTCATTTAGTTGATTTTTACACTGACGTTTTTCAAGTTTATGTCTTTCCCACTGATCAGGATCTTCTTCGATTCTTCTTAAAATATCATTTTCAGTTGGAGAAGTATTATGATTATACGTTTCAGCTTGACTTTGGTTTTCTACTGCCTTTTTTTGTAATTCTTCATCATTTGCTTTACTGGGAATATATGGTTCTGGTCGTTCACAATTATTCATATAATTTATTTTTTGTCTAACGCTAACAACCTTATTTAATTTTTGGTTTTTATTAAAACATTGGTCATTAATGATATCAATAGCTTTTCGCTTTTCAGGTTTATTATCAATATTTGTTTTAGTTTTCATTACATTGCTTTGTGCAGCTCTTTTTAGTAATTCATCATCATTAGGTTTACTTGGAATATATGATGCTGGCTTTTCGGGGTCATTCATAAAATTTATTTTGCTTCTAATGCTAACAACCTTATCTAACTTTTGTTTTTTATCAAAACATTGCTCATTAATAATATTAATAGGATTTCGCTTCTTAGCATTTTGTTTCTGGGAACTATCTGCAGAATTTTCTAAATCTGAGATATTCGAAAAAGTGTTTATTTTATTATTAAGATTATTAGCATTCACATAATTTTCAACGGTTGACAATGTATCAACGTCCATGTCTTCACTTTTTTTTACACTATCCGTCTGCCAAATTCCATCATCATGATCGCCATTATAATTAATAACATTATATTGATTAGAGTTTTTCAAATTATCAACTAATTCATTTAATGGTTTTGAAATGGGTTTAAATGTATCCTCCAACAAATTAATTCTATCCAACTCTCCCGATTTCATTCTTTTAATTTTTTCCTTTAATATTTTCCTGGTCTTAGCAAGATTTGCTAATACATTCATATGATTATTTAACATGTTCTTTAACGAGTGAGTGAAAAATCTGCTACCTATCAGCTGAATATCTGATAAGAATCTGGTCTGGTATATGGGTTTTATAGAGATTTTATAATTGTATAAAATTATCATAACCCTTTCGATATCGACCTTTGTTTATAGGATCGTCTTTACTTATAACAACAAAGTCATATTTATTTCTCCAAGACTCGGTACAAATTTTTAAAAATGTTTTATATAACATATCTCCAATAACATGATCATTATAGATATGCTTAAGATTCATTTCATCTTGCTTGAATACAATAATCATGTTTGCATTATCACGAATTAAGTGTTTAGGAATTTTTGTATAAGTTTGACATAAATAAAAAGAATCAATGTTTTTATGTCGACCCATACAAAAATAATCTCGTATTGTACTTTGTTTTCCACATATTACATCATCGAATATAAAAATTGAGTCCGGTTTGGCTTCAGTGGGCTTAATAACATCAACGTTTTCACTAAATGTATAAAGATTTATTCCTTTTATCGGGTCAATAAGTCTTTTTAGATAGATATATTTTGGCTGATATAATGATTTAGAATAAATGTATATATTTCGGAAATTAAGCCCGTTTGGGCTTTCAATCAAACTAAGCATAACATTAGTTTTTCCACAATTTGATGGTCCCACAATCAGCGTTCGTATGGAATTTGGTAAAAGGGGACTATGTCTAGAAACATTTTTAACATTTATATAATTGTCGGCATTATTAACCTTAAGTTGGAGACGTTGTTTAACAACTTTCATTTTGATTACTAGATTTATAGCAATATAAACCATCGCTTTTATAATAAGGTCATCATTTAATTAAAAAAAACTCACCTAATGGGACTTATACCTAAAAAGATTGGGCAGGGTTTTGTAAATAGTTTGATTAATTCTTTACCTATTGAACTTCATTTACCCGGATATCAATTTTGTGGCCCAGGAACAAAACTCCGACAACGGATAGAAAGAGGAGATCAGGGTATAAATCATTTAGATGCAGCTTGCAGAGAACATGATATTGCACATTCCCAAGCGAAAGATATAAATATCAGACACCAAGCTGATAAAGTTTTATCTGAGAAAGCCTGGCAGCGTGTTACATCTAAGGACAGTGATTTCAAAGAACGAGCAAACGCTTGGTTCGTTACAAATGCAATGAAAGCAAAACTCAAATTGGGAATGGGTATTAAAAATAAAAAAAGAAATACATCTAAATGTAAAAAACGTAAAAAGATGAAAAACTGTAAAGTGACATCTAATAAATTTTTTTTGATGGCAGTTAAAAAAGGTGTCAATATGCTTAACAAAAAGAAGCCGCAGTCATTTAATGAGGCTTATAACATTTCTCAGGATGCTATAAAGTCTAGCTTTAAAAATAAAAAAATTAACATACCGAGAATAATTCCAGTTCCAAAAATTGGTGGAATTTTACCACTACTTCCTATTTTAACGGCGTTAGGTGCACTTGGTGGTATAGCATCTGGTGGATCAGCTATAGCAAAAGTTTTTAATGATATCAGAAATGGAAAGGAGCAATTGGCTGAGGCTAGCCGTCATAATAGATATATGGAATCGATCGCTATGGGGAAGGGCTTATTCCTCAAGCCATATAAAAAGGGATATGGTTTATATTTACGACCCTATCCAAAAAACTAACAAAAAAGCTACCCAAAAGACCATTGACGGATGTAGATTTAATGAAATATTGCAAACATCTTAAATGAAATCTCAAGAATGTGGAATTCTTAATTTAGATGATGTTGATGGTCCTGGCACTCATTGGATAGCGTACTATAAAAACAAAAATTATAAAGAATATTTTGATAGTTTTGGAAATTTACAGCCACCGATAGAACTAATTAATTACCTGAAGCCACCAATACATTACAATTATGAGCAGAAACAAAAATATAACACTGTAATATGTGGTCAATTATGTTTAAAATTTTTATTCAATAAAAAATAAATAACATAAAATATAAATTGTTTTTTTTTTTTTTTTTTTTTTTTTTGTATTACAACAATAAAGCACTCCTATAGTGTTTCGAAATGTCCATAAGCATAAGTATTAATATGATTTTCTCGTACAATTCGCTTATCATCTATATTAATTAGAGCTACTTTATAAATATTTTGAGTATAAACAGTATGTAATTTAGATCTAAATATATACATTGATTCATTATACAATTTATTCTCCAACAGACATTTTCTAAAATCACTTAAACTCAATGTAGAAGTTACACTATTTTTTATTCCCTTAATTTTCTTAATTTCATTTATATCGTTATCAATTCTAAATGAATACATTTTCGCTCTTAAACCAATAAATTCTTTTATTAACTTTCCATTACATTCATCCTTCATCATACCTAGAACCTTCTTATTCAACCGAGGAAAATTAAAAATATTGTCTATTGGATATGAAGAAGTATCGAAAAATTTTGAAATGTCAACGCGAATATCATTATAAAAGTCGTCAGTTTGAATATCATATATGAATGAATCAGTATCCATATAATTCAAATCAATATTATTTTTATATTTCTCTTTGATATAATCATAATGGAAACTATAAATTTTAAATTTAGAAAGTTCTAAAACGGAAAAACCAATATATATCGGTTTATTGTATAGAATGGGCACTTGTTTCATTTGAATAGCTACTAAACTATCAGAAAATTTGCTTAGACTATGGAAATTTGGTTTTGCTATTAAGGCTCTAGCACCTAATTTTTTCCTACCTCTTCCCCCAAGATTAGTATTTTCCCAATCTTGTACTAATTTAACATTTACTCTTTTATCTACATTTTCCATAGTTTTTCCATATACCGCATTATTTAATAATTTAAAGAAATTTTCTTCAAACTTATTTGCTGCTAAAGTTCTATGATAATTATTTAAATCAATATATTTTTTTAACCAATCCGATTGATTAAATTGTAGAATTCTATGAATTTTCTTTAATACAAGTCCATGTTTAATACATTGTTGTAAATTTTTATAATGAATAATATATTTTATTTTGTTTCCTAAATCACCAATCAACTTTGAGATTTTCATTGAATCAACTTTTTTATTTTCAAAACAAAATGGTAAGTCATTATGAATATTGTGAGTGGTTATGGGATAATCTAAATCTACTTCTAATATGTATCCAACTAAAGAATCTTCTGGTATACTAAAAACGTTAAACTCCTCCACGTTTTCAACCCATTCAAAATTATTATGAGGAAGATATTGTGACATAGCATAACCATACAAATTATTGACATCTAAATAAATTATATAATTTGAAAGCTTAGTCGCATCGTAATCACTTAAATATTTATTGTTAGCAACTGAACGCCGTTTACAACATTGAACAATACCTCCCCTAATCCCTGACAAAATAAAATTATGCATGTTTTCATCAGTCAACAATTCTAATTCTATTCTAGTTATTTTGAGCATTGCGTCCCAAGATAATCCTGGAGATATATAATATTGGCATGGGTCTAATCGATATATTCCTTTACATAATTTTCTAAATTTTTCAAAAATGTCACTGAGGAGAAGCACATCTACTTTTAAATATAGTAATAAATAATCTAATAAATTGGAACAATTAAATGTTACCCAAACATTTTGTGCATGCTGATAATCAACAATACTACATGATTCATTTGATAATTTATTAAAGAAATGTGAACGAGCTGGTAATTGTGTTTCATTGAGACGTTCTTCTGAATCTAGGTAGTCATATGGGAAAATACCTTTACGTTTCATCAATATAAAGTGATAATCGTTAGGGAAAAAAGCCTTTGTTGTTTCTAAATCATTATTATTTAAATTCTTAGCTAAACTGTCTAAACTAGAAGGCATGAATCGAAATGAATCTAAAACCCGAAGTTCAATTGTATCTTTATCATTAACATATATTCTTTTTGATATCGAAATATATAATTCTTTGTTTAAGGGAATAATATTTATATTCCCCTTAACAGATGACAACTCTTTAATGAATAGATGACAATCATATTTCGATAAATTATGAAAAAATATTGGAATAAAATTTACTATCTGATACTCTAAATTACATTTTTTATGTGCCGGGCCTCTATATTCACCTGTTAAATGACAATGGTCTGCTACCCTATCATTTAATAAAAGTTCCATTCCACAAATATGACAAACTATATCCTCTTTTTGATGACTAAGTTGGTTGGCAGTTAATGGATGCATTCTTACTGTTTTACTCAAATAACGGTGGTAAATATCTAAAACATCATCGAAAATACTTTTAAAAAAATGTTTTGGAGCATCAAAACCGCTATATATTTTAAAACGATTCAGTTGATTATTATATGAACACTTAATAAAATAACAATAGGCATAAGGAATATGTTCTTGTACACATTGAGTCTTAGTAGAAGTTTGAATATCTATTGGTTTTAGAATACATTCGAAATCTGCATATATAGTAAATGGTACATCTAATTGTTTTTTGAAATTTTCAAATTTTAATATTCTTTTTTCAGGCTCAGGCAAACGTGTTACAATTTTTCTACAATGCATTTTATGAATAAATAATTTTTCTTCCTCATAAAAATGTATTAGACATGTATTACAAATATATAATCTTTTCTTAAATTAAAAAAAAAAATAAATAAATAAATAAATATATACATATATATATATATATATATATATAAAAGTGCTTTAAAAATTATTTCAGTTAAGTATTTAATGATAACCTATCAACATGTCGATTACATTAACAATAAATGGTAATTCATCTATACTGATTGCAAATTATTTCCCTCCCATAGAACTCAAGCAAGACTATGTTTGTGGGTTAATTAGTTTTGACTCGTATCATACAATTCCAAATGTGGACAAAGAAAACAATTTGTTTCACATTAGATCGAATGTTTTTGAGATACCTGTTGGAACATATGAATTGGATGATATAGTTGAGAAAATTAGCAACATGTATGAACCTTTGAATCGAGGGTTTATTGATATAAAAGCTAATCCTAATACATTTCGAACCGAAATTATGAGTAATAACGAAGAAGTAAATTTTGATAATGTATTTACACAATTGGTCCATTACTAGGTTTCAGTAAAAGAATATTGGAGCCAAAGATTGTTCATTACTCTGACAATCCAGTGGATATAACAAAAATAAACACAATATCTGTTGAATGTAATATCATATACGGCTCATATATAAATGAAATATCTGCGCATACAATACATCAGTTTTCTCTTAGAGTTAGTCCAGGGTATAAAATCTCAGAAATACCTGTTAATGTTATATATTTACCGGTTAATACTCGTCAAATAAGCACTCTAGTTCTTAAAGTTGTTGATCAAACGGGTAGCCTGATTAATTTTCGTGGAGAAGACATATCAATAAGACTACATTTAAAACCTATCTAAAGGGGGGGAAAAAATGATAATTTTTAATAAAAAGCAAATACATTCAGATTTTGTGAATAGTTTCCAATCATCCTCAAAAGTATTGGTTACAAAAACAAAAAATTACGCTCTAAAGAGGTAAATTCTCCTGTTCAACATAAAATTGATAGTATCATAAAAAACGATTATCATACCTACATACCATACTTACAATCGTTTCAAAACAATGATGAAATTCGGATCCCCATACAAAATCAAGACCTATATGTGCTACCAAGTGAGAGTATTTTATACATTGAGGGATTCATATCAAATAGTGATGCAACAATTTCAAAAACTGTGCAGCTGCTAAATAATTGTATGGCCTATTTATTCGAGGAGATACGATATGAAATAAATGGAATAGAAATTGATCGCACTAGAAAGTTAGGTATTGCAACAGAAATGAAAAATTATGTATCACTTAACGAATTTGAGAGTACAAATCTAAAAAATGCAGGGTGGTGCCCTTTTAAAAATATTAACTTAAAAACTGGACATTTCAATTTTTGTATACCATTGAAAAACCTGCTTGGGTTTGCTGAAGATTTTGATAAAATTATTGTTAATTGTAAACATGAATTAATCTTAATACGAGCTAAAGAAGACGATGCTGTTATGATGACAACAATAGAAACAGAAAAGCTTACATTAAAACTTTTAAATATTACATGGAAAGTGCCACATATTCAACTTTCAGACTCGTATCGGTTAACTATGTTGAAAATAATTAATAGTAAACAACCGCTAAACATTTCATTTAGAAGTTGGGATGTCTACCATAACCCCTCTCTACAGGAAAGCACGAATATCTTATGGAATGTTAAAATGGTTGGTGAAAATGAAAGACCTCGCTATATTTTTTTAGGATTTCAAAATGATAAAAAATTTAAACATTGTGACTTATTAGATGTCAAAGTTCACCTTAACTCCGCTACATATCCATATGATGATCTTAATATTAAATTTGAACGAAATCGGTATGCTCTATTATATGACATGTATTTAAAATTTCAACAAAGTTACTATGGACGCACTCCCCAACCACTTTTATCACCTGATCAATTTGTTGAAAATGCTCCAATAATTGTTTTAACAATAATTGTTTTAGATGAATCTATAAAAAGCGGCCCCATCGATATTCGGATTGAATTAAAATTTCACAAGTCCGTCCCTGCTAACACCGCTGCTTATTGTATACTTATCCACGATAAAATGTATGAATTTATTCCATTTACAAATGTTATTAAAAAGATTATTTAAAAATTTAAAAATAAAATAAAAATTCTTTTTATTTAAAGTAAGTAATTACAGAGGGGATTTTTTTTTTTTTTACAATGTTTATATTGCAATTGATTATAAATTTTAGTATAAGTGTCCAAAATGTTGTAGGCTTCCTTATCCAGACGCTCTAGGTATGAGCAATGGCAAGTGTCTGGGCCAACTGTGCAATTAGAATTCGACCAAACGCAGTCTTCATAATGTTCACCGAAACGATTCTTTATTTTATTTAATTTATCTCTATACTCAATTTTTGACAAAAACATGTCGTCGTCAGCTGTAGTCATATTTAATTTTCTAAAAAACTTTGAAAATATTTTGCCTGAAGAGCAGAAGAAAATACTTTTGGATATTCATTCAAAAATTGAGTATAGAGATAAATTAAATAAAATAAAGAATCGTTTCGGTGAACATTATGAAGACTGCGTTTGGTCGAATTCTAATTGCACAGTTGGCCCAGACACTTGCCATTGCTCATACCTAGAGCGTCTGGATAAGGAAGCCTACAACATTTTGGACACTTATACTAAAATTTATAATCAATTGCAATATAAACATTGTAAAAAAAAAAAAAAATCCCCTCTGTAATTACTTACTTTAAATAAAAAGAATTTTTATTTTATTTTTAAATTTTTAAATAATCTTTTTAATAACATTTGTAAATGGAATAAATTCATACATTTTATCGTGGATAAGTATACAATAAGCAGCGGTGTTAGCAGGGACGGACTTGTGAAATTTTAATTCAATCCGAATATCGATGGGGCCGCTTTTTATAGATTCATTTTGATGTGTTACATCTAAAACAATTATTGGAGCATTTTCAACAAATTGATCAGGTGATAAAAGTGGTTGGGGAGTGCGTCCATAGTAACTTTGTTGAAATTTTAAATACATGTCATATAATAGAGCATACCGATTTCGTTCAAATTTAATATTAAGATCATCATATGGATATGTAGCGGAGTTAAGGTGAACTTTGACATCTAATAAGTCACAATGTTTAATTTTTTTATCATTTTGAAATCCTAAAAAAATATAGCGAGGTCTTTCATTTTCACCAACCATTTTAACATTCCATAAGATATTCGTGCTTTCCTGTAGAGAGGGGTTATGGTAGACATCCCAACTTCTAAATGAAATGTTTAGCGGTTGTTTACTATTAATTATTTTCAACATAGTTAACCGATACGAGTCTGAAAGTTGAATATGTGGCACTTTCCATGTAATATTTAAAAGTTTTAATGTAAGCTTTTCTGTTTCTATTGTTGTCATCATAACAGCATCGTCTTCTTTAGCTCGTATTAAGATTAATTCATGTTTACAATTAACAATAATTTTATCAAAATCTTCAGCAAACCCAAGCAGGTTTTTCAATGGTATACAAAAATTGAAATGTCCAGTTTTTAAGTTAATATTTTTAAAAGGGCACCACCCTGCATTTTTTAGATTTGTACTCTCAAATTCGTTAAGTGATACATAATTTTTCATTTCTGTTGCAATACCTAACTTTCTAGTGCGATCAATTTCTATTCCATTTATTTCATATCGTATCTCCTCGAATAAATAGGCCATACAATTATTTAGCAGCTGCACAGTTTTTGAAATTGTTGCATCACTATTTGATATGAATCCCTCAATGTATAAAATACTCTCACTTGGTAGCACATATAGGTCTTGATTTTGTATGGGGATCCGAATTTCATCATTGTTTTGAAACGATTGTAAGTATGGTATGTAGGTATGATAATCGTTTTTTATGATACTATCAATTTTATGTTGAACAGGAGAATTTACCTCTTTAGAGCGTAATTTTTTGTTTTTGTAACCAATACTTTTGAGGATGATTGGAAACTATTCACAAAATCTGAATGTATTTGCTTTTTATTAAAAATTATCATTTTTTCCCCCCCCCCTTTAGATAGGTTTTAAATGTAGTCTTATTGATATGTCTTCTCCACGAAAATTAATCAGGCTACCCGTTTGATCAACAACTTTAAGAACTAGAGTGCTTATTTGACGAGTATTAACCGGTAAATATATAACATTAACAGGTATTTCTGAGATTTTATATCCTGGACTAACTCTAAGAGAAAACTGATGTATTGTATGCGCAGATATTTCATTTATATATGAGCCGTAGGTGATATTACATTCAACAGATATTGTGTTTATTTTTGTTATATCCACTGGATTGTCAGAGTAATGAACAATCTTTGGCTCCAATATTCTTTTACTGAAACCTAGTAATGGACCAATTGTGTAAATACATTATCAAAATTTACTTCTTCGTTATTACTCATAATTTCGGTTCGAAATGTATTAGGATTAGCTTTTATATCAATAAACCCTCGATTCAAAGGTTCATACATGTTGCTAATTTTCTCAACTATATCATCCAATTCATATGTTCCAACAGGTATCTCAAAAACATTCGATCTAATGTGAAACAAATTGTTTTCTTTGTCCACATTTGGAATTGTATGATACGAGTCAAAACTAATTAACCCACAAACATAGTCTTGCTTGAGTTCTATGGGAGGGAAATGATTTGCAATCAGTATAGATGAATTACCATTTATTGTTAATGTAATCGACATGTTGATAGGTTATCATTAAATACTTAACTGAAATAATTTTTAAAGCACTTTTATATATATATATATATATATATGTATATATTTATTTATTTATTTTTTTTTTTTTTAATTTAAGAAAAGATTATATATTTGTAATACATGTCTAATACATTTTTATGAGGAAGAAAAATTATTTATTCATAAAATGCATTGTAGAAAAATTGTAACACGTATGCCTGAGCCTGAAAAAAGAATATTAAAATTTGAAAATTTCAAAAAACAATTAGATGTACCATTTACTATATATGCAGATTTCGAATGTATTCTAAAACCAATAGATATTCAAACTTCTACTAAGACTCAATGTGTACAAGAACATATTCCTTATGCCTATTGTTATTTTATTAAGTGTTCATATAATAATCAACTGAATCGTTTTAAAATATATAGCGGTTTTGATGCTCCAAAACATTTTTTTAAAAGTATTTTCGATGATGTTTTAGATATTTACCACCGTTATTTGAGTAAAACAGTAAGAATGCATCCATTAACTGCCAACCAACTTAGTCATCAAAAAGAGGATATAGTTTGTCATATTTGTGGAATGGAACTTTTATTAAATGATAGGGTAGCATACCATTGTCATTTAACAGGTGAATATAGAGGCCCGGCACATAAAAAATGTAATTTAGAGTATCAGATAGTAAATTTTATTCCAATATTTTTTCATAATTTATCGAAATATGATTGTCATCTATTCATTAAAGAGTTGTCATCTGTTAAGGGGAATATAAATATTATTCCCTTAAACAAAGAATTATATATTTCGATATCAAAAAGAATATATGTTAATGATAAAGATACAATTGAACTTCGGTTTTTAGATTCATTTCGATTCATGCCTTCTAGTTTAGACAGTTTAGCTAAGAATTTAAATAATAATGATTTAGAAACAACAAAGGCTTTTTTCCCTAACGATTATCACTTTATCTTGATGAAACGTAAAGGTATTTTCCCATATGACTACCTAGATTCAGAAGAACGTCTCAATGAAACACAATTACCAGCTCGTTCACATTTCTTTAATAAATTATCAAATGAATCATGTAGTATTGTTGATTATCAGCATGCACAAAATGTTTGGGTAACATTTAATTGTTCCAATTTATTAGATTATTTATTATTATATTTAAAAGTAGATGTGCTTCTCCTCAGTGACATTTTTGAAAATTTTAGAAAATTATGTAAAGGAATATATCGATTAGACCCATGCCAATATTATATATCTCCAGGATTATCTTGGGACGCAATGCTCAAAATAACTAGAATAGAATTAGAATTGCTGACTGATGAAAACATGCATAATTTTATTTTGTCAGGGATTAGGGGAGGTATTGTTCAATGTTGTAAACGGCGTTCAGTTGCTAACAATAAATATTTAAGTGATTACGATGCGACTAAGCTTTCAAATTATATAATTTATTTAGATGTCAATAATTTATATGGTTATGCTATGTCACAATATCTTCCTCATAATAATTTTGAATGGGTTGAAAACGTGGAGGAGTTTAACGTTTTTAGTATACCAGAAGATTCTTTAGTTGGATACATATTAGAAGTAGATTTAGATTATCCCATAACCACTCACAATATTCATAATGACTTACCATTTTGTTTTGAAAATAAAAAAGTTGATTCAATGAAAATCTCAAAGTTGATTGGTGATTTAGGAAACAAAATAAAATATATTATTCATTATAAAAATTTACAACAATGTATTAAACATGGACTTGTATTAAAGAAAATTCATAGAATTCTACAATTTAATCAATCGGATTGGTTAAAAAAATATATTGATTTAAATAATTATCATAGAACTTTAGCAGCAAATAAGTTTGAAGAAAATTTCTTTAAATTATTAAATAATGCGGTATATGGAAAAACTATGGAAAATGTAGATAAAAGAGTAAATGTTAAATTAGTACAAGATTGGGAAAATACTAATCTTGGGGGAAGAGGTAGGAAAAAATTAGGTGCTAGAGCCTTAATAGCAAAACCAAATTTCCATAGTCTAAGCAAATTTTCTGATAGTTTAGTAGCTATTCAAATGAAACAAGTGCCCATTCTATACAATAAACCGATATATGTATATTGGTTTTTCCGTTTTAGAACTTTCTAAATTTAAAATTTATAGTTTCCATTATGATTATATCAAAGAGAAATATAAAAATAATATTGATTTGAATTATATGGATACTGATTCATTCATATATGATATTCAAACTGACGACTTTTATAATGATATTCGCGTTGACATTTCAAAATTTTTCGATACTTCTTCATATCCAATAGACAATATTTTTAATTTTCCTCGGTTGAATAAGAAGGTTCTAGGTATGATGAAGGATGAATGTAATGGAAAGTTAATAAAAGAATTTATTGGTTTAAGAGCGAAAATGTATTCATTTAGAATTGATAACGATATAAATGAAATTAAGAAAATTAAGGGAATAAAAAATAGTGTAACTTCTACATTGAGTTTAAGTGATTTTAGAAAATGTCTGTTGGAAAATAAATTGTATAATGAATCAATGTATATATTTAGATCTAAATTACATACGGTTTATACTCAAAATATTTATAAAGTAGCTCTAATTAATATAGATGATAAGCGAATTGTACGAGAAAATCATATTAATACTTATGCTTATGGACATTTCGAAACACTATAGGAGTGCTTTATTGTTGTAATACAAAAAAAAAAAAAAAAAAACAATTTATATTTTATGTTATTTATTTTTTATTGAATAAAAATTTTAAACATAATTGACCACATATTACAGTGTTATATTTTTGTTTCTGCTCATAATTGTAATGTATTGGTGGCTTCAGGTAATTAATTAGTTCTATCGGTGGCTGTAAATTTCCAAAACTATCAAAATATTCTTTATAATTTTTGTTTTTATAGTATGCTATCCAATGAGTGCCAGGACCATCAACATCATCTAAATTAAGAATTCCACATTCTTGAGATTTCATTTAAGATGTTTGCAATATTTCATTAAATCTACATCCGTCAATGGTCTTTTGGGTAGCTTTTTTGTTAGTTTTTTGGATAGGGTCGTAAATATAAACCATATCCCTTTTTATATGGCTTGAGGAATAAGCCCTTCCCCATAGCGATCGATTCCATATATCTAGTATGACGGCTAGCCTCAGCCAATTGCTCCTTTCCATTTCTGATATCATTAAAAACTTTTGCTATAGCTGATCCACCAGATGCTATACCACCAAGCGCACCTAACGCCGTTAAAATAGGAAGTAGTGGTAAAATTCCACCAATTTTTGGAACTGGAATTATTCTCGGTATGTTAATTTTTTTATTTTTAAAGCTAGACTTTATAGCATCCTAGGAAATGTTATAAGCCTCATTAAATGACTGCGGCTTCTTTTTGTTAAGCATATTGACACCTTTTTTAACTGCCATCAAAAAAAATTTATTAGATGTCACTTTACAGTTTTTCATCTTTTTACGTTTTTTACATTTAGATGTATTTCTTTTTTTATTTTTAATACCCATCCCCAATTTGAGTTTTGCTTTCATTGCATTTGTAACGAACCAAGCGTTTGCTCGTTCTTTGAAATCACTGTCCTTAGATGTAACACGCTGCCAGGCTTTCTCAGATAAAACTTTATCAGCTTGGTGTCTGATATTTATATCTTTCGCTTGGGAATGTGCAATATCATGTTCTCTGCAAGCTGCATCTAAATGATTTATACCCTGATCTCCTCTTTCTATCCGTTGTCGGAGTTTTGTTCCTGGGCCACAAAATTGATATCCGGGTAAATGAAGTTCAATAGGTAAAGAATTAATCAAACTATTTACAAAACCCTGTCCAATCTTTTTAGGTATAAGTCCCATTAGGTGAGTTTTTTTTAATTAAATGATGACCTTATTATAAAAGCGATGGTTTATATTGCTATAAATCTAGTAATCAAAATGAAAGTGGTTAAACAACGTCTCCAACTTAAGGTTAATAATGCCGACAATTATATAAATGTTAAAAATGTTTCTAGACATAGTCCCCTTTTACCAAATTCCATACGAACGCTGATTGTGGGACCATCAAATTGTGGAAAAACTAATGTTATGCTTAGTTTGATTGAAAGCCCAAACGGGCTTAATTTCCGAAATATATACATTTATTCTAAATCATTATATCAGCCAAAATATATCTATCAAAAAGGATTTTTGGCCCGATAAAAGGAATAAATCTTTATACATTTAGTGAAAACGTTGATGTTATTAAGCCCACTGAAGCCAAACCGGACTCAATTTTTATATTCGATGATGTAATATGTGGAAAACAAAGTACAATACGAGATTATTTTTGTATGGGTCGACATAAAAACATTGATTCTTTTTATTTATGTCAAACTTATACAAAAATTCCTAAACACTTAATTCGTGATAATGCAAACATGATTATTGTATTCAAGCAAGATGAAATGAATCTTAAGCATATCTATAATGATCATGTTATTGGAGATATGTTATATAAAACATTTTTAAAAATTTGTACCGAGTCTTGGAGAAATAAATATGACTTTGTTGTTATAAGTAAAGACGATCCTATAAACAAAGGTCGCTATCGAAAGGGGTATGATAATTTTATACAATTATAAAATCTCTATAAAACCCATATACCAGACCAGATTCTTATCAGATATTCAGCTGATAGGTAGCAGATTTTTCACTCACTCGTTAAAGAACATGTTAAATAATCATATGAATGTATTAGCAAATCTTGCTAAGACCAGGAAAGTATTAAAGGAAAAAATTAAAAGAATGAAATCGGGAGAGTTGGATAGAATTAATTTGTTGGAGGATACATTTAAACCCATTTCAAAACCATTAAATGAATTAGTTGATAATTTGAAAAACTCTAATCAATATAATGTTATTAATTATAATGGCGATCATGATGATGGAATTTGGCAGACGGATAGTTGTCAACCGTTGAAAATTATGTGAATGCTAATAATCTTAATAATAAAATAAACACTTTTTCGAATATCTCAGATTTAGAAAATTCTGCAGATAGTTCCCAGAAACAAAATGCTAAGAAGCGAAATCCTATTAATATTATTAATGAGCAATGTTTTGATAAAAAACAAAAGTTAGATAAGGTTGTTAGCATTAGAAGCAAAATAAATTTTATGAATGACCCCGAAAAGCCAGCATCATATATTCCAAGTAAACCTAATGATGATGAATTACTAAAAAGAGCTGCACAAAGCAATGTAATGAAAACTAAAACAAATATTGATAATAAACCTGAAAAGCGAAAAGCTATTGATATCATTAATGACCAATGTTTTAATAAAAACCAAAAATTAAATAAGGTTGTTAGCGTTAGACAAAAAATAAATTATATGAATAATTGTGAACGACCAGAACCATATATTCCCAGTAAAGCAAATGATGAAGAATTACAAAAAAAGGCAGTAGAAAACCAAAGTCAAGCTGAAACGTATAATCATAATACTTCTCCAACTGAAAATGATATTTTAAGAAGAATCGAAGAAGATCCTGATCAGTGGGAAAGACATAAACTTGTAAAACGTCAGTGTAAAAATCAACTAAATGAAGACTTTAAACGGATTAAGCTTACTCATCCCAATTCGCTATTACAAAACATAAAATTGCTTAAAGATCTTAAAATGCTTGATACATTGTATGGTCTGAATAGAGATTCAAATGGCCGATTGCGATTTGGATTGAAACCATTAAAAATTAATTCCAAAGACATTATACATATCGGGAAGGATAAATGGAAAATGACACCAGGTCTGTTTGAGTTAATATTTCATAAAAACCCCAAACATTATAAAAAGTGTGATTTGAAAACTTATCGACAGATCTTATTAGATACAAGCGCTCACAAACGTAATTATAACCCAAATAGTCAAATTAAGGGAACAAAATCTTTTAAATATCTACATATTATTAGGAAATTGTTCAATTATAATCCACACTCATTCATAAGTGGTAGAGGTTTATTGAAATCATTCGATTGTCGCAAAAATATTTATCAATATTGGGATAACCCTAATGAGTTGGTGGATAGATTGAGATTGCTTATATCTTCAACAAGTGCCGGCCATAACAACCATCACAACGAGATTATATCAATTATTGAAGAGTTGCGGGAAGCAAATATTATTAAATAATATGAGTGTAAATAAATTTGGGAATTTCTCTTTTGATCATAGTAATGGATCAAAAGCGAAATCAATTCTAGACCGAAACAAAAATCTTAATTCAAACAAGAAAAGAATAATTAACCTAGCTGCTCCTATAGAAGACGATGATGCCATTTCAAAAGTATTCCTTTTAGAAACATTAAATAAGATGAAAACCAAATTAGAACATCAAATCAAAGAAATAAATGTAATCCTGAATACTAGTATTAAAAATGACGTATCAATTCTTGAGGGTCTAATAGACCAACGAATAAAAGATGCATGTGGGGAAGAATTAGATGATATAAAAAAACTATTTATCAACTATTGAGGATTATTTGATGCGTTTCGTTGTGTTGAAACAACACCCAACTGAAAAAGACGTTGAAGCGGTAAAAATAAAGTTCCCTACTATAAAAGGATTAACAAAATGAATAACAAAAGAGCTATTGTAGAAGAATTACATAAACAAGCTAGAAAAAGTTTTAAACGAAGACGAGTTATTATTAAAGGCATCGATGATTTATGGCAAGCTGACTTGGTGGTAATGACTCAGGTTCCAAAAGTAATAATCATTATCAATACCTTTTAACTGTAATCGATACATTTTCTAAAAAAGCATGGGCCGAAGCAGTTAAGGATAAAACTAAAGAAAATGTAACAAATGCAATGACTAAGATTTTAAACTCAAGTAACCGAATACCGAAAAACCTACAAACAGATGATTTAAAGGAATTTTATAATACTTATTTTAAGAGATTATTACAAACAAAAAATATCAATCATTATTCAACATTTTCATTATTAAAAGCATCTATAATAGAGCGATTTAATAGGACATTAAAAGGAATGATGTGGAAAGAGTTTAGTTTTCGGGGAACCTATAAATAGATTGATATCTATAAAAATTTAGTCAATGATTACAATAATACTATTCACAGGACCATCAGAATGACTCCAAATGAGGTAAATTCCTCGAATGAACAACATTTATTGAATACTGCATACAACAATTTAAAAGGTTTTCATAGACCAAAATTTAAAATAAATGATGAGGTTAGAATAAGTAAATATAAACATGTATTTGAAAAGGGGTATACACCAAATTGGACAACAGAAGTTTTTAAAATAAAATCAATTAAAAACACAAATCCTACAACATATATACTTGAAGACTATCAAGGTAATGCTATTAAGGGTGGATTCTATGAATATGAACTAATGAAAACTAAACTCCCTCATGTATATTTAGTTGAAAAAGTTTTGAGACGTCGAAACAATAGAGTTTATGTTAAATGTTAGGATTCTCTTCTGAACACAATTCCTGGGTAAATGATAATGACTTAACTCTTGTAACTTGGGATCCAAGTATACTACTTAAATATTTTATCCAAACATAATGACTTTCATTGAAATCATCACTGTATAAAGAAATAAGATTAACGTGATGCGTTTTTTCTTCTTTTGTTAAATAAAAGGGACCTATTATCAAATTGTCCTCTATACCAAACACATTTACACTAATATCTGAATTATTTGATTCAAATATTTTAATATCTTTTATTTGTAATGGAAAATTTAAATTTTCAAAATTGACTACTTTATCATTATTTAAAGTTATAATGGAATCTTGGATATTTTTAATGTTATATGAAGAGCACCTTTCTCTGTGTTTTGAGGGTTGATAAAGAGATGAAATTATGGCCCACTTAAAGCAATATATATCATTGTTAACAATATTAACACATGCTTTTTTATCTGCAATTATTTTTGGTAGTGGTATATATAACGAGCCTCTAATTGGTTGGTATTTATTTATGTTTACTTCTAGATGAATAATTTCACTTAGACTCCATCCACTATCTCGCTCTTGAAATGTGTTCATTTTTTCAATCAATTTACTAAGCTTTTCTTTAATTATATCAACAACATTGTTGTTCTCCATAAATGCTTCAGTCATTAATGTTTGATGTGACATTATAGCAAATTCTTCAATATTTTCTTTTATTTGATTATATTTACAAAATAATTCAAAGTTAAATTTGATGTTTTCATGCTTTTCTATAGATTTCAGTAAAAGTTCAGATAATTCATCTTTATGTTTTTCAAAAAAATTTTCAATAACTAAATCATTTGGTTGATCGTTTTCCAAAACGTATGTTTCAATACGATTATTAAACATAATACATTAATACATTTAGCATTACTTTTTACACTATACATACAATTTTTTTTATGCATGTTTGTTCTCACGTGTGATGTCCATACATTTTCTTTCAATTGAATTTTACATTGCTCACAAAAAATTATTTTTTTTGAAACTTGATGTTTCATTGTAATATGCTTGTCTAAACTCCTCTTCCGAGTATATATCTTTTCACAAAAACTACACGGATACATTTTTTTTTTTTTTTGTTTTTTATTTGAAAAAGCATTCAAAAAAAGTTTATGCTGTATGAAATTCAAATAACGGAGAAGTAAATTTTTCACCAGGCTTAATCAATTCAATATAAAATGAATTATTATTTATTGTTTCAATAGTTGAATCTTCTAAGCAGTTGTAGGATTTCGGAAGAAAAAGAACACTATCATCTAGTTCTATCATTACCTTCTCCCCAAACTTTGTCTTCACCCTTATGGCTTTTAATATTCTTAATTTTTTATTAATTGGTACATCAATCGCCTTCAATATTGGTTTTTGTTAATTTTTTTCTTCGAAACTGCTTTTAAATCCTTAAGAGCTTGCTGCATAATGTGGAAATATTATAGTTTATTTCCGTTTATTAGAAGTGTTGGTGGTTAAACAATGTTAAAAGTTCTTATAAAATAATTTTATTATCCTTTGAAATATAAATGAGTTGAAACAATAGCCGCTTCAAATAATTTACTGTATGATTTCACTGAAAAGATGTCTAATTTATAGGCATTGGGACAAGTAGCCTTATCTTTCTAAATGTACATATGTATATATATATATATATATATATATATATATATATCTATTGGTATGTATTTTGCGGAAATTGTGGTTTCGCAAACCACCAGTTACCTACTACTAGTAGGGGTTTTATAATTTCTAATTTAGTATCACGTAGAGAGTAGAGGGAAAAGGAAAACAAAAAAAATGTCTTTCCCGAATTATTTAGAAAAGTTTTTAAGAAAATATACCGATTTAATTGATAATGAACATCAAATATTTTTTTATTCTATAATAAATGGATTGCGATCATGTTTATCCGAACCATTCATATATTCACCAAATGGGATACATAAGAAAGATTGTCATTTTGCTGATAATTCATACAAGGAAATAGTAGATATATGTAATTGTATTTCGCTTTATTCACGATATAAAACAATGAAAAAAATTTATAATTTATATGCAGTCATGTTTAACGAACCTAGGTGGTTGTAATCTGTGTGATAAAGAAACCACAAATTTATGACAATGGTTAACGTATATAATATAAAACAAAAAAAACAATTTCGATAAACGGTTGAAGAAGCTATAAATATAAATTTTATTTTGAAATAAACTAATTGTAATATTATATTTATGGTGGGCACATTAACGTAGAGCAATGGATTCTACAGCCTTTGACAGCGAACAACAAATGTTTAATTTTGTGATCGATCAAGAGGAATTCGAAAAGATGTTAAAAAATTTTGATGAAGAAGAATTTAATAAGCAGCTTCAAAAACCAGAAGAGCCCGCCCAATCCCTACAAGATTCAACCGAAGTGAAGACATATGTACCAAATAAGCGTAAGAGACAACGACCTGTAAAGATAATACCAGCTGAAGGATCTACACAAAAAGCCACCCCACTAAATGCTAACACCAAAAATGTAAATAATTGTATTGATCTTTGTGAATCAACACTAGCAACTGTTCCTATAAATGGGATTATAGACACTAAAGGGTTATTAAATGTTGCAAAAATTAATTTAAATGATAAGGCGAAAGAAGTTCCCTCATTTGAAGTTAATTTTAAAAATGATAGAGGTATTCAAAAATTAAAATTTTTAATACAACAGTGGTTTGATGATGAAATTATAGCGGATGATATCGATTTGGAATGCTCTCGAACTTCACCAAAAAAACATAATATTAGCTGTGATGTTGAATGGATTCATGAAGTTAAACTTCTTAATGAACTTTTAGGAATTGTATATAAATATAAAGGTATTGGTGGTTTTGGACGTATTAATCACTTGAAAAAAAGTTGATATGCATTTATTAAATTTAGTTGTAACAAATGGTTTATTTATAAATGTACAAATGTTTTAAATTTGAAATAATACATTTTATTTGAATACAAAAAAATAATAATAATTAAAACAATACTGTTTCTTTTATTATTGTAAATACATCAAAATTTACTGCAACAAGAAATTGTGTGCAGTATGTAGCACAATGTTCATCTAACTTAAAGGCAAAAATATTGACTTCGAATTCTCCATATGTTGTCTCCTTTTCATATTTTCTAAGAGTTCCATTAAGTTTAAAACGAAAATAGTATTCCATCTGTTTTTTATATAGTTGTCGTATGAAACTTTCACAAAATGCTTGTAACTTAAACACCCAAATATTACTCCTCCAGTTTTCCCTGATGACATTCCTTCGCGCTTGTTCACTCAGTTTAAAACAAAAAGACAAAACTCCAATTCCTTTAGTAATATCACAATCCACACCAAAAAAAACATCTTCATCATAATCGTCAGCAAAATCATATAGTAAACCAGGCATTTTAATTATACAAAAAATTAATTTCACTGATGAACTTTTGGGAATTGTGTTAGAAAAATTAATACTGAAATATATTTTTAATGGATCATGGCTTTTTATACATTCGTATTTTAATTAAAAATATAGACAAATTTATCAACAATCATATTTATGTGGTTTCATAAAATTCTCACTTGTCTATAAAATTCTCACTTGTCTATAAAATTCTCACTTGGCTTCTATCTAAAAAAACCACAAAATAAACATACAAACAAACAGCAAAACTATCAAAATTATCAAGCACACACACACACGCACACGCACACACACACACGCACACACGCAAACGAAAAAAGACACACGCACACATCGAACGAAAAAAAAAAGACACCTGTGGTCACATTAAATTCACACGCCTAAAAACCACAAAAGAAACATACACACACTTGCGGTCACACTAAATTCTCACGCATATATGTATGTATGACAGTATGTATATACTTTTCCTTTCACAAAAGTTCCTTTCACCAAATGGGGTAGAACCCGTATATTACTACTACTGGACTGGGAACTTGCTAAAACAGAAAATACTTTCCTTGGCTACAAAGTCACGAAGAACGGTTTTTCGCAGCCTACGAAATGAGTGAATTTATTGCCGCGACGGTAAAGTAAAGTAAGGTAAAGTAAAAAATTTTACAAAAGTCATCTAAAGAAGGAAGAAGTCAATTATGGAACGAGATACTGAGAATAATGAAGCATTCCAGCAGTGCCACTCCGACTTAGCAAATACCACATTGCTCGCACGTCCGCGAAACTATTTCTCCAAGTTGATGCTAGCACCTATTGTGTAAGCGCGGCCATCCAAAAACTAATAAATAATATATTAAAACTACTCGGATTCGACTCTAAGCGTATGTCGGAAACACAAAAAACGCAAAGCTCGAATGATCGAGAATTGCTCGCTATTTTTCAAACCGTCAAGTATTTCCAGCGCCTCGTTGATGGTCGTGCGTTTCAGCAAAAACCAACACCCAAGCAGATAAGGTACTTAGCCACATCAGTCTCAGGGAAAAACAACATCGCGGTAGATTTTTTTTCCAGAGTCGAAACGATTTTGAATGGCGAGAAAATTGGCCAACGAGCAAAATGTTGATGTTTTACTGTATTCTTGAAATTCGATTTGCATTTCTAATAATGAATATTCCGCGCACTCAAAGTAACAATATATACAATCCATACAATAATTCTTTACGCGAAATATAAATGTTTTTTCAAGAAATTTTAAATTTAAATTACTAGAATTTTTAGATGATGATGAATTCATATTTATTTTGCAAAATGTTTCGTCATTTGGCAAGGTAAAGTGAATTTTTTAATGTTCAATATATTGTTTCAATAATTTGTATGACAAGTAACTTAATACGTGAGAAAAATTGTATAATGTATTGTTGTCAGCATAGGTTATGTTATAAATGAAGCAAGCGAGTATTTTTGTACGTACTTTACCTTTACCTGTATTCTATTATGTAAGTTTCCAAGTAGTTAATTATATCTGCTCGATCATTGTCATTTTTGCTCCCAGCACTTAATTTCTTTGCGGCGATTTGTAAATTTTTATAGTCGTCTAGGGAAATGGAACATTTTCGACTCTCTGGAGCTACTTTGCCATAAATTCGAGTAGAATTTCGTGCTATATTTTTCCGCGTGTAGGTTACCGGTAATTTTTCTCGCCGTCTTTGGCAGAAGTAACTGGAGTATGAAATTCACTATTTTTCCTGGCTCAGTTATATATTGACTTTATTTTGGACGCGTAATACACGTACAAAAAAGTTTACATGCCTCATTTGTAGCCCAACCAGTTAACTTATAACCTGTTACGTTCGAAATAATAGCTAAAATATTTGTACTTTGTTTACAAATATTGGGGGGGGAAGGCGTTGTTTATAGATACAAATTGAAAAAAACAGTACCGTTACAAAGAAGGCAGAAAAAATTTTCTCGCACAGGAAAATCATAACCCTTTGAGGTGAGAAGATTAGTTTCTGTGTATTCACATATAGACAGCCATGTTTCTCTGTAGTATTTGTGATATCTAAACCTAATTAATAAACCTATTACTAACCTTTTAAAACATTATCCCCGAGCTAAGCACATCTTCGACATACGTTGATAATCCTTGGACAAAGCTTTTTACTTGATTGAACCTTTTACCATGGCAATAAAATCCTGCATCATAATATTTTCGTGCACTGCTGAAACTCTACTGCCTTCTGTCTGACAATGAGCGCATCACACGCGCGAGTTAAAGAAAAACTATTACACCGTGATTTCAGTAAAAAGGGAAACGTCTTTATTCTGTGACATTCTAGCTTAAAACTAACTTATTTTACAGTGGTTTGCTTATTTATAGTAATGAGTAAACAAATATTGATAACTGTTATCCTATATGTTTGTTGGTACAAATTCATCACGCCACTTTGGGCAAACAAAACAACAATTGCTATCCTTTACATTTGTTGGTAGCTTTTGATGATCGCTAATCACTTGACTAGAGTTGCTGCTACAACAACAGCAACGCTAGTCAGTTCCGCAATATCAGGCGATATCACTGTTGTTCTTTGAATTGTTGTTGCATATTTTGTCTACTACTTTTTGGTAAACAGGTTTGTTCTTATTATTGTTTTTGTACAACTATTGTGCATTGATATTTTGTCTTCATGCTGTCATCGTTTAACACTGTCCTAAATTTCAAGGATATTATAGCCCGACTTGATTTTTCTTACGCGGATAAGAAACCTATTCATGTTATTGAGCAGGAAATGTTCACGCTCCGTCAGGGAGGCCTGACAATCAACGACTTCTACGACGAGGTCGAAAAGAAACTAACCACCATAACCAACAAAACTATTATAACTTATGGAAGCCTGCGACAGCTGATATATTCGTTAATGGTTAAATATCGTAATGACGCTCTTAGGGTTTTCATATCCGGTCATAATAGATCATCATGCGACATCTTGTTTTCATCTAGACCAAAAGACATGAAAACAGCGCTTGCTCTAGCACAGGAATTAGAGTCCAATCAAGCTTGATCATTGGTTGCCTGAAAATATGCTGATAGCAAAAATTCAGACAATCGTTTGTCTAGACCAACAAATAGCAGGTCCTATCCTACTGGCAATAGCCCTCATTTTAACAGATTAACGAATAATCAGATTCAACAATAAGTTACTCCTATGAGGATTGATCCCAGTTTCTCTAAACTGAGACATCCTACCTAACAAACATTGCCCTCCTCATTCAATTGCCCGATATACCCTTCGCGCAGGACTCCATTTGGAGTTCACTCTCAACCAATGCCGCTGCCGCGAATACTAAGAGACCACCAATTCAATTACAATAAGCTACAACGAATCAATACCCTAAACCAGTGCGCGTATGATGTTGTTGAAGGAACCTTCACAGATTCTGAGCCCTACGACGGTAAGGTACCAATCCAGATGACGTGGTAGCTGGTTTCATTATAAACCAGGAAAGGAGAATGTTCTCGCTGACGAACTGTCGAGACAGCATATTAATGCTCTCAGCACGGGTCAATCTGATGAGACTATTCATAGTGAGGAATCCTCGACAATGGTAATTAAAACAGTCCCAAATCCCATTAATTGCTTCAGGAACCAAATAATTTTTGAAGATCGGGGCAACGAGTTCGTTACTACAAAAATTCTTTTCAAATCTCAGATCAGGCATCACGTAATTTTCAGTAAACTGGAAAAAATTCCCGACTTATTAAAAAGTTGTATAAATCCGAATAGTGTCAATGTATTTCTATGTGAACTCCCCGTACTAGGGAAAATTCAAAGCCATATACTTTTAAGCTTCCCTTCAGTCAAATTCGTTTACACGAATCTTCAAGTAACCGACACCTTTAACAAGAACGACCAGATTGAAATTTTGCAGTCCGAGCATAACAGAGCTCACCGCTCACTCAAAGAAAAAATTAGCCAAGTACACACCGCACAAGCATTTAATGATGTAATACGAGACAGATTAATAAATACACAACATAATCTCTTTAAAAGCCGTAACGGAAACTGCCAGACGAAATCTTACCATCCGGGTGACAAAGTCTTTGTCAAAACCAATAAGAGGACAATCAATAAGTTTACTAAACTATATTTAGAAAAAACAGTTGCTAAAGATTTAGCCACCCCAGATTTTGACGATTTTAACCAAGTATCTACCCGAGAGGAAGCGTTGATAGAATCTAATAATCGACAGATTTTCATTAATACCCAGACTCAGATAGAATAAATCAACTGACTGACACCATTAACGAGTTACTTAATTCAACGAAGAAACGTGAACTATTCACCGAACATCTCTTCCAAGTAGCATCATCCAGAAATAGACGCATCATAGCTTGAGACAATTATATATTCAGTTACTTTAGGTAAATTGCAAATAATAAATCCTATTTTGTTCAATGAGAAAGAATCTGATAAACTTATAACCAAAGGGCACTCTACCATTAACGGCTTCAGAGCTGAAAATCTTACAAAATAACGATAATATTTATTTTATAATCAAATATCCTATCATAAGCCAAATATGTAACAAACTTATAGTCAGACCAGTTATTCACAATAACAAGACAATAATGTTAGAAGCCAGTATGGTACTCGTAGCAAGTATCACTATCTAAATGACTGCAAAAAAAAACGGCATCAAGAACAATATGTCGAGTCGCAAACGCAAGTAATTCCTGCCTACTGAACCTAATGAACCGTCAACCCGCTGCATACAAATCTATACCAGCTGACCACATTGCCCCTGTGGAGGAAATTGACGATGGATTGGTGACCGTCAACGATGAAGCAGTTGAAGTACGCGAAGACAGTTTTCCACAAATAAAAATTAAAGACATTCCTTATCTCATTCAAAGAAAACGCCAATATTAATATATCAACTACACAAACTGTAAGAGAACTAGTAACTCCTACCCGAGGGACCCACCAGCCCAAATACTGAACATAACGGAGCTCGTCCCTTTATCATCCCTGCCCTATCTTCATCACGAAAACTTAAAGAATCTGGAGCCCATTGCAGCCCTGCGAGAAATAACTCAGACACAGTCAGCACAATGGTCGATTTCATTTTCCATCTAATAATCAGCGCCGTCGGCTCCACAGTAATAGTCATAATTTACAAATGGCAACAGGGACGTCAAAATGCAGCAGTTGTGGAAAGGGTCATAAAGGAAGCTGGGGGCTGCTCATTTTTACAGGGGGAGTAGTTAACACCTGCTAACGCGCTCATGGAAAACATCCCATTCCCATGCAAAATGCTGACGTTGTCAAAAAATAAATGCGCGTGACAAAAATAAGAACAACGGAAGCAGCGGAGTATCGATCAACCTGAAACTGCAGTCGCTGTGACAACAACGACAGCGAATTGTCGAAATAACTTAAACTGCAGCCACAGCAAGAACAACAACAACAACGATAACAATGACTATAGCGAATTTCACGATCTGACCCAAACTACAGTTGCTGCGACAACAACAATAGCAACATATGACCTACAACGTTCAGTACTACCGATACAATTAAGTAGGGTAGAATAAGCTTTACCTTAATTATAATATTCAGTCTTTTGCTCTTAACTCGCTGCTGCCACATATGCGGAAGAAATAAAACTTATAATCAAAATCGTAATCAAGCCTGCATAGTAGGTAGCGTTTTAATTTACTTCGTACTAAAATTATAACTTACATTCGAGATTGCGAAACTCTTTAGCAAATACATTAACGTAGTAATAGGCTACGAAGTATCGAGATCCAGCATCGACAGGATAAATTCTGCGCACGTAGCCGAAGAGGATTCATACCTCTATGAAGCGACAGACCAAAATACTTGTGAAACGGAGTATGCTACAACTCACATCGGATCCACCAAAAACCTCAAGGGAGAATTTAACGTCATGATTTAGTATGCGAAAAGTGGGCTCTGAAGTCGAGAATGCCGAAGCGAATCGGATACGCTTTCTCTAACGGATGCTCATAAGATACCCACTGGGCACTTGTGAGCTGCTGAAGAATTCCGACGCCAATGACAAAACATCGTATGACTTTTGTATAGCTACTGCGCCTAAAACTATGACACAGAATTCAAAACACTGCTTTGTCCTTGTTACATACTTAGTAGGCCATAACAAAAACGATGACAGTGAAGGCATGAACATATTACAAAAGTATAATGCATCATGTTCTTATTTTTCGGTTTCTTTAATAAATTTCTTCAAGATTCGTTCAAGGTACACTTTCATTAATATATTAAGTTTACGTATACATATATAATAAAGACGAAAAAATATATAATAATTATCTTTCTTATTTGCATATATATATGGGAATAGTTATATATTTTCAATTTAAAACATTGCACTAGTTCTATGTGTTTAATATTAGGCGGCAAGTGTTTCATTTACTCGCGTTCAGAAAATAATCCTAGCGAAATAATAATATGTGACATGGAGCTTCTGCCTTTTTTGGGGCATAGTTTTACCTTGAACAAAAATATATATTTAATATAAGCACTGACTGAATACCAAAAATAAGTAGTGCGATAAATATAAAGGGTTTTTCAATAGGGACGCTACAAAAGTAGACCGATAGTGACAGCAAACGACGCCATATTTTTCCCCGCTCTTTTGACATTTCTCTTCAGTAAGGTTTGCCATTTCATCGTGAAAAGATATACGATACAACAACGAGTCGAAATTAATAAAATTGACTACCGAAATTCGGAGTCAATGGCGACAACTTTAAGAGCGCTACGTCCAATTTTTGGTCGTCGTAATCGTCCTCGCAGGTCAACAATTGAGCGTCTAGTAGAAAAATTTGAATCCACGGGCACAGTACAAAATGTTCCCGTGCCCGTAGTGTCGAGAATATTGCTGCCGCTAGCGCATCAATTGAGGAAGACCCAAATCAGTCTCTCATACGTCGTTCTCAAGCGTTGGGCATCTCTGTGACGTCGTTGCGGCGAATTTTGCGAAAAGATCTTGGCCTACATCCTTACAAGATCAAATTGACGCAAGAACTGAAGCCGCTTGACCACCACAATCGTCGTATATTCGTGAATTGAGCTGAGCAACAACTTGAAAATGATCCCGCTTTTCATCGAAAAATCATCTTCAGCGATGAGGCTCATTTGAGGCTGAATGGCTTCGTCAATAAGCAAAATGTGCATTACTGGACAGGCAGCAATCCACACGTACTCGATGAGTCAACATTTCATCCCAACAAAATTACGGTTTGGTGCGGTTTATAAGCCGGCGGCGTCATTGGGAGGTATTTCTTCCGTGATGATCAAGACCGGCACCTTACTGTGAATGGGAATCGCTACCGCTCAATGCTAACCTAATATTTTTGGCCCGAATTGGATGATATGGACTTGGACAATATGTGGTTCCAACAAGATGGCTCCACAAGCTTAATGAACGTGTTATCTCACGAAATGGGCCAGTCAATTGGCCGCCTCGGTCGTGCGATTTGACGCCGTTAGACTATTTTCTGTGGGGCTACGTCAAGTGTATGGTCTATGCCAACAAGCCAGCGGCGAGTGATGAACTTCGTACAAAAATTGGGTTCAGCGTCTGGACTTCTGCAAGCGTGCCCGTGGTGCCCATGCAAAAGAAATCAAGCTCCGTACATAATGGCATCGAATGTACTTTCTCAGGAATAAAGAATTTAATTCATATCCCAAACCGTTTTTGTTTTATTTAAAAAAAACTTTTGTGCGTTCCTATTGCAAGACCCGATAGTATGCGCAAAGAGAAACTTATGAATTTACTTTAATTTGCACAAGTGTATAATATAATTATGTTATATGTACAATATTACTGTGTAACCTGCATTATTTATTATTAGGCCTGTTTTGCATTTTGATTCCGTTGAAAGTTTTCGAAATCGAAATGGATAGGTGTTCCTGGTGTCGATTCATCGAAAAGTGCCAATTACCACGCATCACAAATAATATTTAAACATAAATTGGTATGTTAGTAACTATTTGAAACACTTTATAAAATTACATTGGTGCTGTTAAATTAATGAGTTTTAAGGAAATTTTTTTATTTCAATCGAAGTTTTGTTCAGAACCTGGGACTGGTGGCAATCCCTATGATAGTACCACTGAGGTCAGCTGATTATATTTGTTTACAAACTTCATTAATTAGTTCGAGACAAACCAAGGAAATTAAGGTTTTAAATGGATAATTAAATTAACTGAAATTTTACAATACGGCTGTCAAACTAATATATATATAAAAGTGTGGTAACCCTATCATCATCGTATCATATCGTCTGAACATTTTCGTGTCTTCTAACGAGTCGAGTAAGAGCCGGTAGCCGTGACGGTTGTGTTTTGCGAAATCCTTATTTAATTTGCATTAATTTTTGCCTAAATGTTCAATTTCAGTTTAATTCAGTATTTGCCTAAATGTTCAGTTTCATTAAACTCATTATTTGCTTAAACGTTAGATTTCAATATAATCCTTTGAATTAATTTTGTGAACCTTAAACTATTTATATAATAAATAATACCTAATAATACTTTCCTGTTAACAAAACAACCGATTTAATAAATAATAAACTTACATTTTGGGGACTCATGCGGAATAAAAAACGAAGTGTAACGTGTATGCTTGGAAAAGTATAAAATTTATATTGAAATGTGTTTGGCTTCAATCGAGAAGTTTCGCGAAAGCTTGCGACGTAGCGGCAAGCAGAGTATTTCGGCATTGCATAAATTAGTGTTTGAGTCAGAGGGCGATAGGAATAATCGCAAACGTTTACGCGAATTTGGAGGCTTTGATTTCGAGACAAACTCAGACGCGTATAAAAGTAAGATGCAGTACATCGACGCCAATTTAGACGCAGGTCCTCTAACCTCAATTTGCAGCATATTGGGATTAAACTATAAAGCCGATAACTTAAAAGTTCATATCCTGGAAAATTTACAAAAGGGACGCTTACTTTGCGCGAACGGAGATGGCAGAGAACGTATATTAACAGAGAAGTAGCATCCCGCTTCATTCCTGCTGTCGTTCCGGGTTTTTGGGAAAAGGTCGTTTTCTCGTCCAGCTCATCACTCAATAATTTTTCACCTACAAGGGGCAAAATTTACCATCGGTTGAGCGAAAACTACAATTTTAGAGAAAATTAATGTACGTTCTCTGTTATCAGCTACATTGTGTGGTTGCGAAAATTTTCCTTTTGTTTCGATAAGGAATTTTCGCACTCCTATTTTGAACATTTAAAAAAATAATAAAAATATCTGTTCTTCTATACTTTCAAATTTAGTGTTTTATTTCATTTTACTAATAGTTTCCATATATAACTTTCAATAAATATTTTAAGTATGTAGTTAAACAAAATCTTCCAAAAACACTAAAGAAATTGGTTTTATTATTTGGCATATGTATACACATGCATGCATTTATTTAACAATGCATATTAAATCGAATTACTTCCCTGCAAAAGGGCGCGTACAAGCATATGTATGTGTAGATATGTAAATAAAATAGAAATAATTAGGCACGTAGTACATATGTATGTATGATTGCTCACATGCGCGCACATTCAACCGAACTCCAAGTCTGTGCGCAAAGTTTGACAAAATATCTTATCTCCAGGTGGACTTTAATTTTACCATGTCAAAAATATCAATGTTCTAATGAAATATTTATGCAAATAGTTAAACAAAGCTATAGTTCAACAGGTCATCGTGGTAAAAGTTTAATTTAAATATAAAATTTGTATGTCAAGGATCGAAATTTATTGATTTGAAAATAAAAACTCGAGAGCCAAGTAAGCTGTTTTGTGAAAGCTCCACAGAAATAGTTGCTTCTGCCCGCAATTCACACGAAAAAGCTGCATCGCAAAGCCGCCATCATTAATCAGGGTTTAGTTGAACTAATTTATATATGAGGTAGGTAGGGGAAAAAAGTGGAGTATCATATGAATATTGATATACTAGATCGAATAGAGGAAGATCTGAAAGAAAATAATTACACATAGATACATACATACATAAGATGACGTTAAGTTATACGCCACAGAATTAAATTTGTAACTAAAATTCTGGTACTTTACACCCTCTCAGAATAAAAATGGTACGGTTTATTTGCAATTTCGGGTTGAAAATCTTTGGTATAGGTCATTGACCCACATTGTTGTTTCAGGACGAAGCAAACGTAGTATGATTAATTAAAGTCTCACAAAATACAATTAAGTATAGCAATGTTTGCGTTTAATTAGACAATCGTAGAAAAATTTGTTAAAAGGTAGTAGATTTTCGACTCCTAAATATATTATTCTGCTACTTGTGTTACATTTGTGATAAGACGTAAGCCCTGACATAAATGCGATCAAAATTTATACTACTTATTGACATACATATACGTAATGTACATATGTTTGCAAGTAGGCGTAGCGGTAAGGCCGGACATTGCGTTTGGTGGCGCCGATTTGGAATAATTAGGGCTTTAAATCACATATATAGCAGGATTTCGTGCAAAACACGTTTATAATGATAAGCAAACATAATAGATTAATAATAGATGAATTTCTTCATGAAATATTTTACGGGCACAAGCGGGCCAAAATAATACCTACATTCCCATCTGTGATTGTGAACGTTTGGACACAAATTACAAAAATCTTCAATTTATGATTTATAGATTTTTGTCTTCGTCTGTACTGTGGTTGAAAACAGACGCGCTGGCGGAGGGATGAAATAAATGTTGTATACAGTGGATCAAAGCCAAACTCGTACACCACAGCAAAGAATTTTAATACCTGAGTTTTTATACCTTCAAAATAATTTAAGAAATGTTGAAGACTTATTTTTGATAGTTAACTTGAGCCAGGTAAAGTGTAGAAAGAAAGAAGTCTGATGAGGAGATGTGGTGATCTCCGAAATACATAACATTAAATACATATATGATGATGATAGATATAATGCATATGAATGCATGTGCACTTGTTGACATTTTTTACTACATACGTACATACTTATACATATGTATAAGTATGAGTTATGCAACAATTGATGATAAGAGAAGGGTTGAAAGGGAAAGGGGGAATCGTCAAAAGAATATTCTTTCGAGTTTTCGGCAATTTTTGTGTCAATCGCCATCAGCGCGTGCACATGTACGCAAATGAGTTGATGCACGCATGAATTACTGAATAAATGCATGCATATTGATGCATATTATTCATTTAGAATATTTGTGTCAATCGCAATCAGCTCAAATTGATTGCTTTTTCAGCGCGAGTGCGCAAATTATGATTATTAGATATGGATAGATATTATGGTAATATTTGTATGTATGTATGTATGCACTATGTAGATATTTTAGTATTCTTGATCACATGCAGCCGCTCGTCTCCGCAATAGTCTCTCTGCTCTAAATATAGCAAAATATGGTGGAAATGGTTTTTATTGGTATGGTAGAATTAAATTGCTATGTTGAATTCTCTTGATCGCACTTACAAATTTTGTTGATAAAAAAGCTGTTTTAACATTTGCGCCTTCTCATTTCTTACAAGTTCTCTGGTATAACTTTGTTTAACTATTTGTATAAATATTTCATTACAACATTGTTATGTTTGACATGGTAATATTAAAGTCCGCCTGAAGATAAGATATTTTGTCAAACTTAGCGCACAGAGTTAGAGTTCGGTTGAATGTGCCCGCATGTGAACAAACATAAGTACATATATACATAATTATTTCTGTATAATTTATAGAGCTTGCGGCCAGGTTTGTATTAGGAATAATATGAGAAAACAACAATTTTTCAAAGTGGTAGAAGTGATAGCTGCTATTTCGGAGATCACCACATCTCTTCATTCTTTCTAGACTTTACCTGGCTTTGAACCATGGTACACGGGATTACTAGGCGAGCACGCAACCACTCAGCCCCGCTAACCGTGTGAAAATTGTTTCTTTTTCTCACTAGTCATAATTTAATTTAACAGTAGAGACCCATATTACCAGTGCTAGAGCGTGAATTTGTAGTTAGAGTGAAAAATAATGTAACTTATCAGTGGTGCTGCAGGTGGTTAATTTGGTTTTAATAATATAAAAATTGTCTATAATCATGCAAATAAATAAATATTTTATTGAAATTTTACTTTTATTTGTAATGTAATATAAACGAATTTAATATAATGGATCTTTTTATTAAAATTTATGTCAAAATTTTCGATTTCTAGTAACTGATGAAGTGAAAAAATTCAAATTTAATTTGAATTAAGTTAATTTTTTGTATCCATTTTTTTAATTTTAAATAATAGCAAACATAATAGTTTAGTAAAGTAATTTAATGCAATTTCTTTATATTGCACATTATAAGTTAATTAAATAAATGAAAACTTTTCAATAATTTTGTATATTCATTCGTAACGAAATGAAATCAGAATAGAAATGTGAATGAAAAAAGATTTCCAAAAATTTATGAAAGTTAATAAATATATCGTATTGAATTAAAAAAAAATGCATATAAATTAGACATGGCATGAAAAAAAGCTAGGATTCGAACTATGGGGCAAAAATTCAGACGTGTAATATGATAATGTGGCTGGCGACCAAACGCAGTCACAGCAGCCATTTCGCGAAGTCTGCTTAAACGGCTTATTATGCAATTCATAGCAATGCGTGCGTAAAGAAGAAGAGCAATATACGAATCCAACTAAAAATGACACAAAGAAGAAAAAGTAGTAACCCGAGAAAAAAACTGTTTTGATTGTCAGCGGGGCAAGTAGAGACGGAAGAGAATTTATGCATTAATTTGGATAAGAGAAGGGAGCAAAGGGAAAGGGAACGGCCAATTGCGCTTGCACGTGTACGCAAATGAATTGATGCGCATTTGGACAAAAGTTCTAGAACATTCTAGAAAATGCCAGCAATTTGTCAGACTACGTTGCCAAAATACATTATTGTCTGTATTGAGGTGTTGAAACTTTTCAAAGACCGTCGATGGTTTGTAAAATTGAAGATTTTAGCATTTTTGTGTTCGTCGCGAAAAAGATTGTTGAGGAGAACATTTGCGTGCGCGGGGAGATGAAATGCTAGCGCTTATGAATGAACGGCGTTTGGTTTCAGGAATACGCGCACGCGTTTATGAATGAATTTCCTGTTGTTGTATGATAGTTTCAGATATTTTAGAATATTTGGCGCCGACGCAAGCACAAGTGCAGTTGCGGTTTTGATTGCGCTGTGATTTGATTTTGATTTAGCGTAGGTCAAGGTTGAATTTATGCACATGCACGTAAGTACATACATATTTATGTGTGTACGTATGTACATGGATGCATATGAATTTATGTATTTAGATATATGTACATACATATGTACATAGATATGCCTACATGTGGATATGTGCACATATGATGTATACTTGATGACATAGTTATGCATGTCTGGAAGTATGAAAAAGAGTAAAATTAAATCAACCCCCACCCAAATTTAAGGGCGTGGCCCGGTTCCGAACTCGCGCTAAACGAAAGCATAAAGATAATTGCGGCGCCTCTTGAAGCAACTGCACCACAGAATACAATTGGTTTGCTCAAACTTAATCGCTACTTGATTCAGTTTCCCGTGAATAATTTTTGCCAAGACAAATTTTTGATACGAATGAACAAATTTGTAATATACATACTTATGTAGATCGCATATTATTTCGCATCTACAGAAAAAGGAAATCAAAATAGGAAACCAAATGAAATACTAAATTGGAAGCAAACTCGTAGTAAAATTTACTATATTATAAAAAATCATTTTAAAGAATGAATATCCTTGGATATTTTAATATATCACATTTTTTTCATTTTTTAATAAATTCGACAAATAATTTTAGTTTAAGCCAAATTTTTTTTTTTTAAGTGATTTATTTTAAGAATTTCTTAAACTTTTCCTCTTATATTAAATTTTATATATGTTTTCAAACAAACCATAAAACTACACAATATGCAAATTTAAAATGCCGTCGGTAAAACAGCAAATGAGCCAAGTTGTTTTGGTATATAAAATTGACTCAATCTTATCGTTTACATATTTAAATAACCCAAATTTCTCGTTAAATATGAAAATATAACTATTTCAATTTTTCCTTTAATTCATTTATATCATTGCGAAATCTAAAATTGGTACAAGAACAATCAAATTTTATTACAATTTATTCTCTGTTAAAAGAAAAATTGTCTCTGCTCAGCTCAGTTAACTTGCTGCTCGCAATGTGATGTATTTCCATGAGTGGGTGTATTGAAGATTTTTCGACTTTTGAATATTCACACTGAAAGTCGGTCATGAGCCTTCTCATTTAATATACGTTTTCTGCCCCAGTGCAATTGCAACGCGCGCGCCAACAAGTTCCTTAAGAAAACCGGTTACTAAAAGATCTATTATTTATCCTAGAAATTTAACTAATAGACAAGAAAAGACAACTAAAATTTTCAGAAAAACTTAAGACCAGGAAACCTAAGTCTAACAAAAAAGATTCAAATGAAGAAATTGTTAATTTAATGAATATGGACGATGAATCATTTAGTTTTTCAAACGTTCAACTTTTTTCTATGAGTTTGAGTATTTTTCAATGGAACATAAATGGCTATTTATGTATTTATTTATTTGTTTATTAATCTACTGTACATAGTACCTTACCGACTAGAAAGAAATATAATAATCAAAACCAATTAGGTTGTTGAAATTATAGAAATTAATATAAAATCCATGTTAAGCAATTAAATGTAAAATTTTTATAAAGTTTAATCTAGATATAGCGAAATCAAGCACATTCGAACTAGATAACGCATTAAATTTCCGAAGTGCACGAGCAATAGGTGCATTACTTGCAAACATAGTCTTAAAGTTGTCCACATAAAAGGATACAAATTGCGAATACTCCTATGCGGCGCATTAAAGCTTATCCGATTCAACAAAAATGGGCAATCAATAAACTCATTAATAATATTAAAAGTGAACGAAAGTGAAAGGGCTGTCCTGCTCTTTTCCAAGGAGTCCAGACTAATTAGCATACGGCGAGAATTGTAGGATGGTACAGGATCCGCAAACCGAATTGAACGTAGTGCATGCTTAAGAAACATTTTTTGAACACGTTCAATTCTGCTGATCGACAGTTGGTCATATGGTCTCCAAATGAGAACGGACTAAAGACGTATATAACAGTTTGTAGGTACATATATGGATCAGAAAATTCAGGTGTATTGCGACGAATAAAGCCCAAAACTGAATACGATTTTGTAAGAACAAAATTAATATGACTACTGAAAGAAAATTTAGTGTCAAATATAATTCCAAGATCCTTAAGTTCTGTTACACTTTGTAAAGCATAACTAGAGATGGTGTAATATGTATTAACAATATTTTGACGCCGCGAAAATGTTATATGAAAATATTTTTTAATATTCACGGGAAGGCGTGACTTTACTCACCAGCGTTGGAGACTTTCCAAATCGTACTGAAGCTTCAGAGCATCCCCTTAGTCCTTAATAGATGCAAAAAGTTGCATATCATCGGCATACAGCAAAAAATTTGAGAAATTGAAACATTTGCCAATGTCATTGATGAAAAGTACAAAAAGCAGAGGCCCTAATATGCTTCTGTGGGGAACACCTGAGGAAGCAACAAAGCAATCAGACAGAACGCCTTCAACTGTTAAAACGCAGCACCTTCCATTGCAGAAAGGTGGAGTGGAAGCCCAAGCATGTTAACTTGGTCAATAGTATATTGTGCGACTCTCTATCAAATGCCTTAGACTTGGAGTGAAAACGATGACATACAGAATTCACTAAAAACGGTGAGATTAGAGGCTGTAGAGCGACCAGTGACAAAACCATGTTGATTTGGGCTGATTAACGACTTATCTGCAAAGTAAATCTTGTCCTTTACAATGCATTCAAAAAGTTTCGAGATGCTTGATAGCTTTGAAATCGGTTATAGTTACGAACATCATATTTTAATAACTATATTTCACTTTCTTTGCTAATAAATAAATATAAACCTAAGATTATTGCATTACAAGAGACACATCTATTACACAAATCCAATTTCCCTATACCCAAAAATTATCAACAGATTTCCACTAGTTTCAGTAGTTCTTCTAAAGGTGTTACTTTACTGATACATAATTCAATTCAGTTTAAACCACGGCGACCAAACCAAGATTTCGCGGCCATCGGTGCCGAAATTCATTCGAAATTTAAATTCAATTTAATAAATGCATACATTGCTCCTGAAGAAAAATTTTCCTACACTAATTTGTAATCTTTTCTAAACCCTGCTAGCACACCAACTCTTGTATTAGGTGACTTTAACAGTTGGCACAATAATTGGGGTTCTCCCAGAAACAATGCTAGAGGCAACAAGTTAAGTAAATTCATTCAGCAGAACAACTATATTATACTAAATGATGGGCAACCAACTCATTACACCACTCATCACACATTCACTCATATTGATTTGCTCCACTCTAGACATACATATTGGCGCAAGATGGTTGATTGAAAAAGATTTACATGGCAGTGACCATCATCTAATTCAAATTAAATTGTTTGACACCAGTCAAGGAAGGAAGGAATTTAAGTTTTTGCCGAAATTTAAAACCAAATCAATTTCGCTGTTTTTTTTTTTTAAATACTCAGACTTCTTTAACAACTCCAAACTACCCAGCTCCAACATAAATAAGGAAGCTGCAAACTTAAATAAAATTATACTACAAAGCGCTTACAGGTCAATAACTCTTACTAAACGTACTTATAACACGCATAATGTTCCTTGGTGGAGTGAAGATCTTGATATCCTTCGGAAAGAAAAAATTAATTGTTGGCAAATTCTTAAACGTAACATATCGACTGAATCCATAATGCGATATTCCGTCGCGAGATTAAGACAGCTAAACGTAAAAAAACTTTTGAATTTACTTCTAAAATCGAACCCACTACTCCACTGAATAAGTAAATTAAGGCTTAAAATAAAAAGGTATTGCGGCCTTAACCCTGTAAATGATATTCACTGTATAAATATCAAAGATAATTCCACAAATATTACCTACTGATAAAACTGAAATAGTTGAATTATTTGCAAAAACTTGGTCGAAGGAATCAGACGACCAATCACTAAAAATTTCATCAAACTATACCCCCATTGCCAAAGCTGTAGTATCATAAAATATAATAACATATTTAACAACTACTTACCGCAACTTAAAACTGAAATAGTTGAATTATTTGCAAAAACTTGGTCGAATGAATCAGACGACTCTAACTTCACTCTATCGTTTCGTATAGCCAAAGAACAAGCACTAAAAATTTCATCAAACTATACCCCCATTGCCAAAGCTGTAGTATCATAAAATGATGTAAGCTTTTTTGAATTTAGCAATTCCTTAAAAAGCCTCAAAGGTGTCACCCCTGGTCAAGACAAAATTAATTACCCAATGATAAAAAATACTTCGTTAAACTTAAAATATCGTATAATTAATCGCTATAATAACATATTTAATAACTACTTACCGCAATCTTACAAAATAAGTACTGTTATTCCAATACCCAAATCTACTACAGACAAAACTAAAATTACAAATTACAGACCTATCTCCATAAATCCATGTTTTGCCAAAGTCATGGATAAAATAATCGATTATGGTGGTTTATTACAAATAATAGTTACTTATTATTCCCCATTACTTTCAATAAACTTTCCGATATTATACAACTAACAAAAAGCATTAAGTTTTCAGCATATGCTGACGATTTTCATTTACTTGTTGACATTAAAAAAAATAAAAATATTAATTTCGATTTAACAGATCTCTTTACAAAAATTCTAAATTGGTGTAATTATTCGTGTGCGTATATCTCTCCTACTAAGTGTAAACAACTTCACATATGCAAAAAAAGGAAATGTAAATGTACCTTAACAACTAACTCGATAAATTTTCCAGTTGTTAACAATTTAGAGATACTTGGTATTCATTTAAACAATAAATACTCATGGAATTTTCATACCAAAGAACTATCATTATCCTTAACAAAAGCGCTCAATGTTGTAAAATGTCTATCCAGTAAGAAGCTTAATTGTAGTACCCAGTCTATTGTTAATGTTCTTAAAGCGATACTGATATCAAAAATTGATTATGGTTTGTTTTATATGGATCTGCCACCTATACAGATTTGAAAAAAATTAAATGTATAATGAACTCTGGAATAAGAACAGCTCTAGGTGCCTTTCGCACATCTCCTATAAACAATATTCTATTTGAAGCAAATATTATTCCGATAGAAGTAAAATATAAAATTGTAATTACAAAACTACTAACAATATTTATCGATTCTGCCAACTCGTTATTGAAAGACATAATTTCAAAAGTTACCAAATAAGTTCCGCACAAAAGTCACAAAAGTCATAAAGCAATTTCTTATTGTCAGAAGCTTCAACTACATTTTCGACCAGCAAAGAAACTAATGAGCAAGTTCCCACCGTGGCTTCTCGATACTTCTACAATTTAGTCTTGCCAAACATAAAAAAATAACTACTCCATCCGAAGTTTTTATTAAAAATTTTACATTGCTTAAAAATCAGTTCAAAGACTACAATTTTATTTATACAGATGGGTCTCAACAACAAAAAACAACTGGTTTCGCCATCACCTCTGAAACCGAAGCTTTAAAGTTGTCTATACTGTCTGTATATTCGTCTGTTTTTTCTGCAGAAATAATAGCAATATTTGAAGGAATTCAGGTAGCTCTTAAAAAAGAGGAAAATTTTGCATATGCACTGATTCATTGTCAGCGCTCAATGCCATCTCTAATCTCTTAAATAATTCATATTGCGCAGCAGCAATAAGAAATTCACTTATGAATTATCCTCATAAAATAAAACTTGTCTGGATTCCAGCACATATTGAAATGAGGGGGGACGAATTTGCTGACCAAGCTGCAAAATAAGCAACTTTAAGCCCAGTGATTGAGTCAAATAACTTAATTTAATCTGATATAACTAGTTTTATTAAGTTTTCGTTTGCCAATCAAAATTTGAGAGTTTTTACAAAAAACGTCAAACAGGTACCAAAATGTAAATAATAATAGACACACTATTTACGATATTAATACTCGAAATATCAACTTGTCAAGATATGAAGAAAAACACTGATTCGCTAGCGTATAGGTCACTCAAACGTTACACATATACACTATATTGATAAATCTGCTTCAAGTCTCTGCCAATTTTGTAACTCAAATAATCAGATGTCTCTAAATCACATTTGTGTTCATTGTTCATACTTTAACCACATCCGCCAATTAGTCTTTCAAAGCGATAATCCGTTGAATATACTCTCTAATAGTTCCCCTGTAGCTTTGCTAAAAATAGTAAAATTTCTTAAAATATCAAAACTATTGTATCAAATATAATACCTATTCCTTTTAATTTTGTTATACTTATTAACTTTACTTTCCAACTGTATTTATATGTATGTCTGTCACTTTTGTAAATCTAAGCTTATTTCACTAATTAGTACACCCAGAGAAAAAACAACATAAAATCAAAAAAACGATATTGATTCAATAAGAAACTTTAACGAAAGTCTAGTAAAGTCGAAAATTCTTATTTCAATATAGCACAACTTTATTTTAATGTTGCACAATATCCAACATATTTAATATTTTTCGGCATTGATTTATATTAAATTATTAATATTAAATTACGAAATTTTAGACCCCTCCCCCTCCTTTACTACTCCCTTTAAGGAAATATAAGCACAATATAATTTACAAAAGAGAACAAATTTAATTCAAAAGATTTCATGAAAGTACAATGTAACAACTATGATATATATTTTTGTCTGACATATGTTTCATCATTGCATAGCGGATATAGATGTAGAGGCGAAGTATTTAATTCTGAAAATGTTTTTATTTCAAAACTTTCGTTTAAAGATCCAATTTCGTACGATTGGAAATGTGAACAAAATTTTTTTATGAAAACTTCTTGACATAAAATATAAGCTATGCTATTTTGATACAAAAACATTTTTATTTTATATAACTTAAATGTGCTGCTATGCAAGTTCGTGGACATATTATTTTTATTGTATTTCGTTCCACTATAAAAAAGTTCATAACAATATTGTATTCTTTTCAGGTCGATATCGTATGTTTGAGTTATTTTAGAGAAATAGTGTTGTTTGGTAATATCAATAAATTCTTCTGATTGAAAGCTTCTGATAGGTTCGATTCCATTTTCATAATCTAGCAAGAATTTCGAAAATTTTATTCCAGATTTTATTGCTAAAGAATAAGATGGGTTTATTCTTGAAGTTGTGTTGTTTAAGTATGCCTTAGCTTCTTTATGTTTTCCTTCAAACCGCATCGACCAAACATATTTTAATGGCCCACATTTTCTTATTGCCGTACAATAATGCACAAGAAAGTGGTGTTTAGGCTTTAGTGCACCGTAAAGTTTAATATAAGTTGAATGGTGTGCTTCAATTAAATCTTGCAAAACAACCAAGTCTCCCTCCAAGTATGATGGTCTCAAAATGTAATGAATAATTTCCAATAAAAGAATAAATAATTCCCAGTGACAATTACCCACCGGAATTAAATCTCCTATCATAAAGGGTAAAAAGTGAACGAAACTTTTTGTTTCACTTGCAGTCATTTTTAGATTAAATGATTTCAATCTCTCAATTTGCAACGGCATTGAACTGTTACCTATTTCCGTTTCACCGAAAGGAAAAAGTGGCTTCCTACTATTTATTTGGTCTATACATATAACTTTATCATTTATAAGGCCCAACAATATATTGCAGATGTCATAAGAACAAATTCCTTCGAAAACATCGTGCATTACATCAAAAGTAATATTTTCTGTGACATGAAAATTGTTTAGTCTATTAAAAACACAATCAGACTTGATACCCGTTTCTTGGAAATTGTCTTTTAAGAGATCTTCGTTATAGTTATTTCTATTTCGCAAAAATTGCTCATACTGCCTTATATCAGTTTTAGTTTCATCTTTCGTTCGTTTGCAAAAGCGGCAACATCGTTTTGAATTAAAAGACTGGACATAGCCAAACGCAGCATTGATAGCTTAATTGTCTCCTACTACTAAACCGAGGATAAAGTGTACTTTACGCTGCTCATTGTTGAGAACAAAATCTAAACCTTCTTCAAGATCCTTTACGTTTTCTACGAGATTATGAAATGATTTTTCATATCCACAAACTTTCAAATTACAGCTTGATATGAATGCCCCATGAAAAATGAATTCAAGCTTCGACAGCAAATATTGCGGCATAGTAGGGAAACTAAAGTAGCACCCACAAATTGAGAAAGTATGCGTACCGAGAGCATTGTTGATTTGAAAATCATCAAAATATAAAATATAGGGAATTATCAAAGCTGAACCAAATCGGGCACTAATTGCCTTAAATATTTTACCGCTGGCGAAATTTTGCAAAAATGGTTCTTGAGAATACCGTTTTGTATTTTCCAAAGTATAATGTAAAAGATTTGGTATTTCAAAAATTGCTTTAAATTGAAAATATAAGGGCATAATGTAGATATCAGAAGAAGTGGATGCTAAAACGGGATTACCAAGAGCAGTGGTTTGGGCAATTGATGTTTTTATAACTGTTGATTTTGGATCCTCGTACAAATTAAGAGCTTTAAGTATGTTCAAGCGTGAGAGAGTAGCCTGTAGTCAGTTTTTGTAATTGAGCTAGCGCGGCGGATGTGTTTTCAAGTCAATAAAGAATCCCTACTAATATTATAAATGCGAATGTAAGTTTGTTTGTTACGCTTTCACGCAAAAACTACTTAACCGATCATCATGAAACTTGCACATATACTCTTGAAGGTATTAGAAGTAACATAGGATACTTTTTATTAAAAAAAAAAAAATTTTTTACGAAAAATAAGAAAATTGTTTGTCAAAATATCGTCAAATTTAGCTACTTCAACGCCATCTAGCATCATAGTAATGAAGTTTCAAAAATATCTAATTCAAAAATATCTAATTCAATTGAATATAGTTTCAACTGTTTCTAATTTTTCTATATTTATTGTTAAGTATTTTCTTCTGTCGTTACATGCAGTATAAAACTATTTAAATTTTTGAGGTTATCCGTAATTTTTGTTGTTAGCTGTTACTTTATTATTTTAGATCTTACTCGCTGATGTTAATTCTTACTCTGCTTTTATTTGAAAAAATGCCTCGGAAGCGGAAATCTGGTCTATCCAAAAATTCATCGCGGGCCCGTGCCGCAAAAGTTGCACGAAATCAAGAAACTTCGGCTCACGCAGAGCTGAGAAGACAACAACAAGCTGAGCGGCAAAGAGTTTTGAGAGCAGCTGAAACGCCTCTTCAGGCACGAGTTCGTTTAGAAAGACAAGCTGCACTGCAGACAACTAGAAGAGCGATAGAAACACCAGAACAATCGCAGGCGAGAAGAATTCATAATGCAGACATGCAGACCACGCGCCGCCGAAATTTCATGCGTAATGATTGGGCTGTATTTAGTGGTACTGGGTTTCAATATGATCCTTCAATTGAATATCATAATAATCCATTGATTGTTATTGGCTCAATGAATAAAAAATGTCAGTACTGCGATGCTTTTAAGTGGAAAGATGAAACTGCTGGAATGTGCTGTTCCGGTGGTAAAGTTTCACTTCAATTACTTGGTGAACCAAAAGAGCCTTTGAAAACTTAATTATTAAATGTTACAGATGAGTCAAAGCAATTTCTAAGCAAAATAAGAAAGTATAACTCTTGCTTTCAAATGACATCCTTTGGAGTTGATAAAGTGATAAGAATGCCCGGGTTTTCACCAACTTTTACTGTACAAGGACAGATATATCATCAAATTGGATCACTATTTCCAGAAGATGATGATCAGCATAAATTTCTGCAGGTCTACTTTATAGGTGATGAACAAAATGAAGTAAATCGTCGTTGCCAATATATTGAAGGAGTAGAAAGAGAAACGGTATTGAAAATTCAACGAATGTTACACAGTCACAATGTTTTGGTAAAAATCTTTAAAAGTGCGATAGACAACTGGCCTTCAGACAACTACAAAGTTATCATTCATGCTGATCGAATTCCACGTGGCGAACATGAAAGGCGTTATAATGCGCCGATGGTCAATGAAGTTGCTGTTTTGGTTACCATGACCCGAGCTCTCCACGAGACATAGTACTACGTGCACATGATAATACGCTAAAGCGTGTAGCTGATACTCATAGATTCGATGATGCTTTGCAGTACCCATTAATTTTCAGTAAAGGAGAATCTGGATATCATTTTAATATTCCAGTAATTAATCCAACAACGGGACAACCAATTCCAAATAAAAAAGTTTCCTGCATGGACTTTTATGCGTATTACATGATGCTTCGGGAGCATGACTTCAACCTTCTTCTGCGTACAAGTCAACTTTTTCATCAATTCTTCGTAGATATGTATATTAAAGTAGAGAGCGAACGTCTTCGCTACATTTCTCTAAACCAGAAAAAATTACGAGCTGAAAATTACATACATTTACAAGATGCGGTTAGCGCAGACAATAATATCAGACCTAACGACATTGGCAAAATGGTTATTTTGCCGTCCACTTTTGTGAACAGACCCCGTTATCTCCATGAGTACACGCAAGACGCATTTTCTTATGTACGAACTTACGGAAGGCCTGATCTCTTCGTAACTTTTACCTGTAATCCTTCGTGGCAGGATATAACTCAAGAGCTTATGTCTGGGCAAAAGGCCACTGATCGACATGACATAGTTGCCCGCGTATTTCGATTAAAGGTCCAAAAGTTAATGAACGTTGTAACAAAAGGAAAAATATTTTGAGACGTCCAGTGCCATATGTACTCTATTGAATGGCAGAAACGAGGTCTACCACATGTGCACATATTAATTTGGCTAAAGCAGAAGCTACTTCCTAGTCAAATTGACAACATAATTTGCGCTGAAATTCCAGATCCAGAAGAAGATAAAAATCTGTATGACACGGTTATTAAAAATATGATACACGGTCCCTGTGGAGCTCGCAATCCAGCGTCACCTTGGATGCAAAATGGCAAGTGCACAAAAAAGTATCCTCGAGAAATGATTAAAGAAACAGTTCACAGTGATAAGGGTTACTCGTTATACAGACGTCGCCTACTGATGGTGGTAAACAAGTTAACATTCGTACTCGCAGTGGGGAAATAAAGAGCTTTGATAATAGCTGATTTGTGTAAATTATTCAACGCCCACATTAATGTTGAAGCTTGCAATTCTGTGCGTGCAATAAAATATATTTGCAAGTATATCAATAAAGGAAGCGATCAGGCGATCTTCAATCTGCGTAATGAAGGTGCTGTACAGGCCGTTAATGAGATACAAACTTATCAAGCAGGAAGATATGTCAGTAGCAATGAAGCAGCATGTTGGCTTCTTGGCTTTCCATTACATGAAAGATATCTCACTGTTACACATCTTGCAGTACACTTAGAAAACGGACAGCGTGTCTTTTTTGATGAAAATACCTTTCAAGACAGGATTTTATCTCCTCCTAAGACCACGCTGACTGCCTTTTTTCACCTTTGTCAGAATGATACTTTTGCAAAGACATTATTGTACTCTGAGGCTCCCCGTTATTATACATGGAACAGTTCAAAAAAAGAATGGCGTCGTCGTATTCATGGTACACCTGTTCGAAACCAACCTGGGGTTAAAGCATCGGATGCTCTTGGTCGTGTCTATACCGTACATGTTACGAATTTTGAATGCTTTTGTCTGCGCATGTTGTTGCATCATGTTAGAGGTCCAATTAGCTTTACAGAACTTAAAATTGTCAATGGTCAGGAATGTCAAACCTACCGAGAAGCATGTGAAGCTCGGCGACTGTTAGAAAATGACAATCATTGGGACGAAACTATGGAGGAAGCTGCACAATGCCGATCGCCAGATAAAATCAGGGAACTTTACGCTACGCTTTCATCTTCTTGCGGTCTTTCTCACCCTCAAACTCTTTGGAATAAGTACAAAGAATACATGGCTGAAGATATTTTACATCAACTGCAGCAAGTACACACAGATATTACTTTCAATGAACATGTCTACAATAAAACGCTAATTATAATCGAAAACAAGGTTTTTACGATGGTTGGAAAAAAATTAGATGATTTCGGAATGTCCAGACCTCGACGAGACAACATGGATGATTTTGATAATGAAATTGCACGAGAGCTAGATTATGATTTCATAGCACTGCAACATCAAGTGGCAGAATTAGTCCCTCAATTACTTCCAGAGCAAAATCATGTTTTCCATCAAGTTTTACGTAAAATAGACTCCGGCAGTGGTGGACTCTTCTTTCTCGACGCACCAGGAGGAACTGGAAAAACGTTTTTGCTTAACTTATTGTTAATGTCCGTCAGAAAAGACCAAAAAATAGCAGTTGCTGTAGCTTCGTCAGGTATTGCCGCGACGCTATTAAAGGGCGGTCGTACGGCACATTCCGTTTTAAAATTACCATTGAATTTAGCACAGGAAGATTCGCCCATCTGTAATTTTAGTAAAAATAGTTCACGAGGTAGGATGCTGCGAGAATGCAAGCTTTTAGTGTGGGATGAAAGTACAATGTCTTACAAGAAGGCTATAGAAGCTTTAAACCGGACCCTCCAGGACTTGCGATATAGTACAGATATAATGGGAGGCATGGTAGTTTTATTGGCTGGTGATTTCCGTCAAACCCTCCCAGTGATTCAGAGGGGGGCACCAGCAGATGAAATTCAAGCGTGCATTAAATCATCAAGCTTATGGTCGACAGTTGAAAAACTCCGCCTGAAAACGAATATGAGAGTGCATCTTCATAATGACGTGGATTCAGGACTTTACGCAGAAATGTTGTTGAAAATTGGTGATGGTTGTTTAGACGTTGACGCTGAAGGCTACATATCACTGTCAAGAGAATTTTGTAATTTAGTAGAAAGTGATGTGGATCTCATTGCTAATGTTTTTCCGGAATTGCAACAAAATTTGTGTAGTGATCAGTGGTTGTGTGCAAGAGCAATATTAGCACCAAGAAATGAAATTGTTAATAGGATCAACACTGACATTTTAAACGAGGTTCAAGGAGAAATGAAGGAATATTTGTCAATGGATACAATTATGGATACGGAACTAAGTACTTCATATCCTGTGGAGTTTTTAAATTCACTTGAACTATCGGGTGTACCGTCACATAAACTTCAATTGAAACTAAATGTACCAGTAATGCTTATGCGAAATCTAGATGCTCCTCGGCTATGTAATGGAACAAAGCTTCGGATAACAAAATTGGGACAGAACATACTTGGTGCTACTATTTTAACAGGTGTCGGTAAGGGAAATAGTGTTATAATACCTCGGATAACAATTATTCCCACTGACCTTCCATTCCAATTTAAAAGGGTTCAGTTTCCCGTCAAGCTTAGCTTTGCTGTTACTATAAACAAGGCACAAGGTCAAACAGGTAGCAGGAGTGCATTCAGAAAACCCATGCTTCTCTCATGGTCAACTTTATGTAGCCTGTTCACGTGTATCTAATGCCCGGAATTTACACATATTTGCACCCGACGGGAAAACTTATAACATTGTCTATAAAAATATATTAAATTAATTCTTTGTATTTTATTTTTTTAAATTGTTAAATTCAGAATTATTTATTTTTGTTACGGTGAAATATATTTTAACATTTGTTGTTGCATTTCAATAAGCATATATTAAGGTGTTGAAACTTCATTGTCTGTAGTAATTTTTAAAAATTGTTGATCTCAGCCAAGCAATAAAATTTAGTTATCATATTGACTCATTTCTATTGCTCCACTGCGGGCGAAGCCGCGGGTAAAAAGCTAGTATTAATTAAATCTAAGCGAGTCGTCTATTCATTTAGCGCGGAAACAAAGTATTTTAAGAAGTCTGTGTTCAGATTTTATTTCTTGGAAGGGATCCTTACAAAACTGTAATAGAGAAGTGATATCATTGCGAGCCTCAATCAAATTATGATTATCTAAAGAAGATTCTATTGAGTGAGACACGGCTACAAGAAAAGAAGCTATCATATTTTGGATTTCAATTACATATTTTCTTGGCATGCAGTTTTTGCTATATAAACTAAGAGACAAATGTAGTGCCTTGTTTTCTAAAATCGTAGTGTTGTTAGCGCTTGAACATTGAGGCACTTGCGTTTCCACCGGATTTAAAGATGAATTGCAATCGGTTGAAGCAGAAAATGATATGTTTTGATCTGAATTCGTCGTTGAAATTGGGAGATTGAAATCGTAAGTTCTGATGTCGAAGTGCAATTTAACAAACTGAAATCTGAAGCTACAAATGATGTATTTGTTCCCTTTGATTCTGTGTGTTGCTTTTCCAAATGAATTCGAAAAGTTTTTAAATTTGGTAAAAATTTGTTTGCAATTCCCTTGTTTACATTGCAGTTTGATAAGTTTTGAAGACATTAAATGATCTATCTTCAAATGACGAATCAAATATGTAGGCTCCTGGAATTGGGTGTGACTTTTAAAACATTCATACATGGTCAATTATATATTATTCATGTAATTCATAAGTGACACTAAATTTGGGGATTTAATATCAAAAGCGGTGTGGATGTTATAGAAATATTGCTGGATAAAATTCCAGGTCAAAGCAGATGCTTGTGGATAATATAAGTTAAGAGCATGAACTATTTTAAAACAAGTATCTAAACCTTCAATAAAGGATGGGAATTTAAACAATGTTTTGTCGAAGTATATATAAAACCCTTTCAACTCTTCATCTGAATGCCCTTCTACTAGCAAAAAAGGTTGTATAGTTAAGTCACAAGAGTAGTATTTTGCCACTAGTTCACTAATCTTGTTTTCGTAATCGCTTGTGCATAATAAACGTACCGCGAAACTTTCTTGCGCATCTGCAATTGTAGCCTTCTTGCTGCATTTTCCTGAATTGTTTGGGAATCTTGCTGAACACAGTAAAACGCCATTGAGTAGCGATGCAAGTATAAAGTCTTGGGCATCTAAACAAATATTAATGTTATTAGTATTTTTGTAACGCTTTGATATCTAATATATAAATTACCTGTGTTTTCTGATGTCTTAGCTATCTGTAAAAGCTCCTTGCAGTAGTCGTTGCGCAATTCTGTCTCGTAAAACTTTATAATTTTCTCCTTAAAAGTCTCCCATTTCGAATACAACATGTGTTCTTTATTTGGGTATAACATATTAAAGTCTCGCTTTATCTGATATGGAGTGAGATTTCATTATGATCAGTTATTTTTTTCAAAATTCCGAATGTTTTTTGCCATTCCTCGATTACTTCACTCCAATTTGAGGTATCTCGACATAATGATGCTTTAAGGGCTGAAACAACTGAATAATCAATTTCAGAACTTTCTTCTGAAATTTCCGTAGTAGCTGGTTCTGAGCGAATTGAAGAGTGAGTATCAATTTTTTCTTCTTTGCTCTGGTGTTTACATATTTTATGTAAAGCTTGCCAGAAGGGTTCTTCTTTCCATCGCGTGGTATAAAGTAATATTCCTGGCAGAAAATATGAACGATAATAACTCTCGTATTTAAATTCAATTCTGATGCACATTTTCTTAAATTTTTTGTCTTTTTCGGTCCAACAAAATGCAGGGAACCAAATGAGGATTTGAAGAAAAAAATCCAAAAAACAAGTAAGTAGGAAAAACAGACGAAAAATTTAAGTAAATGTTGAAAAAAAGTTGCCCAAATGGTCTCAAAAAACCGTAAGGGGTGTTTTTTTTACAAAAATGTCCTGCTTGATTGCAATTAAAGTACGAACAGCCCTGTATAAATCCTTACCTGAGCGAGCCTTTCCTTTGGGAATAGTGCACAAATCTCCGAGACAACAGCAGCGAAATCGTTAGGCCTCAAGTGGATGTTCTGAAAAATTATATGCTCAACAATTATGTTGATGAGTACGTCACGGTTTGCGTTTTTGAAACACTGCTCAGTGGCGTACACTTCTAGTAGGGCTCTTCTCTTAGCAGTTTCATCCAAAAGACTTGATAAATCCTAAATATAGTAGACAAAAAATTAAAATGCTTATTAAAAAGTTGCGCTTTAATTACTTTATTAAGACAGCCATGGACATTGGGTATATCTTGAAGAGGGGATGGCGCTGGAGATGAACTATTAAGGCTGCTTTGTTTCACCCATTTTCGAATGTCCGACCTTAAGGAATCTTCTTTACATTCAATACCAAACTAAACATTATTTGAAAGAAAAACTCATTTCAAAATACTTGAGATTAGCTGCAAAGCACTACTTATGCACCTCTTTCTTTCTCCATTCAATGAGCTTGCTACGAAATTTTGCCCGGAGGCCAATCGGTGGAATAGCCTCCTTTATGTCATCCTTCTCTAAATACTGAAGGCTCTCAAAAGTTACCTGCGCATCTACACTTATATATTAAAATTATAATTTGTTAATATTAATAATAATAGACAAACTTGCTTTGAAGGTACACCAAAACTTTTGATAATCCATGATCGTTCAGCCATTCGACCAGCTTTTTTCTATCTTCTTCGTCATTGGCTTCATCGATGGACACATTATTTTGTTCACTTCTTGCATAATTGTTACAATTTCACCATTTTCGGTGGATAAAACAGCGTCTTTTAAATTTAATTTAATCGACATTTTTTCAGAAGCACGTGTGATAATTTGCAGCAAAGAACGATTCAGCTGATTGATTTAAAATGTTGCCATATTGATATAAAAATGTTTCTTATTGATTCAATGCATTGCAATTTTAACGTTATTGCTCAATGTTGTTTTAATATTGATTTAATGTTGTGCAATATAGATTTAAAAATGTTTCAACTTATCGTTAGAACCAATATCAAAAAATTCTTAAAATAATATGGTGCAACATTAAAATAAAGTTATTTCAATATTATTTTTGAAATAATTAATAAATACAATCAAATCAATGTTGGAAATTGTTAAATTAATGTATTTCAATATTATTTTTGCCCTAAGTTGAAAGTTATTGAATTAATATTTCGCCTTCTTGTTTTTACAATGCACTTTTTGGCTCAGTGTACATAAAATAACTGATTACGCTGAAGGCCTCAGCAGCCATGGCTTACTTCTATGTATGTAGCTTTAGTTTTAGACTTAAGTATACAAAATTTGATAAATAAATAAATAAACTATACTGGTTTGCACTGAAAATTTGAAAATTAAATGGAAATAGGGATATTTCAAGTATACATACATATGTACATACACATATTGCCACAAACTTTTTTGAAAGCTGTTCATGAAAGAGTTGCCACGTTTCCAAAGCTAAACCAATTTTTCTTAATATTAAATTAATAAGGTAAATCACATATCGATGACGACTGGACAAATTATATCTGCTACAGTAACCTTTTTTGGGGTTGCCATATATTTAAAAGGATATGGATTTTAGGATTTAAACAAATGGATGAAGTCAAATATTGCAATATGGGTATTCAACTAAAGTTTTGAAGGAAGATTGTCATCTACTTAAAGCTCAATTTAGTTAAATAAACTGATATTTTGCACTATGAATGTTAAACTAAAAAAATTTCAAAATTCTTTTTGGATAAGTTGAATTAAATATTGAAATAAGGGTCAAATACGATGGAGTTTAAAATTGATTTATATTTAAAATACCTTGGAGAAGGTTGTCATCTACTTCAAAATGTAAAGGAGATATACCGGTCTGGATTTATAGGAAGTAAGCTTAGGAAAACTTAATCCTGAAAATGTGATTTCTAAATGTCAATATCTTTTGATTACGTTGTAAAAATAAATTAGGCTTACTAAATACGAATCTAATGGCATACATGTACAGTTGCCAATGAGAAAAAAGTGTCAGCAGCTAACCGTGGTCGGAAATTATTAAGTAGGGGTAGATTTTGTATAGATAGTCACGCCCCTCAATTAGACCATTAGCTTGAATCATTGTGTTGTGTAAGTTCGACGAACTTTTTCACTCAAAGAGGCAATTAATTGATACAACATTTATTTGTTTGAGTTAAATCAAGTGTAGGAGGAAAATAATTGAGAAATAAGGTACCCATATAACAGATCATGTTTATCATCCACAATAAAACAATTTTATTGGTTATCAATATTCAAATTAAATTTTAATCACTAGAAAGAGATGAGTTACAAATTTACTTTTCTCGCTTTGATCGAAGCAAATATCTCGATAATGACACCAAAATCCAGTAGTAAGCATAAAATAGCCAGTCGTGAAACTCGCGACCGGGTTGCAAAGGAGCGATAGTTCTTTACTCTTAAAAGGATGCTCAATGAACGATCAGCACTGGCAACTGAAAGAATTAGAAGTTTTTTTTTAATTTCTTGAAGTAATGACACTCAACAATTCAAACAGAGGCAGACAAACTGTATCTTGAGACCCATCTTTGGGATATCTTTTGATAAATTCAAATGCAGCTGTTTCGACGTCCTCTGCTGGCATATTCAGGAACTACCATAAAAACGAAAATGATTCGTTGATGTCTCTAATTGCAGTAAATAGGTCGGTTATTTCAGCAATGATAGAGAACATTCGTAGAACTGGATTTAGATGGTTACGAAAGTTTCGGATAGTAAAATAAACTTAAACTCACTTCGAGATTGCAAATCAGTTGCGATTGTTGGAGTAGGTATCTCGCTTTCTCGCGAGCGCACAATATTACAAATGTAAGGTATGAATGCCACTAGCAACGTGAATATGCTAGCCCATTTTATTAATTCATAAAAAGACGATGTTGACGTTTCTTGGCTTTTCTCGTTCTCATTAATCTTGATGCGCAGCTCTGCTGCAGCTGCTTCATTAAGCCGTATGCGCGAGCAAATATTTATGTTTATGCGTGTGTATTGAAATCGTGCTCGAAATTTAAATGAATGAAACATGCGATGTAATTTTCGACATTATTTTGATCTGATAATTATACTTCATCGCTTGATAGTTCGTAGCTTTTTTTGAATATTTCCTGATATTGTAATCTAGTTTATATAATTCAATTTAAACAAATCTTGTCCACAATCCAGGAAACAGCACGAAAAAAAATTATCCATATCAAAAAAAGAATTAAGAAAACTCTATTACTACAGTAATTACACCGGGCCATAGACATACATATGTTTTTATTCATTCACATACATCTTAACGAGCATACGTGATATGTAACGATATATGGTATTTTAAAATCATAATAATAACACATAACCGGTAATATAATAATATAATAAGTTGAGTACTATAAATATATGTATATATGTATATTAATAACATGACCACACGGCAATGAAAATAAATTGTTTTCAGGAGATGTTTTCAATATTGAACATCACCGTCCAGACAGCATTCCTTTTACTAACTGGTTTTCAATCACATTTCTCTATTTATTTACTCTTTTTTACTCTAAGGATATCCGGCAACGGTAATGCCACCAGAGCTTCAAAATAAGAGTTTCACTCTGTGCTCACCAAGCAGTGCTGCTTTTTATAAATATTTCAGTTTTTCTCAATCCTTGTCTTATTATTGTCATTATTTCTTCTATTATAAACTAGTGACAGCAAATCAGTTATCGAATACAGAGTTGCTATGAAAGCACAACGAAAATTTAGATGTTTTCGAGATTATCACGATTGGCTCGTAATAAAGTTAGGCAGTTTTTGCAGTGCGAGAACATGTACTTTCAACTTGTTTTCACAGAATATCACGAATGAGTCATAAACAACTACGTTTCGTTGGTAAAAGATGATCCAAAAAATTAAAACCAATCACTTCATTTCGGAACAAGCTTAATTTATGCTATTATTCGTAAAACGATATTAAACTTTTTTATTGAAAACAAATTTTACTTAGGTCGCTCAGCGATTTTATTTTCACATAGCAGTTTCTTCATATGAATGTACAAAAATTATTTTTTAGTCAAGGAGCGCTGCTTTCGACGTCCCAGGAAACTGTTGTCGGTTGTTTGCAACTAAACACAGAGTACACGGTTTTTATTGTTTATAATTGGTAAGCTTTGGTGGTTATATTTTTTAGTTAAAGAAATTCCCCGTTCAGCACAGTCATTCACAACTTTCATTTTTGAACACTTTTCATTTTCCTTATAAACAGGGTTCGTATGCCAACGTTCAATTGGAATACGTAAAAAAGTTTGCGCTTTCATACTTCCGCTGCTCCGGACTACATCAAAGAGAGAGAGTGTCCTTTCAATAATAAATGCATCCAAACTTAAAACTTGGTCCTTAGCTGACCGCAGGCGTCGGTGAAAAGTAAGTCATTTCAGACGCCTTAGATTCTCAACCATCTGTTCGATTTATAACGGTCAATACGAGTATTGCTCGCTGTGGTATCGAAAATAAGTCATTTAATTTCACGCATTAAATTCCATTCCGTCAAAGAGCATTATTTTCTCTAGTTTCATTGTATATTTTAGTATTCCGAGTACTTTTACCTCCGTTTCCTGTCAAAAGAACTGTTATGCGGTCTACTTTTTGTTTAGATACATCAATTTCAAGCAAAAGTTTGCCTTCCCAATGCAAGGGAAATGACACCTCTAGAGTAAACACTTGTACGTCGCATTGTGCAGTCGGTCCTAGAACACCTAATAGAACTTCGTGAAATTGTAGAATTAGAAATATTATGACTTTGTTTTTGCCATATTTGCAGTAACATGTAGTGCACCCCTATCACAAATATTTGCTCGATCCAAAGCTGTAACAACTGCAGGTGATTTGAATATATTTTTTGCTTCTGCGAGTGGTTTACAGTGACAGAGTTGAAAGATTTTGGTTCTGCCATATTAAATTCTTTATCACTTTCGCACGTTTGTCATATTGTCTTCTCTCTTTTTATATTCCAGTTTTGCCTTCTGTTCATTCTGTCGTCTTCCTCTGCATTGTATTAAAATCAATGGCACCCATACAGCAAAAGAAAATATATTTCCCTTGCTTTCGTAAGATCGCCCTGTTTATTTTACCTATTGCGCAATGGCTACGTCAAAAACCTTCGATATGTTATTTTGAAATGCTTCGCAAGGAGCAATGTCATGTCCACCTTGACGGCAACGATTTTTTTTTTTAGTTTTATAATTTTTCGTAAAGTTTGCTTAACTCGCTAAGACGCTGTCGAACGGCATCAACTTGCGTAAGACATCAATACCTCAAGGGAGTCGTTTCGTAAAAAAACTCAAAATTAGTATCAAACCCAGTTTGTTGTTACAGATGTCACTGTAGACATTCTATGTATTTGTTAGCATCTAAACAATAGTAAAAATTATATTACAGCTCGGGCAAAAATTAATTCTGTAATGTAAGTGCAAATATTACCTCTTGAATCGATGTACTATAAGAATAATATATAAGCTTTTCTTATTTTGTTATTAAACACTTTTTCACAACTAATATTACTTTGGAAGTTCGCTTTTCACTGTTTCACTTTCAGTAACAGATTGGAGTTTGCAATTTAATAGCTGAGTCAGCAATTTCAAACGTAATTATTGCAATGCTATACACAAATGCATTGCATTGCGACAACTACAAAAAATCATTGCGGCAATGCTATGCATAACAAATAATATTCATAAGCGAACTTCGAGTACCCGGACGTAATAAATTAATATTCCGAAATACACGAAATTCGTTACACCAACATATGTACACAATAAATGTTTAAGTAATCACAAATGTTACAAAGAAAATCAAAAAAAAAATATTTATGCAATGAAAATATTACTTAGCCTAAGAAATTTCATTTTCAATAAAATCAGAATCAATTTAGACACCAAAGTGTTAAGTTGCGTTTTTTCCTCGATTGAACCGAAGTTCAATCCACATCTCACGCGCCTCTATGCAGCAAAAATGGCGTGCTCAGTGACACGAGGAAAGCTTGACGTCCAAAAGCTGCAATCACAACAGATAACCGACCGTTTCCACTTGCACTCCAGCTCTCTGAGAGCAATGTCCAACAAAAAGATGTCTGCGCGCAATGGGACCACATTTCTCGCTCATTGCATAGCACCGCTGAAGAGCTTATTGATTTTCAGAGAGCCCGAAAAAACGACTGGTACGATGAGGAATGCCGCGCCGCCATGGAAAAGAAAGATGCTGAGTTGAAGAAGGATGCGAGGCGTATTTTCCGAAAAAAGAAGAGATAGGCCGAGATACGCGAGTGCGAAGAGCTTGAAATGCTGGACGATAGGAAAAACGTCCGAAAATTTTATCAAAAGGTGCGGCGGTTTACAGAAGGTTTCAAGCCCGGGGCAATTTCCTGTGAGAATCAAAACGGAGACTTTATGACCGATATCCAGAGTACACTCAAACTGTGAAGGAAGCACCTCTTCACGTTGCCTAATGGTAGTAGCGCGGAAAACATTAAAGATGATGAACCCGAGCCCCCAATCAATAAAGACGGAGTCGAAGTACCGTCACCCGACCTAGATGAAACTCGAACGGTAAAGTGCATGCACCAGCTCATTTGCAAAATATGATCGGACGAAGGCATGCCCACTGATTGGAATTTAAGTGTACTCTGCCCAATTCACAAAAACGGCGATCCTGCAATATGCGCCAACTACCGCGTGATCAGTCTTCATAGAATAGCTTATAAGGTTCTGTCGAGCGTATTGTGTGAACGACTGAAGCCCACCGCGAACGAACTAATTGGACCTCATCAGTGTTGCTTTAGACCTGGAAAATCTACCATCGACCAAATATTCACGAAATCTTGGAAAATACCCGAGAAAGAAGAATAGATCCACACCATCTTTCTGAAGACTTCAAAATCGTTTTCGATAGCACGAGAAGAAGCTACATATTTGCCGGAATGTTGTAATTTGGTACCCCAACAAAGCTAATATGGCTATGTAAAGTGACGTTGATCAACACCTCCAGCTCCGTCAGAATCGGCAAGAACCCCTTCGAGCCATTTTAAACCAAATGAGGTTTCAGACAGAGTGACTCTCCTTAGTGCGACTTCTTTAACCTTATGCTAGAAAAGATAATTCGAGCTGCAGAATTAAACCATTTAGACATCATTAAGAGTGTGCAACTTCCGGCATATGCTGATGATATCATCGGCCTCAACAATCGCGCCGTTACTTCCTCCTTTTCCAAACTAGATAAAAAAGTGAAGCGAAATGGTATTGAAGAGGACGAGGGCAAAACAAAGTACATAAGCCTCAGATTTTTGTCATTTAAATTGATGCTCGCTCAGTAACTCAACAGCATTTATAGCAGCTAATGTCAATTCCTCAGCTGAGATTCACATCATAGATAGCTTTTTAAGTGTTAATTTATTTAAAATTAATAGATTTTGTAATATTCTCAACAGAATTCTAGACTTACTGCTTATCATCAATAATATTAATATTTAGCTGAGTGTATTACAATCTCTCAAACTGGCAAACATCATGTTCCTCTTGTTCTCGAGTTGGAGTTCTATGAGTTGTTGATATGCTTGATGACCCCAGGATAAAGTTCAATTATAGCGGTGTGATGTCCTCCATGGCAATGTTGTTTCTTTTTGCTTTCACAACTTTAAAACTAAACTATTTGAGTTGTGCTTGAAGTACGTTCCCATCTTTAAAAAGAAAGCGTATAAAATTCCATGGCATACCAATCGGTTAAAGCGCTGAAAGGGGTTGAAAAACAAATTTTGTAAATTGTATAAGAAATCGAATAATCCACTGCACTATTTCAATGCAATTTAAAGGAATTCATTATTATTTTTGGCCTTATATTTATGAATCGTCTGCATAATTTATAGAGCTTGAGGCCAGGTTTGTATTGGGGAATAATATGAGAAACAACACTTTGAAAAAATGGCCTAAGCTCTATAAATTATATAAAAGAATTCAATTGCTTAAACGAAATCTTATATAGAAAGTATATTTTGAACTTCGAAACCAACATAATCTCAAAATCTAAGCGTTTTAGAGATTCCTCAAGTCAAAAAAGTTTTGCTTGTCAGTCCCAGTCAATGCGTTCTATAGTGGAAATTTCGCAAGCTGATGATTCTGCCAAAGAATTCGCTGATTTTTTCTCCTCTAATTTTTAAACCGACTTGTACTTGGTCACTACTTCTCCTGCTTCTTGGAGTTACTCGTCGCTAAATTTTGGGTCATTGCGTTTATTAGTTACTGACGTCATTATTGCTATTAATTAGCTCAAGCCATCATCTAAAGTCGACTCGGGTGGCCATTCGGCAATCTTAACGTAAAATTGCTTATGGGTTGGTGAGCCCCTAGCAATAATTTTTAATAAGTCTTTTGAGAATGGTACTTTCATCGATGACTGAAAGTTACGCCTATAAAAAGTTATATTTTGTGATCAAAGGCCTTATTTCCATCAATGAGCATGGTTTCGATGCGAAATGTTCTACAGTCACAAATTTGTCCATTTTCAGTGAATTCTGCATTTCTACCTTCCAAAAGAAATGTCAAGTAGGTACAATCTATACAGATTTTTCGAAGGCATTTGACAAATTATCCTACCGTATGTTTTTGCTGAAACTTAGGTCACTGGGTTTTCATTCTACGTTTTTGTCATGGATTTAGTCATATTTATATAATAGACTCAACGTGGTAGTTGTTGATTGTGTCACATCTCGTTCATTTACTGCGTCCTGTGGTATTCCGACTTCTTGGACCCCTCTTTTGTACTCTTTTCATTAATGATATTGAATCGTGCTTTTCATTCGCAGAATACTTTTTGTATGCGGATGACCTTAGGATTTTTGCGATTGTTAATACCTCTCTTGACTCTGAAAATTTGCAACATGATCTAGATAAGCTTCATAACTGGTGTTGTTCAAATCGTTTGTCATTAAAAATAAATAAATGTTTCCATGTAAGGTTTGCTAAGTTAAAAACTTATTTGCTGACTTCCTATAGTATTGCGGGCTCTGGCCTGAGACTCTTTGATGAACTTAAAGATTTAGGCGCAATTTTTGCTTCTACGTCAAATTTCACTAGCCGCGTTAATTATGTCAATACTCGGTCATATTCGATATTAGCTTTCCTGCAGGGTAACTTCTTTTGTCTGGAGGCCTTATCAAATAGGCTCCTCCAATTGTCTTGAAAGGGTTCAAAAAGTTTTTCTTCAATTTGCACTCTCGATGTCTATAGATTGACTTAAAATCCCTTGAGGGCGGAAGAGCTATACTGTCGTGTTCGTTTGTCATTGGTATCATTTCTGGGATTGATTGTCCTACGCTTCTAAGTAAAAGTCAGATTTATTTCCCATACAAGAATCTCAGGCAATTCGGAACCTCAAACAATGATTTTTCCAGAACCAACTATGGAGGGAATGACCCTATTTCAAGGGCATGCTGTTATTTAAATGCGTTCTTCATTTATTTTGCTTCTGATTTCACGTGGGCGTATGCCATCTTATTAAACCATCTTAGAGCTGTTTTCTCTTAATTTCTACCTATACTCTGCATGAATTTGTAATTTCTAAGAGACAATGTAGAAATTTACATGTATCAGATAATAAGTGACTTAAAATTAAATTTTTCTGTATGTCTAGTCTGTAGGATTTTTTTGTAGTCGTAGTGTTAATAAAGAATAAAGAAATCTAACGAAGAATATCTCGTTAACTATTGGCGCATTGAAAGGTTTTGCGTGTTCACCCACAGCTTATCAGCTCTGATTATAAATTTGTGAGTATCGGTTGGCATCTGGCTTATTACTTTTTTAAACAATGAAATCAATTTTACATGTTGATGGAAAAAGATGTTGGTCTACTTCTTGTTGGGAATCGCCAATGGAATAAATCTGTAGAAATTTAATGGTCGGCATTGGCAATAGAGACCATGCTCGGTGGAATATTCGACCTTGGATAAGAAGAATGTAATAAAAATGACAATTTGAAAGCAAATGTTGTATTTCTGTATGTCTTACAAGAAGTATTTGGAGTCAGATCCTGTTTCTGAGGCTAATAAACGCAATGGCGGTAGATCCAACGGTGACAATTTAACCCTTCCACTTGCACAACACAGTCTAGGAGCTTAATTTTTAAATTTCATTGCTTTACAACGCAAGTACACAGTGCTCATAGATCCAATTACAACAGATTGGTTTGTAATGTAATCGATTATAGCGTTGTAACCGAAGGCAGCTTGATGAGTATTTCATACAATATATGCTTGCCTTCTTGCACGGCTATTCAAATTATCTGTCACGCGGTCGCGATATGTAATATGTACTACATTTACTTTCCGGTTTTTACCGAACTTACAGGACGTTACAGGAAAAACGTTTCCATACATACAGTTCTGTAATGTAGATCGACTTTTGGAGAGTTTTGTAGAGAATGAAGTTGCAATATTTTACCCGAACTTTTTCTTCGAGTAAAACCCTGAAGAGTGTCAAAAATTGTAAGTTGACAAGTTTATAGTGAAAAGTATTAAACTCAATTTTAATCATTTTGCAGCACTTGAACTGAATTAAACTTATTTTAAATTTGACAGAAAACTGTTAGGCGTTTTACAGGAAAAATGTTGTCTTGTGGCCCAGTATTTTTTGGTTGTTAGGCTATTTTTTCACTCACTCTAAAGACAGGGTGACTCTCCTTAGTGCGACTTCCTTAACCTTATGTTAGAAAAGATAATTCGAGCTGCAGAGTTGCACCGCTCACTATATTTTATAAGAGCGTGCAACTCTTGGCGTATGCTGATGATATCGATGGCATCGCCCTCAACAACCGAGCCGTTATTTCTGCCTTTTCCAAACTGGATAAAGAAGCGAAACGTAAGGGTCCGGAAGTGAACGAGGGCAAAACTAAGTACCTCCTGTCATCAAATAAACAGTCAGCGCACTCGCGTCTCGGCGCCCGCATCACTGTTGGCAATTACGGTTTCGACAAAGTGGAGGACTTTGTTTATCTGGGAACCAGCATTATTTCCTACAATAATGTCTGCCTGGAAATTCAACGTAGAATCTCTCTTGCCAACAAGTGCTACTTTGGGCTGAGTAGGCAATTGCGCAGTAAAGCCCTCTCTCGACGAACCAAAACCTTACTATACAAGTCTCTCCATCATGCCCGTGCTATTGTATGGCGCGGAAGCTTGGACACTGTCAGCATCGGAGGAGACGGCCGTGGGAGTGTTCTAGAGAAAGATTATCCGAAAGATTTATGGACCTCTACGTCTTTGCGACGGCGAATACCGCAGACGATGGAACGATGAGCTGTATGAGCTTTACTGCGACAAAGACATAATGCAGCGAATCAAAATACGGCGCCTACGTTGGCTGGAACATGTCGTGCGACTGGACGCAAATGCTCCAGCCCTGAAAGTATTCAACGCGGTACCAGCTGGTGGTAGTAGAGTAAGAGGACGGCCCCCTCTGCGTTGGAAAGACCAAGTGGAGCAGAACTTGACGTCCCTTGGTATTTCCAATTGGCGCCAGTAAGCAGGAAGAAGGCGTGACTGGACAAATTTGTTAAATCTCGTAAGAAGTTACTGCGCTAATTAAGTAAGCAAGCCATTATCTAATTTTATTATTGTTATTTTGTCTTGTTTATGCATTTTTTTCTTCAATGGTATCTAATACCAATTCCTTCAAAATTGTCTCTTAATGTAAGTTTAACCAAATAAAAAAAATTACTTTTATCCTCAATATAACGAAATTCAATTAGATATCTGCGCAACTTCATGAAACAAGGTAATTAAGAAAATCCTCAAAAATTAAACCTATATTTATAAATTACCACTTTATTCCAACACAGCCCACATGTATATACATATATATGTACATATGTATATATATACATATGTGTATATATATATATGGATATGCCTTTAAATATTTATTGGAATTATTCCGATTAAAAGAAAATTCCAACACAATAAAAAAAAACCCGGTTTCCTTAAAAAATAACATTAAAAAATAAAACACAAACTTTAATGCACTCACCTGGTCACTGCAGCGATGATGGTACTCATACATATGTATGTAAATATATATATAATAATAAACCGTTGAAAACGCTCGTCTATGGTTTTAAATCCGTCCACACACACTTGATGCTCTTTTTCGAATGAATCTTTATTTTTCTTTTACAAAATGGTGTTCTTTTCCCTTTCGGGTTCTTTCCATATTATTTCCACTTAAGGTCGAAACGCATAACTTAAAAACTAGTTGTATTACTTAAGTGCTAGACACATTACTTAGAGCTATTACAATATTGCTTAAGGCTATTTACACACAGCTACTCTTGCAACCCTAAGTGCCTTACAACTCGGCCTTCCTGACTTTTAGAATCTCCTGATTCTATGCCGGTTTTACATTGAAACCAGGGCTTTAGGTTCGTAACCGACCAAGTTCCCTTGTAAGGAATTTGGATCTGTTGGAATCCCTCTACATCCTGTACTATGTAGCGATCATTCTCTAAAATTTTGACTACCTCGTAAGGTCCTTTAAATTTTGGTATAAGTTTACTTGAAAGCCCTGCTTGAGAACTAGAATTCGACAAAGCAACATAATCTCCTATTTTAAATTTACGAGGTTGTAGTCGGTTTGTATCTGCGTACTTCTTATTATATTCCTGTGCCTTTTGTTGTACTTATTCAGCTTGGTGTCTAACATCCTCTACAGACCTAACATCGGGTGCCTGTACTGACTCTATAACGTTTTCTTTGAGTGTATCTAAGACCTTTCCTTTTTGTCTAACCCCGAACAGCATTATGCTGGGATGTTCGCCAGTTGCTTTATGTAATGTATTGTTCATTGCGTATTCTACCGATTCTAACACTTTTTGCCAGCTAACTCCCTTTTCTGCATCGACCAACTTCGCTATCATTGGACCTAGGCTCTTGTTGACAATTTCAACTTGTCCGTTCGCTTGGGGGGAGTGAGTCGCGATTTTAATATGTTGAACATTACTTATTTGCAAAAACTCTTCAAACTCGTTGGACGTGAAGCAGGTTCCTCTATCTGATACTAAACACTTGGGTCTGCTGTACGCTCGAAAGTAATCTTCTAGCGACGCTATCGCTTCTTTTGACGCTGTTGTTCTTGCTGGATATAGCCGAAAATACATGTTTATATTTTGTACTACTAGTGTGGATCGGCCCAAAGTGATCAATATGCATCATTTCGAATGGTTTATTTCCTTTAGGGATCATATTAAGAAGTCCCTCTTTCCTGCCGTGTTTCGTGGAAAACGCTATGCATTTTAAACAATTTTCTACATGTGAAATTGCCTTCTTCCTAATGTTTGGGAACCAGTAACTTTTACTGACGGTTTCCACAACTTTTTCTACACCTATATGCCCTAACTCATCGTGGTACTTGTATAGGACATGCGCTTCCATTGCTTCTGGTACGTAAAAATATAAGCTACCATCCTTTTTTTTATAGACCACCCCATTTCTCATTTCGTAGTAGCTACTCTCTGCGGATTCTAACTGTTTTTTAACGTTCTTAATTTTTTCGTCTTTACTTTGGCAAATAATTAGGTTTTCTTCGAGCGTATTGGTATGTATTGTTAACACGCTATTTGTTCTACTTAACGCGTCCACGTGCTGCATTCGTTTACCAGACCTATGTTCTAGCTCGTAGTCATAATTCTGTAGTTCAAGTGCCCATCTAGCAATTCGGGGATTGATGTCTTTTTTGTTGAGTGTCAGCGTCAACGAGTTACAATCTGTAACAATTTTAAAGTTGATGCCTTGCAAGTACACTCTGAACCTTTTTAGCGTGTCGATTATCGCTAGCGTTTCTAACTCAAAACTGTGATAACGAGACTCGACATCAGTTGTACGTTTTGAGAAATAAAACATTGGATGTAGCTTGTTATCTTTCTTTTTTGGAACAATATTGCCCGAACCCCAAGGCGCTAGCGTCGCAGTGCAGCTCTGTAGCATCACTGGGGTCATAAATTGCTAACACTGGAGAGTTTACTAGCTTTTGCTTAAGTGTGTCGAATACTTCTAATTCTTTCTGTCCAAACTGAAACTTTTCTCCTTTCCTTAACAGATCATAAAGCGGTTTCGCTATTATAGAAAAATCTCTTATGAACCTGCGGAAATATGAACAAAGTCCTAAGAAACTTTGTACTTCTTGTACTTTGGTCGGTGTTGCAAAATCTTCTACCGCCTTCAATCCTTTTTTGTCTGCTCTAATACCGTCACCTGTGATCAAATATCCTAAATAAGAAATTTCTGATTGAAGAAACTCGCATTTATCCAGCCTCAGCTCTAGCCTATTCTGCACTAAACATTGGAAAACTTTACGTAATATATCTATGTGTTCGCCTAAATTATCTGTTGCAATCATAATATCGTCGAGGTATATGATGACTTCGCCGCTACGTATCATTTCCGAAAAAACTTTGTTAACGAATTTTTGAAAAGTAGCTGGCGCATTTCTGAGTCCAAACGGCATTCGAAGGAACTCAAATTGTCCTAAAGGTGTTGTAAAAGCGGTATATTTTATCGATTCCTCCTCAACAAAAAAATGGAAAAATCAATTTTTGAGATCTAGTTTCGTAAACCACTTCTTGTTTACTAATCTATCTAATAAGTCGTCTATCAGTGGTATAGGGTAGCAGTTGTTCGCTGTTACTTTGTTAAGCTTCCTATAATCGACGCGCATCCGTAACTCACCTGTCTTTTTTTTTACTAACACTATTGGCGAAACAAATTCCGAGCTACTAGGACGTATGTACCCTTTCCCTAAGTACTCATCTAAAATTTTTTGTAATTCTGCTTTTTCGTTATACGACAACTTTCTAGGTGCGCAACTGAAAGGCTTTTTATTATCTAGCACTAGCTGCATTTCCTTCTTCACTTTAGGTTGGCCTGGCTTATTTGCGTGTATATATTCTTTATACAATATCTCTTGAAGGCGTTTTTTGCACTGAAAATTAACTTTATCTCCAATCTTATAATCGATTTCATTTACACCGTGTATTCCTATTGCTAGGATCTCGCCTATGGCTTCAACTAACTCCTTGTGTTCGAGCTTATTATTATTTTCCTCGTTATTTCCCCGAACATCTGATATAATATCTTTTGAACTCGTATCTAAGATTTCGCCGACAAGTTCCACGTCATCGATTTTAAGTTTAGCATTGCTTGCCGCTATAAAATTTTTACCAAGTAAAACTGAATACCCAGCCGACTCATTAGGCACCACCATAACTTCAAGTAATATATCTTTATTCAGTACTTTAACGCAACATTTCAGTTTTCCAAAAATTTTTAATTCTGACTTTTTTAATCCAAAGTAAGTATTTTCAACTTTTTCTAACCGTACTCTCCCGGGTATAAGGGCTTCTCTAACTAGGCTTATAGGGATGCCAGAGTCAATCAAGCATTCTACAATCATACTAACATTAGGTTCAGCTATAACATTAATTTCAAAATAACTTACAAAATTATTGCTGCTTGTTTTCCTCTTGTACTTTAGGCAATCAGTCGCGTAGTGGCCATGCTCACCGCAAGCGAAGCAGGATCCGGACTCGCGCTTAGGCTTCTTGCAGTCTTTGGAGATGTGTCCGGAACTGTTACAATTGTAGCACCTGAGTCTGTTTTCACCCGCTCGTATGCCTGTTTTTGAAACTGATCACGGCAACTCGATCGTTCGGAATGCTCTCGCGAGATCGCTGACTGAAGAAAAATTTTGCAGTTTTGCTTGAATTTGTAGCTGCTTGTTTTGTATTCCATCGATGACGTACTTCTCGTGATAGTATTTGGGGAAGGACTCCCCAGTTTGCCAGACTCGACTCTCGAAACATCGTCGCACCACCAGTAAATTGTCGTTATGTGCGAACGCGGTTGTCATCTCTCTGAGTACTTCATCGAGGCTCTTAAGGTACATTTTGTTTGAGTTATACCAGGTGAGGGCAACACCTTTCAATTTCAATTGCACCACTAGGCTTAACGTTTCATTATCGGCTCTCAGTACCTGTTGTAACCGCAACAATTGGGACCGCCATGGTTCAAATCCTTCGCCACCGTCGAATTCTGTCAGCAATTGTTTGACAGTTTCGAGCGATACCACGGGTTTGACTGTTGCATCTGTCTTGTTTTCTTTTTCCAAGGATAGCTTCAACTTTAGAAGTTCAACTTCTTTTTCTAATAGCTTCATTTTCAGCTTGCCAGTCTCGCTATCTGTTAACGGGTCATCATCGACACGTCGGCGCTCAACTGCGCGGCTACCACAAGGATGCCCACCAAACTGCCCATTTTCTACCAGCAGTACGTTTTCTGTTCGACGCATATCGTGTTGCAAGCTTACTATGTTGCCAACCCCGACATCGATATTCGCACCATTGCTCGCGCCTTCGTGTCGATCGTTGTCCGCACCATTGTTATCCGCAACATTGTCGTCCGCAACATTGTTGTCCGCAACATTGTTCTCCGCAACATTGTTGTCCGCACCATCGCCGTTCGCGCCATTGTTCTGACCGTTGTTTTTTCCGCTATTGTCCACACCGTTATTTGAACTGCTTTCCGCCCCGTTATTTGCGGTACTATTCGGATCACCATTTCCATCTTTATGCGCTCCGACGTCTCCTGGGCACAATCCGCGTGCCTCCGCCGACAGCTCGCTCAATCTTGCGACAAGCGATGCCTTAGCGCCGCTCGCATTAAGCCCCACGGCAGTGCACCAGGCTTTCAATTGCAATAGAGTGTACTTCTCCGTATTAATTGTACGTTGATCCATTTTAGTTGTTTAGGAGTGACTTCAGGACCACTTCTGATGAAAACGCTCGTCTATGGTTTTAAATCCGTCCACACACACTTGGTGCTGTTTTTCGAATGAATCTTTATTTTTCTTTTACAAAATGGTGTTCTTTTCCCTTTCGGGTTCTTTCCATATTATTTCCACTTAAGGTCGAAACAGATAACTTAAAAACTAGTTGTATTACTTCAGTGCTAGACACATTACTTAGAGCTATTACAATATTGCTTAAGGCTATTTACACACAGCTACTCTTGCAACCCTAAGTGCCTTACACCGTGCTTGTCAAAAACCCCCAAACAAAAATTTGTTAACCAAAAAAACTTAACTTGCAAAAAAACTACCCTATTACCAAGTACATAACCGTAAGAATGTGAATGTTTGTGAAATTATGCTCTCTGATATGTATGTATATTCAAATTCTGAAAAATCAAAGAATCATAAAAACAAATAAAGTATGTAAGTAATAGTAAAATAATGTGACGCCGGCACTTTTCCAGGCCGGTCAGCAGCTCCGTCTTAAGCGAGAAGGGAGCGTCAGTGTAGAACTGCTCTGTTCACGCTGCGATCGCTGGATGTTCTTCTGCATACATATGTACATGTATGCTCATATGGACGCAATGCTCTTCCTCGTTGTTACCTATCCCCCGCCGTTCTACCTGCTCAGCTACAAAGAACGTATAATATAAAGAATTTACATGGCGATTCGTTTCCTGTGGGAAGAACTCTCGTCCAATTCACCACGCACAAAAACCAAAACGGAGGGATGGGATTCAACTTCTTCGTAATCTACGTTCCTTGTCAGCTATCTTGAGTTGTGTATCAAAGAACGTAGATTAAAAAGAAGTTGCATCAGTGAAAGTATCCAGTGGTGAGATAAGTTAGCTTACTTCACTACACCATAAACCAATTGGATCCAACCAGTTTCTAATACCAATCAGTGAAAGTCAAATTTGTTCTAGTTTGGTAAAATAATCTAAAATATTCTGTTGGCATATCCGGGGAAAGTATGTAACCTCTTAGTAATCTACGTTCTTTGTATGTATTGCGGCCATTAACCTGCGCTGGCTTATGTACCTGGATCAACTATTCAAGCTCTGTGTTTTATACGCATACAGCATATGGATATGATTTGGAGCAATTGGAATCGGAAACGGCTCCCAGTCCTAGTGTTGCAGGGTGTCTATTGTGCTGTGTGAGTTGTTGCAAGGAACATAGTTGTTGCCTACGAATGTAGTTGATGTGCTGTTGTAGTTTGTGGGCACCTAGTAGATCGTAGCTACTCGAGGTAGTACATACTTAGCATCAATTCCGCTGGTGACCTGATTTGGTAGAGTGTGGTCAAGTAGCTCCGGAGATTTAAGTTTTTCATATAAAGTGGGCGGAATCACGCATATTTTCCCAAAAAAAATTTCACGCTAATGCCTTTCCTAATGCCAAATTATCTGCAATAGTTACGGAAATATCGTCTCTTGATTTTCACAAAACACCGTTATATGGGCGCAGTTATAGTTCGATTTCGCCCATTCGCTATACCAAAGTGCATTGGACCCAGGGCAACTTGTATTTCAAGTTTCGTTAAAATAACTCAATATTTACTCGAGTTATCCGACTGACGGACGGATGGACGTGACATGTCTTAATCATATTCGCTATTGATTCTAGAAATTTTGGTATTTATATATTTATATATGTCTATATCCATCTCGGTTATTTTATACTGTTACAAACAACCATTACGTTACACAAAATTTGCGCCCGACAATTTTTTAACCAATCATGCATATCGAAGATATTTTGCTCATTATCTGATACGAAAAACAAGTGAAAACAACTTTATTAAGCTTTTTCTCCGATCATGAGTTTTGTCCTATGCTTCCAGTTCTGAGCTGAACTTTTAAAAACACTTTTAACCTTGAACATGAAGTGTAATCAAAGGTTTTTCGAAATAATCTGTATATGTATATAAAAGAAAGCGTCCGAAGCGATGTAATCCCATAACTCGAGAGTGGCCAAACCGATTTTGATGATTTGTACTTTAATGGAAAGGTATTTTCTCAGTACGGGTTTAAAAAAAAAAAACAAACGAAAAAAAAATCGAAAAAAGGTCAGTTAGGGATCTACAGTAAAACTCCAATAATGTAACCAAAGGTGTGAAAAAAATTACCAAAAAAACTTTCTTACATCGCGTGCGCAGCAAAAACTATTGATTATAGAACAAAATAATGTACTACGTCTTTGCAGAACATATAATTATCTACAAATAATACGCGACAGCATATGTCTAACTATTGTAGTTATGTCACAGTAAGTGTTTTCTCATTTTAAAGAATATACATAAATGCCACCGCTATAAAAGCTCTTTTATTTCTACTGTGGAATTAATCCTTATCAAAATAAATGACTTCATATTTTAGTCTGCTTCAATACCATTACATAACTGTTTGAATTATTCAATTTGGACATTCCATTCGAAAGATATCACAAGTTTAAAAATGTAAGTTATTTGAAAAAAGCCGCATGGTTGCCGCTCACGCCGCACAGTGGTAAATTTTGTTTGTGCGGCAATGAATAGAAAGAGGTATCGTAGAGCTTTGAAATTTTGCACAGATGCATTTTAGGTAAAAATAAAATATTGAAAAATTTTTTTGGAAAATCCGCACACGGACACGCCTACCTCCCATACAACTGAAACTTAAAAAGTGCTTTATTTTTGAAGATTTTTATGCTAGAGCAACAAAATTTTGTGAGATTGTTTGTTTCAACAATAGCATACCCCATAATAAATATTAAGGGGATCTGCCAACGAACACGTCCACCTCCCATACAACTTTGAAGTTATAAGCGCCGTACTTAACAACAATTTCAAAATAATAGAGAAAACATCAATAATTTGATTCTTAATCATATTCCATTAACATGTCCTTTACTTCATCATGATATTCTAATTTCTTAAATTTACATATTTTCTGAATTTGTTAATAAATGGATCTGACGTTACCAGCAAATGATGCATAACGTCTTCATTGGTGGACGACCTTGAACATTTTCTCGAATGATGGAGTCTATAATTTCTATAATCTTTATTTCTGGCTTCCTGTGCTTCCTCAGATAACAGTATTAATATTTGACAGCCGATCTGCATTTTCGTTTAGAAACCTTTGCATATGGCGATTTGCTTTTTTCTGGCTCTCTGAGAATAACATACTTAGGTGGCTGTACCGTATCGTAGTTGATTTATAATTTGTAATAATCACTTGATATAATAATATGTATATAGGTTTATTCTTAGCAACTGTTCTCACTTCTTAATAACCGTTATAATTTTTGCACTTGACAATATAATGCGTTTGATTGTGAAGCAAATCAGGAACAATATAATTTACGCAACAATTCTCAAAGGCAAGTTTAAAGGAGAACAAGTTCTCTTTCCGCGTATTCCTTTGATACCGACAGACATGCCTTTCGAATTCAAACGCATTCAATTCCCGGTTCGTTTTGCGTTTGCCATGGCAATTAACAAGGCGCAAGGCCAATCATTGGATGTTTGTGGTCTAAATTTAGAAAATGAATGTTTTTCACATGGGCAATTGTGTATCACAAAGTACTCGAATAAAGATGATTTTTTGCTAAGAAAATTTTTTATTTAAAAAAATAATTTATTTAATGTTTAGTTTAATGGAATGTAAATTTTTTGGTTTAGTTTAATAGTACAATGCCGCCATATTTAATTCGAAACGTCATCTGCTAGATTATGAAAGTTGAAGTGGCATTGTTATAATTGAATTGTCTTGCAATAGTTTCGTTGTATTTTTGGGTGAGACGAAGTCCGCTGGGGCTGCTAGTCTATATATATAAAAGAATGTGTCCGAAGCGATGTAATCCCATAACTCGAGAGTGGCCAAACCGAAAAAAACGTCAGTTAGGGATCTAAATTAAAGTTGTACACTGCGAATCGCTATTTGATGTGTATGAGCCGGTCGTCGGACGCGGCAATAATAACACTAGTTGTACATTTCACAAATATACTTTATTGACCAGGCACGATGTGCTCCGGCTTATGCTCTACTTAAATCTAACCTAGTCCAAAACCTAACTTAACCATTAAGGCCCGTTCACATAGGACTTTTGCTTTGCTTTGCTTCAGAGTTTCGCTTTGACAGATAAGTTCAATACATGATGTTATATGAGTCCTGCTAAATACAAGGCGAGAAAACTAGAGCAAAGCAAAGCGAAGAAAAATTATGGTCAACTCTCAACTTTTGTACGCTCAGTGGTCGGCGCTGCCGGCTTTGACGTCTGCGTCGTGCTGACTCTGCTTCTGACAATTGTTTATCCAATTGGTGATAGTGCAAGCAACGATCGCTGGTCAATTGTTTACGCAATCGGCTATTGACACTGTTTATGTAAGAACGCTCGCTTGCGTGTGGCTTGCTGTCCGTCCGCCTCGTCGCCTTGGTGGTTGTTATTATTTACGTAAGCTGCTGGCACGGCGTCGTTGGTTTAGTGGCGGTCGTTGCCCACACAATCTGCTGATGAGGCAAGATGTTGTATTGGCCTCACCACATTCGTACCCAACTGGAAATTGGGCATTATGTGTTAACTACTCCCCCCTTCGAAACACGATCGTCCTCGTTCGTTGCCATGTCTTTCACCACCAGGTTGATCTCGTGTAATGCTCGTGTTTTCTTCTTGTACTGCCAGAGGAAAGCGAGGCCACTGATCAACGCAGCTACTCCCAGACCCAGGATGAAAGCAAGTGTCCGGCTCGTGACGGTCGTTAGTTCTTTTTTAATTTCGTCAATGGTTTGTAGATTTTGATTGTTGAGGCGGTGAAGGTAAGGCAAACTCAAAATGGTCTCATGGCCAGTGATGTTCAGTAGGGGTGAAGCAGCAATACCTGGAGCCTTTTCCAGCCTGCTCATTCTGTTAACGTACTTAGTGCCGTTCAGGAACACAACATGCTCGAAAGTTACGAGATACGTGCCACTTACATTTCTCTCAGGCGCTTCATCAATGGCACTTCTGGTTGGGCTGAATTATTGACTTTGACTCCATCGTCAACTATGGTGCTAGCGTTCAGGTGACTCGGTTGCGTGTTACAATGTGCTGTGCCACCGGTGTGAAGTTGCAGTGCGCATGTTGTATTTGTAGTTAATCTGAAGAACGTTGAAGTTGTTGTTGCTTCACAGTTGTTGACCGCAAAAATTCCGCTCTTGCACTCGACCACTGTGTCTTCGTTGATTTGCAGCACGACGCCTTTGTGTACCACCGGAAAAATCAAAACTTTCCTACACAAAAACTTAATTCTAGGATATTAGATTATAAAATGAATTACATCATTGTGCTGAATAACTTAAACGGTTGACACTTCCATTAGTTCAGTGATTGCTATATCTGTGATTGGCCCAACCAATATGGATTTCAAACCCTCGTCATCAATGATTACTGGATTTGCTACCTTTATTTTTGCAAGGGTTATTGCGAGCATTATATTTTGAATTTCCGTGATCATAATTCTATTTCGAGTAAGTAACATTTCAAAAAGGTGCGCCGTGTCGATTTTTTCTTTCTTAGCTTCTTTGAGGAGTTCATTTACCGTATTAGTTAGTGCGTTAATCTGCTCCTGTGTCTTTGTGTTAATCACTACTTGTCTATTGTTGGATTCTATTAGTTGGGCTTCTGTCATTCTAATTTGGTGGAAATCGTCAGCGTCTGGGGTACCTGTGATAAACCCAGAAAGTCTAGGCTTCTTGGCATTCTATGATGCACGCTTATAGCGGCTAGTAATGTTCTAACATGTCCATTGTCAATCTCTAGCAACTTTCGCATGTGCGACTGCGGGAACAGGTCTGTCATGTTGGCAGTTTCATCTGTCATGCGCACAAACTCGGTCAAATTAGTTGAGTGCCTCAGGTAATTGTATTCGTTCTATACCAGTGCGTCGCCGTCCACTACCGGTATGTAATACGAGTGTGAGTAATCCGTTAATTTGGCTGCCGCTACCCCGAAAGTGAGAAGTATTGTGATTGAAAACCTAAAGAAGCAATATAAGGTGATTAGTATCGTAAACCTAGTTAAACAGAATATAAATTTATAAGGCTAAGTACTTCATCTAAGGTTGTCCTTATGGACTATCCTTCCATTTATTAGGACTGTTGTCCCCAAGTCTGCCTCCACTCTCTTCTCCTCACACAGGGGGGTTAACTTGTTTCCTATCCTTCTATTAGTTTTTACCATTACCTTTTCCCCCACTTCAAAGACCCTGTTCTGCCTTGAAGGGTTATTTCTAGCCAGCTGCGCCTGTTGCGCTTGTTCAATTTTACTTTTTACTTCCTTTTGGAATTCTTTTGTTGAGGCGTATATTACCTCAATAGGCTCTTTATTTGTGACCGAATGTATTGTTCGGTTGTATTCAGTGGTAGCTTGAGTGATCAGGTCGATTGTATCGCTTATTCTTCTTTCAAGTTTGAGGCACCTAGCGATTTCTACCAAGGTAATATGAAATTTCTCTACCTGTCCGTTGGAAGTACTGTGGAGAGGGGGAGCGTTTACTATATCAATCCCATATTGGTTCTTCAACAGGGTCACAATGGTGTCCGAGTTGAAGGACGCCTCATTGTCACAATAGACAGTTTTTGTTCCTGGGAAGAAATTAATCAACTGGAGGATGGGTATTTTTACATCCGTTATTGTCCGAGACGGTATCGGTTGAACTACCGCAAATTTAGAGAATTTATCAACACAAGTTAAAAAATGTTTCTTGTCTGTGGAGAAAACACCTATGTGTAGCATTTCCCCTGCGTATGACGGAATCGGCGTAACGCCGAGTTCCTGCCTTCTAGGGTGTCGATCGTATTTGGCTTTCGTGCATATTTTGCAGTTTGTGACAATTTCGTTTACCAATTTGGACATTTTCGGAAAATAATAGTCACAGAGGATCTGTTTCACATTTTCCTGCGCAGCTCTATGAGCACGATTGTGTTCAGTAGTAACTATTTCCCTTTGTTCATCCTTGTACGTAATATCCGACACCATGTTTTTGAAGTACCAGAATTTGGTAGATGGGAAGCACCTTACCAATTCGTGTTATATGCTGGCTAGCGCCGGTAGCTCGCAGTGAATCGCGTTCACCACGAGGGGGTTAATAACCTCCTTTACTTCGTCAATGAGGCTGTTTCTATCCATGAAGTGAATAACGTGGCGGGTATTTCCGCCAAAGAGTATAAAATTTCGTTTCAAAGGAAAACGCGACTCTTCGAAAACTATTTGATTCCTGAAGCAGTTTATGGGTTTTTCCGTTGCTTCGACCGTGTAGGTCAATGATAATTCACTGTGAACTGTCGCCGCGTCAGATTTGGGTTCGTTTCCCAACGCATTTATGTTTTGCCGGGAGAGAGCATCTGCGACAGGGGTTTCCTTACCAGGCTTATAATGAATTTTAGCGTTATGTTCGTCTATGAATGCTTTCCACCGTTTTATCTTTGCATTCGGGCTCTTGTCAGCAACCGCAAACGTTAGAGGCTGGTGGTCTGTATAGATGTTGATATCCCTAGTTCCGTAGAGATAATTTTGAAGTTTCCCTAAAGCCCATACTATGGCCAGTAATTCTCTTTCATTTGTTGCATAATGCATTTCCCTATCTTTTAGCGCTCTTGAAATCATTGTAATGGGTTTACCATTCTGCGAGAGGACTGCGCCAATGCCGTGAGCGGAGGCGTCTGTCGTTAAGTCAAATGGTTTTTTAAAATCTGGATACATTAAGATGACATCTTCAGATGCCAGGATGTTTCTTAATCTTTCGAAGGCAATGCGTTGCGCTTCGCTAAAATCAATGGGTACCCTTCTGGATCTGTGTTTACTTACTGAGCCATTTTCACCTTTTAGGATCTCAGTTAGAGGCCTTGCTATGGAGGCGAAATCTTTTACAAAACACCTGTAATAACTTGCTAGCCCTAGAAAGGATCTAAGGCTGAACAAATCCTTAGGCTCAGGATATTCTTGAACGGCTTTGACCTTTGCGGGGTCAGTTTTTGCCCCACCTCTTGTTACTATGAAACCGAGATACTCCACACTTGTTTTAAAAAAATGTGTTTTTTCTCGTGACACTTTCATGTTGGCTTCATACAGTTTTTCCAAAACCCAATTTATGTGTTTGACATGCTCCGATTCACTTTCGGAAAAAATTATGACGTCATCGACGTAAACATAGCATGATTTGCCAATTTGTTCGCGTAAGACGTCGTCGATCGCCCTTTGGAAGATGCTTCCAGCATTCTTTAAACCGAATGGCAATCGACCAAATTCATATTTCCCACCGTTAACGGAAAAAGACGTTTTCTCGTGATCCTGTTCGGCGAGGACAATCTAATGGTAGCCTGACTTTAAATCTAAAGTCGTAAAGTACTTGGCTTTCCCTAAATTTGCCAGAATCATTGAAATATTCGGCATTGGGTACTTATCGGCAATAGTGCGCTCGTTGAGCTTCCAAAAATCAATAACCAGACGTTTATTTTTGTGGCCTAATTCGTCGTAACCCTTTTTGTCTACGACCCAGGTTGAGTTATTGTAAGGGGACCTTGACAGTCTAATGATTTTATTGCGTAGCGATTCTCTTATTTCCTTTTCGACAAAATCTGCTACTCCCATTGGGTGAGGGTACAACTTCGAATAAATGGGCTCATTATCCTCGGTTCGGATCGTGGCCACAACCGAAGTGTTAAATGGCAACAGCTCGTTAGAGTCTGCAAATGCCTTAATCCTTTTCAGGATCATTTTTTTAAATTCTGCCTTTACTGAACTTGGTACCTGTATGTCGTTGACATTTGTAAAGTTAACGTTGCTGCACTTATGGTATTGCAGATCTTCTGACATGGTACCATAATTTATTTTGCCTCCGTCTAGGTCAATAGTTGCGCCCACCTCCGTTAGCAGGTCAAGGCCTATGATTCCGCCGAACAGTGTTAGACTATCCAACACAAAGAATGGGGATGTTACCCCGAAAATATTTATCAGACATTTCTGTTTGATTTTATTAGATCCATGGATAGAGTTCACATTAAACGGGGAGTCTACCGGTGTTACGCCTTTAAGCTCCTTTATGGGCCTGACATAATTTTTTGCCGCGCTCATGTCAATTAAAAACCTCAATGTTTTCCCAGCCAACGTCCGCTCAAGGAACGGTAGCCGGGAGTGGCTTCTAAAAAATGAATAGAGTCACTTTCGTAGTCAATTCCATTTTCATTGTCTACCTCTGCTACTGCAGCTGCGGCAGCAACGGCATACGCTTGGGGATCCTGATCTATATCCGAATGATTCAAATTGTTGATCTTTTGACGCCTAAAATCTGTCATACGCTCTGAATTATTCTGTCTCTTATTTCCCTGGACGGGAGCATTGTGAATACCGGCAGCTTGTGCCTGTTGGTATTCCGTTGGTTGCCTAAATTTAAATGAACTAGGATCGATGTCCATAGGTTCGGGGCCTCTACCATGAAAATCCCTATCATTTTGGCGTTGCCTAAATGATGAAGCCTTTCCTGCATTATTTCTGCAGTGACTCTTGAAGTAATGTGGATTTTTTGCGTGATTGGCATCGTCGCCACTATTCTGTGAATAATTATTTTGCCGCCGAGTTTGGGATTTTTGACCCCCTGACTTTTGAGCTCTCTCTTCGTGATTCGACTCGGCCTCGCGTGCTAGTGCCAAGGCACTTGGTAGATCCTTTGGTCTAGCTGGAAACACAGCCTGGTGTAGGGGTCTTTTTAAACCCGATACGAACGTGTTTAGGGGATCACATCTAAATTTTTCATTTAGGACAGCTGCAGCAGCTGCGCCATATGTCATAAGCGTTTTATTTGTTATGAGGGTCAGTTTCCTTTCTATCTCATCATAGTACTGTAACAAGCTCAAATCGCCCTGACGCAAGGTATCTAACTCTTGTTGGAGAATGCGCACTGGAGTTTTGTCAGCGTTGGTGAAATCTAATCGTGCCACCATGGCCTTAAAATTTAAAACTGTGTTAAATGAGGCCAGTATATTATTTGCTGAACCCCTAATCTTATTCCGAATAATACCTACTGCCTCATAATTCCTTACGCTGCCTTCATAAGGTTCGAATAATTCGTAGGCAGCCATCGCTGCCTGCCTCCACGAAATATATTCCTCTTGTTTACCATCAAACTCTGGCAATGACTTGACGAGGTCTAACGTCTGACTACACGATTTTCCCTGCACTATCGCAATTTTCTGGTAGCTTTCTACTACAGGGGTCGTGACTCTCAATGCACTCATCTCGTTTCTAACTTCACTAATTTTTTCATCAATAATCTGTTTCCATTGAGCGGCCTGTGCCGCCAATGCGGCTTCTAACACCGCTTGTACCTGTCTACGTCTGCCACACTGATCCTGCTAGTATGGTTTATCAATTCCTGCACTGAGTTATCGTAAAGCTCTTTATCGTGAGGGGGGTGGCTCATTAGACCCTGAACAAACTAACACACACAAATATTCTTTCACTCAAACGCGGCACAATCGTTAACGGCCACCAAAACAATGAAAACCAAAATATAAAAAAAATCACTTCACTCTTTATACAATGCTGCTTTATTAATTTCACAAAGGATGACGATTGGCTGTGCCATTCACTTACATGATTTTCCAATAAATAATTCCGTTGCTCTGTGGTTGGGTTGTTGATTGTTGATCGCTAATTTTCCTTTTCGTGCCCCACGTTGGGCGCCAATTAAAGTTGTACACTGCGAATCGCTATTTGAAGTGTATTTCACAAATATACTTTATTGACCAGGCACGATGTGCTCCGGCTTATGCTCAACTTAAATCTAACCTAGCCCAAAACCTAACTTAACCATTAAGCCCTAAGAACGCGTATTCAGTGGTCGACACTGCCGGCTTTGACGTCTGCGTCGTGCTGACTCTGCTTCTGACAATTGTTTATCCAATTGGTGATAGTGCAAGCAACGATCGCTGGTCAATTGTTTACGCAATTGGCTATTGACACTGTTTATGAAAGAATGCTCGTTTGCGTGTGGCTTGCTGTCCGTCCGTCTCGTCGCCTTGGTGGTTGTTATTATTTACGTAAGCTGCTGGCACGGCGAATGATACGTCGTTGCTTTAGTGGCGGTCGTTGCCCACACAATCTGCTGATGAGGCAAGATGTTGTATTGGCCTCACCACATTCGTACCCAACTGGAAATTTGGCATTATGTGTTAACTTCTACAGTAAAACTCCAATAATGTAACCCACGGTGTGAAAGAATTACCAAAAAAACTTTCTTTCATCGCGTGCGCTGCAAAAACTATTGATTATAGAACAAAATAATGTACTACGTCTTTGCAGAACATATAATTATCTACAATCGCGACAGCATATGTCTAACTATTGTAGTTATGTCACAGTAAGTGTTTTCTCATTTTAAAAAATATACATAAATGCCACCGCTATAAAAGCTCTTTTATTTCTACTTTGGAATTAATCCTTATCAAAATAAATGACTTCATATTTTAGTCTGCTTCAATACCATTAGATAACTTCTTAAATTATTCAATTTGGACATTCCATTCGAAAGATATCACAAGTTTAAAAATGTAAGTTATTTGAAAAATGTCGCATGGTCGCCGCTCACGCCGCGCAGTGGTAAATTTTGTTCAGAGGTGCGGCAGTAAATAGAGGGAGGTATCGTAGAGCTTTGAAATTTTGCACAGATGCATTTTAGGTAAAAATAAAACTGAAAACAACTGAAACTTAAAAAGTGCTTTATTTTTGAAGGTTAAAACGCTAGAGCAACAAAATTTTGTGAGATTGTTGGTTTCAACAATAGCATACCCCATAATAAATATTAAGGTAGTCTGCCAACGAACACGTCCACCTCCCATACAACTTTGAAGTTATAAGCGTCGTACTTAACAACAATTTCAAAATAATAGAGAAAACATCAATAATTTGATTTTTAATCATATTCCATTAACATGTCCTTTAATTCATCATGATATGCAAATTTCTTAAATTTAAATTTTTTCTGAATTCGTTAATAAATGGATCTGATGTTACCAGCAATTGATGCATAACGTCTTCATTGGTGGACGACCTTGAACATTTTTTCGAATGATGGAGTCTATAATTTCTATAATCTTTATTTCTGGCTTCCTGTGCTTCCTCAGATAACAGTATAAATATTTGACAGCCGATCTGCATTTTCGTTTAGAAACCTTTGCATATGGCTTTTTTCTATTTCAATTTAAATTTCTGTAAAAATATGTTAACCAACATTTTTTTTAATTTTTCAATGTTTTCCGTAGATATATTAGCGTTAGTTGTCGAAATAACATCAACAAGAACATCAATATCTTTCTCGCAATCAAAAGCGTTTCAGAAATTTCTGTATAAGATAATATTAAATAAGGCATTTTTGATAATATAATATAACTAGCGTAACCGGCTTGCGTTGCTGCTCCAATAATATTTATAAATAATATTTATAAAAACGGCCGAAAATACATTGCATATTGAGATTCCACTAAATAAACCTTAACTAACATATCTACCTACATAGGAAACTTCTAACTACCTTAAATAACATACATACATTCTTGAACACATATGTAGTATGTACATACGCTCGTACGAAGTACATATTAATAATTACACGGGTCAACACAAAATTTTACCTAGACTTTAAAGTATTAAATTTTGATTCTTTACTTTGTAATTATACGAAAAAAAAATAGATAGCATGAAAAATTTTGCTTTTGTATTTAGGAGACCGATTGAACGATATTTTTCAAAATCTGTAGTTTTAATTATCAATTAAAGATAAAACCATCTATTTAAACATTTTTATTATTTTTATTAAGTTTTATTTACACTTTCGCGACGACATTTTCAGTTATTCTGGAATATATAAAATATATATATTTAAAATAATTAAAATTTATAAAAGATTAAAAAATGAGTATTTTTACTATAACTATTACAAAAGCAAACTTTACAACAAGAACAGGTATTTTCTTTCCGTTTTTGATCATAATTAACCAGAAAATCATAAAATAAACCTTAGGACGAAGAACAAAAATTTTTTTGTAGAGCCGTGTTATCTATAAAAAATACATATATATTATATGTATGTATGTATATAATTTAACTTAGGATAAGTCAATACCACCCAAGCCGAGCCAGCACCACCCAGGTCGCCCGTAACACGTCTGCGTAAAGTGGAACGCAATGGGGTAGGTCAGCAACTAGAGGAAAACCAGCGCAGCACTATAGCATGCGGCGACCACACACAAGTTGCGCAAGCAGAACTGCCACAGCAAGCATATGGCAACAACAAAGGAAATGGAATAAGGCCGCAACGACAAAATGCAGTTGCAGCGCAGGCTTAGATTTAGTATAAAAACTGTAAAATATTGTAAACCACAGTTCTTTTTGTCAGAATCTCGCAATAAACGCGGTCGTGCTGCTTTCCCCAGCACCCGCAATAAAATAAAACTCTTTCTTTTATTTAACTTATACTTACGTTTACTCATTATACCTACTGCAGAGCCCTAATTTCCTAATTTCTTGCGCAAATGATTAGCGCTGGTAAGTTTTCTGTGGAAAAGAGTGAAAAGAGCCCAAGTTAAGCAATTAAGGAAAATTTCTTGCTACCTATGTAAATATTTTTTTACATGCTAAACAATGTTTCAGGAATTATTGTTATTTTTTGGAATATAAAAATTTCTGGCTCTCTAAGAATAACATACTTAGGTGGCTGTACTGTATCGTAGTTGATTTATAATTTGTAATAATCACTTGATATAATAATATGTATATAGATTTATTATTAGCAACTGTTCTCACTTCTTAATAACCGTTATAATTTTTGCACTTGACAATATAATGCCCGTAAGCGCAAAACAACAGCAACGAACAAAGCGATAGGTAATGCGTAGTTGCTTTTGTACAACAACGAACAAAGCGAGAGATACTGCGCAGTTGCTTTTGTACACTTCTCTGTACTCAATTTTGATCACAGGGGTACGGGAGGGGAGTCAATGGCAAGAATAAAATGCTCAATATAATTTACGCAACAATTCTCAAAGGCAAGTTTAAAGGAGAACAAGTTCTCATTCCGCGTATTCCTTTGATACCGACAGACATGCCTTTCGAATTCAAACGCATTCAATTCCCGGTTCGTTTTGCGTTTGCCATGGCAATTAACAAGGCGCAAGGCCAATCATTGGATGTTTGTGGTCTAAATTTAGAAAATGAATGTTTTTCACATGGGCAATTGTATGTAGCCTGTTCACGTGTTGGTAAGCCATCTGCTTTGATTGTGTTGGCACTGGAACAAAAAACGAATAATATTGTGTATCACAAAGTACTCGAATAAAGATGATTTTTTGCTAAGAAAATTTTTTATTTAAAAAAATAATTTATTTAATGTTTAGTTTAATGGAATGTAAATTTTTTTGTTTAGTTTAATAGTACGATGCCGCCATATTTAATTCGAAATGTCATCTGCTAGATTATGAAAGTTGAAGTGGCATTGTTATAATTGAATTGTCTTGCAATAGTTTCGTTGTATTTTTGGGTGAGACGGAGTCCGCCGGGGCTGCTAGTCTATATACATATATGTATAAAAGAAAGTGTCCGAAGCGATGTAATCCCATTACTCGAGAGTGGCCGAACCGATTTTGATGATTTGTATTTTGATGGAAAGGTATTTTCTTAGAAAGGTATGTCTTATTTTGACCACCCAGCGTGTTACGACAGTTTTTTTCTCGTTTTTTTTCAATTTTCGTTTTAATTTTGTATTTATTTATTTTGGCAACAACCAAAAAAGAATCAAATTTGAATGTAACATATCGTATCACAATTGAACAATTGAACTGTCAGACACGCAAACTAACACCATCTGTTATCGATCAATGGAGAAGCCAATTTTGTTTCATGTGTGGTGGCGCTGTCCACGTTGACTAAAAAACTGTTGACGTTGCCGTTGTTGTCCATTTTACATGGACTTGACGTTTCGTTTCCCCTCTATTTTATTCATACCACTACTGTGGCATTTGATTCAGTTGCGCAGTTTCTTCATTCGTTGCTGTTTCACCGTCCATATTGCACTTTGCGAATTCGTGTTTTGTTCGATCGCATAACGTTTGCCGGCAATAGCGCATTACAAATTTGGATTTTTTCACTGCGATTTGGTGAGTTTTTGTGAATTAAAATTGATAACGAGAATATATAGAAGAATAGAAATGAATGACAAATTTGCTAAAAGCTCTAAATAATTCTTTGATATACCTAATTCATTCTATAAATCCACCAAAACACTTCTGAAAATTTTAGGAATTAACTCCTCAATTTTTCAAATGTTTTCTTTAATACTAACAAATCTGTAGGTTGAAAATCAACAAATCATGATACATAGGCGATTTTAGTCAGTGAGCAACCATAAGTTGCGGTAGCTGAGTAGGTAGCACGTGCGAGTATCAATCCCAAGGTCCTGAGTTCAAACTTCTGTGGCTGCTGTTTTTTTTTTTTTAATTCTCCTAAAGCCAAATTTGCTAAAAGCTCTAAATAATTCTTTGATATACCTAATTCATTCTCTACATCCACCAAAACACTTTTGAAAATTTTAGGAAAAAATTCCTCAATTTTTCAAATGTTTTCTTCAACACTGTAGGTTGAAAATCAACAAATCATGATTTGCTAAATAAGATAATCTATTTCTATGACTGAAAATCATACAAAACATTCATTGAAATCGGATACAACATTGGTGATATCAGCAAATGTTTTTTTGTGTGTGTGGCTATTGGGATTTGTCTGTAAGAAGTGGTACGTTTCTATTGTTGTTTCATTGTTTTCAAATTTTCTATTCGAGATTTCATTGTATTGCAGTTGTTCTTCATAATGCCACCAACGAGACGATCTAATTTAGGCCGACGTTCAGCTGGTGCGCGAGCAGTGTCGACTCATCGTGCGAATATGAGTCAATAAGATAGAAACATTGCGCAACAACGAAGAAATGCAAACCACGCCCAAATTCGTGCGCAACAAACAGAAGAACAACAGCAGGCTGTAATCAATTCGCGTAGATTGGCACAACAAAGTCGTCGAGTAAATCAATGTGGAAATTTATCGGTGCAAAGTCGACGAATAAATACTGAAAATAGACAACAAAGAAGAAGTGCTGGCAATGTCAATATGCTCCGAGTAGTATTCCGATACGATTGTGGATTCGATTATCGAGCTCTTCCTGTCGTTCAAATTGGATCAATGGTTGTAGTATGTCCACATTGCAACGCATTGAAATTTCCAGGAGAAACACCTGAATTGTGTTGCCTTAGCGGAAAAGTTAAATTGCCAACATTGCCATCGCCACCGGAACCATTGCGATCGTATCTAGAAGGCGTAACAACAGAATCAAAGCAATTTCTTGCAAATGTTCAAAACTATAATGGGTGCTTTCAAATGACTTCTTTCGCTGCATCAATTATCAATGAAAGCGGATATAATCCGACGTTCAAGGTAATTCCTGCTCGAAAGAGTACTCGTCCGTTTCCTTTGAATGATCGCATTTTAATAATTTTGAATTCGTCTCTTGGTAACCAGATTCAAGGGCAGGTGCATCATTGATGAGGTTGCCATTATTGTAGTTGGTGAGCAAATGGTGTCACGGGATATTGTACTGACGCGCCGAAACAATGCGCAATTGCAACGTATTAGTGAGACACATCGGTCGTATGATGCACTTCAGTATCCGCTCATGTTTCGGAAAGGTGATGACGGCTATCACTTTAACATCAAAATGTTAAATCCAGTTACTGGTTAGTAGACTTCTTCCTTCAATCATGTCACCAAATCAATCAATTAAATGGAATCTTAATTTTATTTTCAAACTTTGCATTTATTTGTTACTTTGGATTCATTTGTTATTAGGTGAAGAAACAACGAAGAAAGTAAGTTCGATATCTGTTGCGATTTCGGCGATTGCTTCAACAATTCTGCGTGGATATGTATGTCGAAATCGAGACTGAACGGCTCAATTACATTCGTTTTAATCAAGCGAAATTGCGTTCATTTGCGGGATGCAATAAGAATTGAAGGTGATGCGAGGAATCTCGGTCGACTAACAATCTTATCGGCAACGTATGTTGGCAGTCCACGCCACATACACAAGTATGCTCAAGATGCGATGGCGTTTGTTGTACGTTGTACGGTCGTTCTGATTTATTTGTCAGCTTCACTTGGAACTCAAGATGGATTGATATTCAGCGCAATTTAATTCCCGGCCAAACCTCGTCCTCTCACTGCGGAAACTATTACCGGCATCGACGGATATCCACTTTATCGACGTCGTTCACCTGATGATAATGGCAGAACAGTTACATTGAAAGTGAAACAAAATGATGTTGTGGTCGATAACAGTTGGATTGTTCCATATTCACCACTACTTTGCAAAACATTTGATGCCCATATCAATGTGTAGGACTGTAATTCGATTAAAGCAATCAAATACGTTTGCAAGTATATTACAAAAGGTAGTGATATGGCTGCGTTTGGTATTCCGGATACAAATGCCGATGATGAAGTATCGTGGTATCAAATTGGAAGATATGTTAGTTGCAATGAGGCTCTTTGGCGAATTTTTTCATTTCCAATTCATGACCGTCATGAACGCAATTTCGCTTGATTAAAACGAATGTAATTGAGCCGTTCAGTCTCGATTTCGACATATGTACATATCCACGCAGAATTGTTGAAGCAATCGCCGAAATCGCAGGTAGGCTAGTTTCTGGGTAACTAAGCTCAAATGTAGATGTGCCCTTCCTGATCTTACTAATGTTGATGCCACTGCTCCAATGTTCAGAAATTTCTGGAAAGTCCTGCTTTCTGGTGTACCATCTCCATAGGATAGCAGCGACCATGATTATTGCGCATATTGCTAGGGCTTCTGTAATGATAGGAATATTGATTTTTTCATTAACGTACCCTAGATACTTAATGTTTCCCATTGTGATGTCGTGAACGTATTCCAGGTTGGTCTTCATTGTGTGATTTCTGACATTCGATTGGACTGCTGGCAGAGCCTGCGCTGTTATGGCCTCGTTGCTGGAAAACACTTGGTCATCGATCTTGACTGTTTCGTTATTCAGTTGGATGACGTAGGTGCCATTAATAGTGCTTGAGGCATTGCTGCCCCTGATCACGCCTTGGTAATTTGAGAAGAATACCGTATTGTCGTTTACCAATTCAATAATCGATCCGTTTCGCCTGGTTAACTGGCAGCTGGCGTCTCCGACTTTTAGTAGTCGTGGTATGCAGCTGTCTTCTTCCAATTTTTACAAGGATTCTGACCTACATACTGTAGATAAATTGATTACTATACAATTACCCGTCACACCGTAAGTTTCTTCTTGGTTTACGAGCATCCCGTCAAACGGTGGGTCTAGTTGTTTATGTTCGTAGATGCCGGCGCGGGTGATCAGCAGATTATATTTTTTAGCTGTCACTTTCGGCATTGAGAGTACGTAAAGAAGTAGTGTCCCATTTGTGTATACTGATGGTTGCCCGTACTCAATAGCCTCAATTACGTTCTGGTATGGAAGAGTCTCCATTTTCGAAAGGACCTGGTTGACCTCGTCTGTGTCAAGCAAGTTGGTGTTCACAATTCCGCTTTTTGCCAGCTGGCATGCCCGCACGATTTCGTTAACTTCTTCACAAACGAGCAGGATGTTGTGCAGTGCATTTTGGTCGAATTCCGTTGCCTTATTTTCCTTCGTTATGTGGTTTGCGCGATCTACTACCTCGTCGATTTTCCTTAAGACATCTTGGGTGCCGGTGAAGAGTTTTTCGTTGAATTTATATTGGTGGTTGTTGTTCTCAATAATTTCATTTTGGCTGTGGAGAATATTGTTCCAATCGGTAAAATCTGGTCGTCAGCTCGCTTCATTAAACGGTTTGTCAAATTTTCCATCTGTATCATAGTTGTAACGTATTGCTGGAGATTGATGACGTGAACTAGCTTGAATGACCCACCAATGATCCACCCGTTTCCATTTTGGATAGTTACGATTGAGGCCTTATAGTGAAAAATATGGAGGGCGCTGATGGCTGATGCCAGCAGTGGGAATCTGCAAGGATGTTAATGTTGTTAATGTGCTAGTAATTGTTAGACTAACTAAGTATTTTTGTTTTACAAGAGCGTTTGTAGTTTTTCTTTTAAATTTTGCTTTAAGATTGCCAAATTCAATGACACTATTTTCTTTTACATATTACGTCTGTAAAAAGACCTGGAAGGTTAAGGGAATAATTTTGTTAGTATTATTAGTCCTAGTATTATGACAGTGTAAGAGAAGAGAGGAAAAACTGTATGCTTGATTTTACTTTACAATTTACAATTGCTGATTGCTCTAGTTTCAGTTAGTGTTTGATTATTAATTTTTATTTTTTTTTATTTTTTTTCTTTTCTTTCCTGCGGATTAGGTGCAAGGATAAATGTTAATATATGTTTTGCGGATTAGGCGCAAAACTATTTATTTTTTGTTTTCTTGCGGATTAGGCGCAAGTATATTAAAATTCGATTTTTTTTTTTCTTCCTGCGGATTAGGCGCAAGGATTAAGTATCAATATACGTTTTGCAGAATAGGCGCAAAAATATTTATTTTTGTTTTCTTGCGGATTAGGCGCAAGTATATTAAAATTCGATATTCTTTGTTTTATCTTTCTCTTTTTTCTTCCTGCGGATTAGGCGCAAGGGTTACGTATCAATTCTTTCGTGGGATAGAGGTCCATACTGTTTTCGAACCAGCTATGAGGGATCGTGGAATCCGTTTTGGGAGTAACGTAGCCATTTGTCAAATTCGATGGCGCCACAGTCTACTAAGGCACGATTTGTCCCACTTACAAGCCCGCTCTTGTAGTAATGCACATGCCCTTTGCTTTGTTTTCATTCATTTTGGTTTCAATAAAAAAAAAATAGTTATTTTCCAGAGCTTTTGTTATTTATTTATGTTTAGAATAAAAATTTTTGTTTTTTATTATTTTCATTTTGTTATTTACTCTGCAAATTTTTTTTACTTATTTTCGGTCACAAGTGCTAGGATGTGTATTCCTACGCTTGACGTTTCTAATGTGGGTTTTGTGGATTTTTTTCCCACTAACTGTGGTTACGGACACCCTGTTGTCCTTTGCGACAATTTCTTTTTTGTATAGGGGTTTTTGCTTTCCCTTGATCTGTTTGTCCTTCACGTATATGACATCGTTTTCGTCATAACGCTCCGGTAGAGATCTTCTTCTATTATGGCATTCAATCGGGGCTAGTTGTTTTTGAGTCAGTAAGGATTTTAAGTATTCATTTGTTTTTTTTTGCTTTTTTCTAGGAGCTCGTGGTAAGTAGCTGCTTTTGCACGGTTAAAGAATACCTCACTGGGTTTTCGGTTTATGGTGGAGTGAATGGAGTTATTATAGCGATCTACTGCTATATTTACTAGCTCTTTCGTTCTAAAGCTCGGGCTATCTAGCTATAATAATCTCAATTAAGGTGGAATGGAGCCTTTCCACTTGGCCGTTCACCTCGCTTCTCTGAGATGGTGTGCAATATAGCCTAACTCCCAATGACTCTAACAGATTTTGTATTATTGGGCTAACTAAACCACGTTCGTTGTCGGTCACAAAGATATCTGGGGTCGTAAAATAGTATAAGAGTTTCACTATTTTGTCCTTAAGGTGCAAAGTGGACTTATTTCTTAAGTGGAAAAGTTTTGCAAATTTTGAAAATTTGTCAATGCAACTGAGGAATTTCTCTCCTTGTATTTCAAATGTATCGACGTGAAGGATTTCACAAGGACGTGATGGGATAGGTGTATTTTGTAATTCTGGTTTATTGGGATGTCTGTCATATTTGCCGATTTTACACGTTTCACAGGACGAGACGTAGCCCCTTATAATGCTGCTCATTTTTGGAAAGTAGTATCTCTCCAGGATTTGTTTCCTATTTTCGGTGGCGTTACGGTGAGCTCTTTTGTGCTCCGCCCATACTATTTCACAGATTCTGTCAGGATCCCTCACATCCTCTACAATATACTGAGTATCTCGGATAAAAAAAAAATTGGATAAAATTTCCTAGATATACATTTTGCAGCAGTCCTAATTTATCCTCCGGTATTTTAATGCCTTTGACCACATTTGGCCTAAGTTTCTCTTTGAGTACATTAATGAGCTCACCCTCGCTAATTCCTTCTATCTTTAAGTAGTGTCGCGAGTAACCTGGATGAGGTTCCTCAAATATTTCTAATCTACCCCCAAATATAAGCTGGTTTCTGAATACGTTTAGAGGCACTTCAACGAAAGGTATAAGGTCAGATCTGTCTTGTACTGCACTGTGGACGGTGTCACAGTCTTCGCTTTCAGAATCTGTTGTTAACCCTATGGTTGCGTTTCGACTAGCGGCTTCAGATGTGAACGTTGTCAGCGGGTTCGCCTGAGTTTTGAGTCGAGACAGAGCGTCAGCCACGACGTTAGTTTTTCCTGGTTTATAGATTAACTCGTAATTGTACTCTTCAATCCTGGCCTTCCAACGTTTTAGCTTGGCGTTGTAGTTGCAGCTGCTTAAAGAGAAGGTTAACGGTTGATGGTCAGTAAACATACGTATTTTTTTTGCACCATAAAGATAGTTGCGGAGGTTATCCAAAGCCCACACGATAGCAAGCATTTCTTTTTCATTTGCTGCCGCTTGAAGTCTATAACCATTCGGTACTTTTTTTCCCCCATCTGGCTCAGAATTTTTTGGGAAAATCCATATAGGTGAGTTGTAGGGACTTTTGGAAGGACGAATTATGCCTTCTGATAGTAATTCACGGATTTGTTTCTCCACCTCCTCGCGCATATTAACGGGGTAGGGGTAGCTTTTCGTATAAATGGGATTTTCGGTTTCGGTTTTAATTTCCGCCTGAACATTGGTTTGGATTTCCATTGCCTACGAATTTAAAAAAATTTCCGCATATCTTTTTGTCTACTTTTATAGTTCCCCCCGCGGAAATTACCTGAAACGGCTTATCCACTGGTGTAGTATTTTGAGCTACGCGCTCACTTATATAATTTTTGTTTGCCCCCGTATCCACCAGAAACTCTAAAATACCCAAATCTTGCGTAGCGTATTCTAGATATGGTACGCCGGACACGAAGCTCCTATGGTAAAATTTACCTGATCTCCCGTGGTTTGTCCCTTATTAGTTTCACCTGATATCCTCTGGCCCTGGTCTTCATCAACCGGTACTAAATGAAAGAGTTTCTGTTGTTTGCTGAGGGTTCTATCCGAATATCCCGTGAAATTTGTACCCCTTTTCGTGTTATCGTATCTGGAAAATCTAGTGCCACCTGTCTGTCGGGTCTGGGAAGATGGTTCTGCGTCTGCTCGTACAATTGCCAAGGGAGTGTTGTTGTTTCTCCAATTTTGGGTCGACTGGTTGCTAATCCTTCTTTGTCCTGATCCTGAGTAGAAAGATCTTGGTCTTGGCTGGTTGTTATCCTGCCATGTACGGTTGCTATTCGATTGGCCTAAATTTCTTTGAGCACAATAGCCCTGGTCTAGGTTAGAAGAGTGTCTTTTGTCGCGGGAAAAAAATTTAGGGGCCGAAGTTTGGTAATTGTCATTAAAATTTCTATTATCCCCGCGGAAGCGTGGTCGGTAGATAGCATTTCTGCCATCTAAATTTAAAATCTGGAGGCATGCCGAATATGCCTCCGGCAGGGGTTTCAGGTTTTGGACTAGAAGCAGGGCAGGCAGATCTCCGTTTAGGCCCCTTATGAATACATCTAACGCTCTTCGACGATGTGCTTCTGCCAGTGCTTCTACAGTTTCCCCGTGCGCGTATTTTTCGGCCTTTATTATATTTATCATTAATAATGAAAGTTGTTTCTGTACCTGTGCATAAAAATCGGACATCTTCTGACGTCCTTGTAACTTTAGCGTCAATTGTTGTTCTAGGGTTTCGATATCTCTAATATCTGCATAATGCAGGGAGAGGATTTCCTTTATCCTGCCCAGTCGGAATCTAATATATTATGCGCAAGTAAAGCAGAATCTGCCGCGCCTCTAATTTTCCCCCTAATGTGCTTTAAGATGGCTATATAAATCGGCTTGCGCCGCACTATCTCGTAGTCTCTTACAATTTGCTCGACGCTATGGACCCAGAAGCAATAGTGCTCCCGTGATCCATCAAATACCTGTAACTCTTTAACGCAGTCTGGTATTTTCGCAACCTCCGTCCGAGGACTCACTAGCGGCTCTATAACAGGTTCCGGCCTGGAGTCCGAGGACTGTCTTCGCACCTCCCGCACCTCGGCCTCTAGCCTTTCCAGGTTGTCGCTTAATCCGGACAAGGACTCGTCGTTACTCTTCGATTCTACGCTTTTAAACCGTTGGTCCTTCTTCTTAAGTTGGGAGAGTATGGCATTGATCGCGCCATTCGTCTCTATCAATGATTTCTTAATTTCTTCTGAGTCCATGACTTGCACTAGTAAATAAGATTGAAAAAAAGGTAATAAACAATGATTAGAGGGTACTCACAAAGACCAATATTTCATTGGAACTTTTTCACGAGATTAAAAAAAAACGAAACACTTGTTCTTATTTGTTCCTCCTTTTTCCGGTATTTGAAGTTGTTCTTCTTTTTTTTCACTTTTCACACGCAAACTTTAAAATTAGTTTGATTAGTTAACTAATTCTTCCTTGTTTATTTTTTTGTCCACTTCGCACCACTTGCTCGGGTGCCACTTAAAGTTCTCGGGACGAGAGCTTGAAAAAATTAAAGTTGCGGTGAACCAACTGTTCACCGTTTACTGATTAAAACACAGGATTTAGATAAGGTTCACAAATTTATTGTGCACTACTCGCACTGCTAATTCTAACTGACTAAAACAATTATAACTTCTTACCAAGTAACTTCTTAGCCTAACATACTTATGCTAACGTTGCAGTTCCCACCACCAACCGGCATTTCGCAATCCATGGGTTGCGCGTGTAGGCCAATATTGCCTACATTGCAATTCTCACGCATTTATGGAGTTCGATCGTTTTGCAGTACCGTTCGCTTGCGCGTGTGCAGAGTCAGCGAAAGTTCTCTGATAAACTTTATGTAGAGCAATGAAGTCACATGTACAGCAACGTGAGTACCGGGTGTGGCGTAGTGTAGGATTAGGATAACTTCCCGAATAGAAAATTTGAAAACAATGAAACAACAATAGAAACGTACCACTTCTTACAGACAAATCCCAATAGCCACACACACAAAAAAACATTTGCTGATATCACCAATGTTGTATCCGATTTCAATGAATGTTTTGTATGATTTTCAGTCATAGAAATAGATTATCTAATTTAGCAAATCATGATTTGTTGATTTTCAACCTACAGTGTTGAAGAAAACATTTGAAAAATTGAGGAATTTTTTCCTTATTTGGTGGATTTATAGAAAGAATTAGGTATGTCAAAGAATTATTTAGAGCTTTTAGCAAATTTGGCTTTGGGAGAATTAAAAAAAAAACAGCAGCCACAGAAGTTTGAACTCAGGACCTTGGGATTGATACTCGCACGTGCTACCTACTCAGCTACCGCAACTTATGGTTGCTCACTGACTAAAATCGCCTATGTATCATGATTTGTTGATTTTCAACCTACAGATTTGTTAGTATTAAAGAAAATATTTGAAAAATTGAGGAGTTAATTCCTAAAATTTTCAGAAGGGTTTTGGTGGATTTATAGAATGAATTAGGTATATCAAAGAATTATTTAGAGCTTTTAGCAAATTTGGCATTCATTTCTATTCTTCTATATATTCTCGTTATCAATTTTAATTCACAAAAGCTCACCAAATCGCAGTGAAAAAATCCGAATCTGTAATGCGCAATTGCCGGCAAACGTTATGCGATCGAACAAAACACGAATTCGCAAAGTGCAATATCGACGGTGAAACAGCAACGAATGAAGAAACTGCGCAACTGAATCAAATGCCACAGTAGTGGTGTGAATAAAATAGAGGGGAAACGAAACGTCAAGTCCATGTAAAATGGACAACAACGTCAACGTCAACAGTTTTTTAGTCAACGTGGACAGCGCCACCACACATGAAACAAAATTGGCTTCTCCACTGATCGATAACAGATGGCGTTAGTTTGCGTATCTGACAGTTCAATCGTGATACGATATGTTACATTCAAATTTGATTCTTTTTTGGTTGTTGCCAAAATAAATAAATACAAAATGAAAAAAAAATATTGAAAAAAATCGAAAAGAACTGTCGTAACACGCTGGGTGGTCAAAATAAGAAATTTTGAAATTATGATTTTTTGACCTTTTTTTAAATTTTTTTCTTTTTTTTTTAAACCCGTACTGAGATAATACCTTTCCATCAAAGTACAAGTCATCAAAATTGGTTGGGCCACTCTCGAGTTATGGGATTACATCGCTTCGGACACTTTCTTTTATATATATAGATAATAGATAAAATACAAGGGCATTAGTTTTAATGTTTGCTTTGGTTGTGTGCATCTACTACATACGCACATGCGAAGAATTTTTATAATAAATGCGTTTTGTATTTTTTGCCTGATAAGTGTTGCATGCTGCATATGTATTCAAATACTCTTATCATGTGCGTATGTTTGTTATATGTTTCCTGTATTTTATGTGCTCAAGTGTACAATTTTTTAATTTCTTTTGTACGCTCTAAGTATTATAATCTATTTGAAAGAAATTGGGTTTAGGCTAATTTAATTAAATTAAGGGAAATAAATCTCATGATTGTACTATTCGTACCTCGAGCATTAATATCTAATAACAAGTGTACATTTTTTACATTTAGCTCCTTTTTCACATGTTTTCATATGAGGCGATTGTTGTGTTGCCTTACCCCTTTTCTTATTTGGAAGATTTGTGATTTTGTCCCCCGCACTAATCTTACAAATACAATTTGAATTCAATTGCTTAATTGGAGGAAATATGGATAAATATATTTATAAATAAAATTTATAAAATGGAAGAAGCTTTCCAAAAACCAATCATTCTATTAATGGGAATACAAATTTACTTAATTCATAAAAAGGATTGTAATTAGCAAATAAACATAAATAGGTTTATAAATTAACAAGCCTTCGAAAGAATTATTCATTTAATAAATTGATTCGTCAGGGCAAATAAAAGAAAACTCGTACGTTGACGTTGGCGTTTAGTCGACTTTCACTTATGGTATACCAGGTAATTTTTCAGTTGAAGCAGTGTTGAATAAAAAGCGTTTGTTCGCTGATGCCGTTAGTGGTAGGGAGACTTCAAATGTAAATGGTATAGTCTTCACCAAAGCTTAATTTCGTCGACAAATACTACAGAGCAATCGCCGTGCAATATCAAGGACTACTTTTAAATAAAGGCTTGTAGGCTTTTTGATCTAGAGTTGCAGTTTTCGATGGAAACAGACATACAAAATTCGAAATAATCATCTTCAATGTCATTAGTCTCCACATTGCACCTGTGAGTCTGACAATAATTCATTCTGGGTTTCTTCACTTTGATATTGTATTTTTTCCAAATCTGGCCGACCTTTTCAGAAACCTTACTGAAATATTTCTCTGAATTGTTTTTCCTGACTATTAATTTTTATTGCAGCGTCTGCCAAATTTATGGATTCCAGATCTTGGCTTTCAGTTGGCAGAACTCGAAAAATCGAGCACTTGCCACGAAAATGAGAAATCTACGGTTTGGAAGTTGAGTCTGACCAGTCTGACAGGCTATATCAGGCTAAGTTATAACTGCTGGTTTTAGGTGGATATAAATTTTGACTGATCGTGACGTTCCATTCACCTGGTTACACAGGATTATTTCAATAGGACCGGAACAAATTTGCATGCACTACTAAAAACCAAATTTAAACTATGAGCTGCACAATGCGAACACATAGCAAGTTTATATTCCTGGATGCAATTCTTGTATTCCTTGAAATTCTTCATTCATTGCACTCGCACCCATATTGAACGATAAATTACATAGTACATCTAGATGTAATCTGACAATCTTTTTACAGTAAGCTGCTAGTTGGAACAAAACAAGAAATCTTCACAATCCTTGAAGCTTTGATTCTATCGATGAGCTGTTTTTGGAGAAATTCTCGACGTGATTTAGAATTGAGTCCCATATCGTATGGATTCGTTGAGTTCGTTCCAATAATAGACGGTTGGAAAGGAAATGTTGCAAATTTAGCCGATGGTAGAGATAGAATTTCTTTTTGCGAGCTGTTGCATGTTGAAGTGGATATGAAGACGAGGGAGTTTCTGGCTAGGAAATTGTCGGAGGTTCAGCGTTCAATTGTTGATTAATAACCCATTAGCAAAAAAATTGAATTGGAGTAAAGGTTGAAAAGAAACAAACTGAAACAATAACCCTCAGAGAAAAATTCAATAATGGAAACTTAGGAATGTTATTACAAGCGGGATATCTTATGATTCTAAACTTTATACATAAATCTGTATACCGTTAACATCATTTTTCACACAGCTTTTGACATTTTTCAGATAAAAGCGCTGAAAATTAAACTTAAATGCCCTAGCAATGTTAAGGTACAATGGATCTTTAAGGTCGAAGTACAAACTTCTAATATATATCTATCTATCTATCTAGCAATGCGTGTTAATAGGCCCGTTCTTTTGTAACCTAGTTGCAAAAAAACACTAGGTAGGATAAAAAATAGAATGTAAAACAACAACACTAACTCAGAAAAATATGCGAGTTTAGCCAACTCGGTTATATGATATCCGACTTGAGATGTAGTGTTGTGAAGCAAAAAAACCACGCTATTGTGAATGGGCTCTGGAAAAATACTTGGGAAATTTCAGTCAACTGTCAAATCTTGTTTGTTTTATGGATACATAAACAAAACAAATAAAAATGGAACAAGGGTAAGTAAAATTTGCGCTTCGTATATTTCACATAAAATTATGAATTAAAACATCTTTGTTATTTCAGAATGCAAGAAAAAAGGCGAAAGAGATGGCCCCGTGAGGAGACAACAGGGTTTTTGAGATGCTTCCTCGCCCGGAAAGCGGAGTTCGAGCACCCAAAGAGAAATAGGTTGGCCTACGCGAACGTGTTAGAAGACATGGTATCGATGGGCATCACGGTAGGTTCAAGAAATATATGTTTGAAGAAATTATATTTATTAATCCACTTCCAGGACTTTGAAAGGACGCCGCTGTGTTTGGAGGCGAAGATGCGCAGTCTTCTCCAGGCCTATAAGGCGCCACGGGACAACAACAGCAGAACCGGCGCCAGCCCGTGCTTTGCCCCCTATATGGAGCAAATGGACGAAATGTTTGGGAGTAGTCCGATTATTTCAAACAACCACACGGTGTATGTGGGTTACAGACCGTTTGAAACAATTTCAGTGAATGCGCTGTCTGCTAATGCGTCCACATGGATCCCCTCGCCACTGCCATCACCAACACCTTTTACGTTGCCGGTAACAGACATTCCGTCATCACCGTCACCATCGTCGTCAATGTCACCACCACTTACATCAACATTAGCTTCCTCTTCAGCTCCAGCAGTACGCCGAAAACGTTCAGCGAGAGAGCTTTACTACGAAAAAAAATATCATTTGAAGAAATTGGAGGCGGAACAGAAAAGGAAAGCAAGAAGCGAAGCCATTCAACAACTTCAAAAAATGTTGATGGAGAAGTGGGAGAAGGACGGCGAACTAGAGCGGAGAAAAGTTGCTTTGCTGGAAAAAATAGGTAACAGAAATTACTCTGTCTAGCAACATCTTTTTAAAACGTTCCAGCGAAATTCAGTGAAAAACTTTTAGTAAATTTTTTGTACAAGGGTTTTATAAAAACGAGCACGAAGAATTTATATCAAAAACATTGCAAAAAATTCACTAAAAGTTTTCACTGAAACTTTTTTTTTTTAAATTTGCTGTTAGTTTTTTTTTTACTTGTAATTAGAATAAGAAATGATCTGAATTGAATTTTATATGTGATACTCCTTGTGAATTTTTTTTAGTTTTATAGATTTTAAGTTGAAATGCAATGAATTCTTGTCAATATATTTATTAGTGAAGTTAAAGATATAAATACATATATGCAGTGAAATTTTTAAATAATGTTTTGTTGCCTTAAATGATTAAAAAGGTTTTGTCTTCTGTCAAGGGCTGCGTCTAGGTTTGATTCTTCAAAACCTTAGATTCCGAATACTTCACTGAAAATAAAATAGCATTAAGTTTATGTATTTCTTTTACACACATTTTCCTATTACTTGTTAGGTATTCCACCGTTTGGCGTCTTAGCCTCATGTGCATTTTGAAATCTGCCTCACTCATTGCATCGAGCGTACCTTCAAAATTGGAGCACTTCTCATGTGCCTCGTTTTCACTCTCCGAGTCTTCAGAAGAGCTGGAGCTGGCATATATCGTTTCCAATAATTCCATTACTTCTTGCATCTCTCTATTGCGACGTGATTCGCAATGCTCACCCGTGTACAAAGACATTATCTAGAAACGTAAAAGGTTATTTAACGCATTTTTTTAATGTTTTTAAATAAATTTAATAACTTACCACAGAATCTTCAGAATTGCTCATTTTGTTTTGCTTCTTTAAAATTTCACTAAACAAATAATATGCTTAATGACAGATATTGCCAGTGTTGTGAAGTAACTAAAAGGAAATTTTATCCGAGTTGGAGTGGTTTTTTTCAACTAGGTTACAAAAGAACGGGCCTAATATAGATAAATACAAAGCAGGGGGCTCAAAATACATGCGCGGGTCTGCATACATATATCTACTTTGTCTACATATTTTTATGTAATATTAGAACAATAGCAATTATCAATGAACTGATTTGATTCTTAGTAATAGATTCAATATTATATACTCAACGGATTCGAATTTGTTAAAGGAGCAAATATTTGCTCTTGAATTTCTTTTAAAGTCCTACGTGTAGGACTTAGGGTTTGGGTTTTTGGGTTCTTACAACATATCAATTTAAGACGTTCAAAATCCACCAGAAAATTCGAAGTGCAGTACTATTTCATATCATTTCCGAACAGGCTTACCATGCGCCTGATAGCGTTATAGCCTCAATGGAAAGCTTTATATGAAATTTCATGGCTTTTTTCTTCAGAGAACAATTTGCAGGGTTCATGTATTCAAAATTTTGGTATAATAAGTTAAAACTAGCCTAATACACATACACAAATATTTATATTTATATGGATGGCGATTTACTAAAAACGTTTCTGTGAAAAAGTCTCAACTAGGCAAAATCTTGTAAAACTATCATAATTTTCTGTTAGTTTTTATATGGGCCAAATTCTTTATCAAGTTGTTTGATGGGTTGGAGCTGCTTCGGCCGAAAAAGTAAAAACAAAAAATTTAATTTTCTTTTTCCCTCCTCCTACGAGTTTCAACGTCTTCCTCCGCGAGTCTGTTTTATTAAACAATAAACAAAAAACAATAACATTCATTTCAATTGCAATAACTACATATGGACTATTTTTTTTTTAACTTACTATGATTTTAATAATTATTAGAAAATCGCGGGTACATAGATGTACATACATATGTATATGTAACCACTTAGCACTAGTTTGATGATATACTTATGAGAACATATTTCTAACATTGCTCTTAATTATATTCATGTCTGATCACAGCTGTGTATGCGTTATTTGTTTTGTCCACATCTTCTTTAAAATTCATCGCGTTCTCCAAGTTTTGTTGTATGTAAGCTTTCCAAAGCCATTATACTACTTGCTCCTTTTTCGACGTCTAAAATCCTCGTATTCGCGAAGTCAGCTGTATGTTTATGTGTAGTCAGGTGTTGAGCAAGGGCTGTTGTCATTTTCTTATTTCTTTCGTCCGCCTTATGTTCGCCAATCTTTATACCCAACGCTCTTTTTGTCGTGCCTTTTCCTTTGCACCTTATCTCGCATGATACAATTATTAAAGGTTTGATACATAACGACATCTAATTTTTAGCTCCCCCGCACAAAAGGTTGCATTTGCAAACACAAGTTATTAGCAAACTACAAAGAAACAACTACTATCTACACTAATATTGCACTAGAGCAGAAATGCTTATCATCTATTCTCATGGCATATACACTCAAAAGTCCTAATTAAAGATATACCTATATAACTTTTATTTAAAATATTTGATTTTTTAAATACTAAATAAAATCCTCGAAATTCGGAATGCCCACTCACTTTGGCAAGGAAGCGGTGGCACAAGGGTGGAGGTGAAAAATAGTAGGGATACGATCACCACGAGCAATGGGCTTTGGAAAGAAATCGTATAAAAAAGATAGGGAACTCGCACACGGGTGGAGATAAAAATGAACTAGGACACGGAACGTAACGGGCTAAGATGCAGGATAACGCTCAGTCAGTATACAAATCACGATCTAGATGCACAACTTACCTAATGAACAAATAAAACCGCATATTTGCATTATATAAATATCACCAAATTAAAGCAACAGAAATGAATCAGTAAAACCGACTCTTTGTTTTTTTTTTAATTTTACTACTATTAAAAATATTTGATAAGATTCATACATAAATTTTGAAAGAAATAACACTTTTTTAGCTAAAGGAGACGTCATGTGAAGAGTGAGGAGCAAAGCTGTTTATGTATTAAACCTTTCATTATTGAATCAAGCTTATTTCGTATATAATATTATTTTCAATGTTTCAATAAATAAAATATGTCAAATATATATGTATGTACTAACTTTGAGTTTTTTTCCATGTGGTATGGTAAAGCGACTTATTCACTGCATACGTTTGTATACATATATGTACATACATGTATATATGTACGTATTTATAAATGCATATGTAGGAGTGCAACTACAGAAGTAAGGGCGGATGGAATAGTTCGGGACTGCGCAGGGCCTGTCAAAAACATCCACGTTATTCGTTGAAATCACCAGCGGTATCACCATAGACGCAGCCGCAACCGCAAACCGCACATCCAACTACTGGTACAAAACTGCCATCCATCTTTACAAAAAGTTTCGAAAATGTTTTTAGTAAGAAAAGGCGTTGCCGGCGCCTTGTGGCGTTAGTTTTTCGTTTTATTTGTTGCAGCGACCTTCTTTCGCGTGCTGTACACATCTTTGCCATTTTCTAGTTTCCGTTTCTACTGTGGCGATAACAACAATTATTATAGTTTATGAGCCAGCAGTAAAAGAGACAAAAGGTGCACACGTGGGGCGTGGTCTAGCTCTCGCGGCCGTGCAGGGAGCATGGACAGTATGCAGCAAATATAGACTTATACACATTTACTACACCAACAATAGCACAAGTGCTTGATAAACATGTAGGAAGAAAAAAAATCACGCGACTACGTGGCATTCTACATATTGTACTTCTAAGGAACTATTGAAAGCCAAGAAGAAATATAGGAATGAAAAGCAGGCGAGTTGCTGCGTTGCGTGTGTGGGTACCTTTTTTACGTTAGCTTTTGAACGTCTTCGAAAGGGCAATGGAGATATATTTTTTACGTTCATTCACTACGGTCAACCATCAGAGATATATGTACATACGTACATATTAGTATACTCCATCCTCTTTGTACTCGGTTTACCGGGACTAAAAAACTGGCGTAAAGCAAACCGTTGTAAACGGCACTTACACTACTTCATATTTTGAGATGAAACCGCGTGATCAAACTTCATTTCAATTCCACCTAGTAATTTCGAGGTCACTACACAAAGAAATACATACATATGTATGTATTACATTTTTTTATAAATTATTATGTGTATATACAAACAAAATTTTACAAGTTTGGAGTTACGAGTGTTTTCTTTTGCTTTGACATGTCTTTTAGATTAGATTTAGATGCTGGCGAAAAACTGAATCATGTGCTTTCAATACGGAAAGAAAATATTCAATGTTTGCTAAGCGCCGGTTTTTATGCCGTTATCGTTTAGTTGGAAATGCAAAAAAAAGGTAAAGTTGGAGGAACTAAGCGAAAGATAAAAGCAAAAATTGCAGAGTGCTACAAAACACCGGCCGAGGAGTTCACAAAAATGTGTTTGATACTCCCTTAAATTCGCAACTTATTCATAATGTTTTATATTTTGGCATGACTTCATCTACAAAACGAGCTCCTTTAATTTTTGAGCAATTGTAAGTTTTAATATATCTTTGGAAAGAAGAATGTTGGCAATTTTTAAATCAACAACGGCTTTAGCAAAGAAAGTTTGAATATGTAGAAAAAATCTGAAATCCACACATCTTTTTATATTTTCAACTTCGGTAGCTTTTTTGTTCAATAAAGCATTTACATTAAAGACATTAGCTGTCAAGCACGTGAGGAATATAAGTCATTATGGAACAAATAAAATGAACATTTGTAAGTTCGGAAAATTTTTATATTTAATTTAGAAAATATATTTACATCTTGACAAACCAAAATTCTTTAAAATTTTCTAACATCACTTCATTATTTTGGAAAGGAACATACTTAAATCTTTAACTGCGTTTCCTTTAGAATTTGAAACAAAAAAAACGATGTGAAAAATATGCATATGTATGTATGTATGTAGATACATGTAGATACTTCAAGGGGTGGGCAGTTAAATGTTCGCATCGAGCTGAAATAAATATATCATAATTGTTTGATAATTTTCACACATTTTTGTCCTTCAAATCATTAAAAAATAATTTGCTCAAGAAAGATAGGGACTGTATAATCAAATACATAAAATACCTGAATCATAATTTATTAGTAATACATATTTGCTTGATCTCTTGCTAACATTTTGAGATGATTTTTTCCTTGAAAGCGTCTTTCCATTGCCATAGTCTCTTGATCAAATCGATCACCTTGCTGGTCTCTAAACTTACCAAGATTTTCAGAAAAGTGATCCAGATAAGAATGCAAGATGCTAAATTTAATTGTCATTTTGCACCCCGTTATTGCACATGCTTCAATAAATTCTTCCAGTTTAGTAACGTAATCAGAACCCCACTTATTTCCCAAAAAAATTTTGCATAAATAGATGGAACTTTTCCATGCCGTTTTCTCTACATGCAAACTCTTCGTCCGTTAGAGATTTTTTAATTTTTACATAGTATTTTCATTAAATTTTCACATCTGTAGGAAATATTGATTTCAAATGTAAAAATGCCCCGCTTTCTTTGTCCAGTTGTTTGATGAATTGCTTCATATAACCAAGTTTGACCTGCAAAGGTAGCAAACTAATTTTTAACACTGCGGTTGCGTAACCTTCTTACATGGCAAATGAGATAGTTAATAGTTTGAGATCCACCACAATGTGCCTCTGATGTTTCATATACCTAATTAATTCCAATATTTTCTTCATCGTTGTATACGCGTCTTTTAAACTTGTTTGCATAAGCTAAAAACGAAATGATATTGATTTCAGTTGTGCAATAATACTGCATTCATACCTAATAAGTAAAATGTTAACTTGAGGACGAATTCGTCAATTAATATTACAACAACTTACTTTCACATGACCCATCCACAAATAACCGTCAATCATCCGGTAAATGCGTATGATGTAAACAAACAAACAATTTAACTACGTTAGGCTTACACTACGTCCAAGCGTAATTTTAAAATCACTTTGTACAATATTCCATTGCTTTAAACAGAAACTTTGCTTGCCGTTTAGATATACCCATATCTCGTACTATATTATGGTAATCTTTGTTTGAAACTAAATATCGTTCGATCAATGTTGTACTGACAGCACCTTCAAAGAAAGAGGTAATGTAAGATCATCTGCATTGAGCGGGCCTTGATGGCAAAATTGCTATCGTTTGGGTATAAACACTAACACAATTTTGTTTATCTCAGCAATATCAATTTTCGAACCGACTGATTTTCAAACCATGCTATTAAGGAATCAAAATTTATCATAAGACTGCGGATGTTTATACAATTGCATATGAGAAAAGAGAGATAGCGAATTGGTTCCAAAGAAAAAAATCCACGTTGTAAAAAAAATTTTCTATTCGCACTTTTTTTCCGCATATCTTACTGTATAAATTGCATTTGTATAATACTTGGATATTTTCACATTTATTGCATATATAAATAATCGCTAAGCATACTATGTGAGAATGCTCCGTATTTATTCGTAGCGAAACTAGTAAGTAGTAGCACATAAGCGTGTGGCGATATTGGCGCGTATATACTCTTATTATTTCTGGAAGTAAACCTTCTTCACGAGATTGATTTTAAATATCGCGTCACAAAGACGTCAGGCGAATATGTGAGATAAAAGAAACCTTCATACAGAGGAAGCGCAATATCGATGTATTTTTAGGTCCTCATTTCGGAACTCGGTTAAGGTTTTGAAATCGGGAACAGTTAATGAGTAGTTTGGGACTGGTCCACCACTACAGCTACTTCTACTAACTACTACTACTACTACTACTATTTCCCATTACAGCCAGGTCTACGTACGGGAATGCCCTGGGTTTTACCCGGCAAAGGACTGTTATTTCGGCGCTCTAACCCTGTTTAGATCGGTGCATACTATAAGTCATTTATCATCTCTGGAGAAACGCCTTGCAGCAGGGTTACTCCACATACTTCTGATCAGGGCTGGAGTTGAATCCAACCCTAGTCCAGAAAAATATGTTTGTTGCGTATGCCAGAGAAGGTTCCATCCATGCTCCACCTCGTGCGATGGATGGAGCCATGTTAAGGTCTGCTCAGGCCTTAAGATCAGTAGTGAGTGGACCACACGGTTCGTGGAACCGTGTTGCTTGCGCTGTCAAGCGCCAACGGCCTCTACGGACCAAAATGCTGCGCCAATTGAGTGAAGTATGTGCCAAGGCTGGTGTCACTTTCGAGCGCGTTATGGTTTGCGCACCACACGTGAGTGTGACAGGTACACTGACTAACTTGCCCTATGTTGCACACCTCTGTAGCAACCTGCTTAGAGGCAACTTTGTTGAAATATTTAATATATATATGTATATATATATTCCCTGTTACCTGCTGCCCGGAAAGATATCACTCTGACATAAGTGCGCTCCTCAGAAGTGAAAACCGTTTGGTGTTAGAAGATTTTAACCCATATAACGATCTGTGACATTAGAGCCTGGCAGCAGATCGTATTGCCTGAGCAGATAGACGATTCGACATTTTGCACAATTGTTGACGACACCCCACCAGGATTATGGGTAGTTGCAGTAGCTCGCCTGACTTAACATAAGCAAGTGCAAGTCTGATAAAAAGCATAACATGGCGACCTATGCTATCGCCTGCATCAGACCACCTACCGATAATCATCATGATTGACAGACCTGCCGACTTTGCCTTGTGTGCCCTACCCACACCGACAGATGTTCGTGTTGTCGAACAACTGTTTCGCAGGGTAGGTATGACCGCTACGGCCCGGTTCGTTGCCACTAGGCATATACCGAAAATTCGTCCGTTTTTCCAAGAGCTAGCGGCAACATTAGCCAACGAGCGTGACCATTTTCGTCAGTCCGATCCCCAAATTACCCACATCAAGCATTTAAGGGCGGAGATTTGGACATTTGTAGACGAATACAAGCGGAACAAGTGGAAGGAGCCCCTGAAGCCAGAAGGCCATTGGTCCTGATGGACTAAGCATGCTGATACTGAAAAATTTGGGCCCCTCGGGAGTAGCATACCCAACGAGACTTTTCAACTTGTCTATGTCCACCCTCATCATTCCAGAGATCTGGAAGGCTGGGAGGGTGATACCGCTGTTAAAACCAGGGAAACCAGTCGAAAAGGGTAAATCCTATCGACCGATTTCCCTTATTTCACCAGTGGTAAAGACACTCGAAGCTATGCTGCTCCCCTACTTTACACACCACCTGGGTCCGGCTAAGTATCAACACGGCTTCCGAAAGGTGCACAGCAGAACAACAGCACTAGACGTCATAAACACCCAGGTGATTCGTGGCCTTAGCCGTAACCGCCCCTGTGGGAGAACCGTCTTAGTGTCTTTGGACCCATCAAAGGCCTTTGATACAGTCAGTCATTCAACGCTTCTTGAAGACGTTGAGACATCCACTCTCCCAAAGGATCTGAAGCGATGGACTGCGAACTAACTGAGTGGTCGGCAGTCGTCAGGATATTTTAGAGTCTCAACGTCAAAAGCAAGATGGATTTAACAATAGGAACTACTCAATTATGGCATTCGGCAATGCAATTGATGACATGTGCTTGAACGGCGATCCTTTTTACCACCTTCACGAAGAACGTCAGGCTGCAATTAAACATACATTACACCTGTACCAACAGCAAGCCACCCAAAAATCTTGGAAGTTACGTTCAACAGTCTGGTCTCTTTCTTTGCGCACACAACCGCGATTGCCAGTAAAGTACAGCGCCGCAAACAAGTCCTTAAGTCACTTGGGACAAAGACAAGGCTATGTTGCTGGCAACATAAAATGCTGTTGGTCCAATTTGGTCGGCTGGGACAAGTAGGACCCGGTGGAAAAGACAATAGACCACCCAGAACGCAGCACTCTGTTCTGTGTATGCCATCCTAGGGGTCGAACCACCACCCATAGCAGAGGAGGAGTTCCAGCTGCCTCGAGAATCCTGCTTTACTCTGGCTCAATTGCACTCTGGATATTAAAGCGTATTGCTACTACTAACTTGTCTCGCTACGAAAAGAGTCGAGATAACCTTCTATATTTGTATTCATATACCGACTGACCCGTAGAAATATGAAAATGAATTATTTCAAGCTATAAACATTAACATAATTTAGAGAGTATACATCAAACGTATACAAAGAAAAGATATAAATGAACTTCGATATCTTCGTCAACATAAAGGTCAAACTTTAATACCTTCTTAACCATGCAGGGGCCCTTGTATTTCGGTTGAAACTTTTTGAACTCGCCTGTGATTAGGCTCCCCCTTCGATGAGTACAAGCGATACTTCTTTATACCGTACTAATTTGGTATGGCAACCATCGATTTAGCTTTGCTTTTGACATGCGCCAACTCGATGTTTTGAATAGCTTCACTTCGCCGGCTTTTCATGTACAGCTAGTCTTCATCGTCTTGTATCGCAGCTGGCATCATATTACCACTCAAATCGCGAAATTGAAAATCGTACACCAAGTCGATCGGTGAAAACTCAGTTTTTGCCATTACCTTCGTGTTTGATGATCATTCCAACATACGAACGTGTGTATCTCAGCCGTTTGCTTCACTAGTCTACGCCCTCAAAAACGGCAATATCGCGCTCTGATTAACCATTTAGGTGATGTGTTCGCACATCTACCTTTATATGTTTAATGTTATACGATTTGCAGAAATTACCAAATGCTGCCGACGTAAATGCAGTACCACGGCCTTTTATGATTTGTCGTAGCAAGCCAAAATGAAGCGTCAAATCTTTTAACGTTGGTTTTCGTAGACCTGGTTGTGGCAACGACCGAATACCTTGTAAGTACATCGACAATAACTAAGACATACTCACATGTCGACTTTTTACAAACAGACCTAGATGATCCAAGTGTAGCGTCTAAAACAAAACGTCATGGCTAAGTTTAAGTATACGCCACCGAATACCCTTCGGAATAACTAGCACTTGATGCCAAAATAAATGCCAGAGCTTATATCACTGCGTAAATTACTTTTTTCATTACTTTCCAAAATTTCTTTCTGTTTACTGTCTTGCCTCTGCATGATCACACCCAATCAGTTAACAACGTTAAAATCTTAGCGCCAACGAATCGCTCCCACTATAGTAGCTGAAGCTGATGACCTATATAAGCGCCCCAGCTGTTAAAGGCCATATTGGCCTCCGTCAAAGCCCGGCGAGACTGAAGGGCTACCCCCGAAGTGATTAAAAAGTTGGGGTCATTGCGCATGATCAACTGACGGAGGAACACAAAGCCTCCCTAAAGTGGACTATGTGAGTCTTCGCCGCGAGTAGCAAACGGGTACACAAACCACCCCCCGACCCCAATCCACGGAAGGACCTCGTCTCTAAGAGACTGAGATCTCACTAAGACACCTCGAGTGTACCCAAGAGGCATAAGGGTTTGTCAGCTGAGACCTTTCTCAAGCCGTGTAGGGAAGTTGCCAAGGAGAACCTTACGTTGGCTAAAAGTCATCCAGACGGCCACATACCCATGAGAATTATTGGAAGTCCGTGCTAATGGGTCTGTGCAGGGTCTAAAGGGGTACTCGGAAAGGCCCTGCACCAGCCATCAACGACCAGTCAAGCTGATATCGTGCGCCGCCGAGCAATCTATCGAGCTCTTTAAGGAGGCAATCTGAACGGTAGGACAGCTGTGGCCCGAGGCAGACTTAGTGGCCGTTTATAGGGACGAAATGCCTAATAGGCCGGGAGCCTGGGCCTGGGTCCCAGCCAAGCGTGCATAATCATAGCATCCTCAGAAGGGGAATGGCTATAGGCAATGGATGTCGCCCACTCTGAAGATGAGGCAGATCTTACCAATAATTCTGCACCACCCCAAGGCAGCCTCGGCTGCCTTCTGCCTTCGCCTCAGCGAGAAAGCTGAGGACATTGTTCTAGTCCAGGAACCTTCGGTCGCCAGAAACAGGTTTGTGGACTGACAGAATATAAAACACGGTAACCTCTCCCAACCACCATACATACTTCAAATGCAAATCAGCTGAGATTGCACTCCATGATGTCGTTTCGACGATTGGAAAAGGATTGGCCTTCAAGCAGTATGTGCTGAGAGTTTTCCTTCATATAGACGGAGCCAATGTTCACTCGGACTCGGTGTTCAGGTCCCTCCTGAGAGCGGGGATGTAGCTGGCGGTGACAAGAGGCCCCCCAAGGGGGCGTTCTCTCCCCTCAACCCAAAGGCCACTGGTTGCGAAGTCGTAGCGTACGCCGATGACATAGCAATCGTAACAACTGATAAACATCTGCAGGTTCTGAGTGAACTATTACAATATGGCCTCAGCCAAGTAAACACCTAGTCGAAAGAAAGTGAGCTTAGCGTTATCCTCACAAAGACTAAGATGGCACTCCTCACGAGGAAATATAAAACTCCTCCTTTCAAACCACCCTCATTAAAAGGGGTTGAACACACTCTCTGAACCGAGGTCAATTACCTTGGAGTTATTCTAGACAGGAAGCGGAACATCGAAGACCGCTCCAGGAAGGCCATTACCACCTTGTACACTGGACGTAAATGGCAGTTATGGGGTTAGCATCTGATGGTCAGCCCTAGGCAAAACCTTGTCAAAAGCCAAGATGGCATGATGTTCACGGGAGCGCTACCTTCTACACCTACTTAATCTCTGGAAGTAATTTTAAATCACCCACCGGTAAATTTCTGGCCGGCTGTAGTGCAGTCTGGCTTACCGCGATCCAGCCAAGGAAAGAGCTAAAGTACGACCATGCAAAGGTCCTGGGAGCTCTTCCGAATACACTAAGGAAGATAGATTACACTACTCCCCTATTTTGCTTGGGCAATAAACTCTCCATAAGAATCCCAGAGAGAAATGAATGGGAAGATGCCATAGACCTACAGTTGGTTCCAAACTGAATGCAAGAGTGGGTAGCGGGATTCACTCCAACGAATTAGAGCTGAATCTCAGCTTTCGCTTAACGGACCACTGTAGCGTTCTTTAAACAGAGGTAAATGCTATATAAAAACCTTTTCTCCGCCCTTGAACAGCGTAATGGACTACTGTAGTTCATTCCTTTGTCATGATTCTGCGCTTGGTTCGAAATCGTTGAACCATTGTTCGAAGGAGGGTTGGTCTGTTCGGCTGAATGGCGAGGATTCGTCGTCATCACTTACACTCAAGTCGTAATGCTCCAGTGATCTATCCTGTAATATAGCTTTTCGTCCAGTCATATATAATCCCAAGCTACCCAATTTGTCTTTCAAAACGTTAACTGTTAGTCCGAAAAACTCGTCGCGGTTCACTTTTGTACAAAACTTATACTCAAAATGTCAAAATAATGTAATTTAATATAGATAAAATATAATATTATAGAACAATTGAATAAAATTTCATATGACAGAAAACTTCAATATGTTACTAGTTTGTGAACAGTATTTCTTGCTTATCTACAAAATATTTTCCCCAATTTATCGTAAAATTATAGACAAAGTTATTTTCAATTCATAACTTTTACTGCTCAATTAGGTATTGTGCTTCAAACACAACTATACGCCTTATGTTTACTTTAAACTCTTATAGGTATTACTTTTTCTTATTATAACGCTCCATTTGTTTTGAACTTCAAATTTTTCTTTCTTTCAGGCGCAAAACAAAATCTACTTAGCAATTTGTAGATACAACAAATTACCACCGCTAGACTACTCTCTCTGCTATGTGTCTGCTTTAACTGTTGGTATCGATGTACCCCTGCTCTTGTTTACCGCTGAAATGTCACTTTCGCGGTCACTGCTCTTGCTTCGCCTGTATCTCTGCACATACGCTGGGCCAACTTCAAAATACTTCGCCAGTACTCTCTGCAGCAGCGTATACGCTGCGTATGCTTTGATTTTACTATGCGCACGAGTTTCACTTTGAGTCGCGGTGAACGCGTTTTTAAAAAAGACAAAAAGCTACAAGTTTTGTTACAGCGAAGTGACGCTGAAAATTCGCAAAAACAGACTCATTTATTTTATTCTTTCAACTTAAAACGAAATTTATTCTAGGTACAATAATTGCTTACTCAATACTTTCCGCACTTGAATTTAATGAAACTGTTTAGTAATCAATTAAATGCTCAATTTAATAATTCCTGGAAATTTGCTGTCTTTTTAATTTTCAATTACTCTTTTTGTGTACAATTTGACCAATGGGCCGGAAGTGGTTTTAGGTTGCTACTTTATTTATTTGCTGCGAAAATTCTTCATATTTGTTAATTGCACCGTCAGGTGTTTTTGCATAATTGTTAACATATGTAACTACTCCCCCTTTAGACCAGAATTCTCCCGAATTAGTTTATTTAATTTGATACTTATGTATATGATTGTGTTTATTGACGATAACAAAAGCTATAATTATAATTATACTTAATGTATTGCAGATATACGATATTTTACAACGAATTCTCAATTTAAAAATGCTTTCTATGTTTGATTTATGTTCCTCTATTATTTAATCAAGTGTAATTCTTTTCGTAAAATTCCGAACATTCTCATATTTTTCAACATTTTCGTTTTAGGTAGTTTCCACTTATAATGGGTAATTTTTGAGAACATGTATGATTAAGTTGTAAATGTATTGCGTTTTAAAAACAATCGTTTGTATATTTGTTTCTAGAATTTCCAGCTCTCTATTTTTTGTGAGATGACAATTGTTTCTTAAAATCTTAAAATACAGTAGTTACTAAGTTTCATTATTTTTAATAAATTATTTTTTAAAAAAATTGATGTTTTATTTTCATACGTAAACATTTCTTCTATTTTTGCTTCTATTTCATCTTTTTCTTTATAGGGTATTGGAACAATTGTTCAAAATATTGATGTATTTTTATGCCGAATGCTAGGTACATATGTATTATTTACAATTGCTGTGCCTAATTGTAGATATTTATGTTCATTATAATCTATATTATATTTCTTTTTTTTTCACTAGTAAATATATTTGGGTGTATTAGCCCATATTTTGTTGATACAATATTTTCTTGCAGGTCTTTAATTTTACTTGAATTGAATTTTTTATATTGATCTAAATATAATTTTTTTTTATATTCGTCATATATGAATTTATTTATGGAATTATGATCTCTTTCTGTTTTTACTCTATCATTTTGAGGCGAAATAATCATTTACTTTGATTTGTTGGTTAATTGTGTCAATTGTCCGTAAAAAATGTGTTTGTATATTTTGTCTGTCGTCTTCATCCATTGTACCAAAAAGCCATTTGGACTCGTTAGCTAATGCTCCTTTATTTCTAGTTTTAACTGCCATAAATGTCAGTAGCTTATTTCTTGCATCTAGCAACTCTCTTTGTATTATATCCTTATTTTCTAATTTCATTAAAATTATATTGTCAGTCATATCATTGATGGTATTTTCTAATTGTTGAACGTCAATCATATGTAGTTAGTTCTTTCAAAGTCATTATTCCTTCACATTGTGGTACCACCAGTGTTATTAGTGTTATCATGATCCATATCTGTAAATTTTAAAGGTCGTTTAATATTGCTCACATGAATGTTCCCAAATTTTTGTTTTCTATATTTGGGTTGTTCCTCGTATTTTTTTATGAATCTTTCTGTACTTTGTACTTTTCTTCCCTGTTCCTATACAGTTTGGTGATTGATTTCTCCTTTTTCTATTCCAAATTTTTCTTACTATCTCTTTGTTTACTTTGTTATTCTGGACCTCGTTGGGCGTGAATTTGGTTGCAGAATGAAACCTTTCATTATAATTTCTAATACTTTTTTTGTATTAGCTACTTAATGGATATGCCCTTGTCTAATTTGTAAATTATTCTAAACTTTTCTTAAACGGTATTATTAAACCTTTCAATATCCGCGTTACCGGTACGGCTGTTTGGCTTGGTGAGATGAAGTTCTATATTTTCATTGCTTAGAAATTCCTTAATCCTTATCGGATTAAATTCATTATCTGTTACTTTTTTATTCGGCTTTCCTATTTTGGTGATTTAGTCTTCTAGTAATTCAATGATAATAATATGGTTTCTGTCGTTTAAAGGATAAAGTAAAGAAAAACAATGTTTAGTTCTCAAAGGTAACTTTATTCATTATCATCCAGTTCAAACCAAGGTTCACAAAGAGCAAAGCTTACGACTAGAATTGAAAGTGAGAGTATGGAGCATTCTCCTGGTTTGTTGTTGTAATTACTTAAATCTATACAGTAGTCCCGGCTTAAGTGCCACATCCAAATGTGTTTAACTTTTGCGGCACTTATGCGGGGATGGCACTTATGCGGGGACTGCAAATAGGTGCTGAAATGCTTACAGAAACATATGAGTAAAAACATTCTTAGCGAAAAAAAAAATTTCCCATTTATATACATATGTAAATATGCATGCATTTTATTTAACAAACCATGAAAAACGAACAAAAATAATACGAGTAAACTATTTGCACAAAGATTTCCTTATAAGATCTCATTTTCATTACACAGCTAATGTACACAGGTATATCAAAATAACTGACTTTTTTGTTGAATAATTAAATGTCAACAATTATAAACAAAAAAATTCGGTTATTTTTTTCTGGTGAACATTTGTAAACTTTTGTTTAAACAACTTGCATTCTATAGATTCAAGTTCTTCACTTTCATATTGCATATATTTTTTTAATAAATTAAGTGCATCTAATGCCTTTGCAAATGAAGGAATGCTAACAGCAACATTCTCCATAGATTCCTCTGCAGAATCATCAGAATTATGTTCAGTTACTTCGACTATTTCATTATCTGTAAGATCTCCAAAACATACTACGCTAGTGTCGCATGCGACGTAATTTTCAAACTCCTCCGGTTCAATTGCGATCTCCACCTCTTCTAAGATATCTTCAGGTGCAACATCATTCATTTGAAAACCAGCCTGAAAAACAAGACACTTTTATTGCATTTTGCAAAACATAAATTTAAAAACAATATGTACTTAAATTTACCTTCTGGAAACAATTTTTTATGGTTTCAATTTTCACCAGCCACCATGACCGCTTTATGAACAACAAAGTGTCAAACAATGAAATTGACTTGAGGAATTGTTGAATTGACAAACCCTTTTCAACAGCCAGTAACTGCTTCCGGATCAGTATTTGTCTGAAATACACTTTAAAACAGTGTATGATCCCTTGGTCAAGGGGTTGCAGTATTGGCGTTGTATTGGGCGGTAGAAACTTCAGATTCACATTTTCAGGAGTATAGTTTTTCAACTTGTGGCAAGCAGCATTGTCAACAATCAATAAAACTTTTCTTTTTTGCTTTCCCATTTCAAAATCAAATTCTTTTATTATAGTGGTCCACAACAAGCCGGTCATCCAAGCTTTGCCTTGTGAATAATATGGTAGTGGAAGGACTTTTCCTTTAAAGCACCTTGGATTTTTGGATTTTCCAATCACAAATACTTTTTTATATGAACCGTCTGCATTGCATAGAAATAAAAGAGTTAGCCGAGCTTTTTGCGTTTTACCACCCACTGCTTTACTTCCAACTCTACTCAATGTTCCATTTGGAAGAGCTTTATAAAAAAGGCCGCTCTCGTCTGCGTTAAATATGTCACATTGATGGTAGTCTTTAATTAAGTTTTTTAAGGTCTCAACACGGTAAGTGTTAGCCTCCACAGTATCAGCGTCAGCTGCTTCTCCACATATTTTCCGGAATTTTATATTTTCCCTACGCTGCCAACGCCACAGCCAGCCGTTTGTTGGCTCGAAATCGCAATTCATTTTACATGCGAACTCTTTTGCTTTTTGAAATATTTGGGCACTTGAAATGGTAGCATTAGCCGATCGCATTTAGTCAAACCATACTCCTAACGCCTTTTCCACTTTACTTGCAGGACTTTCACGCAAGCGCTTCCGTTTCAAACTGGTTTTTGTGGCATTGGCTTCTATTTCTTTGCTATGCTTTAAAATGCGATGTATATTTGAAATGTCGCACTTATATTTGCCTGCAATTTCAGTTTTCGGCTTACTTTCGCGTTGGGATAGGCGAATAATATCAAGTTTTTGTTTAATTGATAAAGCAGTCACTTGTTTGCCTTTGCGAGGCATCTTAAAATTGTGTTAATACGCGTATGTTGGATAGCAATTGAAATAATTTGACAGCTAGGGATGGTCGACCACACATTGAATGCGAGAAAATCGATTTATGAAAGTTGCCACATGTGGAAAATCAAGAAATAAATTAATTCCTTAAGTGTCACCTAAACGGGGAAAATAAAGGAGTTCTTTTGTTTTCGATGTAGGTATTTTAGTGGTACTTAAGCGGGTATGGAACTTAAGCGGGGTGCTCTTAAAAGGGGAATTTCATATGAATATGCTGTCAAAATCTTCAGGTGCACAAATAATGTGGTTGTTAAGCGGGAATGGCACTAAAGGGGGGAGGCACTTAAGCGGGGATCACTGTAGTACAATGTAAATGGCTTATTGTGAGAGAATTTGTTGTTATTGTAATTAAAGAGTTTTGAGTAAAATGAAATAACATGAATGAGTTTGGTAAATGATGTGAGTGATTAACTTAAGCTTAATATTAGTTGTTGGTGGCAAGGGCAATAGTATGTGACTCCTCCACCCTTAGGATATTTACGACCTCGTAAATTCAAATATCTAAACCTTATGGCAATACATTTAACTAAATTTTAATTTGTGCATACTTATACTAGCTCAACTTATTTAATTTATAGCCTATTAATTTTGAAGTTTATACCGCCTTTTACATTGAGCTTTATACTATTTGGTTTTCCGATTGTTTGATGTATCGGTGACATAATTTCCATTTTTCTTATAATCTAGATGTTTTTTGTATTTGGGTTTATTTTTGCCAATTTCTCTATTACATGCAATATTGTCGACCTGTTCAACCGGTTTGCTATTTTTCTTTTCATTCAATTTCTCAATTCTATCAATTTTCTCGTTTTCGTATATTTTGCACAATTTATCAATTTCATCTTTATCAAAATTTTTAATAATAAAGTCAATGGGTCTTTTTTTCGTTATAGAGTGAATAGTGTTGTTATAAAAGGTAAATATTTTAAAAAGTTTGTCATCTATATCTAAGTTTTTATTATCCTTCTCAGCTTCTAACAGTCTCAAATGTTCGTTTAAAGTCCCGTGAAGGCGCTCTATGTCCGAGTTTCCAGTTTTGTAATATGCTGTAGTTGTGTGTGTGTGTATATTGTGTTCTTTTAAAAATAAACGTACTGCGCTGTGTAAAATGCACCGCTCGTTGTCGAATATTATTTTGTTCATTTTTCCCAAATGTTGTATGCGTTGCTTTAAAGCTTCAAGGATGGCTACCCAATTTCTATCATTCAGCTTATGGAACGTGGCATATTTAAAACTTGTCAATCGTAGTTAAATACATAACATTTCTGTATGGAAACCAAATATCGATATGCACCATGTCATTAAAATGTGTTGGAGTTTCAGTGACTTGATACTGAGTTTTTACGGGATGTCTCTCGTATTTAGCTACTTGGCATACTGAACAATTATTAATTACGTATGTTATTAGTTTGAATAACCTAGGGTAAAAGTATTTATTTTTTAGCTCGAGGAATACTTCTTGAATACCTCTATGGTTATTACGCAAATGTTCGCTTTCTATTATTGTAAGAATCTCATTTTTATCTGTTATTTCTTTTAAAATAACGCTTGATTTGTATATAATAAGATTATTGTTTTCAAAAAAAGTTACATATAAATATTGAAATTTTATAAACAGCTCATTATTGTCGCAAAAAATGCACATTATACCTTTATTTATCAAAAGTTTTCGCATGATTTCCTTTAAATTCGAATCATTCGTTACTGTTACGTGGTTTTGGCACTTTTTATTTACGATTTTTATATAAATATTTTCTTTCGGACCATAGCTGAGGTATATCTGATTTTTGTAGTAATTAATACATTTTTCTATGACAAATATATATTTTAAATTATCTTCAACTGCACTATGTGCAGTATCTATGGACATTGTATGCATATTTTCATGATTTTTATCGTCAAGTTCCATTTTATCGCCTTCAAAATTATTGAACATATTAGCTGTTTTATTATCTGTATTATATTGCTCAAAGTATCTGCTTAATGTGTCTGCCACGTTATTATCTTTTCCCCTTATATAAGTTATTTCGAAATCATATTCGTTAAGAAGAATTTTCCATCTCTGTAATTTCATATTAGGCTCTTTCAGATTATGTAGCCAAGTTAATGGTTTGTGGTCAGTTTGTATTATAAACTTTCGTCCGTATAAATATGTTCTAAAATGCTTTACGGCCCAAACCATGGCAAAATCTTCTTTCTCTATTGTTGAGTATCTTATCTCGTGATCACATAACGTACGAGATGCATAACATATAGGGTGATTGTTTTGGCTTAATACAGCGCCAATAGCAAACTGAGATGCATCAGTTGTGAGCAAAAACTTTTTGCTGAAATCTGGTGGCTGTAAGACAGGTTCATTAGTAATTAGTTTTTTTAAGGTATTGAAAGCTTTGAGGAATTCCGAACTGCTGAAATCTAAAATGGCATTTTTCTTTAAGAGACGCACCATAGGGTAAGCTACTTTTGCGTAGTCCCGTATAAATTTTCTGTAATAACCTGTCATACCTAGGAATTGTTTTATCTCTTTAACATTAGTAGGGGGTTTCATGTTATTTATAGCTGATATTTTAGAGGGGTCTGGTTTAATGCCTTCCTCTGATACAATGTGACCTAAAAATGTTGTAGTTAGTTCGGCAAATTGACATTTTTCGAACTGGATTTTTAAATTAGACGATCTTAATGTATTAAATATGGTTTTAATAGAAGAAATATGTTCTTCAAAACTTGTGGAAAATATTAAAATTTCGTCTAAATAGACAACGCAAATTTTATTAATATATTCTCTTAAAACGTAATTAATTAATCTTTGAAAGGTAGCGGGTGCCGTTTTAAGACCAAAAGGCATGCGATTAAATTCATAGTGGCCATCTGCTGTGGAAAAAGCCGTTTTCGCTCTATCGTTAGGATGGACTTCTATCTGGTGAAAGCCCTTTGCTAGATCAATAGTACTGAAGTATGAACATTTTTCCAATTTGTAGAATATGTCTTGCATATTCGGAATTGGGAACTTGTCATCGATTGTTTGATCATTTAACTTACGATAGTCGATGACAACTCGCCATTGAGGAACTCCTTTTTTGTCTGCCTTTTTGGGTACAACCCATAAAGGTGAGTTGTATGGACTATTACTTGGTACAATTATATTTTGCGCTAGCATTTCTTTTATCTGTCGATCTACTTCAGCGCGATGTACCACCGGATATCTATACAGCCTACTATAAACTGGTGTATCAGTTTTTGTTATTATGCGGTGCTGGATTTCATTAGTGAAAGGCAATGTTCTCCTTCTTTATAAAAAATATCTTGATAATTATTTAAAAGCGTGTTTAATATTTCTTGGTATTTCGAATTTAAATGTTTAGCAAAAATATATGTTGGCTTTTTCTCTAATTCTTCTTCACAGGTAAGTATCTCTAGACGTTCTTTTTTAAAATATTCTTCTTCTGATAGCTCCTCTTCTTTATAAAAATACATAGGTATCGTTGCTTCGTCTGTTTTTAATCTTCTATTTCTATAATCAATTATAGCGTTTCAACTTAATAAAATGTTATTACCAATGATACCATCGAAATATTTATGAAACGAATATTCCAAAAAGTCACATAAAAATTATTCTTTTTAAATTCATTAAACAATGGTATAGAAAATTGATTTTTTGTAGGAATAGTTCTTCCCAAAACCTTTAATAAAAAAACTGTCGGCCTCACTGCATATTTAGGATTACAAATTTCCGGGTTTATTATGCTAAACTCCGCCCCTGTATCGATGATAAATCTAAGTTTTCTAATATGTGTTTCAATTACTATATAGGGTAGTTTTCTTCGCCGCGATACTGAAAATTTTGGCAACTCTCGATAACTCCTAATTCCATAGGTTCAATCAAGTTGTTTGGATTTTGGTTACTGGACAAGTTATTTGATTGAAAGGGATTGTGTTGTTGTCTACGTGTTTGATCGCTGTTATTATATCTTTGCCGTGACTGTGAATGATGAAATGCGTTGGTGTTGTTGTAACGCTGCGGTTGATATGTGTTGGTGCTGTTGTAACGCTGCTGTTGAAATGTGTTGGTGTTGTTGTAACGTTGTGTATTGTTATTATTGTTAAAAGCTTGTCCGTTGCTGTTATTGTAATAATATTGTCCGTCAAAATTATTATTATAGCTTTGTCCGTTGTTATTATTGTTGTAACTTTGTTCACTATTATTATTATGGCAAAATTGTGTATCAGAATTGCTGTTGTAATTTTGCCAGCTTCGATTGTTGTTATTAAAGCGTCTGTCAGAATTATTGTTGGGATATTGCCTATTCACATTGCTGTTGTTTGACCGAGAATGAAGAGATCTAAAAATGTTACGTCTGCTTGACTGAGGAGGATACTCTTTGTTCTTCTTCTTCTTAATTTTCGCTATAACCGCCTAGGCGATTGTGGCCGATTTCAATATTGCACGCCAGCCGCTCCTCTGCTTTGCTGCCAGGCGCCAGTTAGATATCCCAAGTGTAGTCAAGTCCTTCTCCACCTGGTCTTTCCAACGTAGAGGAGGCCTTCCTCTTCCTCTGCTACCACCAGCGGGTCCTGCGTCGAATACTTTCAGGGCTGGAGCATTTTCTTCCATACGTACCACATGACCTAGCCAGCGTAGCCGCTGAATCTTAATTCGCTGAACTATGTCTATGTCGCGGTACAGCTCATACAACTCATCGTTCCATCGTCTGCGGTATTCGCCATCGCAAAGACGTAAAGGACCAAAAATCTTTCGGAGAATCTTTTTCTCGAACACTCCAAGCGCCATCTCATCCGATGTTGATAGGGTCCATGCTTCTGCGCCATACATTAGCACGGGCATGATGAGGGACTTATAGAGCGTGGTTTTCGTTCGTCGAGAGAGGGCTTTACTGTTCATTTGCCTACTCAGCCCAAAGTAGCACTTGTTGGCAAGAGAGATTCTTCGTTGGATTTCAAGGCTGACATTATTGTTGGTGTTGATGCTGGTTCCAAGATAAACAAAGTCCTCTACTTTGTCAAAATTGTAACTGTCAACAGTGATGCGGGAGCCAAGGCGCGAATTCGCTGACTGTTTATTTGATGACAGGAGGTACTTCGTTTTGTCCTCGTTCACCTCCAGACCCATTCGCTTCGCTTCCTTGTCCAGTTTGAAAAGGCAGAACTAACGGCGCGGTTGTTGAGGCCAATGATATCGATGTCATCGGCATAAGCCAGCAGTTGCACACTCTTATAAAAGATGGTACCTGACCGGTTTAATTCTGCAGCTCGAATTATCTTTTCTAGCATAATGTTAAAGAAGTCACACGATAGGGAGTCACCCTGTCTGAAACCTCGTTTGGTATCAAACGGCTCGGAGAGGTCCTTCCCAACTCTGACTGAGCTGGTGGTGTTGCTCAGTGTCATTTTACATAGCCATATTAGTTTTGCAGGGATACCAAAGTCAGACATCGCGGCATATAGGCAACTTCTTCTCGTGCTGTCGAAAGCTGATTTAAAGTCGACAAATAGGTGGTGTGTGTCGATCCTCTTCTCACGGGTCTTTTCCAATATTTGGCGTATCGTGAATATCTGGTCGATGGTAGATTTACCAGGTCTAAAGCCACACTGACTGATAAGGTCCAATCAGTTCGTTGACGGTTGGCTTTAGTCTTTCACACAATACACTCGATAGAACCTTATACGAAATGTTAAGAAGGCTGATCCCGCGGTAGTTGGCGCATATTGCAGGATCACCCTTCTTGTGGATTGGGCAGAGTACACTTAAATTCCAATCGGCGGGCATGCATTCGTCCGACCATATTCTGCAAATAAGCTGGTGCATGCACCTTACCAGCTCCTCGCCACCATGCTTGAATAGCTCAGCTGGTAACCCATCAGCTCCAGCGGCTTTGTTGTTCCGTAGCCGCATAATTGCTATTCGAACTTCATCGAGGTCGGGTGACGGGATGTTAATGCCGTCATCAGCGATTTGGGGTTCGGGATCTTCATCTTCTCCGGCGACGCTTTCGCTGTCACCATTTAGCAGAGTGGAGAAGTGTTCCCTCCGCAATCTAAGTGCGCTTTGGACATCAGTCACCAGATCGCCGTTCTTGTTCTTACAGGAATTCGCCCCGGTCTTAAAACCTTCCGTAAGTCGCCGCACCTTTTGGTAAAATTTTCGGGCGCTTTTCATGTCGGCTAGCATCTCAAGCTCTTCACACTCACGTATTTCGGCCTCTCTCTTCTTTCTACGGACGATACGTCTCTCTTCCTTTCTCAACTCCCGGTAGCGTTCCCATACAGCTCGCGTTGCGCCCGATCGCAGCGTGGCCCTGTAGGCAGCATCTTTATTTTCCGAAGCGGCGCGGCATTCCTCATCATACCAGTCATTTTTTCGGGTTCGCTGAAAGCCAACGACTTCTTCAGCGGCGGTACGCAGTGATCGAGAAATGTGCTCCCAGTGCTCGCAAATTCCGGTTTCTTGAGAAGTGCTCTCAGTGAGCAGGTGTGAGAGTCGAGTGGTGAAGTTTGCAGCTGTCTGTTGCGATTGCAGCTTTCCGACGTCAAGCTTTCGCTGTGTATTTACACGCACGTTTTTTGATGCACAGAGGCGTATGCGCATCTTGGCTGCGACAAGATAATGATCCGAGTCGATGTTCGGTCCTCGGAGTGTACGTACGTCTAATATACTGGAAGCATGCCTTCCGTCTATCGCAATATGATCGATTTGGTTTCGCGTTTTTCGATCTGGAGACAGCCACGTAGCCAAGTGTATTTTTTTATGCTGAAACCTGGTGCTACAGACCACCATGTTTCGGGCCCCGGCAAAGTCGATCAGTCTCAGTCCGTTGGCGGAGGTTTCGTCGTGGAGACTGAATTTTCCGACAGTGTCACCAAAGATCCCTTCCTTTCCCACCCTGGCATTGAAGTCACCAAGCACGATTTTGATATCGTGACGGGGGCAGCGCTCGTAAGTGCGTTCTAAGCGCTCGTAGAAGTGATCCTTGATCACATCGTCCTTCTCTTCTGTCGGTGCGTGGGCACATGCGAATCGTGGCGAGACTCTCGTCCACTGGAGTGAACGACAGTACTTGGCGACGAAGCCTCTCTCCCACCACAAATCCAACTCCGAACTTGCGCTCCTTTACATGGCAGCTGTAGTAGATGTCGCAAGGCCCAACGGTTTTCTTGCCTTGCCCCGTCCATTTCATTTCTTGGATGGCAGTGATGTCAGCCCTTACTCTTACGAGGACATCAGCCAGCCGGGCAGCGGCACCTTCCCCATTAAGGGTTCGGACATTCCAGGTGCATGCCCTTAAATCGTAGTCCTTAAAACATTGCTTGTGGTCGTCATCAAAAAAGGGAGATCTCATCCGAGGCACATTGAAATTTTTCATTGGGTATAGTTTTTTACGTGGCGGGTCCCAAGCCCAGCGCACAACCAAATACTGGAGGGTTGTTTTGTTTTTGAAGACACATTTATATAGCGAGCCGCTTGCTCCAAGTCAGACGCCCGCTTGCAGCCGCACCTCCTGGCGAACAGACGCTGCTGACTTCAGTGAGCCCTTAAACCGAATATGTCGGAGTGGCCCCACTGAAGCTCCCTCTCTTTCTGCCGTGACCCAAGGCTCCACACGGGTTGGTTACCATATCTCACACAAGGGTTGCTCACGTTGCCCAGAGTGCGCGACGCGGACGCAAGAGTAGGGATTGAGTGTAGCCACTCATCTGTAACTGCAGACCCAGAAGAGTTACCACACCCCATTGCATACTCTTTGTTACTTATCTTTAAATACCCATTTGACTTTATTATATCGTACGCTTCTTTCAAATTTTTCGGATTTCTACTCACGATGATACTTCTTACCGGTTCTGGTAGACCGTATTTGAAAGAATTGAGAGCAATTCTACCATTACCTTCACTTGTAATTTCTGGCAATTGATTATCACTAAAATATAAGGCGTTATTTAAACGACATAAAAAATTGTTTAATTTAATATAAAAATTTTCTATAGTTGAATCACATCGACAAGATCGTATTTTATCGATCACTTCATCAACCGAATTTTTCTCCCCATGATTTTCGATTAAAACTTTTTTTATATCCGGCCATATTTCCAGGTTACCGTTAATTAATAATGACCTTCTTGCATTTCCAACGATTTTGTCTTTTATATTGCCCATAAGTAAAACTTTATAATCTAAAGGAAAATAATCTAATATATTCACCATAGAATCTATTCTTTGCATAAAACTTAGCAAAGCATCTCCATTCCCATCATAATTCGGTATGCTATTGAGATTTGTAGTTACTAGTTTAAATTTAGCTGTATCATTTAAATTATCCATATTGATTTTTGTGTGTTTTTTCTCTTCTTAATATAAATGTAAGTTTATATGCTTATTTTTATACGTGTCTCTTAATATAAACAAAGTAACTAACTGACCTACTTTTCTCAGTGATTAACGTCAAAATAAATATGAGTGAAACAAATACTACGTATGTACATACATATATCAGTGCAGCTTCTTGTTGTTGTTATGCCTTCTCACTATTTGCTGGGTAATTGGCTTGAACTTGACGCTTGTTGTTGCTATTTCCGCTTTCGTTTGCTATTGCAGTCTCTTCATATGTAACTTGATGTTGTTGTTGTTATTTCCGCTTTCGTTTGCTAGTGCATTCTCTTCATTTATGGATATGAAACTTGGTGTTGTTGTGGAGACAATTATGTTGGTTTGAAACTTGATGATTGTTGTTGTTGTTGTTGTGGAAACAATTGTGTTAAGACTCTTAACTTAAGAGACAGGAATACTAACCAATGTCTTTTGGAGATTGATGATTGCTTTTATTTCTTTAATATATGTGGAAAGGAAATACACTATCTTTATATATGCAAATGCAACTTTACGTTATTGTTGTTATAGTTGATTTCAAGCATTTAATTATTGTAAACGAGCAGGTGTGATTTTTTTTCTCTTTCTGGAATTTTGAAGGTGACCTAATACGTCCCCAAGATGTGGTGTGATTTTCTTTTGCTCTTTATGTTATTTTCGAGATGACTTAATATGCCCGCAAGATGACTTTGAAATGTTTTGAAGGTGACCTTTATACAATAGGTTTTACTTCTTTTAGACAAATATTTTTTTTCTTTCAATAATTAGTTTGCACTTATAAGTCTTGATTTTTCTTTAACTTTCAAATTGTACATGAACTTTTCACCTTTCATAAAAACTTTATTTGGTCTTCCACAGTTTGTAAAATTTTTTTTCACATACAATGTCTTATATTCAGTTTTCATATATTAGTTTAATTTTCTTAAACTTTGCCATATAACTTTTTCACATTCCGTAAAAACAATATTTCTTCTTTTCGAAGCAAAATATACAAATTTTTAAACTACACTTTTCGTGTATTGTTAATTAAAAATTTTCGCGTATGTAGTTCGCCATTGACTGCGCCAGTAAAGAAAAACAATGTTTAGTTCTCAAAGGTAACTTTATTCATTATCATCCAGTTCAAATCAAGGTTCACAAAGAGAAAAGCTTACGACTAGAATTGAAAGTGAGAGTGTGGAGCATTCTCCTGGTTTGTTGTTGTAATTACTTAAATCTATAGTACAATGTAAATGGCTTGTTGTGAGAGAATTTGTTGTTATTGTAATTAAAGAGTTTTGAGTGAAATGAAATAACATGAATGAGTTTGGTAAATGATGTGAGTGATTAACTTAAGCTTAATATTAGTTGTGACTATATGCAAATCCATACTTAGAAAATTTATCTTTCATTGTTAAAAAGTGACAACTTTTTATAATTTCATTTTTTTTGGTATGTGTTTCCGTATAAGAAAATGTTTGTTTGATTGGTCCCCTATCATATTCTACCTCCTGGCATGTTTCGCATTGGTTGATAACTATTTGTATTAGTTCTGCTAATTTCGGATAGTAAATATTATTTCTAAGTTGATTGTAAGTTTCCTGCATACCAGTATGCAAGCTCTAATCAGATAAAGCGAAAGTTTTTTAACCGCTTCAATTTCAGATTCGATATCTGGACAAACTCTAATTGATTGTCGTTAGAAAACATTTCTATAAGTTTTTCTTGATCTATGAATGATCATGCAAGTTTTCTTCTGCTGAATATACCGTTTGTATTGATACATCAGCGTTTTCGATTATATTTAGGTCGTACTCAATATCTTTGTCAGTATTTTCACCCTTCTCCTTGTCTTTCAAAGCGTCCTCGTTATTTTGTATTAAAAATTCCTTGTATGTAGCTGAAGAATTTCTGTCGTGATTCTTGACGCATAACATATTGGGTGTCCCTTTTGAGATATAAATGGGCCAATTGCATAATTTGATGCGTCTGTGGTTAATGTATATTCTTTTCCAAAATTTTGGTATCGTAAAATTGGATGTGAACTTATCAATTGTTTAATTTTAAGAAACTTTCTATGCACGATAGACCTTTTGTATTAATTCGTACTCCTTTTTTGAGGTATTTTGTTATTGGTTGCGCTACTTTTGCGCAATCTTTTAAAAAATTTTCGGTAATATCCTAAAGCTCTTTATTTGTTTTTCTGTTCGTGGATTCTCCAAATCTTCTATCACTTTAATTTTATCTGGATTTGGTTTCATGCCATCTTTTGTTAAAATGTGTCCTAACAACTCAGATTCTTTCTTAAAAAATTGCATTAGTCCATTTGTATTTTTAAATTGTTTTTCTCTAGGACTTTAAAAATATTTTTGATTCCCTTTATATGTTCTAGTAATGTAGCGCTGAACATTAGTATATCATCTAAATATACCACGCCACGCATGTTTTATTTATTAAATCCCATAAAACTTCATTCATAAGACGTTGAAAGGTTGCCGGTGCATTTTTTGACCCAAATGGCATCCTTGTAAATTCGTATACGCCATGAGGTGTTACGAACGCTGTTTCATCTTCATGTTAAGGTGGATATCTATATAATTTCGAGTTTAGTTGCTACTTTGTAGTGGTTCTTATTTCATGCTGAATTTCCGTTGTACTTGTTAATTTTTCTCCTTCTTTGAATAATAGTTTTTCAAATGTTTTTAATAATTGTAAACTCTTCTGCATTCAAATGATCTAACTGTATATATTTTAATTTGTCATTTGTCGCTTCTAGTGTACAAATTTCTTTGAAATTGATAGGGGTATTTAAAAATTCAATGTCTTTTTCATTTAAAGTAATTCTTCCATCTATCAGATTTATCATGGTGATTAATAAATAAATATCACTTACAAAATTATATTTTCTTCCTTTCAATGGTGTTGATCTCCTTCTTATATACGCATTATCAAGTAAATTAGATTCCGTTGATGCCCTAGTATGCACTTCGTGAGTAATTTTATCTTTGCAAGTGACTGTACTGATTATAATTTCATTTTTAAGTGGTATTTTTCGAAATTGCTTCAGTTCTGAGTCGACTAAATTTATATGCGCTCCTGTATCTATTAATGCTATGTATTTTTTTATTTTCAATTGTTATTGTTACTCCCGGTAAGCCGTTGCTATTTCGGAGATCACCACATCTCCTCATCAGACTTCTTTCTTTCTAGACTTAACCTTTTAAAAAAAAGTGATAATTTTGTTTTTATAGACCTGAATTATTTTCAGTGGTTCCTTTATTATTGGAAAAATTTTGATAGTTTTTCTAAATTAGCCTAGCTTATTATCCCTGTTTGAAAATTTGTCAATTTACTTGTTGTCATAACATCCTTTATTATTTTTGTACTGCCCGTCTGTTCTTTTAAATCTTTATAACTCTGATCTAATATATGTGTATTCAAATCTCCGCCTTGTCATAATGTCTACAATATTATGAAGGTTCCGTTTATGTGCAGTAAGGTTCCTTGAGGCATTTCTTTGAATGTATTAACTAATAGACTCTCCACGTTTTTAAGGTCAATCCCTACATGGTATTTATAGTAAATTGTAATTTTTTTATTTGTAAAAATAAAACTTTACATTTATATGTAAATTAAATAAACAATATTAGTTTGTGTTGTATCATTTATTTTCAAAATTAAGCAATTGAACCTTTCATTTCACCTTTATTGTTCATTATCACCTCCGCATTATCCTCAAAGTATATAAATACGCCATCCCTCCTTCTCAATGGCTTACGTTGTCGAATAACTACGAGTACTGCTGGCATAATCTTCTTTCTGAGCTCTGGTTTACCCTTTTTCACGGTTGCGACGAACTTGTCACCAACTCCAGCAGCGGGCAGACGATTCAATCGACCACGAATGCCATGCACATCAATAACGAACAGGTTCTTTGTACCTGTATTATCAGCACAATGGGTTAAATATTTTTTTTTTGTATTTTTCTTAGGACCAAAGTTTAATTTCCAATTGGGATGCTTTAGGAGCATTTCGGTCGGTAATATCTTAAAAGCAAACAAAAAATTTCTTTTTTTCTCCTACGCGTTTCGGCGTCTTCCGCGCTTCATCATTGTACATAAAATATAAAAACAGGTGTTAACAAAATAACAATATTTTTGTTTACAACAATGATTGCACTTACATTTTTAATTACATTGAAAATAGTAACAACATCAAAACAAACAAAAATATAAAAACAAAAATAAAAATAAAACCCCACATATTGAATTACACACTACTTTTTTGTCTCTCTGTTTAACCATCACTCGTTATTGCTGTTCTGTATGCGCAGTTTATATTGTCTACGTCTTCCTTAAAATTCATCGTGTGTCGTATTTGTTGTAATATTCTCAGCCCTTCTAATGTTAATCTTGTCCTCTCTTTTTTCTCCACGTCTAATATTTTTGTATTGTCGAAATCGGCTGAGTGTCCGCTATTCGTTAAGTGTTGTGCCAATGCCGTTGTTGTCTTTTCTCTCTTCGCTTCCGTTTTATGTTCGCTAATTCGAATTCCGAGTGATTTTTTTTGTTTTCTTTGAGATTTATGTTTTTGGTCAAAAATAATCATCAACTCTTTAGCGTTATTTTATCTCTCAGAAATAAAAAAATTTCTTTTGAGTTTTATTTTTTTATGCAGAAGGGAAAACTTAAAGCGCCTAACCACTTTTTTAATTAGTACTTCTTGGTCGATTTTCTTGATATGCTATCGTCATTATATGCACTCAAAAACTACATCACAAATATGCACACAATTATGTATAAAAAATGCGATTAATAAAAAAAAAGTTCAGTGGCTCCAAGCGAAACTCGTACAGTGATTTTTTTTTAATATTCACAATGTTTTTCAGCAATTTTTCTTCAGTAATTTTATATAGAAATATAGTTCCTTGTGTAACAAAAATCCTATAATTAAATGCTTCAAACTTTATAAAAAAATCACAAAAATTCCGCAAATTTAAAAAAATGTCATCGAACTTTAAAAAGATTTAATCATAATTTTTAGGCATTTCTTGAGCATTTTTTTGCTGATGAATGATAAATTTTATTTATGCGTTATATGAAAGAAAATGTGCAACACCATCAGCAAAAAACAAAAAATACCAAACATCAATAAAACTTTTCAGGGACTTGAAAACCGCACTTTCTTATGCATGGATTGAATGGGCTACAAGTTTGCATATCCAAAAATTTCCAGAAAACTCTGATTAAAAAGTATGGAACTTTGATGATTTTTTTTTTGAATTTGCTGAATTACTGCAAAATCATAAAATACGTGTAACATGTCCTTACCTGCTTACATATCGGCATCTGAAATGGAAAAAGACGTAACTATATAAACGCGCCAGCTAATTTGTTTTGAAACTACTTGTTTTAAAGAATGGAATTTTTTCTAAACTCCCGGAAGATAAACTAGATCTTAAGTCACTTCAAACTACTTTTGCGCTGAAAAAGAGCGCTCCACACTGTCTTGTGTCGCTGGAGTACTGTGAAGTACTTATGATGAATTTCATTTCAAAGGCTGAAAAAAACGTACATTTTGAACCCGACCCCCTCAGAATTTGATGAAATTTTGCATTACATCTTACGTACCCAAACACAACCTTATTTTTAGAAAATGGATTTTTGAAAAATTGTGGGCGTGGCAAGGTATCGAAATATTCGAAAATATTCGAAAAATGACGATAATAGGTACTTTTAAAGTGTGATTACTACGGAATGGCTTTTTCGATTTCAAAGATCTTCATACCATTAGAAAGGCATTGAAATAAGCTTTCAAAAATAAAATTTCAAACTGAAAAAACACTTCAAAGATCAAGCGATTTTGAAAAATAAAATTTTATTTTAGAAAGGTCTATTTAATATATATAACATATCTGAAAACTAAAATGGGGTGTCTTTTATTTTTTTTTTTAAATTTATTTAAGTAAATGCATCTCTTGTTAACTTTTTTTATTTTGATATTATTGTGTGACCAAAAAAGGTACCTAGCTATACTTTGGAAGTTATACAGATTTTTTTAAATTCTAATAGAGTCGAACAAGAATTTTTGTTGTCAAATTTTCAGGCATTCCCAAAATATAAAATTAATGACCTTGGTAACACAAAAATTTAACCGCTCATCAAAGGATACAGCGGATCAACCTTCCACCACATGAAATCAGTAGCGAAAATAATTTTTTGTACCTGTGTGTTGTGCTGTTTACCGCAACAACTGAAACAGATTCCTAGAATATCGCTATGAAGCTAACAGTCAGGTAGAAATAGTATCTAAACGAAGGGTGTATGTTTATGTTGTACAATAGATCCTATGCATAGTAGTGCCGAAACATAAACATACACCCTTCGGTTAGATAGTACAATAAACTTTTAATGACTAAGTATATACTATTTCTACCTGATTGTTAGCTTCATAGCGATATTCTATGAATTCGTTTCAGTTGCCATTGCAAATTCAATGCGAACGTACGTTAATTTCGTCTAGTAAAAATTTTAGTTGTGTTTAAAATTACAAATAGATATGGAATCAACTAATAAATACAGATGTGTGCAGCTATCAACAAAATGTTCCTCTAAACTTCGAAACATTAGCTTAAACGAAGCAGCGGTGATATCTGAGCATTTTCCAGCAGTCTCCAACACTCATTGTTGCCGTATTTGCGAAAATTGTCGCTTTAAACTGAAGGATGCTATCAGGATTGCTGATAATCAGCGTTCTACTGAAACGGAAATTGAGGATTTACATGACTTGGCTAGCGGTGAATTGTATCAAGAATATAAGGAAGTTCCAACATGCAGCAGCTATACTAAATCACTCGAACGCAACGAACTCGTCAACAATATAAATAAGCATGTTATTCCTCATCTTGCAAGCCATTCATCGCCAATGAAGCGAAAATATTTAGAAAGGGATTCATACTGCAAAAAAAAAAACACAGCAAATTGCGCAAGGTATTTCGGATTCACTTGGAGGTGGATCACAGTCAACTTTATCAGAAGACCAAAAGAAGATCAAAGCTTACTACGAACAAATTTTGGAGAACATGAAATATCAAATCGAAAACTCCTCAAATAATTTGGATAAGCAAAAAATATTATCTCTATTACCAAACACCATGACATCTAAGGAAATTAAACACATTTTTGGGCATGATTTATCTTACGAATTGATAAAAATTAGCAAAGATATACAAAAAAATAAAACAAAGTTTTCGGACGTCAAACGCTTTAGCATGGACAGACGTAGTTTACCTGAACAAACTTTAAACACTGTAAAATTGTTTTATGAAGATGATGAAATCAGCCGAATCATGCCTGGGTCACAGGACTCAATTGTAGTAAGACAAGGAAACATACGCGAGAAACTTCAAAAAAGACTAATGCTGTCATCGCTTCGTGAAACTTACTATGAATTAAAAAAAAGACATCCTTCACTTCAATTAGGATTTACAAAATTTACCATGTTGCGACCAGAGAATTGTATCAAACTTGGGGTTGGAAACCAGCAAAATGTTTGTGTGTGCACATTGCATCAGAATGTAAAACTGATGTTCGAAAAATCGGGTTTGAAATCGATGGAAGGTCAACATAATTTCAGAAACTATAAAGATATTATTAAATTCGTTGTCTGTAATGGTAATATAGAAAACAGCGAGTGTTGCGTATCAATGTGTGGTCGGTGCTACGATAATTTAACGAACCTTAGAACGATGATGTTGGAATATTACGAAAAAAATTCGATTCAAGAAGTCATTTACAAAAACTGGAACACAACACTCAGATGTAATCTCGAAACCATTTCCTCTACTACAAACAAATTTGTTGACGTTTTTGTACATCACATCAATAAGCTGGTGTCACATCATTTCACAGCTAAGCGCCAGTCCCGCTTCGTAAGTGAAAGAAAAATGACACTGCTGCCAGGAGAACTGCTAATTCAAATGGATTTCGCTGAAAACTATGCGTTTGTTATACAAGATGCCATTCAAGGATATCATTGGAATAATAATCAAGCCACGATACATCCGTTCGTTATTTATTACAAAGATAACGATAATTTAATTCATAGAACCTTTGCCATAATATCCGATTGTAATATCCATGATAGCATAGCAGTTCATCTATATATTTCAAAAATGATTAATTTTGTTAAGACTAATATAAGCAATTCAATTACGAAAGTTATCTACGTGTCAGATGGTGCAGGAGCACAGTACAAAAACAAGTACAACTTAATTAATTTATCTCATCATAAAATTGATTTCGAAATATTCGCTGAGTGGCACTTTTACGCAACCAGCCATGGAAAATCTGCATGTGATGGTATAGGTGGGACATTAAAAAGAGGCGCTCGGAATTATAGCATGGCAAATAAAAACCAAATTCAAACGGCGAAAGACCTTTATCATTGGGCTTCACAAACGTATAACACCTCCATAGAAGATGCTTACGCAGACTCTGATGAATACAACAAAACAGAAGAAGAGCTACTTTCAAGATACAAAAATGCCAAAACTATTACAGGAACTCAAAGCATCCATTCTTTTGTACCTTTAGATGAAACATCACTAAAAGTAAGCAAATATTCCGAAAGTCAGCAGTATGAGCTGCGCAAAGTGGATATTAAATCTAAATAAATAAAAATAAAAAATTAACTTTATCAAGTGTACGTCAATTTATTGTGCGGGTCTGAAAAATTTGATAATACGATTCTTGTTCGAATCTATTAGAATACTTAGTCATAGTATCTGTATCTGTATAAAAAAATAAAAAACACCCCATTTTAGTTTTCAGATATGTTATATATATTAAATAGACCTTTCTAAAATAAAATTTTATTTTTCAAAATCGCTTGATCTTTGAAGTGTTTTTTCAGTTTGAAATTTTATTTTGGAAAAAATTGTTTTTTCAGTGTACTTAAAATTTTTTAAAAATTTTTATTTCAATACCTTTCTAATGGTATGAAGATCTTTGAAATCGGTAAAGCCATTCCGTAGTAATCACACTTTAAAAGTACCTATTATCATCATTTTTCGAATATTTTCGAATATTTCGATACCTTGCCACGCCCACAATTTTTCGAAAATTCATTTTCTAAAAATAAGGTTGTGTTTGGGTACGTAAGATGTACCTATATGCAAAATTTCATCAAATTCTGTGAGGGTCGGGTTCAACGCATATTGGATTTGATATGAAATTCATCTTATGCAAGTGACCACAGATATGGAGAGGTGCATTTTTTTCTAATATTCTATTATGGAAACATCTAAATCCACCTGTTTCGGTTTCGCTTTCGATTTCGTTATAGTCTCTGCAACTCATTATTTTCAGGTCCATCGTCGGACTCAGCACCAGTGGAGGGAGACACGTCAATTGAGTTTAGAAGGCTACGACACATTAAAAATATTATTATTTTACATTCCATAACAAAGGTTTCTGGGCAGCAAAGTAGTGATTATGGCGAAATAAGTTTATCCACGAATTATCGAACTTCGAATGTAAGATGACCGGAAACTCTGTGTCAAAGTTCAATTTCTCTGCTCGGAAAATCTACGTTCTTTGTACTAGTGACGAAGGCATACTCAGGGCATACTTAAAACGTATATCTAGAATAACATTATTGAGTTAGATATATAAAAATAAATAAAAGGGAAGAAGGAGAATTTGACAATTTTTGTACATGGTGGGTGTTCTAAGGAATTGGGTATCATATGGTTAGTGGTGTATAATTCATTATGAGAAGCGTGCAATGTATTGATATACATACATATGTGTATATACAAAATTGTATAATCATATTTTTAGTTTATATAATGAAATAAATTTAGCAATTAGATTAATATTACTGTCATTAGTGAATATAAGTTTATCCGATGGTTTACCATTCCCAAATATCGCGAATCGAGTTTGTTGCAGTTCCGAACAAGTGTCAAGGAGGTCGGTTACATTAAAATCAGCAGATCCGCAGAAGGGGCATTCTGGTTTACTTGTATCATTTAGCAGGTGTACGTGTGTAACAAAAGTATGCCCTATTCTGAGCCGCACAAACATTCTTATATTATTGCAATGAGAGTACGCTGGGTAATTCGCCTTCTCCACATTACGGTTAATAACTTTATAATGATGATTATAATTGCTCCATTCACTTGAGAACTTGTCATTAGTGTAATTTTTTATATCACTATATACATATATCTCTCTTTGTTAAGCAGTTATACATATGTAGTGGTTGCCTGCAGGCTTCTTTAGCTGTTCGGTCAGCAATTTCATTGCCCTGTATTCCTGTGTGCGCGGGTACCCACATGATTTTGATATGGCTCATGTTTTGTATAGGATGTTGCGTATCTTTGTTATTATAGGTGTGTCATTTGACTGGTTGAATACCGCTTTAATGGCGGATTTACTTTCACAACAAATTACAATTTTCTTTATATTATGGGAGGCAAAAAGTACCGCTTCTAGCAAGGCAGTCGCTTCAGCTGTAAATACAGAGCAATACGATGGTAAGGAGTAGACAGCAATGGTGGCACCTAGTCTCGATGAAGGGAGCAAGTGCTTGTTTATACAGTTGTTGGCATTCGTTGCTGCTGGTATTGCCTTTGTGGTGTTGCTGTGAAATATCGTTGAACAACGTATTAAGAACTGAGCAGGACGGAATTATCGATCTTTCGACCAATGCTGGGGTGGCAATGATGGAGAGCCGTTTAGCGATGGCTACACAGCGCATAATGGTGGAAGGCTTGCCGGTGCTGTTGGAGGTGGTCTAGGCTAAGTTAACCTGAGCAGACATTAACTCGTTTTTGGACTGGAGCAATTTTGGAATTAGTTTCAAAGTACTAACTGTAGTCCTTTGAGAAACATCTGGGAGTCCGGCTTCCGTTAAAATTGTTTTTATTGGTGATGTTGGGAAAGCGCGAATACTCCTGGCTGCAGCATGATAGTATGGGTTTTGGCAGTATGACCGTAAATTGAAAGACCATAATCTATTTTTGCTAACAATAGCGATTTTGTAACATAGACCAGCGTGTTTGTGTGACAATGACAGTACTTAGATGATAGGTACTTAATAATATTAAGTCTAGAAAATAGGTTTATTCTAACTGATTTGCAGAGCTCTCTATATGTTAGTTTTTTATAAAATACTAAACCCAGGATCCTTAGAGTTTTTGAGTGAGGGATTGGAATATTAGGGAAAGATAGGGTGGGAAAGTGCAGTTGTGTTTTCTACAAATATGGAAGGTGGAACATTTGCTTACTGAAATATTGGCGCCAGACCCCTCAGACCATTTGTTAATATTAAGAATTTTTAAAAACCTAGAATTTACTTTAGTTAGCTCTTTTATTTGCGTAAATATTAATACGTCGTCGGCATAAGCAATATGTTCTACAAGTGGATTTGAAGTAATTATAGAGTTTACTTTATTAAAAGCTATTAGGAAAAGGACTACGGAGAGAGGCGAGCCTTGAGGTATGTGAAGATCACATACTTCAGAATAACAATTGTTGGCACGAACGATAAACTTTCGATTTAGTAGAAATTACTTTACAGTGCTGAAAATTTTGGTACCGATTTTCCAGCTTTTCAGTTCCTCGAGAACTATGTATGAGCCAATCCCATCAAAAGCCTTTTCAAAATCTATACTTAGGATGGAAGTAGATATGATTACGATTTGCCAACGCTGTAGAAGCAAAATTCTCAAAGTATAATAGAGGGTCTATTACACCCAACCCTCTTTGAAAGCCAAATTGGTGTGGGCTAATTAGCCTATTGGCTTTGACATACCACATAATGCGAGTAGAAATTATTTTTTCTAGGACTTTCGATATGCAAGGAAGAAGGGATATGGGTCCGTAGTTTTCAATGCGGGAAGTGGATTTGTTGGGGTTAGGGATCGGCCAGAATATAATATATGGATGTAGAAGTTAATGAGTCTTGTTTTTAAGGAGTGGGGAATATTTGTAAGGATAGGGTAGGATATTTTATCAGCGCCAGGAGTTTTTCTTGTTAACGACGAGATTGTAGTATCGAATTCAAGTGTTGTGATACTATCTTCAATCAGAAGCGCTTTTCGGGATGGTGAATAGTTGGTGTAGTTTTCAGCAACAGATTGTTGTTTAAGGAAATTAAAACGGGGGGAGAAATAACACTACAGGAAAAAAGACCAAGTTTCTGCGAATTTGTTTGTAATATGCTGTGGAGTGTAGACCGGTCCTTGGTCTGTTTGAATGTGCGATATATAACGTGTTTGAGCATAGCCGATGGGGGCTTTTATATCCGACCATATTTGTTTTTTTACTAAAACCAGCCTTATTTTTTCTAACGCTTGTCTCTTTGCTGATTTCAACTCCTTTCTAAATGAAGCATTGGCTGTTTTATATTGTACAAGGCTAGTGTCTGTTCTGTTATGTTTAAACTTGGCCCAAAGACGTTTTTTATTGGTTCTCAAAGAGGTTAGCAGGTTTGACCAATAAGGTGTTCGTGCTACAAAATTTCTTGTGCCAGAATGGGGTATAGACGCATGGGCAGCAGATCGAATAGGCGACAGGTAACAAGATCAACGGAAATAACGTCAATTGACACTATTTCCCTTAGCTTTGCGAAATAAAATCAATTGACGCTATTACCTTTTCAAAAAAGAAATATGGTCAACATAAATATTGAAATAAAGTAAATGATGTTATTTCCTAATTCAAAAGGAAATATCATCAATAGTGCTTAAAATATGTCGATTCAAAGAAATAGTTTTGGTTTGTTCCGTAAATCCGCTATGAGGACCGTTTGTTAATGAGTATCGTAAGTAATGTCAGTTGGTTAGTGCAATTAGTGCAGTGCGGTTACCTGTGAAGTAAAATAAAATAATACTACAAGTGCAAAATCTCTTTGCAATACTAATTTGTGGAAGGGCTTCGGAAAAACTCAAAACTATTATTAATTAATGACAATATGCAGCTGTTCAAGAAAAAAAATGTTTTATTGTCTTACGTGAGATATCAATGTTACAATAAATCTTTCCCTGTAAGTGTTTCCATTGATGAAAGAGGTTAATGCCAAATCCTCAGTGCAATTAATCAACATTATCACGAAACACCAATTAATTTTTTGAAAAAACTTAAAATTACAAATTCAATAAAAGCGCGATGCGAAAAACCTAATGCAAAAAGAGGTAGAATACGAGAAATATTTGATGAAGAATGTAGAGAAGATCCAGAACTAGCAGAACATGTTTCATTTCCAAAAAATAAAGCGAACACTACTGAGTCGAAGAAATAGTAGATTGCCGCGATGTCCAAACCCCCAGAAGAACTGAAAGAACTGTTTTCCAATGAGCATATTTTGAACGAATTCAGAATGTCAAAAGTGGAAAAGAAACCTCTTTATAAGGAAACAATTATAGAAAAGGAAATTTCTTACACTGTGTTCATGTCACCAATAATTTGCGATATCATTAAAGGCAGCCAAGGAGAACGCCACTATTTATTAGATGGCACATTCAAATCGGTGCCAAAATGCGGGTATAAACAACTATTGATTATTTTTTATCGGATTGATGACAAACAAATCCCGTCAATGGCATGATCATTGCTTTCAATTTATTGATAAGGACCTTTTTTGAGTTCAATGCCGCTTCTTTCCAAAGTGACTTTGAGCAAGCGTTGCGTAGGACTTTGGGCAACATTTTTCCGAATGCGAATTTGACTGGATGCTGGTTCCATTAAACGCAGGCGTTAAGACGGAACGCGTTGAAAATACCCAACTTTTTTATGACAGTAAAAAGTTCTGCACCTTTGCGGAAATGGTGTCGACATTTTTTTTCTTCCCTTGGTCAAGCCTACTCACATTGAAGAAATGTTTATGAAGCTAAAAGCTGAAGTACAAGACAACAACTATATTTTAAAAATACATACATACATACATTCATTGAATATTTCGAAAATCAATGGATTACAAAGATGTATAACCACTCACTCCTATTTATAACGAAATAACTTAGGTATTTTACAAATATTGTTTCAGGTTACACCGGCTGCTTTTACCGTTTATAAACAACGGTTGAGAACAACTAGTGCTTTCGAAAGCTTTAATTCGATCTTAAATTCAAAGCTAATAAAACATGGCCGCCTTTACAAATTTTTAGACACAATTGTTAATGAAGATTTTTCGATGTATATTCTTTTGAGAAACGTCTCTAAGGGTATAGTCGATGGCTTGTCATCACCTAGAAAACAACAGCAATTGAAATGCAATAAAATTGAATTATTGATTGAAATGCTAGATGAAAAAAAGATTACAGTGTCTGAATTCTTTAATCAAATGGAAAATAAGACAAACAAGTTGTTAAGCAGCGCGGTTGATGAAAATATTATGGCTGATTATAATGCAAATATGTCGGAGGCAAGCGAGGAGGAAGGCTATGATGAACTCATCCATTTCAGTCAAAGTAATGCCATTTTGCATTGCATTATTTGTGCCGAAAACCCTCGCGATACGGTTTTATTTCCATGCAGCCATTTTAAACTTTGTGCTGAATGCTATTCAAAAATTGTTCAAAATGCAGCTGATCCAAAATGTCCTATTCTCTGCCGGTACTGCAGACAAGTTGTTGCCAACACATTAAAATTCTTCCAATGAATTGTATAAAAGTTAACAATATGTAAAATATATGATATATGTAAAAGTTTAAAAACAAAAGTATCAACAAAAAATATGCATGCGTTACCGCACGGTGGGGGAGGGGGGCGAGCGCGGAAAGGTGCGCGAACGCGGACCGTCGCGATGCTACGTAAATTAAATGTTTGAAAGAGCAATAAAGTCAACGGATTTTATTTCTGTTTTGAAAAGGTAATAACGTCAATTGGAAGCTTCTGCGTTTATGTTTTCGTGGGGAAGTTTATTGTTGGAGAGATTTGTAGAAAGGGAGCAAAACATTGGCCAATCCGCCTTATCTGTTAAGAATTTAGACCTGGGTTTGACTTGATAAGACTTCTGGATATGAAGGGAAGTAATGAGAGGAAAATGATCACTGTTGTGGAGGTCATCAATTGTATGGGAGGAGAGTTTGGGGGCTATTAAGTCAGAAGGAAGGATAATGTCGGGATTGGTTAAAGTTTTATGTGTGGAAAAATGTGTTGGTGAACCATCGTTAAGGACAATGAGGTCGTAAGCCAGAACTAAGTTTTCTATAGTTTCGCCTCTTCTATTGAAAGTAGTGGTATTAAAGTCACCCATGACGATAATTGGGGTAGAGATATGATTAATAATATTAGAAAGGTCACATATGTTGAAATTTTGTTGTGGTGGAATATAGCAGTTATGGATAGTAATTTAAAAACCAATGTCTATTTCAATTGCTATTGTGGAAATCCTTGATTTTATCGAGATTTGTTTTTGGATCAATGATTTTTTGACGAAAGTCGCTATTCCTTGCTTGCAGGTGGTGTTATGTACGTTGTTGTGAAAATAGCTATAGTACATGTTGGGCGCGTGAGCCTTTTTGTTAGACGGTAGGTGGGTCTCTTGTATTGATATAACTTCAGGATTAAATTCATTTATTAGAAGATTTGAATCTGGGTAATTATTAAAAATACCATACATATTCCATTGTAAAACATTCATTGGTTACTCGTTGATATATTGATCTGATAGTAAAGGCGGTAAAGAGGATGAGCCTAATGAAGGAGAAACAAGATGCGAAAGCAATGAAGAAATAATTGCGTGCGATGGGCAGTCATCGACTGATGTGTTTGTGCTGTTCAATAAGTTTGATGTGTTCCTTACATTTGGTTTACTAAGTGCATTTAATGTGTATTCGTTTTCTTTTGCTTCTTTTTCTTTTTGTTCACAATTTGTGTTGTTATTATTCTGAATTACGATTGGTGTATTAATATTGGTGGTATTGGAGTAGTTGTTGGAGGATGTTTGTACAGCAGGAGCTGTTTGGGTAGTATTGTTGTTTTCTTTTTTATCGTTTAAATTGTTTCTAGTTACATTAGCAAAAGAAGTGGACGTGTCGTTAAAAGTGGGGGAATTTGCATTTGGTGTAATCGTATTGCTTCACACATAGAGCATTTTTTGTCCGTTTTTATGGTGATAATTTGTTAGCACAAAAGGACCGAGTGCATACTATAGGAGTATAAGGCGGAAGGGCACATGAGTCGCATACAGGGGCTTTATTGCAGCGTTTTAAAGTGTGACCAAGGAGCCTTACCTTAGTGGTATACCAAGAGATATTAATTCTTTCAGGTAGGTTATGCAAATCAAACGTGAGCAGTACGACTCCACTTGGAACTGGTTCTTTATTGACATATTTGGGGAACTTGACAATAGAGACGACACCCTGTTCTTTCAAGTTATCTATAATTTCACTGTCTGGAACGTCGTTAAGGTACGGCGCAACAATTGTTCCTTTTAAGTAGTTTAAATTGTTATGCAGTTCTATTTTGACATTGCATATTCCTTGTAGGGTTTTGGTGTCAATAAATATTTGGGCAACATTGTCGTTTTTGACAAATAAGAACAATTTACCATCTCGAAGTTCTGAAACATTGTTTATGTCAGTACTTATGCTTTTGAGGGCTTTATGCACAGCAAAGCATGAGTACTTCGTTATTGGTTTTTGTGTGTTCTAACTGGATAACACTAAATACCACGGATTATCTTTTTTTTTTGTATGGGCAAAGTTGGGAAATTAATGTTTGGACTATTTGTGATCTTTTTTCTTTTGAGCTTCGGGCTAGTTCCAAGCAGGGCGAACCTGTTATCCCCGAAAGGGGTTCTCCCGGGGGGCATTTTTTCTTACACTCACAAGCCAATAAGCTTAATAGGTAACACGTGCACGTGAACAGAAAAATAGACTTTGTACTTGCGAATATAGTTCAAAGGGAAAGCAGCACTGGAAAAAAAAGAACTAGAGAAGCACTAACTGCACTGTAAACACAACCGTTCGCGGTGAATATCAGTCGATGACTGATAATGATAATAATTTGACACTTATGCTATTGCTTCATGTTTGGCCGAAATCCTCCTACAATCTGTGGGGTGCCCCTTGATATTGTAAAACAAATTGAGTTACAGTTTTACGCCGACTTCGAACAGCAAATGATTTTTGTGAGAAGCTTTTTTATGGAAGGAATACAGTCGAAAGTTTGTCATTGCCTGCCGAGGAGCGACCGCTATTAGAAAAAACGTTTCCATAATTTTTGATGTTACTTGCCCCGGCCAGGATTCTAACTCCGGACTCAACGAATGGAGCGCACAAACTCGGCTACGGCGGCCGCCGCAGTGAGTACGTAAGCAAACATTATACGGGTAGTGAACTAGCAAAAATTATACCTGAAAAGCTAGATCGTGGGAGCGATGGCAAAGGGACGAATTCACCCGTAATATTTAAGCATATCTATAAGCAGCCCGAAAGGTATGGCTATTTGAACTTGTGTGCATTAGAGCGGACCAACTGCTGTTGTGAAATACCGCTTGGAGTCGCCATGGACGATGAGCTTAAATCATTCGAAAACAATTGGTCACTACAATAAAGTTTTTAAGGGACCGATAATAATCGTTATTTTGATTTTTCGTATAAAAATAATAATTGGCAAGAATTCGTTCAAAAGGAAACTCGAATATATCGATCTAGTCCTTATACATATACAATACAAATTTGACCTTACTTTATTAGGAGAGTTTTTTTAATACATTCACATATACTGCTCAATTAAGCCCGTATTGGATAATTGATTCCCCGGATAATTGAACAAAAATTTGTGCAATTTTTGAAGTGCAATTAAGCGGTGAAAACTGTAGGCGTAGCGTCGCTCACTTTAGAGAAAATAGGTATATCTCGGAGACTACAAATGTTACCAAACTCCACCAAATTTAGCGCACAGATTTCATTTTAAGTTAGTAAGCTCAATTTCGAACATTGTAGAAATCTCGCGTAGCTTCCGTTTATGAGCAGGAATGTTTTGATCTAACAGCTGTGATGTATTTCGTAAAGATATGGACATAATATAAACGGGATGTGCTAGGGTAGGTGGTGTTGTCATCGCTGTTCACTGTAAATACCGTTATACATCTAAATTATTGGATAATCAAGACATACTGCTGGACCTACTATGTATTTGTATACAAGAATCTTTTGGCTATTTTCTTGTATGCATTTCATACGTCCCTCGTAACAATTTGAAAATACTATATAAGGCTCATATTGAAAATGTTGCATCCTTAGTCTCAAATTCAAATAGTAATAATTTAGATAATATATCTGGGAACTCTATATTGTGGATAACTCTTTGAATTTAAATCTTAGGCTGATTAACAATGTCTTAAATAATAAATGTTCCAATATTTCTTAATGCTTCAACGTCTTTAAATCTATAGCTTTTAAAATTGCTCTCACTAATATTCCTTTAAATAAAAACAGGCAATATAAAATTCCATGGCATACCAATGATTTAAGGAAACTAAAGAACTTAGGAAACAAATTCTTTAGTACATTAAAAAAACCAAGGACGAAGATAATTTTTGATACATCTCTACCTTCCTAAGATTTCATTGATGATTGGAAAGTGTCATTTATTACATCAATCTTGAAAGTCGAAAACAAATGTGATGATTACACTCATCAGATCTATATCCAAGCTTTCAACTAAGTTTAAACTATTTGAATGTATCATTAAAGACAAGGTGTTTTTCGCGGTTAAAAGTTTGATTTTAGATCTACCGCTTCAAATTTAGGTGTCTTCTCAGAAGACTGGATTTCAGCTTTTCAAAAGGGCTTTGAAGTCGATGTTTTATATCCAGATTTTTCTAAGGTCCTATCTTTCTCACAGTATTATTCGTTCATCGCTACGTCTGGTGACCCCCAAGTTCCCTAAGTCCTATCTTTCCCACAGTCTTATTCGTTTATCGCTAAGTCTGGTGTCCCCCAAGGTAGTATTTTGTGTTCATTGCTGTTTGTACTGTTTATTAATGATATTAGTAGTTGTTTTTCATAAGCTAATTTTTACTTTATGCTGATGATCTAAAAATTAATTCTATTATATAAAAATCATATCACAGTGTGACACTTAAAAATACCTGGGAAGTGATGTTATTTTTCTTGTAGGTCTTATCAAATAGAACGAGAATCCAATTTTGGAATTTGTCAACACCCCCAAAATCTCGACTTAACTTTAAAAAACCGATTTTTCGTGCTTTTGGGCACTTTTTATCCCATATTTCAGCTAATTAACTACCGATTATCATTCTAAGAACGGTTTAAGAAAGAAGACACCCAGACGTTTTGAAAGATATATATACGTCTTAATAAAGCTGAAGAAATTTACTTGTTTTTGCACAACAAACATAAATTTTGCTACCCCTTTTCTTCTTTTTTTGACTTTGGCGATATTTTCATACACTATTTTATAAAAACACAAAATGAATTTTGATTAGATTCAACAAGTACGTTTAATACCGAGTTCAACGAATGTTTCTTTTAAAAAATAAATTAAATATTATTAAATGAAAATATATAGATCAAAAGTGCTTTTTTGACCGTTTTTTCCATAGGCCAGCATCGTCAGTTTCGCGTTGTACTGACCAGCAATATTCTGCCATCATATTTATTTTGTTTTTTCCTTCGAAACGTTTTTCGATCGTAGCCATTTCTTGGTGGAAGTGTTCGCCTTGTTCAGAACTGGCCCAGATTATGTGGGAAGAAATCCAAATGTGAATACAAGAAATGAAATTTTATCGACATGCTGCAACCCATTTCACCATATGCACTTAAAAATTCGTTTGCAACCGTGATGTAGTCGTCGCTTCTGTTGTTCCCAAGGAAATTATCACATAGCGCTACAAAACTCTTCCATGCACGTTTCTCAACACAGCTTAATTTGTTCATAAAGGTAACGCCGCTCATAATTTTGCGAATTTGAGGTCCAATAAAAATACCTATATACACATATTATAAAAAAAAAATAAAAAACTTAATTTATGACTGTATTTTTGTTAAGAATGCACAATTTACCTTACTTAATAAAATCTGTTTGCCTGAGATATTAAAACATATTTTTAACGAAAATTGGACTGCCCGGGATTGACCATAGACTTTGCATGATGACGGGAAAAGAAATTCCTAAGATTCATATTCGGAACAGCAGTTAAAAACAGATATAAAACTCATTGGTAAAAGGAAGAGGGAGATGCTCTACCCCTCAATTGTCTGCCGTATGGTACGAAATTCGCAGGAAATAGGCTTATATATTTAGCAACAGAAACTCTATTTTCCAACTAGATCACGCTGGCAATTTGACACAGATTCCATAGTTACCAATCTAATTCACCTACCAAAACAATCAATCAACAGCCGGGTTTTAATTACATTATTTTATGATACAGTAGAAAAACTTAAACAACGGAATTGGAATTTAGTTTATACAGATGGTTCAAAATCTGTTCACGCCACAGCTTATGCAATCGTTAGCACAGGCTTGCAATTGACAAAGCTAGCACAATTCACCACAGACAGCTCTGTTTTTATAGCAGAAGCGGAAGCATTACTTGAACCGGTTAACGTCAGCAAACGCACAATTGGCAAGCAGCTCAAATGATCGGACTCCCTCTCGGTAGTAAAAGCTATACTCGATATTCATCATAAAAACGAAATAATTCAAAAAATAAGAAACGTACTAACACAACATCCTCGTAAGCTAAAAATAATGTGGATCCCGGGCCATGTCGGTATTCCGGGCAACGAGTTAGCTGATGAAGCCGCTTAATTTGCAAACACTGCACCCCTCATTTCTAAGCATGTGACAAGCAAAACTGAGATTATAAAATAAGTAATACAACACTCTAATCACATAGCAAAACAGTTTTGGAATAGCACGATTATAAAAATATAAACCCAGACGATGTTGTCGCAAAATATCCAATTGATATTACAAGTAGGGACCTCAATAAATATATACGCCTAAGGTTAGGGAACACAATCTAACTCATAGCCACCTTAAGGAAAGCAGGCCAACACCAGTATGTCACCTATGCCTAGCTGATACACTTACATGTATCCACTTAACTTATGACTTTATTTTTGTTAAGAATGCGCAATTTACCTTACTTAATAAAATCTGTTTGCCTGAGCTATTAAAACATATTACTTCAAAAAGTATCATAAACACTATATCCCTCTTAAACAAGTGTAACATTTATAACACAGTGCTACAAAAAGAATGAAGTCGAAATACCTGGGAAGTGATGTTATTTTCCTTGTAGGTCTTATCGAGTAGAACGAGAATCTAATTTTGGAATTTGTCAAACACCCCAAAAAACTCGACTTTAAAAAACCGATTTTTCGTGCTTTTGCGCACTTTTTATCCCATATCTTAGCTAATTAAGTCCGATTATCATTCTAAGAACCGTTTAAGAAAGAAGAAACTCAGACCTTTTGAAAGATATATAGAGGTCTTAATAAAGGTGAAGAAATTTACTTGTTTTTGCACAACAAACTTAAATTTTGCTACCCTTTTTCTTCTTTTTTTGACTTTGGCGATATTTTCATACACTATTTTATAAAAACACAAAATGAGTTTTGATTAGATTCAACAAGTACGTTTAATACCGAGTTCAACGAATGTTTCTTTTAAAAAATAAATTAAATATTATTAAATGAAAATATATAGATCAAAAGTGCTTTTTTGACCGTTTTTTCCATAGGCCAGCATCGTCAGTTTCGCGTTGTACTGACCAGCAATATTCTGCCATCATATTTATTTTGTTTTTTCCTTCGAAACGTTTTTCGATCGTAGCCATTTCTTGGTGGAAGTGTTCGCCTTGTTCATCTATCGAGTAGAACGAGAATCTAATTTTGGAATTTGTCAAACACCCCAAAAAACTCGACTTTAAAAAACCGATTTTTCGTGCTTTTGCGCACTTTTTATCCCATATCTTAGCTAATTAAGTAACGATTATCATTCTAAGAACCGTTTAAGAAAGAAGAAACTCAGACCTTTTGAAAGATATATAGAGGTCTTAATAAAGGTGAAGAAATTTACTTGTTTTTGCACAACAAACATAAATTTTTCTACCCCTTTTCTTCTTTTTTTGACTTTGGCGATATTTTCATACACTATTTTATAAAAACACAAAATGAGTTTTGATTAGATTCAACAAGTACGTTTAATACCGAGTTCAACGAATGTTTCTTTTAAAAAATAAATTAAATATTATTAAATGAAAATATATAGATCAAAAGTGCTTTTTTGACCGTTTTTTCCATAGGCCAGCATCGTCAGTTTCGCGTTGTACTGACCAGCAATATTCTGCCATCATATTTATTTTGTTTTTTCCTTCGAAACGTTTTTCGATCGTAGCCATTTCTTGGTGGAAGTGTTCGCCTTGTTCATCACTGAACTGGCCCAGATTATGTGGGAAGAAGTCCAAATGCGAATACAAGAAATGAATTTTTATCGACATGTTGCAACCCATTTCACCATATGCACTTAAAAATTCGTTTACAACCGTGATGTAGTCGTCGCTTCTGTTGTTCCCAAGGAAATTATCACATAGCGCTACAAAACTCTTCCATGCACGTTTCTCAACACAGCTTAACTTGTTCATAAAGGTAACGTCGCTCATAATTTTGCGAATTTGAGGTCCAATGAAAATACCTATGTATATACACATATTATAAAAAAATAAAAGCAAGTAGGTATGAAAACAAATTAATAAATACCGGCTTTTGTTTTAGCTTCACTTAATGTTGGGAAGACAGTTTTAAGATGAAGAAAAGCTTCGCTATTAACATCCAATTTCTTTACAAATTGTTTCATGTATCCCAGCTTTAAGTGTAGTGGTGGTAAGATAACATCCTCAGATTTTACCAATGGGAGGCTTAAAACGTTTTTCCTGCCTATCTGATGTGACTCTCGAGATGGCCATGCTTTGCGATCATAGCGATTGGATGCCCGACTATCCCATTCACAAAGGTAGCAAGGATATTTTGTGTAGCCACCTTGCATGCCAATTAAATTGTCAACAATTTTAAGTCAGCGATGACTTTCCATTTATGCGTGGCATAGTCGATCAACCGTAAAATTTTTTTTTATCATTTCATACGTTTCTTTCTTGTTAACCCCATACGCGACTGGAACTGACGGTAAGAGATTTTCATTATGTAAGAACACAGCTTTAAAACCTAAGGGTGACATTAAAGACTTCATTAAGGGAACACGATTGTTTTTTTTTTGTTTTTAGGGTACATACTTTTACACGATCCATCAATGAAGAGTCGCCATTCATCTATGTACATTATAATTATAATTTAAAGCCGAAAATAATTTGGGTACATTTACACAATGTACTAGATCACAGTCATTGCCATCAGTTTTAAAACTTTCTCTAAGTATCAAAGTGCGGTCGCGTCTTCTACTCGATGTTATTTGAAAATATTTTTCCACTGAGGTCTTAATAAAGCTGAAGAAATTTACTTGTTTTTGCACAACAAACTTAAATTTTGCTACCCTTTTTCTTCTTTTTTTGACTTTGGCGATATTTTCATACACTATTTTATAAAAACACAAAATGAGTTTTGATTAGATTCAACAAGTAGGTTTAATACCGAGTTCAACGAATGTTTCTTTTAAAAAATAAATTAAATATTATTAAATGAAAATATATAGATCAAAAGTGCTTTTTTGACCGTTTTTTCCATAGGCCAGCATCGTCAGTTTCGCGTTGTACTGACCAGCAATATTCTGCCATCATATTTATTTTGTTTTTTCCTTCGAAACGATTTTCGATCGTAGCCATTTCTTGGTGGAAGTGTTCGCCTTGTTCATCACTGAACTGGCCCAGATTATGCGGGAAGAAGTCCAAATGCGAATACAAGAAATGAATTTTTATCGACATGTTGCAACCCATTTCACCATATGCACTTAAAAATTCGTTTACAACCGTGATGTAGTCGTCGCTTCTGTTGTTCCCAAGGAAATTATCACATAGCGCTACAAAACTCTTCCATGCACCTTTCTCAACACAGCTTAACTTGTTCATAAAGGTAACGTCGCTCATAATTTTGCGAATTTGAGGTCCAATGAAAATACCTATATACACATATTATAAAAAAATAAAAGCAAGTAGGTATGAAAACAAATTAATAAATACCGGCTTTTGTTTTAGCTTCACTTAATTTTGGGAAGACAGTTTTAAGATGAAGAAAAGCTTCGCTATTAACATCCAATTTCTTTACAAATTGTTTCATGTATCCCAGCTTTAAGTGTAGTGGTGGTAAGATAACATCCTCAGATTTTACCAATGGGAGGCTTAAAACGTTTTTCCTGCCTATCTGATGTGACTCTCGAGATGGCCATGCTTTGCGACCATAGCGATTGGATGCCCGACTATCCCATTCACAAAGGTAGCAAGGATATTTTGTGTAGCCACCTTGCATGCCAATTAAATTGTCAACAATTTTAAGTCAGCGATGACTTTCCATTTATGCGTGGCATAGTCGATCAACCGTAAAATTTTTTTTATCATTTCATACGTTTCTTTCTTGTTAACCCCATACGCGATTGGAACTGACGGTAAGAGATTTTCAGTATGTAACAACACAGCTTTTAAACTTAAGGATGACATTAAAGACTTCATTAAGGGAACACGATTGTTTTTTTTTTGTTTTTAGGGTACATACTTTTACACGATCCATCAATGAAGAGTCGCCATTCATCTACATTATAATTATAATTTAAAGCCGAAAATAATTTGGGTACATTTACACAATGTACTAGATCACAGTCATTGCCATCAGTTTTAAAACTTTCTCTAAGTATCAAAGTGCGGTCGCTTTTTCTACTCGATGTTATTTGAAAATATTTTTCCACTGAATTCCACTCCTTTAGCCGTGAACCGAGGACTTCAGATTCTCGTTTCGATAAATGCAAATCACGCACGAGATCGGCGAAATCAGAATTTGAAACCAAATGCCTTTCCGTTGATTTTGATTTACACGGAAGGAATTCTTCCTCTACTAAATATGTTTCACCAGCATCAATGGACTCACTTTTTGTAGGCACTTCGGCATTTAAGTATTTTGGTTTTGTAACCGTAATAACATTCGCATACTTTACGTTTTTCCGCGATTTAAAATTGTGACCTGAAACGTTTGTTTTGCAAAAATACCAATCGTCTTATTTATGATATGCCTGATGATGCCAAGTCATAGGCACAGAAAAGGGCAAAGTAATTTATTGTTGAACTTTAAATTTTTTTAATGTTGTGCAGCAATATTCACAAATAAATTCTGGCTCGTACCAGCGACTCGCACTGTAAAACCTTTCGAAAATCTTGTTATATATTTTTGCAACACCAATATTATTTTTAAAATCACGCCGATGACTTGTATCCGTAACTAAGCCACAAATGTAGCAAAACTTATTACGCTTGTCGCACATTTTAGTTTTACTTTACCACGATTTTTATCCAATTTAACAGCAAACACAACAAAAGATAAAGAACACGTGCACTTCAGTATAACGGAAATTTACAAAGACTTCAAAATTAAATTAAAAACTCAAAAATTAAGTGATAATTTCCTTGGGAACAGCAGAAGCAAATTTTTGCAAAAATTTCGTTCTTATAAAAAGTAAAATAACTCAGTCACTTTTGGCCAACATTCGTTGAACTCTGTATTAAACGTACTTGTTGAATCTAATCAAAACTCATTTTGTGTTTTTATAAAATAGTGTGTGAAAATATCGCCAAAGTCAAAAAAAGAAGAAAAAGGGTAGCAAAATTTAAGTTTGTTGTGCAAAAACAAGTAAATTTCTTCAGCTTTATTAAGACGTCTATATATCTTTCAAAAGGTCTGAGTTTCTTCTTTCTTAAACCGTTCTTGGAATGAAGATCGTTGTTAGCTAAGATATGGGCTAAGAAGTGCCTAAAAGCACCAAAAATCGGGTTTTTAAGGTTAAGTCGAGATTTCGGGGGTGTTTGACAAATTCCAAAATTGGATTCTCGTTCTACTCGATAAGACCTACAAGGAAAATAACATCACTTCCCAGGTATTTCGACTTCATCTTTTTTGTAGCACTGTGTATTCTATTATACAAAAATCTGGCGCTTCAAGCTGATCTTCATAAAATTCTCTTATGGTGTACTAGTCTTAGGGCGCTTTATATGGCATTTGTTGCCTGTCATATTGTTTGAACTGAACGAATCCAAAAAGTTTTCATTGGCTTTGCTCTAAGTTCTCTTCGTTTTCAGGACTCTATCCCCTCATACTACTCAAGATGCCTTGTTATTAAATTAAAATCCCTGGAATACAGAACATCTATTTTGTCTATATCTTTTGTGCATGATATTATTCGCGGAATCGTGGATTCCCCCTCACTTCTTTGACGAATTTATTTCAACACTCCAGCTAGATCGTTTCGTAAATTTGATTTTTTTATATCGGTTTCAGAGAACTATTTATGCCACAAATGCACTTATCAATAGAGCCCTCATAGTTTAGTTTTCATCCATTTCCAGCAAGATCATATTAATTTATTATAAATTTAATTGGAAGAATCTGTTTACAATATCTAGGTTTCCTGTAGTGTTAGAGAAACTAATTTAAATAGGCAAGATTATTTAAAAAAAAATTAAATTCATATGCATCTTAAAATTTGTTTCATAGTAGGGGAAAGTAAGCACTTTGTATTTCAAGATTCAAAATATTACCTGCATTTAAATTTTTCGGTGAAAAATAAAAAACTCGTTACATTCAATTTATAAGTATTTAAATAACTAGGTAGTACTGCATTAACAAAAGAAACATGCCAAATCATACCTCACATAAGTTACTTATGTATATAATATTAAATATACTGCAACTGTACCGCCACTGCTTCGCTGCATCTGCACTCTGTTTAATTCGCCAACACCAACAATCTCGTATCACCCAACGCCGATGCTTATGTATACCTGCACAGCTTATGTACGTAGCTTTGCTTTGTGTGGCATATGTTAGGCTTTGCACATCTGTATGACTAGGTCTAGTTGACACATTTTAGTTACTAACGCTGGCAAATATCTCTTGCCGCTGCAATCAATCAAGCGATTAACCAATTAACGGATTAACTGTACATTTACCGCTTCATCAGGTAAAGAACCGCCCTGGAATTTTTTCCAACTTTTTTCAGAACTGTAGTTTTTACGAACGGTTTAAACGACTTTGTTCCTTTTAGCCCACGCCACTGTGTGCCACTTTTGGTTCATTTCAATTCCGATACCTTTGTGTCCAATTCGCCCGTAATTGGACCACAAGCATATTTGCAATTATTGCAGACTATATAATGGGCCCGTTTTAATGTAACCTAGTTGTAAAAAAACACTAGGTAGGATAAGAAATAGCATGTAAAACAACAACATTAACTCGGAAAAATATGCGAGTTGAGCCAACTCGGTTATATGATATCCGACCTGAGATGTAGTGTTGTGAAGCAAAAAACCCGCTCTATTGTGAATGGGCTCTGGAAAAATACTTGGGAAATTTCAATCAACTGTCAAATTTTGTTTGTTTTATGGATACATAAACAAAACAAATAAAAATGTAACATGGGTAAGTAAAATTGCTTTCCGTATATTTCACATAAAATTGTGAATTAAAACATGTTTGTTATTTCAGAATGCAAGAAAAAAGGCGGAAGAGATGGTCATGTGAGGAGATAATTGAGTATTTGAGATGCTACCTCGCTCGGAAAGCGGAGTTGGAGCACCCAAAAAGAAAGAGGTTGACCTACGCGAACGTGTTGGAAGACATGGTGTCAATGGCGATCACGGTAGGTTCAAGAAATACATGTTTGAACAAATTATATTATCCGTCCCCTTGAGCAAGGTGATGTAGAAGCAGTCCTGATCCAGAAACCGTGGCTGAGCAGTAACGGCGTTTCTGGCATCGGGACGAAAAAGTACAAGCTTCTGGTGTCCAGCAACGCAGGTAAACCTAGACTTGTATGCTCGTCAGGCGTGAAATGAATACATATTTTCTGTCTAATTTCAGTAATGGAGACGTAGTAACAGTGAACCTCGAGGGCGGGGATGGGGAACTTTGGCTCATGTTCGCGTACATGGCTCACGACGATGAGGTGGAACCACCTCCAGTGCTGCTGAGGAATGCTTTGGCGGAAACGAGGCGTAGGAAGCTCGGCGTCGTTGTTGGTTGTGATGCCAATTCGATGCACTCCTGCTGGGGAAGCTCGGATATTAACGCAAGAGGTGAGTCTCTCTTTGATTTTATTTTTAGCGAAAACTTATCTATTTGTAATAGGGGGAGCGACCCTACGTTTGTAACTTCCGTCAGGGAAGAGGTCTCGGACCTTACCCTGGTTTCGTCTGAATTATTATCCCGTATCTGAAACTGGATGGTCCGCATAATCGTCCCTATAGGAACCTGAGGAATACAGATTGGGATTTATACTGAAGGAAGCTGCAGGAGTTTCTTCCTGAGGAACCTCAGGGGAATTTACTCCGTTTGGAAAGTTCAATCGACTGCGTGGTGAAGAAATTCACCGTAGCCTGTAATAAAGCGATAGAGATCTCGTGTCCGCTATGGAGGCCTTCAGGCAAATCTAAGCCATACTGGTGGACGTTAGGAATTTCGGAGCTTAGCGCTTCGATTAGACGACTTTTTAACCAGGCGAGGAAGAGTAAAAAGTCCTCGGATTGGGAAATTTATAGGATCGGATTGGGAATATATAAATCCGAAATAAAAAAAGCTAAGCGAGACTCGTGGAGAAGCTACTGCGAGAACGTTTAAGGTTGCCACGAGCTCTCTAAGCATAGGCGGGTGCTTGCGAAGGCTTCCGCGCCCTTGGGATGTCTCAGGGACAACTTGGGAAATTGGGCGATGAGCAGTGAGGAGTCGATCAAACTTCTCCTCGATTCCCACTTTCCCAGTAATTCTGAGCCGTGTGAAAACACAGGCGTGGCACCGGGTGCCATCTATGTCCCTCCTTGTGACCTGTTGGAAGAGCGTCGCCTGGTCTGGTCGATACGCTCGTTCAAAGCGTTCAATTCTCCGGGACCTGACAGCATCTTTCATGCTCAGTTGCAAAAGTCCGAGCGGGTGTTTTGTCGGTGGTTGACGCCTATTTATGCGAGCTGCATAAGTAGGGGCTATATTCCCAAGGCGGGCAAGAGCTCTCATGTATCCCAAAGGCTTTACGCCTATCAGCCTCTTTTCTTTTTTGAACTTTGACTTTACAGTTGGTTCCTTTGTGGATATAGAAGGTGCCTTTAATTACATCTAGCCACAGGCTATAGTCAGATCCTTGGTAGAGCTTGGCGTTGAACCGGGTCTTATAAGGCTCCTCAACCACCTTCTCTGGAACAGAACTGCTGTGGCGGAGTGGGGCAGCGCCTCCATTCAACGAAGGCTGAGTAGAGGCACTGCACAAGGAGGGGTTCTCTCACCACTCCTGCGGGTCGTTGTTATCAATGGCGTCCTGAAGGAGCTAGAAAGAGAAGGCTGCACGGTTATTGCATATGCCGACGATGTTGCTCTCATCGCCAGGGGTAAGTTTTTGAGCACCCTTTTTGACATCATGCAGAGTTACTTAAACTTGACCGTAAAATGGTCTGCAGGTTGTGGGCTCGCCATCAATCCTAGCAAGTCATCCCCCGCCTGTGCTTTCTGACCGGGCCAAGTACCTAGGTCTGATTCAGGACAGGAAGCTGTCCTGGGGCCAAATATTGAGGAAAGGGTGAAAAAGGCTTCGGTTGCGGTGTACTGTTCTCTCCCAAGGTAAACTACTGACTTTATGAAACTATAATTAGGCCTATAACGTTTTATGAAGTGGTGGTCTGGTGGAACTCACTGGATAAGGTATCGAAGATTAAGCAGTTAGAGCGGGTGCAGTGGGGTGCTTAGGACCACACCCACTCTCGCGCTCAATGTTATGCTTAACGTGGTGTCTGCTGCGAAGAGCTCTCCCGCTGCCGTAAATTTAGGCTTCCGGACTATTGTCGTGTGTTTCAGGCAGAAGTGGCCGCAATCAAGGAGACAGCCGATCGGCTACTCACTAATGTAATGCCCACTAAACGGACTAACATTTATTCGGATAGTCAGGCCACTATTATGGCCTTAGGATCGCTAATGGTGAGATCAAAACTTGCCGGGGAGTGCCTGACTTCTCTCGCAGCCGCCTCGGAGTATCTCGACATCAGAGTAATTTGGGAACCGGGCCATAGTGGGATTGCAAGGAACTACACGGCTGATGAGCTCGCTCGTCATTTCTCCTTGGGAACTGTCACGCCATGAAGAATTGCAAGGCCCCTCTCGCCGAGAGTTGATCGTGGACGCTCAAAGTAGCTGAGAACGCTTACTAAGCGGCAACTCTCGACCCTCGTAGGTGTTTTGACTGGTCATTCTCCGTTGGGTATTCATAAGGTTAGGCTGAAAATAGTCTCTGACCCTTTATACCGCAGCTGTATGGAGGATGATGAGGTGGATTCATCTTTTCATTTTCTGCTCAGCTGCCCTGCCTTTGCGAGACTGAGGTTCAAGTACCTAAGCGCGTTCTTCTTTAGTACTCCAGAGGAGCTCTCTGGGGTGGGGTTTGGTAATTTGCGTGACTTCATTCGGGGTACGCAACGTTTCTCAGGTTAATTTTTCTTGACTTTTCCGATTTACGTTACCGTTCATGTAACAGGTTGTATCACAATGGACTCCTCTACTATGTTTAAGTGAGTTCCTAATGCGGCAACTACCACATTAACCTAATCTAACCTAACCTAAAAGCTGAAGCTTCTGCTCTTCTGTGGAATGTTGGCTTGTATTAGGGCGATGTTAATAAAAAGGTGCAACATTTATCCAATCTTGTTAATTATTTATTTAAAAAATATGCACCTCTAAGAAAACGTAAGATTAACAAGAATAATCAACCTTTTTTCACTGGGCAGGGGCTTAAGACAATAAGAGATCGCAACAAAAGTCGCTTGTTCTGGAAAAATAACCCATGCAATGAAAATTGGATGGCTTTCAAAGTTTTGAGTAATAGAATCACCTTTATAAAGCGACAGGTCAAGAAGAACTACTTCCAAAGGAAGCTTGATTGCAATCTTCCTCCTAAGAAGCTATCAATGGATCAATTTAAAATACCTTGGGGTGAAATCTAGCTCAAACGCGAAATGTAAATTTAACATAGTACATGAATAAGTTTTTCTCTACTCGAACAACTCCGAAAATGCAGCTTTTGAGGCTGACTGTAATTTTATGTGTGAAAAAAGCAGTGCATTTAATTTTTCCCATGTGACGGAGTCTGACGTGATACCATGTATTCTATCTATTAAATCTAATGCGATTGGTGGAAAAAATAGGCCTAAAATTTATTAAAATTATTTTTACATATATTATTATTTTACCCTAGACTTATATCATACATTTTTCTTTAACACTGCCATGCTAAAAGTTCTTGAGGATATAAGACCGCATTTTAAAAAAGAACACCTCAAAATCCTTACCTTATTAGAAATTTCAAAAGCGTTCGACATTATGTGCCGCAGTATTTTCCAAAAATAATTCGGGTTTCCAGTCGATAAACGGTGCTCATTGTGATCAGTCATTGTAGACCGCTTTCCCATCAGTAGATCTACTGCTAGTTTTTCTCTCTTCGCGTTTCAAAAATTTAATTTTTCACGTGTTTGCTTACCTAGTAACCAACTTATTCGTGTGTTTACTAATATGGTCGGGAGGAAACTATTATTCACTGTTAGATCCAGAGGCCACGCCTCGCAAGTCTCCCCTACGAAAACGTAAAAAATGTGAAGTGAACCTTAGGAATACATATGACTTTCTAGTGCTTGGCTACGGCCACAAGTGCCTGAGAAACCAATTACCATCTACAATATTTTTCTTGTTGAAAGCTCTAAAATATTTGCTTAAATACTCCGCAACAAATTCTTTCACTCGGAACGGAAATTTGTTGGTGTTGACTAAAAATGATATACAAACAAACAAATTTCTCAAGTCGAAGAATTTAGTGAACGTCTGCGTAAATAACAACCGAATTGCAGTGCACTGAGGGCCTCAGCGATCAAAAAATAAAAAATAAATTCCAACACAATATCGAATTCAGAAATAACCGACTCTACTCCTATCTCAAACCCGGAAAAGGACACAAACCACATAAACAACTACTGAAAATATAAACCCTTTTTTGAACCATCTAGATCCCACATAACCATACCTTACGCACAATATAATCCAATTATTAAATTTCAACAGAATCTCATTTAACTCAGATATAAGAAAAGAATAACTTGAGGGAATTCTCTCGAGTGTACATTGTTCCATATATACTATTATACTCATACGTTATATTCTCTTTTATCTAATGGTCCTGAAAACTCTCCAGTGGAAGTTGAACGGCTACCATAATAACTTACATAAACTCCAACTTATAATCAAGAGATACTCACCCAACGTAACTGCTCTCCAAGAAACTCACCTCAGTACATACTCCATTAACTTAAAAAAATTATAGTCACATTCTTCGCAATACACCTACTCAAGCAAACGCAAAAGGTGGATCCACGCTATTTATAAAGAAATCTATTGGACAAACCATTTTGGCGGCCAATCCAAATATATGTTGTGTATCTGCTTTGATCAAAGGCGAAGGTGATCTCGTAATATGCTCTATTTACATACACCCGACAGACAACTTTCCAACCAGTGAATTACAATCCCTTTGCTTCCCTAATCTTGGGCGCCTTTAACGCCCACGACAATATTTTGAGATTTCCTTATACTGATCGACGCAGAGCTGCTACTGAAAATCTTCTGCTTAACTCCAATTTCACCATTTTAAATGTTGGACCTCCCACTCACTTTTGGAGTAGTTCCACCTTCACTCATTTAGATCTCTCATTAGTTTCTTCACAACTTCACTCTTTTTCTCCTGATAAGTAGATTCGCAGCTACGTGGCAGCGATCACTATATTTATATTAAATTTTCCAAATCTATGGATGCAAGTTACTCACATACAAAGTTAGTAAACCCACAATGTTTAATACCGACCAGCCTGACTGCCACAAATTACAAATCAGCCTCACTAACACTGCTGATAAATGTATACTATCCTCGAACATAAACAAAACAGTAGCTGTATTACACAGAAAAATTGTTTAAGCGGCTAGTGAATCCATGCCTCACAAGCCAAAACTTGATAGGGGTAAATCCGCACGTTGGTGGAATCAGGATTTGGCACATTTTCGAAACTTAAAAATACTACCTTGGAAAGAGTTTAAAAGAAGCCCCACGGCAACTAATAGGACGTTATCCAAAAAATCAAACACAGTCTTTAAACGCGAATGTAAAGCGGCTAAAAGAAATACCTTCTCTAAATTCACGGAGCCAATTAACTCCAACACATCAACTAAACAACTATGGGGAAAAGTAAATAAAATGTATGGTAATTCCACCTATTACAATATACGTTTTTAAAAAACAATAACGTGGGAATAGTGTCGACTCCATATAAAATAGTCGCCTGCTTTGCTTCCGAGTGGTCTTCACAAGCTAATGACGCAAACTTTTCCAACTCATTCATTAGGCACAAGTCTAGTATTAATGTTCCATTAAATTTCATAGTCCAACCTACTGCTGTGGAATCACCAATTACGTTATATGAGTTTGAAAACGTATTAAGTTCATCAATGGGAAAATCTGCACGATTAGATGAAATATCTTATCCAATGTTAAAACAATGGAAAACCGTCACAGTCATACCTTTAGAAAAATCTAATAAATCCAAAATGGAGGTCAACGGCTTCCGACCTATTTCCCTCCTTTCTTGTCCTGCAAAAATACTCGAAAAATTATAGCTAAACGTCTGAACTGGTTTTTAACAAAACTTAATTAACAGTCCTCATCAAGTAGCATATAAAGCCTAAAAACACTATAGACGCACTTATGTTTATTAATCACCAAATAACTGCTACGCAATCTAAACGGAGTCACATTTCGATTACATCTGCTGACTTTGAAAAAGCATATGACCGTATTGGTAAACACGCGATTTTAGAGCAGCTGATGGAATGGCGAATTGGTCCGAATATTCTACGCTACATTGATTCCTTTCTATCAAATCGGAAATTCCCGTTCCCAAATTAGCCCGTTAGACAATTGAATACAGCAGGGGTCACCGCTCTCGGTTGTATTATTTCACATTGCGACGGAAAACCTCAACTATACTTAGTAACAGTTTAAGAACCAAATTAATATGCTGTTTATAAAAATCTTGGAGTGGTGTGACTAATCCCTTTCTAAAACGAAAATCTTACATGTTTACAAATAATACTGTAATTTAAGTAATGTTATTATAGCTAGCAAACAAATAGAAAATGTAAGCTCATTAAAGATAATAGGTGTGATTTTCAATAAGAAGTATAACTGGTCTTCACATACATATAGATAGTATTAAGATATCACTATTTAACCGACTAAATCTACGCGCATCCCATAGTTTTATAAATGTTAGTAAGGTTATATTGCTCTCAAAAATTGATTATGGCATAACCATTTATGGTAATACCTTAAAGGCACAACTTAACAAAATAAAAACTATTTACAACGCATCGGCAAGGTAAAGCATTGGAGCATTCCGAACCACACCGGTAACATATATTTTAACGAAAATTGGACTGCCCGGGATTGACCATAGAGTTTGCATGATGACGGGAAAAGAAATTCCTAAGATTCTTTTATATTCGGAACAGCAGTTAATAACAGATATAAAACTCATTGGTAAAAGGAAGAGGGAGATGCCCTACCCCTCAGCCGTCTGCCGTATGGTGCGAAATTCGCAGGAAATAGGCTTATATATTTAGCAACAGAAACTCTATTTTCCAACTAGACCACGCTGGCAATTTGACACAGATTCCATAGTTACCAATCTAACTCACCTACCAAAACAATCACTCAACAGCCGGGTTTTAATTACATTATTTTATGATACAGTAGAAAAACTTAAACAACGGAATTGGAATATAGTTTATGCAGATGGTTCAAAATCTGTTCGCGCCACAGCTTATGCAATCGTTAGCACAGGCTTGCAATTGACAAAGCTAGCACGATTCACCACAGACAGCTCTGTTTTTATAGCAGAAGCGGAAGCATTACTTGAACCGGTTAACGTCTGCAAACGCACAATTGGCAATCAGCTCATATGATCGGACTCCCTCTCGGTAGTAAAAGCTATACGCGACATTCATCATAAAAACGAAACAATTCAAAAAATAAGAAACGTACTAACACAACATCCTCGTAAGCTGAAAATTATGTGGATCCCGGGCCATGTCGGTATTCCGGGCAACGAGTTAGCTGATGAAGCCGCTTAATTTGCAAACACTGCACCCCTCATTTCTAAGCATGTGACAAGCAAAACTGAGATTATAAAATAAGTAATACAACACTCTAATCACATAGCAAAACAGTTTTCGAATAGCCACAGCTACGATTATAAAAATATAAACACAGACGATGTTGCCGCAAAATATCCAACTGATATTACAAGTAGGGACCTCAATAAATATATACGCCTAAGGTTAGGGAACAGAATCTAACTCATAGCCACCTTATGGAAAGCAGGCCACCTCCAGTATGTCACCTATGCCTAGCTGATACACTTACATGTATCCACTTAACTTATGACTTTATTTTTGTTAAGAATGCGCAATTTACCTTACTTAATAAAATCTGTTTGTCGGAGCTATTAAAACATATTTTTAACGAAAATTGGACTGCCCGGGATTGACCATAGAGTTTGCATGATGATGGGGAAAGATATTCCTAAGATTCTTTTATATTCGGAACAGCAGTTAAAAACAGATATAAAACTCATTGGTAAAAGGAAGAGGGAGATGCTCTACCCCTCAGCCGTCTGCCGTATGGTGCGAAATTCGCAGGAAATAGGCTTATATATTTAGCAACAGAAACTCTATTTTCCAACTAGACCACGCTGGCAATTTGACACAAATTCCATAGTTACCAATCTAATTCTCCTACCAAAACAATCAATCAACAGCCGGGTTTTAATTAAATTATTTTATGATATAGTGGAAAAACTTAAACAACGGAATTGGAATTCAGTTTATACAGATGGTTCAAAATCTGTTCACGCCACAGCTTATACAATCGTTAGCACAGGCTTGCAATTGACAAAGCTTTCACGATTCACAACAGACAGCTCTGTTTTTATAGCAGAAGCAGAAGCATTACTTGAACCGGTTAACGTCTGCAAACGCACAATTGGCAAGCAGCTCATATGAGCGGACTCCCTCTCGGTAGTAAAAGCTATACTCGATATTCATCATAAAAACGAAATAATTCAAAAAATAAGAAACGTACTAACACAACATCCTCGAAAGCTGAAAATAATGTGGATCCCGGGCCATGTCGGAATTCCGGGCAACGAGTTAGCTGATGAAGCCGCTTAATTTGCAAACACTGCACCTTTCATTTCTAAGCATGTGACAAGCAAAACTGAAACAGTTTTGGAATAGCCACAGCCACGATTATAAAAATATAAACCCAGACGATGTTGCCGCAAAATATCCAACTGATACTACACGTAGGGACCTCAATAAATATATACGCCTAAGTTTAGGGAACACAGTCTAACTCATAGCCGCCTTATGGAAAGCAGGCCACCTCCAGTATGTCACCTATGCCTAGCTGATACACTTACATGTATCCACTTAATTTATGACTTTATTTTTGTTAAGAATGCGCAATTTACCTTACTTAATAAAATCTGTTTGCCTATCATAAACACTATATCGCTCTTAAACAAGTGTAACATTTATTACACAGTGCTACAAAAAAGAATGAAGTCGAAATACCTGGGAAGTGATGTTATTTTCCTTGTAGGTCTTATCGAGTAGAACGAGAATCTAATTTTGGAATTTGTCAAACACCCCCAAAATCTCGACTTAACTTTAAGAAACCAATTTTTCGTGCTTTTGCGCACTTCTTAGCCCATATCTTAGCTAATTAACAACCGATTATCATTCTAAGAACGGTTTAAGAAAGAAGAATTTCAGATATATAGACGTCTTAATAAAGCTGAAGAAATTTACTTGTTTTTGCACAACAAACTTAAATTTTGCTAACCTTTTTCTTCTTTTTTTGACTTTGGGGATATTTTCACACACTATTTTATAAAAGTTTTGATTAGATTCAAAGAGTACGTTTAATACCAAGTTCAACGAATGTTTCTTTTAAAAAATCGGCCAAAAGCCTCCCATTGGTAAAATCTGAGGATGTTATCTTACCACCACTACACTTAAAGCTGGGATACATGAAACAATTTGTAAAGAAATTGGATGTTAATAGCGAAGCTTTTTTCATCTTAAAACTGTCTTCCCAAAATTAAGTGAAGATAAATTTTGAAAGACGTTAGCTTTATGAACAAGTTAAGCTGTGTTGAGAAACGTGCATGGAAAAGTTTTGTAGCGCTATGTGATAATTTCCTTGGGAACAACAGAAGCGACGACTACATCACGGTTGTAAACGAATTTTTAAGTGCATATGGTGAAATGGGTTGCAACATGTCGATAAAAATTCATTTCTTGCATTCGCATTTGGACTTCTTCCCACATAATCTGGGCCAGTTCAGTGATGAGCAAGGCGAATACTTCCACCAAGAAATGGCTACTTTGATCTATATATTTTCATTTAATAATATTTATTAGTAAAATTAAGTTCGTAGTACTCTTTGAATCTAATCAAAACTTTTATAAAATAGTGTGAGAAAATATCCCCAAAGTCAAAAAAAGAAGAAAAACGTTAGCAAAATTTAAGTTTGTTGTGCAAAAACAAGTAAATTTCTTCAGCTTTATTAAGACGTCTATATATCTTTCTTCTTCCTTAAACCGTTCTTAGAATGAAAATCGGTTGTTAATTAGCTAAGATAAGAAGTGCGCAAAAGCACGAAAAATCGGTTTTTTAAGGTTAAGCCGGGATTTTGGGGGCGTTTGACAAATTCCAAAATTGGATTCTCGTTCTTCTCGATAAGACCTACAAGAAAAGTAACATCACTTCCCAGGTATTTTTGAGTGTCACACTGTGTTACTACTCAATTTAATCGCCTTAATATATCATATATTCATTTTTATTACTATTACACCGAAGACCATAGCTGTTAGTTGCCTAGATTTAAGGCTTATTTGTATAATTCAATTATATAAATAATTTGTTTTTATAATATTATAATAATAATATTTCTGTTTCCGCAACAATGCTCAAAAATTCGTGACATCTTATCTTACAAATAGAGAGGAGAGAGTTATATCCGAAGGTTCTTACTCTGATGTATTGGCAATAACATCTGGTGTTCCAGAATATCAGACGTTTCTGTGGATACAAATTATCTCACGGTATACACTGCTTGCAGTCCTTGAGCAATCCCAACCAAACCCTCACAGACCCAAAAGACATCGCAAACATGCTCGCCAAGTACTGGAGCAATATAGCTTCAGACAACAACTTTTCAAATCTTTTTCAAAACAGGAAACGAGCGACCTTGCAATCGCAAATAATTATACAGCCTTGTAGAGATGCAGAGCTATTAGAACAAGATATAAATTACTTGAATTATCATCCTCACTAAGTAAGCTTAGAGGGAAAACCCCAGGCCTAGATAGGATAACATACCCAATGATCCGGAATTCTCCTGAAACATTCAAAAAACGTCTCTTAAAACTATTCAACTCAATTTTCCAAAACCAAATTATCCCACAAACCTTCAAACACAGCATACCAATACCAAAACCAAAGTTAGATAAAACTCAAGCAAAATCATACAGAGCAATATCTTTAAACACATGTTCCTCTAAGGTCCTAGAAAGGATAATAGCAAATCGACTTTGGTGGTTTGTTAAAAAAAACAAACTACTTAATAGCCGACAAATGGGTTTTAAGAGAGGAAAATCTACAGCAGATACTCTACTCCTGTTAGACTATTTAGCTGCAGCCAAGCTCTCGGCAAAAAGTCACCTAACAATTATTTCCCTTGACTTTGAAAAGGCGTATGACAAAATAGGCATACACACAGTAATCGACCAACTCGCAAAATGGAAAGTGGGGCCCAAAATTACTAGTTACATTATTAACTTTATGTCAAACCGTAAGTTTACGGTACGAAAAGGTAACCACCTATCAGATTTCTGGGGAACAGACAACGGTATTCCCCAAGGATCGCCCTTATCTGTTATTATTTTCTTGATCGCGTATGACAAACTATGCTCTGTAATATCCTTCCACAAGGAAATTGACTTTTGCGCCTATGCAGATGATTTCAGCATCATAATTAAATCGAAAAAAGAAAAGTGTCCAATCATCGACAAGACATTTTAACTTGGTGCGATTACTCAGGAGCAAACCTGCCCTCAACCAAAAATCGATACATTCAACTCTGTCGAAAGCATAACTGCCATTGCACTGTACTATCACGAAACATAAGCATCGTACCCTGTGACGAGTTAAAATTTTTAGGAATCTTCATCAACAAGAGATACAGATGGAATTCCCACATCGATTATCTAAGCTCTTCTCTGATCGCACAACTAAACATTGTGAAATGTCTAGCTACCCCAAAATTTAATTGTGACACCCAATCCATCCTAAACATAGTTAGAACACTTATTATACCGAAAATAAGTTATGGAATTTTTCTTTACGGGTACTGCCCTAAATCTCTAACAAACAAAGTTAAAGTATTACTTAATGCTGCGATAAGAATCGCGTTGGGCGCGTTGCGCTCTACACCAACTGCAAATTTATCATTTGAATCAGAAATACTAAACTTTGAAAATCAAAGAGATTTAACCACCGCTAAACTTTTTAAATCTCTCATAACAAAACAAGACAACCCGCTATATAGCATCGTCAACAACATCAAAAAAAGGAAAAGTATTCTCAAAATACAGCCGGCTATAAGTTGTATCATAGAACTCTGCTCAACAATAAATATACCTACAAAATTATATAAAAACGTTATCCCCAACTCTCCTCCATGGTCTTTTAATCCGAAAGCAATAAATACTACATTGCATACCCTTCACAAGGACAACACAAACCCGATTCAATACCGGGCAATGTTCAACGAAATCAGAAACAAATACCATAACTATACTTTTATTTACACAGATGGATCAAAGGTCATCTATAACACCTCATATAGCATAACCTTAGAAAATAAAATTATTAAAATTTCAAGCATTCCAAACTACAGCTCGGTATATTCAGCCGAAATTATTGCCATATCTGAAGCAATAAACCTGGTAAAATACAAGAGGAAAAAAATTGCTATATGTTCAGATTCACTCTCTGCTCTTAATTCCATAGCCGATATAAACAACAGGAACTACTATACAACCACAATCAGAAATACGATCACACAGTATTACCCAAACATCATTTTAATATGGGTGCCAGGTCATAGCAATATAGTTGGCAACAATCTCGCCGACCAAGCCGCTAAACAAGCGCGCCAAAGTCCACTAACTAGCACAGACAACTTTAACTTACTCGATATCAAAAATAATATTAAACAATACTTCTACAACAAACAACACCTCGAATGGAATCTAACCAACGACTGGTACAAAAATATAAACTACACAAAGGTTCAGACTTCCTACAAAAGTCCAAAAAAACACCTACACGACTAGACATTATAAAATTTGAACGTCTTCGGTTAGGACACACAAAAATAACACACGGTCATCTTATGAATAACACAACCCCAACACACTGCATCTGCAACCCAGATACCATAGCCACAATTCCCCATCTTCTGATGAGCTGCCCACTGCATGCCACATGCAGACAGCTAATATTTACCAACACAAACCCAATCTCACACCTCTCAGTTCCTTCTGCTGAATCAATATCCCTAATAACTAAATTCCTTAAAAGAACCAACCTCTATCATAGAATCTAAAATAAAATGAATCTATGTATTTATACATAAGAGTAGAAATTGTAATGTACATATTGAGCTTACGGCTTAACTGCTATAGCTCCTAACACAATTAGCTTATAAGATTTATGTTATAAGCCAATTTTATATAAATAAATAAATAAATCTGGTGTTCCACAGCGTGCTATCCTTGAGGTATTCAGGTCTATAGGTCTTTCGGCGGAATTAATGAGGACTTAGATTCGATCTCTCAATGGTCAAAGCGAAATATGCACATGCTCAATGCGTCTAAAATACATGCTATAGCTAATATTTACCAACACAAACCCAATCTCACACCTCTCAGTTCCTTCTGCTGAATCAATATCCCTAATAACTAAATTCCTTAAAAGAACCAACCTCTATCATAGAATCTAAAATAAAATGAATCTATGTATTTATACATAAGAGTAGAAATTGTAATGTACATATTGAGCTTACGGCTTAACTGCTATAGCTCCTAACACAATTAGCTTATAAGATTTATGTTATAAGCCAATTTTATATAAATAAATAAATAAATCTGGTGTTCCACAGCGTGCTATCCTTGAGGTATTCAGGTCTATAGGTCTTTCGGCGAAATTAATGAGGACTTAGATTCGATCTCTCAATGGTCAAAGCGAAATATGCACATCCTCAATGCGTCTAAAATACATGCTATAGCCTTGCCTCATATGCAGTACAGTTTTGAAGAAGTTTGGCTATTAATGTTGAATTAGTGTGTCATAAAAATGAGTGAATGATGGGGCAATTATGGAGAACTGCTGCATATGTTCCCCAAACTACTTAGCTTAAACATCTAAAAATCTTAACAGTCCCTTTAATATCCAACCAAGAATTTGTTTATAGTTATTTAGACAAAGTTTCCATGAATAAATTACAATTGGTTATTAATAATGATATATTTATTTAAAGCGAAAATTTTGATCACATTTCGGAGTTCTCCTTTAACATTTTTGGCTGTAGCTTATCACAATTTTTGGGTCGTCGTTTAGTCATAGTTATTCATAGGCTAGTTTACAACCGGGGCGTGAAACATGTTTTTTTTTCAAAATTAGCGTTTGCACAGCCCAGTCGCACATGTAAGCTCATTGTACCACAGTCCAAGTATTCAGCAACGTCAGGGATATTTTTCGTTAGGGGTGTGAAATTACGGAACTCCTTACCAAATGGATTAAAGTTGACAGTAACCCACGGCGTATCAAACTTGCAGTTCACTCTCTATTTTTATTCTAACCTTCTAATCTGTGCTACTTTACCTTGTAAAAAATTTACCCATTGTATTAAGTTTTAATAAAGATCTGCACTGAGAAAGACCTGGTCACATTTGTGTGTATTCGAATATTGAAATGAAAGGAAATTTGCTCGATTTACGGAATTGAAAACCAATCGCGATTTTGGAAGGGGTCATAGAATCTGATTGGAACTATATTTTTTCGCACATACACAAAACTAATATTCGAATCAGCTGTTTTGTTAATTTCATTTCTAGCAAGTTTATTTTTGTGAACATTTTTAGCATTTTGAAATTAAGAAAAGTTAAAAACAGCATCCGTAGTGTCTTTTTTATTGATTGGCTGTCTAAATTAAATGTTTTAATTCAGGAGTGAGTTACTTTTTCAGTTACTTATTAAGTACTTAAAACTCAAACACGTATATAATTTAAAATGATACCAATTTTGATCATTATGTTGCTTTTGGAGATCTAGTCTCTGTTTTCAAATTGATTTTTTTATAATAGCACTGCTAAAATTGGGGTACTAAAGCCCACAAAGTTTTCGACGGCACGATGCATACGCCTTAAACTGTTTTCGTTTGCTTTTCCAATTTTTAGAAGTTCATTTAACTTTTTTATCTGTTGCTTCTCCGGGCGGGCGGAAAGATGATGTATATTGAAACGCTTTTCCGTCATCCCTTGTCGTGTTCTGTACGGGGAAAACCCGCTTTCGCGGCAGTTCCATCTTCAGTGGCATTTTTTAGTAGACGTTACCAGAACAACGAAATTACAAGGCTTTCTGTTGGTTATACTGTGCTTCTTTTAGTTGCGAAACTGTTAAGCGATTCAGATCCATCCGTCCAACATTGGGAAACATGAAAATGTAACCACTCTCGTGACTATTAACTTCAAAGATTGGAAAAGAGTCCTAGAAAAATTCAAAGATCACCAAATGAAGAAATATCATATGTCTCAGGAGTTGCGCAGGACTTCTTTTTTTTTTAGAATTGAGTTTGTAACCTACCTTAATAGTAATAAGCAAATAAGATAACAAATATACAACATTAACATAACTTAACAGTATTAGCTATACCAGATGCATAGCAATTATATTTATTTGATTAGCTGAAGGGAAGGTCAAGTATCTTTTCAGTCTTCTGATTTCATTTGAAGTATCAAGGAGTGCAGAGGCTAACGGGTTAGAATGAGTGCCAATTCGGTCTATATATTTTTCACTGAGAACTCGTACCCTATCCCTCACAGATGGCAAGTTTAAATCATTCAGGAGGTTTTTATTTTCGATGTACCAAGGAGCATTGGCAATGATTCTTAGTGTCTTCGACTGATGTCTTTGAATAATTGCAATGTTAGAAACACTTCTAGTGCCCCATATTTGTAAACCATAAGTCCATATAGGTTCTATTATTTCTTAATACAGTCTTATCTTGTTTTCAAGGCTCAATTCAGACTTTCTACCAATCAACCAGTACATTCGCATAACTTTCATATCAAGTTGTTTTCTTTTCATTGCAATGTGTTTTTGCCATGTAAGTCTGCGATCAATATGCAAACCTAGATATTTTACACATTCGCTCTCAGGTAGTTGCTGATTATCAAGAAAAACATTTGGACATTTTTTTTTGATTTAGTGTAAATGTACAGTGCACCGACTTAGCATTATTGACTTTTATATTCCAATTTTTGAACCATGCATTGAGAATATTTAGATAATCTTTCATATAGCTTGAACATTGGATTGGGCTCAGGTCAGAGGCTAAGATTGCAGTGTCATCTGCATAAGTAGCAATGACTATATTGTTGCCCATAGGCATGTCTGCTGTGTACAAGGTGTACAAGACAGGGCCTAGAACACTGCCTTGTGGTATGCCAGCATTAATAATGCAAATTGATGACTTTGCATCCCCAACTTTAACATAGAACGTTCGACCAAGAAGGTATGATTTTAATAAATGGAAATAAGGAGCAGGAAGAAATTTTTTAATTTTATAAAGAATCCCTGTGTGCCAAACTTTGTCGAATGCTTGTTGTACATCCAAGAAGACTCCTGAGCAATATTTCTTTCTTTGTAATGCTTCCCTTATAACTGCTACAACACGATGACACTGCTCAGGAGTGCCATGCCTGTGTCTAAACCCAAACTGGTGTTCTGGAAGAATTTGTTGTCTTTCCAATATTGGCAACAATCGTCTGAGAAGTATCCTTTCGAATATTTTCGAGAAAGTTACCAATAAGCTAATTGGCCTAAATGAGCCAATGCGTTTTTCTGGTTTTCCAGGTTTGGGGATCATTATAATCTCTGTACACTTCCATTGAGATGGAAAGTGATCGGGAAGTATGATAGAGTTGAATAGTTTTGTGAGATGCGCAACAGCTGAGTTTGGAAGAAGTTTTGTGGCAATGGCATTTATATTGTCATACCCAGGTGATTTGACACTTTTCAGAAATTTTATTTGTTCTTCAACTTCGAAGATTGAGATACGCTTTAGAGGGCGGTCCATTTGGCATGCACAGTCGAAGTAACCATTTACATCATGTATATGTTGGTCACTAGCAAATTCATAAGGTTTGAAAGTGTCTACCAGTTTATTGGCAAAAGCAGTAGCCTGTTCGTTTTCTGTTCTACACCACTTACCTTGGGAGTCTTTAAAAATAGACTTACGCTTGGACGGGCGTTTTAAATATATAGTTGCATTCCACAAATTGTGTTCTGCATTCTTACATACATCTAAGGTTTTAAGGTAGTCACCCAATAATTTATTTTTTTCTTCAATAATAAGTTCTCTAAGATCTTTTACAGCCTTATTAAAGTTGCGTTTATCAATTGGATTTCTGGTATTTTGCCATATTCTTCGCAGTTTGCGTTTATTCTGCAGTAAATAACGAAGCTGAGCTGACATTTGAAAAGTGATTGCTGTAGATCGTTGGCCAGGCGATGAGGCAGCGGTTGATACAGCAGCCGCTTCATGAATTAGCAGAGTTAATTTTTCAACTTCTGTGTCTAGCTGTTGTCCAGTTTTTATTTGTTTATTTAAATCAATTTTGGAGTTAATATAGTTTTGAATACAATCCCTATTTGTGTTATGGCTAATTAATGAATATTTAGAAGCTATGTAATTTTAAAAATATTTCTAATTCATCTTGATGACTTGAAACACCATTGGCATTCCATATAGCTAGTCTAAGGTTTATTTGCATAGCTTTTGCATTAAGGACGACATCATGGTGATAAGAACGTTCATAAGTTCCATTTGTTTAATTAACATGTTTTCAGTTTTATTATTTAAACTATTATCATTGTCATTTTGACCCTTGCAAATATTAGCGTAAGTTGCACCTTGATTTGAATCGAAATTATTTTGAGTGGAATTAAAATTTTCGTGAGGTAACTGACTTATAACATTTACATCATTTTTTATTAGAAATGGGTTGTGTGTTTTTCTATTCAAGAGCTGTTGGTAGATCTGGCAACCTTTATAATTGGCGGTATGATTTTTAAAGCAGTGCGCGCATTGCGGTGATGTGTTTATATCTTTTTTGCAGTCAGCTGTTGCGTGATCAAGTCCACACTTAACGCACTTAAATGGTTTTTACATATGCCTTCGTGTGACCGAACTGCTGGCAACGGTGACATTGAACAATGTCATTAAATTTACGTGGTGGTTCAATTTTAACGATAGCATTATTGATGTGTTTTATTTTATAGACATCTTTATTGTTTTCTTTTGGTTCCAGATCTGCAAAAAACATGGACAATGACTCCTTGGTAATACGCTTCTTTACGTTTAAAGCATCGTGACCATGTGCTAGGAGCTCATTTTTAATGTCATCAATATTTGTTGTATAATGCAAGTTTTTAATCACTACTCTATAAGCACACTCTTGTTTAACTTGGTACGTGTGAAAGACAGTGTTACGAGATACTAGGTATTTAAACAATTTTCTATAAGCAACAACTCTTTGGGCCATAACTTTCACTTGACCGTCCCTTGTTGTTGTAAATTTAAATTCTTGCTTAGTTATTACTGTACAGAAGTTTTTTATCATATCATTAATATTGTTCACATTAGGAATGAGAATCGGTGGAGGTTTTGGCTGGGCATCCTCTGGAGCAGCTTGAATTTCGTTTATATCAGCAGTACCATTATCAGATTCTTCAGGATCCATATCAATCAGAGAGAACCGATTAGACGAGAGCGCACAGTCACGTTTTTTAGCTTGACCAACTATTTCGGGAGAAGCCACATGCTTTCTTTTGTTGTTTGACGCACTTGATTTAATTGGAATAGTTTGCCAATCACTACCTGGCATATTTAATTTTTCATTCATAATTATTCTTTCGAATGCACAGTACTTTTTAGAATAATAATATTTTAATTATAGCTTATAGTGTCTAGAGGCCGCAGCCCGCACAAGCATATATGGTAGGTTTTTATCACTTTATTGTGCTTGAATTTTTGTGTTTGTTTTCCACTATAGCACCAAAAGATAAACCAGTATTTGTTGAGAAACCTGTATTTGTTGTATTTGCTTTAGATAAGAGCATTTAATAAGCACTGAGTTACTATCACTAATAAGCTTAATAACAACCTGTCACATGGAATGCTGTCCAATCACTGCGCAGGACTTCAAAATGATATTTGAAAGTAAGCGAAATGATATCAAACAGGCAGAAACTGGTTTCCATCATTCGAGCGGTCATTTATCCATGGAAATTGCTGTAGACAACGATGGTAATTGCAGAAGACTTCTTGGTTTTGCCATGTAGAGTAGAGATCCATGCATTAATTGAAGGATGCTGCTGATAATGCAATGTGTTTAAGCTGAAATATATATTATAAGTACAATATATATGCATAGTCTACAATAAATTCATTATCGGCGGTCCATTTTCTCCCCATTTTTGGATCAGAAGAACTTGATTTATTATTTATGAGATACAGAGAACTACTATACATGTTACAAAACGTGGTTGGACAAACCCCTTTGATGTCTTTCAGGAACTATGGCTGAAAGGAATTCCTGAATTTATTGAAGAGTTAAAATTTTGAACCTCTTCCGATTGAGATACACTTGTCTTTTATCACATTTGTTTCTGGTTTCAGGTTTTGTTACCACTTCGGGCCTAATTGCAGGTTTATGTGTGCTGGCTCACTGCCAGCTGCTACCTCAACCCAGCCTAACTTCACCTTTAGGTTTTGTTTAAATATTTTTTCTTTGGAGCGGCCAAAAACGTTTATCGAAACTTTGGACATTTGCGATATGCAATTTTATGAGCACATACACAGATTTCTGCGAATTGGACCGAGCGAACCATAATTTTCAAGATTAAATAGATTATCTACATACAAGAGCGATTTGAAAGGATTGGCGCTACTCAAACCTATCTACAAGAGCGATTGAAAGGATTGGCGCTACTCAATATTCATAAAGATCAGCGGTAGAAAGGTATTGGATATTCTGAAAAATAAAACAAGGATAATGGATTTAACTGTTCATTTAAATTGCCATTTATACAAATAATTAATTAATAAAAAATTTTTAAATTTTATTAATTTCAAAAAAATAAATAAAAAATAAAAATTCAAATTAAATTGCATTATTCGTTATTTGTTTTTATCATACATTTATGATTTGGACCCCTCGGCCCCCAAACACGTCGCTGTTTTTTCTGCTTTCGTTATAAGCAAAGAAAGTAAAGTTTGTAATAAAAGGGGTTTGTAATATTTTTCAGTTAATAGCGATTTACTGATGATTTGCTGGATCGTCTTCAAGGAGCTAAAATTTTCACAATCCCTGACTTGGCCAATGGATTTTTCCACGTGCCGGTGGAACCCAGCCCAAAGCAATATACATCCTTTGTAACACATAGTGGTCAATTCGAGTTCATTTTCGTGCAGTTTGGGATCTCCAATTCTCCCGCTGTTTTTTGCCAATACGAATGGAATAATCGTTGTTTATATGGATGACATAATAATTCCAGCGCATGATGAAGATGATGCGTTAGAGAAGTTAACAGTTGTTTTAAAGAGAGCGGAGAGTTATGGATTGAAGATAAAGTGGCAAAAGTGCCAGTTTTGAATGAAAATAATCCAGTTTATGGAGTATATTGTTTAGGGAGGAGGTATTCAACCCTCGGAGGAAAAGGTAAAGGCTGAAAATTCGTATCCAATATCTCGTGGCAAGAAAGTGTTGCAAAGATTCTAAGAACTTACATCTCATTTTAGAAGATTTGTAGAAGGATAATAGATAAGCCACTAAGCGACTTACTTAGAAAAGACAGAGAGTATCAGTTCAAAGAAGCACACATTTTATCTTTTCAGCAGCTCAAATTAACATTTGTTCAGTCTCCGGTTTTAAAACTTTACTACCCTAAGGCCGAAACATAAATACGTGCAGACGCTTCTATGTATGGTTACGGTGGTGTACTCTTGCAAAGGGATGTCGATGACCAGCAGCTTCACCCTATTCAGTATATGAGTCGGAAAACTAGACCTGAAGAATAAAACTACCATTCATATGATTATAGAGGCTTTGAAGTGAGTGATTGTAATCATTTTGCATTAACTATGAAAAAGAAAGAGGCTTCGCTTCAAGTAGCTCGCTGGGCTATATAGTTGCAAGGCTTTGATTACGTAATTGAACACAGGTCCGCGACGAGGATGAAACATGTTGATACGCTGAGCAGATTGTCAGCTATGTTACTAGAAGATTCATTAGCATTTCTTTTAAAAGCAGCACAGTAAAGTGATGATTGGGCTAGGGCAACATCTAAAGTTTTAGAGAACCACACATATGAAGACTTTCGTATGGCTCATCGTCAGGGGCACTGAGGGAGCAAAATCGACACATAATTACGTAGAGAAAAGGAGGCAAAGTTAGGCAAAAATAAGGGTTGCTGACTCCAATAGCCAAAGAAGACAATCCGTTTGGGACATATCATTTTGATCACATTGGTCCAATTCAGTTGAGACATAAGAAACACAACCACTTGCTTGTATTGGTGGAAGCGTTTAGCAAATTCGTCTGGTTATAACCTACTAAGGCTACAGATTCCGTATTCATTATAGAAAAATAAGAAAAATAAGCTTGTATTTTTAGAAATCTTCGAAGAGTTATTACAGGCAGGAGCATGGCTTTGACAGCAAATATTTTTGAAGAATATTGTAAAAGGGAATGTATTCAGCACCTCCTTGTTGTCTCAGGCGTTCCCGGTGCAAACGGATAAGTGGAACGTATTCACCGCATTATACTACCACTTTTAACTAAACTATGTCATAACAATCCCAAAAACTCGTATAATCATGTTGATGAAGTACAATGACTAATTAGCAATTCTGCTTCCAGGAGCACAGGTTACGCACCTTTTAAGGTATTAACACATTTAGACATGAGTACACCAGCTGATATAGAGCTTCAGGAATTACTAGACAAGGAAATAGTTGATGAGTTAAAAATTGAGCGTGACAGTGTTGGGAAACAGGCATTACAAAACATATCTAATCTACAAGAAGAGAACAGGAAAACTTTTAATTCCAAACGTAAACAGGAAACCGAGTAGTTTATTGGTGGCTTAGTAGCGATTTAAAGGACGCAAATGGACCCGGACTGAAAATTAAGGGGAAATTCTTCGGCTCATATTCTATAACATAACGTTTACCACACGGCAGGTATGCACTTGAATAAGTAGGTGACCATGAAGGACCTCATAAAACAATTACAGTTGCGGAATATATGAACGCGTGGTATACCTCGCTCGGGTCGATTGATATATCAGGACGGCCGAGAGTGGGAGTGACTCATGGATGGGTAACACGAAGTGGACAAACTTATTGATTACTAAGAAATGCAACCCTATTGATTAGACGAAAATACATCTGACTTGGCGAAGGAGACGAGACCCTGACTACAAACACGACGAACTGGACAGTTGCCATTGTACTTTGATTGAAAAAAATCGTATTCACTTTATTATCATATTTATAAAAAAGGCTTTGTGTTTTCTTTTCCCTACATATATGAATGAAGAGATTAATACTAGCAGTATTATTCGGGAAGATATAAATAATTATAACCCATAGAATGTCCAATAGGAATGAAAATTATTTTGCAAGATTAAATACCAGTTTACCAAAGTCCACGGAGGCTTTGTAAGGAAGACAAAGACTTTGTTGATAAACAGTTTGAAGAGAGTGGAGAGGAACAGACATTATTCAACCCAGTTTTTTTAAATATGCTTCACTTTCAGTAATTCCGTTGTGACTATAGGTCGAACAAAACACTTATACGCGATAAGTTTCCTATGGCGCGTATTGATGACATTTTAGATAAACTGCAAGCGATGATTTTTTTTACATCTGGAAAGTATATCCCATTTGTAACACTAGATAGACAGTACGATTAAATACGCCCCTTTTGATATATGCTATTCGCCAGCTGTGTTTTGCCGTGTTATAAATTTTGTGTTTCGAGATCTTATCTAACATGGCCATACACATACTCGTATATGGACGATATAATTATACCGTCAGTAAATATTAGTAAGCTAAACTTATGAAGATGGGGTCCAGGTACGGATTACGTATAAAATGGAAAAATGTCAGTTATTAAAACGAAAATTTAATCTTCTAGAATATGAAGTAGAAAACGGAACGATCAAGCCATCGTTAGGAAAGATTGTGGCGCTTCAAAACTAACTTTTACCACGTGATTGGAAAGAATTAGAACGGTTTTTGGGCTTGACATCGTTTTTCTAGCGTTTTATAAGCGATTATGCGTTAATAGCGAAACCTTTGTCCGATTCTCTGAAAAAAGATAGTGAGTTTCAAATAGGGGAACAACAAGTAATAGCTTTTCATCAGCTTCAACCAGGGCTCATAACTGCACTGGTATTAGGATTATACAATATTAATGCGGAGACAGAGGTACACACTAAAGCATACAAGTTTGGATACGGGGAGATTTTTATGCAGAAATAGGTTGAGGATCAGAAATTCCATCTGGTTAAATTTTTGAGCAGAAAAACAAGCAAAGCAGAAGAGAATTACAGTTCGTACGAGTTGGGACTTCTTACAGTGATAGCTGCACTAAAAAGTGGCGAATATACAGTCTGTCTAGTAGAAGCGTGATCGCCATAACTTGGAAACTATTTGTCCGATTCGTTTCAAATAAACAACATTTTACACGTTTATAATATTTATTGTACGCAATACTTTTAATAACATGTATAGTCACCGCCATTCGCTATTATGGCCTCACACCTGCGACTCATACTTTGCACCAAGTTCTGAGCAAGTTGCCGAGGCAATCGTTTCCAAATGTTTCGAAATTTGTCTTGACAACTGTTTTGCTGTCCATATCATTTTTCCTCTGAGTTTCTGCTTTACTATTGCCCACACATTTTCTATCGGATTGGCCTTAGGCGACTGTGAAGGCCAATCTAACACCTCAACACCATTTTGCTGTTTCCACTCTGCACACATTCGACTGCGATGTTTGGGGTCATTGTCTTCTTGCAAAATCCAAGAGTGTCCTCTTCTCCCGAACATCTTCGTAGCTGATGGTAATAAAGCTATTTGATAAATTTTGTTCGTCAAAACTGCATTCAAGTTGCTGGTAAACACGAAAAGGCGTCCAAATCCTTTTTCTGAGAAACATCCCCAAACATGGACCTTCACTGGGTGTTTAACAGTTCGTTGGAGCAATCGATTGTTAGCGGTACACCAAGATCGATTTATGTTACTATTTGCCCAAAATGAAGATTCATCCGTGAATATTACATTATTCCAATTCCGTTCTGAATTGGCGCAGGCCCAGGCGAGTCTTTTTTCAACGTATGATGATGAGAGCAACGGTTTTTTAAGAGAGCTGCGGTATTTGACGTCGTTAGCGCCTAAACGTTTTCGAATCGTCTCTACCGATATTTAAACAACACTTTTCTCTACAACTTCTTTAGCTTTACGCAACGATAAGCCCGGCTTCGTCGCAAACAAATCAAGGATCTACTTGTCCTACTTTGGTGAGGTCTTTTTTTCAGGGCCCCGCCCAGGCAAATCGTCGACATTTTTTACTTCTAAATACCGATTCGTCCACTTCGTTACGAATGACTACGACTTCTTCATATATTTTGCTGCAGCTAAACGTGACATTTTCGGCCCTCTAGGGTGTAGACAAAGAAATACAGCTTCAAATCGCTTCTCGTACGCGGAACTCATTTTTTAAAACAACGTGCACTTTGTAATAGTTTCACGAAACTGACAGTTTTTGCAATGCGTACTACAAAAATGATGTCGCTACCAAGGTGCATTCAAATTATTTTGATAACGGCACTCTATGTGCAAATTTTGCCGATCACGCTTCTACTAGACAGAATGTATTTAAAGGTTGTCAGATTCAGTATAATTATAGACTGTAACGCGTTTGCATTGACAATGAGAAAGGAAGATGTACAGAGTTGCGAGATGGGTCCTACTATAACAAGAATTTTACTACTAAATTCAGCATCGATCGATAACTCAAATGCGTCAGGTAGATGCCTTAAGCAGGATGTATTGTCTACAAATGGAGGATTCAGTACGATTAATGAAGGCACAGATGGAAGACAAATGGTTGTTTTAATGTCATTGGAAGAAGACATAATCAAACATTTTCACCAACAGGGTCACTTTGCAGCGCGCAAGACACAAGAGAGTGTCGAATATATGTATGTATTTTATGCGGCAAGTCAGTCAGAAAGTTGCAAAGGTGGTAAATAGTTGTTTTGAATTTATAATAGCAAACGCTAAAGCACTGAAAAAGGATTGGTTCCTTAAACCGATTCCGAAAGACGATGAGCCCCTAACTACATACCATTCGTTTTCCAATTTTTTTGGTTATATCCGACGAAAGACACAAGTGCTGCAGTTGCAACTGATAGGTTAGGGAGACGGGTGATCCCGGACAGAGGTACTGCCTTCACCTCACATGCTTTCAATGATTACAGCAGCGATCGCGACATGCAACATCTTATGATAGCAACGGGAGTACGAAGAGATAATGACCAGGTGGAGCGTATCAATAGCACCGTAATGGCAATGGTGACAAAGCTGTCTCTAGATGATCCTGGCAAATAATACCACCATGTAGCAACAGCATAGCAATTTTTGAATAATACAAAAGCATCTCCATTAAAACTTTTAGCAGGATTGAATATGCGACTTGATGCACAAATAGATCTGAGCGAAGTTATTGAAGATGAACCGATACAAGAGCTAAACAAACAACGTGAGGAAGCTAGGGAAATGGCTAGAAATAATATAAGAGAAATTCAGGACGAGAACTGGAAAAATTATGATGCTCTCAAATTAAAGGGAACATGTCTAGGGTCGTATAAGATTATGTTCATATTAAATCATGGTAGGTATGAAGTGAACAAAATTTGCGAACATGAAGGACCAAACCGCACAGTAACAGTGGCGGAGCATATGAAAAAATGAAACCCATCGTTCGAGGACCAACGAATCTCAGCACGGCCGATATTAATCTGGTCGAGAGTCTATTGAGCAGATGTGGTGATCTCCGAAATAGCTATAACTTCTACCATTGCTGTTTTTTCTATTATTCTTCCTATTAAAAACTGGTCTTGAGCTCATACAATTTTTGTTTGTTATAAAATAAATAGCCCAAAAAATATTAATATATGCGTATATGTAATGTATGAGCACACCTACCCATAACAATTTCTCTAACAACAATAGTAGTACAAATAGAATTTGTTATAATTAACAACAATCACACATTCATGTAATAGCGGTAGACTAACATACTTGAACTTGTGTTTGCGAAAATAGACAGAAGGGAAAAGCAATAACAGCATGCACAGCTTACTTGACTCAACTCGTTTAGGCTTTGCCTTAATGAGTATTATCTGGGGGACGTGAGTTCGAATCCCTGCAAGAAGTCTGATGAGGAGATGTGGTGATCTCCGAAATAGCTATAACTTCTACCATTGCAGGTTTTTCTATTATTCTTCCTATTAAAAACTGGTCTTGAGCTCATCCAATTATTGTTTGATATAAAATAAATAGGCCAAACAAATATTAATATATATACTGGTCGAGAGTATTAATCTATACTTACCAATTTTCTATTTATAACAACCATATAAATTTTAAAAGAAAAACAATTCAACGTTGCAAATTGCAACACTTTGACGAAAGTGGAATCTTAACGAGACGCCAAGTTTTTAAAAGTACACGACCCTACAGTTTGTTGTGAAAAAGACGGCGAACAGACCAAGTGCACCGTGACCTGTAAAATCGTTTATTTAAGTAAAATAAGTAACAGCGCCACTTAAATACATTTCATACTTTTATACAATATTTGTGAAAACTAAATATATCAATAAACTAAAACCTACATGTATGCAACAATATCTGTCACCAAGAGTATTGCAGAACGTACGAATAGCTTAGCCATAATTAGTGCTCACCGCAGATTCGATCTGAAAACAGACTAAATATGTGTAGCATTATAATATTTATTTGAACAATAACACTAGGCAATCCTTTTATTTTTGTCGTTGTACGAAATATTTTATTTTCATTCGTATTATTATACCCGAGTGCGCTGGTGCCCAGGGTATTACAACTTTGGTCACCTAACTCTTGTTTGCAACAGCATAAACTAACCGAGATAGTTATAGATATCAGAGAACTGCATACGATGGCCGTAATTATCGCACAATTAAAGGCTTATTCTGCACTGGCAACAACACTGTCGTTACCGGTTACAAAAGGCTCTGGGAACTTTTACTCCCTTTTTGTATTCTGTGCACACATATTACCGGTGAATATTGTTCCCATTATAACGAGGTCATAGCGACGAAATAGATGTTTATTTCCTTTGTGAAGTTAGGAAAGTATATGGCGCACATATCCAGAATCGGCGCGGAACAAATAAATAGGAAAAAGAAAGAAAAATACAATTCAATCCCAATTCAATGCCCCGTGAAGTAGACAATATTTGTCATTTTTAAACGACCAAAAGTTTGACAGCGTTACCATTTGCGGCGGAATTGCGGTTGCTAGAATTGAATAAAACTGTCGGTAATAAAATTTGTCTTCGGTAACATGTAGAATAGACCAGTTAGTCCATACTTCTTGTTTCTATGACTGAGCACTGTATGATTTGATACGTACAATACTAAGAAGAAGGAAGTGGATGAAAGAACACCAAGCGAGCAGTGCGCATATTTATACATTCATACATACATATTGACTTCGGCAAAAAAGTGTTTCCCAGTCAATTGGCCGCCTCGGTCGTGCGATTTGATGCCGTTAGACTATTTCCTGTGGAGCTACGTCAAGTCTATGGTCTATGCCAGCAATCCAGCGACGATTGATGAACTTCGTACGAATATCGAACGTGAAATTGCAGCAGTATCGGCCGATTTATGCTTGAAAACCGTCGAAAATTGGGTTCAGCGTCTGGACTTCTGCAAGCGTGCCCGTGGTGCCCTTGCAAAAGAAATGGAGTCCCATACATAATGGCATTGAATGTACTTTCACAGGAATAAAGAATTTAATTCATATCCCAAACCGTTTTTGTTTTATTAAAAAAAACTTGTGTGCATTCCTATTGCAAGACCCGATATATCTCGAAACCTATGCTACCACAGTCTACCAAATTTGGTACACACATGTTGACATTTAGATGTCTCATTCTTATGATTAAGTTTTCTTAAGCCTATTTCCTTTGAATCCAATGCCGTGTATTTCCTTTAATTTAATAATCTGATTTTATTTACAACCCTCTCCAAGGTATTTTCAAAATAAAGCTTTTTTAAACTCCATCGTATAATAACCATATTTCAATTATTTTATTCAATTAATTTCACAAAATTGATCTTTAAGCAGATTACAATCTTCTTTCAAAACATTTCGGAAATTAATCTTTATTAAACTCCTTTCGTTTAATACCCACATTGCAGTAGTTGACTTCATCCATTTGTTTAAATGAATTTATCCTTTAAATAGATGGTAATACCTTAAAAAAATTGGTTTTATTGTAACAGATATAACGGACTATATATGTATATATATGTGCCAAATCTAACCCTAAGCTCTCCAGTCTTCACCGATATGTGATTTACCTTATTAATTTAATTGACTCTAAACTATACATTAACCCAGATTTAAGCTACATACAAATGTGCCAAATTTTATACAAATCCAGCGGACAAACTCACACTCAAACTTTCACATTATTATAACTGTTTGTGGATGACATTAAGAAAAATTTCTTTAGTTTTGGAAACGCGGCAACTCTATTATAAACAATGTGTGCAAATATATGTATATATACTTGATATAACTTAATTTGCGTTTAATTTTCAAACAAATTCGATATTAAGTTTTCCTGAACCTCTGTTAGTTCAAACCAGTATTCACTCGTATTCATTTTCTTTCAAATTTAGACGAATTTAAATTTTTCTACAGTCGTTGACTAAGCTTCGCACCGAATAGTCGTGTTCAACTTCGCTTCTGTGTTATTTTCGATTTCTTGTGTGTTTTCCACGTGCATATTATATTCAATTTCATATTTTGTTTTCATAACAATACGTAATAATATAGTGTGTGCTGAGTGTCCCTCATGGAAAATAACAATTCGTTCCCCTCGGGGAACAGGTTTAGCATACTTTCTGAAAGTATGTTAACGCCACCAAAAACCAAACGTAAAAAAGCAACTAATGCAACGAAAGATTTCTTTCCTCCTCTACCCGAAGTTACTTTACGTAATAACCACAATGATCCAAAATTTATTGTAATTAAACCCACAGACAATTCTAATAACCTTTCAAAATACAGTGTTTTGGCAAAAAAGAAAGCACTTGATGGTATTAGCACGGACTACAATTCAGTGAGTATCCTACGTGACGGCAGTTTATTAGTTCTTGCAAAAACTAAGAAAGTAGCAGACAAATTTTTAAAATGCAAAGATTTTGGTGGTTTATGTCCCATCACTGTAACTCTGCACGAATCGCTTAATACTTGCAAAGGTACAATATTTGACAAAAACCTCGCTAACACAGATGAAAAAGAGATTCTCGAAGGCCTTAAATCACAGGGTGTTGTTGGTGTATACAAGTTTTCAAAAAATTTCAATGAAAAAATTATCCCAACAGGTCGAATGGTGTTGACATTTGATTTGTACAAAGTCCCTCTCAACATTGATGTTGCATGGTATTCGGAATATATTTCCCCACTCCAATGCGTTGCCGAAATTGTCAACTTCTCGGTCATACCAAAAAGAAATGTACCAAAAACATTACATGTGAAGTTTGTAATCTTCCTCCTCACGCACCCGAACCGTGCCAACGCACAATGTGCGCTAACTGCTTGGGATTGCACCCTGCCTCCGCTAGAGACTGCCCACAATTTTTAAGACAAAAAGAAATAATGAAAATCAAAACACAAAACAAGTGCAATTTTAGCGAAGCCAGACGAATTTATAAAACTCAACATCCATTGACAGTCAATGAAAAGCAAACATTTGCATCAGTAATAAGTTCAGCAAATTCTTCTATACCAGTCTCAACTTCACTCAGCAATGCACAATCACATTGTGATACAAACAACCGGTTGTATCAAGCGATCACTTAGAACCCACACTATAAGCTGTTTACATAAAATAGCTAATATAGTGTACATAATTTTGAAAGTTATTAAATTATGATACTTAATATTCTGCAATGGAATATGAAAGGATATTATAACAACTATTCAGAATTAGAAATTTTAATTAAAGATCGTAATCCCCGCATTATCTGCATTCAAGAAACTCATCTAAAATCCAATATTTCTCCATACTTTCCAAAACAATACTCGGCATACTTTCACAACCAGCCATACATAAACTCCGCCAAGCAAAGCTGTGGAATATTAGTCCACAAAAGTATACCCCACAAATTTATAAACTTTAATTCCAATATATCTGCAGTAGGAATCGAAGTTAAATTAACTTATTCAATAACCATTGTTTCTCTTTATATTCCACCTCTCCAGAAATTTTCCGTTCATGATTTGTCACAAATTACCTCTTATTTAAGTACGCAAATTATTCTTTCTGGAGACTTCAATAGCTGGAGTCCTCTGTGGGGGTCAGCAAACTCCAACCAAAGAGGAACAATACTAGAGGACTTCATTCTCAACTCAAACCTATGTGTCTTAACCCTAGAAGGGTACGGTTAAATTGTAGGCGCTTATAGGTACCGATGAGTAAATTTTACTCACTTCAGAATTTTTACGTTATTATCTGATTTATTTTGTAAAGTAGTAGTTTTAAATGAAAAAAATTTAAAGCCAGCATATAATATGAGTGTAGTTTTTTATTAAAATATATAAAATAAGCAAAAATAATACTTTATTATTAATTTTTGACGATTATGAATGCATAAAAATTTTTCAAGCACAGTCAGGGCACTGTTTTTGGGCATGTTCACCGCAAATAGCTAATCCACAATTGCAATTAGTTGTGGTGTATCTACGTTTGGTATAACTACAAAAATTACAGTACTTTCTTGGCCCCTTTTGGTCTTCTCCGGCACTATGGGCCTCTTGGCTTGTGCCTACAATATTTTGAATGGATTTTTTCAACGCCAGACTCATGTTTGTATTAGTTGCTAATCTTTTCGTTTGAAATCCTTCCGTTAACTCCTTGTGTAGAGATAACATAAAATTAAGTCGGGGTTCTGGCTTTTGCCCATGGCTACACATGTTGTGCGCGTAAACGATGTATGCGTTTATTGCAGCTATGTTCATCATATTTTGGAAAAATGCTAGAGGTCACCTTCTGGTTTTCCTGCCATGGTTAATGTTTTGGCACATCTGATCAAAACTGCCAACTCCTCCTTTTGTTGAGTTGTACACATGCACTATTTCTGGTTTTCCAGTGGTCTCATGAATACTACCCGTACTGTGCATACTAGACGCCAATAATACAAGTTTATTATTATTGGGCTTGTATGATACAACTGTCAAATCCTCATGAAATATAAACAATGAAGTGGATGCGGTTCGTTTTTGAAACTTTATATCTGTAGCTTCAATAGGCAATTGTAAACCAATTATCTATCGTGACATTTCGATTGGTGCCCTTTACATTTTCCAGCAGTTCAACAACATAATATTCACCAGCAGTCATTGCAGGAGGTACACTTCCTTCTCCAAGGTAAACAATGGCATCCAACATATACTTTGTTCCGCTATCACAAGACATGACAATTTTGATCCCATTCTTGCTCGGTTTAGAGGGAATATACATCCTAAATGGACATTTGCCTCTAAATCCAACTAGTTGCTCATCAATGGTTATATAGCTTCCAGGTTTATAGTTGACCCTGCAATTCTTTAGAAGTTTGTCCCAAATAGAAGAAACTGGAGCTAGTTTGGTAATTTCTCTTCTAGCAGTTCTTGTTTCTTTGTCATCGAATCTTAGACAATTTAGGATAAATTTGAACCTTCTCTCAGGCATGGTTGCCTTGTACCTTTCCCCACAGTAGGTAGTGTCAAACATCATATGTGTTGTCAAGTGATTATCTTTGAGAGCAGCGGACAAGACTAACAAACCAAGAAATGCTTCAAGTTCGTCCATTTCCAAATTTGACAAAACCGCGTGAGATTTATCGTTATAGTTCTCCCTTTGAATGTTTATTTCTTTATTTGTATAAACCAAAATCTCTTCCAATATGTCTGCGGTAAAAAATAGTTTGAAGCAGCTGGAAGGACACAATGCATTTTTTGCATTTGCTGTTGGGCCAGGGCGAATGTGAACAATATTTATTGAGGGAGTTTTCTGACCCAGCGCAGCAACAGGTTCCTTACTCCAAATAAAATTTCCATCTTTTCCGATCAGATTGTTGGTACTAGGTGTAATAATTGTAATTACCTCTTCTGTTTCACGAATTTCTTGAGCAGCTGATCTTTCATTTCTTCTCCCTTCACTAAGTTTCTGTTTTTTACGTTTGCTGCTTCCAGGTGTTTCCTCCCTTTCTTCTGTTTCAGCTTCTTCTGCATTTATGATTCCGTGTATCAAATTTTCTTCGACATCATTTAATTCCTCCGTTTCTCCGTTGATATTCCGGATCTGCAACACTGTCCCAAGAATCCTCATCAAAGTTACAAAGCTCCAACTCCAAATTGTCTTCTTCCTCAGATTCTAGTTCAAGTATTGCAGCCAAAATATTTTGTTCTGATAGCCCGTGACCTGCCATTTATATGCTCTATAGTTTTCTTTACGGTAACATAATACAAAAGAAAAACATAATTGTCACAATGCAGCACAAAATATATTTTTTAGACACTTAGTAAGTTACTGATAAGTAAATATGACTCACGTAAAGGGTACTGATGAGTAAATTTGACTCACACAATTTAGTACGTAAAGGGTACCGATAAGTAAATTTTACTCACTAACTTTTTTTTTTAAATTGTCCACAAGCGCGATAAATCAAACAACACCATTCAATGCTTGCGGCAGCCGACTAATGACAGAGTCGGACAAGCACTGCTAGTGGCTTGACTTTCAGTGTGGCCAACCTGCTGATTTACGAACAAATCTATTCCGTATGTGAGTAAATTGTACTCACAGTACCCTTCTAGGGTTAAACAACAACAGTCCGACACACTTCTCCACACACAACACATTCACACACATAGACGTGACCATTTGTTCACCCCAATTACTCCCACTTGCCTCTTGGTACACATTAGAAGACCTACACAATAGCGATCACTTTCCAATTATATGCTCGATCACACTCTCACCTATGAACAACCACCCAAACACTAAACCCATTAAATTTAATACTAAGAAAGCTAATTGGGATAAGTATCAAGACATTCTAATCCGTAAACACTTACCCGACTTCAACCATCTAAATACAAACAAAGAAGCAGCCATACTTCAAAAAGCCATAAGAGAAGCTGCAAACCAATAAATTCCCATAAGCTGCCATAACAAATTTTCAAGGAAAGTCTCTTGGTGGACGCCTGAGATAAACACCCTTAGTAACGAAAAAGTTCTAGCCTGGAGGGAATACCAAAAATCACGGAGTCTGAGCTCTCTAATTAGATTCAAAGTTAAAAATTCACGGTTTAACAAAGAAAAGAAAAATAGCGAAGCGAGTAAGTTTAGAAGAATTTACACAGAAACTCAACCCGAGTTCTTCAACTGGTGAAATTTGGAGAGGGATCAAAACTCTTACAGGGAACTACAAATCAACGAAGATAAGATCCCTAATTACAAATAATTCAACCATAACAAACTCATTTGATATCTCATTTGAATTTTCGCGACATTTTTCCAAATCCTCCGAAACATCCAATAGCCCAATAACATTTGTAGAACTATCCAACAACCTAAAATATATGCGCCCCAACTGCAATATAGACAAGTTAGCAGTTCATCTTGAGGAAGCCATTAACCATGTGGAGTTGGATTCCGCATTAAAAACTGTTAAAGGTACTACACCGGGCTTTGACAAAATCAATTACCAAATGTTGCGTAACACCCCACCAGGTATTAAAAACAGATTACTCAATCTATATAACACAATCCTCAACACTGGTGTAATACCTCAAACTTTTAAAACCGCGACTATAATTCCAATAGTTAAGCCTCAAAAATATCCAAATGTTATAGATAACTACCGACCAATTTCGCTCATAACTTGTCTTAGTAAAACCATGGAGAAAATAATCTCAACACGGTTGATGTGGTTCCTACAAAGAAAAAAGCTTCTCTCCCCATTTCAAGTAGGGTTCAAATCTGGGACGAACACATTAGACGCCCTCTTATTTCTAGACCATCAAATATGCAAAAGCTTTTCGACAAAAAACCACATCTCAATACTCTCAATAGATTTTGAAAAAGCGTTTGAAAAGATCGGCGGCCATGTGGTATTGAGAAAACTACAAGAATGGCAAATCGGACTAAAGATATTCAATTACGTAAAATAAATAACACCTTTTCTACTACATTTCCTCTCCACAATGGAATCCCTCAGGGTTCTCCACTTTGACCCTTTTTTTAATAGCATTCGATGATATAAGCAAACTTTTGACAAAGCAAAACCACATAAAACATTGTCTCTACGCAGACGACCTCTATCTAATTTGCAACAAGAAAAAAGAATCAGACGTAGAGGAATCCTTCACAAATGCTCTTAATATCATTAGTAGCTGGTCACAGGATTCAGGTGCACTAATCTCACTAAACAAATGCAAGCACCTGCACGTCTGCAGAAAACATAATTGCAAAGAGATTTTAATTAAATATAACAACCACATAATACCTAATGTAAACAATATGAAAGTTTTAGGGTTAATATTTGATGATAAACATAGTTTTAAGTACCATTGTAATAATCTAAGAAGTGAACTAGCTAACAGGCTAAACATTGTAAAATACTTGGCTTCAAAAAAAAGTTTTGTACACACTAATACTTTATTAAGTCTAACTAAACTAACAATACAAAGTAAGATCGATTACGGACTACAAATATATGGCAAATGCGCGAAAACTACACTCAATAAAATCAAATCACCCTATCACGCTGTTGTAAGAAGAAGCTTAAGAGCTTTCAGGACAACTCCAGTTAAAAATCTACTAACCGAAGGAGGATTTCAACCAATCGAATTTCGCATAAAATACCTTAGGAGCCGTATAATTTATAAACTGCTTTGTAGTTCAACAAACATCCTACACCATGAAATTCAACTTCTAAGGAAACGGAAGACCAAATTAACAAACAAATCAGCGCTTTGCGAAATCAAAGAATTAGCAGAATCTTTAAACATGGACATATCCCCTACACACTTTCCGCAAACTAATTTTCCTCCTTGGGAATTAAACTCCAAAATCTTCATTAACGAGCTGTCCCGTCTACGTAAACAAAACACAAGTAGCTCAACTTATCAACAAATATTTACGAGCATAGCAACACCCCTAAAACTAGCTGGGTGGAACTTCCTTTTCACAGACGGATCCAAGCAAAAAGACGGTGTTTCATTTGCAGTCACAGATAATAAGGGCACAATACAACAGCACGGGGTATTACCAGAATATGCGAACATATTTGATGCCGAATTACAAGGCGTACTTTCAGCTCTAATATTAGCAAAAGAGTCTAAAGAAAAACATGTTATATGCACTGACAGTCTATCAGTTTTCAATGCTGTACAAAAGCTCCACTTTACAGAAGATAGCACATATTACATTCAACAGATTCTTATAAATATGTCATCAAAAGTAAAATTGATGTGGACTCCAGCGCATACGGGCATTTTAGGTAATGAACAAGCCGACCGAGCTGCGAAATCCGCCTTAAAATCTTGCCTGCACTTTCATATGCCATTTGATATTAAATCATTAAAACACATATTTTCAAACAGGCTGAAATTCAACCTTGCTAACGAATGGTCAACCTACCAACATCAGTACAAAGACGTGAACCCTCATGGCGTTTGCATCAGACTACCGACCAGCACGTCAACATGGGCAAATAGATGCTTCACACGCCTCAGGTTAGGCCACACACTCTAAACACATGAATACATTTTGCAACACGCTTCTCAACCTATTTGCCATTTCTGCAACAACTCTAACCTCACTGTTCACCACATATTAATTGATTGTCCAGCTCTCCAAAATATTCGGGATCAAACCTTTGATGATCACAACCCTTTATACTCTATCCTACAAAATACTTCCAAAGCTAACATAAAACTTATGAAAACATTCTTAAAACATATTAACATTTACCATTTAATTTAATAATTTAATAAAATGACTAAGCCGATAGCCCTGGTAGCTTGTGCTAAAATGTTATTTTATAATTTTAATTATATAATAATAAATAATAATAATAATAATAAATTTTTCTACCGTACGAATATATTTCTCTAAAAGAGCCTCCTTAAACGTTTTACCAATTTAATTTAATCAACGGTGTTTAAGGGGTGGTAACCCTTATTAAACATGTTATATATTCGTAAAAACTCTTTCACTTCGGAGTAATACTGTTATATTTCAGTAAGCTTACAAATAGCATTACATTCCTGTCTTTAAACACGTGGAAACACTCTTTAAATATATTTTCATATTTAAGCTTGTTTAAGCCTACATTCTTGGAATCTCATTACTGATATTTCCGTTAACATAATAATTTATTTTAATTTACTCTTTTAAGCAGGGGGAAACCTCTCCAAAGGTATTATCAAAATGAAGATGTTTCCTTTGAGACCCATATTTCAATATTTGATTTAACTTATCATAATTTTAAGTAATGTTTTAAACAGGGGCAACCCACTCCAGTTTGTCATATTGTAAAACGTCCTTTATATTTTGATTTAACTTAATTTGAATATAAACAATTGCAACCTTCTTTAAAAGTATTTAGGAAATGAAGCTTTATTGAGCACTGCATATAATATTAAATGGATTTGATTTAAATTATTAAATCTTTGATTAAACTTTTGGGCAGGTGGCAACCCTCTCTAAAATTACTTTTGAAATTATGATCTCTTAAAACCTTTATTTTGGCACTATTATGTAAAATGTAGTTTATTTTTTTAAATTAATTTAATTTGCAATTAAACAGGTGGCAACCTTCTGTCAAAACATTTGGAAAACGAAAATTTACTAAGTCGTTCGAATTTATGGTAGTCTATATAACGGACTATATATGTGCCAAATCTTATCCAGATCTATACTGTCGGTTTTTAACAGGTGGCAAATCTCCACAGTCTATATCTATGTAATGTGGTAGGGGAAGGGCTATTTGTGGGCTAAATTTTGTTCACGCCCGTCCAGCCGTTTCGCCCTGAAAAGGTAATAAATAACATACTCACTTAAACACTCACCCACAAACACAGATTTTTCAACATTCATCGAATGGATCGAAAATGGATGTGATTTTGCAAAAATGCCCCCGTTAGGACCTTCTGCAGGAATGAGTGATAGACTGTGAAAATTTTCAAATCTTTCCGTGCTGTGATTCGGACGTTCTGCGCGGACATAACGAAATAGCGTCTTTAAGGACAATTTGCTTAAACCTCCCCACTATAGAACAAAAATGTGCATACATCTCCGAAGCTACATTATCAAATTAGCTTACGTACTGCATTTCTAATCAGAAAGCACATTTTCGAAAGTTATAGAAATCACACTTAAACCACACTCACCTCTCACATAACGGTAAATTGATAGTTTGTCAAAATGTTCAATATTTTACTAAATCATATCGCGAACTCTGTTAAATTTGGTAAAAATGATTTACATAAGTAGGAAATGCTAAAAAATTAAAATTTTGGAAAATGGGTGTGCTACGTTAGAATCATAATGATTTCCTTTTGTTTTTATTTATATAAATAAACGTCGTTTAAGATTTCCAAATGATGTACTAGAGTACCTGGCTTTGTTTGTTGTGAAATATAATAGCTGGAAAGATACAGTGAATAATAGTTTCGTTTTAAATGGGGGTAGGAGTCTGCCTATTTCCCCAACAAGTAATATTTAGCCTGATATATAGTATCTATTGTGCATCTGCATTAAATGGTTACGGAGGTATAAATTCCTTTTATCTGTCTATTGTGCATCTGCATTAGATGGTTACGGTGGTATAAATTCCTTATTATTGTATATGGCGTGGCACCGCCAATCCCCAAATATCATCCATCTGCTCCGAATAGATGCTGATATAAGACAAATTGACATTTGCTTTTCCATTAAAATTTATGTATGTTCTTTGTTGGAGCCGAAAACCGCATGAACATACTGTCGAAATTTCATAAAGGTCGGCTGAGTACTTTGGACACCTATAAAGGACTCACATTCATTTTTATATGTACTTATAAATAAAACTATTATTTTTTGATTAGGTTCGATTGTGTTCGGTTGAGCCTGAACTTGACCTTTTTCTTATTTGTTTAAAATTGAAATACTCGTACATTGAAACAATACTGGAAATAAATACAACTTTTTGCATAACATCGTTGGTAATGTAACATGAAGAAAAAATTCATCCACCAAGTGTCAGGGTGATAATTTTGTAGAAAACGCGTTCTGGGTTTTCAATTATTTTTCAACGTGCAAAAATAATACATCTTATGATTTCGAATATAACTAGCGAACTAAATATACTTAATATAGAAATGAAGGAAAATCGACTTCAACTATATAATTACGGTTTTTAACAAGAACAAAAACTGGATACACTTTGAAATATGACGGTATTATTGCAAAATTATATTCATCTCAGCGCCATAGATTGAAATATGTCGTTTTTTTAGAGAAAGCCAGCAATTTTGAACTTAGACATTTATTCACACTGTCTTTATCTTAAAATATATGTAAGTCAAAAAATACATAGTATTTTACATTTATTAGTCTTACATTCCAATGTACATATGTATGTAGTATAAGGAATTTTATTCAGTCTTCCTGTTCAATAACAAAAAATTTCGTTGACTTTGTTAAAAAACTTTTACAGATTGTCATAAAATTGTTTATAAAAACGTGGGATAATCAAATAATTAAATCGTCTCCTTTATTTTTTGGTTAGCCTAGGTTTCCGTTGAAAGCTTTGCTTAAAGTTATCGCTGAATGTTATGCTTTTTTTTAATAATAGTAGCCTTTTGAATTGCTCCTCATTGTATGCAGATTTATAAATAACGCAATTTCGTGATTCTCGCTGACCTTTAAGTATTTTTAATTGTGACAGTTTCTGCTCAGCCATATTCAACGGACCGATGTCATTTTCTAGTGCTTTTAGATCCAAAAAGTCCTCAACAATAACAATAAAGTTTTTATATGGGCCAAATTCTTTATAAAATTTTTTGCTGGGTTGGAGCTGCTTCGGCCGAAAAGAGTAAAAACGAAAAATTTAATTTTCTTTTTCCCTCCTACGCGTTTCAACGCATTTCGCGTCTTTCTCAGGGAGTCTGATTTTTATTAAACAATAAACAATAACATTAGTTTTAATTTCAATAACTAAGTACATTCGGACTATTTTCTATGGACTTACAATGATTTTAATATTATCACCGGTACATAAATGTACATACAAATGTATGTGTACACTTAGCACTAGTTTTTAAATATACTTATGAAGACATATTTTTGACATTGCTCTTATTTATATTAATTCTTATCACAGCTGTTCATGCGTTATTTGCTTTGTCCACATCTTCTTTAAAATTCATTGCGTTCTCTAATTTTTGCTGTATGCGTAAGCTTTCCAATGTCATTCTCCTCCTCTCCCCTTTCTCGACGTCTAAGATCCTCGTATTCTCGAAGTCAGCTGTGTGTTTATGTGTGGCCAGGTATTGAGCCAGGGCTGTTGTCATTTTCTTATTTCTTTCGTCCGCATTATGTTCGCCAATCCTTATACCCAACGCTCTTTTTGTCGTGCCCACATAGCATTTATTACAATTTTCGTCTTCTTTTCCTTTGCATCTTATCTCATATACCACATTGTGTTGTTGCTCTTTTTCTATTTTGTCTTTTGTTTTCGTGAGTATTCTACTCAGCGTGTTATGTGGTTTGTGAGCATATATAATATTTTCATTTGTAATAATTTTCCTAAGTGCCTTATTATTTGTTGGGCCTGGTATATATCTATATAAGTCCAATATATTTTTTGTTTGTGTTTTCTATGCTTTCTTTCCTGTTGTTGCGTGGAGTGCGAATTTTGTTTGCCGTTGTCTCTATTAGTCTTTGTATTATCTTGATGTTTTTCGTTATGAATTCTTCGTCACTAAGTACGTGTACCTATTTTTCCAATCATACTAGTAGCTGTATTAATTTTTTGCTCCCATGGATGATTGGAGTGGAAGTTTAATATCCTACCCGATGCAATCGATTTGGTGTACCAGTTAAACTTAATGTTGTTTTGTCGTTTGTGCATCTCAACATCCAGGAATGCTATCTTGTTGTTTTCTTCTTTTTCTGCTGTAAATTTTATTTTATTGTGTTGGCTGTTCAATGTTTTCAAAATATCCTCCTTTAGATTCTATTATTGCGAACACATCGTTTACATATTTGGTTATGTATTTCATTTGTATGTCTTTATATTTTAGTTTCGCTAGGCTGTCGTCAATTATTTTGTCAAGTACAATGTCTGCTATTGTTGGAGATAGTGGATTCCCCATAGGCGTACCATAAATTTGTTGGTGAAATGTGTTACTGTATTTGAAATAATTATTGTCACGTAAACAAAATTCGAGTGTTGTCTGAAATTGTCTTTTTTTAATTTGAGTGTGCTTGGTCAATATATCCTATTTTTTCATGATGATTTGTATAGCTAAAAGTATTGGTATGTTTGTGAATAACGACATTACGCCAACTGATATTAAAATTTCATCATCTTCTATTCTTAGGCTTTTTATACTTTCCTTCAATTCATATGAGTTTTTTATGTTGTATTTGTCCGAGACGATATTTTTCAGGATGCGTCCAATATATTTAGATAATTTGTAGCAAGGTACATTTGTCGATGAAGAAATTGGTCTAAGTGGTGTATCCGGTTTGTGAATTTTAGGAAGGCCATACAGTCTTGGTGCAGTAGCTGCAGAGCATGTCAGTTGGATTTTTTCTTTTAAGTCAAGTATCTTCTGTTGATATAAGTCATTGATTGTGATATTGTTTTTCCTTAATAATTGTTGTGTGGGTTCATTTATTATAGTTTTGTATGTCATTTTGTCATTCAAAAATTCTGCCATTTTCCGTTCATAATCATTTTTGTACAACATAACCGACTTGTTACCTTTGTCTGCTTGGGTTATTATTACTTGGTCCTCGTGTTGGTTTAAAAATTTCTTGGTTTATTCGTATGTTTTCAATATGAATTTTTCCTTCATGTTGTTCCTTAATTTTTCATTGTATTTATTTATTTTTGCTGCGACACAAAAAATTCACGAAAAGAAGCCCAACAACAAATATTAAAAAAGTCTCGAAATTTGGCATACGGTTTAACGAGGAGTGGTTCATCAATAAAACGCAAATTTCAGTTCTTTTGATTACTATCGTTCGGTGGAAAATTTGCACTTCCTGTGTCACGTAAGACATTCTCCCCAATACATGTTATTGCTGACTTAGAACAAGGAATTCATTCAGTTACAGATGAAAGGGAGAAAGACGTAACAAGTAGCAATATCGCATGATTTCATTGTTTAAAAAAGTAATAGACCAGATGCCAACCGATAGACACAAATTTATAATCAGAGCTGATAAGCTGTGGGTGAACACACAATGGGCAAATAACACTGGACCACGAATTTCAACTTTTTCTTTTTAGGACAATCAATCCCAGAAATGATACCAATGGCAAACGAACACGACAGTATAGCTCTTCCGCCCTCAAGGGATTTTAAGTCAATCTATAGACATCGAGAGTGCAAATTGAAGAAAAACTTTTTGAACCCTTTCAAGACAATTGGAGGAGCCTATTTGATAAGGCCTTCAGACAAAAGCAGTTACAGAGCAGCTACCCTGCAGGAAAGCTAACATCGAATATGACCGAGTATTGACGTAATTAACGCGGCTAGGGAAACTTAACGTATAAGCAAAAATTGCGCCTAAATCTTTAAGTTCATCAAAGTATCTTAGGGCAGAGCCGGCAATACTATAGGAAGTCAGCAAATAAGTTTTTAACTTAGCAAACCTTACATAGAAACATTTATTTATTTTTAATGACAAACGATTTGAACAACACCAGTTATGAAGCTTATCTAGACCATGTTGCAAATTTTCAGAGTCAAGAGAGGTATTAACAATCGCAAAAATCTTAAGGTCATCCGCATACAAAAAGTATTCTGCAAATGAAAAGCACGATTCAATATCATTAATGAAAAGAGTAGAAAAGAGGGGTCCAAGAAGTCGGAATACCACAGGATGCAGTAAATGAACGAGATGCGACACAATCAACAACTACCACGTTGAGTCTATTGTATAAATAGGACTAAATCCATGACAAAAACGTAGAATGAAAACCCAGTGACCTGAGTTTCAGCAAGTGGGATAATTTGTCAAATGCCTTCGAGAAATCTGTATAGATTGTATCTACTTGACATTTCTTTTGGAAGGTAGAAATGCAGAATTCACTGAAAATGGACAAATTTGTGGCTGTAGAACGTTTCGAAACGAAACCATGCTGATTGATGGAAATTAGGCCTTTGACCACGAAATATAACTTTTTATAGGCGTAACTTCCTATCATCGATGAAAGTAGCATTCTCAAAAGACTTATTAAAAATTATTGCTAGAGGCTCACCAAGCCATAAGCACTTTTACATCTAGATTGCCGAATGGCCACCCGAGTCGATTTTGGATGATGGCTTGAGCTTATTGAAAGCATTAATGGCGTCAGTAATGGATAAACGCAATGACCAAAAATTTAGCGACGAGTCACTCCAAGAAGCAGGAGGAGTAGTGACCAAGTACAAGTCGGTTTAAAAATAAGAGGAGAAAAAACTCAGCGAATTAATTGGCAGAATCATCAGCCAAGTTTGAGAAATTTCCATTATGGAACGCATTCACTGGGACTGACAAGCAAGATTTGTTTGACTCAAGGAATCTCCAAAACGCTTTAGATTTTGAGATTATGTTGGTTTCGAGGTTCAAAATAAACTTTTTATATAAGAATTTGTTTAAGCAATTGAATTCCTTTAAATTGCACCGAAATAATGAAGTGGATTATTCGATATCTTATACAATTTACAAATTTTTTTTTCAAACCCTTTAAGGGCTTTAACCATTGCTATGCCATGGAATTTTATACGCTTTTTTTTTAAAGATGGAAACGTACTTCAAGCACAACTCAAATAGTTTAGTTTTAAAGTTGTGAAAGCAAAAATAAACATCATTGCCATGGAGGACATCACACCAATCCAAAAAAGGCCAGATTTTGTTAATTTTTGAGAAATGTTATGCGGTATAATTGAACTTTATGCTGGGGTCATCAAGCGTATCAACAAATTCATAGAACTCCAATTTGAGAACAAGAGGAACATGATGTTTGCCAGTTTGAGAGATTGGTGTAATACACTCCGATAAATATTAATATTATTGGAGATAAGCAGTAAGTCTAGAATTCTGTTAAGACTATTACAAAATCCATTACTTTTAAGTAAATTAACACTTAAAAAACTATCTATGTAATGAATCTCAACTGAGGAATTGACATTAGCTGCTATAAATGCACGAGAGAGAGTCACCATGTCTGAAAACTTGTTTGGTATCAAACACCTCGGAGAGGTCCTTCCTAATTGTGACGGAGCTAGTGACGTTGCTCAACGTCATTTTACGTAGCCGTGTTAGTTTTGTTGAGATACCAAATTCAGACGCTGCGGCAAATAGGGAGCTTCTTCTCGTGCTATCAAAAGCGGATTTGAAGTCCTTCGGTGTGTGACACTTTACTAGCCCCTAGCTGCCACACTTAAACAGCAGCACTAGCGGCTTTATTGCTCTTTACCCGAGCTATTGCCATTCGAGCTTTATCCATGTCTTCATTGATTGGAGGTTCGGGTTCATCATTTTCGATGTTCTCCTCGTTACTACCATTAAACAGCGTGAAGACGGAATCCCTCGACAGTTTGAGTTTACTCTGGATCTCGCACATCAGGTTGTCTTTACAGGAAACTGCCCCCTTCTTAAAACCTCCGGTAAGTTTCCGTACCTTCTGATAGAATTTTCGAACGTTTTTCGTATCCGCTAACATCTCAAGCTCCTCACACTCGCGCATATCGGTTTCTCTCTTCTTTTCTCAGAAGATGCGCCTCGCTTCCTTCTTCAATTCCCGATATCTCTTCTGCATAGCTTGTATTGCGGCCGATCGCAGCGTGGTCCTATAGAAGCATTTTTTTCCATGGCGGTGCTGAATTTTTTTATCAGTCGTTCTTTCGGGCTTACAGAAATCCAATGACTTCTTCAGCAGCGGCACGTAATGAGCGAAAAATGTAGTCCCATTGACTTCAGATATGTGTTTGTTGAACTTTGCTCTCAGAGAGCCAGTTGGATAGTTGGATATCTGTTCTGATTTCAGCTTTTAGACGTTGAGCACTTTTTGTGGCACAGAGGTGCGTTCGAATCTTGACTGCGACAAGATGATGAGCCGTATCGATGTTAGCTCATTTAATTTTTCTCGAAGGTGCCAAGCGTGGTTTATAATTAGTGATAAGTGATTATTTTTATAAAGAGTGAGCGCAATGCGCTTAATTCTACAAACAATGTTGAAAACGTCTCAAAAATAAACTAAAATAGAAAAAGAAAAAGCGACAACGTGTTTGAGCACACAATGTCGAAAAAAACAAAAACATTTATTACGCTATACTAGACGACGATCTAGGAGAGTGCAATGAAACACTGGAAAAATTCGATCAGCATGTTCGCTCCGATAAACTAAGCAACGAATATAAGCAAAATGAAACTTGCAATACAGCAAAAAATAACTCTACCCCAACAACAAGTGTAACGGCAGCAATAACTCCAACCGTCGCCTCTCACAAAAACAACAGTTTAACAGTTAAGTTAAATCGAAAACAAATGTCAAACACAAAATTACCAGCAAAAACATTCCTCCAATAAACACATTCGATATCGAATCAAAACGAAGCATAGAATTAATAAAAGACTGTCTAAACATAACACAATTTAAAATCAAAAAATATAATCAAAACAAATTAGCAATTTTCCTAACCAGTATTGAAGACTATAGAAAAGTCCGAGGGTACTTAGAAAAATCAAAAGTAAATTTCTATTCTAAACGGCTAAACGGCGATACCGACCCCAAAAAAATTCTTAATGAACTTTGTACCTACCAAAACGCTAACCTAAAAGTTCTTAAAGTTAACCTATTCACCACCAAAATCTCTACGCAACGCAATATAAAACTACCAATGTGCATGGTTCAAACAAGTGCCGAAAGCAACGTTAATGAATTGAAAGCAATCAAAACTGTCAAAGTTTTTTTCACGGGGCGGCCAATTGTAACCTACCACCAAGATGTGTGAAATGTAGCGGATCACATAAAAGCGGAGATTGTACATCACTAGACGCAAACTCAACCGAAAACGGAAAGGTGTATTGTGTCTTATGCAAGAACTTTGGGCACCCAGCATCTTACAAAGGCTGTCGCGACATAAAGAGCTTCAACAGAAAATTAGAGTGGAAAAACAAAATCTGATTGCTGCGAAAATAAACACTAACCAAAAGTTTACTAACTCTAATTTAAGTTATGCAAATGCCACTAAACAATCAACTGATGTATTTGCTGACACCAATAATCAAAATTGTCAAAATTCATTATTTGAAGAACTAAAATATACATTGTTATCCCTAAGCAAATTATTAACAGTTCAGCAGAAGCAGCTGGAAATACAAACGGCTAGAGTTGATGCTATTTACAATATAATAGACTCATCATGAATTTAGACCACCCTATTACTAATACCCAAACCAAGTTAAACATAATTTCCCTTAATGCCAACTCGCCTATTAATATAAGCAGGAGAATAGAGCTAAGTAAGTTCTTAATAAATAATAATTCCGATATTGTTCTGTTGAACGAAACTAAACTTAACACAAGACATAAACTAAAATTTACAAGATATAATTTAATAAGAAAAGATAGATTGTTAGGAGGGAGAGGGGCAGGAGCCGCAATTCTAATTCGTGAAAATATAAGATATACGAAAGTCTTCCACCACCAAATCGATGCTTTAATCTATTTACAGTTTTGTGTAATAAAAATACATATGGAGGCATACTCCGAATAACATCTTGTATATAATTTCTGCCTATTACCCGTTAGGAAATAATAATGACATATTTAAATCTGAACTCAACACAATCTTTGAATCCTTAAACCTACAAAACCCCAACCATTATTACACATTAGCTAGTGATCTCAATAGTAAACACACAGACTGGGGTAACCCACAAAACAACCCTAAAGGCAGAGCCCTAAAAAACTGGCTGACCTCCATCGCAATAAAGTTCAGATGCAATATGTACGCTTCGGTTTCTCCATCCTACGAAAGAGCTAACTCCTTCCTAGATATTTGCATTGCTGTAGTGCGATTCACTAACTTTAAACGGTGCGACAATTGTTATTTTTGGCGGCAATATTTGCCGTTTGCACTAACGATTGTGCGATTCACTAACTTATTCTTAACGACACTTAACAGCTGTTTCATTGTATTTATTCAAAGTGATAAAGAGTGGCACCTCTGTCAAACAAAATGTCAAAACAAGCGAAAAGCACAAAGAGGAATAGAGAAAAAACAAACGAATGCCTGCTGCCAAATATAAATTTGAAAGTTTTTATTATATTTCATTATAGTGAAATAGATATTAGTTTGTTTCAAACTACAAACACTTAAAACTCTTTAAATACATACATATATTGCAATGTTCAATTGTAGCAGAATTCCGGACTCTTCTCTGAGTGTTTTGTTAGAGTAGTAATCAACTCGACTCCAAGGAATATGCGGAATCACCTACAAATATGCCATGGTTATCGTTTTCAAACTTCGCGTTGCGCTCCAGCGTATTTAGGATTAACATACATATATTTAATTTTTTTAAATTATAATCATTTATCTATATATTAAAACTAAACTATATTTCTGTTTTTATACATGGAGCCTTGTAAAAGTTTGCTTTTACCATTTGCATATTAATTGAATGGTAGATATGGTGGTTGGCGTAAGCTTCCTCATGATTCTTTGGTGGCAAAATTGATATATGCGTGGAATCGATGACATCGATCAAATGACAGTAACTTGAGCAACACCGAAATTGATCACCATTTGCTCCATTTAAATAATATTATTTTAAAAGCCATAGAAAATGTACATTATTAAAGTAAATATCAATAGCCCCACTCAAACTCTTGTAAACTTGCCTATCATAAAAAAACTATTAGCAGAAAAAAGTAAAATCCTCTCAGCCATCAAAAAACACAATCGACCTCAAATATACCTACCTCCCACGACACTTCAATTAGAAAAGGCAAAACTGAAACTTATAAAAAAACTAATAGATGACAATATTAAGAAACATTTTAACAACCATCTCGAACAAAGACTTGCTACCCTTAAGACTAACGATGGTTCCAAATTTTCCGTTATTAAAAAAACTTTCGTAAAAGATAACAATAATGCAATCAGTCATATAAATACCCCCTTAAACTCATCCCACATAATCCAAAAAGCTGACTTGGACCGCAACCTGCTACAAAAAGACTTGGTTAAAAACAACTACGTTATTAATAACAGCCAATTTATAAATGAAATAGTCGGGACTTATTTCGAAGCAGTTCATGCTTCAAAAGAAAGTAAACCCAACAATCCAGTCCACTTGCAGGTACAAGAACGCTTCAAAAAGTTTTTGGAAACGAAAACTTTATTCAACAGCACCCGAGCAACCAAAGCAAACTTTAATACGGACAAAATAGCCAAAAATTTAAACGATGACCAAACGGAGAACTTTTTTGTGTGTCCCAATGACCTTACAGACATATTCTCTAAACTAAAAAAATTTTCATCCTCGACTTAGTACAAAAAATGGACAACATTGTAGCCTACGCTGGCGTCATTGTCATATACCACCCCGACAGAACGATCGACAGCGTTAATAGGAACCTGCAACTCAAATACAATACTGTTGAGGCTTATACAATAAACTGGCACCTCAAAATAAATATTAGCAAATGCGAAAATATCCAATGAAGCAAATATCCAAATCCAGCGCAAGGAGAGAGTCAAATATCTAGGTATTCATCTTGATAAGTTTTTGTATTTTAATGACCATATCAACCTACAAATCTTGAAAACAAATAGAGCCTTTTATACTTCAAATCTTCTATATAACAAGCTAAAAATTATCATGTATCAATCGCTTGTGAGACCAATACGTTCATATGGATGCCCAATTTGGTTTAATATCTCCCCTTCATATATGGAAAGACTCAGAAAGTGCGAGAGAAGAATACTACAATCATGCACATTGCTGCATAGATCACCGAACAGTAATTTTACTAAATTTATATCTAATTCCAAACTATACGATGCCGCTAAAGCTCCCAGAATTGACTGTCACATCATAAACCTAATTAGGAAACACACCAGACGCTGCCTATATGATGTCGATAACCTTTTAATAAGAGCTCATTTTTACGAAAGTGATGACTACTTTGCATTAGCTATTGCAAACGGATTTGCACCACCTGAATCCTTCTACTACTTGGACAAAAATGGTCTCATCCAAAATGAAGACTGCATACCAATAATCTATCATATATTTAGAAGAGCAAACAATAAAGTAATCACTTCGAAAATACTCACTACTGAAAACAAACCATTCGACGCATACATCTCGCTTAGAGACAAAACTGAAACCACTTTGACCAAAAAGAATTGCTGGTGGCTAATAAATGATAATGAAATCTAGTTCACTCCATGGCACATATGGTCTGATTACGTGTTCCTCTCTTAACCATTTTATATTATGAAATCATCTAAGCATCGTTTTTTCTCTCCTTTTTCCTTGCAAACAATATACAAGTATATACATATATCTACTAAGTTAAGATATAAACAATATCATCCCTACTAATAATATTATAAATGCGAATGTAAGTTTGTTTGTTACGTCTTCACGCAAAAACTACTTAACTGATCATCATGAAACTTTGCACATATACTCTTGAAGGTATTAGAAGTAACATAGGATACTTTTTATTAACAAAATGAAAAAATTTTACGAAAAATAAGAAAATTGTTTGTCAAAATATCGTCAAATTTAGCTACTTCAACGCCATCTAGCATCACAGTAATGAAGTTTCAACCCTGAATACTGTAATACCGGCCAACTGTATTACCGACGGTGACGACAAAATCTAATACAAAATCTAATTCAAATGAAAATAGTATCAACTGTTTCCAATTTTTCTATATTTATTGTTATTTTCTTCTGTCGTTACATGCAGTATAAAACTATTTAAATTTTTGAGGTTATCCGTAATTTTTGTGGTTAGCTGTTACTTTATTATTTTAGATCTTACTCCCTGATGTTAATTCTTACTCTGCTTTTATTTGAAAAAATGCCTCGGAAGCGGAAATCTGGTCTATCCAAAAATTCATCGCGGGCCCGTGCCGCAAAAGTTGCACGAAATCAAGAAACTTCGGCTCACGCAGAGCTGAGAAGACAACAACAAGCTGAGCGACAAAAAGTTTTGAGAGCAGCTGAAACGCCTCTTCAGGCACGAGTTCGTTTAGAAGACAAGCTGCACTGCAGACAACTAGAAGAGCGATAGAAACACCAGAACAATCGCAGGCGAGAAGAATTCATAATGCAGACATGCAGACCACGCGCCGCCGAAATTTCATGCGTAATGATTGGGCTGTATTTAATGGTACTGGGTTTCAATATGATCCTTCAATTGAATATCATAATAATCCATTGATTTATATTGGCTCAATGTATAAAAAATGTCAGTCCTGCGATGCTTTTAAGTGGAAAGATGAAACTGCTGGAATGTGCTGTTCCGGTGGTAAAGTTTCACATCCATTACTTGGTGAACCAAAAGAGCCTTTGAAAACTTTATTATCAAATGTTACAGATGAGTCAAAGCAATTTCTAAGCAAAATAAGAAAGTATAACTCTTGCTTTCAAATGACATCCTTTGGAGTTGATAAAGTGATAAGAATGCCCGGGGTTTCACCAACTTTTACTGTACAAGGACAGATATATCATCAAATTGGATCACTATTTCCAGAAGATGATGATCAGCATAAATTTCTGCAGGTCTACTTTATAGGTGATGAACAAAATGAAGTAAATCGTCGTTGCTAATATATTGAAGGAGTAGAAAGAGAAACGGTATTGAAAATTCAATGAATGTTACACAGTCACAATGTTTTGGTAAAAATCTTTAAAAGTGCGATAGACAACTGGCCTTCAGACAACTACAAAGTTATCATTCATGCTGATCAAACTCCACGTGGCGAACATGAAAGGCGTTATAATGCGCCGATGGTCAATGAAGTTGCTGTTTTGGTTACTGGTGACCCGAGCTCTCCACGAGACATAGTACTACGTGCACATGATAATACGCTAAAGCGTGTAGCTGATACTCATAGATTCTTTGATGCTTTGCAGTACCCATTAATTTTCAGTAAAGGAGAATCTGGATATCATTTTAATATTCCAGTCATTAATCCAACGGCGGGACAACCAATTCCAAATAAAAAAGTTTCCTGCATGGACTTTTATGCGTATTACATGATGCTTCGAGAGCATGACTTCAACCTTCTTCTGCGTACAAGTAAACTTTTTCATCAATTCTTGGTAGATATGTATATTAAAGTAGAATGCGAACGTCTTCGTTACATTTCTCTAAACCAGAAAAAATTACGAGCTGCAAATTACATACATTTACAAGATGCGATTAGCGCAGACAATAATATCAGACCTAACGACATTGGAAAAATGGTTATTTTGCCGTCCACTTTTGTGAACAGTCCCCGTTATCTCCATGAGTACACGCAAGACGCATTTTCTTATGTACGAACTTACGGAAGGCCTGATCTCTTCGTAACTTTTACCTGTAATCCTTCGTGGCAGGATATAACTCAAGAGCTTATGTCTGGGCAAAAGGCCACTGATCGACATGACATAGTTGCCCGCGTATTTCGATTAAAGGTCCAAAAGTTAATGAACGTTGTAACAAAAGGAAACCTATTTGGAGACGTCCAGTGCCATATGGACTCTATTGAATGGCAGAAACGAGGTCTACCACATGTGCACATATTAATTTGGCTAAAGCAGAAGCTACTTCCTAGTCAAATTGACAACATAATTTGCGCTGAAATTCCAGATCCAGAAGAAGATAAAAATCTGTATGACACGGTTATTAAAAATATGATACACGGTCCCTGTGGAGCTCGCAATCCAGCGTCACCTTGGATGCAAAATGGCAAGTGCATAAAAAAGTATCCTCGAGAAATGATTAAAGAAACAGTTCACAGTGATAAGGGTTACTCGTTATACAGACGTAGGGCGCCTACTGATGGTGGTAAACAAGTTAACATTCGTACTCGCAGTGGGGAAATAAAGAGCTTTGATAATAGCTGGGTAGTTCCCTATTCCCCGATTTTGTGTAAATTATTCAACGCCCACATTAATGTTGAAGCTTGCAATTCTGTGCGTGCAATAAAATATATTTGCAAGTATATCAATAAAGGAAGCGATCAGGCGATCTTCAATCTGCGTAATGAAGGTGCTGTACAGGCCCTCAATGAGATACAAACTTATCAAGCAGGAAGATATGTCAGTAGCAATGAAGCAGCATGGTGGCTTCTTGGCTTTCCATTACATGAAAGATATCCCACTGTTACACATCTTGCAGTACACTTAGAAAACGGACAGCGTGTCTTTTTTGATGAAAATACCTTTCAAGACAGGATTTTATCTCCTCCTAAGACCACGTTGACTGCCTTTTTTCACCTTTGTCAGAATGATACTTTTGCAAAGACATTATTGTACTCTGAGGTTCCCCGTTATTATACATGGAACAGTTCAAAAAAAGAATGGCGTCGTCGTATTCATGGTACACCTGTTCGAAACCAACCTGGGGTTAAAGCATCGGATGCTCTTGGTCGTGTCTATACCGTACATGTTACGAATTGTGAATGCTTTTGTCTGCGCATGTTGTTGCATCATGTTAGAGGTCCAATTAGCTTTACAGAACTTAAAATTGTCAATGGTCAGGAATGTCAAACCTACCGAGAAGCATGTGAAGCTCGGCGACTGTTAGAAAATGACAATCATTGGGACGAAACTATGGAGGAAGCCGGTACAATGCCGATCGCCAGATAAAATCAGGGAACTTTACGCTACGCTTTTATCTTCTTGCGGTCTTTCTAACCCTCAAACTCTTTGGAATAAGTACAAAGAATACATGGCTGAAGATATTTTACATCAACTGCAGCAAGTACACACAGATATTACTATCAATGAACATGTCTACAATAAAACGCTAATTATAATCGAAAACAAGGTTTTTACGATGGTTGGAAAAAAATTAGATGATTTCAGAGCAAAATCATGTTTTCCATCAAGTTTTACGTAAAATAGACTCCGGCAGTGGTGGACTCTTCTTTCTCGACGCACCAGGAGGAACTGGAAAAACGTTTTTGCTTAACTTATTATTAATGTCCGTCAGAAAAGACCAAAAAATAGCAGTTGCTGTAGCTTCGTCAGGTATTGCCGCGACGCTATTAAAGGGCGGTCGTACGGCACATTCCGTTTTAAAATTACCATTGAATTTAGCACAGGAAGATTCGCCCATCTGTAATTTTAGTAAAAATAGTTCACGAGGTAGGATGCTGCGAGAATGCAAGCTTTTAGTGTGGGATGAAAGTACAATGTCTTACAAGAAGGCTATAGAAGCTTTAAACCGGACCCTCCAGGACTTGCGAGATAGTACAGATATAATGGGAGGCATGGTAGTTTTATTGGCTGGTGATTCAGAGGGGGACACCAGCAGATGAAATTCAAGCGTGCATTAAATCATCAAGCTTATGGTCGACAGTTGAAAAACTCCGCCTGAAAACGAATATGAGAGTACATCTTCATAATGACGTGGATTCAGGACTTTACGCAGAAATGTTGTTGAAAATTGGTGATGGTTGTTTAGACGTTGACGCTGAAGGCTACATATCACTGTCAAGAGAATTTTGTAATTTAGTAGAAAGTGATGTGGATCTCATTGCTAATGTTTTTCCGGAATTGCAACAAAATTTATGTAGTGATAAGTGGTTGTGTGCAAGAGCAATATTAGCACCAAGAAATGAAATTGTTAATAGGATCAACACTGACATTTTAAACGAGGTTCAAGGAGAAATGAAGGAATATTTGTCAATGGATACAATTATGGATACGGAACTAAGTACTTCATATCCTGTGGAGTTTTAAATTCACTTGAACTATCGGGTGTACCGTCACATAAACTTCAATTTAAACTAAATGTACCAGTAATGCTTATGCGAAATCTAGATGCTCCTCGGCTATGTAATGGAACAAAGCTTCGGATTATAAAATTGGGACAGAATATACTTGGTGCTACTATTTTAACAGGTGTCGGTAAGGGAAATAGTGTTATAATACCTCGGATACCAATTATTCCCACTGACCTTCCATTCCAATTTAAAAGGGTTCAGTTTCCCGTCAAGCTTAGCTTTGCTGTTACTATAAACAAGGCACAAGGACAAACATTACAGGTAGCAGGAGTGCATTTAGAAAACCCATGCTTCTCTCATGGTCAACTTTATGTAGCCTGTTCACGTGTATCTAATGCCCGGAATTTACACATATTTGCACCCGACGGGAAAACTTATAACATTGTTTATAAAAATATCTTAAATTAATACTTTGTATTTTAATTTTTTAAATTGCCCGTAAAGCCCGACAGGGTTATGTCATGTGTACGCGAAGATAATGATTGCGGGCAACGTCAGTTTGTGCTTTGTTCGGGTGAGCTGCAGTGTTATAGCAAAACCCCTCAATATAATATGAACTTAAATATAATATAAAATTACTGAATTAGCATTTCCGGCACATGCCAACTTTTAGTGCGATGCACTTATATGCAACTTGCACTTTCTGCCAACTTGCATTCTTCTTAGTACAATGAACCTTTTTCCTAAATTAAATTTATTAATGCTGATTTGCATTTCCGGTAGGTGCAAATCGAAGTAAACAATTCCAAAGAATTGTTTACCAACTTTAACTAACAGAATATGCAAGGTAGACATTCAATCAATTATAAGTACCACTGTTTTTAGTAATTAAGTCAGTCTTAAGATAGATTCAAACCAATAAAGTAAAAAGCTTTCGCTTCTAAAAAACAGAAACTTCGTTTTTTTTTATTAGTAAAAAAATCAAATAGAAAAGTGGCGCAGTCGGTAGGATACCGCAATTATCCTATCCATCATAAAGAAAGAACGATAAGTGAATTTTTATTCTTAGTGCGGTATTAAGAACGAACTTTCGCGAAGTGGACATAAAGAAAAAAGTTAAGTAGAAGTGAGTCAGTGAAAGATTGCTGCACACAGTACCACTTTTTCCATAAAATCGCGAAAAATTGTTTTAACCTTTTATGGCAAAAGATTACCAAAATAGAAAAAACTTTAACAACTGTGACTGGCAAAAGATTGCCCTCAATCGTGAAAAAAAACGGTTTTAAATAACTTTTGTGAGCAAAAGATTGCCACAATTTAAAAAAAGGAAGAACTCTTAACAGTTATATTGCTCGCGCGAAATATTGTGATTATCACAACCATAGCTAAAATTTTGTGGACTCAAGAAAAAAAAAAACGCGGAGCAAAGGTCAAAAAGATTGTCTTTACATCGAAATTTTAGTGTAAAAACCTGAATGGACGAAAGATAGTCCTAGTTCTAATAAAGACCTTTCGGTGAAAAAAAAGAAGACTTTGTCACAAATTAAAACAAAAAGCTTAGTGGACGAAGGAACCGTCACATTTTCAACAACTATAACATAACAACCTACGATACAGCATACCCATATAGCAGTGTTCAGCAGCATTAAGTGGAGAAAGGAACCACCACCCTTTTAACAACAACCCCGCAAGCAGAGGACAGCGTACCGGAATAGCAGCCTTCAACAACAATAAGGTAGTAGTAAAATAGCTTTATTTGTATAACTATTTAAACGTAAACAAATTAAGACATAAAAATGGCTCAGATAAATTTTGATCCTCTTAAATATTTATCAAGCCTACCCGAATATAATGGCGACCCTAGGGACCTACGGACTTTTATTAATTTAATTGACAGAGTCCACCCAATATTACAAACGTACGATGAACTATCTCAAGCAATCATTTCTGATATAATTAAAAGTAAACTGAAAGGAAAGGCTAGAGAAATAATAGAAATCAATTGCCAAGCAGTTTCATGGCATAGCATAAAGACGGTACTTCAAAACAATTTCGGCGACAGACTAAGCTGTGATGACCTGTTTGACCTACTCAGAGCAACTACTTTCAAGACTACTAGCCTAGACTTTTACGACGAAATCAAAAACAAACTCCGACGTCTTAAAAATAAAACACTATTCGTCATCGGACAGGTCAAGAAGCAGCGAACGCCGTCGCTCAAAATAATTGCCGTACAGCCCTTAACGTTTTCAAATCCAAAATTCCAGAGCCAATGAAGACAATCCTGGCCTGTAGAAATCCAGAAACTTTAGAGGCAGCTATGAATATCCTGTTTGAAGCAGGATATGCTCACCTTAAGGTAGATAATCAGCAATTTTTCCCCCAAATTAGATCTGAGCAGAGGCATTCAAAATCTAATTACCAAAATAAACAAAATTCACAAAACCCAAATTCACAAAATAGGCAATTTAACCATAACCAACGCCATAGGCAAAATTTCAATCAACACAATCCTGAAAATCTTAATCGACAAAATTATCGTAATAACAACTCCCAAAACCATCTTAATTCTAACCAACAAAACCCTAATTATCAAAATCGATACAATCCCTCACGACAATTTAACCCAATGCAAAGAGAGTCCTTTCAACAAAACAAGACCTTTCCATTATCTAAATCCTCGGACAGCCGAAAACGAGAATTTTCGTTATATTGCCTCGGAGAACTTCCATATATAAAAGTGAAGACAAAACTAGGACATATAAAATTGATAGTAGATACAGGTGCAACTAATTCAATTTTAAATCCTGGTATTTGTCATCCCAAGTGGATTCAGAAAATTAATCCCACTTACATAAACACCTTGCAACATAAAATCTGTATAAACGAAAAAGCAAATATTAAAGCTTTTGAAGAATTCGGTACAGGACTCGACGTAATCGAGTTCTACATAACTAAATTTCATGACTTCTACGACGGTTTAATAGGTAACGATTTATTAAGGCCTTTAAAAGCCAGCATAAATTACACGGATAATACAATTAAATTTGGAAACACACATATTAACTCTTTTTGTCAAAAGCGGAGATGGCGACAATATGGAGAAAAACGTAACTTCAAGTAAAGACCTTTCTTACAATATGAAATTAGACTTAACTTCTAGGTCAGAAAATGCATTCAAGCCGAAAGTGGACAACGCAAATTTTAATGTTATTAAAGCAAATGAATATAAACCACTGAAAGAACAAATTAGGATTCAGCACCTTAATCTTGAAGAAAAAACTAAACTTTTGCCCATCATAAACAAATATTCGGATATTTTTTATCAAGAAAATACCAAATTGAGTTTCACATCAGCGATCAAACATAAAATAAGGGCTACCGATAACATACCAATATTTACCAAATCATATAGATATCCTTATATTCATAAAAAGGAAGTAGAAAACCAAATTCAGGAAATGCTTAATGATAAAATCATAAGGCACAGCAATTCTCCATATTCAGCACCCATATGGATCGTAGCAAAGAAGGCTGACGCCAGTGGAAAAGCTAAATGGAGACTTGTAATAGACTATCGTAAACTTAACGAAGTAACGATAGATGATAAATATCCAATCCCCAATATCGATGAAATATTAGACAAATTAGGCAGATGCCAATATTTCACCACTCTCGATTTAGAAAAGGGATTTCATCAAATAGAAATCGAGGAAAATGACATTCATTAGACCGCCTTCAGTGTGGAAGGAGGACATTACGAATTCTTGCGAATGCCGTTTGGTCTAAAGACAGCACCAGCGACGTTCCAAAGACTCATGAATAACATCCTTAAAGATTACATAAATAAAATCTGTCTCGTATACTTGGATGATATTATTATTTTTTCTACCTCTCTACAGGAACACCTCGATTCCATAAAACAAATTTTTAATCGTTTAAAAGAAGCCAATCTTAAGGTACAATTAGATAAATCAGAATTTTTAAAAAGAGAAACTGAATTCCTTGGTCACATAGTGACACCCAGTGGTATAAAGGCGAACCCGAAAAAAATAGAGTGTGTCAAAAACTTTCCAATCCCTAAGACCCCTAACAAATAAAGCAATTCCTTGGCTTAACCGGATATTATAGAAAATTCATAAAGGACTATTCTTTGATCGCTAAACCCATGACTAAGTATTTGAAAAAGGATGCAAAAATAAACACCTCCGACTCACAATATCAAGAAAGCTTTAATACACTTAAAACATTATTAACTCACGATCCAATTCTAGCATATCCCGACTTTACAAAGAAATTCACTCTCACAAAAGACGCTAGTAACTACGCTTTAGGTGCAGTACTTTCGCAGGACAACCATCCCATTTGTTACGCAAGTCGTACCCTTAACGAGCACGAAATTAATTACAGTACTATTGAAAAAGAACTCTTGGCGATTATTTGGGCAACCAAATATTTCAGACCATATCTCTTCGGACGCAAATTTCTAATCGAAACCGATCTCAAACCTTTGACATGGCTTTTTTCCATTAAGGAACCAAATTCAAAACTCGTCAGATGGCGATTAAAATTATCTGAATTCGACTACGAAATAAAATACAAAAAAGGAACGAAAAATAGCAACGCAGACGCGTTATCCCGTATTGAGCATGGACCTATAAACATAAATACATTAGAATCCGACACTTCGACAATTAAAGTGGCTCCGCTAAATCTATTCAAGAATCAAATAGTTATCAAAAAAATTAAATCAGGATCCATGAGAACACAAAAAAAGGTCATTTTTAAAAATACAAGGAAAATCATCCAAATCAAGCAGCTAGATAGAGATACTACCATTATCCTACTTAAAAACCATTTTAATCCTACACAACTAAATGCAATTTTCATAGATGACGCATTTTTCGACGTTTTTAAGACCACTTACGAGGAACTATTTTCTAATAGCAGAGATTTCAAAATTACAAGATGTTTTATCTTATTAGAGGATATAGAAAATGAAGATAAGTTAACTGAAGTCATTGAAAAGGAGCACTTAGATAAAAACCATAGAGGTATACAGGCCGTTTTCGAAGAACTAAAGACACAAATCTACAACCCTAAACTAAAACTAAGAGTAACACAATTGATAAATAACTGCGAAATTTGTAATTTAGAAAAATATGATAGAAGACCTCCTAAAATACCCTATAAAATTACCGAAACGCCTTCTAAACCCCTCGAAATTGTTCACATTGATGTTTTCTACACATTAGGAAAACAAATTTTTATGACGATAATCGATAAATTTACAAAATTTGCGGTAGCCTATAAAATTAATGGAAGGAATTGGATAAAATTCAAAACCAAACTATTACTTTATCTCAACACTTACGGTAAAATCGAAAAAATTATTGTTGACAATGAACTCGGCTTGAAAGCCATACCAATGCAACAATTTCTAAAGGACGAAAATATTATAATACATTACACATCTAACAGTAACCACACTTCAAATGCAGATATTGAAAGGTTACACAATACAATTAATGAACATATTAGACTTTTAAGACACAACGAAAGGAGCCGCCATGAGACAGCAGAAGAAAAAATTTTTAGGATAATAGGTTTTTATAATAGCACTATACACAGTACTACAAAAACTAAACCAATCGACTTTATAAATGGGAAAATCCACGAAGACAAATATGAAGAAATCCATGATGTAATGCTAAAAAAAAAGGAAAATTACATAAACAAATTAAATAAGGATAGAAAGGACGTTGATATTCAAGGAGGTACCAATTTCATAAAAGAAATTAGAGGTGGTAAGAACCATAGAAAATATAGGAAAATAGATGCTAGTATAATTGATGACGAACATTTACAGGACACTAAGAACGGTTTAAACTATTATAAAACACATGTGAAACAAAATAAAAAATATCAAATCAAAAATAACCCTAAAATACAGGCTAAACATTGGTAACCCATATACTATTATATACACTATTTTAGATGACACTTTGGATTCTGACGATTGCATTTTTAACGACCATCTATACACAATCTATCGACATTCAGGACTTAACCAACAATAACGGATATATACCGATCAAAACAGGAGAACAAAAAATAATTGATCGATATAACAAAATCCTTCACATTGTCAATGTAACTACTTACACGGACACATTAAATTTAATCTCTGAAAATATACAAACACTTAACGCGAGCACGGTCGAAACTAAGACATTATTAGACACCATAGGTAAAAATTTTGCACTGTTAAATGGAAAAATAAATAGCTTAAATCCATACTTTAAACAAAAAAGAGGACTGATAAACGTATTGGGAAAAGGGCTAAAGCTTATTGCAGGTACTATGGGCAATGACGACGAACTTGAACTAAGCAACTCACTGAAGTCACTATATAAAAACGAAGAGTTTAACAAACAAAATTAATAATCTCACCTTCGTCAACCGTTTCATATCTTCGCAGATACAAAACATTACCGAACACATAAACCAAAAACAAATTCTAATAGGAAGTTATTTAAACAAATTTAAGAATTTTATGCAAAATAAAATAGCGACAATAGGAGACGAAATAGCGTTCATGGAACACATTTACCAAGTAAACAATGACATTTCACTCTTACGGGACCATGTCGACGATATTGGACAGATAATATTCTCTAGCAAATTGGGAATAATTCCTACGGATATTTTAACAAACACAGAACTTGACTTGATAAATGATTTTGACAGTTACACAAATATTAAAATAGCCGTCGCCTTACATGAGAAGAATATCGTTATAATCCTTCGGATTCCACAATATTCAAAAGAAATTCTATCGAAAATTATATTTGAGCCAATTCCCAATTTAAACAACAAATCAATTATATTGAATACCTATGAAATGTTAGTAGATTCGAAAAATAACATTTTTGATGTGGACGTTAAAGATAATCTTAAGAAAAATTTAATTCAAAAATCTGATAAATGTATTTCAAGCATATTAAACTATGAAGAAGCATACTGCGATATGCAAATTCTACACGAATCAGTCGTAATCGAAATTCTTCTTCTTTAGTAATGTTAAACAAAAATTTTACGATCAATTTATTCTACCTAATATTATAACAAAAATTAAAGAAAAATCTAATAATTTTCCTAATTTAAAGTTAGAATCATTATACTTAGAACAAATAGAACATACAAAATATATTCAACAAATACAATACCAAACAAAAAATCTAATTTTATCAACGTAAGCACAAACATAACAATTGTCATTACCATCATAATGTTAACAATATTTACTATGTATAAAACAAATAAAAAACTGTCCATCTTGCATATTTGCTCGGAGCCTCAATCTAACGGTGGGGGTGTTATAGCAAAACCCCTCAATATAATATGAACTTAAATATAATATAAAATGACTGAATTAGCATTTCCGGCACATGCCATCTTTTAGTGCGATGCACTTATATGCAACTTGCACTTTCTGCCAACTTGCATTCTTCTTAGTACAATGAACTTTTTCCTAAATTAAATTTATTAATGCTGATTTGCATTTCCGGTAGGTGCAAATCGAAGTAAACAATTCCAAAGAATTGTTTACCAACTTTAACTGACAGAATATGTAAGTACCACTGTTTTTAGTAATTAAGTCAGTCTTAAGATAGATTCAAACCAATAAAGTAAAAAGCTTTCGCTTCTAAAAAACAGAAACTTCGTTTTTTTTTATTAGTAAAAAAATCAAATAGAAAAGTCTGCAGCACTCGTTGTTGCGGTAGAAGTTATTGCACTAACAATTACAGTCGACGCTGTTAACCACAACGCAATCGAAATGGAACCAATCGTCGCATTGTACCATGCGATTGTGATCCTTTTCGTTTCTTTGATGACAGCTGTATTCTGCGTTTGAATAACCTTGGGTTTCCATTTGAAACCAACTTTTGAAAGTAGTAACTTCTGTGTTATACTCCACGTCAGTTACGTGAACTACTTTTAAAATATTTGTTTCTTCTCGTGATAAACCATTGAACGGCCTTACATTACAAATGTTGTTACTTTTATATTACCCAGCGCACGCCACAATACATATTAAATAAATAGTATAAGTACATAGGTTTTGAAACTAGTGCATTTAACGATTAAGAGTCCGTTAGTAAGACAATAGTTTTAAATTGTCTTAAATTGGGAACGGAATTTACTTTCACTCAATGGGCGTTTCCCGAGCGCGGTAGATAATTCCAATTTTAATCAATAGCAACTCGTATTACAGGAATATTATGCACAGAGCTACAAATTTCAACTAGAAATAAAGAGATCGACGTCTAAAAAAGCTTGGTGACCAGAAAAGAGGCCAGGTTGAAGAAATCTTCGCTCGAAAATTTTTAAAAATTTTTTCTGAATTTTTTTCTATTTTATTGAAAAGTGAAATGGCTGAAAACAATGGCATTTGTATGGAAATTTTGTCCACAAATATCCAGTTGTATGGAGAAATCTCTTATTTTTTATGTTAAAAATCATATAAACTGAATTAATAACAAGATCGTCTCATTTTTACTAGAATCGTATTATTAATGTTATCTTATTACATACAATATAACTGTATACAGTAACAGTAGGGTTTATTTACTTCGTCAATGATCTACATTTTATTGTTTTTAGTTTAATATTATGAATCATGATGCAATAAATAAAGGTGATATACGTAGTGACAGCTCATTTCGACGCTCCCTTAGATTACGAATACCGAGAGAAAGGGGAAGAAAAAAGGCCCTTTGAGGAATAAAAGAATTGAGATTTTGACAATTTGTTATTAAAATTGTATATTAATATAAGCTATATGATATATCTTGCGGAATACTTGTAAAACAAATATTTAATAAGTTTTAACACTAGATCATTTTCGTGATTTAAAGTTGATATATTGTATTTTCATAGACAAATCTTTTGAGAATATGGTACAATTAACCTTTCTGATATAATGCGATTAATTATGGGGTTTTTATTAACTTGTCTAGTTAATTATTGCAAAAATTTTTAGAAGTTTTGTATGAGGAATAACGCGCAGCAGTTACGTAGGAGTCGTAGAGGTGAAGAAAACGCGCAGCAGTTACGCAAGAAGTCGCCGCGGGGAAAAAACGAGCGATTCAGGTGACACCAAACAGCCGAAAACCTTTGGAAAAAAATAATGGTGCATCTCCGATTCAGTTCAATTTTACAAAAGTACTTACGAGTACAGCAGCGGATTGGAATTGGATTAAGAAAATGCTGGCGGCAGGCAGTCAGTCATGCTTGTGAAATGTACAACCACACACAGCAACAAAAAAAAATCTTAAGAATAATTTTATTCGTTGTTTCAATACTTATATGATATACATATTGTAGATAAAATACTTAAGATTGTAGCAATTGGATTTGCGAAAACTCCTTTGAATGTTTAAAAATCTTGGTTTTTTCGAAAATGAAACCAAATTCTAAGGAATTCTAATTTCAATTGTCAACGAATAACAATAAAAACAAAGATGGAAAAGATGGTCAGTGATGTTTTTATGCTTTTTTTGAGAATGCACCATTTTATTGAAAATCGTTGTAAAATAAAAATAAGTTCGCCAAAGAGGCAAACAGTATTTCTGAGAAAGTTCAAGATGCCCATTATTACACCATGTTATGAATATTGTTTTTTCGATTTTTGTATTTTCAAAATGAAAATTTGTGACATACTTATTTATTGATCCAGAGTTTTTCAATGAATAGATTTGTAACTGTTATAAAAATTAATATCTTTACTCGATAGCGTCACTCTTTTTCTCCCGTTGTAAAAAAATTCATATAAATGATGCCAGCTGTGCAATAAAGGTCCTGTGTGAACATGTAATAAAGTGAAAGAAATGGTATAAAATACTAAAACTTATTATTATTATAAGAAAAAGTTGTATAATTAAGTAACAAATGGCTAAAAAAACGAAACTTCTCCGATACGAAGAATTGCACTGAAGATGGCACATCGCCGAAACCGATTTGTCTCCAAACCAAACTTGACAAGGGGGGACGGAATCGTTCCAATATACATCATCTTTTCAAATGTTGAAAAACCAGAAGATTAAAAAGTTTTAATTTTAGTTTTATAATCTATCTACTAGATTTTATTGAAAAGGGTTTCGTCTTAATTATATAGAAGAGTTTTCATCTTAATTTTACAGATTATATTCTTGATTTTATTTAAAAGGCATATGTAGTAAGAATGGGTTCTTATTGGAAAAACACCATAGAGAAATCCGCTAAATTTTTTTCTGATCTTTTCGCTCTGTGTGGGACAAAATTTCTCCAATAGCCATTAGATGAGAAATTTTAGAGTTTAAATCTAATGTTCCTTGATTTTAATGCATTCATTCGTGAAAGTCGCGTGCACCACCGCGCACGTGATAGAAGTGAAACTTCTTAAAATTTAGTATAAGGTAGATTTAGTGTGCGGGGCAGAAACTGAGGGAGCATCACGAAAGATATGGATATACAGTAGAAGTTCGATAATCCGGCACGTTCGGGACCGGCTCGGTGCCGGACTACCGAAAATTCCGGTCTATCGGGCGGTAATTATAAGAACAACTAGGTTAATAAGTAAACTACAAATACAGTATGCAAATACATACAACAAAGTGTATTTTACATTTCATATAATGTATGTACACGTACTGTAAAACATATTCCACTTAGATTTAAAAAAAGTCACGAATGTCTTTTTGTTTTCTTGACTTTTGGCGTTTAGTATACAATTTATTTCTAATGATATGGAAATCAATAATTTCTGAAGCTCTGTAGCTAGTATTAGCCTCAGCAAAAGAGATAAACGTATTTAGAGGAATAGAGAAAAAACAAACGAATGCCTGCTGCCAAATATAAATTTCAGCGTTTTTATTATATTTCAAGTGAAATAAGACACTAGTCTTTTTATATATTGCAATGTTCCATTGTAGCAGAATTTCAGACTCTCCTCTGAGCGATTTGGTAGAATAGTCATCAACTCGACTCCAAGGAATTTCCGGAATCACCTGCAAATATGCCATGGTTTTCGTATTCAAAATTCGCGTTCTGCTCCAGTGTATTTAGGATTTACATATATGTATTTAAAATTTTTTAATTGAAATCATTTATCTATAAATTAAAACTAAACTATATTTCTGTTTTTGTACTTGGATCCTTGATAAAGGCTTGCTTTTACCATTTGCACATTAATTGAATGGTAGATATGGTGGTAGGCGTAAGCCTTCTCATGAGTCTTTGGTGTGCAATCGACGGCCCCAATAGTGCATCCCACAAAGGGAGACGACGCTGAAGCAAACATGTCTTTAGCAGCTTGGTGTTTCACTTGGGTCATAAGAAACCTCACTTTCTGGCGAAACAATGAATCATTGATTGCATCCGTTACCCGATGAATGCTACGGCTTACGGATGGCTGCCTCATGGATATTCCCCATTCTGAAATCTTAAAGCCGCTAGAGCCTACCAATATAAAAGTAAAATTTAAAATTGCATACAGGCTTAAAGATTACACGAGCTACCAGCTTCTCAGTTGATATTGCTGTTATTCTGGAGCCTCTTATTTGGTTGGCAAGCTGATAAATTAGGTATTCAGTCAAGTCTGGAGTTAACCGATACAGCTTTTGAAATTCTGTTGTATTCAAATGAATGGGATTGTCCACATCTCGGAGTAAACGTCGATTCCCTCTTGGAGCGCTTACTTCTTCGTTACCTCGTGATAAACCATATGCCAAATATTCATTTAAACGACATTATTTAATGCTCCTTTTTTAATTACAAGAAAACAAATCACTGAATTTTAAATTTATTTTTTTTTTAAGTTGAAATCACTAATTTCACTTTTCTCGATTGAGTTAACAACATCAAATTTGTTGTCGTTTAGTTTTCGGTCATCGACTAGCTAAAATCAACAGCAGATTCGGCGAATGCGAAAATCGTTAAAAAATGGCTGCTGAATAGCAGGGTCGTTAAAATTTTCGTTAAGTTGAGTTAACCAATCGAATATCTTTAAAATAAGTTAGTGAATCGCACTACTGGTTCCAAGACAGTGCAATAGCATAGACGGCATCTTTTACTGTAACCTTTTTTTGAAAATCAGTCACGTCACAGTCGGGATTTAACAGGCCTTGACCATCTATAAAAGCATTTAAAATTTTGATTAACCCCTTTTTCCATGGATTGAATCAAAGATGTTACGTTAGGTGGGAGCAGAGTAGCAACAATATTTCCAGAAACTAACTCACCTACTGCCGGGTGGGCTTTCAGTTTCAAAAGTTACGTTCACTCCGATGTGAAAGGACACAAAACAACAACGCACAAAAAATGGCGAAGACACTTCGTGATTGATTGACGGAGCTGCACTGCACCTAAATTTGTTGTGACAGCTGAAACTAGCGGCCGCTAATTGTTTCCGAACAATACCGAGCGCTTCCGGAAAATCCCGAACTACCCCGAAAACTTTCGAATAGCTCTCGATCGTTTTTATTTGCTTTAAAGACGCACTTTTGGGGAAAACCAAAATTTTTAAAATTTTCTGGATCGATGCCAGAGTATCGGGCATTCCGGACTAATGGACTTCTACTGTAATACAAATTTTTGCAAAATATATAGTTTAAGCGAATCGCGTGACATTTGTACCTTTGTTAGAAAAGCGAACAAGGCACAAATGATGCCACAATAACCGCTCAGACAAGTCGCATTTATCTATTGTGAGAGGTTGAAAAGCTATAATTCTGAGCATTCATATTGATTCGTTTTTAAATTTAAATGGTTTAAATTTAAGGGTATGGTCTATTCTAGAAATATGAAAATCAAGGGGCGCGAAAAGATGAGAGTTCGGGAACTTTCAGCCGCTTTGTCGTCGACAGTGCTTATGTGGGTTGCCTCGTATAATTGTATGTAGCGACACTGTCACGTAACGCGAATCAAGCTTTCTACCTAGCATAGCTTTTATTTAATATTTACAGTGTACATTTTACACAGTCATCGGTTAATATTTCAATTGATATTACTACCATTAATTTCTTGTGGGAACTTAATAGCTAGCGGTGTAGAATCATCTGATGTACGGTTTACGATTTCTTCGCTCCTACCAAGAGCACCAGCACATGTATAACTGTTAATAACTTTTAAATTCTTTCCATGCGTAAAAGTTCGATTATTCTTGTGTAGGTATCTATATAGCTTTTGATTACTACATACGCTTTATATACATTAGATATGTATGTATATATTTCGTCTATATATTATTATATGCCAATGCATTCGTATTTAGTTTAAACGAGCTTCATTTTAAAAATTTAAACGACTTTTATTTATTGAAATATAAGCCAAAATAAACTATTATTCTTTTATTTATCTCTGTACATGATTTGATAAAATACCAAATATTTCAATTTCTTGTAATATGAGAGGTCGCGGGGTTTTTTCCAAAATTTTACCACTTAAGTTGAAATATGCAATGTGTATCGAATTTGGTAAAGCTTGATACAGTAGTTTCGAAGATAAACCTATTGGTTCTACACTGATCGTTGTCACGCCAAATGTCCACCATTTTTTTAACCCACGCCTTTCTCTCTCCAACCGTATCAAACCTATACTACTTTATATACCAAATTTGAGTTAATCAGCTTTAATAGTTAGACACAAATTTTCCATTCTCTACCGCAATCCTGTGTGCCAATTTTAAGCAATTAGTCTTTTAAACTTACTGGAATATCGTGTTTTTGTTGGTGATGCTATTATCCCATTTCGGCGACGACCAACGAATAAAAGCAAACAGAGACTAAATGGAAAAGTTTTTCTTTGTCTAATGTGTATGCACCGTTGTAACTCTGGCCATAGAACGTTAATTAAAAATTTGTTTTCATCAAATTAGATTCTTATATAAATTTGTTTTGCAGTTGTAAAATAAGCTAAAATATTTTGCATGTGGAACGGTGATAGCATGCAACTTCTTTGTTTTCTATGGCTATGCGAACGTAGCAATGCTTTGCTCAGTATTCAAACAAAGAACGTAGATTACAAAGAAGCTGCGTCACTTCCACCGTTCCTCTACAGAAAGTCTCGTCCAATTTCACCGTACCAGAAGTAATTTAACTTTTGCTGATTGATACTAGAATCTGATTAGGTCCAAAGGTTTCTGGTGTGGTGGAATCGGGCGAGAGGTCTTGCCGCAGGAAATGAAACGAGATACAACTTCTTTGTAATCTACGTTCTTTGCACAGTATAACCAGTAGACAAGCTTTTCGGTTTGTTTACTTTTTGTTTTTGTAATTTTGACGAAATTTATTGTGTTTACGTCGTTTTCTTTTTCATTCTCTCTTTCTCACGTTGTATCTTTCTTCTTAGCTTTAAAACAAGATAGTACCACAAAAAAATTGAAATATAAGAAAAATGCACATATGTATATTAGTTTTTCGGCCTATTTATTTGGTTCAACAAAAATTTGTATGAGCTCAACGCCATTTTTAATACGAAAAGATATAAAAACACGGCAATGGAGAAGTTGTAGCTGCTTTTTCAATTCTTGTTATTGCAAACACAATTTTAAGTACGGCAGTCTGACGCTAATATTTGAATGTGTGGGTGTTGTTGGTTATAACAACAATTCTCGGAAGAGGTCTGAGGAGGAGATGTGGAGATACCCGAAATAGTGTTCTCTGAATGGTAATCGTGTCAGTGAAGCAATTGTTACCACATTTATTATTTTGTTCTTTTCCATGTAAATGAAAATAGAGTATATAAAGAAAAAAATATCAGCTAAATCTAAGCATGCTAACAGCTTTTCCTCACATAAAATTTTCAGTTATGTAAAATTTGTTCTAAATTGCTTAGGTTTCATGCGAAGATAAATACTTTTGCGTTTTTTAATATAAAACATACGTTTTTAGATATCTGAAGTAGATAAGTTTATTATGTAAATGAGACCAACTTTCTGTTTTTTTTATGGTTTTGTTATACACATAAATGATTTTTTTGAAATTAAAACCTTTGTTATGAATTAAAATAGTTATCCTGAGCATTATTTTGAGGTAAGTAGGGGATAAAGTATTAAAAATAAGTAATATTTTTCTGCGTAAATTTTACATAAAATTATTCATTAAAACATGGTTGTTATTTCAGAATGCAAGAAAAAAGAAGGTCACGTGACGAGACAATTGGGTTTTTGAGGTGCTACCTCGCCCGGAAAGCGGAGTTCGAGCACCCAAAAAGAAAGAGGTTGGTCTGCGCGAACATGTTGAAAGACATGGTGTTAATGCCGATCATGGTAGGTTCAAGAAATATATGTTTTAACAAATTATATTTAGATACATAATCCACTTTCAGGACCTATAAAGGGCGCCGCTGTGTTTGGAGTCGAAGATGCGCAGTCTTTTCCAGGACTCTAAGGCGGCATAACACTACAACAGCAGAACTGGCGCCGGACCATGCTTTACACCCTATATGAAGCAGGTGAACGATCTATTTGTAAAGAGTCGTATTATTTCAAACGAACACACGGTTCATGTGGGTTACAGACCGTTCGAAACACTTTCGGTAAGTGTGCTATCTGCTTAGGCGTCAACATCGATTCCCTCGCCACTGCCATCACCAACACCTTTGACGTTGCCAGTAACAGACATTCCGTCACCTCTGTCATCACCGTCAGCATCGTCGTCAATGTCTCCACCCACATTACATTGGCTTCTTCTCCAGCTCCAGCAGTCCGCCGAAAACATTCAGCGAGAGAGCTATATTCCGAAAAGAAATTTCAACTGAAGAAATTGGAGACGGAACCGAAAAAGAAAGCGAGAAGCGAAGCCATTCAACAGATTTTTAAAATGTTGATAGAAAATATATCTAACAGCAATTACTCTGTCTAGCAATTAAAACGTTACAGTGGGATTCAGTGAAAATCTTTTAATGAATTTTTTGCAATGTTTTTGATATACATAAATTCTTCGTGCTCGTTTTTATAGAAACCTTTCGCATTCTATAGCAAATTTTCCCAATATTTTTTGAAAATTTTTTAAGTTGATGCTTTTGCTTTTGGTTTTTATTTTACTTGTAATTGGAATAAGAAATGATCTGAAATGAATTTTGTATGTGAACTATTTTTAATGTGATACTCCTTGTGAACTTGTTTTAGTTTTATAGATGTTAAGTTGAATGAAATGCAACGTATTCTTGTCAATATTTTTATTAAGGAATTTAATGATATAAATATATGCAGTGAAATTTAAAATATTATTTCGTTGTATTAAATAATTAAAAAGGTTTTGCCTCCTGTCAAGAGCTTCGTCTAGGGTTGACTCTTCAAAACCTTCCTCAAGTACCGGCGTATTTTCATCACTCACATCGTTAACATCGCAAAAATCGCCAAAAGATATACATATGTTATGTAAAACACATACGCTGATCACGGTGTTGGTTATTGTCTTCAAGTCCGATTGCTCAGTAATCTTTAGTAATATTCGAAAGCGCCCTTTTAGTAGTCCAAATGAATTTTCAACCACCATCCCTGTTGAAAAATGTGTTTCGTTGAACTTTCGTTGGCATGCATTTAAATTTCCGTAATCCTTAAAAGTTGGAACCAGCCATTTCGTTGACGGATATGCCGATTCTCCGATTATAAAAAATGAATTCGGAAACATATCCTTATAATTGCTTTCTGCATCCTGAAAGAGTTTGGACCTTTTTAGAACACGGTAATCATGCAACGATCCTGGCTTTCGACAAGTTATGTCAATGAACTTTTTGTTGGCATCCAGCACAGCTTGCAACACAATACTGTACGTTCTGTTTCTATAAAAGTAAATTTCCGTAAGGTCCTTTGGAGCTTTAATTGCAATGTGCATACAATCGATTGCTCCAATCACACCAGGGATACGTTTCTTTTGTAGAACATTTTCTACATTTTTCGTACAAATATCCGCCCTCTGATTATTTAATATGTTCATGACTAATCGATATTAAAAAACGGGTAGCTCTTAGCACAGTTGACCATGCCGCTGACGTGGCTACCGCAAACAAATTTTCCTAAATACGCGATATAGCATTAAGTTTATGCATTTCTTGTACACACATTTTGTTATTACTTATTAGATAATCAACCGTTTGGCTGGAGCTGGTAAATATCGTTTCCAATATCTCTTCTTGCAGCTCTTTATAGCGATGTCGTTCGCAATGCTCACCCATGTACAAATACATAATCTATATACGTAAAAGGTTGTTTAACGCATTTATTTAATGTTTTTAAATAAATTTATTAATTTACCATAGAATCCGCAGAATTACTAATTTTGTTTTCCTTCTTTAAAGTTTCACTAAAGAAATCATATGTTTAATGTCAGATTTTGCCAGCGTTGTGAAGTAACTAAAAGGAAATTTTATCCGAGTTGGAGCGTTCTTTTGCAACTCGGGTAAAATAAAACGGACCTATTGTTGAAAAAAGTGCCACGCACCGAATTATATTCAGCTAATATCCATTTGTCTGTACTAATTACATATACATATGTATGTCCTAATAAAACGTACTTAAAAAAATACCGACTTTGTCATATTAAGAATTATCTATGGTGAAAAAATTTTTATTTTACGAAAGCACACGCACCGTTTCAACTTTAGGCAAACATATTTATGGAAATGCTAGTAATGCCGCCCCTCGTTGCTACGCTAAAGAAACACACAAGTGTTTAGAGTTTTGAAATTGAACAGTTTGTTTACCCTAATTCTAACGGATAAATAATATTTTTGGATTATTTTACTTACGTATGCTTTTCTAGATGTTATTTGAAAATGGAAAGGTAACTAAGAAGCGGTTCATGTCGATCAATTAACGATGACAACACCATTTTACCATTTGAACAACCCATTTCTGATGATTTCTTAGTGAACTGATAAGAATGGCAATGCAAACAGACTTTATTCTGTTTCTCTGTTTTTGTCATAATTCTATGCCTCCAACTTTAAATCTTGTATTTCTTTGGAATGTGTCAATAGCGATCGATTAGTACGGAGCCGGTCGAAGTGTTGCTCAGGATTTTCAGCATGCATTGAACTTGATGCTCTGTCACGACTTTATTGGTGGTCTGTTTCTCGTTGATCCAGTGTTTCAGAGTCTCTGGAGGTTGAAGCTCTCACACAATTTTAATGGGGGCGATATTCTCGTTGTTCCAGTGTTTCAGCATCTCTGGAGGCCGAAGCTATCACACGTTTTTGCTGAAGGCGAAATTCTCACTGGGCATTTCGGTATTCTTTCGTTATATTTTCTAAAGAAAGTGTTCTTAAATATCTTATATTTAATATGTATGCGGTAGTACTTTACTTACATATTTAAATACATATTACTTGTCACATTTAAGGGAACAATTTTTTGGTTTCGATAAATCTATCTGAAAAATTCTACAAAACAGGTTTAATGGTTTTGCAGACTTAGGCTGGGCTCCGAGTTCGAATCCTAGCCGGTGCAAGTAACATCAAAAATTATAGATAAGTTTTTCCTAATAGCGGTCAGGCAATGGTAACCCTCCGTATGTACTTCTGCAATGAAAAAACCTCTCACATAGATCATTTCATTTTTTTACAAATGAGTTTCAAAGCTGGACATAACTGATTAAAAGCACGAAAAGCTTCTGTAGAATCTTGTTATTCGAGGGTTTTTGGGTTGATGATTGCGATTCTGATTACTTGATGCTAAATTCGTAATAAACTACCTAAAAACCCTCCGAGTAATGAGCTTTAGCCCATATGCACTTGGAAGATCATCAATATCAACTTATTAACTGTTATGAAGAAGAAACAATTTTCATCATGATTTATTTATTAGGGGTAATCACACTATTTTCATGATTCTGGCGGGTCGTTAGTTCCTGTGAGCGACATTGCTTCGTTGATTCATTTTAGTATGGCAAATGGATTTTCTGCCAACAAATCTCAAATAATAAACACTGCCATTCAAACTGCAAACCCTTCAGCCTTGGCTTCTCGTTAGTTGGGACTTCGACGCTTTCGATATATTTACAAAAACAAAATATATGTAGAAGTAACTTGGTGTGGAGACCCCTACTAACTTAAATTTAATTGTACCGAATCGTTATACCAATAAACAGAATTAAGATCGTGGTTGGTTTAAAAAATCATAAGCTCAGAGAAATTAACTCAAAAGTTAGCTTTTTAGAGCGGTACGTCGACGATGAAATCCAAAATTATCCTATCAATTAACTTTTGTTCGAGTTAACTTTTTTGCGATTCAACGGTTCATGTATAAAAAAGTACTTTGGCAATTTATTTTTTTACTTCAAAAGAAATGTTTCACATATCTGCGTCATTATTTGACAGTCTGAGCATTAATTTTGCAATGAGTCATTTAATTTACGGGTACAAATCAAGCTACATATAACCGCGAAAACAAACGTCAGCGGGTTTTTCCAAAATGTTGCTCCTAGAACATTTTGATGCATTTCTGCATTAAAAACTATTTAACATTTGTCTATAAAATAAAATCAACTTAAAAAAGTATTATAATATTTTATGAAATTGAAAACACTTTGCTTTATTAAAATGTCATGAAATTTTTTGGAATTCATATCAAAAATTTGTTTAATTTATTGTTCACTTATAACAACACCTTAAGTGAACACATTTCAAATTTGCAAATAGCTAAACTGAGCTTTACTAATCCGACTATGTACATACAAGTCTGAATGATCATCATAGTACATAAAAACCTTGCTTTATGTAGTTCCATACATACGTATATATGTAGGAATTTCCTTCAAAGTCAAAGAAAAGATGCCAAAGAATGGGTCCACAGCTCAACCACCCCGACTGGCAAGATGATAACGACGATGGGCATACATACATACGTATGGGCATCGAAGAACAGAATGAGTGAGAGGAGTACACACTTAGCGCGAAAAATTTTTGCTTCTCATTATGCAAAGCGCCCATTGTACACACGCACGCATAGAAGGACTCGTTCGCGTATAAGAGCGCTAGCATTTATGCAAATAGTGGTGGGTTTTCAATAGACAGCGTACACTCGCAACCAAAGTTGATTCTACGAATATTACAGTGCACACGAAATGTTGTGGTTGGTGGTACGCGTAGAGAGTAACGTCGACAGCGAAATTGTAATGGCGACGGTCGGCAGCCAGCAGCCAACCAATAACGGAATAATTCAACGCAATGGTGAGCCAAATGCCGAGCGGCGTAAAAACGTCTGACTGAAGGCGCCACTTCTATATTTTTTCTTCTTCCATACCTTCTTAAACTTCTATACGTGCAAGTGTTAAGATTTGCTCAAGCCAACGACGAAGGTGGATGAGAATATGTGCATAAATACATATGTATGTAAATAGATATGTATAATTCACTATTGATAAGAAGAAAATGAAGAAAGATGGCGTCTTGCTCGCGTACTCGTATGGAAAGGAGAATTTAAAGGCACTTCATTCCTACGTACGTATGTACTTACATATGTACATAATTATTTAAATATTAGCATGAAACCGCACACTCGCAGAATTTCGAGTTCTAAGTCTTTTTAATCAATTTTCAGTTACGTCTGTTATAATCGTATTCATTTTAGCCCCGAGTACTGTGTACTACCTTGGCTTTCAACAATCAACAGCGGGTGGTTAATTCCACGGCCACTGTGGCATTTTAACATACATTTCTATATTTATTTGCAAAGTAATAAAAGAAATTACTTTAAATTGTTTATTATACTTCGCAAGTTTTCATGAAATGTTATATTGGAAACCGTAATGTTCAATGTTTTCTTTGTGATGCAGAAAAGCTTAAAAAAAAAGTCACTTAAGTTTTTCGCCGTTGGGGATCGATATGCACATACATACATACATACATACATACATACATACATATGTATCTATTTTAGCAACTATGTCTTGAGTTCTACTGGGGAGGCAGTAAAAGATCTTGCATAGCCAAGTAACGAAGGTCATGTCTTGAACAGGACACGAATAAGACGGCTTTTTGTTCTTGCGCTTTATTGATGGACATCGCAAATGATTGCAAACGCCTAGTTGTGGTTGTCTTGCTGGTGGCAATATTTTTTCTTTAATTCACCGGAATTAAAGAAATAGAACAAACAAAATTCAAAACTAATTCACGCACGCCCTAACGCAAAACAAATAGTTCGAAAAAATTGAATTCATACCGTGTAATAAAATGGCAAATCGTTTGGCTATAACGCGAAAAATTCAATATACATGATCGAATGGTTTGCCAGCAGACATTATAACTGATCCAATCGATTGGATACGTTTGAAATCACGAAATTTCTGTACAAAAAAAGTTAAATTTCAGTCCGATTCCGCGCTTTTCTTTCAATTTAACGAAAAAGTCGTACTTATAGCAAAAACAATAACACATACCTGCGCTTTGAGTACTCCGTGTGTATGCGAAAAATTCAATACTCAATGTGGGTACGATAAACCGAACGGTCAGCGAACAAATGAAATTGCAATTGAAATGGTGACTAAAATGATTGGGGGAAACAAATTGTATTGATTTCGAAAGATATCTACAAAGATATATACACGAATACACGATTGCTTTGCGGCACCTTCAAAGACCTTTCGAACCGTAAAACAACCATTAAATTCTACTTTATGTACGTACATATATCTGTTATACATATACCTAATTTCAAGAAAATCGTTACATGCTACAACTTGCGATAGTACCATCATCAGTATTTAAAACTTTATTCTACTATATGTCTTACAGATGAATAATAAATGTGCACGCAATTATGATAATGATGAAATAAAAGCCAAGCTGCGACGCGAAGAATTGTGCATGCTTTGATGCACACTCCAAATATTACAAATTTAAAAAAACTTTAATTACCGGGAAAAGGTATCATACACATACATATGTACATGCAATTAGCTACCTACATACGTACCAAATTTCTATCAAATCGAATTATAAATATGATTTTTTGGAACAGATCGGTTTACTTCCTGAAAAAAAGGTACGCCGCATGTTAATCTAGGCAAAAAGCTACCCACTTACCAAATTTCAAGCAAAATGGAACCGTAAATACGATTTTTTCGGATAGGTCAATACCTGGTTCACTGCCCGGAAAAAGGTACTCCGCATGTTAATCTAGGCAAAAAGCTATCCACGTACCAAATTTCAAGCACATCGAACCAAAAGTATTCTTAAACCATATAATATGTATATATGTATATATACATATGCCCTAATATACTGTAAATTTTTTGATCGAAATCGGTTTGGTGGTTCTTAAGTTATAAAGTGACAATCCAAATGTAACTTCATTTTATATATAAATTTTTTTTTTAGAAATGAGGTTGTATATGCAAGCCTTTTCAGTTTTTTAAAATAAATCTAAAAATGGGCCCGTTTCTTCGTAACCGAGATGCAAAAGAACACTACGTAGGATAACAATATGTATGTACAGCAACAACACTAACTCGGAGAAATACTCGAGTTGAGCTAATTCGTTTAAATGATAACCGAAGAGAAAACACTTTTCTCCGTTCTTATATATCACTAAATAAATCGTATCTTTCATGAAAGTACAGGAACCGGGTTGCTTTTGCAACTAAAGGAAATTTTATCCGAGTTGGAGCGTTCTTTTGCAAGTCGGGTACAGGGCCCAATAATAGTTTGGCGCTTACACCATGTAGCTTGATGTTTGGCCGAACTTCTCCTACGATTTGTGGTGTGCGTCTTGAGGTTTTACACTGACCCAAAACGGCTAATGATTTTTGTGAGCAATTTTTTTCATAGCGGGAATATACTCGGAGGTTTCCATTGTCTCCTGAGGGGTGGCCGCTATTAGAAAAAACTGTTTCTATAATTTTTGATGTTACTTGCCCCGGCCAGAAATTGAACACTCAGCTACGGCGGCTGCACATTAAATTACATAATTAGACTTCAAATTACTACAATATTATATTATAATAAGTCTAGCAAGAAATAAATATTTGAGGGTATTAAATTTAAATACAAAGAGTTATCCTTACAATTTAACCTGAAACTTAATTACAAATAACATCATTTCATCATCATCATCAAGTATAGGAACTCAAAAATTGAGTTTTGTACAAAGAAGGAAATAAAAAAAGCTAAATTGTAATCACATTCGTCATATAGAATTAAAGTAATTACGCATCATCTTATATAAATTAATTATTAATTTGATTTAATTGTTGGCCAATAAATACGCATATAACTTTTCTTGTGTTTAAAAACTATTCAAAGTTATTTTCTTTCAGAATTAAAAAACCAGTATAATTTTTTTAAATATGATATTGTTTTCAGGTAAAATTTTACTTGCTCCGACACCAAGTTACCTTTGATTTTTTAATGAAGGTAACTCAGTCAGTGAAATTTACTTGTATTTAGCCTTACAGTGAGCTTAAAATTGAGAAAACACATTAAACTGTGTAAATTTCAGCACTATAACAAATGTACATATAAAAGATATGCCCTTCAACATGTACACTTTCTGTAGATTCAAATCATTACCGCTTATATATGTAATATTTGCATTCATAGGTTTTTCGGAAACGACCACATCGCTTTAGCTGGAATTTTTTTTCATACATTTTAGTTTTTATGTTTTTTTTTTAGAAAAATAATGGCGCCTATTTTAATGTATGTGTGAATATAGACACAAAATAAAATGCGGTAAGATTATCAAGTGAAGAATATATTCACAGCTCTAATTCCAGAAAAAAATTTTATTTAATGTATTTATTTATCATTACATTTTTTTAGAGTTATTAAAAAATTTCAAAACAATTGTACGAGATTTGGGTAGGAGTAAGTGCAAGCTGAGAACCTATTTTCAGTACGTTTTATGGGCGAATCCCATGTAAACGGTTCAAAAAATAGAATTTTTTTACATAAATAAAAATATATACATATATTCAGGAATATCCCTGTAAAAGTTTAGGCCGATATTCCAAAAATTGACAGATATATAAATATTTTCGTCCCGCGCGGCTCGTACCATTATGAAAAAACTTTAAACACGCTTTCCAAAAGCCGTGGTTTGAAAGCGGTGTGCAACGTTGCTAATTTTTTTATTATAACGTTTTGTTACAGGAACACGTGCTGAGACTCCATCTGCTAAAACGGTGTTGAAATGGACAACGGAACGGTAAGGTTTGAATCTTTTATCATTCTCCGTTTACACGTATATGTATATGTGATGTTAATTACAATAATAAGAGTAGCTCTTTTTATATAATTGTGTGTAATGTACAAAAAATGTTTTTGGTTTTGCTATAAATTATAGTTCTCGCGATATCATCTCACGATAGCTCATGTATTTAATGGTAATCGAATGGGTTTTTCTGCAATTTTAAAAATGTTCAAAAAAGGCTGAAAGCTCTTTGTTGAAACTTAAGTACAGCTACCATCAAAATAAAATAGACAATTTTGTTTCTATGTACACACACAAATATCATGCCGATATAAATTTTAATATCTGTTTTTCCAACGGCTTGGGGTGAGCATTATTAATCGCCCGCTAGCAAAATAATTTTATCAAGAAACAACACACACCTAATGTATATACATAGCTATGTAAATATATATTTATGTGAGTTTTAATTCAGCATACGTATTTGTGTAAATATATGTATGTAAATATTGTACATATATATTGATACTAGAAGTATGTTTCTAAGAAACAACACCCACCTATGTACATACACATACCTGTACAAAAATATATATTTATGTTAGTTTTAATTCAGCTTTCATACATACATATATATCCACATATACTTATACATATGTATATACATACATATATGTATATGTATATGTATATATACATATATTGATATCTACAAGTATGCAGCGTTGAATTTAAACATGTCAATAAGGCGAACATTAAGAATATGATTTCCAAGAGAATTCAAAGTTGATTAGTAGATTGAGCAAACTTTAATGAAATTCTAATGAAACTGCATTTATATATACATATATTGATAAAGAGAACGGCGTGAAGAGCATTTTACATATCTATACAAACACACATCTATAGAGGGGCACAATATCCTGGTTAATGATGCAGAATGGAGGAATATACATACATATGTACACATCTGTATATAAACATTGAATCATTAATGTGAGTGAGAGACGCATATGCCGCGTATGGATGAATATGTAGCTACACATGTGCTAAACGGAAAAGTTTAGAACTTTTTTGAATCCAATATCTAGCTATGCAAGGGAAAAATTTCCCATGAGAGCGTGATTGTGGAAAATTTTCTGCTTCTTTTTACCGCTCCATGATTCCTTCTAATTTAATACACCAGAGCCTTTTTGTATCCATTGTTTTCAGCTATATTATAAATTGTGTACTTCCTGCTTCCTGTGTAAGAGGTGTTCGTTCTTGTCTATCTAGTAGTTACCGCTGTGCTGCTTTTTTGTTTTGCTGTGGATAGATACGAAATAACCCAAATCTTTACTACCAGCTACCATTAATTGAACAGAACTAAGAATTACACTCTTATCTCTAGGGATAGTCTGTTTTAACACATGCTAGTGAGCTTTGGATATGGAACGTGGTGTTTTTGATTGAATGCGCTGTATTATTTCATCAATTGCTTGCCGTTCCTCATATTTGTGTCGCATGAGAACATAATGGTTTTGTAAATTAAAAGCATATTTTCAAGGGCTGACTTTTTGCCCAGGAACTAATACAGACCACTCAATTTTATACTTATTTACTCCCTTTTTGCTTTTACATGATATTTCCACGTGAGCCTTCTATGCATAGGTAATCCAAAGTATCTCACATGATCACTAACGCGTATTTTACTTGAAGTTAGTACTGAGGGGTAATCAGCGAATATTGTTCACAACATCACATTTCGGTATATCCAATGTGAAGATAGAGAAAAGAAGGCTTTAACACACTATCCTGTGATGCGCCTGATTTTATTTTATATATATTTGAGTACTCATTTCCCACTCTAATATAAAATTGTCTATCTTACGCCAGATTTTATTTTATATACGTATATATTTGAATACTCATTTCCAACTCTAACATAAAATTGATTTAATAAGAAAGATACTTTATCAAATGCTCATTGTAAATTAAGGGGTACTCCGGAACAGTATTTTTTTTGCTCTAGAGCTGACTTTATTTCGTTTAAAACTCTATGACATTGTTCGGTAATTCCATGATGTCTGCGAAACCCGTACTGTTCATTGGGAATTAATGAAAATTTTTCCAACACCACCATCAGTTTTCGTAAAAGAGTTCTTTCGAATAGATCTAGGGTTTTTATGTATACAATATAATGTGTATGAAAGCGCACGCAAATTTTGCATATCGCACTTTAAAACAAAATGAGTCACAATTAAAAATTCTCATAACTACAGGAGAGGAAAACAACCTTTTTTCAGAGACAATAATAAATACACACAACAATTTGGTTTCACTTCGAAGAATAATTATTGAAAGAGGCTTCTTTTTTAATTGCAATTTTACCTCATCACTGCACTGTTAAACCCCGATATTGCGTTATGAATATGCCATCGGTGCATTCATTTCCTGAATCTACCCACATATTGAAATAATACACTTTGACTTAACTAACTTTTTTCAAGTAAAGGTACACCACTTAAAATACTCCGCTTAATTTATCCTTTGCTTGGACAAAACTCAGTTTTCGATATTTTTGAGTCGTGACTCTTTTTGATTTATGGTGAGACATTTGCGTGAACCATAAGGAATTCAATCTACCGTTGGCAAAACTAGCTACACTTGTTTTGAAAACTTTTCATTATATTCAATTGTTCTCGTTCGTGATACATGCTATATTCGCACGATCACATTTAGTTTTGTTGCTTCAGTGCCTTTGTTCAGTTTTCGAAATTAGGGTTTTTGGAAGAAAATTAGTTCTTCATGTATAAATTTATATTCTAAGGACTGAATCCGACTCCACAGGGGAAGGTCTACAGAGAAAATCGATTTTATGAAGAAATTGAAGATGATGTTCAGGTTCTTAACAACATATATTTCCTCAGCTCATTGTAAAACCCTTATAATTTATTATTAACTTTAGTAAATGGCTTGCAATCAGGAGCCATTACAGCTAAATGTACGCCTTGTAATACTTTCATAAAGGTAAACAGAAATGTGACTTCTAATTTCATCAAATTCATTCGGATCAAACATCCTAAGGTGTATCAAAAATATTTGCTTATATCGTGATTAATCTAATTTTAGTTAAATCATACTTTTCCTTTGGGTGAGGTTTTGTTAGAATTATATTTTGTTATTAATAGCTCATGGTTAATTAATTAGTGCTACTATATGTGAGTTCGTTTGATTTTCATTAAAAATATAAACGTTATATGTATGTATTTGTATCAGATTCTTACGAAACAAAATTTATATAATTTGAAGTATGACGTTCTAGCAAGATTGTTACCAATTTTTTCTAATTTATGTAAAACTTTGTATGGGATACCACGTATACAAATGAAAGAGTTTATGTTTGAGTTTTGTTGTTCTGTTTGCTGTTTTCCCAAATGATTGAAATTGGCTTACGAAGCACAGTTTATTCTGATAGAAAAAGGTTAAAAGGTTAAAAAAAGGTTATTCATTACCAATTACGAATTAAAAGTTATTATACTTGGTATTTTTTTAATTACTGGTTAATTTACTTGTTCTGGTAGCTGCAATTGATATTTACAGATTGAGATAGAACCGGCTTCTATAATTTTAAAATTGTCTCTTCCTAGATCCGGTACTGTTCGGAGCTGCGCTTCTTTTCTTGTTCACTATTTGCATCCAGCGTCGTTTTTCGACATTGTTTCATCAATTGGACTGATTATGCTCTCATTAAGTTCTTGTTTTTTTCTTACTTTAGTTTTGATTGTATTGGTTTTATTACTGCTTAAAGTATGAAGATCAAAATAATGCCATATATCGGTAACCAATAAAAGCAATTTGCTGAAATTTGATACATAGGATTGGGTTGGGAAATGAAATATGCGTGTAAATTTTTTTTAGAAACTATTTGACCGAACTCTACGAATTTGATATGAATATTTTAAGCCAGTAAGCAAACTTTCGAAAATTTTTCATATCAGACAAAAACCACGCTCCCTCTCAATAACGGTAATTTAGAAAAATAAAAAAACGCGATATTTAAGACAGCAGTAATGACAATTCGCTCAAATTTTATATGAGCGATGGGGCTGCACTAACAAATACTCCCCCCTTTGGAGAATATTACTATATCTCCGAAACCATACTACTAAAGTCTACCGCATTTAGAACATATCACATTTGAAGTTTGGGTTTCAGAATGAAATACATGGAATCATAAACGTTGGGAATAGCTATTGTATCGCCCACTTTAGAGAAAATCTTTGATGCGCCAATAAAGACATACATATGTTGTTAGATATTGAAAAGTGCAATAACAATGTGTTTATATCGAATATCATATCATCAATAGCTGGGAGATATGGTGAATAGTATTTGCGTTTTGAATGGGGCGGGAGTCCACTGGTGCTAGCGGCACCAAATATTGGCTTACAAGTAGTTGTAAATAACTGATTGCCCTCTTAACCACCAATCAGTAAATCTCTCTCCTCTGGGGTCTCGGTAAAAAAAGGAATCGAAGGTACCACGAACGCCGATGAGCTAGAACGGTGCGGCTCAGCACGAAGGATCAACCAATATTGAAAGGGATCAAGCGCACTGAAAGTAAAAAGCTTTAAAAGCCTTTACTTGCAATATATCAAGAACAATCTGGGCGCACTATATTGAGAAGAGAACCAAGTTATTCGTCTAACATCCATAGGAAGTCCATTTCTGGATAATCTGGGGCAGGCATCTAGGATCGAGACCTCCAACATAGTATAATTCATTAACAACTTCGATCACTCAGTAGGTTCTTGTTGAGCTTGTGGCATCAAAACGGTCGAATTTTTGCTATTTGGGCGACATGGATCGCAGCTACCTTACCTACCTACCTAAGGGTCAACTTTATCTTGACTATGACTCAGAGGCATTACCTTTAACTCCACAAAGCATATTAGATTTGAACAAATTCGAATCGTTAATATGGATTTTCGGAAAATCTCTACTATATAGCGATATAATGGATATGTAGAATTTTTCTTTTTTGCAAATATGTATAGTATACGTACACAGTATACATACTTATGTGTGTTTTCAATGACATCTAAGTCGCTTTATAAAAACAAAGTCGCACCTGAAGCATACTTTTCTGGTATCATCAATATCCTAGAAGAACCATTCTTCTTGGAAGTTCTTCTCGGCGCATTCCCGGATCAAAAACGGAAATTTGCTAAAGTACTTGGCTCTTAAAAGTATATTTTATTGTACCAGCACCTGGAAGGGTATATCACAATTAGGATAACTCGATTCCAGCGCCGCCTAGTGGATTTATTTTACATACAAATATTTCTCGTCGCATCCCCATTATACGTTTTTAATTTCAGTAAAATCAGATCAGATCGGAAAATTGGGGCGTGCCTTCAGCGCACATATGAACGCACGATATATATCTCGTGCTGGACGATTTTAAGGCCAAGATGGGAAGGGAAGGGATCTTTGGTCCCACAGTCGTAAATTCAGCCTACACGACGAAATATCCGCTAACGGACTGAGCCTGATCGATTTCGCCGGGCCCGAAACATGGTAGTATGTAGTACCAGATTTAAGCATAAAAAGATACATCAACCTACATGGCTATCTCTTGATGGAAAAACACTAAATCAAATTGATCATGTTGTGATATGCGGAAGGCACGCTTCCAGTGTCTTAGACGTGTGCACTATTCGAGGACTAATATCGACTCTGATCATTATATTGTCGGAGCCAAGATTCGCCAAGACGGCCAAAAGCTGCAATCACAACAGATAGCCGACCGTTTCGCCACTGCAGCTCTCTGAGAACAATGGTAGTGGCGCGGAAAACATCGAAGATTATCAACCCGAATCTCCAATCAATGAAGACGGAGTACCGCTAACCGACCTGCAATATCGCAGATAAAAACAATAATCCCACTGCTACTAACGGACTCCCAGCAGAGCTATTCAAGCGGGCCGGCGAGTGTCTGGTAACGTGCATGCACCAGCTCATTTGCAAACTATGATCGGACAAACGCATTCCTGCTGATTGGAATTTGAGTCTACTCTGCCCAATCCACAAAAAGAGTGATCCTGCAATATTCGTCAACTACTGCGGGAACAGTCTCTTTAGCATAGCATATAAGGTTTTGTCGAGCGTATTGTGTGAACGACTGCCGGTAGTGGACTAGGAGCTACTTGGTTTTTCCAATTGGCGCCAGCTAGCTGGAGGAAGAAGTGGCTGGGGCAATTTGTTGAACTCTGCCAAAATCTCTTAAGAGGTTATAGCGCCAATTAAGTAAGTAAGTAAAATCAGAACATAAATTACTCGACTCTATTTCCTCTTGGAGCATTTATTTTTCATAAAGGAATTTTTTTTTTTTTGGAACCAGCACCTCACCTTTCTGGTTTTCTCTTTATTTCTGGGTATACGAAAAGTACGGGCTGTGATGAACAATAATCGGGATAGTCTATAAAGGTTAGTAATATATCATACATTACAAGGGAATACATAGAACATTACCTAGAGATATTCGAGTACATTAAACTTGAATTTTTCCTCGAGTACACGGTTTTTTCATATTTTTGTGCAACAAATGTTTGCCGTCATCACAAATGTTACAAATGTTCCATCAAGTTTGAGCGTCGTTCCTGAGCTGAAGGTAAGGCGCTTACGAATTCGGAAAAAGGCGACACCATAACGAAGTTGTGGGCACTCAAGACTTTCAGAACTAACAAAAGTATTCGCACCAATCCTAGCGCCACTACCTAGTTGGAGTGACCATTAAGAAACCCCGAGGGCTGTACATGTTACAGACGCTGATCTCGAATATACTATCATAGTTGCTGCCCATGAACTGAATATAGCATATCCAGATGAATTTATCGCTCGTCGCATTGAGTTTATGTTCAGTTTTCACACAAAATAAATGAAATTTTCAATTGCGATTTCATACTAGCCCATTATGTACGGAGCTTGGGAATGAGAAGGCGCAGTTGCATTCCTACTTAAACTATAATACCCAAAAGCGCCTCTATACCGATGTTTCAGAAGATGATTGCAAGTTTCAGTCATTCCACAGAATATCCGAGAGTACTGTTGAATCAATTGAGAGCCCAAATATTCAAAAAACAATGCGGAAAAAGCACAATCATTGCAAAATCCCTTGCTGGGCTCATTTCATCTTTAACTTGTAAAAATTTACGCAACTCAATTCAATTTGTGTACATACAAATTTAAATTAATAGGGGGTTAAAAACGATACTGTTTGACGAGCGAGTGAAGAGACGAAACCGAAATGATGGCGTATAATGTGGTGGTCTATTGAAATATATAATGTAAGAGCTCGTCTTAAGCAGAGGGCCTTAGTCGAAAGTGAGATTCGTGACGAAATGCCTCTTTTACATCAGATAAGGCAAGCCATGAAGTGAAGGTTACGATTGCCAACGGCAACGCCATAAACGGCAGAAAGAATCAATGCTTCACAGTGTTATGATTGATGTGATATTTCGTATAATGTACATAAATATAGAAGAAGCAAATAAAAGATTCTCAGTATGTTTTGCCCCAGGCCTCGAACATCATCTGTGGGCACTGGGCCGAGTTCTACAAACTGAAAATCAAATCAATATTCATTAGCGACCTTTACCACTTTGAAAAATGTTGTTTTCTCATATTATTCCCTAATAAAGACCTGCCCTCGAGCTCAATAAATTACCGTTCTTTGTAACAAAATGAACTTTTTCAATTGACACAGCAGAGGTCGTAGATCTGGTCTAGGAGTTCACAAAAATGTCATTCAAATTTTCCAAATACCCTCAAGTTCTCAACTTATTCATAAATATCCAATTTGACATGAACTCATCTACAAAACAAACTTTATTTCTTTAAATTTAGAAGTACTTTTTCTGTGGAAAAAATTTGTTAGCGGTCTGAAATTTACATATTTTTTTTATATTTTCAACTGTGGTATCTTTTTCACAATTTTACAAGAAAGCATTAAATTTAACCCCTTTTCTGCCTAGAGCGTTTGGTTCTGAATAAAATAAATAATAGTTAAAAAACTAAAAAAAACACGCTTTATTGGTAGGTACAACTAAAAAGCAGAAAATAATGTTTAATATAAGTGTATAAATAATTAACAGAAAAAATCTATATCATTTTCAAAAAGCATGGGGTGTTCAAAATTCAATTAACAGCAAATAATGGGCTACCGTTGTAGGCGAGTGTATGGCGTAAAACTGTAGGTTTGGCATGCAAAGAGGTTACACTAAGTATCTTTGCTCATGGTTCGTATTTGCATGATCCCCACATATCGTAACATTTCGCCAGAAAAATTACACATTGTGTTGTTTGCGAATAGGACAGCCGTAGCAAAGAATCTAAGTGCAGTCTAAAAGCGTCATGTGTCACCTTTACATCTCAAACTTAAAAGTAAATGCTGTGAAATTAAAGGGAAAAAAACTACCAAAGTTGAAAATAAAAAAAATAAAAAATTGTTTACTTTTCATATTGATTGCAAATTTTGTCTCTAGGCTAAACTATTTCAGGAAAGTCATTTTTGATATTAAAAGTGCCATAATTTTTCCTTCCAAAAGTATACTAAAACCTAAAAAAATATAAAGAATTAAAGTCTGATTTGTAAACGATGTCATGCCAATTCAGTTGAGAATTAGAGGGTGTTTGGAAAATTTTAAATACATTTTTGTGAACCCTTTGTCCAGATCTGCGCCTCTACTAGATCAGTTGAAAGTTCGGGCATTTTCTGTGGTTTTATAGCATTGCGTTATTTGCCTTTGCACTTTTTCTTTATATAGAGAATTGAAGACACTGGAAATATCATATTTCATTTTTTTTACAATAATATCAACAATTCAGTATACTTAATATTAAAAAGCCCTTGTAAAGCCTTTCCGAATTGAAATTACTGGAAATCAAATATTAGAACTTTTTCTTTTTGAAAATAATATCATTGAATCAAGACAATTTTAAAAAAAACTCTAAAGAATGTACCTACGAAAATTCTCCTTACCGAGATGCGTCAAACGCTGCCGTTGTTTAATATTGAATATAATTTGTGTATACTTTAATTAAACTCGACCAGCAAACAGGTGACAACCCTCCTCAAGATAAAGCTACTGATATCCAAGGTAGTATATCATTGCGCACTTAAAACCTTGTAATAGCATAAAGCAACGATATATGTACATATATAAACATATATCCAAACTTCTAAGAATCAATAGCAAAACCGATTAAGCCATATCTGTCCATTCGTCCGTCACTTGGTTAACTCGAGTAGCTATAGAGCTATCTCTGCGCAACTTGGTATACACATTGTCCAGGAGCCAAGGTGCTGTGGTATTGCAAATAGGATGAATCGAACATGAACCACGCCCACATAACACGCTATTTCCGTAACCTGTACAGATAAAATGCTCAAATTTGATACATTGGATTGCGTAGGGGAAAGGAATGAGTGTGCAAATTTATAATATTTTACTAAATCATGTCGTGAACTCTTTAATATTTAGTATAAAGAATTCAATTAGGTAGAGAAATAATTAAAAAATCAAAATTTGGTAAAGATGAGTGGTGCGTTAAAATCATACTCATTTTTTCTTGTTATTTAATTCAATAAACGTGGTTTGAGGTTTCAAAATGATGTTATACTAGCAAACTCGGCCTACTTTCAAGCGCCAATGAAGACATACATATTTATTGAGATATTGAATATACTTATCTTTTGGTATTACAATATTCTTTATGCCTTGATTGTGGAACTCTATTCCAGAAAGTGTTAAAGCTCGTCTAAATAAGAGCAACTTTAATAAGATGATACTGAAATATTTTAGTGACTCTGATGTGTCTTTTGCCTTCTGACTACATATAATCTTGGAATTGATCAATTTATTTTGTTCTTCTTCTTCTTCTTGACTGTAGATCTGTTTTCTTTTTTTGGAGCACAACAGATTTGTTTCTGTTAATTATTTATTGTATAGGAGTGCACCGCCCATTTTCCCAAAACAATACACATTTTGATCTATAAGACATATGTATGTATGAATATACCCAAATATAGACAAATCATACCGAATAGTTGTATGAATTCAAACTTTTTCTTTTATGAGGATGTGTCACCGCCCACTTCTCCAAATTTATTATACCCTATGTTGGGCCCGGATACCACATACACCTACTGTAAAAATTTCATAAAGATCGCTTGAGCACTTTGGACGCCTATATAGGACTTACATTAATTTTTTATATATAAGAATAAGTTTTTTGATTGCATACAACAAGTAAGGTTTAATTCAAATAAAAACTTGCGCTGGGCATTTAAAGTTCGGTTGCACCCTTTATTCACTTTGAGTGTATTCCTTGTTATTTAATTTTCCTTTTTGAAGTGGAAGTTCTGAGGAGGCGATTCACAAATGGAGAGTAAAATATTTTAAAGCTGATTTCATTACATAGCTAAGACAGGTATAAGTAGAGAAAGACAGAATGGGAAAGAAAGTGATGAATAAACAACGAAGCAAAACGATAGATTGAGCATAATTTCTGATCACATACATACATATATATTTTTGTAAGTACCATACAGAAACGAATGATATATCAAATTAAAGTGCGAAGTCTGATTTAATATTCCTTAAATCAACTGCGAAGTATTTGCGATGAATAATGATATTTCATTTCAATTTTATATTGCTTAAAGCATTGCTACGATCATTTCGATAGGCAGCTCATGGGCGGGAAGATCGGTGTAAGGGAGTGAAGAACTGCCTCTTTTATTCGCTTTCGACTCAGTTTATGTTGATGTTTTTTTGTTTACATATTGAGCAATGCATTGGTACGTTCGTTTTAATAAGCTGCGCTAAGAATGTAGAAACAAAGAAGTTGCATGTTCCGCTAACAAAATATTTAAGCATATTTCACCTAAAAAAATGTAACGATTTCTGATAGATATTAGAATCTAATTTATTCAAATATGTTTTGGTGTGGTAAACTAAGCTAACATTTTTTGCCACAAGAATCAAAAGATGATGGTTTTACGCATGCGTAAAGAAAATAACTACAAATGGCACGTACATACATACATATATATTTGGAATACTAAGTGCATGGACCAAGAATAATATATGTATGTATAGATAAATAAATAAATGTCTAGTGTATATAAAAAAAACGCTTGTAATAATAAGAAGCACTATAAACATAATATACGTCGGACAATATCACAGTCAGTTTTCAAAAAGGTGAAATGGAAGAATGCAATGTTTGAAAGAACAACAATAGCAAATAGTGAAAACGCTTTAATTTCATAGCAACAAGTTGATAACTTGATTTTAAATGGGCTAGAAAAAAGCTATGAACTAAACTCAGAAAATAGCTAAACAAATGACAAGGACATACATATTTATTTTTCTTACTCCCTCTATTCCAACAACTTTCTTTCACTCAATTTCAAAGCTTCTTCGTAATCTGCAGCGAATTCGTAAACGTTTGTTGATGGTTGGAGCGATAGTTGAGTGCTGAATATGTCAACTGTCTTCTGCGCTTGCAGCTTTATGAAATCAAACATGTTATATGCACGATCTTTGATGCACAGAGGTGTGTGCGTGTCGTGGTTGCAACAAGGAAACGATCTGAGCGAATGTTTGGTATTTAAAGAGTTCTACGTCTAAACGTACATCAAAGTCGCAGTAATTTCGAGTTTATATGTAATACACATACATAAGCACAATGTATGTATACATAAAAGCAAATGAGCGTCATTGCATAATGCTGACCTATTCGGGTTGCAGTAGAACTGTCCAGTCAGCTGGTCTGCTTCAGAAACCCAAAGTCAAAATAACATTTAGATGTGGGAAAAAATTCAGGTTTCAGAAGATATTTTACAGTCGTTAAGGTCAGTCAAAGAAAAGGATAAGACAAATGAGAAGGGAAAACAAGTTCTTTGATCAAATTTTCTCACAAAACTATTGAATTTTTACTTTATCCCTGTTGAATTATTTCTTAGTTTTTCGCTATGAAAAATCGAGCCTGTTATAACACAAACACACAATGTCGAAAAAAGCGGCTGTGCAGCCAGCACTGGAATGCAATTTCAACCCCTTTAATCTCCAAGCTTTACCAGTTATTTGATCGGCCGGCCGCCAAGTGGTACAGACGACGAACGCGTTGCTATTGTGCAATTATCGTGCACATATATGTATGTATGTACATTTGCGGATGTGTACATGAGGTTGTCTTAGCTTTGATTATTAATTGTCCACTACATAATTTTGTTTATTTTTCGAACGCCTTTTGAAGTTGGTTATTGTTTTTTTGCTTGCATGCAAATATGGTTATTTTTTTTTACTCATAACTACTTGTGCACAGAACGAAAATCTGGATTTTCTTATAAATTCTGCTAAAACATATGTATATTCCATTATTTCACGCATCACAAAAACCGCATGCGCTTCCCTTTTCTTGTTTTTTTGTTTTAAATCCTTAGTATTATAAAACAGCACAAGAGCGGCAGTCTGTTTCGAACTGATTTTCTAGTAATATATCCGAATCTCAGTTTAGTAAAATTTCAGTCTACAATCTGCTTAAGATACAGTCGTTGGGGAAATTATCGATTCAAACGCATACATATATGTATGTAAGTATACCCCGTTGCAAATTATAAAATCACTACATATTTACAAATTTTATCTAATTGATTTTCTTTTCTTTAATTGTAGCTACTTTTAAATCACCATACAGTTCAGGGGCGTTGAAACGTCCTACGCCCGGGTGGATAGTTCTGCTGGTGGGAAGAGTATACCAGGTGAAGAAAATCTTTTTAGGTGGGTAAAAACCCACTATTGGAAGTTTCAGGTGGGTACACCCCTGATACATTTCATTCTCTAACAAAAACCCTATCCATTCATTCATTCATTAATTTATTGGAATATTAAAATTATTAGTATATTAAGATTAAAATCTTTAATAGTACAACAAAAGAAATACAAATATTCTTTTGGGATTACTGGATATATCTACAATAATACATCAATACAGAACTTACAGAAGAAACACATCAATACATTTGCTTAAAACTATTTCTTACTATTATTACTATTAAGTGAGATGGTCAATTCAATCAATATTAACCCATGTTATTAACTTCATGCAAAATTTTTAGGAATTCAGTAACATTTAAAATTTAATGAGCTACGAAACTCGAAAATTTTCTAAAACATTTTTTTTAAGGTTTGTCATTTTGAAAAAAAAAAATTAATTATTATAAATCTTGCATATGGTTAAAAACTTGGGTTACTATGGGTTTTTTTTACAAAATGAACTATCATTGAAAAGTAGCGGATATTAAACAAAAGAAAAATAAATATGTGTATGAATAATTATGTGTACATACATACAGTTTCGTTTTTGCCGCTTATTTATATAATAAAATATAGTAAAATAAAATAAAATATAGAAATCGAAGCTTTCAGATTTGAACAATATCTACAAGGAAATTTTTTGGCTTTTTGGATTTCCTTTGATTTTTGATCATTGCTTTACTTGCGGTTGCGCATTTTCCTTCTTTTATATAAAAACACACTTCACACTAAACCTCTGATTTCTATTTACACTGCATGGATTAAATTAATTTTGAGAAAAGCTCTGCATACTAAAGCTTTTCGATTTATGAATATTTGCACAGACTACGAAAAAGCTTTTTGATTGATAAATATCGTGACAATTGATAAAATTTTGCTAATTTGTCAAGTGCACAGAATAGACTCGTTAATTTTCATCGCTTTAATTTACATGTTTATATAAACTTTGACAGCTTTGACCACAAGCGTTTTATATACACTAAGCATGTATGTACATATATATTTCATCTATAAACTATTCTATGCCAGTGCACTTATTTGATGCATGCGTAAACAATCCTCTTTTAGAAAAACACTATCTCCTGCTAGCATTGAGACTTATTAATTGTACTTAAGAACTTTGCAATAATTGGGAGTTAACGAAGCTCTGCAAACACATGCATACTTACACTAATTAGGTTAGGTTAGGTTAAAGTGAAACTAAATTAGACATATTAAAGGAGTCCATTGTAAAACCACTAGTAGGTAGAGCGGTAACGTACACTGACCTAAGACGGTTAACTAGAGAACGCTGCGTGCTCAAAATGAAGTCCCGCATACTGCTAATTTCCGCCTCACCTGTTCTGGGGTGTTAATGATTGACTCAGACTTAGCTGAGCGGGAATGATGCCGTCAGGTCCTGGCGACTGAACGCCTTGAAGGAGTGTATCGCTCAGAGCAAGTGATGCTTTTCTACAAGGAGGGACATAGATGGCACTCGGTTTCAATCCGGTGGCTTTACATGGCTCGGGTGTTGCCGGAAAAGTGGGCACGGAGGAAAAGCCCAATTGATTTCTCACTACTCATCGCCCAGCTGCCAAATATATTTCTTTAGAGAACGTTGAGCCCTCGCCAGCACACGCCTTAGCCTGGAGGACTCGTGGCATCCTTCCACGTTCTCGCAGATTCCTATAGGGAATAAATTGAGAACGAGTGTCATTTGGGCTTCATCCGTTTCAGGATCGCAGAATTTCAGCACCACTGGAAGGAGAGAGCCGCCGTCCCTAGCATCCGATTGGCAGACCCTAAGTTTTCACTTAGAATGAAGTCTTAGGTTATGGCTCTCTGCGGGGGTATAACTCAGCGACAGAATTGAGGGACTCTGTGTTAAGCAGAATTTGCGCTGGCCGATAAGCTTCCTTGGACTTCCCAAACTTGACTACCTTCCGTTAGTGCGTCCTCTCTCCCCTGGTGTAGAAGGCTCTGAAGGTGGGCCGTTGACGCACACCGTTATGAGGTGAGCGTTCTGACTGGAGGGAGTCTTCTCAACCGCACCCACATCACCAACTTAAAGGCGCACTCTCAAAAACGTAAGCCCCAAGAATAGCCAATGGACAAAGCACGAGTCGTTACCGTTCCGGTTTTAATGGTCGGCGAGGCCGCAAGGTAATTTGGTATTACCCAGGATGCACTACGAGGATGAGACTTGTAGTACATCCCAAGGTAATTCAGGGAACTGATTCTTAATTTAAAACAAGTAAATAACAGTCCGAGTTCAGGTACAACCGAACTTTAAATACCCCGTGCAGGTTTTTATTTAAAATTCACAGTGCTTGTTATATTCAATCCAAAAATTTATATAATACACTTAACTCTAAGAACTGAAATGACTTCTATTTATTGAAATAAAAACAAAAATAAGTTATTATCCTTTTAATGTGCCACGCCCAACTCTTTGATAAAGGGTGTTTCTTTTAGACTGATAGAACTTTCAATTGAAATAAAACACATAAAAAGTAAATAATGATGCCAAATTTTTTTTTATTTGAAAGATATTTTCATGATATTTAATATTTAAGAACGATTTCTGGCATTTGTCCGCTATGACTAGCTTTGGTGAATCGGATACGATCAGTCCAATTTTGAATTTCCATGTTATATGTATCTTTAGAAAAACATTCATTGGCCAATAAACGACAATCCTTACAGAGAGTTAAGTCGTTTTGTGTTTCAATTTGTCCGCTTTCGAATGCGATAATGAATTTAATTAAAAGAAACCAAATAAATCAACTTTATTTACGAATAAGATGATGATTCTGATGGTGAAGATATTAATGCGAAAAACCAATTCCAACATGGCACTAATGACAAAGCACGCATATAAAATTAAATTATATGAAATAAAAAAAAAATAAAAAACATAGTAAAACAAAGTAAAACGTAGTAAAATAAAATAAAATACAATATACATACATATATCAAAAAGGCTCTCGTTTTTGTTGATATTTTTTTTCAAATTGTATTGGCATTGACCATTTGGTCTTAGCATTTTGTCACAACTTTAAATTGTTTTTCGATGCCAAAACAAATGTTCAATGCCAACAAAAATCTTGCAAAATAAAGTTAACAAAAATCCGATATGCAAAATTTTCTCTCAAAGAATCATGTATAAGGAGTACAATCCCTATAAGGACCATTTTCAGCGGGATTAACATTTATTTTTTAAATTTTATTAAAAAAAATCATTTAATCGTTTTTTTTTTGTAGTTTATATTTTGCTCAGGAAAAGTCGTTAGTTTTGAGTTTTATTTATTGCTTAAGAAATAATCGCAATCGGGCAAAGGGTGTGACTTTTATATATATGTTTCTTTATAGCTCAACATTTACTCGAGTTATACGAAAAAGATTTTTTTTATTATAAACAATTGAAGTTTTAATAACTTTTTCAAGCTATGTATCAGACGTTAATTCACTTAAAGCATCCGTAAATATCTGCTAGAAATTAAACGGGCAAAAAAATTCTCGATTCTCAAATGGCCTATAAATGGCATCCGTTTTTGTAAGCCTATTTTTTCAAAGAAGCGTTTTCGAGATATAGCGTTATAGATATAGGCCCTCCAGAATAGCAAATAAACCTGACCTGTTATGGGTATCATTTAAAAGATACATTCAACTTCTTTACGTTGATATATATTTTTTTTTTGTATCTCGAAATATTACTTTTTGAGTTACTGACTTCTAAATCCAAAAAATTACACAATTTTCAAGCATTTTCGAAAATTGTTCATTTTTATTCACACTTTTTAGTGAACAAACTTTGTAAAAAATAATTAAAAATGGCTGGTTAAAAGAGAATTTCATTACAATTTTTTTAAGCATTAAAAAATTTTTGGAGCATAAAAGTGCTTAAATTGGATGGAAAATGTAAAAATTATTATAAATTAAATAAGGGTAAATTTTTGGTACATTCACTATTTCAGTTGAAAATCTGCCAGAAACTTTTCATTTTACGGTCCAACAACCAGAATGTGCATTTGATGTAATATCATATTTTATATGGACTTAGATCTGCTGGTTCTGAAAATGGTACCCAAATTTATCCATCACAACTAGATTTTGAGATACAGAGTATTGAAAGTTTTGCATAGGTTTATTTGCTATTTTAGAGTTTTTTTTAGCAATAACTAAAATAGGTAATCGAAAATTGGATGTTTTACTATATCTCGAGAACGCTTGTTTGGAAAAATCATTTCATTTCCGTGTTCAGGGACCCAAAATTTGCCTAAAAAATTGGTTTTAATCAAGTACTTTTTCGTGTAAACTAGTGCTATTGAAAGTATCAATATATATATATATATATATATATAATATATGTTCTATAAATCAAGCTGTACACGTGTTGAAAATGCGGATTATTTTCCTTAGTTTGAAAATGCGGGTAGATTTTTCTACATGCCGACTTACTTTTCTTAGTATATTGATACACAGCTGCACTTATTCCTTACCTCAGGTGGGGGATAATAAATGGTAATCATCTGCTTCAACTCAGAACTTATATATTGAAAATCTCTACGTGTTACCACTGGTTGGGGAAGTAGAGCTAAAAATATTTAAAGTTTATGTGGTGAGACTCTCTTTCAAATCACAAATATTAAAAAACATCTCTGCCCCTTGTCACTGGTGGAGGAAGTAGTAAATAAACTAGTTGTTAGTGGTTGAATTACGCGTCCAGTGAACGAGCTACTCGTCACGTAAAAGTGAATATTTGGCATTACATGAAAAGTGAACGCATCCCTTATATCGTAATTCGGTATTATGAGTTCCGTGAACTTAACTCATTTAGAGTAAGCGTAAAAAATGTTCATACGATTGCAAGACGCCATTCGTAATCGAAAAATTTCTTCTTGTTGCTGTTGGTAAAAACTTAATTGGATATTTAAAGCAATTATTATTGCATATGTATATATACATACGTATGTATATACATATAAGCTACAATATATGTGTGAAAGGGTAAAAGAAAATACTGAAACTTTCATTGACAGACAACAACACATCATAGAAACCAACGAGAAAAAATGTAAGTATAAAGTGACGAAATAAATAAAAAAAGTTTATTTGTTTATTAATTTTCTATTTTTGTTGTTAAATAATTAATTAAACTTAATTTTAGTATACTTAATTTGACTGCAGTAGATGTAACTGAAAAGTGGTACTTTTTTGCGAGCATGAAACTTTTAAACAAATTTTCTCGAAAACTTCGCGTTACAAATTGATATAAAAAATATGTATAGAATATTTTCGCATGTATAACGAGAAAAAAGGAAAAAATCAGTCCAAATGTAAAAAAAGTTTATTTTTTTATTAATTTTCGATTTTTGTTTTTCAATAATTAGTTAAACTTAATTTCAGTATACTTCCTTTGAATGCTGAGAAAAAAACACATTTCATCTCCAATAAAAATTTTCATATCTCCATTAGATTCTGCAGTACATGCAATTGAAAAGTGGTAGTTTTCTGCGAGCAGGAGATTTGTAAAAAAATTGTCCCGAAAACTTCGCGTAACATATTGATGTAAAAAATACGCATTTACATATATAATATATTTTCGTCTGTATAGCAAGAAAAAAAATATTCAAGGCGAAACAAAATTTTGGTGTCAAATTTTCGGTGAAATACCCTATATATGTACATATGTCCGAACCACAGCATAGAAAGACGTGAAAATTTGCACAATTATTCGTTCATTCCTGCAAAAGGCACACCATCGCCATTTTACAATAACATTCGATGAATGTTGAAAATGTGAAGATTTGTGTGTTTGTGGGTGAGTGAGTATGTTATTTATTACCTTTTCAGGCCGAAACGGCTGACCGGAATTGTACAAAATTTAGCGCACAAATAGCCTACCTACTACGCTATAACATAGGCTGTATTATGTGGAATGTCACCACCTGTTAAAAAAATTACAGTCAAACTAATAAATAAGTTAAATCATATGTTGCTATATCTGCTAGATCTGGATAAGATTTCTCACACATATAGTCCGTTATATAGATTGCCACCTGTTTAATTCTATTAAAGCAATGCATGAAATAAAATTTTGCATTATGGGTATCAACCGAAAGAAGCTTCATTTTACAAATGTTTTGAAAGAAGGCTGCCACTTCAAAAGTAATTCTGGAGAGTTCTGCCACCTGCCTAAAAATTAATCAAAATTGTTATAACTTAAATCACGTCCATTTAATATTATATTCAAATATTAATAAAGCTACATTTTCCAAATACTTTTAAAGAGCCCCAATTTAATTGGTTAGGTAAAACACTGGGCACTTTTTGTGAAAAGTCTAGAAGAGTCTAAGTTCGGATTCAACCGAACTATAAATACTCGATCTCAAAGTTAATCTTCTATATAAAAATTAATGCGAGTCTTTTATATGCGGCCAAATTAGTCAACCGATCTGTATGAAATTTTAACAGTAGATGCACGTCGTCTACGTGCCGAACATAAAGTATATGTAAATTGGAAAAGTGGGCGGTGCCACGCCCCGATGGAAGAGAAAATTTGAGTTCGTCTTATATTCGCAACTATTCGGTGCAGATGAATGATATTTGGGTATATATATGTAAGTACATACATGTGTCTTACAGATCAAAATGTGTATACTCGCATCATGGAAAAATGAACGTTGCTATGCCCCATACAATAAAATAGCCAAACTCCTTGTAACTCCACAACTATTTGATGCAGATGTAGAATATTTGGTATAAAGATCCTATATATGAGGCTACATATTACTTGTTGGGGAAACAGGTGGGCTCGTTGCCCCATTTAAGACGAAACTACTCTTCACAATATCGTTGTTGGGTCACCTATTGCCAGCCCCTGTATTCTTGAACATATGTTGTATGACCCATTTACTAATTATATACTTAAAATGTTCATGGTCAAGTATCTGAAGTCATTCACCCCAAATCCGTTAACATTTGTTTGCTTGCACTTGCCTTCGTAGGTATGTATGTATATGCACCCGCTATTAATTGTTTTCTCGATCATACATATGTACATGCGTACGTTTGTTTGAGCATTAGCTAGTCCCATTTAGCAATGCATTAAGCCTAGCATGTAAGCACGCCTACTGCACAGCTGCAATCCCATTTTTTGGTATTCCTTTTATTGCAAGCATGTATGTACATACATATGTGTACTAAGTAAAAATAGCTTCAAGTAGGAATGCACCTTTTGAATTGTTAAAGGTACATATTAATACAATAAGAACTTATGTATACGAGTATATGAAGTATGTTAGCGGAATGGTTATTTAACATGAAATTGCATTTAAGGAAAAGAATTGTAGAAAATAAAGTCTGTCTACTAGCTGACCGCCAAGGTGTTATAAGCTACCCAGATATCCACTTCGTCGTTTAATAGTTTCGCTTTTTGACCATTTGCGCGGTTACAAAAAAAGCTTTGTAATCCTACATATTTTTGGCGCCCAACGAGGGGCACGATTATAATTTCGTGAGTACACGCTTTGTACTATTGAAGATCTGGTGGTCAGCGTTAGAACCATCATCATCTTCGTTGGACATGCTGCTAAGCACCGCTCATTGCCATCGCTTGCTGCCGCCACCTTTGGACAATAACTATCGGTGACATCGCTTCGCCTTTGCAAACTTGCTCGCTACGCTCCGTATCATCTCACCCGCTGCTGCTACCTCGTCGCTTTGCTTCTTCATTGCCCCAGCTTATTGCCATCGCTTCCTGCAGTCGCTCCAGCTAAGTAAACGCATCGCTTTCAGCCATTGCTGCCTACCGGTCATCGTATCCTTCGCATTCATGTTGTTGTTGCAGCGGCTAGTCGCGCCCCGTAAAGAGCGGATTCACCCATGGTCGTTGTCGTCGAACTCATCTAGGGGGAGGCCCAGGAAATGTGCAGTTTCGACAGGGTTGGACCAGAGGGAGAGCGGGGTTAGATGAGTGGGTTTGAGAGGGCATGTGAATAGGTGGTTGGTGTCGTGCGGAGAATCTCCACATGCCGGACATGTGTTGGGTATGTCGGGGTTGATTCTGGATAGGTAGGAGTTGAGCCTGCTACAGTTTCCAGATCGTAATTGTGCCAGAGTGACGCGGGACTCACGGGGCAGCAGAGACTCCTCATCTGCTACAGGTGGTGGTTGGGCTCCTATGACTGCATTTGCCTGGCGGGAATCAATGATGTTAGTGACTGTGTCTCTATGGATGTTGCTTAGGACCCGCCGGTACGCCTCCGGATCCAGCGGTTGCGTAATGAGTGGCTGGATCTCGTCCTTTAGTTCTAGAAGATGCCTTCTAATGTGCCTGGGGGGCAGCTCCACTGCAAGCAGGTGCCTATTTGGATGCCCCGAACGGTGACATCCAGCAAGGAACTGCTTGCCGAGCATGAGGTTGTGATCCTTAACTCGGAGCACATTGACCTCTTGGTGGAGATGCTCCTCAGGCGATATCAGAAGACATCCCGTCACCGTGCGGAGTGCGGCGTTCTGGCAGGTCTGCAGCTTCATCCACTGTGTCCTGCTGGTTCCCGGCGACCAAACTGGCGCAGCATAATTTATTACCGGCCGGCCAATCGCCTTGTATGTTGCCAACAACGTTTCTTTGTCTTTGCCCCAAGAGCTGCCGGCGAGCGACTTGAGGACATTGTTGCGGCTCTGTTATCTATTGGCGATTGCGGTAGTGTGCGCGGAGAAGGAGAGCAGGCTGTCGAAAGTCACCCCCAGAATCTTCGGGTGGTTAACCGTCGGAATGGGGGTGCCATCGATATGGATGTTAAGATCCAGCCTGACCTCCTTGGTCCAGGTGGTAAAAAGGGTCGTCGAGAACTTAGCAGGGGACAGCGCCAGGTTTCTGCTAGTGAAGAAATGGGCAAGATCAGAGAGATACCCGTTCGCCTTCAAACACAGATCATCAATTACATTGCCGGTTGCCATTATCGAGCAATCATCAGCATAGGAGACAATCGTGACTCCCTCTGGCGGTTGAGGGAGCTTGGAGATATAGTGATTAGACAATAATGGGGACAGGACGCCACCCCGCAGTACCCCTTGTTTAATCCTCCTTGGTTTCGATGTTTTATCTCTAAACCATACTGATGATTGACGACCACACAGGTAATTCGCAGTCCACCGTTTCAGTCCCTGTGGGAGAGTTGATGCTAGTAGCGTGGAGTGGCTAACTGTGTCGAAAGCTTTAGACAGGTCCAACGCTACTAGGTCGGTTCTCTCGCAGGGCCGGTTTTGGTTAAGACCGCGGTTCACCTGTGTGTTTATGGCATTAAGTGCTGTTGTTGTGCTGTGCACTTTCCGGAAGCCATGGTGATGCTTAGCCGACCCAAGGGGGTATGTTTAATGCGGGAGGAGTAGGGCCTCAAGTGTCTTAACCACAGGGGAAAGCAAGGAAATCGGCCGATAGGATTCACCCTTGTCGGCCGGTTTCCCTGGTTTCAGCAGGGGGACCACCCTCCCAACCTTCCAGATGTCAGGAATGATGAGGGTGGCCATGGACAAGTTGAGGATCCCTGTGAGGAACTCGACTCCCGCATGGCCTAAATTTTTTAGCATCAACACGCTTAGCCCGTCAGGGCCAATGGCCTTGGAGGCTTTCGCCTTCCCGATGACCTCCTTTACCTCACCACAAGTGCAGGTAAGAGGCGCGCTGTTGTTCGGTAGTTTGCGCAGCCTCCTGATCACCTTCCGCTTGGTCCTACCCCCGAAGGATGCAGTATAAATTGCCGGCCAAAATAGCTCGCGAATCTGTTCGGGTGCGACGAGGCACGATCCCCGAATGAAATTTCCACTCGGTCGTCGTGCTTCGTCGGGTTGGATAAGGACTTCATGGTAGACCAGAGCTTACCAACACCCGTGACTAGGTTACAGGACTTCAAGTGCTCTTCCCACTTGTTCCGCTTGTTTGCTGCAACTACCCATAATCCTGGTGGGGGCGTCATCATTCATCGTGCAGAATGTCGAATCGTCTATCTGCTCTGCCAAATCATTTCCCCTACGATCAGCTGGTACGCTTGAATGCCAGAGATCGTGGTGCGCGTTGAAGTCACCAACTACCAATCGGTTTTCACCTCTGAGGAGCGCACCTATGTCAGGGTGATATCCTGCCGGGCAGCAGGCGACAGGGGATATATAAATATTAAATATCTCGAGCTCGACATCGCCTGACCGTACAGCTATTTCTTGACATTCTAAGGTAGTGTCCCTGCGGTCGATGTCTTCTTCAATAAGACGGTACTGCACTGTGTGATGGATGATGAATGCTAAGCCACCACCATTACCTCGCCCGCGATCCTTACGATGCTTCGATCCTTCGCTTTCATCGTCATCTTCGCCTTCGTCGTTACCGCTGTCGCATTAGAAAGGACAGAAATCGCCACACCCGTATGTATGTATGCACATTCCCTCTGATCACTCCTTTACTAGCTAGCGATCATCGTTTACACGTAAGTAATACCTATCAATAACCGCCACAATTTGCCTTTTGCGATTGCTGTGTTAACTGCTGAACCATAAAGTTGAATCTAAATTACCGTGGAGATTTCGTTAGCCGAATTAAAGCAACAACGGGCAAACACGAAAAAAGAACATCACGCGCACCAAAAACATCGTGGAAGCCAGTTTGCGGCCAGAAGGAGAACCCCTGCTGAGTACAAGGGTCGTTTGGGAATTCTTGAATCCTACTTCAAGCAAATACTGTCTGTACAAACGGACATTGAAAAACTGGATACCGATGATGGAGCACGCACGGGGCGATTGAAGACCTGTACATCACAACAAAAATATCGATACAAACTCAATTAGTAGAGGAACATAATGTTTCGCTTTCGGAAACAAACTGCATTGTGCAGCACAGCAACAAGTTACCACACCTTAAACTCCCAATGTTTAGCGACAAGTATTCTGAATACCACAATTTTATAACTTCGTTTAAACAGATTGTTGATAAAGAGTTTAGCCTTTCCAACATTGAAAAGTTTAATCATATTCGGAATTCACTTCAAGGTCAGGCCTTAGAAACAGTAGATGCGTTCCAGGTAGCCAACGAAAATTACCCTAAAGCATGGCTTAAGGCAAGGTATGACAACAAAATGTTAATTTTCTTGGAAAATATCTCGTCGCTATTTGAATTATCAACTGTTTCCAAACCAAATTCGTTGCAATTGAGAAGACTCGTCGACAAGGCCTCGGCCATTTACGGGTCACTTCTGTCATTGGGCTCTGATAAGCAAATTTCACAAACCATGTTAATCTATTTGGTGTTGCCGAAAGCTGATGAGGAAACAAACAAGAAGTGGAAAGAATCATTGGACTTCATGGTGTTGCCGACGTGGGACGACTGTACCAAGGTATTGGATAGACATTGCCAATATTTGGAATCCATGGACAATACACACGCTGTTCAAGGTAATAGTAAAGCTCTCACAAGCAAGACGAAAATTCAGCCCAAAGGATATACGTTTACTTGTGCTAACACGCCGTGCTCTGTTTGTTCAAACACAAGTCATCAAATTTCTGGTTGCGATCGTTTTAAATCATTTAATATCCAACAGCGCTTACATGTAAAGAAAATTGGTCTTTGCATCAACTGCCTTTCAAAGGGGCATCAAATGGCTCAATAATTGTCTTCACACAGGTGCAAGGTTTGTTCAAAACAGCACCATAGTTTGCTTCACTCCGGACCTACTCCAAACCAACCTATCACAAATTCAGCATCCTCAATACGTGAGGCCGCAGTGCATACACACATGCACAACTCGTTATCAGACAACATAATCCTAGCAACAGCAAAGGTTTTAGTTCGTGATTCGCTGGGTGGGTACAAATTAGGCAAGGCCCTGCTGGACTCCTGTTCTCAGGTAAACTTCATTACTGAAGATTTTCGCAAAAACTCTCACTCCCTAAAATCAAAGAAAATACCGCAATCCAAGGCATTGGTAAGTCGTCAACGAATATAAAATACAAAACCTCCACTAACATCAAATCGCAAATGAACGAATTTGAACTTCCGCTAACACTTTGCATCACTCCTCACATTGTCTATCAGACAGATCCAGAAATTGATGTGTCTTCCTGGAATATTCCAACTAACATTGCACTTGCCGACAACGAATTTAATTTATCAAAAAAAATCGATTTATTGTTGGGCACGGAAACTTTCTTCAGCCTTCTAGCCGTCGGTCAATTCAAACTTGGAAAAACTTACCAATTTTGCAAAAAACATTGTTAGGATGGATTGTATCGGGACGTTACCAATCAACCAACAAATTTTCCCAAGATTCGTCTGGAGGAAGTTGCGGTCAATGCGGAGCCTTGGACTTGTGAACAAAACACCTGTGAATAATTGTACAAGGACACAATTTCAAGGAATCCAGCTGGCAGAATAGTTGTGAAGCTGCCCTTCAAGAATGATCCCTCGTGCTTAGGTAACTCATATACCACAGCACTGAGAAGGCTTAACTCAGTAGAAAGTCGTTTGGGAAAGTCCCCACACTTGCGGGAACAGTACGTCATCTTCATGAGTGAATATGAGCCTCTGGGACACATGAGCGTCGTGCTCAATCCAAACTTGAGTGAACCACATTACTATATTCCCCACCACTGTGTGTTGAAACCATCAAGTACAACAACAAAACTTCGTGTCGTCTTTGATATTCAGATGGTTGGTCCTCACAATCCAAAGTGAACTAATTATTTGACTTCTTCGTTTCCGCCTATACAGATTTGCGCTGACAGCCGATATAGTCAAAATGTATAGGCAAGTACTAATGGACGAGAGCGATAGAAAATTCCAATACATTTTGTGGAGAAGCTCTCCAACTGAAGAAATTCGCACGTATCAATTCAATACCGTAACCTACGGAATGGCTTCTGCACCATATTTGGCTATTCAAAGTCTATTTTACTTGGCTGATCATCATCATGACCAATTTAAGGTCGGATCGAGTATCCTTAAATCATCATTTTACGTCGACGACTTGTTAGGTGGAGCAGACACTTTAGTAGATCTTCAACATATTAAACAAGAGGTAACCGAATTGTTAGCTTAAGGTTGATTTGAGCTTTCAAAATGGCATTATAATCACCATCGACTGAGGGAAGGTAGTTCTAAATTTAGACGAATCCATTACAAGTGCACTGGGAATGTGATGGGACCAAACACACGACAATCTATTGTTCTTTTTTGAACCAAATAAAGGATCCGCGAGCCGTATAACAAAGCGCACCATCCTGTCAATAGCATCATCCTTGTTTGATCCTCTTGGTTTGTTGGCCCCCGTTATTATAACATCTAAAATTCTGTTGCAGGAATTATGGCTTCTTAAATTGGATTGGGACGAATCCGTACCTCAGAATATTAATTCCGCTTGGACAAGTTTCCTCAACAACGTATCAGATCTCTCATCACTCAAGGTGCAAAGGTATTGCCTTTCAACAGATATCCAGTCGTTTCAATTACATGGTTTCTGCGATGCTTCTATCCGAACATACGGATGTGTAATATACACGCATATAGTTACAAAATCTGGCAAAGTCCAGAGTAGCACCCATTAAGAAACAGTCGTTGCCAAAGCTGGAACTTTGTGGAGCCCTTCTCTTAGCAGGTCTTTATGCAAAAATTAAGTCAATTTTTTCTAATAAACCTTTAAACGTCTTTCTCTGGACAGATTCCCAAGTGGTCTTGCACTGGCTGAAGATGCACTCAATAACTCTGTCAACGTTCGTGGGAAATCGGGATTCGGAAATTCAAGACCTAACTCCAAAGGCCAATTGGAGGCATGTTCCCACACACAGCAATCCTGCAGACATAGTTTCCAGAGGATGTACAGTGGAAGAGCTCCGCAAATCAATTTGGTACACTGGACCTTCATTTTTATACAAAAATATGGACAGTTGGCCTAAAAACGAAAGCAGTGACGTTGATATGGAAGTTGTAGAAATCGAAAAATGGAAGTCGGCCTTCGCAGCAATTGTAAGCTGCAACCACTCTTCGATTAATCGCCTGGATGTTTCGATTTGTCAAAAAACTGCGACATGATAAATCTTCGAATCAGGACCACTTTCGCCACAAGAGCTGCATCACGCTCTCCTTTGCATAATTTGGAATATCCAACATAATTATTTCGCTAATGATATTCAGTTTTTACAGAAGAATTTAACTACAAATGTACAATTGCGTGTTTGAACCCATTTCTTGAGTCGGTCGAAGGGTTTCAGTTACTAAAGGTTGGTGGACGATTGAATCTGGCGGACATCTCTGAAGAGAGGAAACAGCCATTACTGTTGCCAAGCAAGTGCGAATTCGTCATGTACTACGTGCGTCACCTTCATCGAAAGCATTACCATGCAGGGCCTAAAGCGCTACTGGCACTTATAAGATTAAAATTTTGGATCGTAAACGCACGTGACGTAGCAAGGCGAGTGGTCAGATCGTGCATACATTGTATACGCTACAAACCTAAACTGATGCAGCAAGTCATGGAGCATTTGACAGTTGAGCGACCAACTTCATCACGTCCCTTCGCCCGCTGCGGCGTTGATTTTTACGGACCAGTCGATGTGTATCTAAGGATCAGAGGCAAGACGCAATATTCGTTTGTTTAGCCATAAAGGCAGTACACATTGAAATCGTTTCCAATCTGTCTACAGACGCGTTTTTGGCAGCATTGAAACGAATGATTGGAAGGAGAGGCCTACCCTTAAACATGTTCTGCGAGAATGCGACGAATTTCGTTGGCGCTTGCAATAAACTTACAGAACTAAAATCATTTTTATTCAACAAAGAATCCCAAGACACCATAATAACGTACTGTGCTAACGAATTCATAAATTTCAATTTTATTCCCCCCAGATCACCTAATTTCGGCGGTATTTGGCAAGCGGCCGTGAAATCAGGTTCTAAACCGCAGCTTCACAAACTCAAGACTCACCTATGAATAACTATCATCAGCCTTGATAGAAATCGAAGCGGTGATGAACTCTCGGCTAATATCACCATTATCATCCGATCCGAATGACTACGAAGCATTAACTCCAAGCCATTTTATCATTGGCGGCGCCTTGCAAGCACTTCCGGAGCGAAACATTTCAACCAACCTAAGCAATTTACATAATGGGAACACATCACAGGCATCAAGCAAGCATTTTGGAAGCAATGGTCCCATTACTACATAAACGAGTTACAAGTACGTTCCAAATGGTTCGCAGACCGGCCAAACATCGACAACAACACATTGGTTATCATCCATGAAGATAACTTGCCTCCTCAGAAATGGCCAATGGGAATAATCGTCAATTGTATACCGGGGAAGGATTCCAAAATTCGTGTGGTTGACATTCGGACAGCAAAGGGAATCATTCGGCGCCCAATTCACAAGCTAGCACCTCTACCGGTTTGAAAATGTCTTCCAACGGGGCCGGGATGTTGGGTCACCTATTGCCAACCCCTGTATTCTTGAACATATGTTGTATGACCCATTTACTAATTATATACTTAAAATGTTCATGGTCAAGTATCTGTTCATGTCTTCGTAGGTATGTATGTATATGCTCCCGCTATTAATTGTTTTCTCGATCATACATATGTACATGCGTACGTTTGTTTGTGCATTAGCTAGTCCCATGTAAGCACGCCTACTGCAAAGCTGCAATCCCATTTTTTGGTATTCCTTTTATTGCAAGCATGTATGTACACATATGTGTACTAAGTAAATATAGCTTCAAGTAGGAATGCACCTTTTGAATTGTTAAAGGTACATATTAATACAATAAGAACTTATGTATACGAGTATATGAAGTATGTTAGCGGAATGGTTATTTAACATGAAATTGCATTTAAGGAAAAGAATTGTAGAAAATAAAGTCTGTCTACTAGCTGACCGCCAAGGTGTTATAAGCTACCCAGATATCCACTTCGTCGTTTAATAGTTTCGCTTTTTGACCATTTGCGCGGTTACAAAAAAAGCTTTGTAATCCTAAAATCGTTCCAGCTATTGGACGAAGATATTTGATATTCGATATTTATGTAGATATATCCTTAAGAGCAAGGTATAAAGTATATTTTAAGCATAAAAGCAATGTTCGATCTAAAAAAATATGTTTTTTCTGGCGCATCAACAAAGCAAAACTGGTTTGCTAGTATAAAAAAATGTTGATATCTCAAACGATTTCTGACTATAAATGCAAAGTGTACGTAATGTGGTGGAATTTGACAAAGAAGTTTCGGAGATATGCCGATTTGCTTTATGGTGGACGATATCATGGCCTTTCCCAGCATTTTCGATTCCGTCTATTTCATAATCAACTTCGTCTAGCAAATTTGAGTAAATTACCTTATATAGTTAATAAATATCGGAGCTTTTTGCCGTTATATGTGAGGTGGGACATGGTTTTTGTACGATTTTTACAATTTTCAAAATTTTGCTTATTGAACTGAAATGCAGTGAGTGCACCGAATTTGGCGGAGCTTTGTGGAATATTTTTTCAAATATGTTGTTCGAAAGTGGGCGGTGCCACTCCTATTCCGTGTGTATACTTGTGCAACCTTGACATTAAATTTAAGCAAATTCTCTTTAATAGCACTGGACCACGAATTTCAACTTTTTCTCTTTACCAGAAACGCCGTTATGAAATTCGTATGTAAAATCACCCCCTGATTTCGAAAATTGAGTTCATTTTTTATTCTATGGTACCGTTTTTGAGATATTTGCAATTTACCGTTATTCGAAAAAACCAAAAAGATGGCTCCCTTTAATTACGTATATCTCAAGTCTTACCTAGACAGAAAAGTTCCTTTTTATACGAAGCCGGGAAAAGAAAATACTACCTGCTTTAGATGTAGGCTTTAAAAATTTTCTGTGTCTTGTAATTTTGAAAATCTACCTGCATACTTACCCATAAGTGGCGGAAATACATGTTTATAACTACTTGCCTACAGCAGGTTTCGAACCCAACCACTCTTCCTTTCGATGCAACCACTCTACCTATAAAACAATTCGAGTATTAAAAGTATCTACTATTTGATTTATTTAAAGAAAAAGTATTATCATTGTTAAGGTGTTATTCGTTTATCCGGATAATATCCCATTTGCACTTTATACCTTTAATACATATGTATATGTATGTGTGTATACATACATTGAAGTTGCGCAACATGGGTTTTTTTATTTGATCGTCCATAACTTACGTAGTTTTGCATCGAATTTCTTTGATGATAGCTTATCTTTTCTCTAATTAAAAGAGTAATTTTTTTCATATTTTTTTATAAAAAAAAACAAAAATCTAAAATGATAAGCTAATATCTCGAAAACTATCTGATTGAGCAAAAAACAATGTATGATGCATTTATAGCAAATTTTATCGTTTTTCCGATTCTGTAAACTTTTTGCAATTGCTTGACCAGTTCGTGAGATATTCGTAATTAAAGGGAGCCATCTTTTTGGGTTTTTTTCGAATAACGGTAAATTGCAAATATCTCAAAAACGGTACCATAGAATCAAAAATGAACTCAATTTTCGAAATCAGGGGGTGGTTTTACATACGAATTTCATAACGGTGTCTCTGGTAAGTTTTGGCCGTCGACCAGTGTAGTTACTTAAATATCGGGTTTTTTTATTTTTGAAAATTACCATTATATGAAAGGTGGGCTTGGTTTTCGTCCCAACATTTATTATTCCATGTATTTCAAAATCAATCTTGTCTATCAAATTTGAGCAAAGTACCTTGTACAGTTGTTAAATATCGGAGCTTTTTGCCGGTATATGAGATGTGGGCGTGGTTTTTGTTCGATTCTAACAATTTTCGTAATTTTGCATATTGACTTGAAATGCGGTAATTGTACCAAATTTGGTAGAGTTTGGTCAAGTAGTTTCAGAAATATAAGTTTTTCCTAAAAAATGGGCGGGGCCACGCCCATTTTCTAAAATAAAATTTTACACGCGTATTCCTTTCCCAAACTTAATTCTATGTGTCAAATTTGAGAAAAGTAGCTGCTATAATTACTGGAATATCGCGGGTCTTTTGATTTTCGCAAAATACCGTTACGTGGGGGACTTTATTTTCAGATGTCGCCCATTTGCAATACCAAAGTACCTTGGGTCCAGGGTAAGGTGCTTACGAAGTACCGGAACTTAGTTATACCTCTATATGTATTTACTCGAGCTAACCGACTGACGGATGGACGGGCATGGCTTAATCAAATTCCCTATTAATTCTAAGAATCTTGGTATGTATATGTCTATATCTATATCGATTTTTATGCTGTTACAAACAACCGTTAAGTGAAAAAATTTTAATACCCAGCTCGGATATAAAATTAATAGAAGAAGTTAGTAAAAAGAGTGGTGGTAATCGAAGTAGCATTAGTCAAAGTAGTTGTAGAAGTTAATATAAATAGTGGTAGTAATTAGTAGTAGCATTAGCAAAAATAGTGGTAGAAATGAGTGAAATATAATGTTGTAGTATTAGTAAAAACAGACATCAGTATAAATAGTAGTAGTAATAAGCAGTAGCGTTAGTAAAAATAGTAGTGGGGATAGCATTAATAAAAAAGTGGTAAGAATTAGTACTTGCAGTAGTAAAACGAGTAATAGAAATTAGTAAAAATAGTGGTAGTATTTTTGGTAGTAGCATTAGTAAAAGTAGTAGCAGTAATTAGCAGTAGCATTAGTACAAATAGTAGTGGTAATCAGTAGTAGTAGTAGTAGTAGTAGTAATCGTAGTGATAGTAGTAGTAGCAGTGGTAGTCCTCCTGATAGTAGTCCCGAAATGGGCCCTAAATATTTAGTGCGAAAATACTGCCAAAACGTCAGTACCCGTTTGGCACCGAAATGATCCTAGGCTACATACATACATATGTACATATGATGGGCATATGTACGCCAACCCCCTATACACCGCTGCCAGTTAAAAACAGGAGAGCATTCAAATAAGACATGAGAGTTCCGTCTTTTTTAACTTTTTAATGTTATAATTTTTGTTCTCCTTTGAAAAAAATAATCTCTTTACTTTAATAAAGCAAACATGTTCACGCCATTTTCAATTTCATATTACTATTTTGTAAAATTTTTTTATTTTTTAAAACTTCCTGTTAGACATACTTTGAATCACGACGATTTCTGTAAAAAGCTGATCCGTGTACCACATATTTCCTATATTTTTCTTAAGGGTATCGGTATTAGCATTTCATTTGGTTTTGATTTTATGTATTCGAAACGGTTCTCTATGGGGCTTATATCGCAGTGTGACAAGCTCTTGCATAAAGGTATAAGAATATGAATCCGGTTATAGATTTTGTAAATAAGGGATTAAAATTTCTTCAAGCAATATGGAATATATATATACATAGTTCCTGGCCGCTCGATTGATATGCCTTAACACTCGATTGATATGTCTTAACACTACACTGTTGTGACTACAGTCTTCCCTTATCCTTTATTTGAGCGGCGTCGAACAAGCCGGGCGCTTTCGGTGACTGCTTCTATCCGACATTCATCGCTAAGCACAACCTATTATTTTTAAGTAATTCAAAAATGTCTAATCTTAGAACAAAGAAATGACTCTAGGCAATCATTTACCCTATTCCAACAAGTATCCGGGAAGTTACTACGCAGTTTCGCCCGAATAAGCCTTGGTTTTTTTCATTATTTCGGTTTATTTTGGATATTTGTGGACGACATCAATTAAAGTTATTAGCAGAGAAAACTAGTTCCTCACTCCGCAAAAAAATGTCGTGCCCACTATCCCATAATTCTTTTACAAGTTCTCTTACCACTTTTCTTCTAGTTTATATAAAAATTTGTATCACTTTACGCTTTGCTCTTTCCGTTATTTTCTGCTTTCTTCTGCTATCTGTCGCCAACAGACTTTTCACGAGAAATATTCATATTTTCACAACAATTCCGCACTGCTCTGGCAATTGTCACGAAATACTTTGGCAATGTCCAATATTCATGTGATTATTCAAATTTAGTTATACACAATAAAAAAAATCAACGTAACACCTCACAAATACAAAGGTGGGAAAGTCTGATATTTTACTGTGTTTCTAACTTTTTGGCGGGTATATACATACATGCACATTAATAAGTCATTAATTCAGTATGAATCTTTGTGTTTCCTCATATAGGGGTTATGTGGTGACTGCGTTACACAATATAAACACGACCTTCCTTACGCGATGTAAAATATTATTCTCATGCCGCTAAAGAAGCATTACTTAAAAAAAACATTCTGTTTATTTAATATTTGCCAAGCCATTGCTCAGTATTTTAAATTATATTGCTGATACTTATGGTTTGTGTTAACTTAATCAAATATGTTTAGACCACATTTTTCGCAAAGAAAGTTAGTTGGCGGTAAAGAATCATCTGATATAAAACTTATCTTCACCTTTTCAAGAGCACCAGCACCTGAATAACTGTAAATAGCAAATGGTTTCTATGCCTGAAAATTTGATTGTGATGTCAATCTATACTTTATTTATAGCTTGCGCTTAAATATTCCCGGTGATCTACTTTGTGGTTTTCGTAAACCTTTTACACATGCATAAAAAAATAATCTTTAATAAAAAAACCAACTCTTTCTAGGGTATGACTATGAGACTTAATAATTGTAATCGCGAAAATTACAATAAGTAGGGGATAGCGCAGCTTCGCGAATACATGATTTGACATTAAATTTTAATTGAAGAATGAAAATTGTATTATTTGGCATAACCATGATGTACAAAACTAATAAAAATAAACAGACAAAAGGAAGCATTTTTTCATTATCTTATGTGCAACCACCGCTATAGCGCTGCCCAAAGAACGTAGATTACAAAGAAGTGGCCAAAAATGTTGGTTTCTTTTACCACACCAAAACTTAATTGGATCAAATTAATATCTATTAGAAAACGTTTAATTTCTTGTGTATGGTAAAACAAGCTTAAATATTATGTTAGTGGAACATGCAACTTCTTTTTTTCTACATTATTTGCGCTGCCTATTAAAACGAACGTAGCAATGCCTTGTTCAATATGGAAATAGAAAAATAGCAACAAAAACTGAGTCGAAAGCGAATAAAAGAGGCAGTTCTTCCCTCCCTTACACCCATCTTCCCGCCCATGAGCTGCCTATCGAAATGATCGTAGCAATGCTTTAAGCAATGTAAAATTGAAAATGAAATATCATTATTCACCGCAAATACTTCGCTGTTGATTTAAGGAATTTTAAATCAGACTTCGCACTTTAATTTGATATATCATTCGTTTCTGTATGGTACTTACAAAAATATATATGTATGTATGTGATCAGAAAATATGCTTAATCTATCGCTTTGCTTCGTTGTTTATTCGTCACTTTCTTTCTCATTCTTTCTTTCTCTACTCTGTATCTTTCGTCCCAACTATGTAACGAAAATTTGGCTCTCCCTTTACGATACGCCGGCTAAGAACATTTGCCTAAAAAAATATCTATTTGATAATAATACGGAGTCACATATACGAAGAATGAATTGTTAGTGAGAAACGTTTTTTTTTTCTTTTAGACTTTTGTCTCTCCTACATAAAAAAGTTGGCGGCAGTTAGTAAAGAAAAGGAACGAGTGGCGTGCTATGTTGCACTCGTAATTACTATCTATCTTTAGTCGGTAATCAGTGATTCAAACAAATGAAATGTCTTCTCTAAGGGCCAGTTTTTCTATGCAAGTTTAAACTCAGTTTGAATTACTTAAACTTGGCTTTGTTTATTTAAATCAGTGCCACGCAAATCCGAATGCACGCACACAAAAATACTTTATGTTTGTACTAATTGCGAAGAAGCGTTGCCGCTGTCGAACGGTACGTGCTAGTGTTGCTTTCAGTGAAATCAAGCAGATAATGAGTGCTGACAAACGTCCTTTGCGTGTACGTGTAAATTAACGATAAAAAATGAGATTATAGTCGGCTTCTCAAGCTGATTAGTTAAACTCAGTTTAACCCTACCAGATAGGTAGTATAAACTAGTTTTAAAGATGACTGAACAACGGTAAAGCGAGTTTAAACTTAGTTTAAACGGCAAACAGACTTAAACTCGCACAGAAAAACTGGTCCTAAATGTTAATTTAACATGGCGGTATACCCCTTCAACGCAATGTATCTCAGTAAATAATATTTATATTATATTATATTTCATTAAAGCCATCACTATTCCTTAAATGTGCAAAGCTTGAAGCATTTATTTTATATGATTGATAAGCCTTTTTAAAGAAGTTATGTAAGCCGTATTTAATATGCCAGGGAGAGAGCAAACCTTATGAACAGATGACTTCAACAATGTTTAATACATGTAGAATTTCTTACAGATTTCATGTATTACATTATAAACCTTATGCTCATATGAAATGAGCGCAGATTTTTTGGTAGGTTTGTATGTTCTTATATATGTACATGTATCTAAACTAGGCAATTTCGCTTTTCCCAACATCTAGGTATTATTTTCTTCACTTTCATGTAATTATAAAACTTAAACTTAAAGGTTTTGCACAGCGCTGCTTAGACCACCTTAAATCTGTATTATTCACTGTGTATCCGTTTCAACAGCGGTTGACGTCGTGCTCATCATCCTTTTTCTTGATCCCATTTTCATAGCGTCTAAGCTAAGTCGGGCTCAAATTTGAATGTGAGTTTAGCTTAATAAGAACTAGCTTAGGCACAAGCATCCCCGCCATATGTACATATGTATATATCTGCATACTTATTATATAAACGTGGTTGTACATAAACAGTTCCTAATGTTTCCAAGAAATTTTGAGAGCCCAGAAAATGCACTACGCTACGAGCTTCGAAAATTTTCTGGAAAATAATTTTCTCCCTACCTAAATCCCGCAGACAAAACCCAGAGAATAGAGCCAGTAAGTTACTGTAGTAGCGAAGTATCATCTCTTGACAATTGCCCCTCGGAAACAGCTCTGAGCCACGAAGTGCTTGCAGTACACGATCCATTTCAAGAACTTAAGCCGATCAGAGAGCATAAGTTTAACGCCACTGATAACTTATCTAACGATATAACTATTTCTTAAGCCCCGTTGTTATTAACACATTTAATATATTTTGATATCAAGAAAAGTTAGACCGCAAAAGTCGTTTATATCAAAAGAACAATAACCCTATTTTAAATAGTAAAAAGAGTTGTTCGTTCAAACTCTGCTTCTCTTTAAGAGACTTTAAAGAGTAATACCTTTTTATTTATTTAGAAATTTTTTCACATAAACTATCTTTATTTTATTCGTAAAACGCCCAATAAATGCAAATATGGACTCTTAGCAAATAATTACTTTTGAGCTCTCTGTACGACCTCTAAACATCTTTTATTTAAAAATAAAAATATTAGTATTTTTCGAAATAGAAGAATTCTAGGAGGTGGCTTTACGTTTTGTGGACCACACTAACACATATACATATATACACACACATAAATGTATAAGAAAGATGTCTGGCGTGGTGGCGGCTATATTGGCAGAAAACTGTTTTTAAGACGTTTCTTGGGCCACACTAATACATATATATATATATACATAAACATATAAAAGAGATGGCAGGCGTGGTGGCGGCTGGATAGGCAGAAAACAGTTTTTTAAGAACGCATCGCTCGCTCTCTTAGCGAGGGAGTTACATATATGCATAATAACGCCGATATAAGCAATATCGAAAATCAAAATGATATTTATGTAAATGCACTGAACAGTACACTCAATAACAAAATCGATAAATTGCTGAAACTAATTGGCACAACAAAACATATAACCGGCACATGCCGATCATCAACTGCATAATTGACAAAATGAATTGGCACATCAAAATATGCAATCGGCACGTGTAAATTGTAAACTGCTTACCTAAGAACATGTGAAAGCAATAGTCAAAAATTAGTAAGTAAGCTATTTTTATATATGTAATTTTAGGTTTCTTTGTACGAAATTGATTAAATAAAATTGAGTTTGGTTTTTGTCAGTTCGTTGTCAATTCAAATATTGCCTTTGGCTTTTTTAAAATAACCGCAATCGGTAACAAATAATTAAAGTCGGGAGGGTGTTCACTGCGGCCCTAGGAGAGGTAGCACCAACACGTGCCACACCGATGCCGACAATTGGAGTAATCGCGCTCGGTGCTGTTTCCTCATTAGTTGCCTATTCCATACTTATTTAGCGTAACATTGAGTTTGAGGCACCACCTATGCACTTGCATACCACCGTCTAGCGAAAACTCACGCATTCTTCGTGCGTTGACGCTGTTGCGGAGCTGAATTTCAAAAGTGCGGAGAATTTGAGTGGATGACTGTTCAATGTGCGCGCTATTTTCAGCGGGACCCAACAGCCAATAAGCAAGACGCGCAACAGCTAAAGAACCTCATTGGCCAAGACGATTTTCTAGTGGTTTTGCAATTTTTCGCCTACTGTTCGCTTCACAGTACTAATAATGCTACCACAAAGCGCTAAATATAATAACTCCGTACGATGAAAATATGGGGTAAAAATCCTTCCTTGTTGTTTTTTGTTGTTTAAATACCTAATATGCGTAGGAGCTTACGTGGACACGTATGTATACGAGGTTACAGTCGACAGAATTAAGTATGTTGCAGCTGATATATTGCAGTAGCAAATATCCTGCAGTAATAACTCTATCCCTGCCAATATTAGAAAACAGATAAACAAAAGCAATTTTAGGGAATCTATCTATAATTACTTCAGTACTTAGGCTTTAATTGATATTCCATCTTCCATAATAGTCCTAATTTATTCATGTTTTGTAACTAATTTCTTTGTTAAAACCTTGTTAACTCGATATTGCATAGGTGACTAGTACGCACCTGTCAGTTAATTTATAAGTTTTATTGCTTATTTATATACATATGTACTGATTATTAGATTACTTTAAGATCTGTTATGTCTTGTCATTGTGACCCTGAAATTTGTTGTACTATAAAAGATTTTAATATCTTATGGTACTAATTTGCCCTAATAAATAATAAATGAATAAGGAATGAATACATTACTAAAACAATGGCTTCAATTTAAAACTACGCAATAAAAATACTCCTGCATACTAAACGGACGAGTAAATAAATATGTGTATATGTAGACTTTGTCTACAATATTTACTAATTGAAAAATATTTAAACTGTACTTTGATAGTAACATTGTGGTTGAGTATATTCCAATCGTTTCTTCCTCTTAAAAAAATCGCCGAAAGCGCAACAATAAGCTACTAGAGAGGTTTCCCATCGCAAAAAGTACTGTCAATTTCTGGGATTTTTCACTTACGACTTATATATTTCGCTACCATTAGGTACATATATATCATAGCTTTGAGATATAAGGAAATTTTGTGAAATACATTTTCTATATTTTCTTGCAATACACCTTGCACTTTTTCTTAGTTATATACAAAAACGGAACATCTGGAACAATTATGTTTCTATTGAAATAATAGGTGTAGTAAATCCGAAAGTTGAATATGATCTAACTGAATAAATCAGTGTTTTTTCTCAATAAATTACTCCTCCAGTAGCTAGCAGATTTATAGATCAGCCTGCATGACTAAAGGAATTATGTGAATTTTAAAGTCTATCACAACGAAATCGCATAGTGGTGATCTGGATTTTTGTCTCTAAGATTATTGGTAATTATTGGAATATTCCTTCAATCCGATAAAAATACTTTCCTAATAAATAACACAAAATTAAACAAATGTTTAATCCCTGTGACTTCATATTATTTTTCTGATAGGTTATGAAAAATAAGAAGACACGAACGTATTTTACCGAATATTTGTGTCAGTAAATTTTTTCTTTTTGGGACACAGTTTTTATTTTATAAGAAGTTCTGAGATATTATGGCAAAAACAATATCGGGAATCATCCAAAGATATTAAAAATTTATGCATCTTATTTAAAATTGGGAAATAGTAAATCAGAGATTTTTCTTGGTAGTTTTGTAGTACTTGTGGAGTTAAATAACTGTGCTAACCAATTTCGCTAAATTTGTCTTTTACAAAAAAATGGTTGCTTCAAGAATTATTAACCATTTAAGAAAAAGTTATTTACAATATTTAGGAAAAATTACAAACTAAAAAACATATTTCAAAATTTTTTTTTAAATAATTTATCTCCACACCTATTTCTTAATATTCTGAATTCATGCGAGGAACACCTTAATATTCTTTAAAATATATTGAAATTGTGAAAGTTTAAAGTCAGCGCTCCGATTAAAAAAAAAATTCCAGTGCTATTGTATAGAAATTTTTACTGTGTCACTATCAGTTTTGATTTTGAGCGCTTCTTATTTAATTTTGTGGCTTAGGAAAAGCATCTCGGATACAATTGCATTATGGAAGTAAAGATTTCCGAATATAAGAAAATATGATAGCAAACGTTTCAAACCGTTAATATCAAAGAAGGATCCACCGAAGATCGATTTTATAAGTAACCATTTTATTTTATTGCACCTGGAAGTGAGTTTGATTCAGAATATATGATACATGATGATGGGTGAAAAATTATCAATTTAACACTAATTATTATCAGTTTAGTTATACAAAAATTCTCAACTTCAAGGAAATATCATAAAATTTCAAAATAATTTTAAGTTTCGTATAAATTAGCCAAGAATACCAAAAATTTCAATTCTGAGTGTAGTGTAGTCAGTGTAGGTGAACAATTTTTAATCGTTGATTTTTCAGAAAATTTGCTTTGTATTATTAAAAATGTGATACAGGCTAGACATTGGAGCAATAGATTCTCTGGAGACAGTACATTGTCGGAAATCAAAAAAAATATTTATAATTTTTCCGACGCCACATCATCCCATCACAAATTTAAAAAAAAATGTGTATAAACTTAGCATACTGTTTTAATGACATTAATCTAATAGTTTATTGCAATTTTCTCGCCACTTAACATTGGAAAATTGATTGTAATGGGCTTGTGTATAGTAACGCGATTATTACTCGATGTTTGTTTGGTTTAAGGAAAAAGAAATTCGACATAATAATGATTGACTTTTGTTCCATTGAATACCATCCAAATTAAAATTAGAATTATCTGAACGAATTAAAGCAAGTGAAACAATCACAATGAAAGAAAAAATGTAACATATTTTCAATTTTGTGAACCAAATACTCAATATCATGCAAACTTCAAAACAAATTTTTAAACAGTCTAAATTCGTTCAGTATTATAACCAAACATGATCATTTAGCTTAAATGTATAAGTAATTGTGGTAGTTTGCAATGCTTACGTGTTTCGCAATAAATAATTTTTTTAACATGCCAGAAGTTGAAATAAAAATTGTTGCAACAAAAATTAGAAATTTTTCCTAAAATTGTATGTGAATGACTTTTTACTGTAGGATCTATTGTTTCCGAGATAAAAGTTCTTTGCATAAGGCATTTCTCTAATTTTTTAAAGTTTCAATCGCGGATATCTTGCAAAATAAAAAAATTTATTACGCACAGTTATGAAGAATTAATTTCAACATCCCTCAACGTAATCTTCGTATTTCTTTGCCTTTCTATAGAGTTAACTGTAAAACAGAATATTCGCGAAATGCTCCCCTTGTCCGAACGCTAATTGAATTTAATTCACTCTCGAGTTCCATCCAACTGGATTTTTCAATTCCGCAAAATGTATTTTCCCATATTTTAAATTTAGCTATCTAGGTTTTTAAATCTTACTTTTTAATTACTTTGTAAATAGTCTGTAAGAAACTTTTGTTCATAAACTAAATAAATAAATAAATAAATAAATAAAAAATAAATAAACACCATAAATACTACAAAACTACAAACTTTAATAATAATATGGGATTTACCACTACACTTTCCTATGGAACTGCTCATTTATTATATACTAGCTGGCAACGGTTGCGCGAGGCTTCGCCACGCACCTTATGTTTATGTATATGTATAAGAAATTACTTACAATTAGTTACTTTGGTTCTGAAATAGTTTGATTTTGCATTTACTTTAATTCCTAAATATACAAACTCATAAAAATAACAATTTTATGTTGCATACAATTGCAATTAAAACTTTTTATTGGACAAACATCAAAAAATTTCTTTGTATACAATATTATGCGTACCTCCCTCTGCAAGGACAAAAAGGTTTATTTTCGATGTAACACGTGATAGGGCTACGTACAGTTATCCGTGTGAAAAACATGGCTTACTCAAATCCACTCCGGTTACATTAAATGTTTGCCCCTGTGCCTTGTTTATGGTCATTCCAAAACAAACCTTTACCGGAAACTGAAGTCTTTTAAATCTAAATGGCAAATCTGTAGGTATCATCGGAATTCTAGGTACTAAAGTAGATTTTCCAGTACCACAACCAGTTAAAATAGCACATTCAACCAGATAAAAATGTAACCTTTTTACCTGCAGGCGAGTTCATTGCATAACAGTGGGGGACTTAAATTTCGCAATAAAATTATTGGAGCTCCAACTTTTAAAGTAAGTTTGTGGCGAAGCATACCTGAAGGGTTGATAGAATTTAGAAATTCCGTTGGGTAGTGCACAGCTTCTTCACCGTCGACTACTGTATCCACCGAGCAATATTCTCTCGTTTGTGCGTGGAATTTTACCAATACCAATTCGTTAATTTTTTTCACTTGTTCATTAGTAGGTGTTAATATTGCTCGTTCCTTTAACCAGGAGGCAGGTTTATAAGCAAATTGGTCTATTGTGGTATATATTTTGTCAATCAGTTGTTGATGGTCGGTGACTGAAACGCATATATCATTATTGAAGGAGATTTTCCCACAAACTGTTGGAAGCTCACCGTTACCAACTTTCAGTAACATGTCAGCAAACAGCCTGTTATCTTCTGAGGCTTTAAGCACTCTCATGTTAATCTTGAGTGCTAATTTTATTACATGGGACCAAAGGTATGATCGATTTAATGACGCATTCACCTCATCAGCCCTGGTTCCTCTAGATAAAATGGCACTATTTGACGGAAATCTCCTGAAAATAATACCGTACAACCGCCCATAGGTGTGTTCATACTTCTTAAATCGCGCATGGTCCTATCTAGGGTTTCAACTGATGCTTTATGTGACATTGTGGCTTCATCCCAAACTATCAGTGAGCACATCTGGATAAGCTTAGAAGTATTACTTTGCTTAGAAATGTTGCATACGCTGGCACAATCGTCAGAAATATTTAGAGGAAGTTTAAATGTAGTATGCCCCGTCCTTCCACCTTCTAAAAGGGTAGCTGCGATCCCAGAAGACGCTACCGCAAGGGCAACGTTACCGCCAGATCTTACTTTAGTGAGAAGTAAATTTATTAAAAATGTTTTTCCCGTGCCGCCAGGAGCATTAAGGAAAAATATCTTTCCGTCCTTGTATTGTATACAAAGAAATTTTTTGATGTTTGTCCAATAAAAAGTTTTAATTGCAATTGTATGCAACATAAAATTGTTATTTTTATGAGTTTGTATATTTAGGAATTAAGGTAAATGCATAATCAAACTATTTCAGAACCAAAGTAACTAATAGTAAGTAATTTCTTATACATATACATAACCAGAAAACGCGCAACCGTTGCCAGCTAGTAAACACATAAACAAAACTAATTTTTGTATGGAAGAAAATGCGCAACACCGTAAGCAAAACACTGAAAAACTTTTAAAAATTCAGCTGTAGTTTCTAGTTTCTTGTATGATGGCAAAGCATCTGAAAAACAAACATATCTAACAGTGTGGATCGAAGTTATCATTTCGCCTTGCATCGGTTTATCAACGAAGTCAACAGCACAGCTCTCTGCGCATAGCCGAACGAAGTAGTAACGAAGAGCAGTTGATTTACGACACTGATTTTACATTCGGTTGGAACAATGCTGTACTTAGTGTAAAATTTTTTAAAACTTTCAGATATGAATAGGCTAATTTTTAATTTAAGTAGCTATCATTATAGTGCTAACTGCAAGCATTAATTTAAAAAAAGTTGCATCCCAATCCGTTCAGTAGTGCCCGAGATTACCTCTTTCCAAAACTTTAGACTTTGTTTTATAATTTGTATAGATAACGCTTATGAAGAAAAGGTCCAATCAGTTCGTTGATGGTTGGCCTCAGTCCTTCAGTCCTTCCATCAATATGCTAGATAGAAAATGAAAAGTGAAACTAGAGAGTAATTGCTACTTTTCCCCGCGACGCAGTCTAATGCATGAAATTAAAGGTAAAGATATAAGCAGCATTTCAAACTAAGGTTTATAGATATTTAAAATAGTTTTGGAAGATTTCAGATATTGTTTTTTCCATACGCAAAATACGTCGCTTTTTATTTAGAAACAGCATTAGGGATGTACTCGTATTTCATGAATTGATCTTTTAAACAAAGTGGACTGCAAAATTTCGAGTGTGAGTCTGTCGTACATATTAAGTATATCGTGCACTCACCGCAAGACAATATTTTTTAGAGCAGCCGCATAAGATCAATCGACGGAAAAAAGAAATCTAAGGGTGTAATTTGTAAGAAAAGCATATCCACATGCAGCAGTACGCGACATTTGTACGCTTGTGGAGTAATATAAATCTCACAAAAATAGAAATTACTAAAAGCAAGATTACAGTTATGTACTCGAAAAATTGGTGTCGAAAATATCTGATAAAAATAATGTGTACTTACGGAAGGGATTTTAAGGCGCATGTATGCGAAAGTCTGCGAATTATGGAAGTTTTTCTTTTTTCCTTTACAATCATTTCAGGGTTCAAGAGAAATTACACTAAGCTACAGTGAAAATACACTTTAGAAGTGACCTAGGAGAGGTCGTAGATCAGGTCGAGTTGTTCACAAAAATGTGTTTGAAAATTTCCAACCACCCTCAAATTCTCAACTCGGGCTACACCAAACACTTTCCTGGTACGAGCGAATAAAATACATCTTAAACGCATTATCAATAGACTTATTACTTGCTACCTCAAACGATTTCGCTTATCCACGAATAAATCGCAGACAAAACAAAATTGATTATAACATATTATTTGCTCTTAATTACCTCAACAAATGAAAGTTTAATGTTAATTGAAATTATGTACGATGTCTCACAATGATATGACTCGAAGTAACTTTTGATAACACATCATAACATCTAAAATTCTCAACCGAATTTTAGGAGAAATTCATTTTTTAACTCAGAATAAAACATTATTGAAGAAAATGTCTTTAAAATAAATGCTTTTTTGTAAAATTGTAGAAAGAGTTACGAAAGTTGAAAATTAAAAAAAAACCCTTGTGCAAATTTTAGAATGATTGCAAATTTTTTCCCAAATTCAAGCTATTTTCGCGCAAGTCATTATTGATCTAAAAAGTGCCAACAGTTTGAAAGATCTTTCCAAACCTAAAAAAATAGCTAAAAAATTATAAGAAAGAAACTTTTTTTGTAGACGAGGTCCCGCCAAATTGGTTGTTTATGAATAAGTTGAGAATTTGGGGTTGGTTGGAAATTTTCAAACACATTTTTGTGAACAACTCGACCAGATCTACGACCTCTGCTAGGTCATTTATAAAGTGCGTGATTTTTTTTCGTTTGGTGGCACTGTGTTATTCCTGATTAGTACTTTATTAAAAACAAAACTTAATATCATACGAAACATAGAGTAAGCGACAATAAATAATGAAGTGTACTTTTCTAAAAAATGTACACTTAAATTAGGTAATAAACTAAAATAAATTCTCATCCAAAAAGTATGTGTTGTTAAATTTAAAATCGAATCCATGTAATATTTATTGATATTAATTCATTACATACTTATTAAATAACCTGCAAATTTTTTTGTAACTCTTTCTGCGACTGTTTCACGGTTTTAAAACTATTTCAGATAATTTGGATGTATTTGATTGAAATTTTTGTAGTTACAATAACGTACGTGGCAAACCTAAAAGCGTAAAACATTTTTGTTACTTCGTTTGACAAGGAAACTTTAGGGAATATCTTTAATTGGAAGAATTCTTGCTTTAGAATTGTAATCTACACTTACTGCGACTACCAATATACAAATTACATGACAAACAATATTTTATATATGTATGCTTGTACACTATTTATCATTTTTCGCAAAAATGGGGAAAAATGGCCAACGGAAACAGAGTTAAAGCATTCAAATGTTAATATCTATGGTAAAAATTTTTGAAGCAGGATTTTGTTGCAGAGCAGTGCAATCAAAAAGCAGTAAAAACTGTTGAGAGAACTCTAATAGATATTCAGTAAAGTTAAACAATTATATGGTCTTACTTTCCTTTTTTATGGGGATTTCCTGCAGATCCTACCGAATGCATTTAACAGTGAACAGTACTTATAATACATTTGGATCACTATTTGTCTGTCTGTTTGAACTCAGTAACATCCGAAACTACTGAATGGATTTTCACGGCGCTTCAACATAGGCGCAACATATATTTTACCAAAATATTAAATGAAAAATAAAAACAATTTTTAAAATAAATGGTGTGAATCATAATTTTTTAATAAAATTTTATTTTTTTTAACAGTATCATGGCGTATGATGCAATAATAAAAAGGTGGTGTACGTGGTGACATCTCGGTTTGCACCTGCCTTAACTCGACGTCGAGTTTGGAAAAATGGGAAGATATTAAGGCCGTTTTGGGGGAAAAAGTTCGAATCAAAATATTCTTATATTTAGTTTAATCCTAATGCAATAGTATTAAGTAATAATATGATTAAAAAAATTGTTTTTTATTATATTAAAAATGAAGGTCATCTAGTACATCTAGTCATGTACTAGACATATTCCCTAAAGTTGTCTTATTGAATCCACAGGTTACCAAATATGCAGGCCTGTTCTGTATTTAAATTTGGTTTTTTGAATGAAATTTCAACTCATTTTGGTGGTGGTGTTCTTGATTCCGAAAGAGCTCGGATAGTTTCCGAATCAATTACACTCCGAGTCTATAATCAGTTTGAACATGATAATTATATATTTTTCTGAAAAATTGAAAAATTTAAGAATGCTGTTTGGGAGTGCTGAGGGAAAGTGTATTATTCTCATGCAAAACAATAAAAACCATAAAAATTTAAATTATAGTTTTGCTTCGACTTAATTGATGAAGCTTGTTTACAAATAGAATCAACTGGTACAGTGGATACAGATTTCGATTCCAAAAAATTTGATCTACCAAGTTTTTTTGGCAGAAATGCCTTTGGAGGCTTGTTATTCCCTGCCGAGGGGCGACAGCTTTTTACAATAATTTTTTATATAATTTGCCCTGACCGATAATGAAACCCGGGCGAAATGAAACAATCATAATCGGGCGATGCTGAGCGAGGATAGGAACACAGCACAAACAAATTAAAACCTGCATTTGAGCTTTTTATTAAGTTTTTGAAAAATAAATAAAGACTTACTTGAAGGTGACAGTAGAGTAGGAAAGTATATAAAAATACTGGAAGTAAATATTCCAGCCACCATATAGTTACAAATGTATCGTGGTATACTGAATACATTCTTTCATTCTTGCATACGTCTAATATCATAAATAAGAAATTCTAAATTGGGATTTCGATCAATCAGAGAAAAAATGTCAGTAAATAAAAGCAACTCAAACTTTGAAAAATAAAGCTGTGTTGCCTACTTATATTTCGTTAAATTTTTAATATTGTTATATAAAAATCCTCCTCAAAAAAATGCTCATAGACCGCGGGGTAGAGAGCGTTTTGGGCAGAAGCCGCTGCAACTGCCACGTATTTAATAAATTGTGTGCCTTGCAGAGAAGACGAGCGAAGTCCGGCGGAACTTTGGTCCGAAAAAAACCAAAAGAGAAAATACATAAATTGAGTGAAATGGTAGGCGTACCAACAAAATAGTGAAATCAAATAGGGGCTGTGTGTGCATACCCGAATGGCACACTGCCAGAAGAAGTATTCATGCAGTGTGTAGGTGCAGATAACATGTGTAAATTATCAAAATATATTTACGATCTTAAGCAATCCGGACGAGTATGCGACGAGACCCTTAATTGTGAACTTCTCATTATGGAGTCGTTAGAAGTGACGTAGACCAATGCGTCTACTACAACGTGGATGGTGATAAACTGTCGCTCATTGCAGTATATGTTGATGACGTTTTGATTTTTTCCAAAAGCTCTAACCAAATACAAAATTGTAGAAAGATAAGTTGGCAAAAAAAAATCGAACTGAACCACACTGGAGTAGCCACGTCAGTGCTGGATGGTGAATGACAATTCTATAAAAATATACCAATCCAGTATGTGCTAGATGTACTGAAGCTTTTATCGCTTGCTATTATTCGCTGCGTAAGTCACTCGGCCGTACATTTGTTGTACTGTATATACGTAAAGCAGGTGCGCAGTAAATCCCGGAAGGGCGCACTGGGAAGACGTGAAAAGCATTATGCGATACCTAAAGGGTACTTCTGAAAAGGGTACACTGGTACACTGTAAATCTGATTACTGTAATGCGGACTGTGCTGGAGACACGGCTGGTAGGCGTTCAACTTCGGGTTACACCTTTGCCTTTCAGTCAGCTGTCATATCATGGTCAACAAAAAGGCAGAAAACTGTTCCATTGTCGAGCTCTGAAGCGCAGTTAATATCTATTGTAGCTGCTATGAAGAATCTGTGTGGGTGAAGCGTTTAGACGCTGAGCTGGTTCCGAGATACGAAACAATGATGCCCACATATTCTGCGCCAACAAGAGCGCTATTCAAGTGGCATCGAATAATTCCTATTCCTAACATCCAAGTTAGCAAAACCAAACAGTTAGCTGCACAATAGCCAGTCAGCAATAACTCAACAATAACCCAATAACGACGAAACGCGTCCCATCAAAAGACAGTTGCAGTAAATTGAAGTAATAAAATACATTATAAGCAATAATCCGAAATTGTATTGTGAAATAAACAAAAGAAGAAAATAACAAGTAATAACCCAAAACTGTATTTGTGAGACAAACAATATTACCATTAAGCCGTAGGTTAATTTAGCAATGTAAGCAAAAATGTAATATAAAAGGTGAAAATGAATAAAATATGCAGGTTCAGTCGAGTCTGTTAATCATCTAGTAATCGCTGTTTTTTCCATTGGCTCGCGCACGGTAACTTCCATGCCCTAAACACACAGACAAAAAGTCGAAATTTATTCGGCAACTTATCGCACATAAGCAAGTAATTTTGAACCAACCAATTACCTACCAACGAGATGGTTGCACACATTTAAACAAAAGGCGTTACCTCTCAAAAGGTAAAATATTTTGCTTCTTAATTTGGTGTAAATTAATTTAACTTAAGCAGGAATATTTTGTAAAATATTCTGTTTTTGAATTATTAACATGCATAAATATCTCTCTAATGAGTAAGCATAGAAATTAGTCCTTCAGGACGTGTGTTATAAAGTGAACAACTATTCATAGACATATATGCATACTTATGCAGCTAACTTGCCACCTTATTCATATGTACATATACACCTGTTATAGTCCGGTCAATCTAGACATTTGAAGTTACCTAAATTCCCAACAAGCTGAAAATGCCTTCACTTGTTCAAATCATAGTTAAAAGTAATATTCAGAAGTTCCGAGTCATTCCGGTACCTGGAAAAAATTTTATTTAAGGTCAAAGGTCGAAAATCCCGAAAAAAATTGGGGTTTCGCGATTTTCAGGAAAACCGTAAGTTTTATCGCAAAATTACCTCAGACAAGAATTGTAGCTTATGAAATTCTCTACATGTAATGTATGTATACTTTTTTTTCTTAGAGTAACCGTTTCTGAGATATAGCGCGTTGAAAAATTGTAAGCGTCATAATATGCACACGTTTCCACGCCACCTCTGAGGTAGTGTACTTAGCGCGTTTTTTTTAACGTGGTTTCCCCAGTAGGCCTATTCCACATGTCTGTTGTGATTTTGGTTAGTTGAAAACTATTGAATAATAAAAGATATAAGTAAGGATTGGAGATGATAAAAGCGATGGAAATTATAAAAAGGTAAAAAAGGCTATTCGTCCGATTCATAACCTTCGAATACTTCTTTTTCTTCTTATTCTTCTTCTTCTTGATCTTCTTAATTTTCTTCATCCTGCGTGTATGTAAAGTGGGTCAATAGCGATGTATCGTATGATTCCTCGGAAGTATCAAACGAATCTTCTACCATTGGTGATTCAACATTGGAACATGACCGACCTTGACAGTTTGTACATGCCAAAGAACCAAACAGTCCAACTTTTTTACAACCACATTTGGCACTGCATCCCTTTTTACAGTTGCAAAAAATTGTGTTCAGCAGTTTTTCCGGCGCAGGTGGAAGTAAAGTTTGAATTGGTTCTAATATGTTGTCGGCCAACTTCCAACCCCAGTCTTTTGGGTCTAGCTGGTAACCAAGCCACACTTGAACTTGGTAATATACCCGGAAAAGATGTTGATGAGCAGCAACTGAGGTTGGAGGAAGACAAGCTAATTGCACCTGTTTTTTATTCCGAGTATTTTTCACGAAACACGCATAACGATACTTATCTAAACAAGTGATTTTTTTTGGAGCCCCGTACATAGAAAGAAGAAAACGAATCCCGTTGGTGATAATGTCTTGTTGAGTTGAATTATTATTTTTGAAAACTTCAGCACATTGAACTAAATCTTGCTTTTCAAACATTTTGAACACAGTTGTTTACCCCTCCGGTAAAATGCAGATGTTGTATCACAACCAGTAATAGCGTGTAAAAATAGTACGTGATTTTGACTTTTGGGAAATTTAGATAAACTATTGGATGAATATATTTCCGTTTGATTTTGAGCTTTTCCGGGTTTTAGAAAGAAAATAGTTTTTTCAATTGGAGTTCGAGCAGTGAGTAGTACGAGTAAATCTACATCTTCACCAACAACAATAGTTTTAGTTATCAAATTAAATTGCTCTATAGCTGTTTTAATGATCAGTACGTCAGCATCATCGTTAGCCTGTTTAACTAATATATTTTCAGTAGTGAACTTATTTTTTAACATAACAATGAACCGAGATTTGTTATGAGTATTTGCTAAAAACTTTTGTTGACTGGTAGGAACTGTCATGAGTTCGTCAAAAAGAACATCGGAAGATGAAGATGTAGCTAGAGTTCGACGACGTTGTTCTGTAGCTTTAACATTTCTTGTGCAATCGTCATAGCCATCGAAGACGACTGTAACTCTTGCACCGAAATGTCGACGTACATACCCGACGTATTTATCTAATATAACGCTGAATGTTTCTTCACTATCCCACACAACACGGTGTAGTAAGAATCCTCCGTCGATGATGTACGTCGTATTGTCGTTGTTGATGTCAATATTTACTTGTTGAAAACAATCGTAAATAGCAGATTTCTGGGTTTTACGCATCCCGATGTCATCAAATAACGTTAAAGGGTAGGGAGCTAATTCGTATTCGAAATATTTCTCGATTTCATCTTGAAATGCTGCTGTGATACTCATGCGCTGAAACAATAAGACAGGGTCAACAGGTACTTTTTCTTCGTGAACTTTTATCGTGCTACTCATTGCTAAAAGAGGCACAACTTTGTCAGAGCGTTTAAATTTTATGTTATTAAATGTGAGTCCTGTTATTTTTGCCATGGAAGCAAGTCCAACTTCACGAGCTTTATAGCAATTTATTTTATCATCACCATCGACACCACTTGCAATAGATATAATTTTGTTTACTTCTGGAAAAGGATCATGCGTTGAGAACCACTCTAAAAGTTGTCGGATATCTTTAGTATCTTTTTTGGCTCGTGAATCACTTGCATCAACATGCTGCTCGGTCGTATCCATTCTAACATTAGCTAGATCTTCTAATTTTTCGCAAACTGTGTTCATTGCATGTATACTATAAACCCATTTACTTATGACACTGTCTTTCGTACTTCTCCCTCGAGCAATACCTCCATCTGTCTTCATAGCTTTCATCATCGACTGCTCGATAACCATGTCCGTTGAAGTTCCACAACTTAATTTGTCTGACCGTCTAACAGTAAAAAACCTTCTGAAAATTTTTCATAAACTTCATGATCTATACGATTTTGTAATTGTTGCATATCCTGCAAGTATAGGTGAGCAGACTTAGCATAAGGAAAATGTCCAGACGCGTAAAAGTAAGGGAGCATTTCTTTTACGCAATTCAAACACAGCACACAAAATAGGTTAGCATAAACACGTGTTTTCACTACAGCGTGGCGCTCCAGACTAACGGTATTTCATTTATTCATCATCGACTGCTCGATAACCATGTCCGTTGAAGTTCCACAACTTAATTTGTCTGACCGTCTAACAGTAAAAAACCTTCTGAAAATTTTTCATAAACTTCAGGATCTATACGATTTTGTAATTGTTGCATATCCTGCAAGTATAGGTGAGCAGACTTAGCATAAGGAAAATGTCCAGACGCGTGAAAGTAAGGGAGCATTTCTTTTACGCAATTCAAACACAGCACACAAAATAGGTTAGAATAAACACGTGTTTTCACTACAGCGTGGTGCTCCAGACTAACGGTATTTCATTTATTCGGCAGCCTCACATGAAACAGGTATACGACCCTAGCCACGCACACAATTAAACAGAAAGACAGATGTTGTCTCAAGGTTACACTAGTGTATGTTTGAAGGGACTGGATTTCAGTTTCTATACCTGATATTTTTGTAGTCATACTCAAGGAGTATAAGAATCTTTGGTTTTACTTATGTATACCGATTGTGAAATATTTTTATTTATATTACAGCGTCACAGATGTATATACGTAGCGTACTTATGCATATTATGACGCTTACAATTTTTCAACGCGCTATATCTCAGAAACGGTTACTCTAAGAAAAAAAAGTATATGTACATTTTTTATAGAGACTTTCATAAGCTACAATTTTTGTCCGAGGTAATTTTACGATAAAACTTACGGTTTTCCTGAAAATCGCGAAAAACCAATTTTTTCTGGATTTTTGACCTTTGACCTTAAATAAAAATTTTTACAGGTACCGGAATGACTCGGAACTTCTGAATATTATTTTTAACTATGTTTTGAACAAGTGAACGCATTTTCAGCTTGTAGGGAATTTAGGTAACTTTACTCCTCTTTTTTGGTCTAATTTGACCAAATTTGTATGTATAATTCTTATAGCAAGAAATTCTTTAATATCCTTGTCCTCACTCTCACATTAAGCTTAACTGAATAAAGACATACATACCTATTGTATTACGAAACTTATTTTCATTACATATCACGCAACCTTAAATCATGCGATAAATTATATATCAATAAATACCAAAACTATATAGATATCAAAAGAAGCTCAAGGATATCTTGAATGGATTACTTATTGCCTTAGAAAAATAGAATTTACGCTTGAAAAATTCCCTTGGTTCTCTTTCTCTTTTTTTTCGCTTCTCACATAAGGACTCAATGAGATAATGAGCATAGTAACTTAGTCAATTATTTTGTATAATGATGACAGGTACAGATTTTTTGTGAGAGCCCTTTATCAGCCCTTAGATTTTAATAAAAAACCGAGAGAAAAAATCGTAAACTTATAGAAATGCGGAAATGCATACGGAACTCTTTCGCCGTGTAAGCCGGCACAATCAACTCTATATATGTACATCATCACACAATTTCGAATATTTTTTTTTCTTAGAAACAAAATTATATCATCCCATCTAAATTGGAACGTATGATCCTTGTTGTTGTTGTAACAGCATAAAACATTCCCCATAAAATTTTGGAGAATGCTGCTGAAATGACAGTCCTTGGCCGGATATAAATCCGGGTCGTTCCGGGATCGTAGAACCGACTGTCAGGTAACGACGTATGATCCTGCCTTATCTTCGCTTTCCGAAGAGGACTGCTCCATTAGCATCGAAACTGCAGTCACAATCATTTGATTTCTTGTCGTTTCTATGTACATCACCAAGTTACATAGAAAGAAGTATGCATTAGTATAAGAAAGATTTTTAAGTTAAACGCGGAAATATAAATTGAAAATTTTACACTTTATTCATTCAAAAGCAAAACTAGAAGTGAGTTGCTGCTTCAACCTCTAACTCCAGTGAAGAAGTTACAATGTCCTCATTGCATTATATAGTTTAAATGTACTTAACTATACTTTGTACTCTATATATATAAATAAACTATAATTTAATACATTCATTTTTACTTTTCTGTTTTACATTCCGAAAATAAGTTAAGATCTATTGATTCGTTCAATGCTTATAGCCTAAATTTACAAAATTTGATTTACGGAATTGTTTCTTTCAGTGTGATATTCAAATCACTACTATTTCTTTTTTCTGCTTTTGAACTGGCTTTTATATTTTCTAACTTTGCGAATTTTAAATTTAACGATATGGTGTTCTCCATCTTCTTCCGTTTGTAATAGTCCTACTTGTCTATGGCATATTGCATATTTTATCTAATCTCTTTCTTTAATTTTCAGCATTTACAAAATTAGTATCAATCTCATTTTCTTTCCGGTGTTTATTCAGATTTCTTATTCTTCTCATTTTAATCAATTGAGGATCATTTTCTGGTAATTTTTTGTTGAAAAAAATGTTATATGGGATTTCTTCAGTAGTAGAGTGACTGATTAAATGATTATACATAAGTATAAATTGTTTATTCTATTTCTAATTATTTTAGTTCTTTGTCACCTGATGTGTTTGTTATTCGCAGCTTTTCGTTGAGTGTTTTGTGAAGGCGTTCAATATCACCAATCCCTGTTTTTCCTGTTGTTACTTCAACCTTTATATTCAACTGATTACACTATTGTTTGATGTTAACATTATTTATACCTTGGTCTTGGTCGATTTTCAAAATATTTTCAGCAATGATTTTTTTGCATCTAGCCAGTTAAGTGTTTTTACTCTTTCTACCATTGCAAATTTAGAGAATAAATCGATACATGTTAAATAATATTCATTATCCCATTTCCAAAAGTCTGCAATAAATTTTTCTCGTATTTCATATACGGGAGGTGTTACTTTGAATGGGAGCTTATTGGTGATGTGATCACTTTTACAGTGATTGCAAAGTTCGCAACTATTTATTATGTTGGAAATTTCTTTAAGATAATTTGGGTCGTAATATTTTTCTTTAAAACATTTTGCAACTTTCTCTATGCCTTGGTGAAGTCCGCTTATGTGAATCTCTGCTACTATAGCTTTAAAGTCAGAGTAATCAAAAATGTTTTCCAATTCTTTAGTTGCCCTGTAAACTCTATTTCTACTAGTATTAATCAAAACATTTATTTTATATCACTATTTTCTTTTTTAATATGTGAGTTTTAATTATTTCTTTTATATATTCTATGCTTGATATTTATAAGTAATCAAAGTAAAATTATTTGCGTAAACTTTTTCTGTGGTGCAACCATTTTGGGCTGTGCGTCAGATCGCCCAAAACCTAATCGCCCAAAACCGAAAAATGTCAAATAGCCCAACATTTTGGGCGATTTGACATATGTCTAATAGCCCAAATGACAGATCGCCCAAAAAGTTGGGCGATTGGAAATAATGTCTAATTTCCTAAATGACAGATCGCCCAAAAAGTTGGGCGATTAGACATATGTCTAATTGCCCAAATGACAGATCGCCCAAATGACAGATCGGCCAAATGACAGATCGCCCAAATGTCTAATCACCCAAATGTCAAATCGCCCAAAAATGCAAAAAACTTCTTGTCAACTTCTGTAAAAGGGAAAATGGTTAGTTCTTTGAAAATTTTTAAATCTAATTTTCCCTTTTACAAAATGCATAGGGCCGGTTGTTTGACTGCCTTGGTAAAAGAATAAAGATAAATAATTATAAATGCAAAAAATTTTTGCTTTATTATTGTAAATTTCAAATGAATTAGAAAAGAAGAAATACAGTTTTTTCAATAAAGGTTCACCAAAAAAATAAATTGCATTTCATTATTTCACAAAAAAATATATATATCAAAGAAAATATCAAAAAGAAATATAATTCATACTTTAATACATTCGGCTAAATAATAATAAAAGGTTTTAAGCTATAAAAAAATAACAAGTTAATTTAAATATACTTGAATCGAGTTTTCAACTTTAACTCTACATACAGGGCAGCGATAATAAGTTTGATTTTCACTTTCATTTATGATCGCTTCTTCGAGTTTTTGATTGCAAATGTTACAAATTTGCATGTGTTTGCATGGCATTAAAACAATATTTGCTGGAAATAAATAACAAACTATGCATAAATTGCTATTATTTGAAGTTGTTGCTTTTTCGATTTCAGGTATTTTTTCACTTTCTTCTCCATCGGTTTCCACAAAATCATCAACAATATCTGCGAAGGGTTCCATATCATAACATATATTATTTTTCGAATATGTCACCCGATTTAAAAACTTGTCGGCACTAAGACTACCATTTTCAAAAAGAGTAAAAGCCTCAACAATTTTTTTATTTCTTTCTATGTCCATTCGCTTTCTTTTTTTTCCACCAACAGTTCCGCCACTTTCAATATGCATCTCAAAATCACGACTTTTCAAAAATTCTTCATCTTGTAACACCTTCACAAATTTGTAAAAATTTCCATTTTTGCTTAGCATTCTGCCCAACACGCCATTGTAACCTTCAATGTCAGAAGTTGTTCGCGTATATTTTTTAAAAACCGAAAAATTGGACACCCCAACCTAAGAAAAATTGCATATAAACATGTTGATAATTTAATATTATGTATTAGAGATATATGTACCTTTTTCATCCAAAAATTATCATAATATTGAAGGAAATTGTCAAAGACATTTGGGAAAGAGTCCCGCACTTGGTTTGAAAGCATGTGGAATGAAGAGTCGATGCTAGTTGGTGGTAATAATGCTAATGCTAAAAATTTGTGAAAAATTTGTGACGCATTAGAGTTGCGCCTTATTTCTTCTGCCAGATTCCTATGTTTCGTTGACACGTTTCGCCTGACAGTAGTGAAACCAACAGCCTTGTAGAGTAGAATGTGGAAAAATATTTTGAAGTGCACTTCTTAGTCCGAGTTCAAAATCAGTCAAAAATTGTTTTGCGTCCAACATAACTATATTTTCATTTATATATTTAAATATGTGTTCGTAGCTTTTTTTTGTTCTTTTGTTCATTAAAATAAACAGAAATGGAAAGACCTGAAATTTGTTTTTATACATTAGTTCACTTCAAACAATTTGCATCTGTTATTACTATTTACTTTTTCATCAAAATAATTTATATATACATATAATTAAAAGTTGTTTGAAACAACCTTGTGGCACTATTTGAAATGTGCCATCCATTAAATATTCCCTTCGTGCTGGCGGAATGTGCTTTTCAATCATATTTATTATTTTTTCTGAAGAAAAAATGCAAAATGATATATCGCCGTCCTGAATACACGCCTTATAAAATGGTAATTTTCTCTCACTTTTGGATAACCCAAATTCTTCAAAAATTTCTTTTTTTCCAAAAGCTGAAACTATTTCACTTGGCGATTTTGGTGATTTACTAAATAATTTGTATGAAATTCGTTGTAATCCCCTTTTCATGGAGTTGTACGATAGATATTTCGTTGCGTTCTCATCTCTGGAAAAAACAAAATTAGTTTACAAAATATGTTGTCAATTTTTGTGTGATAAAAATACTTTGCAACGACGCGTTTGAACGCAGAACGAATTCCACTTAGGGCGTTTACGTCTCCTATGATACCGGCAGTTGATTCACAATCACTGCGAATCACGTTAATAGCTTTTATTTCATTATATAATTCCTCATTATCTTTGTGGTTATGTCCTGCAGCATGCTTTGTTTTTTTACATATCCCATTTTCAAGTTCAATACGCACTGGACATGTCGGATTATAACAAATATAATAAACCTTTTGACGAAATTTAGATTTAGTTTTGACATATGTCACATCGCCCAAATGTCTAATCGCCATATGTCTAATTGCCCAAATGACAGATCGCCCAAATTTTTTTTTGGGCGATTTGACATTTTTGCTTTTGGGCGATTAGGTTTTGGGCGATCTGACGCGCAGCCACCATTTTGCCTTCCTCTAACTAACTTAAGTTGATTTTTATAATTATTTAAGGGGCGTTCAGTTATTTGGATAAAACTTTCGCTATCTTCGTCAGCGGAATGAAATGTTGCACAATTCGAAGCTATTTCATCTTCCTCTGCATTACATTCGTCGACTTTAATGCGAGACAACGGATCTGCAACGTGATTCTCCTTTCTCGGGATGTACTTCACGTCGAAAATCGTGTTCGTTAAGGCGAATCTTCCATCTTTGAAGTTTTGAGTTTGGCTCTTTCAAATTATGCAGCCATTGAAGTGGTCTATGATCGCTGTTTATAACGAATTTTCTCCCGCATAAATATGGCCTTAAATACGTGGTAGCCCAAACCATTGCTAAAAGCTCCCTCTCCGTAGTCGAATAATGGAGCTCGTGCCCGTTCAAAGTGCGGCCAGCGAAGCAAATAGGGTGACTTTGTTGGCTTAAAACTGCACCTAAGGCCACGTTGGAAGCATCCGTAGTTAGCGTAAATGGCTTCTCATAATTCGGGTATACGAGAATGGGATCTTGTGTGATCAATATTTTTATAGTGTTTACGGCATTTTGATATTCGTTGTCCTCACTATTTATCTTATTACCTTTTTTTAAACAATTTGTCAAAGGTTTGGTAATCTTTGCAAAATTTTGAATGAATTTACGGTAGAATCCCGCTAAGCCTAAGAACTGTTTGATTCCTTTCTCTGTTCTGGGTACAATTGTTTCCAATTAGCCCCTCCAAGACTGTATTCATCAGTCTTTGAAAAATGGCTGGGGCATTTTTTAGCCCAAAAGGCGTTCGTAGAAACTCGTAATGTCCACTTTGGGTTGAAAATGTAGTCTTTTTCCTATTCGCGGGATCCATTTCAATTTGATGGAAACCTTGTGCCACATCTATAGTGGAGAAGTACATGCATTTACCCAACTTATCAAGGATTTCGTCCATATTGGGAATCGGATACCTATCGTCTACAGTTATAGCATTAAATTTCCGAAAGTGCAACACTATTCTTGATGAATCTGTTTTTTTTTTTGGTACAACCCAGAGTTGTGCCGAATACGGAGAATCGCTATTGCAGATGATTTTTTGCTTTAGCATTTCCGCTATTTGCCTATTCACTTCCGTTTTGTGCACTTCGGGATATCTTTAGGATTTCACATAAATCGGATCTTCATGGAAGGTTTTTATTTTAGGTTTTATTTTGTGTGTAAACGTTAATTGTTCTCCTTCTATATAGAAAATATTTTTGAATTTTTGTAGCAGTTCCTTATGTTTTTTGCATTCTTCAGCATTCAAATGGTCTAGTCTAAATTTTTTTTCGTCTTCATCGTCATTGCAAATATTTAGTAAGCTATCGAAATTTTGACCTGAATCTGTTTTTTTTGGTACAACCCTGAGTGGTGCCGAATACGGAGAATCGCTATTGTAGATGATTTTTTTGCTTCATTTCCGCTACTTTGGCATTTCCGCTACTTTGTGCACTTCGGGATATCTATAGGATTTCACATAAATCGGATCTTCATGCAAGGTTTTTATTTTATGTTTTATTTTGTGTGTAAACGTTAGTTGTTCTCCTTCTACATAGAAAATATTTTTAAATTTTTGTAGCAGTTCCTTATGTTTTTTGCATTCTTCAGCATTCAAATGGTCTAGTCTAAATTTTTTTTCGTCTTCATCGTCATTGCCAATATTTAGGAAGCTATAAAAATTTTGACCTGAATTTTTCTTTTTTAAAAACTTACACATTCTTTCATTTAAAATTATAGTATTATTTTCTAAAGTAATTTTTCCTTTCAGTTTTCTTTTTTTTCTGATTTTCACAACCAATAGCTTCTTGCATCTTATCTAGCAAGACTTTTCCAGTTGCTGTTTTTAAAATGATGGTTTAACTTTAATATCTTCTTTATTAAGTGTGTACGGTTTAATTAGGCTAACTGATGAACCCGTATCTACTAGAAATATTACTGGTTTGTTATTTATTGTTAATCCTCGGCTTCTGAGTGAACCATTGAAAGATCCTAGTCCATTGGCTCAGGGCGTTCATATTTCCGAATTCTGGACTGATTTGAATTAGTGTCATCCGTTTTCGTTTGAAATGAATATGTTTGAGGATAATTGTTCAAGTTACTATTATTGGAATTGTTGGTTGTGAAATTCGTTGATTGATGCGGGTGCGCACTATTTATCTGTCAAGGTTGGACATTGCTAAAAATATTGTTGTTAAATGGGACCCCTCCCCTAGAATAATTATTAGTTCTTGAATTTTTCCATGAATGATTTATTGGATTTGAATACTGCGGAGCTCGTGTATGTAAGTTATTGCCAATAGGTTCTCATCACCACATTGCTATCAACAACACATCCGGCTGACGCAACCCTTACACAGTTCCGCCACACCCATGTAATATTATATTTTGCACGAGCCGCCAACTCAACATATTTGCGATCACAGGTTGATCACACCAAATATTCCACACGAGTCGCTATGTCAGCGGAATTGCGCTCACATGGTGGACGGCAACAAACATTCCACACGAGTCAGCAGAATTGAATTCACACGGTTGGAACGCTAGCAGAACAGTAGCAGCACAGCGCGACGCCGTGGGTTAGGTTAGAAGTTCTGCAAAGTCGATTAGAAAACTCAAGCTCAATCAACCACAACAAATGCGGAAATAAAATTATTAAAATACCAAAACCGTTTAATTTGTATAAACAAATTATTTTTCACATTTTGCTTAGCTATGTTTCTGTCATCATAAAAAACATCATTTTCCTTTAAAATTTTAATTGCTCATTTAATATTTGTAAATAAATGTACATTTATTAATGCTGTTAAGTGATTAGGCAATTCTCTTTAAAGAGTTTTCATACTTATTTGTTCTAACTCCGTATTCAAAAATTCTTTAGTAGCCATACTTACGTTTTTTAATTTAATGCAATCCTTAATTTTACAAATTTCATAATTTAATTCCTCACATAAAATTCTTACACTATTTTTTGTACTTAATATTGCTAATTTGTAGTATACTAAGTGTCGAGATTGCAGTGTGCTCGCCAAACTCGTCAATTAGGCGTTGCCGCATTGTTGTCCAGTCCGACGGTTGCTCTCTTCTTACAACATCTAATGGTGGTCCTCGCAAAGCGCGTAAAATGCAATTAAAATTAAACGCTCTTTGTTCCGGCAACGTTGGTAATGTGGGAAGTATTATTGAATCGATGCTGTCGATGGAAAGCGCTAAATAAATATTATCGCCGTCAAAAGGTTGAATTAATTTAATATTCTGCATAATAAGTTCTCTTCTTTGTTGTTCTTCGGCCATATTCACCTTTGTCTTAATAGTCAATGCTTCAAAATGTGCACTCAAACACACCAATTATTTGTCCATTTACTTTACTCTTTGCGATATTTTTGTAATTTTAGTACTTCGTTCTTTTCTTTCTGTTCTTTATCTGATTATCAAATGCTTTTTATAGGTTTGCTGTAACTTAATTTGTTCACAAATTTATTGTTTTTTTCATGCTTCGGTACATTTATGAATAAACGAAAGATTTTTACTCACTTTTATGTATTAAACCTTTTAAGTTTGTTTTACTTTTTAATATATTATCAATTTTTTTTGTTTTCTTATTTTTTTTTTTTGTTAAATACACCCTTTTTTTGTTCAAATTAACTTTTCTTTGCTTTAGTTGATAAAAGAATAAACGTAGGTTTGTTTTAAAGTATCTTTTTCGCAGATCCTGCTGACTGCGCCAGAAAGATTTCTAAGTTAAACACGGAAATATGATAATTTTACACTTTATTCATTCAAAAGCTGAACTAGAAGTGAGTTGCTGCTTTAACCTCTAACTCCAGTGAAGTCGCCCACGCTTCTCTTCTCCTATCTCTCAGTATAGGAATGTGAAATATGAGAGAGGTTCAGCAGATTAGGGTGTACCGTGTGTACATATGTACATAGGTACGATATGTTACTTACACATTAATATAAAATTTAATTATTCTATTTGTATTCCCTTTCTGACCCAAACGGCCGGACGGAATTATACAAAATTTAGCACACAAATAGCCTACCCTCTACACTATCACATGGGCTATGTTTTATGCAGAGTTGCCACCTGTTAGGGAGGTTAGAGTCAATTAAAACAAGAAGTTAAATCACATATTGCTATATATGACCACATAGATCTGGATAGGATTTGGCATATAAGTACATGTTAGCACGTCACACATACAACACTCTTTAAGTTGACAACAAATTCCTATGTGCACGTGCCGGTAAACAAAATTCCATAACGGAATATAACACCAGACAAATAATCAAGAATGCAGGTGGGAACCGCACCATCAGCAATAGTAAGCAGACAAATAACAAGGAATGCAGCAAACGGTGGGAACCACCCCGTCAGCAGAAAACAACGAATGCGGCGGCAGAGCGAAGCGGCAGAATTAAGTTAGGTTTAAGAAAAATCAGTTTTGTAAATTCAGTTCTAAGTTTGAGTTCAACTAATAAAGGAGCATAGCTCTGTAAAAAATATATTTTTTTAATTAATCCAACCGAATAAAAATTAACTGGCGCCCGAGCAGGGACCAGCGCGCGAACGAAGTAAAACGGTAACAAAAGTACTAAATGTGTTAGAATCCGAAACCTTTCGCACGGCAAAGTGGAATACCCCAGTGACGAAGAAGGACCCAAGTACCACAAGGAAAAAGGAAGCACCCGGAACGTCCAACAACCCCAACGATGCCACGCTGGCCATTAATGTAAGAAATAATAGCATAGAATTAAGAAATATATGTCCATATTGTTAAAGAAAAAAATTTATAAGTGAAGTATAGAAAAAAAAGAAAGTCAAAAATATATAAAGTGTTAAGAAAAGAAATATATGTCCGTATTGTTAAAGTGGGAAAATTTTTTTTTATAAGTGAAGTATAGAAGAAAAAGAAAGTAAAAATATATAAAGAAAATTTTTGAATCAATAACAAAACACAGAACAGATAAAGATGCTCATAGAGCCACCCGTGAAACTGTTTAAGCAAGGGAAAGTGAAGTAAAAAAAAAAAGAGATTTATAAAAAAAAAAATATTTTATAAAAAAAAAAAAAAAAAAAATATTTTTTATAATTTATAAAGAAACAATTTTTGTTAAGAAGAAGGAAAACTGATAAACTGATAGTTAAATTCTCTAAATAAAAGAAAAAGCATTGAATAATTAAAACCTAAATAAACTTTTAGTGTTAATTAAGATTCTGTTAGCTAGAAAAAAAACATTAGGAAAAATGCCAGGATCCGCAACAGAATTAGTAGACCAGCTGAACCAGCTCCGGCTTGAGTACGGAGGATCCAATCCCGAAAATCCACCTAATCCTCCTACCCCCAATCCCACTGCCGTGGAAGTAATAGTGCGCGAGGTGCTCGACCGGATGAGCACATCTAACGTGACAGACTTTAGTGGACAGGATTGTAGCGTAGCTCTAAATGCAATAAATATAAACGATTTGGACAGAATCCCCGACATGGTCAAATGTCTACGGGAATTCGCAGGTAAACCGGGAGAATTTAGCTCCTGGCGGAAAAGCGTAGATAGAATCATGGGAGCATACGAAGCTCTGAAAAACACACCTAAATACTTCGCTATTCTGCATACTATACGACATAAAATTGTCGGTGATGCCGACACTGCATTGGAGTCCTACAGCACTCCACTTGACTGGGCTCAGATCCGCAAATGCTTAATGATGCATTATTCGGATAAAAGGGTCATTGGTACCCTCGAATACCAAATGACGACGCTAGCCCAGCGACATGACGACATTCCGACCTTCTACCAAGGAGTGTATCAGCATTTCTCGCTTATTCTGGACAAGATCGCATGCTTAGATCTCGGCGACGAGTCCATAAGGACCATGACAAACTCATACCGTGACCAAGCACTCGATACATTTATCAGGGGACTAAACGGCGACTTACCCCGACTACTCAGTATCCGCGAGCCGGCAACCCTGCCACAAGCCCTTCACTTGTGTCAAAAGTTGGACAACATGTCCTTCCGCATGAACCATGCGCATAACGTACATAAATCATTAAACCAACCACCTCCGCGACCTCCCCGGCAGAACATAGTAGGTAACAGACCCTTTTATCCCGAACTTACATATTCGGTACCCCCACAGCGATATAATTATCCTGCAAGACATGCGAACTATAATAACAATAGATCTTTCAACGCAGCACCTCGAATGCAAATAAATCAGGGTAATCCAATGAATTTCAATAATCGCCCAAATTATAATTTCCAACCTAATACTAATTTCGGAGAGCGTCCTCAACAGCAATACAATTCAGGATTCAACAGTCGTCCTAATGTACCCCCAAAACCACCAGTACCAATGGACGTGGACCGTTCTTTGTACTCTAGACAGGTTAATTACCAAAATAGGCCCAGTCCTAACAATAACACTCAGCCGCAAAAGCGTCCACTCTCCTCGCAACATACTCGCCCTCCAAACAAAATGCAACGTAACTTCCATGCGAATGCAGGGTCACCAAATATAAACACGTATCAATCAGATCCGGACCCAAATCAAATTTATGATTCCAATCCTCATGATGATTATTACGGGGTAGCGCAGCAGGTAGATGGGCTGGCCGGGAGAGAAGTTAAGTTTGCTACCGCTGAGCAAAACCACTCTGAATCGGATCAAATTAATTTTTTAGACTAACGCCGTCCTCGCTCCCTTACTACGAATTTACATCTAGGCGCGGGGACACATTGGATTTCCTAATAGATACAGGGTCCAATAAGAATTATATTCAATCTACTAGGATAAGAAACCCCATACCAAATAAACCATTTAAAGTGGAATCAGTCGCAGGTACTATCGAAATAACTCATCATGCATTCATAGACGTATTCGGACCGAATATTGAAAAAATTAAATTTTTTATCCTGCCACCACTTAACTCATTCCATGGGATTATAGGCAACGACACGTTGAAGAAACTGAAGGCTATCATAGATACAGAAAAAAGCATCATGTCTATATTTCCGGGTATAGTCATCCCACTCAAACAGCGAGTATCCCGACAGGTAAATAATGTCGGATTAGAAATCCCACATCTCTCTGTAGAACAACAGCGAAAGATAAACGGTATCATCGCAAAATGTCCAAATTTGTTTTCCGATCCGGATGAAAAACTCACCTTCACCACCCTAGTGAAAGGTGAAATCAGAACTATTAACGACAATCCCGTGTATTCCAAACCTTATCCCTATCCCATGGCACTTAAGGAGGAAATCGAGAAACAGGTAGAAGAACTCCTCGACAATGGCATCATAAGAAAATCCAAATCTCCATATAATTCACTCGTATGGATAGTTAACAAAAAGGCAGACGCATCCGGCAAAAAGAAATACCGCATGGTTATTGACTACCGGAAACTTAACTCAGTAACTATCCCAGACAAGTACCCCATTCCCGAAATTAACGAGGTCCTATCAAATCTCGGAAGTAATAAATTTTTCACTGTAATAGACCTAAAAAGCGGATTCCATCAAATACCATTACGCGAGGTGGACATAGAAAAAACCGCCTTCTCCGTTAACAACGGAAAATACGAATTCCTCCGTTTACACTTCGGGCTGAAAAATGCCCCAGCAGCGTTCCAAAGAGCTTTAGACGATATTCTCCGCCAACATATAGGATCACGATGCTACGTTTACATCGATGACGTGATAATATTTGGCAGGAACGAAAAAGAGCACCTAGAAAACCTGGAAATAGTATTTAAAACGTTGGAAACCGCCAACATGAAAGTCCAGCTGGATAAATGCGAATTCGCCAAACAAGAGGTAGAGTTCTTGGGATACGTTGTCAGCTCAGAAGGTATAAAAACCAACCCTAAGAAGGTTGAGGCTGTCGCGAATTTCCCAGTTCCCCGTAATCTGAAAGAATTAAGATCCTTTTTAGGCATGTCAGGTTATTATCGGAGATTCATTAGGGACTATTCGAAAACCGCTAAGCCTTTAACAGCACTCCTAAGGGGAGATGCCGGTAACGTTTCAAAAAGAAATTCTAGGAAATTCAAAATTCAACTAAACAACGAAGCAATGGAAGCGTTTAATAATATTAAGAGTACCTTAATATCAAAGGACATAGTCCTAGCCCATCCAAATTTTGAGAAGGACTTTGAACTCACGACAGACGCATCCGACTTTGCGATAGGAGCAGTCCTATCGCAGGACAATCGCCCTATAACCTTTATCTCCAGGACACTTAACAAGACAGAAGAGAATTACGCGACCAATGAGAAGGAAATGCTTTCCATAATTTGGTCCCTAAACACTCTAAGAAGTTATTTGTACGGATCGAAGAAAGTAAAAATTATCACTGACCACCAACCCCTAACTTATGCCCTTAGCCATAGAAACGCAAACAGTAAAATGAAACGATGGAAGGCAATATTGGAAGAGTATAATCACGAACTAGTCTATAAGCCGGGTAAATCAAATGTAGTAGCGGATGCATTGTCAAGGATACCGAACGAAATTAATTCGCTCACACCCACTACTCATAGCGACGATAGTTCAAATCACAATCTTATACCCTGCACGGAGGTACCCGTGAATGTTTTTAAGAATCAGGTTTTCCTTAAAAATGCAGAAACATCATCCTACCAATTCAAAATTGTCTTCCCTACCGTTCATCGACATATAATCGAGGAACCACAGTTTAATGAACGGAATTTAATAGAACTCTTAAAAAGATATCTGAATCCTTCGGTGGTTAATGGAATCCACACAAGTGAAAGCACAATGGGAATAATTCAGAATATTTACCCACAACATTTTAGCAACTACAAGTGCAGATATACCCAGAAAATTGTCGATGATATTAATAGCGAACAGGAGCAGGAAGAAGTTATCCTCAGGGAACACCTGAGAGCCCATAGGAGCGCAAAAGAGAACAAGATTCAGGTCCTTGAAAAAAGCTATTTTCCAGGAATGATAACCAAAATTAAACGACTCATAGCAAACTGCACGGTGTGCAAAGAGAATAAATATGAAAGGCACCCCAATAAACCGAAACTGGCAGCAACCCCATTACCTACTTTTCCGGGGCATACAGTACATATAGATATTTTTTTGACCGAGGGAAAACGAGTGATGACCGCTTTAGACAAATTCACGAAGTATGCCGTTACAAAAATGTTAAATAGCAGAGCAATAGAGGATGTTAGGAGACCCTTAAGGGACACTCTGTTCTCCTTCGGCGTTCCAAAGATAGTGGTGATCGATAACGAGCCATCATTCAACTCCCATTCGATTATGTTCATGATGAAGGACGAATTAGGAATCCAAGTCTACACCACACCACCCTACAAAAGTCAGGCGAACGGACAAGTGGAGAGATTCCACTCCACACTAACGGAAATAATGCGCTGCATCAAGGAAAACGGCGGACATAGGAACTTCGAAGAGTTACTAGAAAGATCGGTATCGGAATATAACCATACCGTTCATACAGTTACAGGGAAGAGACCGGTAGACTTATTTTTTTGCAGAAACGTGACTTTTACACCAGAAGACATAGAAAGGACACGACAAAACAATTTACAGAGACTCGCCCAGAAACAAAGAAAGGATATTGAATTCCACAACAAGAGTAAACATGATATTAAAACATACTTGCCAGGACAGACAATTTATGTTAGGAATAATAAAAGATTAGGTACTAAGCTTAGCAAACCATATAGTAAGGAGATAGTTAGGGAAGATAGAAATAGTACAGTTATAACAGAGAAAGGTCGAGTTATACACAAAAGCAGGATACGAAACTAACCCTTTGGGATAAATTTTATTTCAGATTACTATTGCTGCAATTATGCCTCGCCGAGGTAAAGATTCTTGATTACTCTAACGCTCAATTAGTTACGATAGAAAAAGGGACAGCCAAGCTACAGACCGGAACGTTTAGAATAAGACACGAAATCGACATTGACAAGTACAACGATATCCTGGAAAACATCGAATCCAAAGCACAGACAGAAAAACTCTCCAGAAATCCTAACTATCCATTCATATCCCTCCTTATATCTCAAATACGGACCCACTTAAATAACTTGAAAATAGAAGGGCGATCAAAACGATCACTTAATTTCATAGGCAGTGCGTGGAGATGGATAGCAGGAAAGCCAGACCACGAGGACCACGAAATAGTTGTAAATAAATTAAACAATGTCCTTGAAAATAATAACAATCAAGTCCTTATCAATAGGCTTACAATAGAAAAAATCAACGAAATTACGAATATTACAAACAACATTACTAAGGAATTACAAAATGACAAAAACAAAGAAGTAGAAGCATTTCTTAGGTTAAAGTATAAATTGGAGGTTTTAAAAGAAGAAATTGTTAATATCGCTTATGCGATACATTGGGCAAAAGCTAATATAATCAACTCCTACATTATGTCGAGTGAAGAAATAGATATTGCAAAAAAAATTTTTGATAAAGACGAAATTCCGTTTGTTAATTTAGACGAGGCCCTAGAATTTTCTGAAGTTAAGATAGCAACTAATGGCAAAATAATAATTTACATCATAAATTTACCCATAGTAGGAACCCAAATATGTAAAACAATAGACATAAGAGCAGTTACGAAAAATAATACTATCAATAAAATAAATTTTAATACAATACTTGATTGTGAAGAAACCCTTTATGGCATACTAAAAACCTGTAAACAGTATAACTCACTCCAAATATGTTCTAGAAGTAGTGTATTAGATATAAGTAAGGATAATTGTATAAGTAATCTGCTAAGAAGCCGCCCGCCAAACTGCACAGTAACCAACAGTCAACATATTCCCGAAATTGAAGAGATAGCATCAGACATCATATTTCTGAATAATTTTAAAGGAAAAATACTAATTAATGAAGATCTCACACCCCTGAATGGTACGTTTATAATCCATTACAATAACGATACAATTAAAATTAATGGAAACAAATTCAACAATGCGGAAAGACTTACGAGCAAACCCCTGCCAACTATACTTCAGCCCTTTTCGAAATCAAACAATATAGAAGAAATACTCTCTCTACAAATGCTAAAACAACTCAACGTGAACAATACAAAAGAAATCGGCTATGCGGAGTCGGCAAGTCATTTAAAGCATGCCGTTAACATCAGCCTTATCACAATTTTAATAATCATAAGCATAATAATAATGCGAAAAATATGGTTGAAGAAAAATCTCGACCAAAAACCATCTATCGAATTAACCGAAGCTGCAATAGAAGGAATTAACCAAATATTTTCAAAGCCCAGCACTTCAAATGCGGACGTTTGAATTTCAGGGGGGGAGCTGTTAGCACGTCACACATACAACACTCTTTAAGTTGACAACAAATTCCTATGTGCACGTGCCGGTAAACAAAATTCCATAACGGAATATAACACCAGACAAATAATCAAGAATGCAGGTGGGAACCGCACCATCAGCAATAGTAAGCAGACAAATAACAAGGAATGCAGCAAACGGTGGGAACCACCCCGTCAGCAGAAAACAACGAATGCGGCGGCAGAGCGAAGCGGCAGAATTAAGTTAGGTTTAAGAAAAATCAGTTTTGTAAATTCAGTTCTAAGTTTGAGTTCAACTAATAAAGGAGCATAGCTCTGTAAAAAATATATTTTTTTAATTAATCCAACCGAATAAAAATTAACTTACACACTCCGAGCCCTTGAACCCCAAACCTTCGTTATTTTATAAAATCTGGAAGTTTGTCAGCGCATGGACTTTTATGAAGTTTTCATAACCTTATATATAATGGCAACATTCTTCCATGTGAACATACAGAGGGTGGCTATCACAGGTAATGTTACAAATCATTCACAGGGCTAATGAAATAATATTTTAGCTCAGAACCAAAAAATTCTAAAAAGAATGTTGAAACAGTCTACATCTATCACGAAGTAAGCGTGTTGGAGGCTTCGAACTGTTCAAGTCAGTTTAACCTAAATTGAAAAATTTATTTTTTATCTGTAATCAACAGAATTGGGACTACAAACAACTAAATAAATTTATTGAAAAATTTGATCAGTTTATTAACCCATTCAGCTCGGAAGTACCAAAAGACAATTTAATAAACATTTCATCAGGTAAAGCTGCTTCGGAACTGGTAGAGTCATTTCGTCTTTATATTGAAAATAATGGTTATTCTCTCCAGAAAACGTTTGTTTCTGGAGGTCAAAGGACATAAGTCGCTTTGAGAAAGCTATTAAAAATCAGATCTTAACATTTTATCAAAAGATTTGGGAAAAAGATGCAAATTCAAGTCGGTGGTGCAACTGAAGAGGTAAAAATTCAACGAGATTTGTTTGGTCGTATGCTATGGATACAATGAAGAGGTCTTGATATACCTAATCACCGATGTACCTTTAAATATGTGTCATTTAAATGGCACTACTTTTAGGCGATTTTAATGCCAAGGTGGGAAGGGGAAAGGATCTTTGGTCCCACAGTCGTAAATTCAGCCTACACGACGAAACATCCGCTAACGGACTGATCGGTTTCGCCGGGCCCGAAACATGGTAGTATGTAGTACCAGATTTAAGCATAAAAAGATACATCAACCTACATGGCTATCTCTTGATGGAAAAACACTAAATGAAATTGATCGTGTTGTGATATACGGAAGGCACGCTTCCAGTGTCTTAGACGTGTGCACTATTCGAGGAGCTAATATCGACTCGGATCATTATATTGTCGCAGCCAAGATTCGCACGCGCTTCTATGCAGCAAAAAGATCGACGGCCAAAAGCTGCAATCACAACAGATAGCCGACCGTTTCGCCACTGCAGCTCTCTGAGAACAATGTTCAAAAAGCAAAGTGGTAGTGGCGCGGAAAACATCGAAGATGATGAATCCGAATCTCCAATCAATGAAGACGGAGTACCGCTAACCGACCTGCCATACCGCAGATAAAAACAATAATCCCACTGCTACTAACGGACTCCCAGCAGAGCTATTCAAGCGGGCCGGCGAGTGACTGGTAACGTGCATGCACCAGCTCATTTGCAAACTACGATCGGACAAACGCATGCCTGCTGATTGGAATTTGAGTCTACTCTGCCCAATCTACAAAAATAGTGATCCTGCAATATTCGTCAACTACTGCAGGATCAGTCTATTTAGCATAGCATATAAGGTTTTGTCGAGCGTATTGTGTGAACGACTGCAGGAAGTGGACTAGGAACTACTTAGTATTTCCAAAAAAAAAAAAAAATTTACAATCGTTGACTAACGTTGAACCCGATCGGTCAATTCTTCTCTCAACAAAAGTGCAAAAATGCAATTACAGTGTTCAAACACGCAAAACTAATTTGTGCATAGAGTAAAAACAATTACCAGCAATAACCATACATCAAAACAAAGACAATAAAGAAAAACATAAATATTTACACAAATAAAACTAGTTACAACAAACAAGTACAAAATGAACAAACCACCTGATGTTACTATAAAAAAGCAATCACCCTCCCTCTGCTTTGAATTAGACAATAATAAGGAATTTACCAACAAAACAAATGGACCGAAACACCTCATAATCAAAAGAACCGACAGCGAAGAAACTCTCACTAATATCTCTCCATTTCTCATCAAAAAAGTTATTGACGGCGTGTGTGGCGAAGTAAGTAACTGCATAAAAACAAGAAATTGCATTCTACATGTCAAAACAAAAACAACGGCTCAAGCAAGCAAATTGTTCAAACTCACAGCTCTGTCACCAACAATAAAAGTAGAAGTAACAGAAAATGTAGCACTAAATTACACAAAAGGCGTAATATACAAAACGACCTAAGAGAAGTGACAGAAGAAGAAATACTCGAAGAACTGAAAACACAAAATATTGTCCAAGTTAAAAAGATCCTCAAAAAAGAAAACGACAAACTAATTGGAACCGGACTAGTAGTAATAACATTCTCAACCCTTGAGTTACCAGAACATATCTTTATAGGCTATCAAAAAACTTACATCCGCCCATACACACCTCTCCCCCTCCGCTGCAAAAACTGCCATTGCTACGGACACCTAGCGAAGTACTGCAAAAATTCAAAACTTTGCTACAATTGCGGCGTAACTGCCCATGTCAACGAAGAAATGCAGGAAAAATGCTCCAGACTTCCAGTATGTAACAATTGCGCAGTAAACAATAACAACGAAATCTCCCACTCGACGTACAACAAAATTTGTCCAATCTTTATAATGCAAAAAGAAATTCACACTATTAAAACTCTACAAAAAGTAAACAACAAAAAAGCTACTCAAATATTCACAGAGAGACACAACAGACCGTACAGCAGCGCTCTCCGCCCACAACGGACGTATAGCGCCTCAAACGACGAGCGATCAAGAACTCAACCAACTTCTCAACAAAACTCTCCCAACAGCATAGAAGAAAATGCGATAAGAGAAGAAATGCCAAGCTGCTCAAAGCTAACAAACTCCGAACACACTACATTAAGTAAACAAAATTTAAACACAAACATAAACAAAAACAAACAAATTATTCACTCAGCAAACAGCAATAAGCAACTACACTCAATACACCACATCTCCACAAAAAAACTACAAATCCTTCCACGAAATACACCAAAACGTCACCGCACTCAATTTAAAGCTAATATAAACAACAACTTAACAAAATCCACAAAACCTAGCATAGCATTCAGCGACTCCAGTGACGAGGCTGACACGTTTATGGAAACATAAAAATGGACAAATATTCGCTAAGCATATTACAATGGAACATCAAAGGTTACGTTAATAATTATATAGACTTACAATTACTAATTAAAAAATACAACTGTACAATAATCTCACTACAACCCTGCAAAAAGCATTGGTCCTATAATACCAAATCAGTGGTATAAAGATAGTTAGAAAAATCTACTTTTTATGTAGACCAATGTGACTAGATGTGGGCATGTAATTTTGCATTGCCGAATTGAAAAAAAAATTACTCGTATAACTACGAGTAAATACTCGTATATTCACTTGTTATGTTAATAAGCACAAAGAAGAACAAAGGCTGCAAGGGAACACGTGTTGTTTTGAATTGTGAGTGTTGAACAAAAATTTATAAAAATTTAAATGTAATTGCTATAATTAATATAATTAAATTGAAATAATCAATAAAAAATGAGTTATTCTAAAAGGCACATGAGAAGATTAGTGAAGAGGAAGCGTGATGAATATTTTTTAAGTGGTAGCGAGAATCCAAATGACGCGGTGGAAGAGCATCATGACGCTATTGTTAAAAACACAATTGAAGACAGTTTTAATTATGAAATTCATGACGAAATTCCGAAAGAAAAAACATTCCTTGAAAAAATTAGGAAATGGCAGTTAGATGCAAGAATATCTTATAAAAATCTGCGTGCACTTTTGAAAATTTTAAATGAAAGTGGATTAGATGTTCCGTTAAGTCCGTCTACTTTGATGCAAGTAAACTTGGAAAAAATATCAACAAAAGATGTACCTCCTGGTGATTTAATATATTTTGGTTTACAAAACCAAATAAAAAAAATTTCAGGAATTTCGAGTTTATTTCAAATCGTAGTGGATATAAATATAGACGGATTACCTCTATTCAAATCTTCACAAAAACAATTATGGCCAATTTTAGTGAAAGTGGTTAATTGTGACAAATCTGTGGTGTTTCCTGTTGCAATCTACGAAGGAAAAAATAAACCTGATGATATTTGTGTATATTTGGAGAGTTTTCTTGCAGTATTGGAAATTTTATTAAATAATGGAGTTGGCATCAATGGCAAATTTATTCCACTGAACATACGAGCTGTGATATGTGATGCACCAGCAATATCTTTTGTTTGTGGTATTGCTCATCATTCATCAGCTCATGGCTGCTCCAAATGTACACAAATAGCCAAAAAAAAAAAAAATTAGCGTATTCCACTCAAATTGGGAATTTAATTACAAATGCTGATTTTGCTGCAAGAAAATATAAAGATCATCATTTGAATAAATTTATTTCTTCAAAATCACCTTTAGAAAAAATTAATTTAAATATGATCAGTAAAGTGCCATTGGATCCAATGCATTTGATTGACATGGGTGTTACGAAGAAAATGTTGATTGCCTTATTAAAAAAAAAAATCAAAGTTCAAAATGAGCAAAGTAGCCAAGAACAAATGTCATCCCAATTTGAGTGGATAAGGAAATATATTCCAAAAGAATTTGTTAGATTGCCAAGGAGTTTCAAAGAAATACACCATTGGAAAGCAACAGAGTTTCGACAATTTCTGCTTTACACTGGAATCTTATTGTTAAAAGACCACGTGCACGAAGATTTTTATTATGAATTTCTGCTTCTTCATTGCGCGTGTAGGCTTCTTTCTTGTGCATCTAATTATTTACGAAATTTGAGTACAGCCAAAGCTATGTTACAATTCTTTGTTGAGAATTTTGCAGTTATATTTGGCCCGGAGTCTGTATCGTACAACGTCCATGGTTTACTCCACATCTGCGACAGTGTTGAAGAATTGGGTTGTCTTTACACATTTTCAGCATATGATTTTGAAAATCATTTGCAATTAATTAAAAGAAATGTCAGGAAGCCGACACAAATTCTTCAACAATTGGCAAATATACATAAATGAAATTTCAGAATTTTCTTTCAATGAAAGCAAAATAGAAATTAAAGAAAAAAATAATATAATTACTAGTTATAGGATGAACAACTTTTATTTAAGTTCAAAGACACCAGATAATGCCTGCGTTATTTTGCCAGATATACGTATTTCAATTAAAAAAATTAAAAAGTCAAATGCAGGAGAAATAATATTGGAAGCAGTCCGGTTTAAAAATGTCCATCCGTTCTTTACAGCTCCATTCACTTCATTAGCTCTAGGAATAGCACTTTCGGATTCATTATCTAAAGAAATTGAAGAATTTAAAGCAGATGATGTAGCATATAAATTGATGTTGCTTCCTTCTTCACATAATTTTCTACTAATACCTTTATTAAATAGCTGCACTTTTTAATAGATAACAAAAAACAAAACGAATATAAAAAAAATATAATATAAAAAATACAATATAATAAAAACCAAATAAAAGAAAATGACTCAACAACAACAAATCAGATAAGACAATTTGACTTCAAAGAGAATGAAATAATATTTTGTGAGTATATTTTGTTTCTAACTAACTTTCATAACGGATTAATAATTTTTAAAATAATTCTATAGATGACTCGCAAATTCATCCCGCAAACAACTATAGCGGCAGTAGCAATAACAACAATTACCTCAAAACCAATACTCTTACCAACTTCCCCAACAGCAATAGCAATAACAAAACTTGTGAAAGGTGCAAATCTTTGGAGGCTAAAATTGACGATTTGAACACCAAATTTGACAACATGCTAGGTATTTTTTAAATAAAATTTTGATGCAAATAATTTTAAAAATTATTATTTTCCAGATTACCTTAAACAATGATGGAAGTTCAGGCAAAGCAAGGCGCCCAATTAAGCGTTCTTGCTAATAAGGACGCAGATATGAGGAATTTGAGCAAACTCTTCCCAAGCAAGCAAGAAATGGAAAGTGTCAATAACGCCATAAATGAGCTGAACATCAATGAATATGTAAGTTTAATAATTGAATTATTGTAAATTCCACTAATAATTATGATTTAACATTTCAGATTAACGCAATAAAACACTTATTAAAGGGAGATCCTGAAAAGCACTTTGAGGAAATTATCTCCAGATCTGTGTGCAACGAAGTCAATGTAGGCGGCGTCCATGGCAAGATTTGCCTCAAAAAATACACTTCCTTGTATGATGCGATTATAAGTACGTATATAAATTAATTTTTGTTTAAATTTAATCTTCAATTTCTTTTATTTTTGTAATAACAGGTGGACTGTCGGCGACGTCACAAAAGCCCGATAAGCAACTATCGAAATGCCTCCACATTGTTAAAAAAGGCTGTATAGATTGACCACAGTTAATAAACTAAAAATCGGAAATAACTAAGATAATTAACACTATTGACTTTTTCATCTAGTTTTAGTATAAAAACAGAATTTTTTTTCCTGAATATGTGATTATTTTTTTTTTTAATTTTTGATGTTTAAATTAAACGAAATGTGATGAATGAAATCAAAAACCATAATGGTATTGTATATATACATATATATATATAAATATAAAAAAAATCAAAATTAAAACCAGCAATTTTCATTTTTAGAAAAATATATGCTGCAGACCAAAGTAGATAGAAATGCATAAACCAAAGTAAATAGCTTTTATGCAGGTCGATTGGTCTATCAATGAGACTGCCTTATGCACAGACGAATCGGACTGCATAATACCAATCTACTTTGGTATGCAATATATATAGACCAGAATAGGCACTATTTGTACAGTCTATTTGGTCTAGCATCTGACTGTATTATGCATAGACCAAACAGTCTATCTTTGGTCTGGACTATCGACGGCATAAATGGTTGAATGGTAGACCAAGCCTAGGGCATGCTCCGTGTAAATTGGTCCTATGATTTTACATGAGATTGGTCTAGACTTGGTCCGGTAGTAAGTCAACGAAATACTGTCTTTTATACAGTCTTAGACCAGACTCACTTTTTGCAGGGAAGAAGCCCATATACAAACACTAACAAACTTACCAATACCTATTAATTTTAATATTTACATTTCTACTGCAAAAACAAATTCGTTTAGAGGAGCAGCACTGCTGATCCAATAATAAATTCAACATAAAGATATTATTTCAAGTAGCAGCTATGACAGCATAGAAATCACAATACAATCAAAACTAAACTTCATTATCTACTCAACCTACATTTCACCTAACAGAATGTTCTCCCTAAATGACCTTAAAAATATGTACCAATCTCACAGACTACCTATACTAATAACCAGGGATTTCAACAGCTGGCACTCCAGCTGGGGATCAAAAACAGACAACAAAAGAGGGAAAACTATGTCACAATTCATAACAAACTCAAAAACTATTATATTAAATGATGGTTCCCCAACGCACTACTCAACCCGACAAACTCTGACACACATTGACTTAACTCTAGCCTCACCTATTCTAGCCCTAAACGCAGTTTGGAAAACTGAAACAAGTCTTTCGGGAAGTGACCACTTTTCAATCATCACGCAACTCTTCCCCATTAATGATACAGAACGCCCAGTATCTCGACCGAAATTTAACATAAAGAAGGCCGATTGGCAAAAATTTCACCAAACGGCAATTAATATACATGCCCAACGACCTATAAACGACATCATTAACAAGGAAACTGCAAACATTAAAAAAATAATACTTCAAAGTGCAAGTGTATGTATACCCCAATACGACATCAAGAAAATCAAAAACCCCTCTCCATGGTGGAATAAGACTTTAGAAAACCTTAAAAAAGAAAAAAACAAACTAAATAAGAAGATTTCCACCGAAAATATTTTAAATTTTAAACGAGCAAACGCAACATACAGAAGGGAAATTAAACAAGCTAAACGAACTGCCCTTTTAGCCCTCACAACTGACATCAGCCCCTCATCCTCCCCTGAAAGAATCTGGTCGAGCATAAGGAGTTTATGTGGTATAAAGCCTAAGGTATCTATACATTGCATAAACAACACAAAGGGAACAACTGCACTTATAAACAGAAGCGATATTGCCAACAAGTTAGCCAAGGAATGGTCAGAACTATCACGTGACAACAACTTTCCAACCCAATCTGAAAGGCAAAACACCGTGCATTGACAGAATATCATATAAAACTAGCCCAATAATACCAATTTTGAAACCAAATCAAGACAAAACATGCCCAAATTCATACAGACCCATTTCACTTAACCCATGCTTATCTAAGGTATTAGATAAGATTATGGCAAACCGAGTATGGTGGTGGGTTAAATCTCAAAAACTTTTGCACCCGAATCAAATAGGTTTTCAAAAAGGAAAATCTATATCTGATTCGTTGTTATACCTTTATCATCAAATCAATCAATCCCTCAACACCGGAAAACACATTTCTCTCATATCATTAGATTTCTCTAAAGCTTATGATAAAATTGGCACACACATAATCTTGGATCAGCTGCAAAAATTTAATATTGGACCGAAAATGTTTAATTACGTTAAATGTTATATGACAAACAGAAAAATTATAGTCAAAGTTGACAACACCTATTCCAGTATATACCTTCTAATGAACGGCATACCGCAAGGATCACCTATTCCAGTATATACCTTCTAATGAACGGCATACCGCAAGGATCACCGATATCCGTTATATTGTTTCTAATAGCTTACAACAAATTATCCGAAACTATTGCTTTACACAAGGAACTCGACTTTGTGGCATATGCGGATGATTTCGTAATTTTGAAAAAATTAAATAAAAGCAAGAACCCCCACATCGACCTATCCGCTTTATTCCACGATATCCAATCGTGGTGCAGCTACTCAGGTGCACAACTTTTGATTACCAAATCTAGCCACTTACATATACATATGTAGAAAAGATCTCTGTAAACCGGTTATCCAATGCAATAGCCTATCCCTCAATCAAGTAGATAAACTGAAGATTCTAGGTATTTTCTTTCAGCAACGCTACAACTGGCATTCCCACATAAACTTTATAACAAAGTCTTTATCCAAACGCCTGAACGTGGTAAAATGCTTAGCATCAAAAAAATTCAACTGCAATACGCACACCCTCGCATCAGTCGTACATGCACTCATTAACCCATATCGTCCCATTGTTCGAATAATCGAACAGTACTTTTTACTGTTTTTTGCAATTTTTCCAGGGGTTTTCTTTAAAAGTGAGATACGAAATTATGACGTTTTATGTTGGTTTGGAGTGCTTCCTACATTATTACGAACAATTATTTTTTCTGACCATCACCCAATCTTTACACAGAGCATAATAAAAACTCACTAATTTTAGCATGTTTTAAAAAGAATTATTTTAATTAAAGAGAATTAGAAAATATGGAAACCGGGTATAAGGTTTTGCTGCGAATGAACTAAAGTTTTTATTTTGGTAGTTTTCGTGTTTGCAAATTTAATATAACGGTTCCTGTATGTATGTGAAGCTAGGTAGTAGTAATATTTTAGTCGGAATAACTATAAGCACGTGTTCAAATTTAGTATGAATAAGTGTGCGGTTCAGTGAACTTGTTTAGTCGAGCAATTTGTAATTAGAAAGTGGTAAATTGTGTGATTAAAAAATGGAAAAACAGTGTGCTAGATCCCTTCGCCGTCGAGCTCTTACTAAAGCTGAAATGATGGCTATTTTAGAAGAGCGGAGTGACGATGAAACTGAAATTGCTACAGTTACAATTGTACCACCATGACGGGACATTCGAATATGATATTTCCCCTACAACCGAGGCATTGGATGATGTTAAAAAAAACTTGGCAGAAAGCTTCCAAAACAAAACCCCATTGGAATTGTTTTCACTTTTTTTTGATAACGAAGTCCTTGACATGATTATCGAAGAAACAAGTAGATATGCTCAGCAGAAAATCGAATACTTTTGCATTGATCAAGTTGCAATGATGGCTATTTTAGAAGAGTGGAGTGACGATGAAACTGAAATTGCTACAGTTACAATTGTACCACCGGAAAAAGTTGACGAAAATACCGATGAAGAAGATTTTGATGATGATGTAATAACTATGCGTGAAGTAAGTGCAACCCTTACAACTTCTCTGACGAGCTTTGAATTATTCAAATAGGTATTTTTTCTTTTGTTTTAATATTAAATAATATATTTAATAGTGCGAAGATTTAGTGGAATGTGTTGGAGGAGACTATATACATCGAAATCACCATATCGAAGAAGACAACGTCATTGGTATCGAAATTTCGTCAGATACCACACCATCTGCCATAGAAAATCCCTCCAAAAGGCAGCGCATTGAGACAAATGCAACACCAGTTAAAAAATATAAGCCCTTATCAGCTTTTAGTAAGCCCAAGTGGGTGCAGAGAAAAAACCGTGACGGGACATTCGAATATGATATTTCCCCTACAACCGAGGCATTGGATGATGTTAAAAAAAACTTGGCAGAAAGCTTCCAAAACAAAACCCCATTGGAATTGTTTTCACTCTTTTTTGATAACGAAGTCCTTGACATGATTATCGAAGAAACAAGTAGATATGCTCAGCAGAAAAACGAACACTTTTGCATTGATCAAGTTGCCTTGAAGCGATTTCTTGGTATTTTAATTTTATCAGGATATCATACTTTGCCGACAACTCGTGACTATTGGTCAACAAGCCCAACATTAGGAGTACCTATCGTGAAAGTATGCATGTCCAGGAATCGTTTTCAAGATATCAAAAGGTTCATCCATTTCGGGAACAACTACAATCTTGATTCGACAGATAAAATGGCTAAGGTACTTTAATCAAGTTTTTTTCATTTTATATGATTTGCTTATAAACTGTATTCTGTTTACTTAGGTAAGACCATTGTATGAAGTTATGAACGCAAAATTTATGCAATTTGGTGTTTGGGAGGAGACGCTTTCAATCGATGAACAAATGGTTCCATACTTTGGGCGTCATTCCTGCAAAATGTTCATACGTGGGAAACCCATTCGTTTCGACTACAAATTGTGGTGTCTGTGTTCGGCTTCTGGCTACCTTTATAGTTGTATACCATATGCTGGAGCAGCCGATAAATACGACAAGCAGCTTGGATTGGGAGCAGATGTGGTTTTGCGGTTGCTGGAAAATGTTGAGTATCCAAGTCGGCATATGGTATATTTTGACAATTTTTTTACGTCCTACTACTTAATGTGCCTATTATCTGAGAAAAGACTATGCGCAACTGGCACCGTACGGGCAAATCGTATTGGAGGTTCACAACTTAAAACTGGAAGGCAATTGGAGAGGGGCAATCATGACTACCAATTTGATTATAGCAATAAGATTTTGGTTTGTCGTTGGCAGGACAATAGCGAGGTTACGATTGCCATAAACTTCGAGCAAATCATGCCAATGGTGCCTGTAAAAAGGTGGAAAAAGCAAAAAGTAAGCGCTTGTGGGGAAATTGTTCAACCAGGAGGATTTGCAAACTACAACCAGCCTTAGCTACTTAAAAATTATAATATGGGTATGGGTGGAGTGGATCTTCACGACAATGCCTCCGAGAACTATTACATTGCGATTCGATCAAAAAAATGTTATTGGCCTTTATGGATTTCTCTATTAAATTCTGCTGTTGTAAACGCATGGAAACTTGACTGTTTTTCTCGACGATATTATAAGAAAAGCATCCTGCATCAGAAGGACTTCCGTGTGCAAATTGCTTATTCTCTTATAATGACCGCTGATGATGAAGACGTCGGAAACGCAACAGAAGACGAAGATAGTGACCTTGATTATTTACCAGGATCTTCAAAGGATAGTCATCCTAAAAATATTCCGAAACATGCCGGAGAGCACCTCATTGTGAAAATCGATAATAATAAAGAATGGAGATGCAAATTGTGCCACAAGCCTAGTTCTTTCATATGCAAGAGATGTAACATTGCACTACGCACCCATTGTTTTGAGTCATACCATTTAAAAAAGGAAACTTGAGCAATATATTAACTTGTTATGTCCTTTTAAAAGTTATTTAATAAATCGTTACCTTGAAATTATGTAGTTTTTTTACTTAGCTGAAGCAATAACCAGATAAAAAAAATTTAAAAAAAACACCTACTTGTGCCTAGTGTTCGATTAATAGAACACCTCGTATCTCGAAAATTAAAATTCCTAAAAAATTTTGACAACAAATATGGATTCAGCGACCCATTTTTACCCTAATCTACAAGTTTCATTCAAATACGCGAAAAAAAATTTGCTTGGGATCATATGGGTTAAAGCAAAAATTAACTATGGCATATATCTCTACGGTAACGCATCAAAAAGAGCACTAAACAAATTGAACACTGTATGCCACGCTGCAATCCGAATGGCTTTAGGAACACTCGGAACATCACAACATAAATTCAATGCTCTTAGAAGCTAAAACTAAGTCTTTACAAAATAGTACGGAACTCGCCACCGCAAAGCTAGCCACAACAATTCTTTTTAACGAAAACTCTCCTCTATCAAGAACCATAGCAAAATATAAAAAAAAAAAACATTCCATCAATTCTGGACAAAGTTATATCGATCTGCCTCCAATCAAATATCCCAATTATCAATCCTAAACCAAAGAACAAACAAAATCCAGCATGGTCTTTTAACCCGACTTCAGTTAACACATCACTAAAACAGCATAAAAAATCAACTACACCAAATACGATATACATACAAAAATTTTATGCACTAAAACAACATCTCAAAAACTACACATTCTTATTCACCGATACCTCAAAAAGAGATAGCAACGTCAGCTTTTGTGTAACTAGGGACAAACATGTCATTAAATCCGCACTATTACCACCTTATAGTTCTAACTATACCGCAGAACTCAGTGCCGTATTTGAAGCAATTACATATACATACAAACTAAAAGGAAAATATGTGATTTGCACTGATTCATTAGCATCTATTGAATCAATTAGAAACCTAAACAACAATGAACACTATGCTAAGACCATTAGAATCGTACTCACACAAACACATCCTAGACTGAAATTAATCTGGGTACCTGGACACGTACAGATTCCAGGCAATGAGTTTGCGGACCAAACAGCTAAAAATGCACTAAAGAGACCTTAACTTACGGTACCGAATTTAAACCCCGATGACATAAAAAATATTTCAAAACAATACAATGGGAAAAACACAACACTCTTTGAGATAAAACGACTAATTGGTATTCGAAAAAAACTAAAAATAGGTCAAATATCAGCAATATTGTTAAACACATACAAAATCCGACCTTCCAAGAAAATCTCAAATAGTGCTAACAAGAATCCGTATAGGACATACCAGAATTACTCACGAAGACCTCTTAAATAAAAACGCTGACAAAAAGTGCAAATTCTGTAACACGCAGTCAATTGACATCGAACATATTTTCAATAATGCAACATTTTTAACACTGTAAATAAGCAATAAGGCCATAGTCGCCAATGCTTATGATAACCTTAGTTATGTTATAATTAATTTATTATATAATTACATTAAATAAATAAATAAATAAATAAATAAATAAATAAATAAATAAATTAAGTACATTATAATTAACAGATATATTTATGGTATAGAAAAAAACGTTGGTATCGAATTTTCGAGATTAAAAGTGAAACTGTTTAAAACCCATTAAAATATCTATAACCAAAATTAAAAGATAATAAAAATTCATTCATAATGTACACTGGCGAGCATTGAGTCTTTCCGAAGTTTATGGTGACAAATTTGTTTTAAGTTGGCAATGCGGAATAAAATGCATAGGGCTAGCAGACAACACCGAGCATGACAGATTACGATTGCCAACGGCACCGCCATAAACGGCAGAAAGAATCAATGCTTCACAGTGTTATGCTTGATGTGATATTTCGTATAATGTACATAAATATAGAAGAAGCAAATAAAAGATTCTCAGTATGTTTTGCCCCAGGCCTCGAACATCATCTGTGGGCACTGGGCCGAGTTCTGCAAACTGAAAATCAAGATCTCTATGAAAGTTTATAGATGTTGTAAATAAAGAGTTAATAGTCAGGAGAGAGAATGCATTAGCAAGATTTCAAAAAGTCGGCCAGATTTGTAGATAATACGAAATCGAAGTGAAGAAACCCAGAATAACTTCTCGTATGACTCATCATAGAAAACTCTATTTACCTCCCGTTAGATGTTATAATAAAAAAGGTTAATAAAATGTTTTCCCACGTTTTTATAATTGAGCATTCAAAAGAAGGTACAATTTACCAACATTTCAAAAGATATTTACTTCGTACCCCGCGTGCATCGCTACGTTTTAATTTTTTGTTTTTTTTTTCCCACCATCATCTTTGACGTTCTCCTTCAAGCTACATAAAAAGCATAGACGGATTCATCTTTCTTATCCAGATATCTGACATTCATTTTCATTTTGGTTGAAACTTAAAAAAAACAGAAATGAATAAAAAGTAAACACCATGATGCCGTTGCAAAAATAAAATTGTGTTTAAAAATGATGATTCACACCAGTTATATTAAATTTTTTTTTTATGTTTCATTTAATATTTTGATAAACTATACCCTATGTTGAAGCGCCTCTGAATTTAGAGAAAATCGAAAAAGGTTCAAAGGACCGTGGAGGTTGACTTTTAATGAAAAAAAAAAAATTAAAAAATGAAATATTAATAAAATAAAAGCATTACATTTTTTGTGTTGATTTAAATTATGGGTAATGACTACAAAGTCGACCACATCCAACCCGAACCTCCATTCCATGCAAACAGCGTCGAAGTTGGACGAAACTCGAGAGGCAAAAGCGTGGCTAAAGAACAACAAGGTCGCTGATGCTGAAGGGCTGTCAGCTGAGGTGTTCAAGTACGAATATGGTCGGAAGAATGTATGTCGGTTGGTTGGAATTCACGCTTTAAGAAGGGCGATCCTGCAATATGTGCCAACTGCCGCGGGATCAGTCTTCTTAGCATAGTATTATGGTTCTGTCAATCGTATTGAGTAAAAAGCTGATGGCCACCGTAATCGATCTGATTGGACCTTCTCAGTGTGGCTTTACTTCCGCGATCAAAAGACTCGAGAGAAAGCAATTAACACACAATCTCTTTGCCGACTTAAAATTCGCTTTCGATAGCACAAGAAGGAACTGCTTATAGGCCGCGATGCCTAAATTTGGTGTCCCTCATTTTTTATGCCTTTTACAAACTGTATAAAGAAGCGAATGGAATGGTTTTGGAGGATGAAACGAAGAACCTCGTCTCATAAAATAATAAGCCAGCCAAGATTTTGAAAAAATAGAAGATTTTATTCATCTGAGACCCAGCATCAACACCAAAAATAACGCCAGCATCGAAATCCAATGGAAAATCGTTCCGTGTTAGTTTGAGCTGAGCAGGAAATTGCGTAGTAAATCCTTCTCTCGACGAACCAAATCAATACTATTATATGCCTATCGTCAAGCCCGTGCTATTATATGACACAGAAACACGGACGATGTCAACATTGGAGAAGATGGTCCTTGAAGTTTTCGAGAGAAAATTCTGTGAAAATTTTTTCAGCCTTTACATCTTTGCGACGCAAATACCCCAAATGTAGGGTACTCTAGAATGTTAAGTAATGTAGTGCTCCAGCCCATAAAATATTAAATGCAGTACTCGCTGGTGGTTGCAGAGGAAGAGGAATCCTGCCCCTGCTTTGGAAATACTAGGTGGAAAATAACTTGGCTTCACTTGGTATTTTCAAATGACCCAAGTAAAAAATGAAACGAAACTGGGGAAATATGTTGAGCTCGACCCCAAAAAACCACAAAATTGGAGTTCAATCTGTTTTTCATTCACATGTCTAATTCGCAAATAAACCTTTTTAAGAAGAAATTTACTATTCATTTTTTGTTGATTTCTAACTCAAGGGTCATTAAGGAGTGAACTATAGGGTAAGCGAAAACAAAACACTTTGTTTTTTTTTTTTAAAGTATTTGCGGATTGTTAGCAACCTAAATTATCTTGTCGCAGGCAAGATGTGCACATGCCTTTGCGAAGCAAAAAACATGCGTCTAAATAAACAAGGAAATCTCGACATCGGAAAGCTGCAGTCGCAAATGATAGCTACTAAGGTCGCCACTCGACTCTCAAACCTTTTCACTAAAAGCACTACGCAACAGTGCCACGCTGCGGTCGGCTGCAACGGGAAGTTCAGGAAGGAAGAGAGACGTATTGTTCGCAGGAAGAAGAGAGAGACCGAAATACGTAAGTGCGAAGAGCATGAGGTACTAGCCGACAGAAAAAGCATCCGGAAGATTTACCAAAGGGTGCGGCGGCTTACGGAAAGTTTTAAGACCGGGACGAATTCCTGTAAGCACAAGGACGGCGGCCTGGTGGCTGATGTCCAAAGCACACCCAAATTGTGCAGGGAAGATTTCCCAACTTTGCTAAATGGTGACAGCGAAGTCATCGCCGGAGAAGATGAAGATCCCGTAACCCAAATCGCTGACAACGGCATTGACTCCCGTCGCCCGAACTCGATGAAGTTCGAATATCAATAACGCGACTACGGAACAACAAAGCCGATGGAGCTGATGGGCTACCAGCTGAGCTATTCCGGCAGGTTGTAAAAGAGCTGAAAAGCTGCATGCACTAACTCATTTTCCGAATATGGTCGACCGAATGCATGCCCGTCGATTGGAATTAAGTCTGCTCTGCCCAATTCACAAGAAGGATGATCCTGCAATATGATCCACCTACCGCAGGATTAGTCGTCTTAACATTTCATACAAGCTTTTTCGGGAGTATTGTGTGAAAGACTGAAGCCAACGATAAACGAACTGATTGGACCTTATCAGTGTGGCTTTGGACCTGGTAAATCTACCATCGGCCAGATATTCACGATACGCCAAATATTAGAACAGACCCATGAGAAGAGGATCAGCTTTCGACAGTACGGTAAGAAGTCTCCTATATCCCGCAAAGTCTGAATTTGGTATCCCTGCAAAACAAATTCGGCTATATAAAATGCCACCGATCAAAACCACCTGCTCAGTCAGTATTGGGAAGGACCTCTCCGAGCCGTTTGACACCTAACGAGGTTTCGGACAGGATGACTTCCTGACGTGTGGCTTCTTAACAATTATGTTGGAAAAGATATTTTGAGTTGCAGAATTAAGGCGGCCAGCCACCAACTTTTATAAGAGTATGCAACTACTGGCGCATGCCGCAACTGCACAGTAAAGCCCTGTCTCGACGATCCAAAACCACACCCTCAAAGTCTCTCATTATGTGCTATTGTTTGAATCTGAATCATTGGCAAAGTCAGCATCAGATAAGACGATCCTTGGAGTGTTCGAGAGAAAGGTTCTCCGAAAGATTTATAGAGCTCTACGTCTTTGCGACGGCGAATATCGCAGACGATGTAACGATGGGCTGTTGGAAGGACCAAGCTAAAAAGGACTTGACGGCGCTTGGTATCTCCAATTGGCGCCAGTTAGAAAGAAGGAGTGACTGGTGCAATTTATTGAACTCAGCCAAAATCGGTAAGCGGTTATAGCGCCAAATAAGTAAGTAAGTAACATATTTTGTTGCAGGCCCCCACGGTTCTGAATCCTGGATCCGCCACTGCATACATACATATGTTTTATAGATCAAAATGTACAACAAACTCGACTGCGGCGGCTGATTCCATATATCCTGCTATATATTATTTTTGGGAGCAAAGGGATTTAAGAGGCAACAACTGTTCACCATATTCTCCCAGCTATTTAAAACAGATATATAAAATATACATATTTCCTTCAGATTAAGGTATAAATATAATAAATTACCTCTTTAACATTTACAAAAAACATGTATTTGTTTGCTCTGCAATGCAAGCCAAATACACTAAATAATACAATTATGAAACCATATTATTAATTTTATTGATTCAAATGAAAACAAAAATAAATTAGTATTCCTTCATCATACCACACCCATTTCCCCAAATTTTTTTTTAAGTATTTCTCTGCCTAAGTAAATTATTCGTAGCAAATTTGGATGAATTTGATATCTTATATATAAAACGAAGTTACATTTTGAATGTCACTTTATAACTCAAGAACCACCAAATTGATTTCGATTGAAATTTTACAGTATATTAGGGCATACATGTATATGGTTTAAGAAAGTGGATCAGGGACCGATCTATGCGAAAAAAGTAAGTAAGGGCCAGGGACCGGTCTATTTGAGTAAATCGTATTTATGATTCGATTACCTATTGCCTGAACTAACATAGATGATACTTTTTCCGGTAGGTGGACCAGGGACAGATCCATTCGAAAAAATTGTCATGTAGTCCAGTTTGCTTGAATGTAATGATTGATTTACGGTGTGTAAGGCCTTTTAAGGTGCCCCAAAGCAATCGTGTATTAGCAATCTGTCTTTCTTTGGGAATTACGTTTGAGTTTTATTTCGTTTCACATTAAAAGTCTCTTGAAATCAATAAAATTTGTTTCCTTCAATCTCTTTAGTCGCCATTTCGATTGCAATTTCATTTGTTCGCTGACCCTTCGGTTTATCGTACCCACATTGAACATTGAATTTTTCGCATAAACATGGAGTACTGAAAGCACAGGTATGTGTTACTGTTTTTACTTTAAGTATGACTTTTCGTTAAATTGAAGGAAAAGTGTGGAATCGGACTGAAATTTAAATTTTTGCATAGAAATTTCGTGATTTCAATCAATTTTCAAAATTTTTACAATGTTTTAGACCACCTTAAATTCAGAAAACTTGTTTAGACGAAAAAAAGTTGCCACCTTTACTAAGGTTGACGACAGAGTACACGCTATAAGCGGAGCAAAGCAGTAAAGCTATATCGTGCTATAAATAGCATCATGTATTTTCTTATGTGTTTGCTTGATGCATGTCAGAGTGTAAGCGAAGAGCAAAGCGTATTCATGCTATAAATGAAGCGTGAAGCTACAAAGTATGTTGTGAACTGCTTTATAGCATGAATTTGCTTGAATTTTTGATATTCTTCTTGTTTTTTTTTTTTTACTAGCATACACTCTGACATGTGATAGCTTTGATTATAGCAAGAAATATTATCGCTTCAATCTTCGCTCCGCTTATAGCGTGTACTCTGCCGTCAACCTAAGAAGATTTTTATTACAAGTTGTAAGCCTACTATTGGTTGAATTTTTGATTTTATAGCCCTAGCTTTATCGAAAGACCATATCTTAGAATTTTCTTACACATACGACTTCTGAGTTAAATTTTATAAGAATGGTTGTAAATTTCAGTTTATTTTTTCGTTTAGAAAATACTAATAAACATTTTTTTGTGCATTCATTACATACATATGCAGAATCACAGACGATTGAGTGATATGATAAGCACAAAGACGGTTTGATAATAAAAAACTTTGCCAATGAGTTTGATAAGTGAATGAGACATTAGTCCTCTACCATAATTTCAAGAAAACTGTACACAATTCAAAAGTTATCGGGAAAGTATGTTTTTTAATGGTCATGAAAAATCGTACTTTTTGAAAATATATTGCGGTATTCAAAGTTCCGTCCACTGTTGTCAAAGCTTTGAATACTCATTGCAAATTGTCTCAAACATTTATTTTCCATTGCGAAGGTAATATGCAGAGGCTGAGTGGAGAAGGAGGAATGTTAAATGGACTGGTTTCCAAAATATATTACATTTATAAATTAACTAGCTATACCCAGTGTGCGCCGCTACACTTAAGGTTTGAATCTGAACTGAAAGAAAATCCTAAAGCCATTTGGAAGTACATTCGTTCTAAAAAGGGCTGTACGAACATTCCAACGTGTATGAATTTTAATGGGGTTTGTTCACGAAATTTGTCTGATACTGTCAATTTATTTGCAGATTATTTCAAGACTAATTATGTGACTGACGATGGAATCGCTGATACAACCACCAATTTTGGTCATAACCAATCCCTGGATTTTGGTTGTCTTTTCTTATCTGAATTAGATGTTATTAATGGTATTTCCGCCCTAAAACCCTCTTTGAAAAGTGATATTGATGGTTTTTGCTCGAACTTTTTTAAGCAATGCAACTCATCTATTTGCGTGCCTTTACGTATAATTTTTAATATGTCTCTTTCTACAGGCGTTTTTATCGATCATTGGAAGATTGCATCTATCACCCCGATTTTTAAATCAGGCAGCAGAAATGATGTGGCAAACTATAGACCTATCTCTAAGTTAAGTGTTTGCTCTAAACTCTTCGAGAAAGTGGTTAAAGAGAAGCTTTCTTTTGCCATTAAATCAATTATTGAACCTCACCAACATGGGTTTGTCCGCGGGCGGTCCACCGTAACCAACCTAGCGGTTTTTTCAGAATTTTGTGTTTCAGCGTTTAAGTGTGGGTTTCAAGTAGATACTATTTATACTGATTTTTCTAAAGCTTTCGACAAAGTTTCGCATACCATTTTACTCCAAAAGCTAAAAAACTTGGGGTTTCACTCAATTTTTTTATCTTGGGTAAAATCATATCTTACTAATAGATCGTTGTTTGTCGAAATTGAGACATGCAAATCGTATTCGTTTGTAGCTACTTCTGGTGTTCCACAAGGTAGTATCCTTGGTCCTATCTTGTTTATACTTTTTATTAATGATATTGGATCTTGCTTTAAATATTCAAGGTTTTTACTTTATGCCGATGATTTGAAACTTTTCCGTAAAATAACACGCCCGTCTGACGTATATCTCTTGCAATATGATCTGGACAATCTTGTTTCTTGGGGTCTTAGAAATAAGCTTTCTTTGAATATCGATAAATGTTTTTACATGACTATCTCTAAGTCAGCAAATACCTTAATTTCATCCTATAGTATATTAAATCATCAGCTCACTGCAGTGAAAGATTTCGTCGATCTGGGGGTACTGTTTGACAGTTGCTTTACTTTTGTAAATCATATATGTTACATTCTGCCAAAGGCATACAGTAATTTAGCCTTTTTACGCCGATATGCGAAGGACTTTAAAGATCCCTATACAAGGAGTTTTCTATTTAATTCGCTTGTTCGCTCAAAATTGGAATATGCTTCCATAATATGGAGCCCAATTTATAACTGTCATGCTAATAGAATTGAAAGAGTGCAAAAAAAAATTCACTCGGTTTGCACTTCAACCATTAAACTTTGCGGACCCCTTCCCAACGTATAGTGCTCGTTGTATGCTTATACATTTGAAATCTCTAGAAAGTAGAAGAATTATTCAATCATTAATGTTTGTATACGATGTGATTTGTGGTTTCATTAACTGTCCTGAACTCCTTGAGCAGATAGGCTTTAACGTACCCAACAAAGTATTGCGTTCTCAATATCCATTTTATCTCAATGTTGTCAGAGCTAATTATTTTACCATAGCTCCAACCTATAGGGGACTTTCAGAATTCAATAAAATATCGAAAAAACTGTTTCCTGACTTTTCATTGCCAAGGTCGGTATTTAAATTCGGAATCGAATCATTGTATCCTTAGAATATATGTATATATTTTTTAAGTGTCGTAATAATTTACTTATAAGTATTACTTTGTGAGTCTAGTCTGTAAGGTTATTAAAATCATAGACTAATAAATTGAATTGAATTGAATTGAAAGAGTATAATGCCTATTAACGCCCTTCTTTCAGCATACCAGACCTAGCTGTCACTGGACTGACGCAGAACGGGAAGTCAATGCACATTTCGTCAGCCTACTTTGCTCACGACAGCAGGACCCCTCCCGCGAAGGTGGATACCCTTGTAGAGATGTGATACAAACCCGAGATATCGCCTTTGGAGCAGCAATGAAACAAATGAATCTATTAACATGTCGTATAGGGGCTACATAGCAAGGGTGGAGAGAAGTCCTTGATATGAACTTTAAGCGTGATAATAGTGAGATTGTTTAGAAGCTCTGTTAAATTTAGTACTTGCAATATTTAAGTTTCGTCGAAATATGGCATTACTGTTTGCAAATTTCTAGAAAATAAGAAGCGAATGACAACCAACTTTTTAAAAGGATAGTTAAATTATGACTTGTCTTTACATTTTTTATGGGTAAAAGAATTATGCCCAGCGTGCGCCGCTATGCTCGAATTCCTTGTTATTTTAGATCAATTTTGGCGTTATCTGCCGGCGCACTTAGGCCATAAATAGAAGTCCCATTGTGATACCACACACATTGACACCATCCACAGAAAGATTACCCTTGCCAAACCATTTTTCTCGCTGAGGTAATTAATCTCGGTGTTTAAAACCTCACTAAGGTCATCCAGATACCTTAATCTGTTTTTGCACAGTACAGGACACAGAAGATGTCAAACCATTTCCTCCTCTTCACAGTTTTTACAGCTCCTGCAGCATCTTCGGTAAGGCTCCCACTAAGCTAGAAATATTTTCTCTTTTCTGAGAGTATACCCCTCGTGACCGTTTCTGGTCCCATGTAGGCTACGTCAGCCTAGAGATTCGACAAGTAGTAATTTGCCTCCATCTATCGTCAGCTTACCATCATACCAATGCGTTCTTTATCATGAAGAATCTGCTGGTCGTAGCTTGTCTTACAAGTTCGTCTTCCGTGCAGGTTATCGTTATGTCCCTGTGACCAGGAACCCAAATGAGGTACAGTCAGTTCTGCTTGGCCATCTCCTGTAGATATAGGTGGCAGTCCAGCGCGATGACCGAGTTAAACGTGAAAAAAGCGTAGAGCTTTGATTGCAGCCTGGTTATCTCTAGAAATAAAGATATCTCTTCCTAGATTTCCGGCTCCAAACTTCGCCACCGCTTCCATGATATGCTGAGACCTCAGCCTGGAAAACGCTGCAGTGATCTGGTAACCTGAAGGAAATTTGCAGGAGAGGGTTTTATCAGAAAACGCCTCTTCCCACCTTATTACCGAGTTTCGAGCCACCTGTATAGATGACAATACTATCAGATGGAGTATGAAATTCAAGTTTCCACTGCTCCTTACTTGGAATTCGGGCAATAAAGTTACTTACAGAAACTGATGTCGAAGCACTGGGAATAGAGCAAAACTTGCGGAAAATAAAAGAGTGTCCCTGGCTTTCAGGATGCCACTTGGATGTCTCTCTTAGTCGCAAAGCAGTCATCGCTGCCATCTGTTGGCCAGCCAAATCTAAAGGTAGAAAATCTATAATAGCCTTCAAGGCCTCAATTGGCGTCCTGAGCGTCCCGCTTATGCAGATCATACTTTTTTGCACCTTGGTAAGTAGCATGAAGTTAGCCTCTTTCTGTAATGCATAAGATCGCCGCATATAGTAGAATTGGTCTAACGACTACTGTAAGGACCCACTGAAAAATCCGAGGATTAAAGCCCCATTTCTTGCCTATGGTTCTTTTACAGGTATAGAGGTGTACGGAAGCCTTTTCATAACTTTGAACTGTATTCTTTTTCCAGTTCTGTTTCTAATCTAAAATAACGCTTAAAAATTTGGTACTTGTAGCAACACTTAAACAGTCGCCAGTCAGTTCTGTTGGAGTTCACGAAGGCCTTTTATACCGCCTCGTAAAGAGCACGGGTTCCACCTTAATTGACCTGACTTTAAGCCCGCAGTGGGTGAACCATTTGGATACATGCCGAAGCGTTCTTTGCATCACCTCGCACAGTTGTTGCGAAAACTTCCCCTTCAGCGCGATTGCGACGTCATCACAACTTCGCGATAGAACTCCTTCTTTGGGGCTGCCCCCGACACGCACCTCGACAATTCACTCGCTCCCAACGTCGCCTTTACTACTCTACCGCAGAATAGTTGGCCGATAAACTCCACCAGTGAATTCTCCACCCCTAGAGCTCCAACAGCGTCCATCATAGCCTCTGAAAATACGTTGCTAAATGCGCCTTCAGTGTCGGGGAAGGCTACGAGACAGAAGTCCTTAACTCTGAGAGAGTTCTCAATACAGCCGACCAGACTATGGGGTGCGGTCTCAGTAGATTTGCCTTTGCGGTAGGTATATTGGTCATTAGACAGTAGTTGATTATCGATGGTATCAGAGAAGAAGATGCCAACAATCCTCTCGAGTGTCATAAGAGCAAAAGAGGATAGGCTGATATGCTTAAGTTCCTTTGGATCAGTATGTGAGGCCTTTCCGGCTTTGGGAACAAGTACGGCCGTGTCATTTCTCCATAATAAAAGTATATGGTTCAGTTTGAAACAAGCCCTGTAAATAGTTGACAGTCATTTCACAGACACCTCCAGTGCCTTAATTCGTTTTGCAGGTATTATCCCGTCCGGTCCTGCGTGTCTAAATGGTTTAAAACTTTGGAAGCCCATTTACTCTTTTCTTCCGAAACCGGTACGTTAACGGTTGTGTTCCCAGGAAAGTGGGTATCCATTAGGAGTTCAGGAGCTTTCTTCCCCGTTGAGATCCAGGACCCGTCCTGCTTTTGTAAGAAGCCTAACTTATTCGATGATCCCGAGAGAACCTTCCTTTACATGACAGTCTCGGAAAGCATCCCCGATGCCGCCAAAAAAACTTCTCCACGAGAATCTTTTTTATAGGTTCGGAGATGCTGTTTGTATTCATGCCATTCAGCATCGGATGAGACGGCAATTGGAGTATTCGAGAGAAAGATTTTTTGAAGGATTTATGGGCCTCCACGTCTTTACGACGACGAATACCGCAGACGATGGAACGATGAGCTGTATGAGCTTCACCGTGATATAGACATAGTTCAGCGAATTAAAATACAGCGACTACGTTGGCAGGGACATGTCGTGCAAATGGTCTGAAATACTCCAGCCCTGAAAGTATTCAACGCGGTACCAGCTGGTGGAGGTAACGGAAGCGGACGGCGTCCTCTGCGTTGAAAAGACCAGACCAAGTGGACGACAAGTCCTTTAGTCACTTGGTATTTCCAAGCTGGAAGAAGGAGTGACTGGCGCAATTTGTTAAAGTCTGCCAAAATCTCTTAAGTTATAGCGTCAATGAAGTAGGTATTCATTGAGTGTTTGTGGCCTGAATTTAGAAAAGAATGATTTTGACAACAAAACGAAATATATCGTGTCTCTCAGAGTGCTGCAGTGAAGGGACCCGACCGCAAACATTTCTTAAAAAACCCCCCTTCATCATGTCCATTGGAAGACAATTGTTCACAGATTTTCTGCAGTTTGAAATGACTGCCGATTGACATACTTTTCGGAAACAAAATTAAAAATTGCCCATTTCTCCAGTATAACATTTGGCAGTCAGTTTCAGATTGACTCCAACAATGTTCAATGTTATGAAAACACTTTTGATTTCGATATTCAATTTTGTTTATTTTAAATCATTTTGAGTATTCAGCTCATGAATAAAATTCATACAAACAAATGTGAATGAGTCTTGCTATTGCTAAACAATAAATCTTTGGCTATCACGCTGGTGGTCAATTTTCGAAATCACTTTCTTCGGACCAAACGAAATAAAGATCGGCGGCTTCACACTTTACCAGATAGGCGATTATTGGAATTTTAATTTGAAAGATAAAAATTTACGTAGGGCAATGTCTGTGGCCAGTGTATTATATCACATTCGGTCATTCTTTTAAAGAAATTGGCAGTGTACAGAAAGGACTTTAAGAATATGGGTACATAGATGGTGCGCCCCTACGCTTTAATTTTTCTAAATTAATTTTTGTCGTAAATCCGTCAAAGGTACTACACCGCGCTTTGACAAAATTAATTATCAAATGCTTCGAAATACCCCAATCACTATAAAGCAAGGGATTATTGATCTCCACAATGCAATCTTCAACACAGGCATAGTTCCGCAGAGTTTTAAGACAGCGACTATAGTCCCCATTGTCAAGCCCCAGAAAGATCCCAAATGTATCGAAAATCACCGACCCATTTCGCTTATACCATGTTTGAGTAAAATTTTGGAGAAAATAATATCAGCAAGACTGATGTGGTTCCTAAATGCAAAAAAACTCCTATCTCCATTCCAAGTAGGATTCAGATCTGGCACCAGCACCCTAGATGCTCTTATTTTTCTAGACCATCACGTTTGCAAAAGTCTCTCATCTAAAAACCACATCTCAATCCTCTGAATAGATTTCACAAAAGCATTCGACAAAATTGGAGGCCACATTATTTTAAATAAACTTCATGAATGGAAAATCGGTCCAAAAATCTTCAACTACATTAAATCTTTCCTTCCCCACAGGAAATTTCATTGCAAAGTCAATAACTCAGCATTCGATGACATTAGCAGACTCATGACAAGACAGCATAACATTATGCACTGTCTTTATGCCGACGACCTTTATCTTGTTTGCAACAACAAAAAAGTTGAGGAAGTGGAAAGGTCCTTTAGCAAAGCACTAAATACCATAGGCAACTGGTCACAACGCTCGGGTGCTCTCATTTCATTGAAGAAATGCAATCATCTGCACATTTGTAGAAAATACAACTGCAATGATATAATCATCAAACATAATTCTTATACGATTCCAAATGTAAAATATTTGGTATCCAATAAAAGTCTTGTCCACACAAATACCTTACTCAATGTAGCCTGACTAACAATTCAAAGTAAGATCGATTACGGATTGCAGATAAATGGCAAGTGCGCGAAAACCCTACTTAATAATATCAAAACACCCTACCACGCCGCGATAAGGAGAAGTCTCAGAGCTTTCAGAACAACCCCAGTAAAAAATTTGTTAACAGATGGAGGTTTTCTTCCAATCGAATCACGCATAAAATATCTTAGAAGCCGAATTATTTATAAGCTATGTTGCACATCCAACCACATCTTAAATCATGAAATTCAACTTCTAAAAAAAAGAAAGACTAAACTATCCAACAAATCGGCGCTCTCCGAAGTTATGGAATTAGCAAGCATTTTGGACCGGGACATAGCACCAACAAGGGCTTCGCAACTAAAGCTCCCTCCTTGGGACCTAGAGCAAAACATTTTCATCAATGAGCTGACATTCCGACACAAAGAAAACACTAGCAACTTAAACAAGAATGATGGAAACTCCCATACACAGATGGCTCCAAACGAGACGATGGTGTTTCATATGCAGTAACAGACGACAATGGTACCACACAGTCCCACGGTTTATTGCCGCACTACGCCAACATATTTGAAGCCAAATTACAAGGTCTATGTTCAGCATTAACATTCGCTAAAAAATCGAATGAAAAATATATTATATGCATCGACAGCCAATCAGTTTTCCGAGCAATTAAAAAACTCTACGTAAGGGAAAACCCACTTTACCATGCTCAACAGATACTTATAGGTATGCCATCAAACATTAGAGTCATGTGGATTCCAGCACATTCTAACATCACAGGCAACGAGCAAGCTTATCAAGCCGCAAAACAAGCCCTAAAGTCTTGTCTGCACCTTCACATGCCTTTTGGTAATAAATCTCTTAAAACATTTACTCATCAATTCTCAACAAACTCCTTCACAACGAATGGAAGACTTACCAACATAACTATAAAGATATAAACCCTAACGGTATTGCACTTACACTTCCAAATAACACATCAACTTGGGCAAACAGATGCTTTGTACGGCTGAGACTAGGCCACACCACCCTCACCCACGAACATCTTTTACAACATGCCTAATTGCCTCAGCGTTCAACACATACAACTGGACTGTCCAACACTTTATAACCAACGAAATCAAATCTTTGAGAATCGAAATCCGCTCAACTCTATTTTGCCATACCCCTCTGCCACTAACATAAATTTTATCAAACATTTTCTAAAAGATGTTAACTTATTTCACCTAATTTAAGTATTTCATTCATAGACTATAGCCGATAGCCCTGGTAGCTTGTGCTTGAATATTGTTTTATAATTTTAATTGTAAGAACAATAAATAATAATAATAATAATAATTTTTGCCGTTATCTTTCAACCTATATAATTTATAAATTTTTGTCGCTTAGACATGTATACATACGTAGACCATATAGGAAAGCTTTCATTTTATATAAACTTTCATATATAGTATACCATTTATAGTATTATATTGTTAGTACCATGGGAAATGAGCAGGCAGATGATATACCCTAGAATAATAGTAAATACGTAGACAAATGTACATAAAATACCATTATAAATCTTTATTTTTGGAAAAGAGTTAGTTTATCAAGCTTCTTTGTATACAACATATAATGTAGTAAGTAGTATTGGGAACATGAACAAATAAGTTATATGCTTCACTCACACGTGAGAGGGCCAAGTAACGCTGTCCGTGAGATAAGCAACTCAAATAATAGTCCACGCGTAGAATACGCCTCGTGTGTCCTTATGCTTTATTAATGGGCAAATTATAGGGAATTGTAAACGTTTAAATCTAAATGGGAAATCTCTAGGTATAAGCGGTATGAAAACATGCTCGCCTGCGCCACTGCCCGTTAAAATTCCCGCTTCTATGGCGTTACTTTGGAGAAAGGCAATTTTAAGGCTCGTTCTATTCCAGAATCTTGGTGGGCTTAGATTTCGAAAATGAATAATTGGTACGCCGGTTTTTAGAATAATTGTATGTGATGATAGACCAGTTTGTTCCAAAGTTCTGTTGATAGATATGTACTCAACTTCTTCTCTCTCAATGTCAAAATAGGTATGTTGCAAAGCCATGCAATTTCTTCAGATGTTCTTTGGTGTTGATCATTATAAAACGGTAGAAATAAGTTCACATAATGAATAAATTATACGACACAAATTATCATTCATTAGGATTGTACCCTCTTCTTAGTGAACAAAAAATAATCAACGACAACGTTGATGTCGTTGAAAAGAAAAACAGTATTTAACAGAAAATGATTTTAATTTATTTCTAATAAATTTAAATTTTTTTATTGAGATAAAATATTGTCTATGATATTTTGATAAAATATACCTTATGTTATGCCTGAGGATACTGGCTAGCCAGCAGTTAGAGCCCCATGAAAATCCGTTCAGTAGTTTTGGAGATTATTGCGTTTAAACATGCAAACATACAAACAGCCAACCACAAAATTTTATAAAAGTGGTCCAGATGTGTTCTTTTACATTCCCGGCATAATTTTTTAATATTCAGACACGAATTATTATAGTATAGATATAAACTACATTTTATGGACCCTGGATGCATTGTAGGATTTTGTTGAGTGCGCACAAAACTAAACACGCAATCAGTGTTAGCCTGCAAGATCTGGTCGCTTGTAAGTTTGTCTGGAACCCTGGCTTTTTCGACAAGAGCAGATTAGAGTGAGCTTACAACACTTGGTTGCCAGTAAGTTCGTCTGGAACTCAGTATTTCATCAGGTGGCAAGAGCACATCAGTGTGAGCCTGTAACATCTCGTCGCACATAAGTTTGTTTAGAACACAGCCTATTTCGGGAAATGCCAAGAGCACATCAATGTTAGCCTACAACATTCGGTTCGCTGTGAGTTCGTCTGACACCCATTATTTCATCAATTGGCAAGACCACATCAGTGTGAACCTGTAACGTTCATCGTCTGCAAATATAAGTCACAGGAATGTGAGCTCAGTATTTCGTCAAGTGGCAAGAGCACATCAGCGTGAGCCTGTAACGTCCATTGCCTGAAAGTAAAAGTCGGTTCTAAATAGAGCAGAAGTGCAAAGTAGCGTGAACCTACAACACTGATTGCCTGTAAGTTCGTCAACAGCGTGAGCTTTCGATGCCGGCCGCCATGAAACTTTCTAGAAATGTCAACGTAAGCTGCTGTGAGGAATGGTTGCTCACCATTCCTTGGTACTTGAAAGCCTTCCGAAATTAATCAATACTAGTAATGATGGGCAAATTGAATGTACAAAGCAAACAACATATTCAATGTATGTGTCGATCAAATGCTAAAGATCTGAAGGTTCGTTTATTGAAAGGGCAGACGACTTCTTTAAACACGATGAAGGAATTCAGCTTGAAATATACATTTTAGCATGGATAATAGATTAGCAGGCACCACAAGAAGTACGCCACAATCAAGTGGAATATAAATACTTCGCTATTAAGACAATTCACACACGTCTGATGCAACAGCCGTCAGGCAATAGTACTGACAATCAGTTGCCAGTCGGCGATATAACGATTGCAGTTCAGACTTTAGTAGAACATCAAACAACAATGTGTGCTCTGATCGAAAGTACGTACATATAATAATACGAAAACTGGGTCAACGCCAACAAATGTGGGAAACAACCCACAATGGCACCATCACTACAAAATGCGTTTGCCACGGATTCAGATACCAGAGTTTGACAGAAGATGAGTGGAATTGATGCGTCTTCGCGACTTATTCGAGACACTAATGCGCAATAGGCCAAGTTTTCAAAAATATTGAGAATAAAATGTTTACAAACAAAGTTTTCCGGGAACCACTTTTGATTATCAAATATCTAAAACAAGCAAATGCAAATTATGATATTGCAGTACTCAAGAGCAGATACGATAAGTTCGACAAAGTCAAAAGCGCTTTTTTGTACTATTATTCGATCAACATGCAATGAAATCTGCATCACCAGCAAAGGCTAAGAGACTATATTATACGACCAACGAAAGTATAAATGCGTTAAAAGTTTTCAATGAACCCGTACATTATTGGGATTCGATTTTGATTTTCATTATGGAAAAAATCTGAACCATGAAACGCATGTATTATGGTATAGCGAAAGGAAATTGAAGGAAGGAGTTCAATATATTTCGGGGTGGCATCGGGACAAACGAAACCAGGTGCGTGTAAACAGATCTTGAGATGGAAGTGGATGCCAGACGTAAGCTTGTTCAGAGGAACGAAAGCCAAATCATAAGGCATCAAGCTGCAAGAGATCGTAATGGAAAACATGTGGGGTAAAACATAACATCTTGTTGCTTACAACATCAGCAGCAAGTGATTTCCATTAGACAATACTCAGCAAGACAACAGACCACGCTATCGTCAGTGCAAATACTACCTAATAGAGCCAAGGGCGTTCACGTTTCTGCTAGCACCGATTACCAAGGTACGCAATGGAAACAATGAGTTGAAGTTATGTCTCGCTTCGCGGAACTCAAGTTCATAGGATACGCTCATCACCGAATTGTATCTACAGGGGTTGCAGTTGAAACAAACTTTTGATAGAACTGTACTAAATGGTGTCGGTTAAGCCAATGGAACAGCATAATTAGAATAGAAGCAATTTTCTTACACAGGTTGACACTCGAATTGCCTACATATGATTTTTCAACGAGTCTATCCTTGCAGATCCTTAATATTCATAACCTGGTAAAATTGATATCTACTCGGAGCAGATGTTTTCGCGTGCTGCCTACTTCCAGAGACGATGTTTCATTCTAGTGGTTCACCAACTGCAGTTCACACAATTTTCGGTAGGACCATAATGAGTTCAATAGAGGAATTAAACGAGCAACACATTGTAACAGCACATACTGTTGTTGAGTCTGCAACTTCAACGCTTCTGGGAAGTTGCAGAGAAGTATTCAGTTAAAACAATGGTATCTTTGCTTGCAGTGATCTGTGAGATAACCAGTAAGAGTTCTTAAACCTTATGCGTCAAAGGCCTTTAGAGGAACCTGACTGTCCGACATAATACGTATTCCGGTCCGAATCGTCCTTTTGGCAGACTTTCCTGAATACTTGCACCGACTACTCCAGCCCCGTACTCCCATCCAAACAAGCCTCCTCCTCGATGGAAGTTGAGAGAGGCAAAGCCTGTAATGACGTCAAGAGCGCCAGGTTGGCAGGTGCGCACCACCCGTGTGATGGCCACACAAACCATACATGGGACTTACTCTAAGTATTGCCTACTTGCTTAATCTTTGGCGACCAGATCACTGCCGCATAAGTTTACATTGGCGTTATCACCAATAAGTCAGTCTAGGTGATTTTACTCATGTTTTTCCAAACAGCCTTTGACAGGCATAGAAAGCGCTTGTGGTTTTTTTGGTAATCATTGAATGGCCTAGTTCGGGACTTCAGCATACTGATGACCCAGTCAGTCAGTTCAATCGTCGGGCACGTATTCGTCCGACCATATTCGGGAAATTAGCAACTTTATCGTCGTCGGATGACGCGATGTTGATGCCGTTACCAGCGACTTAGGGTTCGGGATCCTTATCTCCTCCGACGACGATTTCGTTGTCACCATTTAGCAAAGTAGAGAAATCTTCCCTGCACAATTTGAGTGTGCTTAGGACATCAGGCACTAGGTCGTCATTCTTGTTCTTACAGCGAATTGTCTCGGTCTTAAAACCTTCCGTAAGTCACCATATCTTTTGTTAAAATTTTCGGGTGCTTTTCCTGTCGGCTAGCATCACTAGCTCTTCGCACTTTCCTACTTCAGCCTCTCTCTTCTTTCTGCTACTATAGGCAGCATCTTTTCTTTTCCTAGCGGGGCGGCATTCCTCATCGTATCAATTGTTTTTTAAGGGTCGCTAAAAGCTAACGACTTTCTCAGCCGCGGTACGTAGGATTAGAGAAATGTGTTTCCAATGTTGACAGACATCGGTCAGTCGCGAAATACTCTTAGATAGCAGCTGTGAAAGGTGACTAGAGAGGTTAGTAGCAGTCTTTTGCGACTGCAAATTTCGAGCTTTCGTCAAGCTTTCCTTGTGTATTTAGACACACGTTTTTTGCTGTGCCGAGGCGTATGGGCGTCTTGACTACGACAAGACACTGATCCGAGCCGTCATACGGTCCTCGGAGTGTGCATAAGTCTAATACACTAATACACTGACATGCGTTCACAATATGAGAGATTTGGTTTCACGTTTTTTGATCTGGAGACAGCCACGTAGCTGGGTGGATCTAGTTGTGCTGAAACCTGGTGCTACCGGCAACCGTGCTTCGAGCCCCGACGAAATCAATCAGTCTCAGTCTGTTAGCGGATGTTTCGTTATGGAGACTGAATTTTCCAGCAGTGTGACCAAAGATCGCTTTCTTACCCAACCTGTCACCAATCACGATTTTGATAGCGGGATGAAGGAAGAGATTGAAGACGCTTTTTAGGCGCTTTCCGAACTGATCACATCGTCTTGCATTTCTTTCGGGGCGTGAACACAAATCAGCGAGATTTCGAAGAATCTCGCTATGAGGCGATCCGGGACGAGACGCTCGTGCACCAGAGTACTTACAGCGGGGCAGCGGCACCTTCCGCATTAAGGGTTCGGGGCTTCCAGGCGCATTCCCTCAACTCATAGTCCTGAGTACATTGCGTGTGGTCGTCATCGAGAGACGGTGGTCGTGAACAAAAGATCTCGTCCAAGCCATGTTGAAATTTTTCATTGGCTTAAGTTTTTTAAGTGGCGGGTCTCAAACCCAGCGCACAGCCATATACTGGTGATTTTTGTTTTCGAGACACATTTATAAAGCGAGCCGCTTGCTCCAAGATAGGCCTTCAGCCGCACCTACTGCTGCCTTAAGTGGGCCCTTAAACCAAGTATGTCGGAGTGGCCCCAGTAAAGCTCCTTCTCTTTATGTCGCGACCTAAGGTTCATTGCGAGTTGGTTACCGCATCTCGCGTATGGATTGCTCACGTTACCCAGAGTGCACGAACGCCGACGTAAGCGTCAGGAATGAGTATAGTCATTAAACTGTAACTGCATATATAGAAGAACGACCATACTCCATTGCACACCAACTCCTCTTCCAATAACTACGTAAGTAACTATATATTTTGAAATTTTAAGTCTGAAAACACCTGGAATTTTCGCGCCGTCCTGTATTGTGAGAATTTGGTTAATTAACTCTAATGAGTATAGAATTAATTAGCAACTTTTGAGCACATTTCAAATGTCATTCTGTGTTAAATAAATTAAGAATAGGTTCTTCGTTTGAAACAAGTTTTTACAGCTGCGTTCGCTTCTACAATAAAAATTTACAGTTTCATGAAAATTATTTTCGCTATTTACTTTTTGATTCATGCTGAGTAACACAGAAGATCGATCGCATTACAACTTTATTGTTTGTGAAGAAAGCCTAATATCCTTTTAGCAAAGTCCCTTTAATTTTTCGACAGGTTTAGATATATAGTGTAAAAATAAAAGACAAAGTGTAGTATTTCCAAGAATAGTTACGGTACAAATCTAAGGAATGCTATAAATGTTGAAGTCTCTAACCAACACCAATTATTGACGACTTTTGCTTACCCAATTTCAAGTTTTTTTTTACTTAATTGACGCTACAACCGCTAAAACGATTTTGGCCGCAGTTCTCCAACAATTTGTGGTGTGCGTCTTGATGTTGTAACACAAATTGTTGGGCATACAGTTTTACGCCGACTCCGAACAGCGAATATTTTTTTTGTGAGAAGTTTTTTCATGGCAGAAATACGCTCGGAGGTTTGCCACTGCCTGCCGAGGGACGACCGCTATTAGAAAAAACTTTCTATAATTTTTGATCTTACTTGCCACAGCCAGGATTCGAACCCGGACACCCCGAATGAAGCCCGCACACGGTCCATACTGGCCAATTCAAGGTGTTAGCTATCTAAATACAGGCGCTTTAAAGTAAAATCTCATATCTGAACAATCCGTGAGTAAGGGAGCTATAGGTTATAGGCACCCGGCCCTGATGAATTTCATTAGACATGTTCCACTCATAATAGGTGACAGAAGTTCGAAATTTCATGTTTTTAGCTGCTTTGGTACAGGAGATATAATGGGAAGTCTCATATCTGAACAATATGCGGTAAAGTGGCTATAGAATGTCTGATCTGGGCTGTTCCGACAAAATATTAACACATTATAGAAATCTGCCTACCAAGTTTCGGACAGAGATATAAAAAGCTGAGGGACTAGTTTGCGTTCAAACATGCGTCTGCCATCAGTTGGTGGTACTGATCATTTGGGAATGGTTCTATATTTTCTTCTTCTTATACTTACAATCACAGGGCCAAAGTTATAATACCATTTCATCTTAATGAAAGCTATAATTATTACATGCGATTACAATTCTTTTTACTATACTCAAGTGCCGAGTGCATGGCATGAAAACTAGCCGCACCCTCACTTCAGCTGATTCGTATGTAAAATGATCCCTTAATACTAGTATGGTTACTATTTTCCCCAGTATCCTCCCGTTTTAGAGACGCCCTCGTGTTTAAAACACCCGAAAAATTCATCGTTGTCAATGATTTGTTGTAGAATTCAGAAACTCTGACAAGCTTTTTTGTCGGCTGGTGCGAAAAATTAAAAAGAACTGACTGCAATGACTGAGGCTTCAAGAAGAACAGTTTATTTTTCCTTTCGCAAATTTATAGGTTTACGCTTTATGCATATGTACTTATGTATGTAAGAAAAATGTTAAGTTCAACACATGTAGTTGCGGCATGTCCTGAGCGAAAAGGGGCAATTAAAACCGCTGGTATCGACGAATATGTAAGTTTTATGAATATTTATATTGGAAATAATCCTAACAATAAGTCATTCTTAGCGTGCCTCATATACTCTGGAAGCCCGGTCAGCTTAATTAAAATATCTAATTTGCCAAATGAAGTGTATTTTGAAAATCAAGAAATTTTATGTTATTTTGGGTTAAATAAAAGTAAATTAAAAACTTTCGGGAAAGTTAACTGCTTCTTTATTATTAATAGCAAAAAGGTTTATGTCGATCTGATCGTGGTAGCAGATGAGTCAATGAGTTACGACGTTATTTTATTTACCGCTTTACTGTCGGATACCTGTACATATGTATGTATATTGATTAGCGCAGCTCCAAGCAGGTTGCTCTATTTGGTGTGAGGACATAATAAAGCGAACTATAGCAGAAGTAAGACGCGTTTTTACTATGATCCTCGGCTTCAAGGCAGGATTGAGAGTCCGCAAAACTTTTGCGAAGGCGCTCAACCAACTCCAAATACATGGAAATGTCCACCTCATCCAAATTTCTTAAAGAGTCCTGAGGCAATTGCTGGTTGATGTCAACCAGCTGCTTCTTTAAAGAAATTGTCTTCTTTTTATAAAGCGATGCCACTTTAACTGCGTCACCACTAGCAGCACCTTCAAGTTCGGAAAACATCTTGATTTTGCCGTTGCTTAGGCGTAGCGGATAGTGCAAACCTTTAACGTTTTATTTGCGAAATGAAAAAGGTATTCCAAATAATGAATACGCGACGATTTGATACGTGACTAAATCACGTCAGAGTCACCAATAACCTCCAATAACTTCCAAACTTTTATTTTTTACGGTTATCGGTTAACTTAATGCGACAAACTAAATATATTTATATGTATATATTTGTATACCTAAATAAGTACGCATGATAACTTGTGTATGTACATATGTACATATTGAAGTGCATTTACATATGTAGTGTATGTATGTATGAATTAAAACTACAATAAGTGAGCTAGAGTTGAATGCGGCGAATGATGTGGGAAGATAAATGAGGAAAGGATCGACGGCGCAAGACACCTTAACCCTTCCTTGGTTGTCAAGGCTTAACCTTTAACAACCGCCATCTTAAATCATAAACTATTGTTGTTGACGGTCCCCACTAAAAGTCCTATAATATTCCAACTTTTTCTGGACGTGAATTTACTTATGCATTATTTTGGATGGTGCCGGTGTAGCATATTTTTTGCCACTCAGTGTTTTTAAGCCCATGGTCGGTTCTACTTTTTCCAAATGTTTCACCAGGAGCTCCTTGGAAGTTAACAGTCCTGTAGATTAATACTGTATATACTTAACACTGTATATACTTAACACTGTATATACTTAAAGGTGCATCGCTCCCTGTACAAAAAGTCGGTACTGTTTCTCATTCTGAATCATAAAATTCACTATATCTTAAGAATTCGACCAAAATATTTCGGAAACAACAACCTTTTTTTACTTATATCACGCATTAGGAACATTTCTTATATAAAGTTAGGGTTTATTGTATATGGTATGCGTCCAAAGTATTTGACCGTTCTTTATGAGTACATACATATCATTCCCACTACAGTCGGTTCTACGACCCGGGTTTCACCCGGCCAAGGACTGTTGTTTCGGCGATCTAACCCTGTTTAGATCGGCCAACCCCATAAGCCGTCTGTCTCCTCTGGATCAACTTTTAGCAGCAAGGTGGCTCCACGTCCTTCTGCTCAGAGCTGGCATCGAGCCAAACCCTGGACCAGAAACCTTTTTTTGCTGCGTCAGCCAAAAAAGGCTCCATCCGAACTCCACTTCGGTAAGGTGTTATTTTTCGCGATGTAATTCGTGGATGGAGGAGCCATCTGCCATCTTATGGTCTGCTCAGGCCTTAAGACCCATAAGGAGTGGCCCGCTGTTGTTCGCGCCATACGGCGCCCATAGCCTCCACTACCCTCTTAGCTGCGCCAAGTGCACCGGTGCCTAGGTGGACAACATCACCCTTCCCTCGCACCTCTCTCCGCGACGACTCTCCCGAGGCAAACGAGACTCCTTCAACTGAATTGAAACTTGTCAAAAGCTGCAATGTAGGAAACGAAATTTCACAGCAACTCAATCTTGTTGAGTTGCAACGTCTACAATGTGCATCGTAAGGACCGCGAGCGAGGTAATCGTGGTAGCTTAGCGTTCATCACCCATCACACAGTGCAGTATCGTCTTATCGAAGAAGACATCGAGCGCAGGGACACTATCTTAGTATGTCAAGGAATAACTGTCTGGTCAGGCGATGTCGAGCTCGAAATATTTAATGTTTATATATTCCCTGTCGCCTGCTGCTCTGCAGGATATCACCCTGACATAGGTGCGCTCCTCAGAGGTGAAACCCGATTGGTAGTAGGCGACTACAACGCGCACCACGATCTCTGGCAATGAAGCCTACCAGCTGATCGTAGAGGAAATGATTTGGCAGAGCAGATAGACGATTCGACATTCTGTACGATGAACGATGACGTCCCCACCAGGATTTTGGGTAATTGCAGCAGCTCCCCTCACCTAACAATAGCTAGCGCAGGCCTGATAAATAGCATAACGTGGCGACCTATGCTATTGCTTGCATCAGACCACCTACCCATAATCATCTCGATTGATAGACCTGCTGACTTTTTCTCGGCGGACCACCGGACCAGCATCAACTTTAAAAAGGCTGACTGATTTCTGACCAATTTCCCGGCTGAATCGGCTGCTCTAGCAAATGAGCGTGACCGCCTGCGCCACTCCGGTCACCGCAATCCCAATATAAGGGATTTGAACTTGGCGACTCGGAGATATCTATCTACCTCCAGAACAAGCGGAACAAGTGGGAGGAGCATCTGAAGTCCTGCAACCTAGTCACGGGTGTTGGTGAGCTCTGGTCCACCGTGAGGCCCTTATCCAACGACCGAGTAGAAATCTCATTCGGAGATCGTGTCTCGTCGGACCCGAAGAGATGTGCGAGCTACTTTAGCCGGCAATTCATTTTGCAACCTTCGGGGAATAGGGCGAAACGGAAGGTGACCAGAAGGCAGCGCGAACAACCAAACATCAGCGCGTCTCTTGCTTTCACCTGTGGCGACGTGAAAGAGGCAAACGGGTAGGCGAAATCCCCCAAGGCCATTGGCCCTGACGGGCTAAACGTGTTGATGCTAAACAATTCAGGTCCCGCCGGAGTTGAGTTTCTTACAGGGATCCTCAATCTGTCCATGGCCACCGTTATCATTCCTGACATTTGGAAGGTTGGGAGGATGGTCACACTGTTGAAACCAGGGAAACCGGCTAAAGACCCTTGAGGCCATACTCCTCCCGTACTACACTTATCACCTGGGCTCGGCTAAGCAACAACATGGCTTCTGGAAATTGCACAGCACAACAACAGCACTCAATGCCATAAACACACAGGAGAATCGCGGTCTATACCGGAACCGCCCCTGCGAGAGAACCATCCTAGCAGCGTTGGACTTGTCAGAAGCTTTTGACACAGTTAGCCATTCCACGCTACTAGCTGACGTGGAAGCATCAACTCTCCCACAGGGACTGAAACGGTGGACCGCGAATTACCTGTGTGGTCGCCAATCGTCGGTATTATTAAGAGACTCAACATCTTAACTAACGAGGATTAAACAAGGGGTTCCAAAGGGTGGCGTCCTGTCTCCCATCCTGTTCAACCACTACATCTCCAAGCTCCCTCGACCGCCAGAGGGAGTCACAATAGTCTCGTATGCCGATAATTGCTCGATAATGGCAACCGACAATGTAATTGATGAAACGTGTTCAAACGTGAACGGATTTCTCTCCGACCTTGCCCATTTCTTCACAAGGAGAAACCTGGTGTTGTCCCCTGCTAAATTCTCGGCGACCCTCTTTACCACCTGGACGAAGGAGGTCGATGGCACTCCCGTTCCGGCGGTTAATCACCCGCAGATCCTGGGGGTTACATTTGACAGTCTGCTCTCTTTCTCCGCGCATACTACCGCAATCGCCAACAAAGTACAGAGCCGCAACAATGTCTTCAAGTAGCTCGCCGCCAGCTTTCGGGGAAAAGACAAAGAAACGTTGTTGGCAACATACCAGGCGATTGGCCGGCCGGTAATTAACTATGCTGCGCCAGTGTGGTCGCCGGGAACCAGAAGGACAGCAGGACTCATGTTTAGCAAGCAGTTCCTTGCAGTGTATCACCGCTCGGGACACCCAAACAGGCACCTGCTTGCAGTGGAACCACCCCCCAGCACATCAGGAGGCATCCCAAGAACTGAAGGATGAGATCCAGCCATATATAACGCAACCGCTGGATCCGGAGGCGTACCGGTGGGTCCTAGGCAACACCCACAGAGAGGCAGTAACCAGTCGCCAGGTAAATGCCGTATTAGGAGCCCAACCATCCCCAATAGCAGATGAGAAGTTCCTGCTGCTTTGCGCGTCCCACGTCACTCTGCCACAATTGCGATCTGGATATTGTAGTAGGCTCAACTTCACCTATCCAGAATCAACCCTGAAATACCCAACACATGTCCGGCATGTGGAGATTCTCCGCACCTATTCACATGCCCTCTCACACCCACGCATCAAACCCCCCTCTCCCTCTGGTCCAACCCTGTCGGAACAGCACGTTTTCTGGGCCTCCCTCTAGATGAGTAAGACGACAACGACTATGGGAGAATCCGCTCTTTACAGGGCGTGACTAGCCGCTACAACAACAACAACAACAGTACATACATATCACCTATAAATCAATTCATATCTGAACTATTTTGTGTAGATTAATGATATTTGGGTATATACATATATTTATGTGTTCTATTGAACTCGTTGTACATAATTTTGCTTTTAATACGGGGAATTTTATCAAGCCTGTTCTAGAGCAGGACACTCAAAAACTTCTACACAAGGTGGAAAAACAGAAAGTATTGTGTTCCCGAATGTACTGGAATAAAATTAATGTTTTTTACTGGCACCGCAACGCATGCCGGATGCGGTAGTAATTGATAGAATTAAAAAAGTTTGAAACAAAATGCTAGTGTATGTGTATGTATACACTTTCTTTTAATAAAAGTAAAAATTTTATAAAAAAATTCCATTTCTGTGATTATAAAATATTGATTACAAAGTATAAGAATTATATTTCGAAATGTTTGCTTTCCTTAATGTCTGAAACTTGGCATACAATGTTTACAAAAAATTTAGTTCTATGTGGAATAGTTGAGATTTTTTTCAAACGTCAAACGTTCAATCACTCTTTTAATATTTTAAAATTCTTCGTCATCTCTGCTGCTGCGATAAAAGTCGTTGGTGATGATTTCTTTCTTTAAAACAACATACAAACTTTGCCGTTAATAAGGCTCCCATCCATTAATAACATGATCAATATTTCAATAATTTGGTTCCCCCTCCATCATAATGGTTTGTGGTGAATTGGTTTGTACTCTCCCAACAACCTCTGTTCTAAAAAGCAGGAGAATTTTTCGTTGGTTTAAAAGTTAAAAATATGTATGTATATACAAATATGTATTTAAATTACTTTGATTTGAGTGGGTTTCAATAAAAATGAAAGAACGAGTTGTGATTTCGTGATTATTTTTTTATTGGTCTGAGCAGTTGTGCTGCAGTCAATTAATTACCGATGCAATCAATAGTGTTGCTCGTTAATGGATTTTAGAACGTTTGCGGACTTTTGGTCTCTTCCAGCCAAACTGATCACAAATCTGCGTGATCCAAGATATTTGGGCTAACAATGTTAGCCTTTGTAAAAGTTATGACAAGCATTAGATTTTGCACTCCATCATCAACATTCTATTTCTTGTCAGCAATGTCTCATATAAATGGCCGGTATCGACTTGCGAATCTTAAGCTTTGAAATTTCGATTGTCGGTAAATGTTAGTTGATTAATCTGATCCTGAACTCTTGTATTAATCCCTATTTGCCTGTTGTTTGAATTTTTCAACTGCATTTCTGTAAATCACCGGCATCGGGTGTACCCGCCGCAGCCCTCAATAGGAATCCTTAAAAATCTAAGCCCCTTGCCACCCCATGATGTGGACCTAACGATTCTAACAAATCTTGGAGCTGCGTTGTATCCACGCTCAAAAGCTTTTTCATTGGTGATTGTAGGAACATGCCAATTAAATTGACCGCTTCCGCCACCACTCGCATATATTCCGAAAGATTGGCCGGATGCTTAACAACAGAAAATTCTTCCCAAACTAAGATTTGGCTATTAATGATGGAAATGTATCCGGCATTTGAGTAGTCAGTAATGCGCTCCGAAGCCACGGATAAACAGAAGAGAAAAATTATTCCAAACCTGTGGAGTAAAGCTTTAGCTGATTTTTTGTTTGGAAAGAGGCATTTTCTCCACAAAAAAAACTTACAACTACTTAAAATTATGCCCAGTGGCTAAGACGGTATAAAATATAAAATGCAAGAACATCGCTGACCCTCACTTTAATGAGGACCGTGGTCCCGAGGAGTGAGCTTTTTTCCAAGCCTCTGGTTGGACTTTACCAAAACTTTTTCTCCAACCTCGAAAACTCTGTTTTGCAGAGAGGCATTTTCTCTGGATCTGAGTGCGATCTGGGCATCTCAGATCTTGTTCTGTATAATCTCCTATTATTCATCCAGGTGTGCCTGAACAACTTCAACTGGTCTCCTGTTGATAACGGAGTGGATTGACTTGTTGTATTCAGTTGTTGCCAACGTAATGACTTCTACAGTGTCACTTAACTTTATCGATTTTTAAAAAACTTTTTGCCCGTAGAGAGATGTCTATGTGCACCATCTTCCCTACATGATAAGGGACTGATATCTCATCAAGTACCTGTTTCCTAGGTTGTCCGTCGTATTTAGCCCTAGCGCATGTTTTGCAGTTTTGCACAATCTCTTTGGCTAGTTTTGACGTCTTCGGGAAGTAGTACTCGGACAGCACAATTTAAAGAATTGTCCGTTGTTTCAATAGTGAAGGTAATTGAAACTTCACTGTGGACCGTTGCTGAGCGAGACTCGGCCTCTTCTTCTTCCACAACGTTAAGTTGTTGTCTGGACAAGGCGTATGCAACTAGGTTCTCCTTACCAGGCTTATAGAATATTCAGGCATTGGGCTCGTTAATGCGTGCTTTCCACCGTTTGATCTTGATGGTCCGTAAAGATGTTTACATCTTTAACATTATACAGATAGTGCCGCAATTTGCCCAGTGCCCAAACAATAGCCAGTAACTCTATTTCGTAATTGATCTCCCTGTCCTTCAGTGTTCTCGAAATCATTGTGATTGGACGTTCTTCTTGGGATAGCATGTACCTATGCCATAGGCCGAAGCAACGGTCTTTAGGTCGAATGGCTTCTTGTAATCTGGATACCTAAGCATGACATTTTCAGATGGCAGGATATTGCGCAGCTTATGAAACGCCTGTCGTTGCGCTTCGGTGAACTGCACGTGAATATTCCTCGATCTATGTTTACTGACTGTTCCATTTTCTCCTTTTAAGATTTCCCAAATAGGCCTCGCGCTCGTCGCGCGAAGTCTTTGATGAAAAGCTATAGTAACTCGCGAGGCCCAGGAATGACCTGACCTCAAATACTGTTTTGGGCTCTGAGAATTCTTGAATAACCTTTATTATCTCCGGGTGTGTTGTCGTTCCTGGTGATTATGAATCCATGAAAGTGCACATTCTTCTTAAAAAACGTGATTTTTTCACAGATACCCTCATGTTTACATCATCCAGGTTCTTTAAAACCCAGTCGAAGTGCTTGACGTGAGACTCCTCGTCTTCTGAGAAGATGATCACGTCATCAACGTACACATAGCAAAACTTACTGGGGTACTTGTCAGGTATGGTCCTATCATTCAGCTTCCGAAAGTCCATGACTAGATGCATGTTACGATTGACTACTTCATCAGTACCCTTTTTACCCATAACCAGTACAGGGGTTTTGTAAGGAGAAACTGACTTTTGAATAATGCCATTCTTAAGCAGATTCTGAATTTCTTTATTGACGAAATCAGCCGCCTCCATTGGGTATGGGTAGAATCTGGCATAAATGGGATCCTCATCTGTTGTTCTGATAGTAGCCACCACCATAGTATTATATAACGTTTTTGCAAGTATGGAAGGAAATCTGTTCAACTCCCGTACCCCATTTGAGCAGGCGGCATAGTGACGCTCCTGCTTGCGTTACCAGGTCAAATATAAATACTCGCAACGCTTCATCGCGAAATTTCTCACAAAGGCCGTTTACCAAGAATGGTTCATAGGGTATATTGGCTTTATTGGTCAACAGTGTGAGTTTCTTCTCAACTTCATCATAATATTGAAGCAGAGGTAGGACTCCCTGACTTAGAGGGCCTAACTCCTATTCAATGGCATGAATCAGTCGTTTGTCACTGTAGGTGAAATCAAAGCGATTGAATATCGCGTCAAAATTCAGCACCGTGCCAAACGCAGCCAGCACCGCATCAGCGGGCCCCCTAATCTTTCTTCTTGTTATAATAACTACCTGGTAGTTGCTGTAATAATGCTTGCCTTTCTTGCTGGTTCACGGCGGCCTGCTCAACGAAAGCGCTGCTGGCAGCCACCTGCGCTATTATTCCTAGCTATTCAGGGTCTATGTTATTCAATACCGACGGGGCTACGGGAATGTGCCTGTTTGCTGGAATTCTAGTGCGACTATCTGAGTCAGACCTTGAATCACTTGAATGTCGGCGAGGAGTTCTATATTGAAAAATTTTCCGAGCACATAGGCCTCAGTCAATAAACACATAAACAAAAAAACACATGTGCGAGCAACGTCAGATTCAGCGGATCGTATTACCTCACAGCGCTTAATAACAACAAAACAATACCTAGTATGCGCAAAGTTACACAATGTGCGCTTTTTTGGTTTTCGATTCAGAAAAGTATGTCAACAAGAAAAAAAATCATGTAGTGAGCTAATTTATTAATTGTTACTGTTATTCGGTATCAATCGGGCACTCACAAGTGGCTGACAATTACATTGCAGTTTTAATATTTTGTTGCAAAAAAAAACGCGTAAGCATCAATTTATACCTAAATTTTAATTTTTATTTCAGCGAAAAGTATTCGCTTAAATTTTTTTAGTTTCTGGTAGCCGACTACCTGTCTAATTTTTTTCCTCCCGCGCAGCAGTCAGGAAATTCAATGTTCCAACGCCGCACTATTCGCTGTCCAGATACCTCACACGCTATTCTGGCGACACACCACTGCCTGAAGAGGTCCAGTGGCTTCAGTTTTATTTCCTGAACTTAAGTGCACCTCCGTCAGTTGTAATGTGAGACGGTGTTGATGCATTGTTGTGTCTCTAATGGACGATACTTCCAATTCGATAGCGTGTATTCACTGCGCCGCCTTTCGATTTGGCCGTGATTTAATTGGTGTTTATTGTTTCTTTAGTTTTTGTTTTTCTGCGATCTTGTTTCACAGATATTATTTTAGTTCCTTTATTTAAAATTACCCCTAGTTGGGCGCCAATTACTTTGATTTGAGTGGGGTTCAATAAAAATTAAAAAACGAATTGTGATTTCGTGATTATTTTTATTATTTATCTGAGCAATTGTTCTGCAGTCAATTTCCAAAACCAAACTAAAAACAAGTAAAAACAGCGCTGTCTTCGGCTATGCCGAAGGCTTCATACCTTTCATGAATGGAAGAATAGTAAAAAACGTGTTATTGTATTACAATTTCGTATTACCTATAGTTAAAAGCGAAAATTTCCTTCAAATCAATAAAAATAATTCTAGTAAAGGCATTGTTATAAATTATTTAATGCTTTTCCTTATGTAATTAAAAAGAACTATGTTTTAAGAAGGGAATGGTTTTTGAATATTTTTAATATCGAATCGACGCTTGATATTCAACATTTAAAAAATACAAATAATTAAGTATTAATATGTAAGACCTACATATGTCGGTCTTTGAAAACAGTTATCAGATCCGTAAATAGTTCCCAAACGTTTAACGCTATGATTCATGTGATATTGCGCTGAGCTTATTACTTTTCGCAATAAATATTTGTCCTGAATTTATCTTGCCGATTTACACTGTGAACTCCGATCTTGATGAATACTAATATATAGCTAATAATGGTTGATGTTTGTGCAAAATTTCAAGCCTTTAGCTGTTTAAATGGAGGAGTTATGGTGCAAAATGCAATATCTGAACAATCGGTTGTATGGGAGCTATATGTTATATTTTTCCGATCTTCATGATTTTCAATACTGATACGTAGCTAATAATGGCTGATATTTCTGCAAAATTTCAAGCCTTTAGCTGCTTAAATGGAGGAGTTATGGCGCAAAATTCAATATCTGAATAATCGGTTGTATTATATGTTATAGTCACCCGATCTGGCCGATTCCGACAAATGTTTAATCATTTGTACAACGACACCTGCTCACCAAATTTCATCAAAATAGCTCTAAAATTGAGGGACTAGTTTGCGTTCAAACAGACGGACAGACGGACAGACAGACGGACATGGCTAAATCGACTCAGCTCATCGTCCTGATCATTTAGGTATACTTTTTGATGGGTCTATCTCTTCTCCTTCTGGCACTTACAAACATCGGACCAAACTTAATATACCATTTCATTCTCATGAAAGGTATAATAATTACCGATACAATCAATAGTGTAACTTATAGATAAACAAAAGCGAATCATAATGAATGGCAACTGTGCCATGGCGGCCACGCAAATATGCTATGTTTGCCGGCTACGCAATGACATCCGGCCCAATACTTATTCAGCAATTGCTGCTGGTGTCGTATTTCTGGTCAACAAACTCGGAACTGTTGACTTTAGTTAATTTATATTTTCCATCAAAATTTTTTTTGCGTTGAATATTTTTTTCTTTCTATACAGGCGAAAAAATTTATACGTATTTTTTATATCAATATCTTAAGCGAAGTTTTCGAGAAATTTTTTTCAAATTTCATGCTCACAAAAAAGTACCCCCACGTTGAGAAAAAATCACACATTTCATCTCCCGATAAAATTTTCATATCTCCGTTAGATACTGCAGTACATGCAATTGAAAAGTGGTACTATTTGCGAGGATGAAATTTGAAAAAAAAAAATTTTTGAAAACTTCGCGTTACATATTGATGTAAAAAAATTCGTATTTATATAATACCCCATATATATCTTATATATAAAAATGGAGCGATATTTTGTTATGTCCGCGCAGAACGTGCGAACCGCAACACGGAAAGACGTGGAAGTTTGCACAATTATTCTTTCATTCCTGTAGAAGGTCCTAACGGAAGCATTTTTTTTTACAAAATCACCACCGATTTTACAATAACATGCGATGAATGTTGAAAATGTGAAAATTTGTGTGTTTGTGGGTGAGTGAGTATGATATGTATATATTAGAGCATTGCAAATGAAGCTGCAAAAATACTCTTCACATATGTACATGAGTGAGAGGAACATTTATTTGGAGTATTAAATAACAAGAGATCATAGAAAGAGAACATGGCAAATGTTAGGAACTAAGCAATGTTACTCAACAGCGCTCTTTAGCATCGACTAGTGTTCCGCTATACCAAAGTACTTAAGAATCGTGACTGCATACAGAAGTATTTGATAACTTCATATGAAGTTTTGGAATACTTATGAAGTTTCGTCTCTTGATATGTTAGTATTTAACATCCTATTAAGGAAGCCTTATCAATGCTTTTTATATCTAACGGGGTCTTATTTTACTGTTTTGCTTTATTTTCTGTTATTAGTCATTGTTTTATTTAACAATATTTCGAACTCTCGTTTGTCAGTGCAGCAGAAAATGGATATTATCTAATGAAGTGAGTACCAGTATTAAAAAATTTATTAGCAAAAATGTTCACAAAAATGTTTTTTAAGACATCATCATCAACTTTATCATCGGCTATGGGAAATGAAGCCCATGCTATTCAAAAACCTACAAATGCCGAAATTAAGGCAAAAATTTTAAACGGCGAATATAAATTAGTTCAAAGACAAGGTAGAAGCAGGGCATGGGGTTTTATGCGGGCATTCAAGATGAAGATGGACACGAGATCGAAAATATTGTGGCCTGCAAAAAGTGTAATAGTGTTTTAAAACTAAGCGATAAAGGCCTTACAAATTTGTTCAAGCACAAATGCTACCTTATTTATGTAATAGCTTATGTATGTAATAGATTGAACTGTAATTTTATAAAAAAATTAAGCAAAATATTTAATATGAAAACATTGTGAATATCGTAAAAAATCTCACTATTTACTTATGTTAGAAGCTAACATTATGTGTATTATACCAAATTTACAAAAAAATGCATGACACTAATAATTTGTTCATTTTAGTAGCGTATATTTCATTTAACGAAAACTTCTAAAAGTACTAAAAAATACTTGTGAAGGAACATCGTACTTGTGGAAGTTTAACAGTTTGGTACTCCTTTTTTATGTTCCTCTCTTTTACAGAACATATTTTGGTGGGAGTACTTTTTTCATGTACACCACACGCAACATCTTACCTTCACTTCCTTACATGCGCTCTTTTGTAAAAGTATGTGTAGGCATCATATTTAGAGAGAGCTTCACTATGAAGTAAAGTGAACTCCGATGCAGCCCTCTAATATATATCACAAATAGCCTACCTCCTACGCTATAACATAGGTTGTATTAAGTGGAGTGTCACTACCTGTTAAGAAAGTTACAGTCAAACTAATAAATATGTAAGTTAGATCATATATTGCTTTATAACGACTGGATAGATCTGGATAAGGTTTCGCACCCATATAGTCCGTTATATAGAATGCCACCTGTTTAAAGGTTAAACTCAATTAAAGCAATGAATGAAATAAAATTTTGTAATATGGGTATCAAACGAAAGAGCCTTAGTAAAGCTTCATTTTACAAATGGTTTGAAAGGTTTGAAAGAAGGTTGCCACTTCAAAAATATTTTTTGAGAGTGTTGCCGCCTGTATAAAAAATTATTCATCCGTTTAATATTACATTGAAGTCTAAATAAAGCTACATTATCCAAATACTTTTAAAGAGCCCCAATTTAATTGGTAATGTAACGGAAATTTTACTCTACTGGTGTTAAACGAAAAACGTTTAATGATGCTCTTTTAGAGAAATATATTCGTAGAGTAGGAAAATTTAAAGTGTAATTTGTAAGATAAATGAATAGTTACAATACTGATTTGCTCTGACAGAGGTTTAGTAAAACTTAGTATCAAGCAAATTTGTATGGGTTGCTCACTCTTTGAAAATTAAACGCAATTAAGTATCCATGCATACGTACATATATGTATTTGCACAAGCTTTTTTGAAAGCTGTTCATAAAAGAGTAGCCACGTCTCCAAAACTAAAGCAATTTTTCGTAATATGAATCCTAACAAACATTTATGATAATTTGAAAGTTTGTGTGCGAGTGTGTTTGATGGATTTGCATAAAATTTGGCACATATATAAGTTGGCTTTAAACTTAATCTTGAAAATGATACTTCAAAATGTCAACATCGTTTGATTATGTTTTAACAATAAATTAGATTTCACTAAACCCTAATGGCATGGCATATTGCTCAGTTGCCAATGAGAAAAAAGTTTCAGCAAACAACGCTAATCGGAGATTATGAAGGAGGGTTAGATTTTGTTTGAGATAATAAAAATAAAAACCTTAAGTAAAACTGTTTTAAACGTTATTACCTTTAGTAAAATTATTCATTTCCTTTTTAGTTACATTCGAATTCATAACGTTAAGTTGAATGCCTTGCGAGTGAAGCCGCGGGAAAAAGCTGGTATATAAGTATATTAATACCATATATATGGTATATATCTAAATACAAATTAGGCATGTGACTTTGCATTCGAAAGTAATGCCTTTGTATTTTGCCCTTCGCTTCTTCAAACTATTACGGGATTGCAAACTCGTGTGTCTAATTTGTAGTCCTTATCTTTAACCTATTACGGAGATTGCAAAATCGTTTTTTTACTTTATCTTTCGCTTCTTTAACCCGTTATGGTGAATGCAAAGCCATTACGTTTCCATGTTAAAATAATGCCTTCTAGAACTGAAGGAGGAAAAGGTTATACATTTTCTTACGATTCTAATTTCGTTTCAGAGGTAATCGTTTTTGTTTCCTGAGTACTCTTATCATGTATGCATGTGTTTTTTATGTTTCGTGCATTTTATGTGCTAGCAACTTGATACATATGTAAGCACTTTCAAGTGTACAAATGTTATATTTCTTTTGTAAACTCTAAACATTACAAAATAACGTTCAAAGATATTTGAATATTCTGCGAAGGGCCAAAATGTTATTACAATTATAGTTTTGTTAACATTGCCCTCTTATATAAATCAACTGTATATTATAATAAGTTTTTATATAAGGGATATTATCTTAGTTTTGCAAAGCCCCTTGCATGGTGCAAAAGTTGCGAACTTTGCAAAATTATGCAACTGATGCAACGACATAACAACAAAATACATACGAAACAAACGTTGCACTATTCGCACTTCTACAATATAGAGAATACCCAGTAGGACGCTACTTGGAATATCGTACGATTGCAAGTAAGATACTTGAAATTGCAGTTTAAGAAGGCTAACGACTGGCTGGCTTTAAGATGTGGAGGAGTGCGTTTGAAAAAAATTTTCTGCAAAGAAGCCGTCGCAGTAGGTCCAATTATATGCAGTGATTATTCGACATCTCAACTGCCTTCTCCTATTACTCCGGCATCACACAACCTGCCGTTGAGGAGGTATGCCCTTTGGTGTCAGATGGTGCAGTGTTGTAATGCCGTAGGCAATAACCCCATATGACTTTATTTCACTTCACATTGAGAAATAAGGTTATATTTTTGAGTACGGCCTTATTTCTCACTGTAAAATAAAGTCATTATGGCGTTATTGCACCTTTGATAATTTTGGGTTGCAATAGTGCACCACTTCCCTTAATATGCAAACCTCTAGGCATTTTTCAATCAAACTTTGCAGGAATATTGTATTCTTTCATTAAAACTATCTATTAAACGCATCAGTTAAATACGCTACTTAGTTAATTGTTGTTAAATTGTATGCCTATTGTGTACAATGTTTTTGAATAAAAAATTGAAATTTTAACTTATGTCAAACAATAATTTTTATAAGCTTAAGGTCAGTTCCTAATAGGAAGAATAATAAATATTAATATATATATGGATGAGCGCACCTAACCATAACAACTTTCTAACAACAATAGTACTACAAATAGAATTTGTTATAATCTACAACAACCACACATTCAAGTAATAGCGGCAGGCTAACATAGTACTTGAACTTGTGTTTGCAAAAATAGGCAGAAGGGAAAAGCAATAACAGCATACACAGCTTACTTGGCTCATCTCGTTTAGGCTTTGCCTTAATGAATATAAGCTAGGGGACGTGTATGTAGCTTTAACTTCTACCATTGCTGTTTTTTCTATTATTCTTCCTATTAAAAACTGGCCTTGAGCTCATACAAATTATTGTTTGATATAAAATAAATAGGTCAAAAAATATTAATATATATTTTAACTTAAGTTTTTACAAATAACAGACTTGTGTTATATTCACAATCATTTCTCTTTACTTTTACTTGATTCATTTTTTTGTTTAACGATGAACAACGCGTTCATAAATTTACTTACATTTCACTTTCAACAAAGAACCTAAAAGAAAATGGGCGTAGGTGTGTTTGCTGCCAGACGTTCAAAGAGAATGCGTTCAGACAAAAATGTAAAAATTTAACTAAGAAGTGCTAAACGCCATAGAAAATAGTAAGAGGGGGCGAGCCGAAGGAATATGAAAAAGTAATGTAGCTAAGGAAATTATAATTAGATAAGAAAGAGCGAATAGCCAAATTCGAAATAGAAATGAAATATTCCATTGAGTAATTCCATCGATGTTCAGTGCCGCTTACCAAATAGGTTCACGACTTCCTGACATTAGTACGCAATTTTTTATTTGTCCTAAGTTTATTTATATACACACATACACACTACCCCAAAATCGATATTACCCGAAAGCCTAAAATTTGGAATGTTTTTTTAAGTTACAAATTTTTATCAAATGATGAAACTTTTTCAGAATTTATATACATAATAATGTGCAAATCTGATGTACGTTAAAATATAAGTTGATTTATGAAAATTTTTTGAGTTTTTAGTTTTGGAAACTTTTTGCCATTTAACTATACATATATGTAGTTTATATGGGAGAAGGTACGCCAGTATAAACGAAGAACATAAATTAACAGATATTTACATAAAATCTATACGTTATATGGTACCAAAAATTGTCAATCGTTTTCAACCCCTTCGGACTTGAACTTAGGAAATTTAAAATAATTTACCACCTTGGATATAAAATCAGTCTTCCATTGTCATGAGTGAGGAAGATACATTTCATTCCGAAATTGTTGTCACGTTTGTATCGATGATATCATTATTTATTCTCGTAATGAAAAATCGCATTTAGAAGACATCGATGAAATCTTAACTAAATTAGAAAAATCTGTTGTCAGAGCTTCGATACGGAAATCGGGACCGTACTTATTATAGGTTTCAAAAAAAGAGTTCGGGTGGTAGGAGGACATTCACACATTTGTAATAGAGCGACTAACATCGTAGTAAAATTGTAAGCCCTTTTACTAATAAAAAGAGTAGTATCGTAAGAAAAGAAAGGTGTTTTCATTAATTTATGGGTCATTCCATGCAAAATTTACACTCAAAATTTTTTTTTGCGTTATTCCCCTATCTTCGCAACACAGCTAAGTAGACGTTCTGTGAGTCTTTTTTTTTATAACAAATTAGTGTTTTTTTTTCTAAACAATTTAACTTTTTCCAAATTTGGGACTAATTTTTTTTACTTTTTTTATTTTAATATGATTGCCTGTGATTACTATATAACGCGCTCTCCGTCGCTAGCTAACGCGCTACATGTCCGTGCAGGTCCAAGCACGTTCAGCCTCGGAGTGCGCTCGCTCGTTAGCTAGCGGCAAAGCGCGCGTAATGATAAAAATATTCATAACTCCCAAAGTTTTCATTTCTACATCGCAAATTTTTCACAGTTTGTCTTTTTATATAGGAGAAGGAGAGTAGTTGTATACTTAAGTGCAAAGTATTTTTCATATCCTTTTTTAACTTGTAATTAGAGTGTGTCATGTGTGTCCGTTGTATGCACATTTTATTAATATTGGGCCCGTTTTAATGTAACCTAGTTGCAAAAAAGCACTCCAACTCGGATAAAATTTCCTTTTAGTTACTTCACAACACTGGTAAAATTTAAGACTGCGCATCTTCGACTCCAAACACAGCGGCGTCCTTTCATTCCTGGAAGTGGATTAATAAATATAATTTGTTCAAACATATATTTCTTGAATCTACCGTGATGCACATGGACACCATGTCTTCTAACACGTTCGCGTAGGCCAACCTCTTTCTCTTTGGGTGCTCGAACTCCATTTTCCGGGCGAGGTAGCATCTCAAAAGCCCAATTGTCTCCTCACGTGACCATTTCTTTCGCCTTTTTTCTTGCATTCTGAAATAACAGACATGTTTTAATTCATAATTTTATGTGAAATATACGAAGCGCAAATTTTACTTACCCTTGTTCTATTTTTATTTGTTTTGTTTATGTATCGATAAAACAAACAATATTTGACAGTTGATTGAAATCTCCCAAGTATTTTTCCAGAGCCCATTCACAATAGAGCGGTTTTTTTGCTTCACAACACTACATCTCAGGTCGGATATCATATAACCGAGTTGGCTCAACTCGCATATTTTTCCGAGTTAGTGTTGTTGCTTTACAAGTTATTTCTTATCCTACCTAATGTTTTTTTGCAACTAGGTTACAAAAGAACGGGCGTATTATTGCCCTTACTGTTGTCAATACCTCTTGATGATTACTTCTCATCGTTGTGCTATTTTTTTGTAGTTAGCAGATATGTTATTTCGGTTACTAGTTAAAAGCAAGAAGTTCAGAACTTGTGTATGCTAAAATAAGTCATACGACGATTTCATAAAAAATTGCTATTTCTAGTTGAAAATAAGATATATATTCTAAAAACGTTATTCATTGTATAAAATTTAATAATCTTTTTGCACAGAAAAATATTTTATTATATCTTTTAAAAATATTCGTTGGTTATGGATGAAACCAATAGAAGTTTTTAAATTAATGTTGTTGTTGTTGTAGCGGCTAGTCGCGCCCCGTAAAGAGCGGATTCACCCATGGTCGTTGTCGTCAAACTCATCTAGGGGGAGGCCCAGGAAACGTGCAGTTTCGACAGGGTTGGACCAGAGGGAGAGGGGGGTTAGATGAGTGGGTTTGAGAGGGCATGTGAATAGGTGGTTGGTGTCGTGCGGAGAAACTCCACATGCCGGACATGTGTTGGGTATGTCGGGGTTGATTCTGGATAAGTAGGAGTTGAGCCTGCTACAGTATCCAGATCGTAGTTGTGCCAGAGTGACGCGGGACTCGCGGGGCAGCAGGGACTCCTCATCTGCTACAGGTGGTGGTTGGGCTCCGATGACTGCATTCGCCTGGCGGGAGTCAATGATGTTCGTGACTGTGTCTCTGTGGATGTTGCTTAGGACCCGCCGGTACGCCTCCGGATCCAGCGGTTGTGTGATGAGTGGCTGGATCTCGTCCTTTAGTTCTAGTAGATGTCTTCTAATGTGCCTGGGGGGCAGTTCCACGGCAAGCAGGTGCCCGTTTGGATGCCCCGAGCGGTGACATCCAGCAAGGAACTGCTTGCTGAGCATGAGGTTGTGCTCCTTAACTCGGAGCACATTGACCTCTTGGTGGAGATGCTCCTCAGGCGACATCAGAAGACATCCCGTCACCGTGCGGAGTGCGGCGTTCTGGCAGGTCTGCAGCTTCGTCCATTGTGTCCTGCTGGTTCCCGGCGACCAAACTGGCGCAGCATAGTTTATTACCGGCCGGCCAATCGCCTTGTATGTTGCCAACAACGTTTCTTTGTCTTTGGGTGGTAAAAAGGGTCGCCGAGGACTTGGCAGGGGACAGCGCCAGGTTTCTGCTAGTGAAAAATTGGGCAAGATCCGAGAGATATCCGTTCACTTTCAAACACAGATCATCAATTGCATTGCCGGTTGCCATTATCGAGCAATCATCAGCATAGGAGACAATCGTGACTCCCTCTGGCGGTTGAGGGAGCTTGGAGATGTAGTGATTAAACAGTAGTGGGGACAGGACGCCACCCTGCGGTACCCCTTGTTTAATCCTCCTTGGTTTCGATGTTGTATCTCTAAACCATACCGATGATTGACGACCACACAGGTAATTCGCGGTCCACCGTTTCAGTCCCTGCGGGAGAGTTGATGATTCCACGTCAGCTAGTAGCGTGGAGTGGCTAACTGTGTCGAAAGCTTTCGACAGATCCAACGCTACTAGGACGGTTCTCTCGCAGGGGCGGTTTTGGTTAAGACCACGGTTCACCTGTGTGTTTATGGCATTAAGTGCTGTTGTTGTGCTGTGCACTTTCCGGAAGCCATGTTGATGCTTAGCTGACCCAAGGTGGTATGTATAGTACGGGAGGAGTAGGGCCTCAAGTGTCTTTACCACAAGTGAAAGCAGGGAAATCGGCCGATAGGAATCACCCTTGTCGGCCGGTTTACCTGGTTTCAGTAGTGGGACCACCTTCCCAACCTTCCTGATGTCTGGAATGATGAGGGTGGCCATAGACAAATTGAGGATCCCGGTGAGGAACTCAACTCCCGCGGGGCCTAAATTCTTCAGCATCAACACGCTTAGCCCGTCGGGGCCAATGGCCTTGGAGGCTTTCGCCTTCCCAATGACCTCCTTTACCTCGCCACAAGTGAAGGTAAGAGGCGCGCTGTTGTTCGGTAATTTGCGCAGCCTCCTGGTCACCTTCCGCTTGGTCCTATCCCCCGAAGGATGCAGTATAAACTGTCGGCTAAAATAGCTCGCGCATCTCTTCGGGTCCGACGAGGCACGATCCCCGAATGAAATTTCCACTCGGTCGTCGTGCTTCGTCGGGTTGGATAGGGACTTCACGGTAGACCAAAGCTTACCAACACCCGTGACCAGATTACAGGACTTCAGATGCTCCTCCCACTTGTTCCGCTTGTGTTGGTCAACCAGCCTCCGAATCGCCACGTTTAAATCCTGAATGTTAGGAGTACGGGGATCGGAGCGGCGAAGGTGGTCGCGTTCGTTCGCTAGAGCGGCCGCTTCAGCCGGGAAGTTGGGACGGATCTCAGGGATCCTCCCTGCCGGAATGAAGCGGGCCGCAGCTGACGTAACCACCTTGCGGAACTTATGTTCGCCTTTTCGAACGTCGGTGGGAGCGGGAAGAGACCTGAAGGCATTTTCGGTGAACTCCGCGAACCTGACCCAGTCAGCCTTTTTAAAGTTGATATAGGTCTGATGGTCCGCGGAGACAAAGTCAGCAGGTCTGTCAATCGAGATGATTATAGGTAGGTGGTCTGATGCAAGCGATAGCATAGGTCGCCACGTTATGCTATTTATCAGACCTGCGCTAGCTATCGTTAGGTCAGGCGAGCTGCTGCAACTACCCATAATCCTGGTGGGGGCATCATCATTCATCGTGCAGAATGTCGAATCGTCTATCTGCTCTGCCAAATCGTTTCCCCTCCGATCAGCTGGTAGGCTTGAATGCCAGAGATCGTGGTGCGCATTGAAGTCACCTACTACCAATCGGTTTTCACCTCTGAGGAGCGCACCTATGTCAGGGTGATATCCTGCCGGGCAGCAGGTGACAGGGGGTATATAAATATTAAATATTTCGAGCTCGACATCGCCTGACCGGACAGCTATTCCTTGACATTCTAAGGTAGTGTCCCTGCGGTCGATGTCTTCTTCAATAAGACGATACTGCACTGTGTGATGGGTGATGAATGCTAAGCCACCACCATTACCTCGCTCGCGATCCTTACGATGCACATTGTAGCCGTTGCAACTCAACAGAGTTGAGTTGCTGTGCAGTTTCGTTTCTTGGATCGCAGCTATTGACAGATTATGCCGACTCATAAAGTCGGTTATCTCCTCAATCTTGCCCTGCAGCCCATTGCAGTTCAGCTGAAGGAGTCTCGTTTGCCTCGGTAGAGTCGTCGCGGAGAGGGGTGTGAGGGAAGGGTGATGTTGCCCACCTGGACCCTGCTGCACATGCAATGGCACGTTGGGCTGCCTTATGGTGTTGTTTGGCAGCGCCGCCACTGGCGCGTGCGGTTGCGAGGCTCTACAACAGGGAGCCAGGTAGTCACCCGACCATTCACGTGTGGTGCGCAGGCCAGAACACACTCGAAAGGGACACCAGCCTTGGCACGAATTGCACCTGACTGATGCCGCATTCCGGTATATCCTAGCCTGACACACGGAACAGACTGTGTGGGGTACCAGGAGCTGCTGGCTATTCCCCACACGGGGGGCGGAGCTAGGTTGGGGGGGGAGGCCTGATCAGACCTTAAGATGGCTCCATCCGTCGCACGAATTACACCTTACCGAAGTGGAGTTCGGATGGAGCTTTTTCTGGCAAACGCAGCAAAAATAGGTTTCTGGACCAGGGTTTGACTCGATGCCAGCCCTGACCAGAAGGAGGTGAAGCAACCCTGCTGCAAGGAGTTGCTCCAGGAGAGACAGACTTTCCCACGACAGCCGGTTCTACGTACCGGAATGACCCGGGTTTCACCCGGCCAAGGACTGTTGTTTCGGCGATCTAACCCTGTTTAGATCGGCCTACCCCATTTTTAAATTAATATTTCTTTTTGGTTTAAAATTTGTTTTTTGCTTTTATTAAATATTTAAATGCTTTTGCAACTTTTATTTTTTTCACACTCCTGTTTTAATTGGGTTGGTTTGAAAAAAGTGGTTTTTTATCGACGAGCAATGGCCGAGAGATCAGCTATGATTTAGTTTTGATTTTAGAATATTAGAGAAACATTTATTACTTTTTTCAAACAGAATCGACAGAGAATTCGTCTGCAGCAGAATAATGCAAACCCCCAGACGTACTACAGGCAGACAGACGGGAAGGGCTAAATCTCATCTGCCGTCAATTGTGCTAATCGTTACAATACGTATCCGTGAACCTCTACTGCTTTTGCTGCTGTTGGTCTGTCTCCTTCACGCTCAACTGCGCCAGATGTTGATCAAAAGTTAAATGTCTCTCCAATGCCAGTGATTACGAAGTGGTCAAAAGTTGTGAATACTAAGCGTAGGAAATGTTTAAGAATTATTGGACCAAATACGAATACTGAGTTGGACGTTCCTGGCCGTATGAAATGGTTGCATTCATCCTCGTTCCTGCCTACCGTCTCTGGAGACAATATTATTGACTATGTTGTTAAGCATGCAGCTGTTGATAAGAAACATTTTTTGTGATTCGCATTAGTTAAACAGCAAACTCTTAGTAGCATAAAAAAAGTTAACTTTATTTTTTTTTTTTTTTTTTTTTTTTTTTTTTATTTTTGAAATATTTGTACAATAATTAATTATTTAACAAATAATTTGTTTAGCAGCGCTAGCAACAAGGGCCTTCGGCTGACTTTAATTTTTTTTTTTTTTAAGATAGATAAGAGATTATAAGATACATATGTACAGAGAATATAAAATTGTTAGTGTGTGTTAGTGTTGTGATTTAGCTTCTTTTTTTCCTCTTAAAGTTATATTAGTTTTAACAAGTCAGTCTCTTTCAAGAATTTGTATATTTTATTGACGTTTTCAGTTGAAACCTCTCTTAATAGATTGAGGGGGTCAGACGTGCCAAAGGATTCCTTTCGCGCCGTGTCGATGTTGACACAGTCAACCAAAATGTGTTGTATTGATGCGCGTTCGTCACAAAACGGGCACTTACTCTGTGGAGCACGTTGAAGCAGGTGTGCGTGTGTAAGGATTGTATGTCCAAAGCGTAGGCGAATGAACGGCTTTATTTTTGTAAAGGACGTGTCGGAAGGAAAAGTGATTCGCTTTCTGCAAGGATTGATGGTGGAGTAGTGGTGAGTGTATGTTTTCCAAATATTGATTTGATCTGTTTGCCTTTCTGTGGAGATTGCGTTGAAAATGTCCTTTTTGGAGAAATAATTGAACATTCTGGATGGCGTATTTGCAACGTTTTTGGCAGCATTGTCGGCCATTTCGTTACCTGTAATTCCTGAGTGCCCAGGTGTCCACATAAGTTTGATTTTCCGTGGAGCGCTTATTAAAGTATTGCGTATGGTGACTATTTCGGTTTGGTCGTTAGTGGGACACTCGATGGCATCAATGCAGGAATTGCTGTCGGTACAAATTATGAATTTGCCTCTATTGCACTTGGCGTAGGAGACAGCTTCAAGTATGGCTGCAGCTTCAGCTGTAAATACAGAGCATATTGGGTGGAGTAGACCATGTCGGATTATGTCTCCGTTTTCCCTTGTTATGGCGAAGGATGTGTTATTGGAAGATTTGGAGCCATCGGTGAATAGGAAGCTCCATCCGCTACTAGCATAAGAAGATTTTTCTTTTGCAAACAAAGCTCTGTATTTTTCTATAGGTGTGTTTATCTTTGGCAGTTGTAGTGTTCTGATCGTGTGTGGGGTGTTGTTGATTAACCACTGTGGGCCAGATGCTGATTGTTTGCGTCTTGGGATAAACGGTATCTGGAGTTTTTCTTTGAACTTCAGGATTCGGCAGATAACAGGCACAATTCTTGGTTGCCGCTTTCTTCTTTTCGCGTTGTATACGTCTTTTGCTAGGATATCATTTCGAGTGAAAAGTATTTTGGCAAGTAAACGTCGGGTGCAGTCGATTGTTCTGTGGGCGACAGTGGGTAAACCAGTTTCTGCAAAAAGATTTTTTAGTGGTGTTGTTGGAAAGGCCCTTACGCTTCTCCTTATTGCGACATGATAGGGCATATTTAGCATTTTCATTGTGGATGTAGGACAGTTTCCGTAGAGAGGTAGCGCGTAATCTATCTTAGACAGCATTAAGGCTCTGGTAACGTTAATAAGCGTAGACGGATGAATATGGCTTTTCTTACATGTAAGATATTTTATTATATTTAATCTAGTTAAGAGACAGTTTCTAATATACTTAACATGAGGCTTAAAGGTATACTTAGAATCAATTATTAGCCCAAGGACTTTAAGTTCATTAACAAGATTAAGACTACGGTTAGTACAGAAGTTAGTGAGGTTATTACAATTCTGTTTTTTACAGATGTGTAGTATTTTTGTTTTTTCTACCGATATGTCCAAGCCAGCAGAAAAGGACCAAGATTTTAACTCTTCTAAAATATTTCCGAAAGTTTGAGTTACTTCGGGCAGATTGTTGCGTTTCGTGTAGAAGACTACATCGTCGGCATAAAGCTGGCATTCGATTCCGCGAATGTGAGTTGAACGAACAACAATTTCATCAAAAGCTATGATGAAGAGAAATGCAGATAAGGGCGACCCTTGAGGGGTGCCATTGTCTAGGGGGAATGTGCTAGAGAGGAATCCATTTATTCTGACTGCATTTTCTGTGTTGGAGAAAATTTTTAACGAAATTTTTAATCTTTGGGCCCACCTTCCAGGAGTCAAGCTGTTTCAATACAGTGTGAACCCCGATTCGATCGAAAGCTTTCTGAAAGTCTATAGCTAGTAGAGATACGTGGTTTTTAGAGGATAGGGCATTAGATATAAAGTAGTCTAAGTGTAGGAGTGCGTCAATGGTACCGGATCCTTTTTTGTATGCAACTTGATTGGGGCTTATGAGGTTTTTCTGGTTTGCATACCACGCTAAGCGATTAGCGACAATTTTCTCTAATAATTTTCCTAGGCATGGTAAGAGCGAAATAGGCCTGTAACTATTGACATCTGAAGGAGGCTTGTTTGGTTTTAGAATTGGAACGATGCAAGAAGTTTTCCAGGATTGTGGATATATACTACTATCGAAGATGGAATTATATAGATCTAGTAGTCGGCTCTTTACTACGTGAGGTAAGTTTTGGATCATTGGATACGAGATTTTATCCAAGCCAGGTGATTTTCCTTTTACTGAGGAAAGGGCAAATTCGAGTTCTGTGAAAAGAATTTTTGAGTCGAGTTGTTGCGCTGAGCGTGACAGAGGGTATGCGATTGGTGGTTCCTGATTAAGCCGTTCAGTTTTTGAGTGGCAGAAAATGTCAGGAAACGATGAGTCTGACGAGGCGAGCGAAAAGTGAGATGCGAAGTAATTGGCAATATCGTTGGGGTCAGAGATGGAACCGTTAATGGAATTAATAAGAAAAAATAACGATTGTCTAGGAGAGCCTGATAGTAGTTTGATGTCGTCCCAGATTTTCTTTGGTTTTGTTGAAGGATTAATGTTCGAGGTAAGTTGTTCAAATGCTTTCCTTTTAGCTAATTTTGAGGCGCGTTTGAACTGAGCGTTCGCTCTTTTGTACTTTAGGAGATTATCTGCCGAACGGAGTGACTTGTATTGATGCCACATGCTTTGTTTCGTTTCGCGGAGGTTTGAAAGATCAGAGTTCCACCAAACGACGGCTCTACTTGACTTGTTCGGTTTGGTTTGTGGGATGGTAAAGTGAGCTGCGGTTCGTATTACTCTTAAAATCCTAGCTGCTTCTTGGTTTGTGTTAGGGGAAACTGGAGAGGTGGAACAGATTTCGTCGCTTAATTTACGGAATTTTGTCCAGTCAGCTTGTGAGATGTTGTACTTTGAGTTGAATTTGAATGAAGACTGGGTGCTACCTGTGTTTATTTGTGTTGAAGTAGGGAAGTGGTCACTTCCATGTAATGAGTCTAAGACACTCCATTGGCAGTTAGGGGCTAATGATGCAGAGCAAAGTGTAACATCGAGAGCGGAAAAAGTACAGTGGGTGGAGAAGTGGGTGGCCGCGCCATTGTTTAAGCAGATAAAGTTGGAGGAGGTTAACGCATCTTCCACTTTTTGTCCCCTTGAGTTCGTGTGATCGGATCCCCAGGTAGTGCTCCAGGCATTCAAGTCGCCACCAAGGATGCACGGAGAGTTGAATTGGTTTAGAAGCTGTGAAATGTCAGAGGAAGAAAAATTTTCTTTGGGATGGATATACATGCAAGCAGCTACTAGCTTACTTGTAGTATTAATTTCAATCGCAACTGTTGAAAGATTTGTTTGAATCGGTAGTGATTTGTGTTGTATGTTCTTTTTTACTAATATAGCAATTCCTTGCTTTTTATTAGTGATAGTGGGGCGGTTGTAGAAGTAACCTATGTAATTTCTGGGAGTATGAGCTGTTTGATTATGCGGGATGTGGGTTTCATTTAGAAAGACTACGGAGGGAGAGGAGTATTTCAAAAGTATTTCAAGTTCGTGGTAGTTATTCAAATATCCATTCATATTCCATTGCAGAATTGATAACATCATAAGGGGAGATAAAGAGGAAATGTAAAATGAAAATAATATGGGAGTTTAAAAAATTATGAAATACATATTTAGGTACATGTGTGTACATGTATGTATGTGCATGAATAAATGCATGTGGCTACTTTTGGCGCTCTGCAAAGCAGAGAGGCTTCAGTCACATGCAGAGAGAGGCTTTTACATTTCGAAGTCACTGTCATGATCGTCAGTGCCGTTTGGCTTAGCTTGTACTAAGTTAGAGAGCGGCAGACTACTGCAGTTATCACTTCGAGATGAGGTGAAGGCAAGTGAATTACTTGGTTGGGGGGCGATGATAGAGGGGTTAGTGGGAGAGTAGGTTTTAGTTGAATTAGAGTTGTAGGAAGAGTGAGATGAGTTGGCGATAGAGATATTTTGGGTTGTTTTTGCGGTAGTGCTGGAAGCACGAAGAGAGGCCAAAAATTGTTTGGAGTTTGCTAAGGTAGTAGATGTTGATGAAGTGGAAAGAGTTTCTGGTGATATTTGAGATAGAGTTGTTGTTTCATTATTTTCGTCTGGTTTTGATTTTGTTGATATTGTGGTGGAGTTGTTATTTGTGGGAGTGTGAAGAGGTGTAGAGATTATTTTTGAGAAAGATGTGAACGTTGAGTTGGTGGTGGTTTGAGCACGGTACTTGTTTATGGCGTCACGCATGCTGCATTTCTCAGTGGTTTTAATTTTTAGAACTTCTTTTGTTTGTATGAACTTAGGACAGATGTTAGAAGAGGAAGGGTGCTCGCCTGCGCAGTTGGCGCACATGGTTCTAGAGCATTCGGTGTTATTGTGCAGAGGGAAGTTGCAAGTAACGCACGTTGGAAGGCCTTTGCAGTGTTTGTATGTATGCCCGAGCTTTTGGCAATTTTTGCATCGCATCGGGTTGGGAAAGTAAGGGCGAACCGAAATTTTTCGCCATGCCACATCGATTTTTTCCGGAAGTTTGTAGGCTTCGAATGTTAGTAGCATTGCACCTGTTGGAATTAGGGTACCTTCGACTTTTCTCTGGAATTTGTACACTGCAGTTACTCCAAAAGATTCTAACTCTTCCACTATTTCTTTTTCTGGCACGTGGTTAAGAAATGGCGCGAAAATCGTGCCTTTCACACAATTCAGGTTCTCGTGGTATTTTGCTGAAAGTTTGCAAATACTTGAGAGGGTTTTAGCATTTATAAATTTTTCGGCAGTTTTTTTATTTTTAACTAGCAATAGGAGACTTCCATCCCGTAGTTCGGTGATCGTGTTCACATCTTTGCTTATGGCTAATATGGCTTTGTGGATAGCAAAGCATGAGAAGTGGGAAAGCGGAATCTTTTCATCTTGCGATCTAAGCACTATATATTTTGGGTCATCAATTTTTGAAAAGATAATAGGTGGAAGCTCAGGAAATGAGTCTTGAGATTTATTGCTTTTTTGCGTTTTGAATGGGGGCTAGAGGAGAGTAGGGCAAACCTATTTTCCCCTAGATTGTTGGCCCCGGGGGGCATTGTGTGCACTTTTCACAATCACTGAAAAAAAAAAAGATTATTCACTGATGAGTAAATGCACGAAAGAGCGTCACAGAGCAACGAAAGATTTGTTCCGAAAACAATAAACAGGCGAATGCTTTACAAGAGAGAGAGTAAACGTCCGCACACGTCAGAGGTTAGTCGGTGACTGAAGTTAACTTTAAGCTAGGTGTATCTGTAGCATTTTAAGATAAGGTGCTTTCCGCTGATCTTTAGCCTGCCAAAGTACACATACGCCATTTTCATTTTTTTCCAAAAAGGAGAGCAACAACAATATCATGCATAACCACTAGCAAATGTAATGGTCTGAATGTATATTTTCAAAATGCATCCGGCCTACGAACTAAATCTCACAAAGTATGTACGCACTCTTAGTTCGCAGCTTGCTTACGATACATGTATTTATTAGAGGGCTGCATCGGAGTTCACTTTACTTTATAGTGAAAAAAGTACTCCCACCAAAATATGTTCTGTAAAAGAGAGGAACATAAAAAAGGAGTACCAAACTGTTAAACTTCCACAAGTACGATGTTCCTTCACAAGTATTTTTTAGTACTTTTAGAAGTTTTCGTTAAATGAAATATACGCTACTAAAATGAACAAATTATTAGTGTCATGCATTTTTTTGTAAATTTGGTATAATACACATAATGTTAGCTTCTGACATAAGTAAATAGTGAGATTTTTTACGATATTCACAATGTTTTCATATTAAATATTTTGCTTAATTTTTTTATAAAATTACAGTTCAATCTATTACATACATAAGCTATTACATAAATAAGGTAGCATTTGTGCTTGAACAAATTTGTAAGGCCTTTATCGCTTAGTTTTAAAACACTATTACACTTTTTGCAGGCCACAATATTTTCGATCTCGTGTCCATCTTCATCTTGAATGCCCGCATAAAACCCCATGCCCTGCTTCTACCTTGTCTTTGAACTAATTTATATTCGCCGTTTAAAATTTTTGCCTTAATTTCGGCATTTGTAGGTTTTTGAATAGCATGGGCTTCATTTCCCATAGCCGATGATAAAGTTGATGATGATGTCTTAAAAAACATTTTTGTGAACATTTTTGCTAATAAATTTTTTAATACTGGTACTCACTTCATTAATATCCATTTTCTGCTGCACTGACAAACGAGAGTTCGAAATATTGTTAAATAAAACAATGACTAATAACAGAAAATAAAGCAAAACAGTAAAATAAGACCCCGTTAGATATAAAAAGCATTGATAAGGCTTCCTTAATAGGATGTTAAATACTAACATATCAAGAGACGAAACTTCATAAGTATTCCAAAACTTCATATGAAGTTATCAAATACTTCTGTATGCAGTCACGATTCTTAAGTACTTTGGTATAGCGGAACACTAGTCGATGCTAAAGAGCGCTGTTGAGTAACATTGCTTAGTTCCTAACATTTGCCATGTTCTCTTTCTATGATCTCTTGTTATTTAATACTCCAAATAAATGTTCCTCTCACTCATGTACATATGTGAAGAGTATTTTTGCAGCTTCATTTGCAATGCTCTAGTATTTATCATTGTTGAGACTTGGCTCAATCCTAGTTTCTTTGATGAACAGTATTTTGATTCTTCTTATGTATACTGTTTACGGAAGGGATAGAGATGTGGCTAAAACTGGTTTCGCACGATGTGGTGGTGCTCTCATTGCGGTTCAACGTACATTTCACTCGCATGTAGTTTCGCCTGAGAATGACGATTCTTTAATTGATCAATTTTGTTTGTGTGTACATATAGAGTAAGTAAAAATATTGCTCATTGTTTTCTGCAATTTCATACATTTTATCAAATAGCGGTGACTTTATTTATCAACTGCATGCTGACAATATCACTTCGTTAGCCTTAAATAAGCTAGATGATAACCAAAGATGCATTTCATGTGACGTTAATCTAAGTAATGCCAGTTGGTCTGGTAGTTTTTCACATTCAGGCCTTATTCCATTCAATGTTATCTCAACGCATGAACCTTATTTTATTGATAGTATTTTGAGCCTTAATTTAATGCAAGTTAACGGGTTTGTTAACAAGTGGAATAAATATGAATAAATATATTTATTAGTGATATCAAAAAGTTGAATATATATGAATAAATATATTTATTAGTGATAGCTACTCAAAAGAATTTAACTGTAGAGATAAGTTTCTGTACAGAAATTATATTCTTGGAATGGAGGAGAATAATAAATCGCATCCAAAGGGCTTCTAGCATTTTGTTAAGTCAAAAAGTCGATCTCTAATATCCCCTCAGTCGTTTCTTATGGGGAGAAATCGGCTTGGGTTTCATCTTGTGGACAAGCCATCAAAATTATATAAATATAATTGAACGCGTCGAAAAACTTTTTCTAAAATATCCTTTACGGTTGTTGAGATTTGATGAGCTAACTCGCTCACATAAATCTTGTTTTCTTTTGATAAACCTAAAATCTTTGCATACAAGAGGTCAGTCTTCTCTTTTTCTTTTGCTTTTAATATCATCGTAGGGACATTGACTGCTGTGGAAAGAATTAATTGCAACATAACACAGCGTAATCTTCGTCGTTTTTTTATCTTTCTATGGGGTAATTGCAAAACATTATATTCGCGTAATGCACCTCTCGAATGTAGTTTAATATAAAGTTCCATTCAACTTTATTTTTCGTCTTCAAAAAGTGTATTTTCTAGTGCTCCAAACACGATATTCTAAGTTTTTAAAATCTTAGCTGTTAGTTACCTTACTTTGTAAGTAGCCTGTAAGTAACATGTGTTCATCGACTGAAATAAATAAATAATCCTAACTCAATAACCATGGATATGTCGTGGGAGTATTTGTGGTCTTGGACGAATTTCTTGGGGTAACGCCCCGTAATTTAGAAGGACAAAAACGTCGCGTCCACCCATTATAACTCCGCGATTAGCCGAATGTACGACGCTTAGAGAGTTTTATGCTCAAGCTATTACGATAAAAATCTGGTACTATGTAGCCTGCCGTCGAGCCGAGGTCATCGTTATCTCGGCCTACCTGCCATACGACTCCGTATTTTGTAATAGAGGAATGGAGGATCATATCAAAGGAAGAGGAAAACTCTTTCTGACCATTGATTCATTGTTTCGCTGGACACTGACACAAATCAGTACCCAAAAATCGAAATCCTCGAAAGGATTTCATCGACTGAAATAAATAAATAATCCTAACTCAATAACCATGGATATGTCGTGGGAGTATTTGTGGTCTTGGACGAATTTCTTGGGGTAACGCCCCGTAATTTAGAAGGACAAAAACGTCGCGTCCACCCATTATAACTCCGCGATTAGCCGAATGTACGACGCTTAGAGAGTTTTATGCTCAAGCTATTACGATAAAAATCTGGTACTATGTAGCCTGCCGTCGAGCCGAGGTCATCGTTATCTCGGCCTACCTGCCATACGACTCCGTATTTTGTAATAGAGGAATGGAGGATCATATCAAAGGAAGAGGAAAACTCTTTCTGACCATTGATTCATTGTTTCGCTGGACACTGACACAAATCAGTACCCAAAAATCGAAATCCTCGAAAGGAGGATTAGGAAAAATTTGCTCGTTGAAACGAGAATACCAAAACTCAAATTTTAAAATAAATTTCAGAGGCGGTCCACGAGAAAACGAATACTTTGGTAGAGGAGGTAGTATAAGGGCATACTCGAATATTGAAATTAAACTCTTATTAGGACTTCTGTACTGGTATTGAGAACATGAAAGAGTCGGCAAGGTTGTGCAAAGTACTTCAACAAGACCCAACAGTCAGAATTGACTCTCTCAAAAGCTTTGATGCATCTTATACACACTGCGTCGCTATTAGTGACTCACGAAACTCTTCTGGAAACCCGTTTTACAGATAGCAGGTTAATTTCTCAGGCAGGCAGAGATATGGTCGCAGATAACGCGACGGGAGAGCCCACCAGACCAAACAGTTACGTTGAACCTCGAGTAGTGTCGGAGGAGTTAGGCTTTTTGTATCCTCTTTTGACGACTGTGAGTAACCAGGCCCTGATGGCGGTATCCGAAAATGCTAAAGTGTGATGAGGACAAGCTCATTAGAGCCTTGCTAAGAATCCTTGCAACATGCCTGATTTTTGATCATATTCCCATTCTTTGGAGAAAAGTTCTTCATTCCCAAACGGGGAAAAGATGACTGCAAGCAGCTTCAGGCCAATGAGCCTGACATCTTTCCTGCTGAAGAGCCTAGGGCGCACGGTCAAAAAACTCATCAGATCATAGGTTTTGCAGAACAGTTCACTTAGTATTTATCAACATGCATACCAGAGTAGTAACACTGGGAGTTTTTGCCGATATTGAAAGAGCTATTGACAACGCAACCTTTGATTATATGTACTCAGCGGCCAAAAGACCTGGGATGGAAAAAGCAATTATAACACTCTATGTTATCTAGAATACTGCTGACTCGGACAAAGTTGGCATTTGCATCATGACAGAGGTTGGTAGAGGATACCCTCAGGGCGGTGTACTCTCTTTTGTTGTCTAGTAGTAGACTCCCATTTAACGGAAATGCAAATTAAGTATTTTGCCTGGCGGCAAAAGAAAAAAATGTTTTAATTGTTTTATGAGCCTTCGCTCAACTTTATTCAATGAAAGCATCTAAGCCTGCTAAACTTACAAAGTGTTGGCAAATAACGAGGAAAGGGAAATCAACATATTTCAATGCAACGTAACCGTTGCATTTCGGCAAGTAGTAGACATAGCGTCAGCATTATTTCCACACGCGCAATGGTGCACCGTGGGAAACAACAACAAAACTTACGAATTTTTTGATAAATGCAATCTTGGAATTTTTCCTATCTAAAGCTTGGAATAAATGGTGATATACCTCCCCTCTTTCTTAAATTTGAAACGTCCCGTTTCTTTCCATTTCCTCAGATATATTTTTAACCTTACTTAACATTTCGTCATACAATTATCCTTTCATTTCCAATTTTCTTACTTCAAAGGTGTCCTTTAATTATTTGATTATTACATAAAATATATATATAGTAACAGCAACGTTAAGAAGGGATAAACTATTGGCTTCCTTTTAATTTCTTGTTTAAATGAATTTATAAAATTTATATTCTTAAATTTAAGTTCTTCGTCTGAGCTTTCAAGATATTGGAAAACTTTATAATTATTTAATTTATTGTTTTTTAAGAAATCTAAAATTATCCCCGATGGGTTTTCAAATGTTGCATTATCGATCTCGGTTGTGTTTTTGAAAGTTACAAGGTAAACTCCGTCTATTTTTTGCTCTTCAACAATGTGCTTTCCTGATATCAATATCGTTTTTTTTTATTATTTGTATCTTTATTCTCTTCTTTTATTTTAGTACAATTTCTTTTATTATTAATTAACAAATTTAAAAAGCAAGATGTTTTTTATTTAATCTACAAAAATTAAAAGGTTCCATCCATTTGAGATATTGAGTATTGAAAGTTTAAAATTTTTTTGAATTAGCGGATATTTTATATGGACTACTATGACATCATTGTTTTGTAAAATCTTAAATTTAGATACATCCATTAAATCGGTCAGTGTTATCTGTTCATGTTCATGTTTGGTAATTTCATGTACCTATTTTAAATTGAGTATAGCCGGATTTAGAATGCCTATCTTCGATAAAGTTATTTTCAGAATAATATTTTGCAATTCTATGGTTATTAGCCTCTTTCTGTATCTGGTTGCTAACGTAATTTGCACGTTGGTTCTCATTTCTTTTAGTGAATGTGCCAAGTCTGTAATAGCTTTAAATATTTCGGAATTTGTTGTCATTTGCCTATTGTTGTTCCCTACAAGCTCGTTTAGTTTCGTGTTGATGTTTACCATATCGCCGTGGCCTGGGGTACCAGATATCCATTTACATACGGTTCCTATCTCGTTAATACCTCTTTTGTTCCTGAAATTTGTCTTGGTCAATGGCCCGAGTAGAGTGTCAATTAGTTCCAGTTCTAAGTTCATTCCCTTGTATTGCGACTGCAGTGAATTTTCCTCAGTGTTAAAATGATTTCGTTTTCTATTCATTAATTCCCTAGTTTCAATTATTAAATTAGAGAAGAAGGTGAGGTTGGTAAGGTGAAAGATATCCCCATATTTTTCATAGATTATAGCGCCTCCGTTTTGAATCAACACGTAATCTTCTCTTGTATAATCTGTTAGTTCGGTTGATGTGGTTGCAAAGAACGTAAATATGATGAAAAGTAGCATTTTCTGAAAAGTATTCAATATGTATTTTCATGGTTTAAGGTTATCTTTATGAATTATCCTATCTCTGTTTTGTATCCTAACCTTATTATCTAAATCTTCCTTAATCTTTTGTTTCCTATACCTAGGACTCATCTTGTTTCTTTGACCTATTAATCTTTCATACACTTATCATTTCCTTTATAATTTTTTGTGCCATTGGGGTTGTTTCTTTTTAGCATTTTCTCCTGAGCTTTTTTCAGGAGGATTTCTATTTTTTCATGTCTCTTTTTATTATACAGGATCTCGAAAGGTTTTTCATTAGTACCGGAGTGTATCGATTTATTGTATTGTTGAACAGCTCTGTAAATTGCTTCAACATCGCTAATTAAATTGAATTCTTCTCTCATGCATCTGGACATATCGAGTAGAGTTATATGGACTATCTCGACCTGCCCATTTGTGGCACTGTGTCGAGGACTACAGAAATATAGTTCGATTCCTTACCTTTGCATTAAACTTTTAAATTGCTGCGTGGTGAATCCTGGCTCGTTATCTAAAGTGATCTTTTTGCTTCTGGGAAGTTCATGAGCACTTCCATGATTTTTCATCAAGTTTAAGTTTGTCCTCAATTTTCATAATGCCTAAAAGTTTTGAATAAGAATCAACGCATGTTATGAATTTTAATTTTTGAACATAAAAAATGTCTATATGGAATATAGATCTGCTCCCCCTCTTCCTTAGGAATTGGAGCCTCTCCAAAAGATACCGTCTGAGGATTTCTGCAGTATTTATTTCTATTACAAATGTCGCAACTCTTAATGAATTGCTTAAATTCTTGTCTCATTTTTGGCCAATAGTACATATCGAAGATTTGTTTGTGATTTTCGATATAGCTCCTATGAGCTCTTGTATGGGTTTGCTCAATTATGATCTTTTGGTAATCTGTATTGATTATATCTATGGGAAACTTCCTAGTGAAGACGAATTTGTTTATAAAGTTGTCCTTTATTGGTTGTCCTTTATTGGTTGTTGGATTTCGTATAAAACTTCTGGTGTGCAATGGATTCCTGTTACTAAATTGGGTTGTAAAGCTCTTTAAAAATTCCTATTAAATTGTATACTTTGTCTTATTCTACTATATGCCTTATTCTATCAAAATTACTTACAGATTCGTGAATTGTGAATTTTGAATTTTTTCCTAATAAAACTTGTTGTTTAAATTCATTCAATGGCTTCGGCGCTTTTTTTATGGCCTCGTGTAAGGTGCTTTCACAAGAATGTTGGATGTCGTCGGTTGATGTAAATTCGGAAAGGTTATTTAAAAATTGTCTGGACAATGCGTCCGCAACGACGTTTGTGGTTCCTGGTTTATATACCATTTTAGGGGAAAATTCTTCTATAAATGAAGTCCATCTTTTAATCTATGAGTTTGGATTTCTTGTTGAAATTGCAAAGGTAAGTGGTTGGTGGTCTGTATGAATTCTAAGTCAGATACTCCATACAAATAGTTTCTCAATGTCTTTAATGACCAGACGATAGTATAAAGCTCCTTTTCGTCTGTGGCATAATTTGACTCTGTGCTGTTTAAAGTTTTTGAAATGAAGGTGATTGGTTTTCCTTCTTGCTGTTGAACCGCGCCTATTGCGTCGTTCGATGCGTCGGTAGTTAATACGAATTTTTTCCCGAAGTCTGGTTGCATTAGTTCCACTTGATCCCTTAATAAATTTTTAATTTTATTCTCAGCTAAAATTCCCTCTTGGTCTAACTTTAGTTCAATTTTTTTTGACATACATATATTGCGACACGATTCCATTTTTCCCTGATAAAAATTTTGTTAGTGGCTTCGTAATTGTTGCATAATTTTTAACAAATTTCCTGTAGCAGCCGGCCATCCCTAAAAAACTTCTTAACTGCCTAAGCGTAGTTGGTATGGGATAATTATTTATTGCTTCAATTTTTTTGGGTCTGTCATAATAACGTTATGACTAATAATGTAGCCAAAAAACTCTACATCCTGTTCGTCAAATTTAGATTTCTGTATTGAAATCTTCATGTTTGCGTTCCTAAGAATTTGAATAATTTTTTGTAAATGCTCAGCATGTTCTTCAATTGATTTTGAGCAGATGATTATGTCATCTATATAAACATGACAAAATCTTCCAATGCGATCCCTTAGGATATCGTCCATTGCTCTTTGAAATATGCTGGGCCCATTTTTCAACCCGAAAGGCATACGTAAATACTCGTATTTGCCATTATTAACTGAAAAGGCCGTCCTTTCAATGTGTTTCTTTTTCATGAGTATCTGGTAAAAACCAGATTCGAGGTCGATTGTTGAGAACCACTTGGCTTCTCCTAAATTTGACCAAATAACATTGGTGTCTGGAATCGGATATATATCTGAAATTGTGTGTTCATTTATCTTTTTGTAAGCAATCACCATCCTTAATTTTGGTGTTCCATCTTTATTTACACCCTTCTTGGGTACTACCCATACCGGTGAGTTATATGGGCTTTTGCTTGGTTGTATTATTCCTTTTGCTAACATTTGTTGGATTTCTTCATTTATGAATCAATTAACTCCTAAGGGGTAGGGGCACTGTTTGCTCCATATAGGAGCTTCAACAGTTGTGCGGATTTCTGCTTGAACATCCGCTCTAAAGGGTAACTCAAATCTATGTTTGAATGCATTAATTTAATTTTACGCTCAATTACATTCTTGAGGTTATCAACATTCTCCGGCATCCTTTTCCTTAAAGGACTTTCTTGGTTACACTCAATTAACCTTAAATTGCAAATATAATCGTAGGGTTTAGGTATCAGCTCCTTCGGCTGACTCGAAATATATATTTGTTCCTTTACTTTTTCTGTTTCAAGGGTCAGTTTATCTAAATCAATTCTGGCTTTTGCTTTGAAAAGCAAACTCATTCTTATCAAGACATCTGTTTCTAAATTCGCGATCTCGCAGAATCGGGTTTTTATACCGAATATTATAGATTCTGAATAATGTGTTATAATGTTATCTGTTAATAGTTTTTACTCTTTTAGCTATTTCCAACTTTTTCCTATTGGGTAAAGTGTTGGGTTTGCAGTAGCAACACGTTGCTCCTGTATCCAATACGACTTTTACTGTTCTTCTAGTACTTCTGATTGTTCTGAATATGTGGGGCAGTTCTGTTCCTGTCCCTGATCGTCGCCTAAAAAAGTTTGCTCATTCAAATTATTTATCCTTTGTGCCTTATAGTTCGGTTGGTTACTAAATTGGCTACTATTAGATTGTCTTTTGGGCGGTGGTTGCTTAAAATTGGGGCGATCTGAATAACTTGGATGAACATAGTTATTGGTGAAGTTTCCTTGGTTATTTTGGTATCGATTAAAGTTTCCAGGATTTTGGTTTTGCCTGGGATAGTTATTCTGTCTAAGCATTGACAATGCAGGACCCACCTCCTTTGCGGGAACCTAAGGTTGTTCCTCGAATAGCTAAAAGGTTTCTGTGTTGACGAACTACCTTTTTCTGGTCTATAGAATTGTTCAGCAAAATTCGTTCTCATACGATTTGCTTCTATTTCTTGTGCTTTGGCTAAGGCGTTTGGAAGATCTTCGGGTGATAGGGAAAATAAAATATCATTTAATGGGCTTCTTAAGCCTGTTATAAAAACTCTGAGGGCATGATGCCCGTTCTTTTAATTAATTTCCTTTGTCATTTCGGTATTATTGCCATGGGTCATTATGGTCTTATTAATTAATAGCGTTAGTTTGTGGTTTATATCATTGTAATAATCTATTATTGGCTTACTACCCTGCTTCATAATTCCTAATTCTTGTTCCTGTATGTGAACTAGTCGCTTATCCGCATATGCGAAATCGAGTCTACTTATAATGGCATCAAAATTGAGGACTGTTCCATGATTGGATAGGATATTGTTAGCGTCCCCTATTATTTTATTTCTTAGTATGGTTAACGCAGAGAAATATTTTCGACTGCCTGTCACATAAAGACTCATTGAATTGTGCGCTGCTTCGCGCCAACTCACATATGAATCCACTCTGTTAACTATGGCTTGTGGTTCATATTCGGTCACTGCCGTATTAGTGGTAAGTGCTTCTAATTTTCTGGCTAGTGTATTTAATTCAACCTGAAGCACGGCTGTACTTCTGGCAATCATCCTAGCTACTAATTCTGAATCTGCTGTAGTCATGTTTGCGAATTTGTCTACTAAATCGTCAAGGATGTGTTTTTTCCCTTTTTTTATAAGACTGGATTATATTAAATTATAGAATCTTGTGTTTTCTTCGATATTTTAAACAATAATTTATTATTTAACCTTAAAGTAGTACAATTATCACTTTTTATGTGTTTTTACAAAAATATTATTATATGGATTACTATCCTGGAGGGTCCTCTTTGAAGGATTCGCATAATTTACCTGAGTTATAGTGAAATTTTCTTTTATGTTATTGGCCGTACAAGCCGATTTATTAATAATTTCCTCTGAGATATTATTTCAATGATAACGTAATAAACTTACCATTGCCGTAGTGGTTGCTGATGCTGACTGTTGTAGTTGATTTAGTCTACAAGATGATTAATTGGTGCAGTGGTTGCTGGGGATGGCTGTTGACGCTGACTGTCGTAGTTGATTGCTGACTTTTATCATTTAATTTTACTTCCTTGCATGTATTTGCTGCTCTAATGCAGGTTCAAGTTCAAAATTTTATTGAAAAGTTCTTGTTTTCATTTACTGTAAAATTTTCATTCATATTTTTGTTGTATTTTATTATTATTTTTCACTTGATTTCTGTTCAGTTCACTTTCTCATATAATAATGGACAATTTTTATTCACAATATTAAATACTTGCATAAATATCTTCTAAAATGAATGGTTTTTTGCTTCGGTTTTTTTTATGGGTTTCTCCATTTTTTGGATACTTTCATGTTTATTTTTGTGGCACTCGCGACCGAATACTTACTTGGAGTTTTCAAGATAACTATTACACAGTTGCGCTGCCCCACGTTGGGCGCCAATTAAGTATTTTGCCTGGCGGCAAAAGAAAAAAATGTTTTATTTGTTTTATGAGACTTCGCTGAACTTTATTCAATGAAAGCAGGCTTAGAACTAAACTTACAAAGTGTTGGAAAATAACGAGGAAAGGGAAATCAACACATTTCAATGCAACGTGACCGTTGCATTTCGGCAAGTAGTAGACATAGCGTCAGCATTATTTCCACACGCGCAAAGGTGCACCGTGGGAAACAACAACAAAACTTACGAATTTTTTGATAGATGCAATCTTGGAATTTTTCTTATGTAAAGCTTGGAATAAATGGTGATATAACTTGCATGCCTTTGTTCACAACCAAGCTTACGCGGAAGATGTATGTGTATTAGCGCCAGGAAGATCACTCCGAAGGGTCTGTGGAAACATACGGAGAACCCTTGATAAGCAATACAACCCTGGTATTGATTACGAGGAAAAGAAAACTGGAAGGTCTCAGTCTTCCGGCGCTTAGCGGAGTAAACATAAGACATGCCGAGGAAGTGAAATATCTTTGTGTAACCCTTGATAGAAAAATTACTTGGAAAGCCCATATCGAAGAGAAGGTATAACGGACCATTGAAAGTTTTTGGAGAATGTCGGAGAACCTTTAGTAAGACATGGGATCTAAGGCCAGCTACGGTACTTTGACGGATCAGACAAATCATCACTTATTCTGCTGTAGTTTGGTAGCCTAGAGCCAAGGTTAAATCCACGGTTTCCACTTTAAACAGACTACAGAGGTGCGTGTGTATAGGAATCATGGGGGCTATCAGCACGACACCTCGAGTGGCTCTAAATGCCTTGTTGGACTTTCTACATTTGGACTTAACGACCCAAGAGAAGGCAATGAAAACTATGTGTAAACTTCATTCTTTTAGATTGTGGCCCGACGTTAAGAACTCTGGAGACAGATAGTTGTTTGGAAGGTTATCAGAGTGATACCCTTTGTTTTTGGCCCCAAATGGCAAACCGATATCGAGAGTCTCTTTTGTAGAAAGCATACCGTAAGCTTTCCTACAAGAGAGCAATGGAGAGATCCATGTAACTTTTTGGAAGGCTCGGTGGAAACTTTTTTCACTGACGGCTGCAAAGCGGAAAATGGGATTGGAGCTGGTTGGCATCTGGACTGCGAGTTTTGATGCTTTTGTGCTAAATGCCTAGGGCACTACTCGCACCTCTTAAAAAATTGTCCAAGAAACTAAGTTGAGGTTGCACTCTGTTGGAATATGAACTCATGAGGGCGCTGGAACACAGCGGTGTTCAAGGTAACAAACTGGCTGCTAAATTGGCTAATTGCGGATCATTAGCACACCCCGTTGGCCCGCAGCTAGTTATATGTAGGTCCAAGCGTAGCAAGGATGGTAAGTTTTATCATGCATAAAGTGCAAAACGACCAAGTCCTTCCTGAAAAGACCGGACAGGGTGGTGGCGAAATTCCTTCTTCCACAGAGAGGGAAGGATTTGCGAGTCCTGGTTGGGTTGATTACAAGGGACAAGACATGGTCACCATATCGATGATCCAATGTGCACATCTAGCCTGGAGAATGCGGATAGTACAAAGCATTTCCTCCTTATCTGTGCTGCTTTTGCTAGGCTGAGATGAAGTATATTTGGGTCAAATATATTGAGAGCGGAAAACGGCTGTTCTATATCGCTCGGCAAGGTAATAAGATTCATCTATACATATTATAAAACAAAGTCTAAAATTTTGGAAAGAGCTAATCTCGGGCACTACTGAACGGATTGGGATGCAACTTTTTTTAAATTAATGCTTGCAGTTAGCTCTACAATGATAGCTACTTAAATTAAAAATTAGCCTATTCATTTCTGAAATATTTAAGTGTAAAGTTTTAAAAAATTTTACACTAAGTACAGCATTGCTACAACCGAATGTTAAATTAGTGTCGTAGCGGGAAGATGTGTAGTTGTGTGAGTAGTAAATCAACTTTTAACGTCATACGTCGCAACAGTACTAACAGAAATGAGTTTAATAGGCATTGAACCAGAAAATTTAAATTTTTTATGAGAAGAAGCATGAACGCTCTCAACATCAGATAAGGTGGTCCTTCGAGTGATCGAGAGAAATATATGGAAAGATGAGTTTTTTGCAGGGACCCAAGCGGTTATGACTTATATAATAAAAGTTTCGAGAAAAAAGTTATTTTATGACTTTTATTATATTAGAAAAAAAAATAACGAATAAATTTGACTTTTATTTTTTCGGTCAAATAATAACAGTTAAAACGTGACTTTTATTTTTTCCGGCAAAAATAAAAGGCTTAGATAAATAACAAAAAAGCCTTAAGTCCAATTAAAATAAATTTGGTACTAATCGATTCGTCTTGACTTCTAGATTTCTTTCGGCCTTTACGATTCAACATGCGACACAAAAACTAGCAGAAGTCCGATTCACTTCTATACTGGTGGAAAATACAATAGCAACGCATTTTGTTAAGTTTTTTCTACCTATTTTTTTTATCTAATTTATAATATGTATTTTCCAAATAAAATACAGTTCGTCCTCTTACAAAAACCGCATAAACCAAAGTTTCAAACTTCATACGAAATGTATAATAATGCGACAAAAATTCATCAAAATTTCAAACTTTCTTCTCAGAGCTTATAGATTTTTTTTTGAGTATGCAGTTTTATAGCCAATTCAATTTTAGTACAATAATGTGCAAGTTGGCTTATACGATTTTTTTTTGTCGCGGGTGCCGTGGGTTTTTTTCATATAGAAACATATTTGGACCATACGTTATATGAAACCAAATGCTACAAAAAGAATTCTAAAAGATCAGCGGTAATTTTTAGCCAACTACAAAGAGGGCCCTGAGGACAATATTTAGTCCTTGCCTTTTTTATTTTAGAAAAGTGTGATAACTGTTATTTTGGGTCCCTGGTTTTATGAGACCCAGCCCTGAAATTATTTAACGCAGTACCCGCTGGTGGTGGCAGAGGAAGAGGTAGGCCTTCTCTACGTTGAAAAAACCATGTTAAGGAGGACTTGGTTCACTTGGTGTCTTTAGCTGGCGCCAGTTGGCAAAGCAGAGGGCGACTGGCGGGCAATATGGAAATCGGCCAAAATCGCCTAGGGGGCTTAATAGTCAATTAAAAAGACGGAGAATATGAGTGCTAATAGATAGTTTAATATAAAAATTATTCTAAATAAGATAATCTCCCTTAATTTATGTATAATAGTTGCATACTTTAATAATTTCTGTAGCTCGTTTTTTTTCTCAAGAAAAATAAGACTTTACTATGTATTATTCAAAAAATATAAGTTTCCTTACGATATTCTCCTGTGAACTCTTCATTTACTATGTGGAGCTTAGGGCTAATCCATGCAACTGTTTTCATCTAAAAAAAGGGGTTTTCTGAAATCTCTTAAATATTCTACAATTTGTTTTATGTAATTTTTTGTAATGCTACTTTAATTTCCCATGGTGTTGTTAATTGAAATGGTTCATAACTTTTTATTAAATATAATCTTAATTCTATAAATTATTTACACAGATTTAAATAATCTTGGCATCAGAAATTTTCAGGATCGTTGCTTCTTAACAGCGGTTACGTCTAGACTAGAGGATTTGTCTCTCAAATTAAGAAAAGAGAATAAGCAAGATACATCAGAAATTAATATATTCATGGACGAAAGTAAAAAAATACCTAATATTTAGGGAGTTGAAGAACATTCGTCGCCTATAACTGGTATTTCAAAGATATGCAAAGAAAAATTAGGTATTGTTGCCGAGCTTATTAGCGACGCAAATGTTATATATGAAAGAGGATCAACGATTACGGCTAAGACAGAGTTCACCTCACCTTCCGCAGTGAAAAATGTCTTCAAAAACATCCAGAAGCTTGCTGACACAACAATCTATGTCGATAAAGATCTAAGCGTCACCAAGCAAGTTGAATAAAAGCACTTCTACATTGACAACATCAAAGAAGCACAGTGTAGTGATAATAGGAAATAAAATGAAGATAGAGAAAATGTGGTTCAGGTGGGATAACCAGAGAAGGTTAGTAAGCAGCAAAGAAAAGGCGGAAAGGTTCTAAATAACTTGTATGATAACAGACTTTTAGATATAGATCTTGACTTCGAAAGTTAATGTATTAATAAAGAAACCAATCAAACTTCAAAAAGCTAAATTATGTATGTAAGCACAGGGTGGAAAGCTATAAATGAGTTGAGACAAGCAAAAACAATAATAATATTAATGCATGTCGAATATTGCCTTACAATGTAGCAAATCTAAGTAGTAAACTAAAATTCCATGGTTTTTTTAAGTTTGTGAACACTTTCGAAATTCTATTCTTGCTTGAAACCCACGTACTTAACAATAGTAGTTTTTTCACCATTGTAAAGAATTTGATACACGTTGGATCGATACAACGAAAGTCCACAAGGCGGGTCGTGGCTGTCGTTTTGGCTGCAAAAAATCAATTAATGAAACGTATAATTTAAGGTTAACAAATTTGCATGAAAGATCCGTCATTGATTATGGAAGTTGCTTTTTCGATTAACTTTGGAATTTCTTGATGCCTCCGGAGTGTCTTCCGCATCGTCTAACAACTTCTCTCCCAAGTAAAAGTGGAACCACAGATAAGTAAGCAAGTACTTACAGAAAAAATAAAATCTGCAGCGAAAGCTATGCCCACAAAGAAATTGTTTAGCCGTCTAATTGGAAACTGCCTCACATCCAATAGACACCGCAACAATACGAGTAATCTAACGGTGAAATTACAACGAATGACTAATGAACAATTTTACGCAAAATAAATATTAAAAGTAGTAAATGTATAAAAATCATCAAGCTGAAGACCATAGTAGTTAGTGCCTAGTACTTAAGTTTATCTATAGAATATATTTTATAAACAAACTGTCAATAATAATAATAATAATCAATTTTCGGGCAAATTGGATTAACAGCCATGGGCGTCAAATAGTGCAAAATCTGAGCTCGAACAAGAAACACTTCTATCAAATGCTTTTCACGGAACGTGTCTCGAAAAATTATAAAAAATGCCGTAGCGTTCCTTGGTGGAACAAAATGTTCTCTAAGTTACGGGAAAATACAATACAACTTTTTTATGGAGCAAAAAGAACACGGGATTAGTCCTCCCACAATTAGCACTCTTTGTGCTCCTGCTCAATTAGCACTCTCTGTTCATGGAGCCATCAACACTCAGCCCATAAAAATCTCCGGGTCCTGATAGGACATATCCTTGCTTATTGCAGCAAGTCTGCTGCTAGGACACATTTCTACCAAACAGGTGGTCTATATTCCTAAGGTAGGGAAAAAATCCGAACAATGACCTAAATCATACCGACCAATTAGCTTCAGCTCATTTTTCCTGAAGACAATGGAAAACCAGGAATATGTCTGCTATATAAGGGGCTCGTATGTTTATTAATTGCCGGGATGGAAAATCAAGCCAATGAAGAGTGTTGGCTTTCAGCTTCGTTTGAGTTTTCTTAGAAACAAGTGGGGCGCCTGTCGAGATGCACACCAAGATAACCACTACATTGGTCTGCGGGTTCGTATTGCTGTTTAGGAATTCCTATTTCCTACAATTTGTCAACTGAAACTGCAATTCATAACTCATTATGACTAACATTATGAGGCGATTAACAATGCTTTTTTACAGAAGAGCTTCAATAATCAGACGGATTTTATCTATGCATAGATCTAGAAGAGGAGATAGGTGGTTCACATAAAATAATCAAAGCCAATTGAGGCTACCCGCAAGGGGGTGCACTCTCTTCCCTACTGTGGATCCTGGTGATAGATGAGTTGCTTCACGAACTTCACAATCTAGGTTTACATACACAGGGTTGTACAGATGACCTTGTAGTATAGATAGGTAGGCTGCTATGACCAGACCATTTTGGACCGCATGCAACAAGCGTTGAACATAATCAGTGATTGGTGCATTGAAAAAGTGCTTTCTATTAACCCTGCAAAAACTGTCCTGATCTCAATTACAATTAACCTTTCCGATAAATTAGGAGTAATATTTGACAAAACGTTTACCTGGAACAATCATCTCGAAAAGGTGACGCGAAAAGCATCAAAGACATTCGTAGCCTGTAGCAGGCTTTGTAGTAAGACGTGAAGCTTAAGCCCCAAAGTGACGTACTGAGCGCTCACTATGTCATCAAACCAATGGTTAAGCTATGCAGGTTTAGCGTGGTGGCCAGAAGAGAAACAAAGACAGGAAACTGCCTTTCTTGGCTAACTGCATAGGTTTGTCTACGTTAGTATTACTAAGGCAATGATAGTGCTCTTGTATATTTCACCGCTTCCTATTCTAATAAAAAGGGAAGGACCTAAAAGGCAGATATATTAAGAGGATCTAAAGATCTGAGAAGACTTAAAACACGGTTTAATTTTACAAAAGAGTGACACTCTTTGCTCCAAATCATCTCTATTCAAAAGCTTCCAAGTCACTATTAAAGATCGAGAACACTGGAGAACGAAACCCATCAATTTCAAACCTTATTCCTAGGACTGGTTTACTGATGAAGCAATTGGATAATGGTACAAAATCCGAGTACATGGCCCAAATTCAAAAAATCCATACCCATTTGTGTACACCAATCTACATTTCAGCCAGAAACGCAGGCACTGCCTTTCTTGGCTAACTGCATAGGTTTGTCTACGTTAGTGTTACTGAGGCAATGATAGTGCTCTTGTATATTTCACCGCTTCCTATTCTAATAAAAAGGGAAGGACCTAAAAGGCAGATATATTAAGATGATCTAAAGATCTGAGAAGACTTAAAACACGGTTTAATTTTACAAAAGAGTGACACTCTTTGCTCCAAATCATCTCTATTCAAAAGCTTCCAAGTCACTATTAAAGATCGAGAACACTGGAGAACGAAACCCATCAATTTCAAACCTTATTCCCAGGACTGGTTTACTGATGATAGGATAATGGTACAAAATCCGAATACATGGCTCAAATTCAAAAAATCCATACCCATTTGTGTACACCAATCTACATTTCAGCCTGAAATGCATGCCATGGAAATCTATGCTAGAGAATATCTGCGGAAGAAAATAAGAGGAGCAAATTTATTTATCATCATTGACAATCAATGGTTTGTGAACTCTTCAAAAACCACTCTAACGAAGTCGTAAGAAGACTAGAAGAAAATAAATAATCAAGCAAAACAATTCTTTCTTTCCTCAAGGGGAATATCGAGAAAGGTGTTTTCACAAAGTAGGGAGTATTTACGTATTCTTACGAGGTATTTTACAGGACCTTGCAACCTGAGATACGACAGGAAAATGTTGGGCCGATGTTTATCGATGAAATGGAATTATAAAGCTCAGAACATGTGCTCTGCAAATGTCCCGCACTAGGCAGACAAAGGCTCCGCTATCTAGGGAACTTGGATGCCCAACTACTTGTTACCCTACTTATATTATAAATGTGAAACTTTCTATGTGTGAGTATGTTATTACCTTTTCAGGCCTAAAGGGCTGGGCAGAATTGTACAAAAATTAGCACACATATAAACCCTGTGTTAATACACTGTATTTTTTTATGGAGAGTTACTACCTGTTAAAAAAGTTACAGTCAATTAAATAAATAAGTTGAATCACTTATTAATGCGTAACGACTGGATAGATCTAGATAAGATTTGGCACATTTATTATATAGTCCGTTATATGGCTTACCATGGAATCGATTTAAAGGGAGTTGCCACCTGCTTAAAAGGTAAAATTCAATTAAAACTGAATAAAATCAAATATTGCAATATGGTATCAAGTATATGAGCCTTAAAATAAAGCTTGATTTGTGAAATATTTTAAAAAGGGGTGTCACCTGTTTAAATGCAAATTAAGTTAACTTAAAAAAATAAATGATATTCGCAACTTAAAAATTTTAAGAAAACTTAAGTTCAAAAATACATGTGGAGAGGGTTGCAACCTGTTCAAAAATAATAATTGAAATTATAATAAGTTATATCGATATTGAAATACGGGTATCAAACGGCAGAGCCTGACGAAAGGTTTATTTCGAGAATACTTTTGAAGAGAGTTGCCTGCTTAAAATTAAACTAATAAGTTAAAGGAAGTATCTCGCAATGGGATTCAAAGGAACTTGGTTTAAAAAATTTAATTATGAAGCTACGTTTATGGAGTGTGAAGGCCGTGTTGAATAAAACAATGGTTTAGTTATTTTATTCGTAGATATTTCGATCTCAATTTAAGGTCGTCTATTTTCAAAAGGCATACTCGTTGAACGTTGAACTTCAAGCCTCGTATGGGCCTAAAATGCTGAATTACTATGTGGGGGGCTACTCTGTAATGCGATACGCGAATTTAGTATAGTTCGAATATTTTGATTTTTGTAAATTGTGATTTCTGATTAGAAATGCAAAGTGTGTATTTGGTGGAATTAGACAAAGATGTATAATATTGGCTCTGAGGTGGCCGATACCATGCGCAATCTCAACATTTTTGATTTCATGTTTGTATTACATTCCCAACCCCAATCTTATATATCGAGCATTACAAAATTACTTTGCACATTTACAAAATATCGGACTTTTCTGCTATTTTTTACCGCTATGTGAGAGGGGTGGTGGTTTTCGACCGCCTTGTATAATTTTCAAATTTTTTCTTGCTGAGCTGAAATGCAATGTGCGTAACAAATTTGCTAGAGTTTGATGAAGTGGTTTCGGATATTTGGCTCTAAAATATGCCTTTTGTAGTTACTAAAATATCGAATTTGATAATTTTTGTAAATAATTACACTGTGATAGTCAAAAAAAAAGACAAGACCAAACTCGACGGTTTCCCCCTATTTCGGGTCCTACGAATCGAACTGCATCATTACTTTTTTGAGTTACAACCATGGTTTCATACAAAAATTTTTGTTGAAGTTTTTCATCAAAGTGGCCCATTGTAATAGAAAGGCACATTTTTCTTCGGTCTCTAACTTTTTTAATGTTGACTTTTTTGGTAAACTTTCTTTGGCAAAGCTTCTCAGAATAAGTCCGTCTTTAAGTTCTTAGATTTCTGTAAACCCCAAAATCAATGTTTTTTGTGTCCTTATAGCCAATATGTCGAAAAAACTGAAATTTAATCCATTTTTTTAAATGTTTTTTCCCTCACGTTTCGTCAATATTTTAATTTACCCTTTGATACTTATACATTAAGTGACATCTTGTAATAGTAAGAAACTTAAGCAAAGACAACGTTCTGAGCAAACTAACCATTAGAAAAAAAACTTAACAAAATTTGTATTTTTTAAAAAAGCTACACTAACTATGTTTGTGTGCTGTTTTATTTTTTTTGTATCTTATAAGGGTTATCAATAAGTATCATAAATTTGTACACAATATTTAAATTAAATTTAATAAGACTCATCTATCAATGTCCAACACAAATCAGCAAGCAACGAGTCAAGCTTTTTGCCGCTGTACCAATGCTCAAGGGGGGCGGCGACTTGGTGAAATCTTTCTCCATGCTCATCGGATTCAGTCGGAACTTGCTGCTCAAAATGGTCCTTGTGATGGTGAAGGAAATGAATTTTTAAGGACATATTCACACCTATTTCTTCAAAAGCGTCTACCATGTCATCCACATATTTTTTCCAATCTTCAGACCGGTGCACTCCTAAGCAATGGTTTATAACGGTCATAACGGAGTTCCAGGCAATTTTTTCATTTGGCCTTAGAAGTTCTCCGAGTTATTATATCCGTCCTATTTCCACACCATTTATCAACATTTTTTAATTCAACCCCATCCTGCAGATTCAATTTGAATAAATTTTCTTCAATACTTACTGAAATACCGCATTTTTTCGATTTTACCGTAAACTACCGTTTTATGAGAGGTGAGCGGGGTTTTTGAAAAAGTGATCATCAAGTGAAGTCGATAATATTAAAAAAAATTAATAACCTGTAAAAAAACAATTTCTGAGAAAATAATGAAAGTGGCCACTGATTATTATCATTATTAATCGCTTAAAATAAATGAAATCTAAGCAGCTAAAGCTTCTAGAATATTTTGAATTTGAAATATTTGTTAAACTTATATTTTTTATTGTTCACAAATTTTTGATCAGCTTTTTAGCTTAACTTTACAATCAAAAAGAAATAAAAGAGCCCTAATATTAATAATTTAAATTATTTAATCTTGAGTGCATTTCGCTTATCTCAATTATTCCACTAGCATATGTATGTACAGTCCATCTCACCAATTAAACGAGTTGGTTGCACCGATAGTATTTTCAATTCAGCGCTTAGCTGCCTCCGTTCTCAAAGAATCGTTCAACGTTACAATGAATAAAATAGTGTTTAATTTTAAAGTAAACATTATGGAATGGAATGGAATGGAGGTGGACTAAAAATCCGAAATAGGGGTCCCAAGTCCTCAAGCATAGTTGCTCATTGCATTTAAGGCCTGGGAAGTATAAGGGCGTAAGAGATATATAAGAGATCGAATCTGAGAATCCTGCCCCGAGGGATAGATAAGGGACGTTTTCCATTCTCAATCCATCTGAGTTAGTATATTCCATCTCAGCATAGCAAAAGCACCACAGATACAGAGCAAATACTCTGTGCTATCCTCATCCTTCAAGCAAGATATGCACATCGGGTCTTCAATGATGCCTATGGTAACCATAAGTTGTCCCTTTGGATTGTGTCCTGCAGTCTACCCAACCTGGGTTGGCAACTCCTTCCTTCTCTGTGTAAGAAGGAATTTCGTCATCACCATGTCCGGTAATTTCAGGAAGCTTTGGATGTTTTGCTGGTGTCGGTAGTGCACCAACGGTTCCATTCCCGATGTACGTAACGGTTTCTGCGTCCAATGGGATCTGCCAATGACCCACAATTAGCCAAAATGAGTTCAAGGTAACTGCATTTTCTAACAAAGTTCAACCTTACCTTAGTTTCTTAAAGAGGTGGGAGCAGTTTCCAAGGCCTTGGTGCAGCATACCACCTTTCGCCAATTGTCTAGGCCTCTGCCTTAAATGTAGCAAATATATCCAATATGTTGTCATTGTCATTGGCAGAAAAGCATCTGAAATCGCCACCCAGGTTCCAACCAGCTCCATTCTCATTTTCTGTCTTGGAGACGTTAGTGTTAAAAGTTTAAACCGAGCCTACCAAGAAAGTACATTGATCTCTTCATTGTTCTCTTATAGAAAAGCTTATGCTATGCACAAACGCCGTCTGCAAAAACACAGTCCGCGTAAGCTTGGGCGTGAAAGAAAGCCAATACAGTACCAGATTTTTATCGCTAAGACATCTTTAGAGCACTTCTCTCTAAACATCGCACATTCAACTGATCGCGGAACTATAGTGCATGCCCGCGGTCTTTCTATCCCTCTAAATTGAAGGGAATTACCCACAGGTATTTATCCAAGACCACAACTACGCCCACGACATACCCTTTGGTTCTGGATTAGGATTGTTTGGGAACTTGAATGCAGCTTTGCAAGCCTACTGCATAGGGGCAGTAAACGATTTACTATTCTGGAGATTAATTTGCGTGAAAATAATCTCAGTTATACCTATAAAAGGTAAAACCACGAATTATTTATTCGCCTTTTTCCTTTACTTATCCTGGACGTGGAAATTAATCGTATTTGCATACCTACTACCAGAGAAGCACCCTCTGGTTTGTATTCAGCCCTTGGCTTATATTCATCCTTTCGTTCGATATCTAATCAGAGGCTCTTATCAACCTGCGAACTCTTCCATCTTTTAGGACGAATTTGCAGTTTTCGCAAGGTGGTATATTCGCTACCATTTTGTTCAGCCACTCTTGACAATGCTCATCAGAGCACGGTGCGGTCTTCCATGCGTGTTCCTTCGAAGTGTTGTTTGTCTTTCGACTCTCCAATAGCCTTCCACATATAGCTATCGAGAAAGTCATTCTGCCCTTTTGACAGCAATCCTTCTCATTGTCCGAATGAAAATTTTTTTAAATGGACAAAAACACTCTCTACACCAGTCTATTCAACTCCTTCATCAAGAAAGCTCATTGGCAAAAAAAAACACAAAAAAACACCAACGAGAAGTGGAATCTGGCCAAGAAAAACAAAGACTTTAAATCGAATGTCCCTCTACTGATCAACGAAAATAAATCTTTGGCTCTAAAAAAGGGGCACCTTATTAAGTAATATAATATTAAAAGAACCAACGGAAACTTGTGTATTGGGAAAATCTACGGTAAAGGAGGAAACTTCAATTCCTCCAAGATAAATTGAAAGCTAAAATTGACATTTTGAAATCGGATTTGGTGGGACTTACAAATAGAAAAAAGCGGTGGACAACTTATCGAAGAACAAGAACAAGATCTTACGAAAAAAACAGTGAGCTGGATGCTGTGGAAAAAAAGTTGAAAACAAAAATCAATGATCTATCAGGGCTGAACTTATTTATGAGCATCCGAAATTAAAAAAGACTTTGGCTGACATGGCAGACCAGACTAGCAACCCATGAATCAGCATTCCACGAAAGGCGTAGAGAAGGGTCTTTGAGAAGTATTAAAGCCCTGAGAAAATTTACTGAAGCATTAAAATATAATGGTTTTATTTAAAGCAAAAGCGAGCTGTATTTACGTTTATTGCCTAGAAGAAATTTTACTTTCGAAGGCCAAGACGATTTTCATTTCTTACGCGTTGGCGGACCGTTTTGCACAGCGACTATAAAGCATCTCGAAGAAACAGTCTCAATTCTTTGGCCAAATAAAATTTGTTTTTTGAGTCAAGGTGATAAGTCACGTGTTCCGATTGGCTTGAATGCAACAAATTCTCAGCCTCCAATAGCTATGCATGTGCGATACAAAATTTCTTTGCCGGACCACGATTGTGTGGTTGCTGAAAAGCACAAGTTAATTCCGTCCGCATTCGAAGGCATATAAATAAGGAAAAATGTCCCTGGGGGAAGGAGTGCTGTTGGATATTCAGGCCCAACATTCATTGCCATAAGATCCCGAATACACTCCTCATCAACGACATATTCTCGTGCTTTGAATCTGGAAACCATTGTCGGTTTAGAACAATTTAATGACATCACGAAATTCGAAAATGATATGAAGCCAATTTTCATTCTCATAGTGGACGGTGGACCGGACGAAAATCCTCGGTATTAAAAAGTTATTGCCATTGGAATGCATCATTTTTTGAAATACAATCTGGACGCTAGACTTCACAGGTAAAACTGTAGAGCTGGATTTAGAAAAAGAGAATTTCATGCACTGCGGAATAACTTGGTGGCGAAGTACATAGATCCTTAAAAGTCAGAAATCACTGCCGAAGAAAATCTCCAGAAAGATCTAAAATTGGCAGAGCAGCATATCATAACCAGCCAATATTTCACCTAGATCGTAAAATGGGATGATACAAGCTGTTCCTTGAAACCCTGAAGTTCAATTCTCAACATTTTGTAAGAGGGATGTCTGTCTCGTCCCATTCCAATGAAACAAACTGAATACGGATTGAAAGTTCAACTGCTAAATTTCCATCGCTTTCCATTTCAAAAAGTGCGAGCAGATTTAAAAACCAGAATATGCAAAACATGCCACCTGTGCTTTGCTTCGAAAGCAATCCTACAAAAGCACAGAGATATACACAAGGAAATCAAATCGACGACTGAAGAACCAAAAGCTCCGCCTATCAGAATTGCAGCAAGACGATAACGAGAAATGGTGGTCATCCCTGTAGGAAACCAAGTGGGCTTGGTCGAAGAAAAGGAATTGGATTTGACCTAGATACATCTACCGCCTGAAGGAAAAAACAAGGACGAATCTGGTTCTATTCCCATTTATTAAGCTGAAAAATATATGGAAGTTAAATAAAAATAGATTTTGGATACCAATTAGCCCAAGAAATAACACGAGTTAGTTTCTATTGTTATAGCTTTATTCCACAATTATTTCTTAATTCTAACACGTTTATTTAGTGATAAAACTCGATAGCTGCCCGCCCGGGACTCGACTGCCTGATCGTTGGGGCATATCAGGATTCGGAGAGGTGACCCTTTGATGCGGATTACGAGAGCTCTGTTCAACTCAGGAAGTTTTGTTTCTGTTGTTAACTTTCTCCAAATCGGCAAAATGAGGACCATTAGCAAAATAAGTCCTGGAGCTTCAGACTGTTTGAACCAGCTAGTTTTATTTTCCAGGTAGCCCAAAATTCGTATGTTTCCAAACGTCATTACGTAGACAGGTGAGTTGGCAATCCATTTTGAAGTCGACCAAGTTGATTGAGTGCTTTGGTCTCTTGGTTTTGGGTCCCTTCAGTTCGTCTAGTTGAGTGTGAATTTTTGCTAATTGGTCTCGTTTATCCTGGTGACTTTGTCTTCTAGGCGATTTAAGATTTTCTCGCAGCGGGTCAAGTCGATCACGTGGATTAATTTGAAGTGTCTGTTGACTATCCAGTCGTACCGATCGCGAACGGTTAGAATGGGAGAGTCTAGGTTGAATATGACATATGTTTGAGCGGTTACACAAAGGCAAATTCTATGAATTAGAGTGCAAACTATTAGATTAATTCTATTTTTATTTTCTAATTGGTAAATAAAGAACATTATACAAATTACACCTCATTTCTCTATTAAGATTTCGACTACAAGATTAATTCAAAGGTCAGTATATATTAAATAAACTACACCATATTTATTTAAATTTTTTTAAGTGTGTTTTGCGGAAACTTTATCAAAAGTGCGTCTTATGCCAAAATATCAATCAAATTTAGTAGTATTTATTAACAATGTTTTTAACTGTTTGTTAGTATGTAGGCTTTTAAGTTTTTTCTTTTTTAGTTTTATGCCTTTTTTCCTTTCCCTTTTTATATTTGGGACCGTTTCCCTGTTTTTTTTTTATTTTGAAAATTACAAAGCACAAAATTTATCTTCAAGTTAAAATAAAATTTTTGATACTATTGATTTTAAGTTTGAATCTTCAACCGTTTTATTTCCTTTTTCATACATTGGAAGGTCACGTTATTCCCTTTTAACCATAATAACTGCAAATGGCCTACTCATAGCACGAATAACTTCACGTCAGTTAAAGCCAAAATCCCACGGAGGAGTTGAACCACATCAATTCAATTGTCGGACCACCGAGTAAATTGAATTGAACCAATACGACTAATCGAATGCAAAAAAATGTGTCGGGCTCTACGCATGAGTTTTTGTGTTGGTCCCGATGTTTGCAATATTTGTTAGACATTATTTAAGTCTTATTTTTTTCCTCGGTATTTAGACAATTTCGATGTGAAACTTCTTCCCACTTTGTGTGCAGCTAGTCGCATGACTATTTTCAGCGACAGCTTCTTTTTTATAGAGTGGATTCTGCTTACTTTTAATTTGTTGGTTTGCTTTTATAACCGAAAGAATTTTGTTATTATATCTATCAACGGTAATCGCGACGTGTTCTTTGGTTGTCAGTCTAGGGCAACGATAAATCTCAGTTAAAGTAGAGTGTAGCCTCTCGACCTGACCATCGGCCTCGCATCGTTGCTCTGGCGGTTGATATACCTCTATTCATAAGGATCTAATATAGTTTAGAGCAAGTGGTGTTAAAAACACGCTAGATTTCCATAAGAGAGCCCGTTGCATTGTAAAATAGTGCAGCGCGATTGTTATTTTCGAACGCAGACTTGTTTTTAATGCAAATAGTTTAGCGAATTTTGTAAACTTGTCGAAGCGGCTCAGATATTTTTTTGCTCTATTTCGAAAATATCGAGTGTTTCGATTATTCTCTTTAATTGAATATCCTATCAGCGATTGGCACATCCTCCACCATACGTTGCGTGACTTTAATCTTCTACTTGTTAAAATGGTTGACATAAGCATTTTGCAAATTGGAAGAGACCATTCAGGGGTTTTAATACCACTTATTACATTTAGGTTGAGATGCTTCTTCAGGACTGGAACCAAACTGTCACAGTAAAGTATTGTTAACGTAATAAAGTACCTCCTATAGTCCCCATGCGGCTCTTCACTTCACTCGCAAATCACCCCTGTCTAAGGATTATTTCTTTCCTGAACACATTTGTGGGTGCTTCTACGTTCGGTATGAGGCTTGAGCTGTCTTGTTCAGCAGAATGCATTGTACATTTGAATGCAGTATCTGTTTCGGTTGCTGCATCAGCTACAGTATACGGCGGTTAAGCAACTGTTGATTCAGTGAGTGCATTCACTTCCATCTTAAGATGGGAAAGTACATCGGAGACCACATTCGACTTACCCGGCTTGTAGACTATTTCGCAGTTGTACTCCTCTATCCGCACTTTTCCCGCTTAATCTTAGCGTTGTAATTGCGGTTGCTCATGGAAAATGTCATCAGATTGGTATAAATCTCTATCTTCTTGGCACCGTACAGATAGGATCGCAGATTATAAAGTGGCCACACATTTGTGAGAAGCTCCTTCTCATTCCTGCCGTAATTTTCCTCTGACTTGTTCAAGGAACGCGATATGTAGGCAACAGGTTTATTTTCGCCTATTGCCCCTGTGAAAGGGCACGCATTGCACTGGATTGCCGTCGAAGATTTGTAGCTCTTTGACGCAGTCAAGAAGCCGGCTAACGCAGTAATCCTAGAGCTCACACTAAAACCCCCAGCCATATTCAATACAGTATTTCTTAGGTCCTCGATTCTGGAAATATACAGAAAATTCTTTAAGTTAACTAGCAATACGATACCGCAAATTGGCATATGTATCCTCTCCATTTAAAGGACCATAGACCCTGCACTTGAAAAAAATATTTTGCGGGCCAACTCGCCCAAGAAATAACACAGGTTAGCTTTTATAACAGTTAGCTGTATATAACAATTATTTCTTAGGTTTAACGCGTTTATTAAGTGATAACACTAGACTGCAGCCCTAAAGTTAAAACAATCTCTTCTAAAGTTCATTATTTATTTGAGCTTGTTTGCTTTTGTTTGTTGGATGATATCTATAATTGAAAGAATTACGATCTATATGACTATAATACAACTTTGAATGTTCGTTATTTATTATTGTTGTATAATATGTCTTGGTTATAAGTGCTGAATAACAACATTGCTATTGTGCTTCAGAAATGTAGTTAAATTTTATGTATTTTGTATTTGTGACGTGACATGAGAAGAGAGGTTCTTTTCTTTTTTCCCGTTCCATATCTATAAAACAAAAAATATATCTTAATTGACACAGTAGTGCAAGTGCTAGTATAATATTTTGAAAACTTAAATGACTTTTACTGATTTAAACAAGAACAAATATAAATTATAATAATTTTAACTTATCACAATTTCCCAAAATTTGTTTAGTATTTCTCTGCCTAACTAATTTCTTTGCATCTGATATCGAATATTTTGTTTTTTGTAAATACCGTTATACGAGTTTTTGTACGCCTTTTACAATTTTCTGAGTTTTGCTACTGACTTGCAATGGAATACTTACACAAAATTTGGTAGAGTTTGGTGACATAGTTTCCGAGATACTTACTATTTGCTGTAAAATGGGCGGTGCCATGCTCTTTAGCAACATTTTAATTTCGTATATTTGTTAATTCAACCTCGTCCTGCACATTCCATTTAAGCAAACTAATTTTTATAGTTACTAAAACATCGCATTTCGCAACCATTACTGAGAGGTGGTTTGTCCGATTTTGACAATTTTCAAAAGTTTGCTTATTGACTTAAAATGCAGCCCGTGTAACAAATTTGGTAGACTTTGGTAGGGCAGCTTCGGCGATATATTTATTTGCTTTAAAGCGTTTTTATTTTCGTTTGTTTCCTTATGCAACCTTACTATAATAATTTAATTTTAGTTTGTTGCGTTTTTTGCTTTTTTAAATTTGCTGACTCACTTAAAATTTAATACGCGTACCGAATTCGTTAGACTTTAGTGCTATTTTTTCGGAGATATACCTATTTGCGTGGCACCGCCCACTTTTCCGAAACAAAATTTCCTAATTATTTTCTTTATTGTTTACTGAAACATCGCATGCATTTTGATTTTCACAAAACACCGTTATATGGGCGTGATTATCATTCGATTTCGCCCATTTGCAATACCAGCCCACTTTGGGCCGAAGGCAATGCGAATACCAAGCTTCTTTGAAATACCTCAATATGTACTCGTGTTACCCGATCCACGGACGGAAATACAGACTTGGCTTAATCAATTTCGCTTTTAATTTTGAGCATTTTGGTATATATATGTATGTATATACAGGAGTTTTCAATAGGAATGTTACAAAAGTTTTTTTAAATAAAACAAAACCGGTTTGGGATATGAATTAAATTCTTTATTCCTGTGAAAGTACATTCGATGCCATTATGTATGGAACTCGATTTCTTTTGCATGGGCACCACGGACACGCTTGCAGAAGTCCAGACGCTGAACCTAATTTTCCACTGTTTTCAAGCATATATCGGCCGATACTGCTGCAATTTCACGTTCGATATTCGTTCGAAGTTCATCAATCGTCGCTGGCTTGTTGGCATAGACCAAACTTGACGGCGTCAAATCGCACTACCGAGGCGGCCAATTGACTGGGCCATTTCGTGAGATAACACGTTCACCAAACTTGGTTTTCAATAAACCGATTGTGACGTTCGCCGTCCTGTTGGAACCACATATTGTCCAAGTCCATATCATCCAATTCGGCCCATATTCGGTTATCATTAAGCGGTAGCGATTCCCATTCACAGTAACGTGCCGGTCTTGATCATCACGGAAGAAGTACGGCCCAATGACGCCGCCGGCCCATAAACCACAAAAAACCGTAATTTTTTCGGGATGCAATGTTGACTCATGGAGTACGTGTGGATTGCTGCCTGTCCAATAACGCATATTTTGCTTATTGACGAAGCCATTCAGCCAGAAATGACGACGACCATAAATTGGACGTAGCGCTCTTAAAGTTGAGGCCATTGACTCCGAATTTCGGTAGAAAATTTTAATAATTTCGACTCGTTGTTGGATCGTATATCTTTCCATGATGAAATGGCAAACCTTACTGAAGAGAAATGTCAAAAGAGCGAAATATAGCGTCGTTTGCTGTCACTATCGGTCTACTTTTGCAGCGTCCCTATTGAAAATTCCGTTACATACATACATATATGTAAGTTTGCACACCACATTCCACATTACCCAACAACAATAAAACACTAGATAATAAAGCAAAGCGCATTTGTCCAAAATTACACTAACAACAATATAACTGCAACACCAAAGAATAAAAGCATACGGAAGCAATACTACACGCGCCCAAAAGAACACTAACAACAAGCTGCCAAACTGAAAGAGTTGCTAAATTCTTTTTCACATTTCATTGGAAAACCTTGATTATTGTTCAATGCACTTCCTTGGTAATAATAATTCCAGACATAATTCTAAGAATAATATTGTATTTATTGTAAGCCAATAAACTCAAACTAGCAAGTAAGCAAAAATGTAACTATATAAGAAGTAATTTTAGTAAAATAAGTAAGTTCAGTTTCAACCAGAAAACAAGATTGCGTTTTTTTTTATCAACCTCGCGGTCGAAGTGGAGAACTTGTATGTTTATATCTATCTCGGTTGCTTTACGCTCTTAGAAACCACGGTTAAGGAGTTTCATTTAAAAAATATAACATGTCCCAAATAAATATTGTATAGACAAGGTGATTGTGGTATGTGCTATCCTTTTTCAACTGTTTTATTATGATGATTGTTGTTTCCCAAACAACAACAGCTTTAGAATTATTCCTACTACAACGATAGCATGAATTAAGAGACTTCGTGAATTGCTCAAATATGCCCCGTTTTCGGTTTAAAAGTCAGAAGCATTCCTATAGCTGCCGAATCCTCAGCCGCAATAGGCAGGGCTCGGATACAAAATTAAACAGATTTTAAATTGAAAAAGTTTTTTATTCGTATATATACGTAATTATTTATACATACATAGGAATCCTATACACTCACTCGTACAGGTATGAATACGAATATTGTCCCGTTATTCAAAAATCTGCTTAGAATTCCAGTGACAAAATCGAGTGAATTCTTGTAGGAAAGGCAGCATATTGGTAGATACTTATGTAGGGTTGCGATTTCGGCTAAAAAATATCGATTTCTTCGATTTAGAAATCTATACATATTTAGGGAGTTCACAAGTCGTACTATTTGTCGTATTTGGTCTATTGCCTATTAAATTATGATAGTTGTAAAACGAATCTTGTGAGCGCCCTGTACTATTTAATGCACTATTGCATGCGCTATTTCTGCAATTAATCAGCTGATTCAAACAAAACAGAAAAAATTCATAAAAATTAAAATGCCTAGAAGAAGTGAAAAGAGCAAATTAATAGCTGCAATTTGCGAAAAATACTTACAAGACATACTCATGTTGGAATTAAGTAAGTTGTCCATTATTTCCTCCAAAAATTTTTTGCAAATGTAATTCTTTTAGGTGATGACGATGAGCAGGAAGAAGTGGATGAACAATTTAGAGTGAATATGCTTATATTATTGAACAATCGTCGAAGTGCTCACTTAGGAGTTCCTAAGTCGAACCATTGGGAGCGGAATGTTTTAAAGCATTTTGACGAAAACAGATTTTGCCAAATGATGCGCTTAAACCAAACAGAATTTGCTTACCTTCTAAACTTAATAAAAGATGATGATGTGTTTCGAAATGATTATAACGCAGCACAACTTTCGATCGATACACAACTTAAGATCGTCCTTTTTCGATTAGGATCATCAGGTGAAGGACTTTCGGTTCGTAAAGTGGCATCCTTGTTTGGTATAGGAGATGGCGGTACCATTCAGATCGTAACCAGGCGAGTTTTTAAAGCTATTATTAACTTGAAACAAAGGTTTTTATACTGGCTCGATGAAAGGGAGCGATTAAAGCTTATTGCAGCAACAGAAAAGGAAATGCCTGGGTGTGTTGGATACATTGATGGGTCTGAAATTAAGTTGGCCGAAGCACCTGTGAGGAATCACGAAATATTTTTTTCCCGTAAGCGCCAATATTCTGTAAAAATTCAAGTTATTTGTGATCATCGGCTACGCATAAGACAACTTACACTTGGTTACCCGGGAAGTGTTCATGATGCGAAAATGTTCTCGGGATGTTTGCTCTCAAAACATCCCAATAGATTTTTGTCAACCTCGCAATGGATAGCTGGAGATAGTGCATATCCATTAAAGCCATTTTTAGTAACCCCATTTCGGCAAAATAGTACAGAATATAGCAGAGAAGAAAGAGAAAATTTCAATAAATACTTTTCCAAATACCGCGTACGTATTGAAAATTGTTTTGGGGCCTTGAAAGAAAAATTTTCAAGTCTAAAAGAACTCAAGTTCAGATTGCACACTATCCAAAACAAGAGAGAGTGTAATGAGTGGATAATGGTCTGTTATATTTTGCACAACATTTTTATAAATTTCAACAACGAAGATCATGAAAGCAGCGTGGAACCCAGTGTAAATTTATTACCATCAACAAACCTTCGACATAGTCTACTGAACTTTATTCAAAACCAACCTATTGTTTAACGTTTTTACTTATATAAATATTCATTGAAATAAAAACATTAACTTTACCTACTAGTATTACCCTCTACTTTACCTGTACAGAATTCGGTATGACGCTATGCTTTCAAATGTTACAAAAAATAAATGATTAATTTCACTAAATCAGACAAATTTTATTTCATTTAAATTGTTTGGTTAGATATATATATGTATAGATATACACATACGTACATTTGTCGGATTGTTTGTTTTCTTTTGTTTTTTAGCTTTTATAGAAAAGTAAACAAATATTTATTTTATAAATTACAGCATTTATATATTTTATAAAATCGTATATATGTAAGTGTTCGTCATATCTAAAACACCAAAATTCAATGTAATACTGTTTGGAACTTACGTTTACTAATTTATTTTCAATAATTTTTTATAAAAGTATAGCTCATTCTATAATATAAATTACACAATTAGATATTTGTGAATTTCGTAAAAAGCTTGAAACTTTTATTTGTATGGTTTATATTATAGAATGAGCTATACTTTTATAAAAAATTATTACATTCAACTATCGCAGCGTTATTACAGAGCTTTCGGCTGTTTCTTAAAACTATTTTTTGGCACTTCAGGCGTAACATTAATTAATTGAATGTATGTATAAATAAAAATATAAGTTAACGAAATTCATTTTTTAATTTAAACAAAATCAAATTCAATATATTAAATTAAATTAAACTCTATTACAGTGGCGAGCACAATTGAGTATATGTATAGTGACTTTTTTAAGAAATTTTCGAGTAAGTTACAAATTTTATTTTAGATTATTATGCCAAGTTTCAAGTGCCTTAAAATTTCCGTTGATTTTAGATCATTTTTTGCTGACGGATTTGTAACTTACTCGAAAATTTCTTAAAAGTTCATATGGGAGTTTGTTGGATTTTTATAAATGTTGTAAAATGTTTGAAATTTTGATTTATATGCTTTTTGAACTAATTCGTTTAAAAAATTTATGAAAAAATTTATCATGAAAAGCATTGCGAATATTGTAAGAAAAATCACTATACATATACTAATTTGTGCTCGCCACTATATTACCTTAAATCATTTAAGTTACGTTAAAATAATTATTTATATTTTAGCTTAAGCTCTTCCATAGCTAATCGCTCTTTCATTTCGAGCTCAAGAACTTTCAGCTTTTCTTCGCTTTTAAAATTCCTTTCTTTCAAATCAAAATTCTTTTCTTTTAACACCAATTCTCTTTCCCTTATAACTAACTCCCTGTCTCTTGCTGCCAATTCTGCTTCTAGTTTTTCTTTCTTGAAACTAATGACTTCGGCTTGGAGTTTCATTATTTCCGAAACCCCCGTTCTGCTGTATATGCCCTTACGGCTCGTACTTGGCGTACAACTAATTTCGGCAGAACTTTCGTTACCATTTAAATGTAACACACAATCTGGGCCTTGGGAGCTCTCCGGTTCTTCAATCGGTACTGCTATCTGAGTTTCTACAGCACCCTCAAAATCCAAATACTCAGCGGTCATCGTATCTTCGATTGCGGCACATTCACTAACTCTGCTCCCAAAAATGTCTTCGAGCTCGTAAAAAAAAGTGCACATTTTTAGTAGAGTACCTTAAATGAAATATAGGTTATTCAAATAAATTGGCAACTGAAACATCTAAAATACCCACTTTTAATAGTTTCACCACTCATGCTACCTGCTCCCGTCGAGCCTTCCCATGTCTTCGCTTTGTTGTAGCTCACTCTCAAGTTCCGCACTTTAGAACGCACAAGCTTCCACTCCATGGTTAGATTATTTGCCATGCAGAATTGCTTATAGTAAGCTTGAGCGGACGGCTTCTGTTAAATATATGTTTCCAAATTATTAAATTTAATATTTCAAGAAATAAAAACAAACCTCAAGTTGCCGATTTTCCAACAGAAACTCAATTAGAGACTTCTCTTCTGCTGCCGCCCATCTACGGGTTGGGTTGCAACGGATACGCTTGGCTTTGACCTAAAATTAAAAAAGGTTCTTTAGTAATACATGTTTACATATATTTCTTCTAATTCAAGAATACTTACGTCATTATCTCGGGGTGATTCCATTTTTGTTTTTAATTATTTTAACTATTAGCCTGCAGACATATTAACAAAATCAGAATGTAAATAGAAACAGCTGATCGAATAGCATCCACAAATAGCAAGGCAAACATATGTACCTTTCAGAGTTGTATTGTGATATTAAAATTTTACTTGCGAAACAAAAACAAAACTTTTACAACTGTTGTATTACAATAGCGCAATAGACCAAATACGACAAATAGTACGACTTGTGAACTCCCTAATTATAAAACAAAGTCTAAAATTTTGGAAAGAGCTAATCTCGGGCACTACTGAACGGATTAGGATGCAACTTTTTTTAAATTAATGCTTGCAGTTAGCACTATAATGATAGCTACTTAAATTAAAAATTAGCCTATTCATTTCTGAAATATTTAAGTGTAAAATTTTAAAAACTTTTAAAAAAATTTTACACTAAGTACAGCATTGATACAACCGAATGTAAAATCAGTGTCGTAGCGGGAAGATGTGCAGTTGTGTGAGTAGTAAATCAACTGCTCTTCGTTACTACTTCGTTCGGCTATGCGCAGAGAGCTGTGCTGTTGACATCGTTGATAAACCGATGCAAGCCGAAATGATAACTTCGATCTACACTGTTAGATATGTTTGTTTTTCAGATGCTTTGTCATCATACAAGAAACTAGAAACTACAGCTGAATTTTTAAAAGTTTTTTAGTGTTTTGCTTACGGTGTTCCGCATTTTCTTCCATACAAAAATTAGGTTTGTTTATGTGTTTACTAGCTGGCAACGGTTGCGCGAGGCTTCGCCACGCGCTTTCTGTTTATGTATATGTATAAGGAATTACTTACTATTAGTTACTTTGGTTCTGAAATAGTTTGATTTTGCATTTACCTTAATTCCTAAATATACAAACTCATAAAAATAACAATTTTATGTTGCATACAATTGCAATTAAAACTTTTTATTGGACAAACATCAAAAAATTTATTTGTATACAATACAAGGACGGAAAGATATTTTTCCTTGATGCTCCTGGCGGCACGGGAAAAACATTTTTAATAAATTTAGTTATAACATCTGCTGCTTATCAGGCCAATCCAAAAATGAAAACGAAAAATCTAAAGCAAAACCATCAAATTACAAATAGTCAAATAGAACGTCTTGTTGCCGAGAAGCGGCGCCTACGCAGAGAATGGCAGAACCACAGATCACCTGCTGCAAAACAACGACTAAAAGACGCAACCCGCAAACTAAGCAGATCCCTCAAGGCTGAAGAACAGCGTGCTCATGCGAAATACATTCAAAGCTTGTCACCAACCAGCGCAAAGTGTTCTCTATGGAAAGCTAAATCTAGTATACAGCCACCAACGAACGTCGACACGCCTTTAAGAGACCACAATGAGAAATGGGCCCGTAGCGATGAAGAGAAAGCAAATGTTTTTTCACTTCACCTAAAAAACGTATTTCAGCCAAACGCGTCATCAAACGGATATGTTTTACCTTTACTCCCTGCTGTCTCACAAACAGAACCAATAAAAGTGCATCCACTTGAGATTATGAAAGTCATCAAAGAGCAACTGAACTTAAAGAAATCACCGGGACATGATCTAATAACCCCACAGATGATCATGGAACTTCCGCGTCCTGCCATAACATACATCTCAAATCTCTTTAACGCTATTTTGAGATATGGCCATTTTCCAACACATTGGAAGAAATCGACCATAATAATGATACCAAAACCAGGAAAGGACAAAACACAAGCATGTTCATACAGGCCAATAAGCTTGCTACCTTGCTTCTCAAAGCTCTTTGAAAAAACCTTGCTGCTCAAGATTGGTGCTCACGTGATGAAATTATACCTTCGCATCAATTTGGATTCCGGGCCCAACACGGGACTATAGAACAAGTTAACCGTCTAACATCGGAGATAAGGACGGCGTTCGAACGAAGAGAGTACTGCTCGGCAATTTTTCTTGACGTCGCTCAAGCATTTGATCGCGTTTGGCTGGACGGACTGATATATAAAATACGGAAGCTACTTCCTGCGAACACACACAAAGTTCTTGAAAGCTATGTTAGTCATCGAGTTTTTGCCGTACGACAAAACGGATTCATAACACGAGAATTTGACATCGCAGCTGGAGTTCCACAAGGAAGCGTTCTTGGGCCATTCCTTTATATTCTCTACACAGCAGACATACCGACAGATCCCCGTCTAACATTATCAACCTTTGCGGATGACACTGCTATCCTTAGCAGATCTCGATGCCCAAACAATGCAACCAGACTTCTAGCTCAGTACCTACTGCTCCTGGAGAAGTGGTTGGCCAACTGGCGCATCAGGGTCAATGAGCAAAAGAGTAAACACGTCACCTTCACACTAAATAGGAATTCCTGTCCGCCATTGACCCTAAATAGCATTACGATCACGCAGACCAATGAAGTGGTGTATCTCGGTGTACATCTCGATAGGCGCCTCACTTGGCGCAAGCATATTGATTGTAAGAAAACCCAAATGAAACTGAAAGCCAATAGCCTTCATTGGCTCATGAACTCGCGATCCCCACTAAAACTGGAGTACAGAGTACTTCTGTACACAAGTATTATAAAGCCATGCTGGACGTACGGCTCACAGTTGTGGGGTAATGCATGCGCCAGTAATGTGGACATCATTCAAAGGGCTCAATCAAAAATCCTTAGGACACTCACCGGAGCTCCGTGGTATATTCGGAATAAGAACATCCATGAAGACCTCAACATCCCATCCGTTCAAGATGAAATAGCGAAAATCAAAGAAAAGTATTTGGACAAGCTAAACGTGCACCCAAATCAACTAGCACAATCACTCACCGATGAAGCAACACAAACTCGACTCAGACGAAATGATTTTCCAGCCCGGCAGTTAATATAAGGGCCCGTTTAGCAAACACATTCCCCCAATAGGGGGTAGGTTTAAGAATTAAATTAAGATTTTAAAACTTATTGTTAGTCTCTTACAGAGAAGATTCAATAAATATTTACAGTTAAAAAAATAAAAAAATAAAAAAAATAAATTTACTTCTCACTAAAGTAAGATCTGGCGGTAACGTTACCCTTGCGGTAGCGTCTTCTGGGATCGCAGCTACCCGTTTAGAAGGTGGAAGAACGGCGCATAATACATTTAAACTTCCTCTAAATATTTCTGACGATTGTGCCAGCGTATGCAACATTTCTAAGCAAAGTAATACTTCTAAGCTTATCCAGATGTGCTCACTGATAGTTTGGGATGAAGCCACAATGCCACATAAAGCGTCAGTTGAAACTTGACCAGACCATGCGCGATTTAAGAAGTACGAACACACCTATGGGTGGTTGTACGGTATTATTTTCAGGAGATTTCCGTCAAATATTGCCAGTTATATCGAGAGGAACCGGGGTGAATGCGTCATTAAAACGATCATACCTTTGGTCCCATGTAATAAAATTAGCACTCAAGATTAACATGAGAGTGCTTAAAGCCTCAGAAGATAACAGGATGTTTGCTGACATGTTACTGAAAGTTGGTAACGGTGAGCTTCCAACAGTTTGCGGGAAAATCTCCTTCAATAATGATATATGCGTTTCAGTCACCGACTATCAACAACTGATTGACAAAATATATCCCACAGTAGACCAACTTGCTTATAAGCCTGCATCCTGGTTAAAAAAACGAGCAATATTAACACCTACTAATGAACAAGTCGAAAAAATTAACGAATTGGTATTGGTAAAATTCCACGCACAAACGAGAGAATATTGCTCGGTGGATACAGTAGTCGACGGTGAAGAAGCTGTGCACTACCCAACGGAATTTCTAAATTCTATGAACCCTTCAGGTATGCCTCCCCACAAACTTACTTTAAAAGTTGAAGCTCCAATAATTTTATTGCGAAATTTATGTCCCCCACTGTTATGCAATGGAACTCGCCTGCAGGTAAAAAGGTTACACTTTTATCTGGTTGAATGTACTATTTTAACTGGTTGTGGTACTGGAAAATCTACTTTAATACCTAGAATTCCGATGATACCTACAGATTTGCCATTTAGATTTAAAAGACTTCAGTTTCCGGTAAAGGTTTGTTTTGGAATGACCATTACCAAGGCACACGGGCAAACATTTAATGTAACCGGAGTGGATTTGAGTAAGCCATGTTTTTCACACGGACAACTGTACGCAGCCCTATCATGTGTTACATCGAAAAGAAACCTTTTTGTACTTGCAGAGGGAGGTACGCATAATATTGTATAAGTTATCGTGAATAATTTCTCACGATCATCTTTCTGTCGCCAATACATCCGGTCGACGTAGCCGTCCACGGGTCGGTTAAACTCCAAAAATACCATTGCTCACACGAGCCGCTATATCAGCAGAAATGCATTCACACAAGTTGCTAGCACCCAATACTCCACACGAGCCGCCAGGTCAGCAGAAGCGCGTTCGCACAGGTTGCTAGCACCCAACATTTCACACGAGCCGCCAAATCAGCAAAAGTGCGTTCACACGGTTGACTACCCAGTACTCCACACGAGCCACTAAGTCAGCAGTTGTGCAATGGCGACGTCAACAACGCCGGCAGAACAATAGCAGCGCAGCGCGGCGTCATAGCTTAGGTTTAGGCTAAGAAATTATTGTAAGTTCAGTTTGAACACTCATTTCATCAGAACAGCCAGTGGCTGCAATAAATTGTTAAATAAATAATTAACAAATTCGTTTAATTGGCGCCCAACGTGGGGCTCGCGAAAGTTAAATCGAAATATTAAAACCCGAACTAAAGTGTAACTGAAGTTTAAAATAAGTTTACCAGTTCGAGAAAGAAAAATAAAATCAGCGAACGACACCAAGGAACGAATTATCCTTGGGCAGCGAAGTATAAATTGGAACAACACCAAGGAACGAATTATCCTTGGGCAGCGAAGTATAAATTCGAACGACACCAAGGAACGAATTATCCTTGGGCAGCGAAGTTTAAATTGAAACGACCCGGAACGAAGCAGATTGGAGACACCACTACCTAATAGAAGAGAATCAAACTTTTCTTGGACAGAGCGAATACTTAAGCACCACTACAGGAGGATTATTATTATAATTATGTTAAGGATGAAGGGGTAAGTGAAGTGCTTGTGTTCCTTTAAAGTGAATTATATTATAATAAAGTGCAATAAAAAATATTGAGAATAGAAACGAGTCGCTTGGAAAAACAAAGTGAAATAAAATAGAAATTTTTGCGGGAAGTAGATGAGTAAAGTGTTAGAGGACTTATTTAGGAATCTTAAATTAGAGAAGTTAGAAGAACCAATCATGAACGCTGAACAGTTGGCGAGTTGGTTACAGCAGAGGTAAGCAGGGCATTAGCTGCACAAAAAGTAGAATTTGACAGAAGGATAATTTCAATTCAGAACCAGGTTGCTTTGACAAGACCGAAAATAGAAAAATTCGCAAGGGTCACTATTAATCCCTTAGTGGGTTGCGAAATCACTCTGGATGCAATAAAATCCCTTCCAGAATTTTTTGGCCATCAGGCACCTATGTGTCCTGGCGTGAGGCTGCCCACAATTCATATGAACTATTTAAAAGATACGATGGCAGCGAACGCCGTTACCATACTAAGAAATAAAGTTCGAGGTGCTGCTGATACGGTACTCTCGTCCTTCAACACGGTGCTGAATTTTAGCGCCATCATCTCCCGACTCGACTTCACTTACGCTGATAAGAGACCGATATATCTTATCGAGCAAGAGCTGTCCACCCTAAGACAGGGCCCATTGTCATGTCTAGAATTTTACGACGAGGTGGAAAAGAAGCTAACCTTATTAGCCAATAAGACAATTATGTCATATGAAAGCGGAGTCGCGGACACAATAAACGAAAAGTATAGTGCTGATGCGCTTAGAGTCTTCATATCAGGTCTAAGGAAGCCGTTATGTGACATCCTGTTCGCTTCAAGGCCATCCGACCTGCCGTCTGCCCTGGCTTTGGCACAGGAAGTAGACGCCAATAACGAGCGTTACGCTTTTGCGACAAATTTCGCAAATAGATCGAGTGAAGGTTATTACAATAGGAAAGCCAGTGCAAGCCAAAACCCCGGTAACCGAAGAAACTTTAATATTGAACCAAATACAGGATATAAAAATCCACATTACACAGAGTATAACCAAAACAGGCAGGGCGGTCATGCCCGGAATTCCGGCAATAATCACAAGCAGTACACCGGTAACAACTTTTCGGGCCATAGGCGCATAGAACCATATCTCAATTTAAATTTCTTGAAAATAATCCTGCTCGGGAACATCATAATAGGTTCCGAGAAAATCTTCAGAAACGTGCAGCAAATTCAGGCCGTTTCACCGGACCTAAAATACAACGCATAAATCATCTAAAAGACGAGCCTCAGTTACCTGAAGAGTTAGGATACGATAGAGAAGCGGACCAAGCAACCGACGACATTGAATACGATGAGTTAAATTTTTTAGGGCAAAGTCCCTCCTTCCTTGGATTTCGAGGTCAATAGGAGGGAAGCAGGTGAAGCTACTTATTGATACTGGCGCATCGAAGAGCTATCTAAAGCCCCTGCGGGAGCTAAAGGGAATACAGCCTGTTCAAAATACGTTTTCAGTAAAATCAATTCATGGGGTGACCCAAATCAAACAAAAATGCAGAGTTAAAATATTTGGAGTAATAACAGATTTTTTTATATTACCCGACCTGACATCATTCGATGGAGTAATTGGCCTTGACTTGCTGAACAAGGTACACGCGTCTATTAATTTAAAAACAAACACAATAACTCACGATTTCGGTAAGGAAGTAATTTTATTTATTACCAGCCAGGATGTAAGTCATCTACAGTTGCAGGCCAAGTCAGTTCCAAAGGATTTGGAAGAGGTTTTTTTAAGATAATTGGTGGTGTAAACGGAGTATTTGCAGATCCTAATGAGGCACTACCATACAATACAAATGTAGTAGCGACGATTCGCACTGAAAATGAAGATCCGGTATACTCACGATTATACCCGTATCCACTAGGTGTTGCAGATTTCGTAAATAAAGAAATTCAGGACCTTTTAGCGAGTGGCATCATTCGGCCCTCTAGATCCCCATATAATAATCCTATATGGGTGGTTAAGAAAAAAGGCCTTGATGAAAGTGGCCACGGAAAAAAGCGATTAGTTATAGATTTTCGCAAGTTGAACGAAAAAACCATCAGTGATAGGTATCCGATTCCCGATATTACAGGGATCTTGTCCAATCTGGGTGGCAGTAAATTCTTCACTACTCTAGATTTGAAGTCTGGTTTTCACCAGATTAAACTATTGGAGCGTGATAGAGAGAAAACTGCCTTTTCCGTAAAGAACGGAAAGTACGAGTTCTGCAGGCTACCTTTCGGCCTGAAGAACGCCCCCAGCATTTTCCCGAGGGCTATAGACGATGTGTTGAGGGAGCACATTGGGAAAACTTGTTTCGTCTACGTGGACGATGTGATTATATTCTCAAAGGATGAGCGACAACACTTGAAAGATGTCGAGGCAATCCTAAGAAGTTTATTAGATGCCAATATGAGGGTTTCTGCCGAAAAATCCAAATTCTTTAAAAGTGAAGTTGAATACTTGGGCTTCTTGGTTTCGCAAGGAGGAATTAAAACGTGTCCAGACAAAGTTGACACAATTCGAAATTTCCCTCAGCCCACAACTTTAAGAGGGCTTAGATCATTTCTAGGCTTGGCGGGGTACTACCGCTGTTTTATAAAAGATTTTGCTAAGTTAGCTAAACCCCTCTCAAGTATTATGAGGGGAGAATATGGCCGAGTTACTGCGTCGCAGTCGAAAAAAATCAAAATTGATTTAACTGACGAACAGAAAAAAGCCTTCAATACATTAAAGGAAATGCTAATATCCGAGGATGTGACACTAACTTACCCAGATTTTAGTAAATCATTCGATCTAACTACCGATGCGTCCTCGCACGCGATAGGCGCCGTCCTTTCACAGGAGGGTAAACCTATTACAATGATCTCTCGCACTCTGTCCGGTAGTGAGGAGCACTATGCCACAAATGAAAGGGAATTACTAGCCATTGTTTGGGCATTGAAAACGCTTAGAAACTACCTTTACGGCGTATCCAAGCTTAATGTATTTACGGACCACCAGCCACTCACCTTTGCGGTTTCCGACAGAAATCCAAACTCAAAAATTAAGAGATGGAAAGCTTTCATAGATGAATGCAATGCAAAACTCATCTACAAACCAGGCAAGGAGAATGTGGTTGCTGATGCGTTGTCTAGACAGCATATAAACGCTTTAGACAATATGAGTGTCGAAACAATCCACAGCCAAGAATCGTCAACTAACACTATCGAAAGAACTGATAAGCCGGTTAATTGTTTCCGCAATCAGATACTTTTGGAAGATGGCGTGGAACCTCGAAGAAGAACTTTTATTATTTTCGGTAAAAAAACAAGGCATTTAATTTCATTCCAAACCAAAGATGATTTAATGAAACTCCTGCAAGAGGCAGTAAGAGTAGATGTAGTAAACGCAATACATTGTGACCTACACACACTAGCACAATTTCAACATGAATTGATTCAATTCTTTCCAACAGTAAAATTCAGACATACAGAAAAATTTGTTAACGATATATCAGACCCGGGCGAGCAACAAGAGATAATTGCTGCCGAACATAACAGAGCACATCGTGCAGCCCAGGAAAACGCAAAACAGATTATAGAAGACTATTTTTTTCCAAAAATGGAAAGGAGGCTAAGCAGTTTGCGGCGAACTGTCGCGTATGCTCTCAAGCAAAGTACGATCGCCACCCGAAAAAGCAACTTATCGCTCAGACTCCCATACCGACATATTGCGGGGAAGTCCTACACATTGACATATTTTCCACCGGGTCAAAATATTTTCTGACTTGCATCGACAAATTTTCAAAATTTGCGATAGTACAGTCACTTAGGTCTAGGACGATTGTGGATGTAAAACCACAGCTTCTGCAATTACTAAATACGTTTTCAGGTACGAAAACTATCTATTGTGACAACGAAAAGTCATTCAATTCTCATAGTATAAAAGCCATACTAAAAAATCATTTCGACATCGACATCGCGAATGCCCCACCCTTACACAGTACATCAAATGGCCAGGTAGAGCGATTCCACAGCACACTGATGGAAATATCGCGATGCCTTAAACTTGATAAAAAATTGGACGATATTGAAGAAATAGTCCTTTTAGCCACAATCAAATATAATAACACCATTCATACGGTAACTGGGGAAAAACCGATTAACGTTTTTCGTCCAACAAAAGACAACTCCCAGATAGCATCTCGCTTGAAAAACGCGCAGGATAAAGAGTTAGCAACTCAAAATAAGCAGAGACAGAATAGAGAGTTTGAGATAGGAGATAGGGTACTGGTCAAGAACAATAGGAGACTAGGCAATAAGTTGACTCCTCTCTATACCGAAGAAAGCGTTGAAAAAGATTTAGGTACAACGGTACTCATTAGGGGGAGGAGGGTCCACAAGGACAACCTCCGCTGATATTAAAAAATATAGTTTTATTATGGGAAGCTAACAACCGAATTTTCATGATTTTCAGGATTATCTCAGTAATAGCCATTTTAGTATCAACAGTGACGGGACGAGTAATAGACTATACCAATGCAAAGTACATTCCAGTAATTGACGGTGACCTTGTAATCTGGGAAAACTTCGGACATATCAAACACGTTACCAACTTGACTCTATATGAGACATTAAATGATGAGACAATTAACGCTACAAAATACTTTCCGCAGACGCCCATGAGAAAGTTGTTGGACGCAGACATAACACAGATAGGTAAACTAATTCAGACAATAAATACGCACCACAGACAGACGAGAAGCCTAAATACACTAGGAACAATACTGAAGTACATTACCGGGACTCCCGATCACGATGACTTTGACAGACTTATGAACACAGCAGACAAATTAATTGACTCACAGGACCGACAATTTACCATTAACACCGAAGTGCAAAAGGAAATAAACAGCCTTACAATTACGATAAATAAAATCTTGAAAGCAACAAACAAGGAGAAATAGACACCGGTTACCTTTATGGTATACTCATGGCAAGAAACAGGGCAATAATAACAGAGCTAGATAACATAATTACTTCCATCACTTTCGCAAAAATTGGTATTTTAAATCCTATCCTTTTAGACAGTAACGAAATAAACTACGTAATAAAAAATGAGCACTTCACGAACCTTACCGTAACCGATGTTATGTCTATAGCTAGGATTAAGATTTTACATTACAATAATATAATATACTTTCTAATAAGATACCCTATACCTAAGTTTAGATGTAAGAAAGTTATAATTTTACCAGTAGCGCATGGACACCAAATTCTTCACCTACAAGAATCCACCATAGCTATGTGCCATAATCACACGCTAGCGGTGAAGAACTGCAGCATTACGACACCAACGTTCTGCCTGGCATCATCGGCCACATCATGCGCCTTGCAACTAATGACACGCAACACCGCCAACTGTGCCACAACATTTAATAATCTTGCACCTATTACACCGATAAGTGATGGCTTGGTAATCATTAACGATCAACTGGTTACCATAGAAGAATATAATGAGACACCGATAACGGTATATGGTACTTACCTGGTCGCGTTCGAAGATCGTGTAAAAATTAATGGCACGACATTTTACAACGAAAATGCAACGATGCCCCTGAAGCCTGAGACTCCATGGGCTTCCGCAATCAACCTAACCCAACATACAGAGATATTGAGTGCGCCTTACCTCCATCACGTAAATCAACAGAACCTCCAACGCATCAAACATTTGCAAAAGAGTGTTGAGATAAGTCATATCGCAAGTTCGATCACTTTGGTCATTCTTCTGATCATGTTACTGATCGCCTACGTAATTCGACACATAGCTGTTACCAAAAAGAAGATTTCCATAAACAAATCTATTGAAGTAGCCATTAAAAACGCTGCTACGAGGATTGAGGACGCCCCTAATTTAGAAGGGGAGGAGTTATCGTGAATAATTTCTCACGATCATCTTTCTGTCGCCAATACATCCGGTCGACGTAGCCGTCCACGGGTCGGTTAAACTCCAAAAATACCATTGCTCACACGAGCCGCTATATCAGCAGAAATGCATTCACACAAGTTGCTAGCACCCAATACTCCACACGAGCCGCCAGGTCAGCAGAAACGCGTTCGCACCGGCTGCTAGCACCCAACATTTCACACGAGCCGCCAAGTCAGCAAAAGTGCGTTCACACGGTTGACTACCCAGTACTCCACTCGAGCCACTAAGTCAGCAGTTGTGCAATGGCGACGTCAACAACGCCGGCAGAACAATAGCAGCGCAGCGCGGCATCATAGCTTAGGTTTAGGCTAAGAAATTATTGTAAGTTCAGTTTGAACACTCATTTCATCAGAACAGCCAGTGGCTGCAATAAATTGTTAAATAAATAATTAACAAATTCGTTTAATTTATACAAAGAAATTTTTTGATGTTGTCCAATAAAAAGTTTTAATTGCAATTGGATGCAACATAAAATTGTTATTTTTATGAGTTTGTATATTTAGGAATTAAGGTAAATGCAAAATCAAACCATTTCAGAACCAAAGTAACTAATAGTAAGTAATTTCTTATACATATACATAAACAGAAAGCGCGTGGCGAAGCCTCGCGCAACCGTTTCCAGCTAGTTTATGATCAAAATGTTTTTGATAAACGTCGATCGGAGACGTCGATGCTTTATATAGGTATATTGAAGTTTCAAGTTTGAACATTATATGACATTATATGACCTGAAAGGGGCGTCTTCATGAATAAAATAATCCCATAGGTGTATGTAAAAAGAATTCACGTGAAGCACCGTAGAGCTGGATAAACAATCGATGGCCTATGGATAGCTTCATTTTTCGTTTAATTATTGAAATGCTTCTTCATTATAGAACTGCAGTAAAAGTAAGTTAAATTACAATATATTTACAAAATATACTAAATATATTTGATGGAAGATTAAACTTTAATGTTAACTAGGTACACCCAGAGACAAAGTCGTACGGTCACCCATTTTAAGTTACTTGTTTTTTTATTTTTTCAAACCAATTTTTTTATTATTTTTTATACAAATTAGCGGGTTGTTTAATAAAAACCTTACCAATGCACATTAAAATCTTCTAACAAAAATCAGTAAAGTTTCATAAAAATTTGTACCGTTTAGTTCAAGTTTGACACTTTTACGACGCATAAAAAAAACAAAACTACCTTAAATGATAGTGTTTTATATACATTTAAAACTTGCACATTAATGTACTAGAATGGAGTTATATGGTAAACATTAAATTTAAAAAATTTAAATTTTCTATTCCTTCTGAAAAAAAGGTAAGAAATTTTAAATTTCGATAACTATGGAGTTTTTCAAACAAAGAGCAAGATTTTTATAAAAAAATATTTGTTTTTGTTTTTTTTACAAATTTATTTATAATATCTTTCATAAGTGAAACTAACAACAATTTTTAAATTCTTAATGAATTTATTTATAAGTATATCATGAGGGGTATCATACAGAAGTAGTTCATTAAAGGGCATCAGAAAGGATGTCATGGTTTAATTTATAGTTAATATCTTCATGGATATAAGCATGAAATATATATATAATATACATATATATATGTCATTTTTTAATTCAATAAGTTATTTGTTACAATCTAATCTATAAGATATATATATTTACAATAGATTGCAAAATTTTACAAAATTTTAATGACATTCACTTTTACAGTATTAAAATAAAAACAGGTTTAAAACATAATTTTTGGACTGAATATGTGCATTGTGACGTTGGATAACTCGATTTATATCGATTTTCCTGTACTTGAATTGCCGAGGCAGTCTGAAAAGACGAGATTTCGATCAGCTCGGCCCTTGTATTTCGGTTGCGTATCATATTAGAATGACGCACTCCACTCCCACTGTCTAGGCGGTTGGAAAGGCACAGTTTACAAGCCGCGTTTTCGGCGGTTGGAAAGGCCTAGTTTCCAGGCCGCATCTTTGGCGGTCGGGAGGTAGGAGCTTCATAGTCGCTGACTGTTGGAGGAGTAAACTCGAACTCTTACATTTGTTATGCACATGATTGCGTTTGTTCTGGGTGCTTAGTTGACGGAATGATCGAAACGTCCGAGGTTCTGATCCATTTCCTGCCGTAGGATGGAAGGCCGAGTCTCCACGCCTGCACCCTTATGGTGACGATGCCCAGCTATCGAGGCGCTGTCTCTTAAAAAAGAAACCCCGAACTTTTCTATTTGTCAATTGTTCGTTGGGGTTTGGCGTAAGGAAGTGGTCGTCCGAGATTCCGACAAATTTCAGTCAATATCTTGAAAGATATTAGCATCAAATATATAGGTTTATTACAAAGGTACTTCCATGTAAATGACAAAGCTTTAATAACAACTTAGTCTTATGTCCTGGCTCTTTAATCGCCTAACGAGTTTTTTTGTATCATCTCTATCTCATCCATAACCGTATTAACCATAAGGTCGCTGTAAAATATGAAGTTTTTCACAAGGTTTTAGACTCTAGCCTTTGAATTCTATCTGAGTTAGATTTAGATGCTGAACCCCAAAGTTGTATCGCATTTGTCCAAGATGATGTATAACCATTTCAAAAAGTAGTGCTTTGTTTTCTAAGCTTATATATAATCCTATGCAAATTTGAAATTTTTAATTTAGTGTGTGTAATCTTTTTGTCTATGTGGTTTTTCCAAGTGAGCCTTATTCACCGTAACTTCTAGGTAAGTAACCAAATCTTTTTGCGGAATAATTCTGTCGTTAATGGAAACCAAAGGCCAAGAGTTTTTTTTAATGTAAATGTACTCTTAGACTCATTGACTTTAATTCTTCAATATTGCAATTCTTAAATTATGCAATTCTTAAATCAAGTACAACACAGTTTGACTTTAGCCCGCATTTGTTCTCTTAGTGCATGGCACACCGAATGAAGCGCGCACACGCTACGAGCTGGCAACGGCGGTCGCCAGTTACTAGTAAGTTAGTGATGCAAATCTCCTCCGAGAATCATAGAAGAAAATAATCAAAATTGCGATCAAGTAAACCAGAGAAAATATTTTTTGTTTTCAAATATTGTGTGAAATGGTTTTTAATATAATATATTATTTCGTAAAACTTTTGATTACAATTCTTGGTCAAAGTTAAAAGTGTTTTTAAAAGTTCAGCTCAGAAACGCCATGCAAATTCTTTGTATTATACGTTCTTTGCAGCTGAGCAGGCAGAACGGCGTAGGATAGGTAACACCGAGGAGTTAACAACGATGAAGAGCACTGCGTCCATTTGAGCATATATGTACATATGTATGCAGAAGAACATCCAGCGTGAACAGAGCAGTTGCTACACTGACGCTCCCTTCTCGCTTAAGACGGAGCTGCTGACCGGCCTGGAAAAGTGCTGGCGACACATTATTTTTTTTAACTATTACTTACATACTCACTTTATTTTTTTTTTATGATTCTTTGATTTTTCGGAATTTGTATATACATACGTACATATATCATATACATATATTGTGTTCGAATTTTTTTTTAATCGGTATAATTCCAATAAATATTTAAAGGAATAGTTATATGTACATATATATGTATATACATGTGGTCTGTGTTGGAATAAAGTGGTAATTTATAAATATAGGTTTAATTTTTGAGGACTTTTTTCATTACTTTTTTTCTTGAAGTTGCACAGAAATCTAATTGAATTTCGTTATATTAAAGGTAAAAGTAATTTTTTTTATTTGGGTAAACTTACAGTTAAAAGACAATATTGAAGGAATTGATATTAGAAATAAAAATGCCATTAAAGAAAGAAATGCATAAACAAAAGACAAAATAACAACAATCAAATTAGATAATGACTTGCTTACTTAATTGGCGCTGTAACTTCTTACGAGATTTTGGCCGAGTTTAACAAATTAAGCCAGTCACGCCTTCTTCCTGCTTACTAGCGCCAATTGGAAATACCAAGTGACGTCAAGTTCCGCTCCACTTGGTCTTCCCAACGCAGAGGAGGCCGTCCTCTTCCTCTACTACCACCAGCTGGTACCGCGTTGAATACTTTCAGGGCTGGAGCATTTTCGTCCATTCGCACCACATGTTTCAGCCAACATAGCCGCCGTATTTTGATTCGCTGCATTATATCTTTGTCGTGGTAAAGCTCATACAGCTCATCGTTCCATCGTCTGCGGTATTCACCGTCGCATAGACGTAGAGCTCCATAAATCTTTCGGAGAATCTTTCTCTCGAACACTACAAGGGCCGTCTCATCCGATGCAGACAGTGCCCGCAGTTCAGCGCCATACAATAGCACGAGAGAGACTTGTAGAGGGTGGTTTTGAATCGTCGAGAGAGGGTTTACTGCGCACTTTCCTCCCGTTCACTTCCAGTCCCGCACGTTTCGCTTCTTTATCCAGTTTATTAGAGAATTCTCTTTTCTAACATAAGGGTAAAGAAGTCGCACGAAAGAGAGTCACCCTGTCTGAAACCTCATTTTGTTTCAAACGGCTCGAAGAGATCCTTCCCGATTCTGACCTAGCTGGCGGTGTTGCTCAATGTCGTTTTGTATAGCCGTATTAATTTTGTTGAGATACCAAATTCAGATATTGCGGCAATAGGTAGCTTCTTCTTGTGCTATCGTAAGTGGATTTGAAGGCGACAAAAAGATGGTGTGTGTATATTTTCTTTTCTCGGGTCTTTCCCAAGATTTGGCGTATCGTGGATATTTGGTCGATGGTAGATTTGCCAGGCCTAAATCCACACTGCTAAGCTCCAATCAGTTCGTTCACGGTGAGTTTCTTTCGTTCACACAGAAGCTATGCTAAGAAGATTGATCCCGCGGCAGTTGGCGCATATTGCAGGATCGCCCTTTTTGTGGATTGGGCAGAGTACACTTAAATTCCCATCAGCAGCCATGCATTCGTCCGACCATATTTTGCGAATGAGCTGTTGCATGCATTTTACCAGCCCCTCGCCGCTGCACTTGAATAGCTTAGCTGGAAGTCCGTCTGCACCAGCGGCGTTATTATTTTTTGGCCGCGCAATGGCCGTTCGAGTTCCAGGTCAGATGACGGTACTTCGAATCCGTTTTCATTGATTGGGGAATCGGGTTCATCATCTTCAATGCTTTCCGCGCCACTACCATTAAGCAGAGTGAAGAAGTGCTCCCTCCACAGTTTGGGTATATTCTGGATATCGGTCATAAGGTCGCCGTTTTGATTCTTGCAGGAAATTGCCCCTTGCTTGAAACCTTCTGTAAGCCACCGCACCTTCTGATAAGATTTTCGGGTGTTTTTCCTATCGGCTAGCATTTCAAGCTCCTCACACTCGCGCATCTCAGTCTCTCTCTTTTTTTCGGAAAATACGCCTCGCTTCCTTCTTCAACTCTCGATATCTCTCCCACACGGTTCGCGTTGTTCCCGATCGCAGCGTGGTTCTATAGGCGACATCTTTCTTTTCCATGGCGGCGCGGCATTCCCCAGCGCACTAGTCGTTTTTTCGGGCTCGCTGGAAACCAATGACTTCTTCAGAGGCGGTACGTAATGAGCGAGAAATGTGGTCCCATTGCACGCAGATATCCGCTTGTTGAACATTCCTCTCAGAGTGCTAGAGTGCAAGTCGAGTGGCGAAAAGGTTAGTTATCGGTTGTGATTCCAGCTTTTGGACGTCAAACTTTCCTCGTGTCACTGAGCGCACGCTTTTTGCTGCACAGAGGCGCGTGTTAATCTTGGCAGCGACATGATGACGAACTGAGTCGATGTTAGCTTCTCTAATAGTGCGCTCGTCTAAGACACTGGAAGCATGCCTTCCGTCCACCACAACATGATCAATTTGAATTCGTGTTTTTCCATCAGGAGATAGCCATGTAGCTTGATTTATTCTTTTATGATTGAACCTGATACTACATACTACCAAATTTCGGGCCCAGCGAAGTCGATTTCCCTCAGTCCGTTAGCAGATGTTTCGTTGCGTAGGCTGAATTTACTGACTGTGTGACCAAAAATTCCTTCCCTGCCCACCATGGCATTAGAATCGCCTAGCACGATTTTTATATCGTGATGGGACGGCGCTCATACGTGCGCCCAAGGTGCATGCAAAAGTGATCTTTGGTCAGTAAAATGTTGAAAAATCTCGCTCTGATGCGGATTACAGCGAGGCGTTCGTCCACTGCGGTGAACGACAGTACCAGGCGGCGTAATCTCTCTCCCAGCAAGAATCCGACCATGAATTTGCGCTCCTTTATACCGCAGCTGTAGTAGACGTCGCAAGCTCCGATCCTCTTCATTCCTTGCTCCGTCCATCGCACCTCTTGGATGGCGGTGATGTCCTCCTTTGCCTTTACGAAGACATCCACCTGCCGGGCAGAATAGGGGGACCTCATCCGAAGCGTTTGGCTAAAGTTTTTTATTAGAAGCTGTTTTTAAACGACGAGTATCAAGCCCAACGCGCAGCCAGATTCTGGGGATTTCTTGATTTAGGGCACATTTATATAGCGAGCCTAGGTGTACGGCGATCAGAGACTTTCCCCAATTGTTTTCACTTCTACACACGGCCCCGTCCTCCAAAATTAGATAATGAACTCAGAACAAATTATTTGATGAAGGCAAATAAGTTTCTTGTGCTTGTGCCACAGAGAGGATGTGGATGTGGGACACAATGACGATACTGATTGGAACATGACTAACTGATAGACAGACAAACGTACATCAGGATTAGGAGACGTTCCATGTGGAGTACATGTTGAAGGGGTGGGACAACTCCACCTGACCGGACTGGCTCTCTTTTATTTTCCCCTTGTTCGCCACCTATGTCACATTACTTTAACTTTCTGTTTTAGCGAATATACATAGGCATGATATTAACTTTTTTTGTTTGTGTGGCTGAGGATAAGGCAGGTACAGATGACCTTCCTCAACTGACGAGCTCGCTCGGCCCACAAGCGTGTCTACACGCCACCTCGCTTCACCAAAACAGAAGCTACACAACAAATGACACCCAACGATTCTTACCAATCAATCATTCTATTTAGCTCTCTTTTTTATCTATCGATTTTCTGACGTTTACTTAACCTAGTTCTATCCAATCTTGTCTTCTATCCCTTTAACTTTTATTTTCCTTTGTTTTGGATTGTGTTAGGGAATAATGACAACAACATCGCGTCGATACGTCGCACAGTGTGGCAGAATGTCCTAAAAGTTGGGATCAACTAAACGGCTTAAGCTAGGAAGTTAAAAATTGGTGCACTGATTCCTCTTACTAAAGTAAGTATGTGTACCACATTTCAGAATATTGCGCTTACAACCGAAGTTATTATACTTTATCAGATTTACCTGAACCGTTCATATAGTGATTGGTGGCGACTGTTTTTTTTTTCTTTTATTTTATTTCAATAATTAAATTAAACTATAAAGAGAATTTAAACAATACAAAAGAAATTATTTGATCAAAATAAACAAATTATTTGAAAGTAGCTTAGGAAGTGTTTAGTTGCTATTGCTACTTTCCTCACTAGACAAATTTTCATTTTGTTAACCGTCATCATCGTAAATATCATCATATTCTTCATCGTTATTAGGAAAAAGTGGACATATCAATAATTCCAATACTTCAGTTGGTAGCTTTTGGTTATTAGTTCTTTTAAATTTTCCCTTTGAACTTATTACCGGATCAGACCTTAGCATAAATGAATTTAATATGTCAATATTAGTGCGGCCGAGTGCATTTTCTTGAATGGTGTTCGCGATATCTTTTGAAATCCTTGTTGTAAGCCTCTTGTGCTTCTTCCGATAACTGGCCGATTGGTAGTAAAGCGTGAGAATTTATTTCAGGGCCATGTATTAAAAACTTATGCATTGTTGGAGGTATACGGTACCAAGGGTATTTATCCACAAAGTACCTAGCAGTGACATGGGAATGCTTCCTGAACTTTTCAACATTTATTTCAAGTCCGCTGGCTACAGTTATTAATATATTGTGCAATCTTTCAATCAACGCTAAATCCAATTTAGTAATTTCGGCCGAAACCTCTGCGTCCCTAAAGAATCGTCGCGCAGTGTTGCCATCATTAGAACTTCCAAACCCTGGCATAGGAATATTAACAATCAAACCCCAGCGTTTTTTAAATTCGTTTTTTATTTTCAGCAACAATATTTTTTTCCAAGCCATTTCGAGCTTGCCATTTTTCTACTGGCAGTTTATAAGACAGATGCAAAAGACACTCAAAGAATCTTATCCATCCGTGCAATATTGTTAGTCCAAAGCTTAAGTTATCTCTTTGTATTTCTCGTTTCACCATTTCGTCAATATTGTTAAAATCTTTTGATGTTGCACTACAAATGTAGCACTTTTGAGTGGTTGTCGTCTTGGTTATTGCATTACAAACTTTCCCATCAACCATAGTAAAAATTAAAGCGTGCTCAACTTCAATAGGTTTTCCATCACATATTTCCAATCTCTTCAGTAACTCTGTTTAGTTGCCTTGATGTGTTCTTTGAAAGGACACCATTTCTTTTTTTCTTCCTGTATTACTTTATAGGAAGGAAATTTCTCCCGAGCAGCCAATCTTATTATATTGTACTGATACCTTGCCAACTTGGCATCTACCACCACAGCCAAAGCATCTTCACCTGACAAACAAGTACTTTCATAATGGCCTGATGAAGTTTTTGAACACATATTTGCGCTATTATAATTCTGAGATATGCCTTTCATCAAAAGTTTTGATGCCTTCACTTTACCCGATTCCCTTAACTTCATTTGAGTAGCATAACTCAGGACATCAACTGGCGTAGATTCCCTCAAATCTTTTGTTTTCATTCGTTTAGTACGCTCTGAGCTTTCTTCAAAAGATCTCTCAGGCCGACCACCTTTTCGGCTTGAATTTTTTAGAAAACAAATTGATCACGTTTTATTAATTTCATTAAAAACATCTATTTTACGGTGCGATTTATTCCAACGGATTTTAAATTCAGACTTCAGGCGGTTCAATGTTTAATTCAATTCTTCTTTAGGCACTTGCTGAAAATTTTTTGGTTTTTCCAATTCATTTTTTAAAAAAATAAATTTTTCATCAGTTGTGATTTTTTCACAAGAAAATATTATTTCAATGAGTTTCCTAAGATTGAAAAAAATTGTTTTTGAACTAACACCTGAAATGAAAAGTTAAGTCAACCGCTAAAAGATTATAAAATTAAGATAGTATGGCAACACTGGTTTCTATTTGACGTTTGACGCAACTAAAATAATATAGATTAATACAGTTCACATTTGTACTTGTAGTTGACGTTTGACAAACATATAAACAAAACAAAGAAAAAAAGCCCGTTTTCTTCGAACTAAACTACATCAAAAGGTAGTACATAGGCACATACATAAATGCGAACAAATGCCAAAACGCAAAAAATCGGCAAAATTTTTTTCAATTAAGTACATAAATATACGTATTACAAGATAATTAAAAAAATGCCTACCGATCATGCCGGGCTCACTAACTTTTTCAATTTTAAGAACTTAAACTGTAGGAAAATAAACTTGTTAAGGTAGGTTTCCGAAAAAATCGGCCAAAATGTGAAAATCACAATTACGCACAAAGTGAATATAAATGAATCTTTATAAATACCCGATGTTGACGGCCCCATAATTAAAGTTGTTAAATTATACTTACCGACTGGAAAATATATATGCAAACTGTGAATAGAAAATGCACAAAAATCAAACTGCACTTATTGCGAAAATAAGCTCTGTGTTTGTAAGGCTGTGAAAAGAGAGGTGGTGAAAATGGCATTTAAAAACAATTGGTTTACTGTTGCTAGAATATTCATAAATCCAAAGCAATAAAAGAAAAGTGCTACTGGCTATTTAAAAAAAATAGTTTTTGTCAACTTTTCTGGTCTGCTGCCCCATTGTGCGTCGTAAGCGGTTTGTCATGATGAACGGGGGGTTTTTGTGGTTGGCTTGACTGTGTACAACGGACAGAAGGACTTATTACTTTCAGTATGAACTCGCCAAGGCAACACCACACACACTCCAATATAACCATTATTACAAAAAAATCTGTAAAGTGTTTTTATTTCACACCAATAGGAATAAAGCAAAGTTCATTTGAATTAATCAATTAAAACGTGAAATCATTTATTGAGTAATTTTTATTTTGTTTATAATTTTTTATGTACAAAAATCTCATATTGCATGTGTATGCAGAAACGTACACCTTATATTATTTATGGCCTCCAACGTTAATTATTCAGCCGAGATTCACGTCATTGATAGTTTTTTAAGTATTGACTTACTTCAAATTAATGGATTTCATAATAACCTTAATAGAATCTTAGATTTAGTTTTTATTTCCAATAATGTTCACTTCACATTGACGGAATGCCTTACACCAATCTCACCAACTGATAAACATCATATTCCTCTTTCTCTCGAGTTGGAGTTTTATGAGTTTGCTGATGTGCCTGATGAGCCTAATATCAGATTCAACTACAACGCATGTGACTTCTCTACATTTAACGAAATTTTGTTAAATATCGATTGGTTTAATGCCTTCCGTGATAGTGATGTTAACTTATGTTTTCATTACTTTAAAACTAAGCTTTTTGAATTGTGTTTGAAGCACGTCCCGATTTTAAAAAAGAAATTGTAAAAGACACCTTGGCATACAAAACGGTTAAAGAATCTGAAGAATTTGAAGAACAAATTTTGGAAATTTTATAAAAAGACTGGTGATCCAGTGCATTATAATAAATTTAAGTATTACTCAAAGGAATCTGACTGTTTGAATAAGTTCTTATACAGGAACTATATTCTGAATTTTGAAAACAATATCATTTCGAAATCGAAGGCCTTTTGGCAGTTCATCAAATCAAAAAAGTTTTGTTCGACAGTGCCAATTAATGTATTTTTTAATGGTAAATGTGCAAATTCTGCTATTGATTCTGCTAATTTATTTGCTTTTGAGTCCGACATTGACATGAATACTAGTCTTCCCACTCTGAGCAATTCTTCGATAAATTTTGGATCTTTGCGCGTATCTGTGACCGACGTCATCTATGGTGTTAGTAAACTCAAGCCTATGTCTAAAACTGACTCGAGCGGCCTTTCAGCAATCTTGCTGAAAAACTGTTTGTGCCTTGCCGAACCTCTTTCAATTATTTTCAATAAATCATTAACCTCTGGTATCTTTTTGGATGAGTGGAAGTTGGCATCCGTTTCCCCTATATTTAAGTGTGGAAACAAAAACGATGTTCGCAATTATAGGCCGATTTCGAAACTCTCGTCTGTCTCAAAACTTTTTGAGATAATTGTGAAAGGAAAGTTGTATTTTGCGGACAAAAGCCTTATTTCCAATAATCAGCATGATTTTGTTGCGAATCGCTCCACTGTCACTAATTTGTCCATTTTCTGTGAATACTGCATTTCCGCTTTCCAAAAAAGATCACAAGTTGACACAATTTACACGGACTTCTCTAAGGCGTTTGACAAAGTCTCCCACCAAATACTCTTGTTGAAACTTGCGTCAATGGGTTTTCACTCCGTGTTTTTGTCGTGGATCAAGTCATATTTGTCCAATAGACGCTGCGTTGTTGCCGTTGATAATGCCACATCCCGTCCGTTTATTGCAAACCTCTGGCGTGCCGCAGGGGAGCATTCTAGGACCCCTCTTATTCAATCTATTTATTAATGATATAGGTTCATGCTTTTCGTTTGCTGAATACTTGCTGTATGCTGATGACCTTAAAATGTTTGCGATTATTAACAGCACTCAAGATTCTGAAAGGTTGCAATCCGACCTTCATAAGGTGCACAATTGGTGCTATTTAAATCGTTTATCGCTAAACATAAGCAAATGTTTTCACATTACTTTTGCTAAATCGGCTACTATTTTGCACACTTCGTATAGCATTGCTGGCTCTCCTTTGAAATCCGTTGACGAAACTAAAGATTTAGGCGTTATTTTTGATTCCAAGTTAAATTGCACTAGTCACATTAGCCACGTCATAGCACGGTCATACTCGATGCTAGCATTTGTACGTCGAAATTGCTCTGCATTCTCTAACCCACATACTCTCAAAACATTATATTGCGCTTTTGTCAGATCGAGGTTAGAATATGCTGCTGTTATTTGGAGGCCCTACCAAATAGGTCTCTCTAATCGGCTTGAGAGAGTTCAAAAAGCTTTTCTAGGATTTGCGCTCCGATCCTTAAACTTTTCAGAACCTCTACCATCGTACCGATCTCGATGTTTGTTGATTGAATTAAAAAGCCTAGAAAGCAGAATATCCACTTTATCGTGTTCATTTCTTATTAGTATCATTACTGGGACTATTGATTGTTCTTTCCTTCTTAGTAAAATTCAGTTCAATGTTCCTTACAAGAATCTCCGACAATTCGAAACCCTAAAAATTGGTTTCTCGAAAACCAATTATGGTATGAATCCTCCTACTTCTCGAGCAAGTGGTGATATAAATTTGTTATTAAATTCTACAGGTGCTGATCTTATGTGGTCGCATGCCACCTTAATGAATCACCTCAGGTCTTTTTTTTTCATAGTAATTACTATTGTACATTAGCTTAATTTAGTCTGTAAGAATTTATATTCAAAGACTTTTCATACAAATAAATTTTTCATATACATTTATATATACATATATTATTATTTTGAATTTTTTTTGAGTAACAACACTCACAAATAGTACTTAATCTGAAATATATTATTTTATTGAGTTTACTAATATTTTTATCTAAATAGTTTTGCCATTCTAAGTAAGGTTTGAATTACTAATTTTAAATTTTCACGTTTAATTTATTAAAAATTTAATTTGATTTGCCCTGAAAGGTTGGTATTAGTGTCACATATAATAGGGTATATAGTGACATACATATGTATATATAGAACAAGTAACTCTGATGTATGTATGTCAGGGATAAATTGCCTTTTTATTGCTTTGGTTCGCTCATTGCTATTTGCTGCTACTCGAAAGTGACAGCAGTTAAAACAGAACATTGGCTTCAATACTCGATCATGTTCGAAGAAAACCACCCGTAGTCTTCCAGTCACATTGTAGCTTTTTAGTTAGCAGCTGTACAGGAGACCATCAGGGTTACCAACGTTTGAAGTCTTTAGGCTTCAACATTGACGCCAGCCTTGCAATACTTAGGGAATGCAAAGATGAGTTTTTAAGTCAAATGAGTAAATAAAAAAATGTAAATTCAAATAACAGATTTGCATATATAATTCATTGGAATATACATATGTATCATTTCAGATCTTAATTCTAATATGCTTAATGCGTGTAAAGTAGAACTGTTGTACATTGTTACATTGTAAAACAAAAACTTAGTTAAACAGTGTTCGGTGTGAGGTATACTGAACGCTAATTCCCATGAGCGGGTCAATGAGCCTTAAAGGGGGCATGGCTCTGAAAGGACTCATCCAAATATGGTGATTTGGGCTGTAGGGAACCCTTGATAAGAAATGGTTTCCTGTCTCCTAATTTTGTGGTAGACATCACTTCTAAAAATTAACGCAACGACTGCGGACGAGCGGAAATTTGAATCGCCCAGCTTCAAATTTTTAATTTTTCTACCGTGGTCGAATTTAAATGGCGGGCTGGGTTTTTAACCCGATCTCCAGCAGGGCCCTTGCTTTCAGCAAGAAGCGGATGCTGGCGTCGTTGGACGAGTTGATTACGAGCTCACACATGTTCCCATTTGCTATGGGCAGAGTGGGAACGTGAAGCTTCTTGATCAACGACCTGCAAACTTTGCTTGTCTGCGAACAAGGGTCAATCACAGCTCGGGCCAAGAACTTTTTATTCTGCACATGCAAATATACGGAAGACAAGATGTGAATGCACCCGATAGTAGCGTTAAAATTGGAGAAGGTTTCCGGCGGGGACCGAGGTGATGATTTGCATGCAATAGGGTGTGGTGTTGTCCACTGCAGTATGCACAAGACCCTTTGCTGGCGCATTTTTTTGTGGTATGAAAATTGCGACCAGTACTTGTGCAGTAGGATAAGACGAACAAGCCCACCCATATATGGAGCGCCGGCTGGGATAAAATTCTAAGATACTTCTTAATGGCTGCATAGGTCACACAAAGATTCCTGCGGCATGGTGATACATTTTTCGAAGTCTTTGTTCAAAGTTATCGAGGCGCCAACAAAATTCCATTGTCCAAAAATATTTGCTTTGGACAACTTCTTCTAGAGACAGGAAGACCTTTCTGTGGATATGTCGCTTGTGTCTTCAAGATGAATTGCCTTTATAGAAAAGCATATACAAATGCAGACGTACCCTTTAGGCTCAACCTGTGAATCATTTTATGTCGAAAGGACCAGAGAAATCGATCGCTAGGGTTTTAAAAGGCCTTTAGAGGGCAGGTAGAGCGGTATTATGTATGTCAGGGATAAATTGCCTTTTTATTGCTTTGGTTCGCTCATTGCTATTTGCTGCTACTCGAAAGTGACAGCAGTTAAAACAGAACATTGGCTTCAATACTCGATCATGTTCGAAGAAAACCACCCGTAGTCTTCCAGTCACATTGTAGCTTTTTAGTTAGCAGCTGTACAGGAGACCATCAGGGTTACCAACGTTTGAAGTCTTTAGGCTTCAACATTGACGCCAGCCTTGCAATACTTAGGGAATGCAAAGATGAGTTTTTAAGTCAAATGAGTAAATAAAAAAATGTAAATTCAAATAACAGATTTGCATATATAATTCATTGGAATATACATATGTATCATTTCAGATCTTAATTCTAATATGCTTAATGCGTGTAAAGTAGAACTGTTGTACATTGTTACATTGTAAAACAAAAACTTAGTTAAACAGTGTTCGGTGTGAGGTATACTGAACGCTAATTCCCATGAGCGGGTCAATGAGCCTTAAAGGGGGCATGGCTCTGAAAGGACTCATCCAAATATGGTGATTTGGGCTGTAGGGAACCCTTGATAAGAAATGGTTTCCTGTCTCCTAATTTTGTGGTAGACATCACTTCTAAAAATTAACGCAACGACTGCGGACGAGCGGAAATTTGAATCGCCCAGCTTCAAATTTTTAATTTTTCTACCGTGGTCGAATTTAAATGGCGGGCTGGGTTTTTAACCCGATCTCCAGCAGGGCCCTTGCTTTCAGCAAGAAGCGGATGCTGGCGTCGTTGGACGAGTTGATTACGAGCTCACACATGTTCCCATTTGCTATGGGCAGAGTGGGAACGTGAAGCTTCTTGATCAACGACCTGCAAACTTTGCTTGTCTGCGAACAAGGGTCAAGCACAGCTCGGGCCAAGAACTTTTTATTCTGCACATGCAAATATACGGAAGACAAGATGTGAATGCACCCGATAGTAGCGTTAAAATTGGAGAAGGTTTCCGGCGGGGACCGAGGTGATGATTTGCATGCAATAGGGTGTGGTGTTGTCCACTGCAGTATGCACAAGACCCTTTGCTGGCGCATTTTTTTGTGGTATGAAAATTGCGACCAGTACTTGTGCAGTAGGATAAGACGAACAAGCCCACCCATATATGGAGCGCCGGCTGGGATAAAATTCTAAGATACTTCTTAATGGCTGCATAGGTCACACAAAGATTCCTGCGGCATGGTGATACATTTTTCGAAGTCTTTGTTCAAAGTTATCGAGGCGCCAACAAAATTCCATTGTCCAAAAATATTTGCTTTGGACAACTTCTTCTAGAGACAGGAAGACCTTTCTGTGGATATGTCGCTTGTGTCTTCAAGATGAATTGCCTTTATAGAAAAGCATATACAAATGCAGACGTACCCTTTAGGCTCAACCTGTGAATCATTTTATGTCGAAAGGACCAGAGAAATCGATCGCTAGGGTTTTAAAAGGCCTTTAGAGGGCAGGTAGAGCGGTATTATCTGGCAATGCTCCCTTTTTCTCTGAATAACACATATCTTACAATTGTGAATTTTAGCTTTGATTAGATTCCTTGCACCGTGACTATCCAGAAAAGGAATTTTGCTCTTTGAGAAAATCGTACCTTTCAACATTAGGTTACTATGCTCTTCTGAAAAATGCCGTAACTGCTAAAATTATTAGGCGAATACGAACTTTTGAGACTTCATCTCCCGAAATGGCTATTGACGCGTATGAGTGGAATCTACGGGTATGTTTATTAGTAGTATTATAGAACCGAAAGACGTAAGCTAGAACGCGCAGAGCTCGAGGAAAGGACGAGAATCTTACCAAAGTATCCTCAAGTTTCGTTATTGTGGATGTGTGCGCGTTCATTTTCCTGACCTCAATTGTGACTTCGGCGAATTCTGCGCCCAACGATGGCCAAAGTACAGCATCTTTCCTCAGCCAAGACGGGCATCCTCACCATATATTGTTGAAGCAGAAATCTTGTGGATTTGCTCCTCGGGTCCCCAAGTCTTCGGAATTATTTTTCGAGTCTACGTGATTCCAATGTGTAAACCCAACCACTTCCTGGATTTTTGCACCTCGATTAGCTACAAACGTTGTCCAGGAACAGGGTTGTTTTCTAAGCCATGAAATTACAATTGTTGAAGGGAAGCTCACTTGGTAAAGATTTGATCATTTCAATAATTAAGACCGCACCACAGAGTTCCACACGAGGAAGCGAAATCGTTTTAAACGGAGCAACTTTAGGCATAAATTTGAATTGAGGTTTGACCAGTGTAGTTCCCCCACTGTAGTTTTCGCCAAAGTATTTCCACTTGTAAAGCGTTTGAAAACTTAAAGGCTTGTCCCAGGGCGTACCATTTGTCCAAATCTGCTGCATTATGATCTTGGCGGAAATCACAATAGGTGCAAGCCAGATAGAGGGTTCAAGAAGTTATAGGCGATAAGACTTCTCGTTTAGTTTAACTATTCTTTAGGGGAATGCTTTGAACGATAAAGTAAAATTGGTCTGATCTGGCATTCCCCCTTGTATGAATCTAAAGTGTTTTTACTACTTTCTTCACCTAACTCTAAAAAATCTTTATCTAACAGATTATCTTTAGGAAGATCAACTAATATACCTCTTGTATTTGAGGACCACGTACCCAGTGAAAATCCTGCACTTCCTAATGTATCAATGAGCTCATCACGAAAATGTTCGATCTGTGGAGGTGGACCCTTTCCATATGATCTAGATCTAAATATTCTTTGATCACTTTGTCATAGTCCCTTTTCAGCGTTGGCTTTTTTAATAAGCTATCTTCATTTCGAATATATTGCCGTAATGCAATTGGTCGCGATGTTCCTAGCTTTGAATCCGATGGATATAGATTAAAGAACAATCCACAATGGCACAGAAGGTTGTTATGTACACTGCGTTTCACTCCATCTAACATAATTTTAGAGTATAAATCCCCTTGAATTAAAACATCGACCGAACAACTTTGTATAAACCTCGAATCTGCTAAAAGAACTTTAGGCAGCTGCTCTGAAATGGAATCTTCTAAGGAGGCCGAAGGTAGGTTACCAGTGATTTGTAGTAACACAAAGCCAGAGGTGTATATGAATAGATTAGGATCACAGTGGTGAGCCCGTCACGAACGAGCACATTTTAAAGCTATTGTTGGAAACCTTGTGATTCAATCCTGAAATAGTCGCATTTGTTTTTGAGCAAGGGAGTTTTAAAATTTTTCGAACTCGCTTTGAAATGAAGGACGCCTCTGAGGCCGAGTAAATAAACGCACGGACAAATATAAGCTATGGCTGTTCCAAGAAACGCTGAAGGCAAATGGAAAGATTTCGTAGTATTCCCAGTTGATAATGACTAATAGGAGTAGTGGACTGCATATTCGCATAGAAAGCTAGTGAAGTATTTCCATGACTTGAAACCTCCCTATTAGATTAGATTGAGTGTATTCACACTTATGATGTGTACTATTGCACGTAGTGCACAAGGACTTGCTTTCACAATCTTTGGTTGGATGACCTTTCGACAAGCAGTTCAGACAGCAGTTATGTTTTTTAATTTGTGCGTACCTATAATTAACAAAAAGAGCCATAAACTGTTTGCATAATCACAAGTGATGCTGTTGCTTTGGCCACAAGATGTAATACGCTTGTGTCACATTGATTGCATGTGACAGCTTTTTCTATCCTACTGGGTTGCGCGGATGTGAGCTCCTTTGTTCTTGGTAAGAAAGGTTGACGACGACGATCATTTTACTTTCACAATCGATTTAAAGGTCCTGAACACACCGATATAGCTGGTTTATCCAACAATGTATGCTCCCACATACATACCAAGTGTTGATTCTGGTAGCCGATTAGAATAAAGGAATATTAGAGTTGCATCCCAATTGGAGACATCTGCATCATACATCTCGAGTGCTGACAGGCATCCATTAATACTTCATTGTAGGTTATTCAGTCCGATTAACTGGGAGTGAAAACAGCAATTTTAGTTGGCCGTTTACTACGACGCGTTTATTTTCGTATGTTGCCCTTAAATGTGACCAAGTCATATCAAGCCCCTGATTCGTTAGCGGAGATTTACTAACAATATCTCCCGCCTCATCAGATATTTTCTGAATTAAGTGGTAAAGTTTCTCAACGTTACTAAAACGCAAGTTATTTATGTAAATCTCTGTAAAACGATCCCGAAACGAGAAACATAATCGTCCCGAAATATATCGGTATCGCACGGTGGCAAATGCAAATTATTTGAGTTGCTGCCTACTCGGGCAGGGGAGTTAGGAGACAATTTATCAGGATTTAAACTAAGACATTGCATAACTTCGCTGATCCGAGAGGAACACGCAACATAATATTTAAAAAATCTGATTTCGACCACTTGATCAGAACATTGAGTAAACCAACTAAGGCCCGCCATTGTAATAGAAGCAAACCAATTAATGTAAGTTTGGAAGGCGCAAAGGAGAAGACACGCGAGTTACGTTACCTCCACCCAAACCTCCACGATCATAAATACACTACGCCCCAGACGAATACAGCAAAACTGCAAATTCAACACAATTCCCGTTTCACACAGAAATCGCAACACCTAAATTCCAACAGGCACACTTAAATTTCACAATACGTTCCCACAAGCATAGCAACACTTACGCAACACCTAAATATCGCCTTACATTTTATTTTTACACACAATAACTGGCACGTGTTGCATACCTAAGCATAAATCCTGTATAAATAATCACAAATTAGAATTAAGACGGCAGATTGTTATAAACTATGTAACTTGCAAGTCAATTGTGTGCTTTTATTTAATTGCGGACTCCCGAGCTTTGGAGTCGCATCTTTATTTTTTAGTTCACCCAATTACGGTGAACATAAGTGGCGCAGTCGTACGGCCAGGACGAGGCTTTCAGACCTTGGGATTTTAGTCCCTTAACTCCTGAGAAACCAGCTCTAATCAGTAACATCAACAACAATACAAGTCATACATCTCAACAAACAATTGGCAACATTATCACTAACATCAATGTCAACAACAGCAACAACAATACAAGTCATACGTCTCAAAATACCAGCAATTTTCAACAATATCACCATCACCAACAAACAACTCATCGTCATCGCACAGTGACTACACAGATAACAACAACAACAATTAAGTGTCATGTCGGCAATACCACTCTTCTTCGGGTGGTAAGTCTAGTGAATAGTGAATATAATTACGAGCCAAAGTTCAAATTTCACGAAGATGGTGACCTTGCTAGAGCAACCCACTAAGTGCATATATTCAAAAAAAAAAAAAGAAAAAAAACAATAACAAAATATATATAGATAACTTTCTTTATTTTGACGAATTATACATATATTTATTACATATCCTATATTAAATATATCTATATAAATATACATACATCAAAATATATATACATACATCGAATACCCATTGTGTTGCATTCCCATGCTTAAAATATTTTCAAATAATAAGAAAAAACAATTTTCTCCATACTCCGTGACAAACCTTAAAAAATCTAGAAACCTAGATACAATCCCTGAACTAAGTGAAATCCCTATTAAAATAAATGTTGAATTAACAAAATATTCTAAAATGACAGAAAACAATAACTTTCAGGCAACCCCAGCCAAAGACATATTCAATTCGCTGCGTATCCCGGACGCAATAAAAGATTTACCGAAATTTGACGGTAACCCAAGAAATCTACACGAATTCATAAATAACGTCGAAGAAATCTTATTACACATAAGAAGCACCGACAATACACCTTATGGCAATATACTCCTACGGGCCATTAGGAATAAAATAGAAGGAGGGGCAAACGAAGTACTCAACATGTACGGAACCCCCCTTAACTGGGACGAAATTAAAAATAACCTAATACTAAATTACTCAGACAAACGTTCTGAAACATCTCTTATTAGAGATCTTAACAACTTGAGACAAAGGTAAAAATCGGTAGATAATTTTTACAATGAAATTATCGAAATACAGAGTACCCTCAGTAACAATGTACTAATTCACGAAAGAGATAATAACGTAATTAAGGCAAAAAAAGAGCTTTACGCTGAAATGTGCCTAAACTCTTTCCTGTCAGGATTAAACGAACCACTAGGAGCCAGTGTAAGAAAGAAGTAAACATATTATACCAGAAATCTGGTAATAATTTCCGTAGGCAAATATATCACCCATACGTTAGGCCAAGATTCGCCAACAATCCACATTCAATTCCACAAATCAAATATACAAATCAAGCTAACTTCCAAGCACCCTCTATTCAAACCAACCGACATTATTTCAGTTATAACCGGAATTCCTCCTACGGGAACCAAAATTCTTACAGTACTTTTAAACAAAATCCTTTCAACCCACATGGTTCGACAACAAACAATGCAATAGAACCTACTAAACGTGACCCCGTAGATACCAGCTCAGGTCACAGCAATTTCAGAAATTCAACAGTCTCGCGAAACACTCGGAATACAAGGTTTTCAGGATTCTTCAGATCCAATACAAATGAACTACACAACATTAACGTACAAAATGACTCCTTGATGGACGGAACAAGCAACACTGACGAAGCACCAAATTTTTGGAAAACCGCCTCCAACAACCAACAATATACATAGACATCAATAAACATGGACAGATACTTCCTTTCATAAAAATTTCGTCACCATTCGGTAGACCATTACGTTTTCTAATAGACACAGGTGCATCCTCTTCAATTATAAGCCCCGAGTTTATAAATGATGAGGATCAGATAAAATGCAACCCTATAACCATAGTAACAGTAACAGATTCGTGCACAATAGACAAAATAGTAAACTTACCCATATTTAAGGAATTTAATGAAACCGGAACATTTAAATTCCTCATCTTTAAATTCCATAATTTCTTCGACGGCCTCTTAGGATACGATATCCTAAAACAATTAAACGCCGATATCAGCGTGGCCAACAACACACTTGTTACCCCAATTCATCTTCACCCATAGAACTCAAGCCCAACCTTACTTCAGGCAAACAATTAGCCTGTGCAAGATCCCGAACCACAGCCAAAATCCCAGTAGATATTAAAAACGGAGATATTTTTATAAAACACACACCTATTAACCAGGACGTTCATATACCGGAAGGACTATACCAAGCGATAGACTGGCTGAGCACAGTCAAACTTATCAATAATTCAGATAAAGACCATACAATATACTTAGACCAACCAATAAAAGTAGAGCCCCATCAACCTTCAGACTTTTTAGAAATAAATAATTGGAGCATAAAGGAAGCTCCCTACACGCCTCCTTCAGATATCGCTTCATCAATTCGCGTTAATCACCTGAACAGCGATGAAAAATTAAAATTAATTAAACTTTGTAGGCAATACCACAATATCTTCAATAGAGAAGGACAGTCTCTCACATTAACAAACGAAATAAAACACAACATACATACAACGAACGACATCCCTATACATGCAAAATCGTACCGATACCCCTTCGTTCACAAAGACGAAGTCTACAGACAAATAAAAAGTATGCTAGAACAAGGAATAATTGTACCTACCTACTCGCCCTGGAGCTTCCCTGTTTGGATAGTTCCTAAGAAAAAGGACGCTAGTGGGAAACAGAAGTGGAGAATGGTAATAGATTACCGAAAACTTAACGAGAAGACCATTTCAGACCGATACCCTCTCCCAAATATCACAGAAATCTTAGATAAACTAGGGAAGTGTATGTATTTCGCCACTCTCGATTTAGCAAGTGGTTTTCACCAAATTGAGATGCCCCTAAAAGACAGGCAAAAAACGGCTTTCACCGTAGAAGGTGACCACTATGAGTATATCAGAATGCCTTTTGGCCTTAAAAATGCCCCTTCCACATTCCAACGTGACATGGACAACGTATTGAAGGAATTAATAGGGAAGAATTGTTTGGTTTATTCGACGATATAGTCATATTCTCAACGTCACTCCAAGAGCACATCGAAAATCTGACGCAAGTTTTCGACAAACTCAAAAAAGCTAACTTCAAAGTCCAACTGGACAAATCCGAATTTTTAAAGAAGGAACTAGCATTTTTAGGCCACATTATTTCCACAGAAGGCATCAAGCCAAATCCGGACAAAATCCACGCAGTTAAAAATTTCCCCATACCGAAAACACAAAAGGAAATCAAATCCTTCCTAGGACTGCTAGGATACTATCGCAAGTTCATAAAGGACTTTGCCAAAATAACAAAACCCTTAACCGAATGCCTCAAAAAAGATAAAACGCTGAAGCTAACCGAAAACTATATTCAAGCATTCGAAACTTCCAAACAGCTTCTAATCAATGACCCCCTACTTCAGTACCCAGATTTCACGAAACCATTTATCTTAACCACAGACGCCAGTAATTTTGCCATAGGAGCCGTACTTTCACAAGGAACGATCGGACACGATAAACCCATATGATACGCCAGCCGAACACTGTGTGATACGGAAATCAACTATTCAACTATAGAAAAAGAACTCTTGGCAATAGTATGGGCCACAAAATACTTTAGACCCTACTTATTCGGAAACAAGTTCAAAATAGTGACAGACCATAGACCGCTCACATGGGTTATGAGCCTAAAGGACCCCAACTTCAAACAAGTTCGATGGAGATTAAAATTAGAAGAGTTTGACTACGAGGTAGTGTATAAAAAAGGAAAATCAAATACTAACGCTGACGCTCTAAGCCGAGTTAGATTAGCCGGCCAAGCAATTCAAAGAACTCAAGGCTCAACGGCCCATTCATCCCGCGAACATCTGGACGATTACATATTTATTTCGGAAAGGCCACTAAATGACTTCAATTTGCAAATTATTCTACAAAAATCTAGTACAGGATCCCCAATGACTATAGAGACAATCTTTAGAAACAAACAAAGACGTACCATTAGACGTCCATTATTCGACGAACAAAACATGACGGAAATTCTAAAAAAAATTTTAGCACCAAATAAGTTGTCAGCAATTTACTCCGACGATGAGACATTCCGAGTAGTACAGAGCACCTACTCTAAATATTTCGCACACCGCAGACTTTTTAGAGTACTTAGTTAGATGCATGGATATTCTCACAGACGTCAGACAGAATGATGAACAGGATGAAATAATTAGAACCTATCACGAAAAAAGCAATCACAGAGGCATATGCGAGACAAAAAGACACCTAAAAAGAAAATACTACTTCCCCCATATGAACAATAAAATCACAAAAGTCATAAACAATTGCGAAAAATGTCAAACCCTCAAATACGACCGTAAACCCCCAAAACTAAAATTTGAAAAACCTGAAATTCCTTCGAAACCTCTAGACATAATGCATACCGATATCTACACCATAAATAATAATCCTACACTAACCATAATTGATAAATTTTCTAAGTTTGCCTTCGCCCTCACCCTCCCCAATAGAAATAGTATATCCATGGTCAAGGTCATAAAAGAATTCATGAGTCAGCATGGAGTCCCCAAAAAATTAATATGTGACCAAGGCCCGGAATTTACAAGCAGCCTATTTAGAGATTTCTGCAACCAATATGACATCCAATTACATACAGCATCTTTTCAACAAACAAGCAGCAATTCACCAGTCGAGCGTCTGCATTCTACACTCACTGAAATTTATAGACTCATAATTGCTAAAAGAAAGGAAAACAGATTAGACTTGGATCACAGGGAAATACTCAACGAAACCTTGATCACATATAACAACTCAGTCCACTCTACAACCAAATTAACACCCTACGAACTTTTTTACGGTAGCACCTATAAATTTGACAAAAATACAAAATTTAGTAATGAGCATGACTACCTAAAGAAACTAAATGAATTTCAGCAAACTCTCTTCCCAACCATAAAGCAACAGTTGGAAAAAAAGTTCACAATCGAATAGATAAACTAAACGCAGGTAGAAATAGCCCGGAAAATTTCGAAGCAAACGACACCATCTTTAGGAAGGAATGTAGAAGAAATAAAATGACACCGAGACTTAAAAAATTTAGAGTAAAAGAAGACAATAGAATTACATTAATTACCCTTAACGACAAAAAAACTCCACAAATCTAAGATTAAACGAAGACCCAAACTCATTTCCCAACAGGCTACCAATAATAACCGGACAAATGATTGAGGTTCACAACATAAAGCCAAACCAGGCCATGATACAACTTAAACTTGGCAGAGCGCGAACCATCAACAATTTTAATAATTTGATACACGTAGTCAACCTAGACCAGTACGATACAAATATTAATAAAATCTCGGACGTACTCGTGGCCTTTGAACAGCACGGCACCCTTACAAACTCTATTAACATGACAAGATTCAAATTCAACGAATTGGAAAATAAACTTCATTCACTTTTCCCAAGCAATAGGTACAAACGAGGACTCCTAGACGGTTTAGGCACTGCAATAAAATTCATCACCGGGAATATGGACGCCAAGGACGCCCAAGACTTAAATAATGAAATAAAATCTTTGAACCAAAATCAGAGAGAAGACAAGATGGCAATAGCAAAGCAACATAGTCTGAACACTCAAATGATTGAAAGATTCACGAACCTAACGACCCACATTAATAAAGAACAGGAAGCATTAGAAAAACATATACAAGGATTGGCACGAGAAACTTCAAATCGAATTTTTAAAGAAGAAAACTCGTTAATGGAAATGCAATACATCAACCGAATTAACTACAATATCGATCTATTAAATAATCATATCACTAACATAGCCGTAGCCATACTGTTAGCCAAACTTAACGTTATATCTAAGCTTATTTTAAGCAACAGTGAACTAGCCGAGATACAAAATCATATAATGAGTCAATCTGTAAATATAATCTCAGATGCACATTTATACGAACTTCTCGGCCTGCAAGCCTATTATAATAACTCTAACATAGTTTTTAATATAAAAATCCCTAACCTAGCTAAAGATGAATTCCTATTTTACCACACAATACCTATTCCAATAAATGAAACTAAAGAAATAATAGTTGAACCATATATGGCTTACAACGAAAATACTATGCACTATTACGCCACTAGCTGCCCAAGAATAGAAAATGTATACTATTGCCCGACATCGACACAATGCGAATATTCCAATCAGACCTGGGTAATATCAAGTACCAGTACGACTTGTAACAAGTACATTTTAAAAGAATTGTACTGGTACTGGTACTGGCATTCCCAAAATTGTCAAGTACAAGTACAAGTACAAGTTCAAGTAATTGAAAAATACTTGAAATTTTAACAAATACTTGAAAGTATTTGAAAAGAATTGAAAGTACTTGAAAAGAATTGAAAAATGTACTTGAATCTATTTTTCAATTCTTTTCAAGTACCTTCAATTACTTACAATTGTGAAACCAATATCTAAAAAAAATAACACAAATAAATGATATTTTTATATTTCTTACATGTCGCCTGTAGTGGATATTATGTTTATACCAGCATGTAAATGTCAGAGTGGTAATTTTGACATGTGATTGTTAACATTAAATTTTGACAACAAAGCAATAACAAAACAAACGTGTTTTTGCGAAAACGAAAGTAAAATCGAATACTCAACGTGAACATTCTCGCAACCATACTCCAGGTCTGATATTTTTTAAAATATTCATGAAATTGTGATAATAATTGTAAGAATTTAGTAATGTCTTCAAGTTTGGAAAATGATTTTTCTGCTGATGATGAAATGGCCGACCCAACCTATTCGCCAGAAAGGCCGTCCAGGAAGAAGAGACTGGCGTTAGAAACACCAACAACGCCCAAAAAAGCTCGCCTATCAACTGTTCTTCCTGTGATACTTGGACCAAAATTTTATTCGGACCTGGAAGAAGTTGGTTTACATGTTTTGTGATGTCTGGTATTGTTTTGCATTTGGTTTTCAGTGTTATTGTTAGTTTTTCCAGGTACATACAGTGGCGGAAAAAAGTATAGGCACACTACATTTTGACAAAATTTGAATATTTTCTTTTATTTTCAATTTGCTTGTTTAGTGTTTATTAATTTTTTAGAAAAAATTGTGGTATGCAGTTTTTTAGTACATTCAATTTAAATATAATAATGTGCAAGTTTGAATTTTCTGAAAAATTACGCTGATTTTTTATAAATTTTTCCGCCACTGTATGTAGATAGGTAGATAGAGAATGTAGAAATATTTGGAAGCATTAACAAAGTTAAATATGTTATGTAAGAAAGTAAATAGCTTTATGATATTTTTTCTAAATATTTGTCTTCATTGCAGACGTTCGGTCTGGATAAAGTCAACTTATCCGCGAAGTGTGTTGAATGTGGTCGCGTCATAAAGGGATCCAGAGAAGTTACCTCCAATTTCGTAAAGCATTTACGAGTTTTTCATCGCGAAACACACGAAGAGTACCGATTTCTGAAGGTATTTGCACTTACATATACAGTCGTGTCCGGATATAGTGAACTAATTATTGCAAGACCTGTTTTCGATTGTTTACTATTTAGAGTACTGTATGTAAAAATTTAGATCGAGGCGTTCACTATATAGGGTGTTCACTATATATTGGTTTCTTTAATAACATAATAAAAAATAATTGATGTTATTACAGACTGGTAGTCCCGGAAATCGAACTTTACAGGACGTGTTCGACAAAAATTTGGTAGACGCGATTGTCGACGCGGGTTTACCTGCCTCATTACTCGACAGGCCAACATTTGTGAAGGCATTGACTTCGTATGTGCCTGGTCTTAAAGTAATGACTAGGAAAACCCTGATGACAAAATTGGAGGGTGAGTATGTCAGAATGGTTGACAAAATAAAGTCAGAGATGGAAAATATTAAGTATTTTTGTACAACCGCTGACATATGGTCGTGCACTAACCGAAGCTTCTTTGGATATACGTGTCACTGGTTGACAGAAAAACTGGAGCGAAAGTCAGCTGCTTTAGCATGTAAAAGGCTCCCTGGTGTGCACTCGGCGGAAAAACTAACGAAGGTCATCACCGAAATTAACAACTCCTTTGGACTTAATAAGTCCAACGTCGTCTTGACTGTCACAGACAATGGGTCGAACTTTGTGAAGGCATTTAAGGAGCATGGAGTTCAACCCGAAGAAAAGAACGCCGACAGCGATGAAGATCTGCCTTCGTTTTCCAATGAGTGCCTGCTACCCCAACACCAGCGTTGTGCAAGTCACACATTAAGTTTGCTCGCTACAACTGATTTAGCGAAAGTTTTGCAATCAAACCAGACACTTTATTTGCAACATACAGAGGTAATATAGTTTTGAACAACCGGTTTATTTAAAAATATATTTTGTTTTTTCTCCAGATATTTGGCAAATGCAATGCTTTGTGGAAGAAGTGCAAGTGGCCGAAGTCTTGTGAAGTAATTCTCAAAAGTCTAGGTTCAGCTTTGCTTGTACCCGTAGTAACGCGTTGGAATTCATTGTATGATGCAGTCAAACGGTTACTCGCGTATAAAGCAAAGTTGAATGATTTGTGTCAAGAATTTGACTTGGCAACATTTACCGCAGGAGACTTCACTTATCTGGAACAATATACGCTGCTGCTGGAGCCAATTGCAAATATTCTGGATGACCTGCAGGAGGAGGTTAATGTTAAATATGGTTGTTTAATACCCAGTCTTTTGACTCTGAGTAATAAGTTGATGAAATTAAGTATATCTGAAGATATACCAAATCTCAACTATGTTGCGATGATGTTGGATCAAAAGCTGAGGAAAAGATTTGAACCATATTTTACTTTGGCCCCGTCAGCAGATATTGCAATAGCTGGAGCTGTATTGACTCCAGATGTGAAGACCGACTGGATCGAGGCGTTGCAGGACACACTTCCGGATTTGACGGAAGAAAGTATCAACAACAGGGTGATTAAAAGCATTAGGGAGGCCCTAACAAAAAACAACCATGCTTTAGAAGCGATTTCTTAAAGATTGGGTTGTCCTCCAAGGCAAAGATCGAAGTATGACTTCAAACGTGCCGGTAAGAATGTATCTATTTACTTTTCTTCTGGGTTTTTACACATGTCTTTATTGTTTTAGGTGATGGTCAAGACACAAATGCCACCGCGTCAGCTCCACAAAGTGTTGATGTGAGAGCTGCGGTAGCAAACCAATACTACAGTTATTTAAATGACCAATCGATGACTGATAGTACCTGGGACCGATATCCATTGCTGAAGGAGGCATTTCTGAAATTCAATACCCCACTGCCATCATCGGCACCTGTTGAACGTCTTTTTTCATTTGCGGGGATAATAAATAGCCCAAAGAGAGGTTCATTGACAGACTTTTCTTTTGAAAAGTTTGTTCTAATGAAAGCAAATTCCAAGTGGTTATGAGTGTTTTAATTTTGTTTTTTGTTGAATTTTTGGTAATTCATAACTTTGTTTTTTGCTGAATTACTGTTACTTAATATATTTTTTTATGTTGAATTATTGTTTATTTTTGTTGTAAATGAAATTGAATTATTCATTTGTGTTTAATTTGAAGTGCTTATTCAATATTTATTTTTAAATTTGAACAATGAATTGCATATTGTTAAATAAAAATAATGAACAATATATAAGAAATATAAAAATGTCATTTATTTGTGTTATTTCTTTTAGATATTGGTTTCAAAATTGTAAGTAATTGAAAGCACTTGAAAAGAATTGAAAATAGATTCAAGTACATTTTTCAATTCTTTTCAAGTACTTTAAATTCTTTTCAAATACTTTCAAATATTTGTTAAAATTTCAAGTATTTTTCAATTACTGGTACTTGTACTTATACTTGTACTTGAAAATTCTGAAAGTACTTAGTACATACTAAGTACTTCAAGATAAAAATTAAAGTATTTAAGTACGTACTAGTACCATTACTACTCAGTATTACACAGGTCTGGTTCATATTCTTATTTCTGGGTGCAAAAGCAGGCCCGTCGAGAGGGGGGTGGTAAGGGTGGGATTCTCACCGGGCCCGGAGTTTCTAGAGGGGCCCGGATTTCAGTCCAAATCTCAAAATTTGGGAAAAATTTAATATGTACCTTTACAACTGTAGTAAGTAACTTTGTATATGCATGCATATGTACGAATTGAACATATGTACATATATTTCAGTAATATTCTGTTGCATAATAATTCTGCAATGCATTAACACGCACATACGCATTTACATCTTAACATACATACTTATGTTATAAGCTCAGAAAGAAGTTTCCTTGTTAATTTACTAAACGATCATGTACATATGTATGTATGTATATACGGACATGCATATTTTCGCTTTAATTGTGTCAATGTTCATTTAAATTTGGCAGCATGCAAATATGTATATACATATGTATGTATGTGTGTACATATTGCTGCTTTCCATATAATTCTACCAATGATTCTTTTGAATTATGGTCTTTGAGAAATATATCAAATAAGTTATTGCAAATAACTTTGAAGTATCTAATTACATTAGTACATTTTGCCAGCGCTCTCACGAGAAAATTAGTCGAGCATCTAGTCGTCTTTGATCAAAATAAAAGTGACAGTTGAAGTGTGTTGTTATTTCTTATGTTTGCGTAGTGTTTTTCTGATTACAGGTGAGTGATATTTTTTATTTGTCTGTTTGAATGTTTTCCGCAGTTTCCGGCTAAATACTCAGATCGACTTTACTAACCTCCCAGATTGACTGTAATCTCATTAAATTTTAGATGAAAAGATGTATTCGCATAAGTCCGGTTCCCAAAAGCGTAAAGACCGCTCCACTCGAGCAGAAGCACTTGCAAAAGCACAAAAGGCACAACGAACTCTGGAAGCGTTCAACTTTCAGCAGAATGCGAATTCAAGCTCTACGACTCCTGCAAGTGACAAGAGCTCATGCCCTCGCCAGTCTGAAAAACCTGAAAATTTTTCAACACAGCCAGTTAGCAACGACATACAAGGTGAGCCGAAAAATACTTCATTCAGTTCTCATTTCAGAGATGATAAGAATGTTAAGCTAGATAACTACGAAAACGATGACACCACTGGTGAAAAATTTGTTACCTCACTCAACTTTTCATCGGGATCGGTTGGGCGAGCCATTTCCACTTTCACTTCTGTCTACTATTTTGCCTAACGGTGAAAAAATTCAACGTGACTGGTTAGTTTGGAGTCAAACGAAAAGCGCTTTTTATTGCCTCCCCTGTCGCCTTCTTAGTCAAAAATGTGTTCTCCTAACGGCTATTCTAAAGCACATTTTTGGAAAAAGTTGTATCTTAAATTTCCGTCACATGAAAGCAGTTACGATCACATTCAATGTTACGTAAAGTGGTGTGATTTAGAAGTACGCATCGAAAAAGACTCAACTGTCGATATGATGTTGAGGGAAGAGATAGCGAGTGAAGCGAAAAATTGACGAGAGATTCTAAAGCGCATTTTAGACACGATGCTATTTTTGGGTGGAAGAGGATTAGCTTTACGAGGAGAGAGTAATTTAGTCGGCCAAAAAAATAACGGAAACTTCCTGGGAATCCTTGAATTAATCGCTCGCTATGGCCCAATACTTCATAGACATTTAGAAAAAGTTAAATCTTTTCAAGAAGCACATCAACGTTTGCAAGTACACTACTTGTCGGTCGAGATACAAAACGAGTTCATTGAACTCTGTGCTCATCATGTTATATCGTCTATTTCGAAAGAGGTAAAAAAAGCAAAGTACTACACAATCATTGTTGATGCAACCCCAGATTCCAGTCACGAGGAACAAACTACTTTTATTTTACGCTACGTTCATTACGATACTGAAGAAAACGTTTACCATATCAAAGAACGTTTTTTAGCCTTCGTGGACTGTTATGAAAAACATGCCAAGGCATTGCGGACTTGATATGTGAAACGCTAGAAAAGTACAAAATTCCTCTGGAAAGTTGTCGTGGACAAGGCTACGATAATGGCAGAAACATGAGCGGACAATATAAAGGAGCGCAAAATTACATTCTTCAGAAAAATAAATACGCAATATATTCGCCTTGTGGAGCACATACATTGAATCTAGTTGGAGTCGATTCTGCAGAAAGTTGTATCCAAGCAATAACCTTTTTTGGAGTAGTTGAAGACGTTGAAGTCGACAATCTTCGAAGTTTATTTGCCGACTTGCAGTTTCTACGCGATCAGTGGAGTAAAATTTATAATGAATGCAAAACCGTCGCTGACAATTTGATTGATACTTCATCCATTTTACCACCAGCCAGGAAAAAAAAACGTGTTGACTCGTCACATGAAATCTTCAATGAAGACTGCACTGTTGAAGAAATTGATTTCAAGAGAAACACTTTTTTTGTCATAATCGACTCAATCATAAGTGGAATAAGTAGAAGATTTGCAGCTATAAATGAACTAAACGCACCATTTTCATTCCTGTGGCAGTTTTCTGACACAAACGTTCAAGAGTGTCAGACTGCTGCAGAAAATTTTGCAATCAAATATCCTGCTGATGTATCTCAAAACTTATCGAATGAAGTTATACACCTCAAGAATATATACGAAGGAAATTTTGGACATCGACTACCTCCATTCGATTTACTTAATGCCATTAATGCGAAGAAATTGAATAGACTTTTCCCAAACGTTTGCATCGCTCTGCGTATATTTTGCACGATTCCAGTATCTGTTGCGAGTGGTGAGCGGTCGTTCAGTGTTTTGGCAAGAATAAAAAACTTTCATCGGTCCTGCTCAACCCAAATCAGGGCGTCAAGCCTAGCTACCCTGTGTTTGGAAGCACAACTGGCCAGAGAATTGGACTTTGAAGAGCTCATCAACTCATTTGCATCAGTCAAAGCAAGGAAAGCCCACTTCTAAATAATCTTTTTATGGAATTGTTTAATTTTATAAAAAAATATTACCTTCTTTATATAAAAATGATTCATTCAACAAACATTGATAGTGATAGCATAAAATAAATTCTTTTTCCAATAAGTTTTTTGTATTTCTATTTCTTGATATCGTCAACTCGATCACTATATCAACATAATCTATTCTAAAATTAATTATTTATTGTGTGGCACGAGTTTGCCGCATTTATCAAACAGAATAGAAGTAAAGGGTTCTACGGGGAGAGGGCCCGTAGATAACTCTCCCACCGGGCCCGGAAATCCTCTCGACGGCCCTGTGCAAAAGCAATAAAAAAATATACGCACGACCCATATACAAAAATGTTATTGACCAGTGTAATATATGTTTTAAAAGTATATATATATATATATATATATATATATGTAAAGAGCTTTGTCTATGTAAGCTACAAGTACCCGTATTGCTTTCAAGGCGTAGATGCCAGAAAACCAAAAAATGTGAAAACTAATGGGCATACATACATACATATGTGCATATGTATTTATGTTTGTTCACCTACGCTGACCTAGGTTGAGTAAAGATGCAGTGAATGTATGTACACCCTCGTATGCGACCAAAGCTAAATAACAGAAAATTTAATATATATGTATGTATGTATGCACATATATACGAATGCGACTATTTAAGCGAAAGGCAAGGAATAGAAGAAGTGACGATAACAATTCAATGTCGCACTACCGTAAGTTAACACAGCCCATGTTAAAATATCGTCTGCACAACTAAAGTGCGTTGATCAGCAGCAACTCCCGCGCGTGCGACCTAAATGCGGGACAACACTTCAGACTCAGCGTCAGTATTGTTCGATTGCGCAAACTAATTCACTTAGCTTGCACATTTAAACATTGGCGCAGCTAAAACTCGGCCGACTAGAATTAAGTATAAAATAACGTTAATTTGTATTTGATGGAGAGTTGATTTTAAATAAATAAACTACGCGGTCACGCTGCCCATGATTGGCCTTGCGCCTTGTTAATTGTCATGGCAAACGCAAAACGAACCGGGAATTGAATGCGTTTGAATTCGAAAGGCATGTCTGTCGGTATCAAAGGAATACGCGGAATGAGAACTTGTTCTCCTTTAAACTTGCCTTTGAGAATTGTTGCGTAAATTATATTGTTCATGATTTGCTTCACAATCAGACGCTTTCCGTTACACAATTTAGGAGGTTGCGAATTTCGAAGCATAATCACTACTGAACAAACTTTTAGGTGTAAAATGTATTGCGGAATACCAGGAAAATCCAAAGAATTCAAAAATTCAGTGGGGTAATTCGTAGCTTCATCTTAATTTAACACACAATCAACAGATTTGAATGAATGCATTGGACCACCAATTTGAATTTGAATTTTAAAATCAATCTCATTCACATCCTTGTTCTTTGCTGCCAAAATTGCGCGTTCACTTAAGCAATCGTGATTTAAATAATCAACAATAATATCCGGAAACTATTTACGAATTAGTTCATCCTTCGATGTAACGAAATTACAAAAATTCGACGGCAATGAAATCAAACCGGTTGTGACATCGATCGGAACTTCGCCATTACCGATGGCTATCAGTTGTTTGGAGAACACATAAGCTGTGGGATCGTTTTGTAATGAAACTCACATATTCGTATTCAATTTATGTTTCTTCACAAAACGCCACAAAGACGACGACTTCAAGGAAGCGTTAACTGCATCAGCAGCAGTTGATTTTGGAATTACAGGTAACGTTTGACGGAAATCACCAGACAATAGAATCAAAGCGCCTCCAAAACGTCTTGGATTATTGCGTAAATCCTTCATGGTCCGATTAACTGCTTCCAATGCACGTTTATGCGCCATTGTGCATTCATCCCAAATGATGATTTTACAACATTCCAACACTTTTCCCATAGCGGAATTTCTACTAATGTTGCATGTGGGTTCTTCAACCACTTGGAGATTTAACGGCAATTTCAGCGCTGAATGTGCTGTCCGGCCTCCTTCCAACAACGTAGCTGCTATTCCTGAAGAAGCGACTGCCAAAGAAATTTCAGATCTCAAACGAATAGTAGCCAAAAGCAAATAATTGAGAAATGTTTTCCCAGTACAACCGGGAGCATCGATAAAAAATATTCCCCCATTTCCGTCATCAATCGCTTTCATCAATGTTTCATACACGATTTTCTGCTCAGGAATTAATAATGGAACATTATCACAAACCATTCGGCTTAATGCGTCTCGATCATATTCACGTTCTCCTTCTAATTCTTGATTGAAAGCATCGTGGATTGAACGATTAGGCGCTGGTATTCCTAAAGTACACAACAAATTGCCGCTAATAAGCAAACATATATCCTCAATCGCAATCAACGATTCATTATGAATCTCATCAGTCATTCCCAAATTGAAATCTCCGGTTGCAGCACGAACTCGATGCAAAAAATCCTCTGACATGTTGTCCTTATATTTATCCCACAAATCTTTCGGATTTGATGGACTACACGTCGAAATTATGATTGCAAACAATGGAGGTGCGCACATAATTGCATCAGCAAGAGTCATATCCCAATGTGTATCATTCTCCAGCAATTGCAAACGTTGACAGGCATCACGATATGTAGGACAGAGTACTCCATCGACGGTTCGAAGTGACTCGAATGATGCTGGGCCACGAACATTCACCAACAGTAATCGCAAATAGAAACATTCTGCATTTCTAGATGGATGCACTGTGTAAATACGACCGATGGCATCTGTTGAGAATACATCTGGATAATCTGGAACTCGCTCGCCTTGCTTTCGCCGTTGAAACTTTTTCGATGAAGCATTCCAAGTGTAATAACGCGGCATCTGAGAGTAGAGCAATGTTCGTGCGAATGGATCACTCTCATGCTACCTACTCAGCTACCGCAACTTATGGTTGCTCACTGACTAAAATCGCCTATGTATGTATCATGATTTGTTGATTTTCAACCTACAGATTTGTAAGTATTCAAGAAAACATTTGAAAAAGTGAGGAATTAATTCCTACAATTTTCAGAAGTGTTTTGGTGGATTTATAGAATGAATTAGGTATATCAAAGAATTATTGAGAGCTTTTAGCAAATTTGGCATGCATTTCTATTCTTCTATATTTCTCGTTATCAATTTACATTCACAAAAACTCACCAAATCGTAATGAAACAATCCGAATCTGTAATGCGCAATGGCCGGCAAACGTTATTCGATCGAACAAAACACGAATTCGCAAAGTGCAATAAGGACGGTGAAACAGCAAGGAATGAAGAAACTGTGCAACTGAATCAAATGCCACAGTTGAGGTGTGAATAAAATAGAGGGGAAACGAAACGTCAACAACATGTAAAATGGACAACAACGTCAACGTCAACAGTTTTTTAGTCAACGTGGACAGCGCCACCACACATGAAAAAAAATTGGGTTCTCCATTGATCGATTTGATTCTTTTTTGGTTGTTGCCAAAATAAATAAATACAAAATGAAAAAAAAATTGAAAAAAATCGAAAAAAAAACTGTCGTAACACGCTGGGTGGTCAAAATAAGACATTTTGAAAGTATGAGTTTTTGACCTTTTTTCGATTTTTTTTTTTTAAACCCGTACTGAGAAAATACCATTCCATCAAAGTACAAATCATCAAAATCTGTTCGGCCACTCTCGAGTTATGGGATTACATCGCTTCGGACACTTTCTTTTATACATACATATGTATATATACATAGATACCCAGAAGGAATGTTAGGAATTTATTATTTTTATAACTCATTATATTATGAATTCTTGAGGTTTAATATAATAATTCATTCCACCAGAATCGAAGCCGTAATGAATTGCTAGTTTTATATTAGCTATGCCCGTAATAAAAACAAGAACAATAAGCAACACATGCAAAAGAAAGAACCGAAAAAAATGCTCGTCTGTGATTAGCTGTTAAATGTTTAGTTATTGCTTGTAGGGTTTTCCCGTTATCTGTTGTCGCCGCCATGTCGCCTACAATATGTGCCCATTTTTCTTAAGAACACATATGTATGCATGTAAATAGCTCATTTTGTGTTGTAGCGCTCAGCAAGAAAGACAAGGTTTGATTGAAATAAAATAAAAAATGTATTCTAAACAGCATTGGAGAAGACTTTTAGAAAAAAAACACATTGTGCAAGTGAAGACATAGTAGATAATATTAAAAATAATAATAATACAGAGGAAAGTAGCAGTTTTGTTGAAGAAAATTCGAACTGTACAGAAAGCAATGAAAGTGTTGAATTTGCAGAAAGTTTAGCTAATACATTGAAAACATGGGCCGTTGAATATAATATTTCCAGGGCATGCTTTGATAATTTGTTAAAAATTTTATCCGTACATCATACTGATTTACCTGTTTCGTCTAAAAGCATAATAAAAGCACAAAGTTATACAACATGTGTTTTAAGAACAGTGTTACCGAGTTCCTACCTACATATAGGTCTTGAAAAGCAATTATTAAAACTAAGAAGTTCGATTGAACAATGTGATAATATATTCTTAGATATTAACGTTGATGGTTTACCCCTTTACAAGTCGTCCAATACTGTATTGTGGCCAATTTTGGCAAGAATAGTTGGTAACCCAAGGGCAAAAGTTTTTCCCATTGGAATTTACTTAGGAAACAAAAAACCAGCAAGCGTGAATGCTTATTTGCATGACTTTGTGAATGAACTTGCACATTTGAATAAAAATGGACTACAAATTGAAGGCAAAAGCATTGCAATAAAAATTAAGCGTTTTGTATGCGATAAGCCTGCACGCTCATTTATTTGCCAAATAGTTGGCCACAAGGCCCTAGTTGGGTGCAGCAAATGCGTCCAAGTAGGTCGGCGTATCAATAATAGAACGGTCTTCAGCACAACGAGCGGATCTTTGCGGACTTTGCAGAAAGAAAATATTCTTCTTTTCATACGAAAACTGTTGACACCAGGTTAGAATTAGAAGATCTTGGGATCGGCATGATAAGCCAATTCCCGTTAGATCCAATGCATTTGGTGGATTTGGGCGTGACGAAAAAAATTTTAACCTTTCTCTTAAGTGGCAAAACAACGAAAACAAAATTAAAGCAAATACAAATTGACGAAATGTCCTCAAAATTGTTGTCGCTTGTCCCGTTCATAACCAGAGAATTTTGTAGGAAGCCGAGAGGAATGGATGAAATCAAACGGTGGAAGGCTACAGAGTCCCGCCAATTTATTTTATACACAGGCATAGTCGTATTGGCCAAATTTGTTGATGAAGATTTTTATTACCATTTTTCTCTTTTGCATTGCGCTTACAGGTTTTTAATAGCAGAGCAAAATTACGAAATGCACATAGAATCAGCGACTGATATGTTGCAATATTTTGTAGAATCCTTTCCATAGATTTATTCAGAGCATCATTTGTCATTTAACGTCCATTCACTTTTTCACCTTCCTCATTGTGTAGCCGACGTAGGTTTCTTAGGCAGCTTTTCGTCCTACGATTTCGAAAATTATCTACAGCATTTAAAACATCAAGTGAAAAAACCAAACCGCATATTGCAACAGTGAAACAACAAAATCTTTTTTGATAATTATATTGAAAATAATGAAGTAAATTCCATTAAATACAATAAAGAAGGCATTGTCACATCAATCAACATGCCGCTGTTCTATTTAAGTTTGAAAAATCCAGACAATTATTGTTACATAAAATCCGGTTTTATAATACAAATTAAACAAATTTCGAAGGTTAATAATAAATTGTTCTTCACTGGCAATAGAATTTTAAACTGCACAAATTTATATGAACGACCAATACAATCAAGCTGTAGGTTTTTTTTTTAACTGACTGCTTCACTTGCACAATAGATGAAACTTTTGAATATGATGATATATTGTATAAATTAATGCGATTGCCATTTAATTCCAGTATTTCTTAAAATTATCCATAGCCAAACTTAAAATACAAAATGATATAATAGAAATAAAGTTTTAAAAATATCATAATATAATTTAATCAAACCAAACTAAAAAGGAAATGTCTATTAGTAAAAAAACATGTATTGCGCCTCTGCACTATGGTCTGAAATTCAAATTTTTTGGCATAAATCCAAAAATTATTTTTTCTTATTTCAAAAAAATAGGTACGCAGTATTAATTGAGACATTTCAGTGGTCTAAAATAAACAAAAAAATAATTTGGATATGGCAACCCTGTTCTAAATATGAGCTGTAAAACATGATGCTTCTGAAGCAACAACAAACTTGTAAATAGTTCAGTAAAATATTGTAAGAAAACAGCTGTTCGATAATAGTTAAAAAGGAAAAAAAAAAGAAATAAATTTATAATGTAAGAATATAAGAAAGGTATCTATTTTTTAACTTAACGGAAAAAAATGTGGTTTATTGTGTTATATCTGTATAGTGTGGAGTTTTGTTTGATAGCTTTTTTAACCGAAAATTTCGTATTAACCTGTGTTCTGTGGAGTGAAAGTTGTGTGTATTGTCCCGTATTGTTCCAGATTTTTATGTTCGGTGGAAGTTTGGGGTATGTTCTTTAAAATCATGTATGTAACATTGACCCGTTTTTGCCCCATTTAAGTATATTTGTAATTTTCAGCAACCTTTAAATTCCAACACGAAGAAATGCTTGGAGTTTGGATAGAGGGCGATCGCAAAACTAATGTTGTTTTGGATTGGGTTTTTAAAAAAATTAATACTAATGAGTTAAGTTTAAAGAAAAAAATTTCTGAGAATGATTTTGAAAAACCCTGTTCAAGTAAAGCAGGACGACCAAAGGTTAGCTACACAGATGCAAAAGATCGGCTTAAGAGGAAGCTGGCAAGTGATCTTTCTTGTGAAAACAATGACGATGTTGATTTTTTGATTCATGCAGCTACTGGGGCGGCAAAAAAATCAAAACAAAGTGAGTTAGCATTTATTTTAAAGAAAACTGCACATCAAGCAGAACAAAGCGAAATAAGAAAAGCTGTTACCTCCAAAAAACCCGAAGCAGTTCCACTCACTCCGGAAGAAGCTCTCGCATTTTTACTTGAAAATGATTTAAGCAAAAGACAATATATCAACATGAGGTTGTTAAATAAAGAAAGGAATTGCAATATATATCCAAGCTATGAGGAAGTAATTAAATGCAAGCTACTTTGCCGGCCTAAGGAGATATCTGTGTCGGAGTCTTCAGCAGAAGTATCACTGCAAAATCTCTTAGACCATACCGCACAACGCATTCTTTTATTCCAAAAAGATGTTTTGCACGTCATGGCAGAAATTTCGAATGTTGTTTTAATTGCTAGCTATGGGTTTGACGGTACAACGGGACAAAGTATGTTTAAACAAAGGTTTGAGACAAGTACACCTCAACTTTTTGACCAATCACTGTTTGTAACTACCATTATACCTTTACAAATGTTGGACAGTTCTGGCAAAATTATTTGGAGGAATCGCACTACGCAATCAGTGCGGTTTTGCAGGCCATTAAAAATGCAATTAGCAAAAGAATCTACAGCTCTAATTCTATCAGAAAATAGTCAGCTAGATATGCAAATATCTTATTTAAATCCATTTGAATATTACCTTGATAACGGAGAAAAAATTATTGTCAATTATGATTTGCATATGACTTTGATTGATGGAAAAGTACTAAATGTTATAACAAACACCAATTCTAATCAAAAATGCCCAATATGTGGTGCTACACCAAAACAATTCGTAACAACTAAAAATTTTAATTCTGATGTTTTTAAACACAAACTTACATCCCTTAGATATGGTATTAGCCCACTACATGCATGGATTCGAGTATTTGAATTCGTTGTACACATTGCTTATAGAATCGAATTAAAAAAGTGGCAAATAAGGGAAGCTTCAGATAAAGAAGCATTCCAACTTCGTAAACAAGAAGTACAAAAGAGGTTTTGGGAAGAAATGGGCCTTCATGTAGATAAGCCTAAAGCAAATGGTAGTGGAACATCAAATGACGGCAATACTGCCAGGAAAGCATTTAACAATTTGGAACTCTTTTCTTTAATTACAAATATTGATATAGAAATTTTGAATAACTTTAGAGTTATATTAATTGCTATTTCCTGCGAGTATCCTATAGATACCACAAAGTTTGAAGATTTTTGCAAAAGAACTGCCTTCTTGTACATGGAAAAATATTTATGGTTTCCAATGTCAGCAACAGTTCATAAAATATTTGTTCACGGCTCACAGATTATACAAAATTGCGTAATGCCTGTTGGTTGTTTTGGTGAAAATGCGTCAGAAGCTCGAAATAAATTATACAAGAGAGATCGCAACGCACATGCAAGAAAAAATACAAGAAAAAATAATATGACTGTTGTTTTCAATAGAGCAATGGATTTTTCAGACCCCCTTCTTTCAAGCTTGTCTTTATCCGCTAGAGAAAAATATCGGAAAAGAGAGAAGCTACCAGAAGAAGTAATACAATTGCTTACACCTTCAAGTGAGCTTCAAATTTTCAACCACTTGCCAGGGGGATCTGAATACGATTCGGATAATTCTGATTCCGATATATCGGAAGCAGACGTTGTGGAGAACGCTTTAGTTTTAGATACGGAAGACTGTGATTTCGAATGATTTGCTTGGTACATATAACTTTTTATATTATATTCAAGTGAATTTAATAATTCTGTAACTTCTCTCTCATTTCAGATGTACAGTCAATGTTATTATAAAAATAATTGTTTCAGTAAAAACATATGTATAAATATTTGGATAATAAAATTATTAGACCACTTTTGCCTATCATATGCAAATTTTTCATTTTATGAAACCAAATTTTTACTATAGGTCCAAGGGAGGTACTCCTAGGGACTGGCCGATTTCAAATATTTTTGGTATCGTCGATGCGTATTACAAGAATAACATATTTACCAATTTTCGTGAAGATATCGCAATTTTTGGAGCTGAAATTCAAAAATTTTTACTATAGGTCCAAGGGAGGTACCCCTGGAGAATGACCGATTTCATCCATTCTTGGAATTTTTCTTAACTAAGTCATATATAACCTGTATGCGAAATTTCAATGGCCTAGTACCACTCCTTCTAATTTATGCCAAAAAATTTGAATTTCAGACCATAGTGTTCTGGTGCGCTGCAACGCATCGCTAATGGAGGTTGAAAATACAAATCCAGGTAATAAAGTTATATTAAAAATAAACGCCATTAAAATTATTCATACAATTTCTTATTTTTTAGAACCATCACGTATTGACGTATTGGAAAATAAAATAAAACTAATGAATAATGAACAAGATGAATGCGTCACGCTTTTGAAAAAACTTGACCATAAAATGGACCTTTTGATCTGCAGAGAATCCAAAATATGCAATTTTCCGATCAAATCCGAATTTGATCTCCAAAAAATGGATGAAAAAATTGGAGAAGACTTAGATTCATTTGTAAGGCCTAAAGTAATCTTGCATTAAGAAGAAAAGTAACTTCATCATAAAACTCTTTTCTTATTTTATTTGCAGTTTTTAATTATCCGAAAAATTATTTTACCAGGAGGTTTAAAGAAGAATTTAGCTAAGATTATTTGCGAAGAACTAGTTATGAACTATAACTTTGAAGGAATCAAAGGAAAATCCTCATTTAAACAGTTCCACAACTTGAACAAGGCTTTGTATGGTACGCACACATTCTATTCCTGACCTGTTTAATTTAATCTAACAATTTATGTATATTCATTCATTATAGAGGTATCAAAGCGTGAGGGATACACCCAAGAAGAGTATGCTGCAGAAATGAAAAAGGCAATACACCTGATCAAAGTTCGCCAGTTCAAAAAGACGCACTTTGCCAATAAAAATAAATGATTATTTTTTACTATTACCTACTATTATTTCTCTCACTGAATTTTCTTTTAATTTTTATGTTAAGCCAACAAATAAATAACCGATTACTTTTTAAACAAATGAAAATATATTATTTAATTCATGTTAGGGGAATGAATTATAAAACATATTACGATTCAGAAATAAAATAATGCATTATAATGGATTAATTATATTATTCATTCCTACAAGGCATTATATAAATCATTATATTTTTGTATTATATACTACATTCTAAAAGCACATTAAAAGAATGCATTATTTTCGTAGAACATCTCTGTTTTGAGAATAATGAATTCTATAATCAATTTGTAGAGCAAGCGATAGATTCCCCACTCGATTCCCATTGATTCCTTTTTCCTGCTGGGTATGTATATTTAATGCTCTTCGAGTACCACAAAGAGAAGTGTTCGTGATGCAAATGTTAATAATTAATGTATATATCTATGTGTGTATGTACATATGTATGGAAGTATTGTATATGTATGTATGTATGTAAGCGCAAATATATAAGCACAAAATATTCTATATATTTCTATATTATAAAATGTACGGAGGCGCGATGTCGATAAATTTTGAATTTTTAAATGCTATAACACTGTAGGGAAGGAAAAAAATATACCTTCCTTTACCTATAAAAAAATTAGGCACATATTAGGAGTAAAAATTAAAAGTAAAACTTACGGATTTCAAGAAGTCTAGCTCTACAAACAATAAAAATTCCGCCAATGGTCACATTGACAACTTGTTTATATAAACATATGAATTTATCTATAAGTAGATGCATACATATATGTATACACATCTATTTATGTAGATTATCAGTCTGTTCACTTTTTTTCACTTTTTGTTATATCTACTACGTACATACATATGTACATATGCCATTAAAAAATGTTGTTGTTATATTTCGTAATTTCATGAAAAATTATTATTATTTTTTTACGATTTTTGCTTTTAGGTTTAGATTTGAAAATTCTGAAAGCTTAAAAATGTTTTGTTTTTTGTTTCACTATTTTAACATACTTATATACATACATATATACACTCGCATGTGTGTATGTATAGCTATTTAAAATTTGTATTTCTTTTTCCCTGTATGAAATGATTTGGAATTATTTGTTTTCTATACCTTATTTTACATACATATATGTATGTACATATTAGCTCAACAGTCCTTTATATTTACACGCACCTTTAATTTGTCGCAGTGATTTGTTTGAATTCTTTGTTATACATATGTAGTCGTATCCTCCTCTTTCGCTTTGTTGGATGTCACGGCCAAACTTCGTTGATTTATGTACATATGTAAGTATTCGACTTCGCTTCAAACTTCTCAGTGTTTATTTGTGCAGATACGGCTAAAAGAAAGTTGTCTGCTCTTTGTTGCAGTTCGACGGTTCGTAAGGACCAAAATGTGTTGGTGATAAGACAATGGTCCGCTAGTACGAACTCCAACAACTTGTGCAGAAATGAAAAGCTTGATATCAGTGTTAAGAAATTAAGTGGTTTATTGATATTATGTACGTACGTATATGCCATATATAATAAGGTATATAGTGACATATATGTATATGATGTATATCAGGGATTAATTACCTTTTTCAGTTTAAACGGAACTTGGCTTAAATACTCGATCATGTTCGAAGAAAACCGCCCACAGTCTTCCAGCCACAGTGCAACTTTGTAGCTAGCAGCTGTACAGGAAGACCATCAACGTTTGAAGGCTTTTGGCTTCAACAAAACTTTGGTACTAGTAACGCGACCGACACGTGTGTTTTGTCCGGAATCCTGATTGAAGACATAGTTGCAGTAGATCTATTGAGAGGTCTGGAGTAGACACGCGTGAGCCACCGAGGTGGATGAAGATATACCTCGAGAAGTGCCGCATTAAATTTGATACCACTAGCAAAGGGATGAGTGCAGAAAGTTTTGTCTTCCGGGTAGGAAAATTGTCTGGTTTCCGGCGGCGCCTTGAAATGGTATTGGCAAGTGGTCGAGGAGAAAGTGGATAATCCCAACTTTGGCTATTTTATTCTAAAACCGAGTTGCTGAGCCACTTCAAGGCTGCTGAGTCCGACTATGAAATCATCCGTGAAATCATGAAAGCAGCTTTCTAATAAGAGTTTCGAGAAATTCTCTAGCGAAGTCCCCAACATGACATTCAGGCTATGGAAAAGATCCTTAAAAAGAGTTGGTTGGAATAACTAGGGGTAACCTATATGGAAAACTTTACATTCGCGTCTAGAATGGAAACTCTGGCGGAACTTACGGCTGAGTGTAAAAGAGCAGAGAAATTTATAAGGGAGAAGAAGAGCTGGGATAGGGCGATAAACGAAATAAAGGTAAAACCAGTGGAGAAGGTAATTGAAGCGTTTGATAAGCACAGAAAACAACAAAACTTCCTCCCAGTGAATGCTAGTGCGTCGACGTCCACTGCTATTTGTCCCAATGTGCCACCGTCCGCCGTCAACTCCTTCACCCTTCCATTTGATGTTGTGTTTTACTTACGGCATGCCGGTGGATCATTTCACAAAACATCCGGCAGAAGCAAGAAAAGAAACTAAATTTAAGTCCTCGTTCCACAATATGGTGTGTTTTGCTTGTGGTAGTGATTCGTCATTTTGTGTCTCTAAAAATGATAAGGGAACTTCAAACTGGCCGGGATGACCGGTATTATTCACAGACTCAACACCTATGTAAATTAAGGAGAATTCAACAAGGGGTACCGCAGGGTGGCGTCCTGTCTCCACTCTTGTTCAACCACTGCATCTTCAAGCTCCCTCAACCGCCAGAGGGATTCACAATAGTCTCGGTAATGGCAACCAACAATGCAATTGATGACCAGTGTTCGAAAGTGGTCGGATATCTCTCCGACCTTGCCCATTTCTTCACAGGCAGAAACCGGGCGTTGTCCCCTACTAAATTCTCAGCGACCCTCTTTACCACCTGGACGAAGGCAGTCAGGTTGGATCTCAAAATCCATATCGATGGCACCCCCATTCCGACGGGTAATCATCCGAAGATTCTGGGGGTTTATTTGACAGCCTGCTCTCCTTCTCCGCGCACACTACCGCAATTGCCAACAAAGACAAAGAAATGTTGTTGGCCACATACAAGTCGATTGGCCGACCAGTAATTACGTATGCTTCGCCTGTGCGGTCGCCGGGAACCAGTAGAACACAGTGGATGAAGCTGCAGACCTGCCAGATCGCCGCACTCCACACGGTGACGGGATGCCTCCTGATGTCGCCTGAGGAGCATCTCCGTCAAGAGGCCAATGTGCTCCGCGTTAAGGAGCATAAACTCATGCTTAACAAGCAGTTCCTGCAGGGTGTCACCGCTCGGGACACGGAGGTGTACCGGCGGGTCCTGGGCAGCATCCACAGAGAGCCAGTCACCACCTCCGTCGCCTCTCTGGCACAAATGCTATCTGGATATTGTAGTAGGCTCAACTCCTACCTATCCAGAATCAACCCTGACATACCCAACACATATCAGGCATGTGAAGATTCTCCGCACGATACCAATCACCTATTCACATCCCCTCTCAAACCCACTCATCTAACCCCCTCTTCCTCTGGTCCAACCCTATCGAAACAGCACGTTTCCCCTAGATGAGTTTGACGGCAACGACCATAGGTGAATCCGGTATGAAGAGGTACGTAGACGAATATTGTGCTAAGATATAGTCAGTAAGAAGAAAAAGAGAATTTCAAGAAAATAGCCAAACTGAGGGAATATATAATAAAATAATCTCAACAACAGTTGCACTCAATAACTGCTAAGCCGAAAATAATGCAGGTGCTAGTTGTCTGGGTAACAATGCAAGCGTACTACTGAAAGGTAAAGAGAAAACGATTCTGACGATTAAGGGCCAGAACGTTAGAACAGCTAATGGCGGAGAGGGCGAGGTAATTGGCCTTCTCAAACTACCACTGTTGTGGGATGGCACTACAAAAGAATAAGAATTTTTGATAGTACCTGATCTGCAGCAAGAAGTATATTTAGGTGTCGACTTCTGGCAAGCATTTAGGATGAGTTTTTTGAACAAGGGGATAAATGTGAGTGTGAATGATACTAGAGTAGCAGAACTTGTTCCCGCCGATGGTGACTTGCGTTTCGACGCCGAGCACATACTGAAACCAGAGCAGAGTAACGCGTTGGAATGGGTAAAGTCTCAATTCCCCTCATAACCCGCAGAATCAAGGTTAGGTCGGACGGAGTTAGAAGAGCACGTCAGTTCTGTAATTGTGACAGTGAAACAGCGACAATATCCTATTTCACCCGCCATCCAGAAGTTTGTATATGCCGAACTTGATCAAATACTATGTATGGGTGTCATTGAGGAGACTGGAGTTCACCAGTATCTTTGATAAAGACAATAAGAATAGCTTATGCTTGAATGCCCGTAAAGTACGGTAAAAGATGCATATCCACTACCGCATATAGACGGGATTCTCAGCAGGCTTCAGAACACCAGATACTTCTCAGCTATTGACCTAAAAGATGCCTTCTGGGCAGATTCCATTGGAAAAAAAATCAAGGAAAAAGACTACATTTACTGTACCGGACCGATAATTAGATCAGTTCACAGTGATGCCTTTTGGACTGTGCAATGCGGCACAAAGAATGTGTCGTTTGATGGACAAGGTCATACCCGCTTCGTTACGTGAATATGTATTTGTATCTTGAAGATTTATTAGTGAGTCAGTAGATTTCTCGTCCCATATATGTATGTTTGCCTGAAAAGGTCGCTTAACAATCAATACAGAAATAAGTAAATTTTGTCATAAAGAATGGCGTTATCTCGGCTACATCATCGGAGATGGACGCATAAGGACGGATGCCAATAAGGTGGTGAGATACTTTCCTGAACCTAATACCCCAAAACAGCTGCGACGGCTTCTGGATATTTCAGGCTGGCACCGACGTTTTATACAGGTTATACAGGATTATACGACTTTTGCAGCACTACTTTACGACTGTCTCTCAAAAGACAAAATTAGAAAGTTCACGATGACTGACGAGGCAAAGCTATCTTTTGAGAAGCTAAAGCAAAGTGTGATTTCGGTACCCGTACTGACACATCTGGACTTTAAAAAACGTTTTTATATTCAGTGTGATGCATCAACGGATGGAGTGGATGGGAGTTTGTTTCAATTAGATGATGGCAACAACGAACGACGGATCGCGTTTATTTCAGCCAAACTCAACAAACCCCAAAGAATTATAGCGTTACTGAGTTCGAAAGCTACGCGGCAGTTTTAAGGGCAACGAGTTTCAGACCATACTTGGAGGGACTCCCATTCACTATTGCTACTGATCGTGCGAGCCTGAAATGACTCATGAACCAAAAAGATTTCTCTAGGTTAGTAATATGGAGCCTGAAACTAAAGGCGTTCGACTTCGGGATTGAGTACCGAAAGGGAGGGAGTTTTTAAGAAACCTCTAATGGGCAAGCAACACATCACAGAACGACATTTTCAGGGATTGTTTAAAGATTTTATGGGCCCGTATTATCGTACTTGTGATGGTAATGTGCATGGCTTTGTATGTCTTGATCATTTGTAGAAATTCGTGTTTTTAAAACCTATGGGAAAGGCAACTTCCGCTGAAGTCTTGAAGTACTCAGAAGAAGATGTGTTTGTGTGTAGAGAAATACGCCACACAGCACATTAAAACAGCGTTTTAATCACCTTAGGGTAACGCTGCCGAGAAGGCCACCCAATTCGATAATAAGGAAATTTATCAGAGAAAACTGGGACACGCATGTAAGCGACGCGGCCTTCGCCCTTCGCAGGGACATCAAATTTCAAATCAAACATGTGGTGTATCGTCGAAACTTTAAACAAAGTTCACGGATTGAAAACTACAATGCGACGTTAGCTCCAAAACAGATCAAATATGTGGTCTTGTACGCGATTGGAAACTCCATGTACGAGCTTGGTGATAGTAGCGGGAAAGGATGAAGATATACCACGCTAAAGATATTTTCTCAAAGTAGAGTTAATTCTATATGTTGTCCGGCGTGTCGGGTGTTTGTGCTAAATGTTAATGATATAATTGAAGTTAATTTATATATATATATGACGTTACTCGAGTATTTAATCATTATTTTTGTGATTACTTAAGTATTCCTTATCACATTTAACCATACATATTTTCGTAATTATATATTTACTTATGTACTCTTATTTATTTATTTATTCATTTATATACCATTAGCTTTACAGTGATATTTCTTGTTTTTTAATTTTTTTTTGGCGTCTGTTATATTTGTTTTAATACTTATTATAAACTAATATAATGAAAGCAGAAAGTTGAAATATACCTGTGATTTAGTAAGTAGAAGTGCGTATATACTCCCAGTGCCTGGCAAAAAAAAAGGTGTGACTTCAAACAGCGATAGAGATGATAATGCCCTTCGTTAAGTTGTGGATCGAGGCCACACGTTGAACGGAAGAAATTATAACTGGAAGACTGCGTTAGAATTTCTTTTACGCACACGCTCCATGATGCAAGCAGCATCGGCGGATGCGACCTGTAACGACAGCCTTACTTAGTGCGAGCTTGTTTGTATGCGAGAGTGCAGAGAGATTTGATCTATAAATCAGGGATAGATGAAAGGTATCAAACCTTGCTAAGCCTTCGATACAATAAAGTAGTTGTCAGTGTGTGACTGTAAAAGTCTAGCGGTTAAAGTGAGCTTTCAAAAATGCACGTGTGAGTGAGGCGAGTGAGTTTGTCGGCCTGATCCTTAGCTATAAAAGGTAGAAAAAACGGCCAGCATTATGAGGTAACAGTCCATAGAAGTGTTTAAAGTGCAAGTGTGGGAGTTTAAAGCGAGTGCTAGGGATAGTAAATAAGTATTAAAAAAAATATAATAATAACGGTCGCTGTTTGGATACCGCCAATGGAACGGATCTCAGACGATACCCATTGCTGAAGTAATCGCGAGAGTAAGATGTAAATGAAATATGTTAATTTGTGACACGTAGTAGTGCGTAGGTGCATTAAACCATCTCTGTGGTTCGATTCGCTAGCTTTAAACTGTGCGACAATCGCAAATTTTGACGGAAATATTTGCCGTTTGCACTAACGATTCACTAACTCATTATGTCAAAATAAGCGAAAAGAATAAAGAGGATTCGAGAAAAAACAAACGAATGTCTGCTTAGGTGATAGGAAACCTCACTTTCTGTTGCATTCAAATGAAAGGGATTGTCCATATCGCGAAGCATACTTGATCCACTGTTGGAGCGCTTACTTCTTTCGTCACCTTGTAATAAATTATAGCCGAAGGACATTATTTAATGTTCCTTTTTTAATTTCAAGAAACAAATCACCGAATTTTAAATTTTTTTCTTTAACTTAAGTTGAAATCACGAATTTTTCTATTTTCGATTGAGTTAACAACTTCAAACTTGTTGTCGTTTAGTTTTCGGTAATCGACTAGCTAACAACAACAGCTGATTCAGCCAACGCGAAAATCGCTAAAAAATAAATACTGAATATCAGCATCGTTAAAATTTTCGTTAAGATGAGCTAACCATGCGAATATCGTTCAAATAAGTTAGTGAATCGCCCTACTGATGACTATAATGAAATAATATTTCTTCTTAATATAAAAATAAAGAAAAAAACGTAATAAAAAGATTTTTTAAATTTATTAATGCAGGTCACCAATGGAATTGAAGCTAAGCACGTCGAGTAGCTATACTCTTACACAACAGCAGCCCTACAACACTAACTTTACTCACACACAATAACAGCCCTGCAACAGCAGCATCCAGCATATACAATCTACTAGATCAAAAAACGTAGATTACAAAGAAGTTGCATCAGTGAAATTATACTGTGGTAAGAAATATTAGCTTACTTCGCCACAGCACAAACCAATTGGATCCAATCAGATTCTAATATCAATCAGCAAAAGTCAAATTTGTTCTGGTATGGTGAAATAAGGCAAAACATTCTGTTGGCATATCCGGTGAAGGTATGCTACTTTGTTGTAATCTACGTTCTTTGTACACAGACTATACTAACACGCAACAACAGCACACCAACTACATTCATAGGCAACAGATGCCTTGTAACAACAGCACACCAACTACACGCACACACTACACACGCCCTGCAACACTAGGAGCGGGAGCCGTTTCCGACGCCAATTGCCCCAAATCGTATCCATAAGCTGTTGTTGGTATATATAACACAGAGCTTGAACAGCTGATCCAGGTATATAAGCCAGCGCAGGTTAACGGTCGCAATTCGTAGCTCACGACAGCTGAGGAGGTGGAACGGCGTGGGATAGGTAACACCAAGGAGTTAACAGCGAGGGAGAGCACTGAGTTCATATGAGCACATACATATGTATGCAGGAGAACAACCAGCGATCGCAGCGTGAACAGATGCCCAAAGCCGCTACACTGGCGCTCCCTTCTCGCTTAAGACGGAGCTGCTGACCGGCCTAGAAAAGTGCCCCCGACACATTATTTTTTTGTATTGCTTACATATGTACTTACTTTATTTTTTAATGATTCCTTGATTTTTTGGAATTTATATATATATACTGTATATATCAGAGAGCATAATTTCACAAATTATTCACATTACTACGGTTATAGATATAGTTATGTACTTATTAATAGGGTAGTTTTTTGCTCGATAAATATTTTTGGTTAACTCATTTTTACTATTTTTTCTTGACACGCGGATTATTATCTATATATATAAAAATGGTGTGAAAAATGTATAGTAATTCATCAGTTGAGAACGGCTGAACCGATTTGGCTCAAATTTGTTTTCAGTTCTTCGTTATTGCCAGGGGAAGGTTTTTACGGAAGAAAATTCCTGCGGAAAAGTCGGAAATTTGGAGAAATCGAAAACTTATTATTAATATAGAGTTTTGTGTGCAATTGGCCTAGAATGGCTTTTCGATTGGAAAAATATAAAACTTTTAATGCAAAACTCGGAAAATTCCGGAAAAACGTGAAAATGTTTAATTATTTTCGACGAAATTTTGTATTTTATTGCATGATTTGATGCGATGTAAAGCTGCAAATTTCGGATAATTGTGAAATTCAATGTGATAAAATACGTGTTGCGTGCATTTTGGGTGGAGAAATTAACGAGATAAAAAACAGATGGCGCTGTGCTTAGGTTGAGCGTAATTTGACAGGTGCACTTTTCGCATGCCATCAAAGAAGAATTCGGAAAACAGCTGACTACGTAGCAGACTTAGACTGAGCGCAATTTCACAGGTGCACTTTTCTCATTGTCATTTTTTTTAACAAATGTGCTATTTTTCTTGCTGCAATTGATTCGAGTTTTCCTGATTTTCGTGTTGATCGATCTATTTTTCTGATTCCGCAATAGCCTACAAAGATCTTCGCTACGTTAATATCGGCTCATTGTCTGTCGTATGCCAGCATTGCAATGCATTGAAGTTTCAATCAGAAACCCCCGGCATATGCTGCGCTGGTGCCAAAGTGAAATTACCCGTTTTGACTCACCCGCCAGAGCCATTGCATTTGTTACTCTATGGTAATACAATCCAATCAAAACACTTTCTAGAGAATACACAAAAATATAACGGATGCTTTCAAATGACATCATTTGGAGCCCAAGTTGTTGATGTACCCGGCTACAATCCCAGTTTTAAGGTAATGACGTCTCATTATTATCAAAATGAACAATTATTGTTATTTTTTTCGAAATTCCTTCCAAACATTCAGATTCAAGGAAATTCAAACGAAGATCATAAGTTTCTTCAGATCTACAGATTGTTCAAAACAGCATTGGGTATGATGCCTTCAGACGACCACAAAATCATTATTAGAGCAGACAAAAGACCCGCTGGAGGTCATGCAAGACAATTCAATGCTCCCACTATCAATGAAGTCGGAGTGGTGATTGTTGGCGAGAATAAGGAATCAGGCGATATTGTTCTCTACCGTCGGGATGGTGGACAATTGAAGCGCGTGTACGAGACGCATGGGTCATATGATGCACTTCAATACCCGTTGATGTTCTGTCGTGGAGAGGATGGATATCACTTCAATATAAAGATGGTTAACCCAACGACAGGTTTGTTTACAAGTCATCACTTCTATTTTTTATTTTCTAACCGAGTTCGAATTCATATTTCGGGAGAAGAAACAAATAAGAAGGTCAGCTCAATGAATTTTTATGCGTATCGTTTGATGATTCGGCGGTATGTTGACAGTCATCTGTTGAGATATCGCCGGTTGTTTCAACAGTACTGCACTGACATGTACGTCAAGGTCGAAACGGAGCGCCTCAATTTCATTCGTTTCAATCAGTCAAAGTTACGATCAGATGAATATATACACTTGCGTGATGGCATCGCTACTGAAGGAGACGCAACCAACATCGGTTGTTTGACCATTCTTCCAGCTACTTACGTTGGAAGCCCGCGCCACATGCATGAGGACGCCCGGATTTATTCATCACGTTCACTTGCAATCCGAAATGGCCTAAAATTACGAATCTGTTGCTGACAGGACAAACATCCAGCGATCGACATGACATCATTGCACGAGTGTTCAGACAAAAGATCAGAGTACTCATGGAGTACATCGTTAACCATAAGGTTTTTGGCATAATCCGTTGTTGGATGTACTCGGTTGAATGGCAGAAGCGTGGCTTACCACATACACACATTTTGCTTTGGATGCTCGACACGATCCATCCAGATCATATTGATTCGATCATTTCGGCCGAAATGCCAGATCCAGAAACTGATCCGGAGCTATATTCCGTTATGGCAACGAACATGATCCATGGGCCTTGTGGAGTCCACAACCCAGACTCGCCGTGCATGGGAAACGGAAATTGCACAAAGCGTTTCCCTCGTCCGTTGGTGGCTGACACAATCACTGGAATCGACGGATATCCATTGTATCGGTGTCGTTCTCCAGATGACAGCGGCAGATCAATCGTGATGAAAGTGAAAGGAAACAATGTCGTCGTCGATAACCGTTGGATCGTTCCATATTGTCCGCTTTTGTCGAAAACGTTCTCAACTCACGGCAATGTTGAGTACTGTAATTCCATTAAATCCATCAAATACGTTTGCAAATATGTGAACAAAGGGAGCGACATATCAGTATTTGGCATTGTTGAACCGAATGTAAACGACGAGGTAACGAAATTTCAGCTTGGACGTTGCGTGAGTTGTAACGAGGCAATTTGGCGGCTGTTTTCGTTTCCGATTCATGAACGTCACCCGACTGTCGTACATTTGGCAGTTCACTTGGAGAACGGCCAGCGTGTCTACTTTACGGACGCAAATGCAGCGCAAAGAGCAGAACAACCACCAGCTACATCGTTGACAAATTTCTTTTCAACATGCGAAAGCGATCCGTTCGCAAGGACTTTACTTTATTCGGAAATGCCACGCTATTATACACGGAACGCTGGCTCAAAGAGGTTTCAACGCCAGAAAAAAGATAATGTTGTTGCTGGCTTCACTTATGTCTATTCCACCGATGCTCTCGGACGAATATACACAGTTCATCCACGCCAAGACGAATGCTTCTATCTTCGCTTGCTTTTGGTTAACATCAAAGGCCCTACATCCTTCGATTCCCTGCGTACTGTGGATGGTCTGCTATGCGTAACTCTTCGAAAGGCTTGCCAACGGAACTGCAACGGGAGCAAGACTATGATCGAGTTGAGCTGGCCGAAAGAGTCCGAACAAATGTGCAGCTGTTGAATGCCGAGCAGAAGAACGTGTACGATTTCCTGATGAAGGTTGTTGACGATGGAACGGGAGGCATTTACTTTCTCGATGCTCCCGGTGGGACAGGCAAGACATTCGTCATTTCTTTGATTCTGGCTACAATTCGGGCAAGATCTGAAATTGCGTTGGCTGTTGCTTCCTCTGGCATTGCTGCCACATTGTTGGAAGGCGGTCGAACTGCACATTCAGCTTTAAAGCTGCCGATGAATCTACTCACGGTAGACAAGCTAACGTGCACAATGACCAAGAATACAGCGACAGCGAAATTGATGCGAGAATGCAAAATCATCATTTGGGATGAATGCACGATGTCGCATAAACGAGCTTTTGAGGCAGTTGACCGAACGATGAAGGATTTACGAGGTGATTCGAGCACAATTTGGTGGGGCTATGATATTGCTCTCCGGGGATTTTCGCCAAACGCTACCTTTGACCACAAACATGAGAGATGCTTTGCAGAACGGCTCTTAAATTCTCGAGACAACTGCTGGCGCTTGGCAATGGCCAAATACCTGTTGATGTTTCCACTGGATTGATATCGTTCCCGGCAAATTTTAGCGAGTTCACATCGTCGAAGGAGGAACTCATCACCAAAGTGTTCCCCGGAATTGCACAAAATTATAAAAATCTCGATTGGATTAGTGAACAGGCAATACTAGCAGCGAAGAATAAGGACGTCGATAGCTTGAATTTGATTATTCAAAGTCAAATAGCTGGAGAACTGCATTCGTACAAATCCGTTGACAGCGTGCCTGACGAGGATGAAGCGACAAACTATCCGACGGAATTTTTGAACTCGCTTGATGTGCCAGGAACTCCGCCGCATGATTTACAGTTGAAGGTGGGATCAATCATAATCATGTTGCGGAATCTGAATCATCCGAAATTGTGCAACGGTACGCGGTTGTCCGTCAAGAAACTGATGAACAATGTGATTCAAGCGACAATCATCACGGGCAAATTCAATGGAGAGGAAGTCCTTATCCCACGAATTCCGATTATTCCATCTGATCTTCCATTCCAATTCAAGCGGATTCAGTTTCCCGTTCGATTGGCATTTGCGATGACAATCAATAAATCGCAAGGCCAATCGTTGGAAGTCCGTGGAATTGATCTCGAATTTCCCTGTTTTTCGCACGGTCAGCTGTGCGTTGCTTGTTCGCGTGTTGGGAAACCGTCTTCGTTGTTTGTTTTTGCGCTATTTTATTTATATATGGAGAACTAAAACGTATATAAAACTGGAACGTGCCGCACCTCTTTTCTAAAAATGTTCTGACGGTCGTAATAATGGACCGATTTTCATGAATTGTTCACGGTCTGGTACAGATGGTATGGAAATAATCGTCTGCAATATTTATTTCTAATTCAAGTTGGTATATAGTTCTGTGGCAGGACAAAGTCTGCCGGGTCAGCTAGTATATATATATATATATATATATATAATTGCTAACTGTGTTTGGAAATTGTTTATTATTCACATATTTAGATCACTAGTTTCAATTCATTTCCATCGGGGATTGCACCACGCGTTATTTATCGTATATTAACACTTTTTTTGCTTTTTAATTTTCTATTTTTCACACGAGTGATTGAGCTGTCAATTGACACCAGCCCAATACCCCTGTTCTGGGAACAAGTAAATATGTATGTACATATGTACGGACATACATGTGGGCTGTGTTGGAATAAAGTGTTAATACCTATATAAAAATAGGTTTAATCTTAAATGATTTTTTTACTACTTTATTTCTTGAAGTTACACAGAAATCTAATTGAATTTGGTATACTGAGGATAAAAGTTAATTTTTTTTATTTGGTTAATCTTACATTTAAGAGCGAATTGCTATTGAATTTATATTTGAATTAAGAATACCATTGAAGAAAAAAATACATAAATAAAAGAAAAAGTAATAATGAGATTACATAATGAATTCAGAACTAGTTATTTAATGAAGGAAAATAGGTTTAATATGTGGTGCTAACTCTTCATAAATTGGTGCGGGTGTTGTGCTTGTGCCACATAAGTGGGACCAAATGACGACATTGACGTGAACATTACTAACTGATTGACAGACAGGCGTACATACATATGTACATTACGATTAGGGGGCGTTGCTAAAATGAGGAGTCGCAGCGACCGTGTGGAAGGGATGGGACGACTCCACCTGTCCGGACTGGCTCTCTTTTCTTTTCCTCTTGCGCTCTACCTATGTCTCTTTAGTTTAGCTTTCTGTTTTAGCGAATATAGGTAGGCATGATATTAGCTTTTTTTGTTTGTGTGGCTAAGGGTAAGGGAGGTGCGGATGACCCCTTCAACTGACGAGGTAGCTTGGGCCCACAGACATTCCTACACGCCACCACACTTCACCAAATACAGGCTACACAACAAAACCAAATTTAATATGAGGGATGGGCCTACATTAACAAATACACCGAATGGAAATGGGCGTGGCACATCCTACTTTAGACCAAAGACTTGAAACCATGCCACCAAAATCTACCAAATTTGGTACATACATATATTCTATTTCAAGTTAATAAGCAAAATTTCGAAAATTGTTAAAATCTGACAAACACCACGCCCACCTCTCATATAACGGTAGTTTTCAAAATTCAAAAACAAACGCGATACTTAATCAGTATTAATGGCGATTCGCTCAAATTAGCTGCTCTAGCAAATACATCGAACAAAAAAATTTGGAAATGGGCGCGGCGCCGTTTACTTAAAACAAATAAATACAAAACAATAAATAATAAAATCTACCAAATTTCGTGCATATAATATATTTCAAGTCAATAACCAAAATTTCGAAAATTGTTAAACAAACGAATATACCAAATCAAAAACATTTTAAAATGGGCGCGACATCGCCTATTTTAGAGCAAATAAGTATATCTCAGGAACCCTGCTACCAAATTTTGTAGACAAATCACATTTGGTGTAAGTTCCAAAAATTATACAAATCGAACCAAAACTACGCCTATATTCATTAACTATCCAGGGTATCTTGCCCAAATTTGATAGACAAGATTGATTATGAATTACATGGAATCATAAATGTTGGGAATGACCATGGTATCGCCTACTAAGAGAAAATTGCTATATCTCCGAAACTTCTTTGTCAAAACGTACCACGTTACGTACACCTTGCATGTATAGTCAGAAATTAAAATTTCGAAAGTTATAGAAATCAGACTAAAGCCACACTCACCTCTTATATAACGGTACTTTACAACAAATCAAAATATTCAATATTTTACTAAATCATGTCGCGAATTCTTCCAAATTGGGTATAAAGAATTTAATTGAGAATAGAAACAATTAAATTCATACTAATTTCCCTGTTTTATTTAAATCAATAAACGTCGTTTAAGATATCAACATTTTTTATACTAGCAAACCCGTTTTGCTTTGATGCGCCAATAAAGACATATTTTTTTTTAGATACCGAACATTGTTTTTGTGTTTAAAATATACTTTTTACCTTGCTATAAAGGAAATATGTATGTATCAAATATAAAATATCTTCGTCAAATAGCTGGAAAGATATTGTGAATAGTAGCTTCGTCTTAAATGGGCATGAGTTCGCCTTTTCCCCCAACAAAAGATATATAGCCTCATATAGAGTATACCTCTGACACTTCTTTGTCAAATTCAACCACATTTCGTGCATACTTTGTATTTCAATTAAGAAAGGATAGTTTTCTAAATGATAGAAGTCAGACGAAAACCACGCAACCTCTCATATAAAAGTCATTTTAAAAAATTGAAAAAACGCGATATTTAGGCATATAACTGTGGGTAAAAACATTCATTAAACGCATACCGATTTATTTTAGTTTCATTTAAATTAAAGAAAGTAATTTAGTTTTTCAAAATAGAGTTTATTATGTTCACTGGTTTGATTGCATTTTATTTGGAATAAAAACTTGCGCCGGGTATTGAAAGTTCGGTTGCACCCGAACTTAGACTCTACCTAACTTGTTTTAAATATATTTCATGCAGTTTTAGTATGAATGTGGAAAACATAGAATTATAGCAGGTAACAAGGAATAAAAAGTGATCAAACGTGATAAGTGTCAGTGTTTTTACACGAAAAATTTCACATTATATTAACTAACCGTAAATTATTATCTAAATGCAGATTTGTATCTATAAGGAAAGCTCAGAAGATCAAAACTATGTATAGCTGAGCTTACAGTGACAGGAAAAGATGACGAGCACAAAGAGAACAGATTTATTTCTCTCGGCGACGCTAGCAGCTACAGCGAGATCAAATCCGGGTGACTCTATTGCTTTGTTATTTCAATTTCCGCAACGACATAAAATGTAATCAATTTTAATGTAGTTTAAAAATAATAATAAATTTATATGTCAAGTCGGGTTTAAGGGCAAAGTATTTTTTATTTTACTGTATCTGTTTCATATTATTTTCCATTTTTTTAAAAACACTAATTAAATTAGAACAAGTAAAGGTGCAACCGAACTTTAAATGCCAGGCGCGTCTTGTATATAATAAAAACACTTAATATAATATACTTCATTTTAAATATAAATAAGCTATTATTCTTTTATTGTGTGCATTTTGCTCTGTACATGATTTAATAAAACACCACATATATTGATTATTTTGTAAATTATGCTTATTAAGTTAAAATCTATAATAAGTACAAAATTTGTCATAACATGATAGAATATATATAAGTATTCGACATAAGCCTATTTGGACGATGTCACACTAAATTTTATATATGTATAAATATGACTGAATCACCTTTAATTGTTTAATAAAATGTCGCATTTTTAAATTTATGTAAAATACCGTTATATGAGAGGTAGGCATGGTTTTTGTATGATTTTTACAGTTTTCGAAATTTAGCTTATTGACTTGAAACTCAATGTGTGAACCGAATTTAGTAGTTTGATAGAATAGTCTCCGAGTATACCTACTTAATCTAAAGCGGGCTGTGCCACGTCTGTTTGCAACAATTACATTAAATTTTGAGGAAATTGCTTTTGATAGTTAGTAAAATATTGCGTTTTCTTATATTTGTAAGTTACCGTTCTATGAAAAGCGGGCGCGGTTTTTGTCCGATTGTTATAACTTCCTGAGGTAAAATGTAAAGTGTGTACAAAATACAGCAGAGCTTGGAGGGATACATTTGAAAATATACACAAATGTTTGCACTAAAGAGAGCGGTGACACGCCTATTCCTTTCTCTAACGCGATTCTTGAACTTTATAGCTGCTGGAACATTGCGTTTTTGTGTGCATGGCTATTATCCTATATAGTATATCAATATATGTATATAATCGACTTATCCGATGCACGGACTGACAGACATACGTGACTTAATCGATTTCGCCTTTCATTCTGAACATTTTGGTATATTTATGTCAATATTTATCTCAGATGGAGTATGTGCTTACAAGCAACCATTATAATCAGAGTTCAGAAACATTCACTCTCGTTCGTACGCCATCGCGAACGCATACACTTCAACATTTTCCCTTGCATTCACTTTCGAGAACGAGAACATAAAAAAAATCCAGCTCGTTCGCGTTCGAGAATGATAGGTAAAAAAAATTGTGTACGAGCGAGCGCACTCCGAGGCTGAACTTGCTTGGACCTGCACGGACATGTAGCGCGAGTCGCGTTAGCTAGCGGCGAAGCGCGGGTAAAGATAAAAAAATTCATCACTCCCGAAGTTTTCATTTCTACATCGGAAGTTTTTCACAGGTTATATAGTAATCACAGGCAATCATATTAAAATAAAAAGAGTAAAAAAAATTAGTCCCAAATTTGGAAAAAGTTTAGTTGTTTAGAAAAAAAACACTAATTTGTTATAAAAAAAAGACTCACAGAACGTCTACTTAGCTGTGTTGCGAAGATAGGGGAATAACGCAAATTTTCAGTACAGGAAGAATTTTTTATGACCAAAACTTTTTTTACTGTGGAATACTGCAAAAGCGTAAGTTTTTCCAAAAAAATGTTTGAGTGTAAATTTTGCATGGAATGACCCTTATATATGTATTTACATATATTTTATTTTACACGTTTATATACACTAATGCCATTTTGTTTTATTTGTATTATAAACACATCTATATTAGTTTGTATTTTTATATAGGAGAAGGAGAGTACAGGAGCGTCGTTCATCTTCATAAATGAATGCATATGTATGTTGCGTCAAATATTCACAGCGGCCTTGCCGGCCTTAACCTGAACGGTAACGACCCCTGTTTTGTATATGGACTATTCTTTGTTTTACTTTTCCTTGATTCTGTTTGATTTGGGCTGGCGGTTGTGGTATTCTATCACCTTAGTATGCTGGGGTGAAACTCAGCAGAAATGGCTGGTAGGCTAATGCCATCGCCGTATCCGTCCCGTTAAAATCTGGCAAATCTCAGGGTACGTTCCAATGCCCGTCGTCATTAAGTTGGCGGTGTAGGTGCGGTTGAGAGGGCTCCCGCCTTTACGTCTGGTCTGGCTCTGAACGTTCATCTCATAAGGGTGTGCGTCAACCCTCGCATGGCCTCCCTGCTTCGGCATAGAGAACCATGGGACCATTTTTCAGGACGACTACACTTTCGGGTTTCGGAAAGCGGCTCTGAGTTGTGACCCAGTGAAAATTAAGAATGAACTCCAAAAACGTTAAAAACTCGAGAAAAGTTTCGAGCGGTAGAAGGGCGTCGGAGCCCATCCCTAAAATTGGCTCGTCGCTGCGAGTGGCAGCTTCCACTAACGTGGGGAGGGCGAAACCGCCTCCCTCTGTTTGCTCTGTATGAAGGATGGCCGCCAAAACTAAGGGTGGTGAAGGATTGTTGAAGCCGACATCCAAAGTCGTGATTAAACCGGGAAATGCAGTTACTGCCACTCGTGCTGTAGGGGGGGGAGAGTCGAAGCCGACCTCCGCAACCTCTAGGCTAGATAGGGGCGTAATTCCGGCTGGGCGCGCAGGTGAGTCGCAGGGGAAATCGCCCGCGGCCTCTGGAGGGGGGAGACTGGACGATATTGCCAGTTACAGCAATCGTCTATCCTGTAGTGTAAAGTCGAGGGAGATCCAAAATCCGCCCGTCAAGGGACCCAAGCGGCGGATTGGCACGGGGAGAAAGGCCCACTCTGATCGTCGGATGGCCTCCAAGATTCTGGAGCGCTACGGCGGCCAGGCGGGATCTCAGATATCTGAGAAGCATGCTAGGTTGCTCGTGTGGGCCAAGGGGGCGCGAGGGTGCCTTCGAAGAGCTCAGCATCAAAGAGACAGCGGTCTCAGGAGATGGAGACCTCTTCAGTCAAACGGCCCAGGACTGGGGTCGCGCCTAAAACATTCATCGAAGTCGCGAAGCAGGCGGGCTTCATTATCCTGGGTGTCGTGGACCACAGTAAGGAGGACGGTGCCATCTCTAGGGTGGACTGGAGGCTAGAAATAATCCTGGTCAACTTCCTCGTTGCGAGAGTGCGGATTGGCACTCTGACCTCTTCAGCTGGCGAGCGGTCGGCCACGCTTTATAAAGCGGCGGTTTCCTTGGTGGGGGAGGTTTGGAAGGGTGCCAGGCTCGAGGCCGAGGATAAAAAGGATTTGCCTTTGCGTCCGAGGGCTCGTGTCTGGCTCCCTGCGGAGCCCTCCGCACCGGGAGACATCAAGGAAATCCTCCGCTATTGTAACCCGAACTTTCCGGCGCACAATAGGAAGGTCGTTCGGTTTGAGGGGTCCGAGGAACCATATCGGCAAGCGCTGATTCTGCTTAACGCGGAGTCCCTCGGCCCTTTTGCTGAGTAGCAGGGGGTCATAACCTATGGCTACGAGAAGGTAGCCCTTAGGATCTACCAATCTGATGCCAGACGCAGTGGCGCCCTCCTTCCGGTGGAACCGGAGTAGGTGCCGGAGGTCTGCGGCCCTGATGCGGAGGAAGCGGCGGAAGTTATGGAGGCCTTCATCACCATGGAGGTAGCCTCCGTCAGGTCGGACGCCGAGAGCGCTGGGGGAGTCTCCGCGGTCGCTGAGTCCGTCCTCAGTCTAAACAGGCTTTTCCATTGGGCGGAGGAGCACAGGCTACTTGCCTGTGCTAGCGAGGATGCTGTCGCGGGGGGGCTGGAGGAGATTACTGAAGATGATTATCCTGCAGATTAATCTCCAGTATTCTAAGGTCGCGTCCGCTAATTTGATGCTCCTCCTTGAGCAAGGTGGGGCAGATATTGTCCTGATCCAGGAACCGTAGCTGAGCAGTAACGGTATTTCTGGCATCGGGACGAAGAAGTACAAGCTTCTGGTGTCCAGTAGCGCAGGTAAACCTAGAGCTTGTATGCTCATCAGGCGTGAAATAAGTACTTATTTTCTGTCTAATTTCAGCACTGGAGACGTAGTAACAGTGAGACTCGAGGACGGGTCCGAGACCTTTGGCTCATGTCCACGTATATGGCTCACGATGATGGGGTGGAACCACCTCCAGTGCTGCTGAGGAATACTCTGGCGAAAGCGAGGCGCAGGAAAGCCGGCGTCGTTGTGGGCTGCGATGCCAATTCGAGGCACTCCTGCTGGGGTAGCTCGGATATCAACGCAAGAAGTGAGTCTCTCTTTGATTTTATTCTTAGCCAAAACTTGTCTATTTGTAATAGGGGAGTGACCCTAATTGTTATCCCGTATCTCGAACTAGAGAGTTCTTAACGATCACTCTTTCTCTGATCTTAGGTATATTCGATTCTCCTTGGGCGATGCGCGTCCCCAAAATCGTCCCTTTAGGAATCTGAGGAACACAGATTGGCATCTATACTGTAAGAAGTTGCAGGAGTTTCTTCCTGAGGAACCTCAGGGGAATTTACTCCTTTCAGAAAGTTCGATCCACAGCTTAGTGGAGAAATTCACCGTAGCTTGTAATAAAGCGATAAATATTTCGTGTCCGCTGAGGAGGCCTTCGGGCAAATTTAAGCCGTACTGGTGGACTTTGGAAATTTCGGAGCTTAGGGCTTCGAGCAGAAGACTTTTTAAACAGGCGAGCAAAGGAAGAGCAAAAAACAATAGGATTGGGAACTATATGGGATCGGATTGGGAACATATAAGTCCGAAATAAGGAAGCCTAATCGGGACTCGTGGAGAAATTTCTGCGAGAACGTTGAAGGCTACCACGAAACCTCCAGGCTTAGGCGGGGGTTCGCGAGGGCTCCCGCCCCCCTGGGATATCTCAGAGACGGCTTGGAAAATTGGGCGATGAGCAGTGAGGAGTCGCTCAAACTTCTCCTCGACTCCCATTTCCCCAGTAATCCTGAGCCATGTGAGATTACAGGCGTGGAGCCAGGTGCCATATATGTCCCTCCTCGTGACCTGTAAAAAGAGCGTCGCCTACTCTGGGCGATACGCTCCTTCAAAGCGTTCAAGTCGCCGGGACCTGACGGAATCTTTCCCGCCCAGTTGCAGAAGTCCGAACGAGTGTCGTGGCGGTGGATGACGCCTATTTACGCGAGCTGCATAAGTAGGGGCTATATTCCCGGACTTCGGAGGAATGTGAGGGTTACGTTTATTCCCAAGGAGGGTAAGATCTCTCATGTATCCCCAGAGGACTTTAGGCCTATCAGCCTCTCTTCTTTTCTATTGAAGACCCTGGAGAGGCTCATTGATCTTCTTATAAGGGAGGAGATACCGCGGGAGCGGCTGTCGCATGCTCAGCATGCTTACTCGAAGGGCAGGTCTGTGGAAACGGCCCTGCACACGGTTGTTAAAGTCAATGAGGAGTCTCTTGAACACAAGGACTTTGCAGTTGGTGCCTTTCTGGATATAGAAGGTGCCTTTAATAACATTCAGCCACAGGCAATAGTCGGATCCTTGGCGGAACTTGGGGTTGAGCTGGGTCTTGTAGGGCTCGTCAATCACCTTCTCTGGGACAGAACTGTCGTGGCGGAATGGGGCAGCGCCTTCATCCAGCGAAGGGTGAGAAAAGGCACTCCACTAGGAGCCGTTCTCTCACCACTCCTTTGGGTCGTTGCTATCAATGGCGTCCTGAAGGAGCTGGAAAGGGAAGGCTGCACGGTTATTGCCTATGCTGACGATGTTGCTCTCATTGTCAGGGGTCAGTTATTGAGCATCCTTTTTGAAATCATGCAGGGGTACCTTAATTTGCTCGTGAAATGGTCTGCAGGGCGTGGGCTCACGATAAATCCTAGCAAGACAGAGCTGGTATTATTTACCAGGAGGTACAAAGTACCGGTTGCCCATCCTCCTTCGATAGGTGGTGTCCCGTTGGTGCTTTCTGACCGGGTCAAGTATCTTGGTCTGATTCTGGATAGGAAGCTCTCCTGGGGGTCAGATATTGAGGAAAGGGAGAAAAAGGCTTCGGTTGCGGTGTACTGGTGCCGGGGTGCTATTGGGAAGAGATGGGGCCTCTCTTCCAAGGTAAACTATTGGCTTTATGAGACTATAATAAGGCCTATAATGTTTTATGGAGTGGTGGTCTGGTGGGACTCACTAGACAGGGAATCAAATGGAAAGCAGCTAAAGCGGGTGCAGCGGTCCGCGCTCATTGGGATCAGTGGGGCGCTTAACGTGTTACCTGTGGACATTGCAGGCAGGGTTGCATCTGCCCGTGTCGCAGCCCGGCTAGAGTGCAATGGATACAGATTCAGCTCGGCCTTTGGGCATTCTAGGATTCTTGCCAGCTTCAACTTTGTCCCTCCGGAAACAGATTGCTGTGTGCTTGCTCCAGCTCGGAATTGCTCCTTCTTCGCTCACATCCAGCGTAGGGAGGAGTGGAAGGACGGTGGCTTGTAGGGTGGTAGGTCGGTGAACTTTTTCACGGATGGCTCGAAGCTGGATGGTAAGTTTGGGGGAAGGGTCTTCTGCGAGGAGCTTTCCCTCAGCCATAAGATTAGGCTTCAGGGCTATTGCAGTGTATTTCAAACAGAAGTGGCCGCAATTAAGGAGGCAGCCTTACTTACCAATGTAATGCCCTCTAGATGGACTAACATTTATTCGGATAGTCAGGCCACTATTAAGGCCTTAGGATCGCCAATGGTGAGATCAAAACTGGTCAGGGAGTGCCTGACTTCTCTCGCAGCCGCCTCAGAGTATCTCGACGTTAGACTAATTTGGGTACCGGGCCATAGCGAGATTGCAGGAAACTGCATGGCTGATGAGCTCGCTCGGCAGGGTACCCTGGAAGTCATTTCTCCTTGCAGGGAAGGGGTGGGGGCTCCTTTGACTGCCTACGAGCTTCTCCTGGACAGATGGTCTCTCTGTCGTCTCAGCGAGCGCAGGGAAATTGCCACGACATGAGTGGATCGTGGGCGCTCAAAGGAGCTGAGGTCGCTTCCTAAGCGGCAACTCTCGACCCTCGTAGGTGATTTGACTGGGCATTATCCGTTGGGTATTCATGCGGTTAGGCTGAAGGTAGTCTCTGACCCTTTCAGCCGCAGCTGTATGGAGGAGGATAAGGTGGATTCATCTTTTAATTTTCTGCTCAGCCCTGCCTTTGCGAGACTGTAGTTCAAGTACCTAGGCTCGTACTTCTTTAGGACGCCAGAGGAGCTTTATGGGGTGGAGATTGGTAATTTGCGTGACTTCATTCGGGGAACGCAACGTTTCTCAGGTTAATCTTTCCTGACTTTTCCGATTCACGTTACCGTTCTTAAAACAGGTGGTATCACAATGGACTCCTACTATGCCTAAGTGAGTTTCCATTGCGGGAACTACCACAGTAACCTAACTTACCTATATAAATGTGTTATTTTAAGTAAAGCACAATGCAAAATCAATTGGTCGTGTATGCGGTGTAAATTCAAATATTGAATTAATTGTAGTACATGTTTACTAAAAATCACAATTACAGCAGATCCAGTGCTTTTGAGCATATTAAACTTCAGTCGTTTTACTTAGATCTAGAGTTTTTATTTGTGTACATATGTATGTGTATGAAAGCATATGTAAATATTGTATATCGCACCTAACCCTACGGTCCATAACCAGCTGGATGAACGGCAGTCCATAACCAGGGTACCCGGGTACCTAGTGCAGTTTTTTCGTTTATATTCAAATAAAATAATATATATCTGCACAGATTATTAGAAACGCTTAGTTTTTACATCTGAACTGTACAAATTTCATGTTTGTAAGATAATACTGGTTTCTATGGGCATGTTTGTACCTAACATGCACCCAAAAGTAAACAGAAACTGGTTTTATAAGCGTTGGTTTTTTGCTTGTTTTTGGTATCTGCTTGTGAATTGTTTGTGTTTTTAGGTAGCAAATGTTCAGCTACGCTAGAAAAAGAATACATTTCAATGATTTCGTCATTATAAGTTGAACAGTTGAACAGTGTAGTTGAATAAAAATGTACCGCAAAATAGAATTTTTAACTGAAGGACAATATCTGCGTTTGAGTGAAGAAGCCAGAAGCAGATATATTGAGTCTATACTTAATGATATGATTGAGGAGGACGACGCTTTAGTGCCAATTGAGGAAGAAGAAAAGGTATTTACTGGAGAAGTGCAAGAGTCAGAGAGTGAAGACTGGGACAATGACAACGAAATTCCAGACGCTATTGACACGCCAATGCAAATTGAGATAGATGTAATTGAAGATGAAAGTGACAATGAAACTGATATGGTTGAAGAAAATGCACCACATCAAGCACAACAGAAAGTATGATTGCACGTCACAACATCATTAGAACTCGCAGTGGTCCATTACGAATGACAAAAAGTATGACTGGTATGCAATGCTTCAAGAGTTATTTTATAATAGAAATGGTCGATATAATCGTGCGTCATACCAACAAAAAAGCCAATTCAACTTATGATGCCTACAATCCAGCAAACCCAACAAAGCGTCAATTGAAATGGAGGGATACGAAAGTGGCTGAAATATACGCATTCATTGGAATGCTGATAATGGCAGGCGCAAATCATTTCAATGATGAAAATGCAAGGGACTTATGGACGCAATTGTCTCATCCTCTATTCCGCGCAACAATGGGATTAAACCGCTTCTGGGATCTTATTCGTTTTATACGTTTTGATGACGCGAGAACAAAAAACGAGAGGCAGCGTACATATAAAGCTGCTCCAATACGAGATGTTTGGATAATGTTGAACGCCTATCTCGCAAAATATTATGTTCCTACAGAAAATTTAACAATCGACGAACAATTGTATCCGTACCGCGGCAGAACGAAATTTACCCAGTATATTCCATCGAAGCCTGCGAAATACAGTATCAAGGTATGGTGGATGCTAAAAATTCATATCCTCTTCATGGCCAAATATATACTGGCAAACAAGACAGTGGTCGCGAAATTGGTGTAGGCGAAAGAGTAGTCAGAGGTTTGGTTGGGCCATACTACGGTAGCGGACGTAATATCACCATGGACAATTTTTTTTACAACTCTGCTTTATCTCTGTTTTACATACCTTAAGTTTCATTAGTTGAGTTTCAATATAAATTTTATAAAACTCCATATATACTAAGATTTTGGATTGTTACTATATTTTAATCTTAAATGTCTGTTCTGAACTAGTGTTAGACATTACTGAATAAATAAATAAAAAAATGAATAAAAGAGGCGCGTTACTTGGCGATTGGTTACTCTTTCTTCTATTATTGGCGCACACAAGTCTTCAGCAAGGTTACGCAAAAAGCGTTTTCTCCGTGTTCTTTGATATGGAACAGTTGTGTTATTCTCATAAAATATAGTGTACTAGCTGGCAACGGTTGCGCGAGTTAACGACGTTAGTACAAACATACATATGTATGCATATAAATGTATACACTACATACATATATACATAATTATTGTTCACAGACAAAAATGTAGATAAACTACCATATGCCCTTTGGCCTTGTACTCGTATGATAATAATATACACAACATCAAAACAACATAACTTGTCCCAACATGATTACCACGGACTGCAACGGACAAACATTATAACAATAGAAATGTAGTATCACCAAAACAAACAATAATAGCCCAAATCACTACCTACTAGTAAACAGATAACGACCGACGCATCTCAATACTATAAGTAGCACTAAGATTCATGTAAACGAGTTAGTTTAAGAATAGTAATAAAGAGCACGCATTTTGGCACAGCAAAATATTATAATTTTTGAATTCATATCGAGTATCGATATTAACTGGGGGCTCAAGCCGGTCTAACTCTTGACTGCAGCCAAATTCCCTTGAAATACAGGGTAATAAAATAAAAATTCCACAGCTTTGAAGAAAAGCATAAAAACAATCTCTGAAAAAGCGAGATATAACAAATTTAACCAGTCGCGTAAAAGCAAACCTTGAAATAGCAGGCAGCCTAAACCGATCAAAAAAGTGAAAAGTGAAAAACGAAAACTGAAGATTCCTGACTTTAAACAGAATCGCTCACCCTGGACTCACGCACTAAACGCCAACGAAGTTTCAATTATCTGCGCCTAATACCACAGGACGATACAATGGCTCAGGACATCGCAACTCTACGAGCACAGGTAGAACTACTAACTCAAGCTCTACAAAATACACAACTAAAAGTGAATACACTGGAAGCACAACAACCTTCCCAGACAGTCACTACAGCAGACCAACACGTAGAATTTACACCGAACATTACAAATGGAAACCTCATAAATTTAAAAACCTTTGAAGCCATACCATGCTTCAGCGGAGACAAGAACCAGTACAGATCCTGGAGGAAAAGGGCATGGACATTCATGGAAAACATTAAAGAATTTTCCAACCACCCGAACTACTATACAGCGTTTACAATAATACACTCAAAAATTGTTGGGGAGGCAGCAAACATCTTAATCAATCACAACACCAAGCTGAATTTCTATTCAATAATCAACAGACTTGACTATACATACGCTGATCAACGACCGCTGTATGTACTACTCGAAGAAATGAAAAAGATCACACAAGGGAGAAGCACACTATCGGAGTTTCACAGCGAAATCAGCAAAGCACTGAATCTCGCACTCTCAAAGATAGAGATGTCAGGAGAACAAGGACCTGCATCCATGCTAGAATATGCAAATCAAGAAGCAGTCCGTACTTTCATCACAGGACTCAACAGCAGGTATACAAGCGGCACATTATACAGTCATCACCCAAAAGACTTGGAAACCGCATATGCAATCGCAAGCACGATTTACCACGACAGTTCAAACATGCAGTTCGACGCACAAATTACGCCACAAGGATACAACCAAAGACAGAATCCTCCACAACAGAGATATGATGATAGAAGGAGATATAATCCAAATGTGCAAGTACAATATAACCATCAACCACGCCAAGAACCGATGGAAGTGGACGACTCTCGTCAACACGTACGACCAACACAACACAACAATCAACTCCAGCTAAGGAACAACCTTCAGCAACCTCAACGGTACTATAACCCGTTCAGAGAAGACCAACAAGCAGCAAAACGCGGAAGAATTCCTTCTTCACGAAACCTCAACACCAACAAGGTACAAAGAATAAACCAGACGAGAGACGAAGAGCTACAATCACTCGCCGCACATACTGACGACATCTATGAGACAGGAAGTGTTTTTTTAGGAGAATAAACGGATTACCGTGTCTCCAAAGGCGTTGTCAAACGACAGGTACATCCGTTAATATTTTAATTGATACAGGTGCTACAAATAATTATATTAGTTCTAAGTGCAAATTAGGAAAATCTATACCCATAAAACCGGTTAAAGTTAAAACGCTTCATGGATACTCTTTGACCAAAGCTAAGAAAGTTATTACACTACTCAATCATAACTTAGTATTTTTTGAAACCGAAGCTTTAGAGGAGTTTGATATGCTTCTAGGTGAACACGGTCTTAGGGTATTGAAAGCAGAAATTAACATCTTTGAGTATAAACTCTTATACAAATATAAAAAGAAAGTAGTAAGCGAACAAAAAGTTAATTTCACAATTAATAACGACAAGTATAAAACTGAAATTGAAAATATCATGAGAATAAACGACGAAACTAATGAAATCCTTCCGTTTACGACTACAATACAAGCCACAATTAGGACAGAATCAGAAGATCCTATTTGGGTGAAACAGTATCCGTATCCGATAGCAGACAATGAATTCATAAACAAAGAAATAGATAAATTATTAGACAACCAAATTATTCAGCCTAGTAAAAGTCCTTACAATTCTCCAATCTGGACCGTCGCAAAAAAAGGTACCGATAACGAAGGGAAACCTAAAAGACGAATGGTAGTAGATTTTCAGAAGCTTAACGCTCAGACTATCACTGATAGATACCCTATCCCAGACGTTGCAATGACAATTCAAAATTTAGGTAAAGCAAAGGTTTTCACAACGATAGACTTAGAGTCAGGTTTTCATCAGATCTTGATAAAAAAATCAGACAGAGAAAAAACTGCATTCAGTGTGAATGGCGCAAAGTATGAATTCCTTAGGATGCCGTTCGGTTTAAAGAACGCACCTTCCATATTTCAGCGATGCGTAGACGATATCCTACGTCCATATATTGGCAAGTTCGCATATGTTTATATTGACGATGTACTCATATATTCGTCCTCACCCGAGGAACACATGGAACATATTCGTACAATAGTAAATGCCCTCCACAATGCCAATATGAAGATTTCAAACGAGAAATCGCATTTTTTCCAGGATTCAGTTGAATACCTTGGACACATAATAAAATATAATAAAATAACTGTGGATCCAAATAAAATTCAAACTATAAAGAATTATCCAACTCCAAAAAATTTAAAAGAATTACGATCATTTCTTGGCCTAGCGAGTTACTACAGGAAATTTATTCAGAACTTCGCTACAATAACGAAACCCCTGACAACATTTCTACGCGGAGACAATGGTGGTATAAGTAAAAATCAGAGCGCAAAGGTCTCAATTAATCTAGACGAACCAGCACTCGAGGCTTTAACAAAAATAAAAGACGCACTACAAGCACAAGTCGAATTATTCCAACCAGACTTCAACAAACCTTTTGAACTAACGACAGACGCAAGTAACTTTGCAATAGGAGCTGTACTCTCTCAGAACAGGAAACCTATTTCCTTTATATCTAGAACTCTTAGTCAGACTGAACAGAATTACAGCACGAATGAAAAGGAATTACTCGCTATCGTTTGGTCACTTCAAAAATTAAGAAATCACCTATACGGTATAGCAGATCTAACGATTTATACAGACCATCAGTCACTCATCTTTTCAATTTCGGATAAAAATCCAAACACAAAACTAAAACGATGGAAAAATTTCATCGAAGAATACGGCGCAAAACTCGTTTACAAACCCGGACATCAGAACGTTGTCGCTGATGCACTTTCTCGCCAGCAAATAAACAACACGGTAAACTCTGATGACTCCCAACATTCAGCACAAAGCTCCCCAACACAAAAAGTCAAACGAGTAAAGCAACCACTAAACGCATTTAGAAATCAAATTATTGCAAGACAATCAGATCAGAATCCCATCGAAATATCCTCACAAAATATATTTTCTAACAGCCGACATACGATTTTTTTTAACACCAAAACTGAATTGCTAGACAGACTAAAAAATATAATTAGACCTAACGTAACTAATGCCCTGCAAATAGGCGAAGAAATATTATTTTACGTCGAGAATGACCTTATCGACACATTCCCAACCGTATCGATTGTACTAGCGCAGAAATTGGTTGACGACATCACCGAGACCGAACAACAAAAACAAATCATACAAGACACACACAGACGTGCTCACAGAAACTACAAAAATAACGCACAGGAAATTTCGCTCAAATATTACTGGCCGAACATACGTAACGCTTGTAAAAAGGAAGTACAGGACTGCGAAATTTGCCTCACAAACAAATATGAACGCCGACCAAATAAACAACCAATTGGTTCAGCACCAGTACCGAACAAAGTAGGCGAATACATACACTTAGACTTATTTTTTATAAGCAATAATATGTACATTAGTTCAACCGACAAGTACTCAAAATTTTGCTATTTGAGACAAATACCATCAAAGAAAGACACATACAAATACATCGACGAGATACTATCACAAATATACCCTAACGCAAAGTTTGTAATGACTGATAACGAGTCAACATTTACTGGCATATGTGCACAACAAATATACAAGCGACTACAAATAACGCATACCAAAACTCCAGCCTATCATTCAACAACAAACGGTCAAGTTGAACGAACGCATAGCACCATAATTGAACTCGCAAAAGTTTTGGCACACCAACACAGTTCGGCACCCGATGAACAGATATTTGAAGCAGTCCGACAGTACAACAAAACTATCCATTCGGTAACCAACGAGAAACCCGAGGACGTGTTTTTCAATCAAAGGGGGTATCCTGACATCAAAGAGCGTCTTCAACAAAACCAAGAGAGAGTTTTGCGATACCACAACCGCAATCGCAAACAACTGAACTACAAAGAAGGAGACGTAATATATTCAAAGACGCATAGACGGAACAAAAACGTAAAAAAATACGCCAGACATATAGTCAAAAAAGACAACGGCGAAACAGTAACGACAAATAAAAGAGTTATTATCCATAAGGACAATATTAGAGTAAAGGCATGTACGGAATAGTGTTTACCTTACTTTTCTCTATTGCACTTTGTGACAATATAATAGATTTAACTAATAGGAAATATGTCTTAGTGGAAACCGACCCTGTTTACATTTATCAGGATACAGCTTTTCTCTATCACATATCTAACCTTTCAAAAATACTAGCGCCATACGAAAGCATAATGAAATCATTATACAATCTAGAAAACCAACCTGAAACTCAAATTTTAGTGAACAAAATCGAAACTCTGAAAAATCAACTCATTCCCAATATTTATAGACCCAAAAGATCAATCAACCTTCTTGGCTCCGTGTTAAAGTTCATCACTGGTACACCAGACCACGATGACCTAGTAGAAATCAAAACTTCACTTAATATGCTAATAGAAAATAACAACAAGCAAAGGAAAATTAACTCACAGTTCGAAAGAATACTCGAAACCCTTGATCCCAAAACAATAACCGAAAACATTGTTATATCAGAAGTTTACAATGAACTTCAATCAATAACAAATACTATAAATTTTGCGAAAACTAATAATTTTTATTCTGGCACATTAAATTTGAAAGATGTGTACGATTTAGTAAAGCACGAAAAACTAGATCTTCCAATAATTAATATATTAGAATATGCCGACATTCATATATGTTACCTACAAGAAGCAATTATAACAATATACAAATATCCTATCCTCGAAACTAAATGTAGCCTATTCAATGTTTATCCTTTAGCACATAAGCATGGTAAAATTAATTTAGACCCTAAGATCGCAAAATGTAACAAATATCAAAGAATATCCAAATGTAGAAAGTATATGAGTAACTTTATATGTAAGTCCGAACCCTCTGACAATTGTACTATAAAAATACTAGAGGACAAATCGGCCCAATGCGAAGCAACCCATGAAAATAATGCTCCACTCCGCATCCTAGAGAATGGATACATTTTCACAGATTACCAGCACACTTGGAACAACATGCATATATCAGGCCCTAAATTAATACACTTTAATGAATCTACAGCCATCGATGGTATCACATACTACAATCATCAACGACAACTCAGAAAAATCATACACAATCAACATAGCGAACAACTTGAAGTACTCCGCATCCTTTCCTCAAACTCAATCTACAAATTCAGCAATATCCAAAAACTCTCAGCATTTTTGATACCTATTGAAGAAAACCCAGTACAATTTACGTTCTTTATCATAATGGGATTCCTTACCTTAGCAGTCATCACTTATGGCATGGTACATCTCTGCCGATGCTATGAAAAAAGAAGAATACTTCAGAGAAAAAGACAAATTGAAGACCTATACGAAATCGAACTGAACCGTCTTCAGCAGCAACTCATAGCAGCACCATAGCGGGGACGCTCCGTTTTAAGAGGGAGGAGAGTTAACGACGTTAGTACAAACATACATATGTATGCATATAAATGTATACACTACATACATATATACATAATTATTGTTCACAGACAAAAATGTAGATAAACTACCATATGCCCTTTGGCCTTGTACTCGTATGATAATAATATACACAACATCAAAACAACATAACTTGTCCCAACATGATTACCACGGACTGCAACGGACAAACATTATAACAATAGAAATGTAGTATCACCAAAACAAACAATAATAGCCCAAATCACTACCTACTAGTAAACAGATAACGACCGACGCATCTCAATACTATAAGTAGCACTAAGATTCATGTAAACGAGTTAGTTTAAGAATAGTAATAAAGAGCACGCATTTTGGCACAGCAAAATATTATAATTTTTGAATTCATATCGAGTATCGATATTAACTCGCGAGGCTACGCCACGCACTTTACGTTTATGTATATGTATAAGAAATTACTTACTATTAGTTACTTTGGTTCTGAAATAGTTTGATTTTGCATTTACTTTAATTCCTAAATATACAAACTCATAAAAATAACAATTTTATGTTGCATACAATTGCAATTAAAACTTTTTATTGGACAAACATCAAAAAATTTCTTTGTATACAATATTATGCGTACCTCCCTCTGCAAGGACAAAAAGGTTTATTTTCGATGGAACACGTGATAGGGCTACGTACAGTTGTCCGTGTGAAAAACATGGCTTACTCAAATCCACTCCGGTTACATTAAATGTTTGCCCCTGTGCCTTGTTTATGGTCATTCCAAAACAAACCTTTACCGGAAACTGAAGGCTTTTAAATCTAAATGGCAAATCTGTAGGTATCATCGGAATTCTAGGTATTAAAGTAGATTTTCCAGTACCACAACCAGTTAAAATAGCACATTCAACCAGATAAAAATTTAGCCTTTTTACCTGCAGGCGAGTTCATTGCATAACAGTGGGGGACTTAAATTTCGCAATAAAATTATTGGAGCTCCAACTTTTAAAGTAAGTTTGTGGCGAGGCATACCTGAAGGGTTGATAGAATTTAGAAATTCCGTTGGGTAGTGCACAGCTTCTTTACCGTCGACTACTGTATCCACCGAGCAATATTCTCTCGTTTGTGCGTGGAATTTTACCAATACCAATTCGTTAATTTTTTCGACTTGTTCATTAGTAGGTGTTAATATTGCTCGTTCCTTTAACCAGGCTGCAGGTTTATAAGCAAGTTGGTCTATTGTGGGATATATTTTGTCAATCGGTTGGTGATGGTCGGTGACTGAAACGCATATATCATTATTGAAGGAGATTTTCCCACAAACTGTTGGAAGCTCACCGTTACCAACTTTCAGTAACATGTCAGCAAACATCCTGTTATCTTCTGAGGCTTTAAGCTAATTTTATTACATGGGACCAAAGGTATGATCGATTTAATGACGCATTCACCTCATCAGCCCTGGTTCCTCTAAATAAAATGGCACTATTTGACGGAAATCTCCTGAAAATAATACCGTACAACCACCCATAGGTGTGTTCGTACTTCTTAAATCGCGCATGGTTCTATCTAGGGTTTCAACTGACGCTTTATGTGATATTGTGGCTTCATCCCAAACTATCAGTGAGCAGATCTGGATAAGCTTAGAAGTATTACTTTGCTTAGAAATGTTGCATAAGCTGGCACAATCGTCAGAAATATTTAGAGGAAGTTTAAATGTAGTATGCCCCGTTCTTCCACCTTCTAAAAGAGTAGCTGCGATCCCAGAAGACGCTACCGCAAGGGCAACGTTACCGCCAGATCTTACTTTAGTGAGAAGTAAATTTATTAAAAATGTTTTTCCCGTGCCACCAGGAGCATCAAGGAAAAATATCTTTCCGTCCTTGTATTGTATACAAAGAAATTTTTTGATGTTTGTCCAATAAAAAGTTTTAATTGCAATTGTATGCAACATAAAATTGTTATTTTTATGAGTTTGTATATTTAGGAATTAAGGTAAATGCATAATCAAACTATTTCAGAACCAAAGTAACTAATAGTAAGTAATTTCTTATACATATACATAACCAGAAAACGCGCAACCGTTGCCAGCTAGTAAACACATAAACAAAACTAATTTTTGTATGGAAGAAAATGCGCAACACCGTAAGCAAAACACTAAAACACTTTTAAAAATTCAGCTGTAGTTTCTAGTTTCTTGTATGGTGACAAAGCATCTGAAAAACAAACATATCGAACAGTGTGGATCAAAGTTATCATTTCGCCTTGCATCGGTTTATCAGCGAAGTCAACAGCACAGCTCTCTGCGCATAGCCGAACGAATTAGTAACGAAGAGCAGTTGATTTACTACTTACACAACTACACATCTTCCCGCTACGACACTGATTTTACATTCGGTTGTAGCAATGCTGTACTTAGTGTACAATTTTTTAAAACTTTACACTTAAATATTTCAGAAATGAATAGGCTAATTTTTAATTTAAGTAGCTATCATTATAGTGCTAACTGCAAGCATTAATTTAAAAAAAGTTGCATCCCAATCCGTTCAGTAATGCCCGAGATTAGCTCTTTCCAAAATTTTAGACTTTGTTTTATAATATGTATAGATTAGCTTTAAAGGTTGCACTAACGAGGCACAATTTTGAAGCAAGGTTACAGATAAGCCTTCAATGTCAGTTTGAGAAGAGTTTTTAATCTTCAATAAACCCTCAATGACGTCATCGTCCGACAAAATAAGTGATCCAAAGTCGGTAGAAGAAAACAAGTTCTCTGAGATATTTTTTCGAATACCTGCCAAGTCTTCTTCAAGAAGATCATCATCAGACGAAAAAAAATCAGCAAATAAATTTGCTGCATCACTACGGCAGGAAGCAGAAGCATCATTATAATAAACAGTACTAGGAATGCTTGAACCTTTTTTTTATAGATTTAATGTAACGCCAAAAACTTTTCGGATTACTTTTAATATTTAGCTAAAAGTTATGAATGTATTTTTTATACAGGGACCTATTTAAATCACGAAATTTTTTTCTATGTGAGATAAAAGCGTTTTTCATTTGTTGACTTAGACTTCTTAAAAAACTTATTTCTCAAATTTTTTAGAACTTTGAGTTCTTTCGTGTACCACGGAATTGTATAGTTATTGCTCTTAAAACCGGAACGTGTTTAGAACACACATCCAGCACTAAATTTTTAAATATATTAAAACAATCTGCAACTTCAGTATCGCCAAAACGAACATTCCAATCAATTCCACCTAAAGCGTCATCTAAAATCTTAAAATCACAACCAGCGAAATTGTAGGAAATTTTAGTATTCTCAGAACAACAAGGACAAAGAACAAAGGAATATGATACGATGCAACAAAACTCATGTTGTCACTTATAAAAATCAAATCTAGAAAGCGACTCTTACTATTTGGTTAACTATTAATCTGAGTCAAGCCCATGCCTAGTAAATTGTCGATAAAATAAGATTCAATAGGACTATTAATATTCGCAGGAGTTAAGAATACAATATTATCTAGATATAACCAGCTCAAATTGTTCAAATTAAAGTCCCCCAGAACACATAATTTGTTGTCACAAATCACATGCTGAAGGGTTAGTACGTTATTAACATGAGATTTGTAGATATTATCATTACTTAAAGTGGGTATATAAGAAACACAAAGATAAAGAAAACCACGCAAGCCACGAATTCGCACACACAGTTGGTCAAGAACAATGTCATTATCCTCCAACGAGATAAGAGAAACTTCACGATTGCAACGAACAGCTATCAGCACACCGCCGCCGCGGCTACATTCAGTTTTATCCGAATCTCTGTCTTTACGGAAAATAACGTAGAGGTTCGGATTGAAAAACTCTGCATCAAAAAATTTTGAGTTGAGCCAAGTCTCAGTTACAACAAAAACGTCATATTGACAATATGAGCTCAGCATTCGCACATCATCAGACTTCCTTCTAAGTCCAGAAGCATTTTCATAGCATATCTTAATACTTTTATTGGCACTAGTATGAACAGCTAATTCAGAGGCTGTTGGTTCTCCTGCATTCGAAAAAAACGAAACGGCCGAATAGATACATTAACTGGCCAAATCTCAGGCTTCAGCACTTTCTCATAATCATGCTCATAAACACCAAGCTTAAAGTTTATGTACCTAAGAGAATCCGCATTCGACTCTTTTTTAATGAGCTTATAGCATACGATGTGCTTCTTATCAATGTCGGCATATTTCTCCAAGTATCCAATGACATCAGTTGAGACCGTAGGTAAGAACGAAGACAAATGTAACCACTTAAAGCGATCAGCTACCTCAAGTTCACTGGTCTCAAAAGATCCAACTACACGCTTTCGCTTTCGCTTTATTTTTTTGTTCTCAACTGTTGCCCAAGCAGATTTGGGGGCCGCAGGCGATGAGTTCAATTGGTGCGACGTCATAATCGGTGATGAAAAATTATTTAACGATACGGCACTCTTATCATTCGTAGAGAGAGCTACATTAGCACCGCCCGTACATGAACGAACAGAAAACTCAGAGCTCTAACGAATGTTAGGCACTGCATACGTAGCGGCATACGAAATAGGAGCAGCAGCCTAGAATGCAGTATTCGAGGTATGAAGCGGTGATGGAAGATCAACACTTAACAGCTGGATATGAGCATTGTCTTGAGATTTTTCGCCACAAACTTTGTCATCCAATAAAGAGCTGCACATATTACAACGAAGATATTTAATTTCCGCAGTAAGTGCGACTACAGCAGAGGCCAACTCATCGTAATGCATATTGCTCAGCATCGCACCAAATTCAGCATGTAGATTCTCAGTTGTTTTCCTCAGTTGAATATTGTCATTATGTAAAGACTGGACAATAGCAACGACAAGGGAATTTTCAGCCCGAAGGGCAGCAATTTCATTAATCACAGACTGCATGGCTGATTGCTGTTTATTGTCCATGGTAATTTCCTTATGCGCAATATTCACACCAGACGATTGAGCTGAAGAGCTTGCTCTCAGCACCATTGGCACACTGTCTGTAACAGTGAGAGGAGGCGAGCGAATTGAACTACGCCGAGCAGCAGAGCACGATTTGCATAGAAAGGGCTTATTAGATTTAAGCAAGAACTCAACATCACTCGGCAAAATGTTTACACACTCAAGGTGGAAGAGTTCAATGGACTTTGCACATTGCACTTTGGGCTGATGACGTTCAACTTTATGCCCACAAACACACGGCATTATGAAAAATATTAAAAATGCGAAATAATATCCAGGTTTGAAAATAGAGTCTCTATCTCAGATATACCAAACCAATAAAAAAGAATGAAATTAAATATTTATAAAAATGAAGGAAAGAAATAAAAGACACATTTCCTTAGCCACACAGAAAACAAAATGCAATGCAAGCAGAGAGCGACGAAAAACACGTCCGCACCGAACAAGAGTATTATATATTTAATGAATTTTTTCCACCAAAACATCAATTGAAAGCTTTTTGGGAAGACCACTGGAGACGGTAACCTATACCGAGCAACCATCTACTTCTACGGCCGCTTCTACTGATGGCAGGAAGCCAATAATAGGAAGCTGTTATTTGTGCGCTTCTTTGCGCAGAAAGACGAGGAAAGTCTGCAAGAAACCAGTTTGCGATCAACATACTAAAACAACATCAAAATGTTTTCCATGTTTCAATAATGACTCAACATAAGACATCAAATATTATAAATAAGTTAAAATGAATAAAATATAAATAATTCAATTAAGAAACAATTACATTTAATATTTTACACATCAATAAACGTTATGAAACAAAATAAAAATGAAACAAACGTTTTTTCTTTGAAATATAAGGTAATTTGCACTAAGGTACCCGGGTACCCTGGTCATGGACCCCTGTATGCAAAAACATTAAACTCATTTTTTGGTTAATATATATATAACCATTTTTCTAGTCTTTAAGTTTAGTTGGAATGTCTGATGATCCGGAGTTTCATGTTGATATCTTCAATATTATAGGATCAGCAGCACTTTAAAGTTCATATTGTTACCCGGGTACCCGGCTATGGACCGTAGGGTTACAGGAGAGCCAAACACCTTTTTTCTAGAGATCATAATACTATTATAAAGGGGTTTTCAATAGGGACACTACAAAAGTAGACCGATAGTGACAGCAAACGACGCCATATTTTTCCCCGCTCTTTTGACAATTCTCTTCAGTAAGGTTTGCCATTTCATCATGGAAAGATATACGATCCAACAACGAATCGAAGTTATTAAAATTTACTACCGAAATTCGGAGTCAATGGCCTCAACTTTAAGAGCGCTACGTCCAATTTATGGCCGTCGTCATTTCTGGCTGAATGGCTTCGTCAATAAGCAAAATAAGCGTTATTAGACAGGCTGCAATCCATGAGTCAACATTGCATCTCGAAAAAATTACGGTTTGGTGCGGTTTATGGGCCGGCGGCGTCATTGGGCCGTACTTCTTCCGTGATGATTAAGACCTGCACGTTACAGTGAATGGGAATCGCTACCGCTCAATGATAACCGAACATTTTTGGCCCGAATTGGATGATATGGACTTGGACAATATGTGGTTCCAACAGAACGGCGCCACAAGCCACACAGCGAATGTCACAATCGATTTATTGAAAACCAAGTTTGGTGAACGTGTTATCTCACGAAAAACTTTTGTAGCGTTCCTATTGCAAGACCCGATATTATTCACATCATCAATATGTTTCATGGTTTGTTTAAAAACGTTATTGTAATTTTTCCATATCTGCTATTATTACTGAACAATTATTAAAGGATATTAAATAATTTCCAGTTACATTCAATATCTTATTATAACATGTGTTATTTATTATATTCCATTTAAAATTTTTTTGAAATAATATTCCATCATTAATTTCTATTGTATCAGTTGCATTATTGAATATATTTATGCAATTATTTTTCTGTAAACAATTTTTCATTAGAACTAATTTTCTTTAATCTTTATTTTCTTTATAAATTAAAGTATTATTTTTATATTTTACAACTTTCAGTGGTTCAAACATTAGTTCTCTATTATTACTATTTGGTAAGGCATTATCATTGAAATAGGTAGATTTACTGCATCTTTTGGTATTCTTATTAGAAATATTATTATTATTATTAATTTATATAATTAAAATTACAAAATTAATATAATCGCACTAGCTACCAGGGCTATCTGCTTAGTCAAGATATAATAAATAGAGGATTAGGTCAAATTATATTAGATGAAAGATGTTTAACGTTTTTAGGAAGTTTGCTATTAAGGTGAGGTTTGAATCTGATGGAGTGGATAGAACATTTATAGGGTGTGCGTTGTCGAATGATTTTGTGCGTGCAGCGGCAATTGCTGGGCAATATAGTAGGATGTGACGTACGCTTAAGTGAGCGGTGTTACAAAAGTTGCAGGTTGGATGTGGAGTCTTCACGAGATAGTGTCCATGTGTAAGTAGAGTATGCCCTAGTCTTAAGCCACACTGTGGTTGTAGTTGGTAGTGATATTGCAGTGCCAAAACGGTTAACTTCTTTATATTCATGTTGGTAATGCTGCCATTTCAAAAGCAGATGGGCTTTAAGGGAGGTAGAATATATATTTCTAATTGCAGCAGTTCCAAAGGGATGGTATGTATGTAGGCAAGAGTTTAGAACAGATTTTACCGCTCTGTCGGCTTGCTTATTACTAACTATACCTGAGTGTCCAGGAATCCACATTAACTTCGTGTTTGGTGTCAGTCCAATTAATAATTGTTGTAGGTAAGATAAGGGACCTGTTTTATATTGAATACTTCTTGTAGCTTAAAGTGCCGATAGACTGTAGGTACATATAATTGTTTTTTTATTTGGGTTTTTTTCCCGAATTAAGGCCGAAATTACACCCTGCAGTTCAGCGTCGAAGATATTGGCGTAATGAGGTAGTAGGCCATGAGATAGGGTTAGGACAGCATCGTTTGTGATAGCAAATGAAACTCTGTTGTTTAGCTTGGAGCCATCAGTGAAGAGTATATTCCACCCAATTTCCTTAAGGGGATTAACTATGTTTAGGAAAAGCTTCTGGTATGTAGCATTATTAGTGTTCTGCTTACGAAGGTATGTTCACTGATGAAACTATCTTTGCTTATATGCCATGGGTGTCATTTCTAGATTAAGGTCATCGGCGAGATCCATTATCGTGCAAAGTGCTGATTTGTAAGAGGGCTGCCTTGCTTGGATTTTACCAAGTGCAGTTTTACTGCATTTTCCATATATTTGAAGTCCGTAATCAATTTTGCTCTGTATTATTAGGTTGGTTATACTTAGTAAGGTATTAGTATGTACATAACTTTTCTTAGATGATAAACATTTTATAATATTTAATCTGGTAGCTAGTTCGTTTCTTAGGTTATTACAGTTTTGCTTAAAACTAAATTTCTCGTCAAAGGTTTGGCCAAGAATTTTCAAGGTCTTAACATTAGAGATTACATGGTTACCATATTTGATATCTAACTGACTAAAACTATGTTTCCTGCATACATGCAGGTGCTTGCATTTCGGAAGTGAAACGAGAGCACCTGAATGGTGAGACCCTTCGTCTAATGCTTTGATGGCCTTCTCGAATGTTTCCGAAATTTCGGAATCTTTTTTTATTGCATATTAAAAATAAGTCGTCTGCATAAAGACAATATTTAATATTTTTCTGTATACTCATAATACTGCTGACTTCTTCGAAGGCTATTAGAAATAGTGTTACGGAAAGAGGAGATCCTTGAGGGATTCCGTTGAAAATGGGGAAGATAGGGGACAAGCAACCATTTACCTTACATCGGAATTTACGATTGGACAGAAAAGACTTCTCGTAGTTAAAAATGTTTTTCCCTTCTTTCCACTCTATGAGTTTTCTGAGAACAACGTGGCAGCCAATTTTGTCGAAAGCTTTGGCAAAATCAATAGCAAGTATAGAAGAGAGGTTTTTTGTAGAGAAGTTTTTAGATAGTTGGTGGTCTACATATATAGATAAGCGCATCCAAAGTGCTGGTACCAGCTTTGAAGCCTACTTGAGATGGGCCAACGAGTTTTTTTGTTGTTAAAAACCACATTAACCGTTTTGCTATGATATTTTCCATTAGTTTGCTAATGCAAGGTATAAGCGAGATTGGTCGATAACTTTCAACGTCTAGTGGGTTCTTATGTGGCTTTGGAATTGGGACAACAGTCGCTATTTTGAAGCTTTGGGGAATAGTGCTGCTCTTAAGGATGTAATTATAAAGTTTAATAAGTCTTTGTTTGAAATTAGATGGGATATTACGAAGCATGCAATAGTTAATCTGATCAAAGCCTGGTGTGTTTCCTTTTGCAGTTTTTAAAGCATAGTCTAACTCAGTAATGGTAATGTCTTTTTCCAAATGTAAAGCTAGGGTGTCAGTGTTAGCTGCTGATTGCATGGAAGAAATGTTGTTGGATGACTGTATGAACTGATTTGGTAAACTTGCAGTTTCGGAAGCCTTGGAAATATGTTGAGCGAAGTTCAGTGAGATCGAATGAGGATCGGTAAGTGTGCCATTGTTAGTTGTGAGTAAACTGATGTTAGTTGGCGAATATGTACCTGTTAAGGTTTGTACACATTTCCAAATGCTCCGCATAGATGAACTAGGGTTTAATTTATGGGTGATTTCTTCGAAACTCTTTGATTTGGCTTGTCTTTTAGCTTTATTAAATTGAGCGTTGGACTTTGTGTAAAGAACAAAATTATTATGAGTTGGGCATCTTAGGTACAGCTTCCAAGCTGTTTGTTTTTTGTTCCGAAGTGAACTTAGCTCTGGGGACCACCATAGCACATTTCTCGAAGATTTTCTGGCTAAACTACGCGGAACAGCTAGGTTAGCTGCTTCTCTGATTGACTTTTGAATTGAAGAGGCTTCTTTATTGGGGTTGTTTAACCAGTTTATTAAATTTTAACCAGTCGGCTTTGTCGGTGTTATATCTTGGTGCTTTGCACGGGCTGGAAACATTTGGGGTAGAGAATGTGAATGTGGATATGATAAGGAAGTGATCGCTATTATGTAGATTATCAAGTGTGTGCCAAGTTGAGTTGGGAAGTAGTTGAGGTGAGCATAACGTTAGGTCAATGTGTGTAAATGTGTGGTGTGTGGAGAAGTGTGTGGGGCAGTCATCGTCTAGTAAACATAAACCGGAGCTTAAGATGAAGTCTTCAATAATTATATTCGGTTTACGATCTTTTATTAGAACTTCTAGATCTTAATAATTATTATGATAACCTCTGATATTCCATTGCAGAATATTGCGAATCATTATAATTTTTTATTATTAATATTATACTATATGTGTTGCCTTCATATTAAAGTAATCTATAGTTCAGGTTCTTGAAGATCGTTTTGTGTGTCATTATTTTTTGTTATTGTATTCAGTAGGGATTGAAGAATATTGTTATGTTGCATAGTGAAACTTGAGTTGTTGTGAGAAATAAAATTCGTAAGAGGTGGGGAGTGGTCAATAGATGCTTGATTAGAAGCGGAGATAAATGTTGGATTTGAGTTTTTGGTATTATTGGCATCTTCAGTAATGCCCATAGTGTGGTCGGGAGGCAAGAATGATAGAATACAAGATTGCGCCTTCCCGCGGTGAAATGACATATCACGCCTTTAATAAACAAGAATACGGGAGAGAGAAAATTGAACAACTTCCAATATTTCATTGAAAAACGTGTTCTAATTGTTCTAAAGTGTAAAAGTATGAATTTATAGGCAGACATTTAATAAATAAATTCGCAAAATACTAAAAAAAGTGTCCCTTTTTCTTAATTTGTGAAAAAAGCTTTGTCTAGTTGAAGTTGAGAATTGTCAAACCCGGCAAAACCAAAGTAGCGGTACTTCTAAAGGCGTCACCTTCAGTATTCAGTACACCGTGGTCGGGAGGTAGTTTTCTAGTTGTTCTTAAGAAAAAGAGAGGCAATTAGTAGTGGCGGTAAGGTTTTGTTGGTTCATTGAGTTTATTGAGAGAGAGTATGTTGTTGACGGAATGTTGGATGCTGTGGTGGCGTGATTATGAGTGGATGAGTTGTGTGGGAATGAGTGAGCGCTAGAGAATGAGTAGTTTACGGTGGGAGCTTTTGGTTGGTTATTGGAGTTGAGTGTCTGAGTCTCGGCTATTGGGTTGCCTATTGAAGAGGGGAGATCGGTTATATTATGTGAGGAATTGTGTTGAGAAATTCGTGTTGGATTTGTTATAGCCGCATATGTTTGTTTTTGGGAAATGTTAGTGGGGTTTAGAGTTTTGTATAAACGTCTAACTTCGGGGTAATTGCATTTATTTTGAGTTTTTATTTTTAAAACTTCCTTTTCTTGTAAGTATTTTGGACAGTCTTTAGCAGATGCAGGATGAGGACCGAGGCAGTAAGCACACATTGTACGTTGGCAAGGCAAGGAGTTGTAAGGGGGGAGATTGCATGTTTCACAAGTGATGTTGTTTTTGCACCTTTTTATGGTGTGACCTAATAATTGGCAAGAGCGGCATCTCATTGGTGTAGGAAAATATTCTTCCACTCTCACTGAATACCATGCAATGTCGATTGTTTGTGGGACTTTATATAAATTAAATGATAGTACTATTCTGCCAGTTGGTACCTTTTTGTTGTTGAGTGTTGTTAAAGCTTCTAGAATTTCTTGCCTGTCTGTGGAGGCTAGATTTTTGTCAAAAATGGTGCCTTTGCACGTGTTCAATGCGTCGTGGAAAGTCACCGACATATTGCACAGGGCACCGAAGTTTTTGCATTGCATGAATTTGTTTGCCAGTTTGAGGGATTTTGTTAGAATAAGTAGACTCATCATCACGTAGCATACTTACTGATAGGTAATCTGTACTTATACAGTCAAGTCCTTTCTTTTTTGCAAAAACGCTGAATTTTGACAGAGGCTTAGACTTGTCAGATGATTTGATGACAATGTATTTCGGGTCATTAATATTGTTGCTGTTAATCGCAGTGAGAGGTGGAAAAGAAGTTTTTGTGTTCACTTTTTTACTTTTTGTTTTTGGGGAGCTTAGCATATCTTCGGAACGTATGCTAAAACGATTCCCCGAGGGAATCGTGGGCACTTTTTCCATAAAAAAGAAAAAACACTAATTATACAATTCGGTGTATATTTTAGAAAAAAAATGTGAAATGAAATTGAGCGTGTGCTCAAAAATAAAGACACTGAGATCGCTCAAACTAAGAAACACTAGCTTTGCACAACTGATCGGCACGAGAGATAGTCGGGGACTGTTATTACAAATATAATATTTTCATTGCTTGTAATCAGTGTACCAATTTTTATTTGTTGTATTTTTTTATCATAATGATCTATTTCTTCATTTGTCAATATGTTACTGTGACACAATCCCATTCTAGAAGCTGCAATATTATAATCTTTGATTATTAAATCGCTCTTAATGAGCTGCATTTGTATTCTATTAATATCTTTTCTAATACCATTTAATGGTTTACTTATAATTTCTCTATCATGCAAAATAATACATTTTAATTTAGAAAAGGACTCATTAAAGTGTGTATTTATATTAATTTGTTTATTTAAATTATTTATTGCTTGATGATTGTTTGTCTCTATTATTTTTAAATGTTCTCCAGTTTCCTGTGTTTCATCGTCATCCATTGTACCAAATATCCATTTTTCCGCTGGGCTTATGGAATTGAACAAACCTCGTGTATATCTGTGTGGTATTAACATTTCTGCCTTTTTCCGTATAATTTCCAACTGCATTTGTAATGGTTTAACATCAACACCAAGTCCTGATTGCTGAATATTACACTGTAACTTATTAATGATATTTATTATTTCCTGTGTATTCACTATGTGTAGTATAGTGTCATAATTTTTCGCAAAATCAATATTTCAACCGTAATTTCGAAGTATCCAGATTGATTACCAATTTTTTCTATATTAATTAGGCTGCTCACCGTTGGAATTACCGTTGTTACTAATATCGCCAATATGAAGTTGATCTGCAAATTTCGTTGTTCTCTTAATGTGCATTGGATGTATATTGTCAAGTGTCATTTTTCTTTATCTGGGTTGATATTTATGCATAACTGCTTCCCTTTTTTCATTTAATTTTTGAATTCTATGAATTTTTGCCTCCAACATTCTCTTATATATTTTATTTTTATCTTCTTTTCCTTCCATTACATCGATCGGTCGTGCTTTTGTAGTAGAATGAATATAATTATTGTACCATTCTATGGCTTGGAATACTTTTTCCTGTATAGACATTTGAGAATGTTCTATTTCTAAAACTCTAATCTTTTCACTAATTAAGCTGTGTAACCTTTTTATAACAGCATTACCTGTATTACAATTTGGTTTAGTAAAATAAGTATCTACTTCCTTTTCTCTGAAAATATTCTTTACATTTATTGAATTAAACTCATTGTCTAAAGTCATAGGTTTAGGTTTACCCCGTCTCGCAATATATTGTCTTAACTTTTCTACAATTGTAATGATATTTATATCTTCGAGGTTAAAACCAATTACGTGTTTAGAAAATCGATATAAGTATAGCTTTGAGAAAACTATGTTTTTTATTAATATAAATATCAATATGTATTATTTCGTTTACTTCTTTTGGAGTTTCGGTCAGATAAAATTTCGGTTTCAACGGGGTCCTTCCATATGTTTCCCAATTACATATGTCACAATTATTAATATATTTTTGAATAACAATTTCTAATTTTGGGAAATAAATTAATTTTTTAACCTGATCATAACATCTATTATTTCCATTATGGCCTGATTCATAAGAGTCTAATCCTCACTTTCCATATCTTTTGCCCGAAAACGACATTTAACGAATTTTACATTTTCTCTTTGACTATAAATTTCTAGAATTTTCAATTGGGATGCTTTAGGAGCTTTTCGGTCGGTAATATCTTAAAAGCAAACAAAAAGTTTCTTTTTTTCTCCTACGCGTTTCGGCGTCTTCCGCGCCTTCATCAAGGAGTCTGCATTTTATTGTACATAAAACATAAAAACAAGTGTTAACAAAATAACAGTATTTTTGCTTACAACAATAATTGCACTTACATTTTTAATTTCATTGAAAATAGTAGCACCATCAAAACAAACAAAAATAGTTGTCATCTTTTGTAAGAGAGCTGCAAAAGAACGCCCAACTCGCATATTTTCAAGTAGGTTATATTTAACATTCACTTTACAACACTATTGTTATCTGTCAAAATAAATTGTATGTTTGTGAAATTTGTGAACAAAAAACAAAACAAAATGAGAAATTCAGAAGAATCGTTGGTAAATATATTAATTTAATCAAAAATAATAATAAATAATATATTATCGTGTATTTATTGCTTAGATTGTGTCAATGTGTGCTGAGCAGAGGCCAGGCTGGGGCATGGGAAACAGTCAATGAAATATTGGACACCATTTTTGCGAGTTCCAGTTCATCCTCTGAAGACTCTGAAAGCGAAGTTGAGCATCATGAGAAGTGTTCCAACTTTGAAGGTACTATCGATGCAATGAGTGAGATGGACTTCAAAATTAACATGAGGCTGAAACGTGAAACAGTGGAGTATCTAACAAGTAATATGCAAATGCAAGCATTTAACATTCAGCAACTTGAAAGTATTTATTTCCCCAATTTTAGCAAAATACTCGTCATCTACATTTTGTCCTGACCAATGTGGTGGTGGTAGGTCACGTATTACACCAAAGAAGGCTGTTTATATGTATATTTGGTACATAAGCAACACCGTGACATTTAGGCAACTGGCGAATTTGTTTGGGGTGGCCTCATCCGCCGCATGGACAACAGTGCAACGAGTTACCTTATTCTTGGTAGCTATTGGCCATGAATACATTAAATGGCCGGAAGGTGCTTCTTTGCAGAATACAGCAGAAAAGTTTTACTTGAAAAAACGAATTCCTGGCGTAATAGGAGCTATAGATTGCACACATATTGTTATAAAAGGTCCGAAAGATCAAAAAGAGATGTATTTTAATCGGAAAAAAGCGTACAGCATAGTGCTTCAAGCTGTAGTGGATGCCGATAAAAAGTTCACTGACATAACTTGTGGTGAACCTGGGTCGCTCCATGATTCCAGAGTTTTGAGAAGATCTCAACTCTTTCACGATGCTGAAAGTAATTATGAGGAAGTGTTCTCAAGTTCCTACTTTATTGTCGGAGATTCGGCATATCCATTGACGAAGTGGCTGGTGCCGCCATATAAAGACTACGGCAATTTAACCCAAAGCCAGCGAAAATTCAACGAAATACACTCTTCAACAAGAATGGTGGTTGAAAATGCGTTTGGACTGTTAAAAGGCCGTTTTCGAAGACTCATGAAATTTACAGAGCAAACGGATATAAAAATGATAACCAGCATCGTAGTCAGTGCATGTGTGGTACATAATATTTGCATAACTTTTGACGATTTGTGCGAAGTCAATGAAGAAGATGACACCAACGAAACGAGTCCATTTCTATTGGAAGATGATATCGAGGAGTCAAATGTAGATGCTAACCTTGATAGGAGGCAAAACCTTTTTAATTATTTAAGACAACAAAATCTAATTTAAAATATGAAGAACTTAGATTTATTTGTATCTCCTTTTTTATTCTTAAATTAAAAAATTTCAAAACTACCTAAAAATTAAAACGAATCTATATCAACATTGTTTCATTTCTCACAAAAATAATCTCATATATTTCCTAAGAGCTAATAAAAATTGTTTAAACTAATTTTTAAGGTTCATTCGCATATACAGAAATACCACAAGTGTGTCATATATTTTCTAAGAGCTATTAAAATAAATATTATTTGAATTCATTCGTATACACAGAAATATCACAAGTATGTCATATAGTTCCTAAGAACTAATAAAATAAATAAATATTTTTTAAATTCATTGACATATACAGAAATATCACAAGTATGTTCAAAATCTAATATAAAAAAGTATCAAAGTAAATAAAATTCAAATAGTTTAAATCCAAAAAGAAAACAAGAACTTCATACTAAGGTACTTAAAAAAATAAGGGTGAAATTCAGAAAAATAAAAAATTTAATTCAAATTTGTTTCAAAACATTGGTTACTTATTAGCTAGTTTTTCTAACAAGTCCAATCTTTTTTTTCCATCTCGGCATCTCTTTCGAACTTTACCTTCAACAAAGTGTTGAATTGCTGGATGGATTCGGCCTTCAATCGCAGTTTTTCCTGTGCCTGCCACTTCCTGATTTCCAATTTTTTGCTATAATATATTTCCCGAGCAGACCGTCTTTTTCGCACCGATGCAGCCGGAGTTTGTAGTGGCGAAGGTGTCGGCGGTGATGGTAATGGTGGCGATGGTGTCAGTGGTGATGGTGTCGGTGGTGATGATGTCAGTGGTGATGGTGTCGATGGTGATGGTGGTGATGGTGTCAGTGGTGATGGTGTCGATGGTGATGGTGGTGATGGTGTCAGTGGTGATGGTGTCAGTGGTGATGCTGTCGGTGGTGATGGTGTCGGTGGTGATGGTGTCAGTGGTGGTAGTGTCGTTGGCAGCAGAGTCGTTTTTGCCCTGGAGCTCAGGTGTATAGTGTGGCTATTGCTTATGATTGGACTCCTTCCAAAGATTTCGTCCATTTGCTCCATAAATGGAGTAAAACGTGGGCTGGCCCCCGTACTGCGGTTGTTGTCGCGCGCCGCTTTGTACGCCTGAAGCAGCGTCCGCATCTTCGACTCAAAGCAGAGTGGTGTTCTCTCCGAATCCTGAAAGCATTGGTAATTATTTTCATTCAGCATTTTTTACTTATTATACGCACCGTAATGCCGAAAGACAACATGTCTTCCAATACGTTGGTAAACGCCAGCCTCTTCTTTTTCGGGTGCTGGAACTCCTCCTTCCGTGCAATGTAGCACCTCAAAAACCCATGCGTTTCTTCGCGAGTCCATCTTCCTCGTTTTTTTTCTTGGTTTCTGAAAAATAAATGGTATTTTATATGTTTTTTAATTAAAATCTTATGTGGAGCGATTTTACTTACGCCTGCCCCATTTTGTTTATTTGTTTGTTTTGATGTTTAGCGAAAATTTCCCAACAGTTTGACGTTTATTGGAAATTTTCCGTAGCACTTTCCAGCAACTCATTCACAATAGTACCATTTTTTTACTTTGCAACACTGTGAATCAGGTCGAGTATTTTTTAAGACAGTTCAGCTCAAACCGCTTATTCAGCTCAACCCGCTTATGTTGTGTTGTGGTTTACCATGTAATTCGATAAGCTACCTAGTGTTCTTTTTCAGGTCGCTTACAAAAGATGAAAACTAATATAAAAACAAAAATAAAAATAAAACTCCACATATTGAATTACACACTACTTTTCTGTCTCTCTGTTTAACCATCACTCGTTATTGCTGTTCTGTGTGCGCAGTTTATATTGTCTACGTCCTCCTTAAAATTCATAGTGTGTCGTATTTGTTGTTGTATTCTCAGCCCTTCTAATGTTAATCTTCTCCTCTCTTTTTTCTCCACGTCTAATATTTTTGTATTGTCGAAATCGGCTGAGTGTCCGCTATTCGTTAAATGTTGTGCCAATGCTGTTGTGGTGGTCTTTTTGTTCTTCGCGTCCGTTTTATGTTCGCCAATTCGAATTCCTAGTGATCGCTTTGTAGTGCCTATGTATACTTTATCGCAATTTTCACCCAATTTACCATTGCACTTGATTTCATATACTACGTTGTGTTGTTGATCCTTGTTGACTCTGTCTTTTGTTTTGGAAAACACCGAGTTTAGCGTGCGATGGGTTTTATGTGCAAAGCATATTTTGTCTGTCTGTATACTTCTGCTTATTGTTTTTTTGTCCATTAGTCCTGGTATCTATGTGATACCTGTGTATTTTTGGCGTAGAATACGTCTTACCTTACGGTATGGGCACCAATGTCAGGTTTTTATTGTTGTAATCTCTATTTCTTTAATTATAAGGAAACGGCTCGATTAATTTTTTTTTTTTTTTTTTTGTAGTCAAATGAAGATGTTAGCTTTCGTTTGACATGCATTTCATGTTGGTTGATATCTTCCTAATATTTAAATTTCTCAAATGAAAATTGTATAAACACATGCACACAAATATGTGTGTGGTGTTTGGTTGAGTGTTTGCTGTTGGGCGATTTAAATGTATTGCATAATTTTAGGCGGGCAAGTTAAAGTAGAGTAAAAGAAGAGAAAATGCTGCCAAGCACTGCAAAAAAAAATAATAAAATTGATTCACGTATGTTATTTATCATTTATCTTTACTATTGATAACAGCCATTGACTTCGTTTTTGCGAGAAATTTAATTGATAATTTAAAAACATTTTTATCCTATTTTTCCTATCATAAGCTTATGTATATCATCCAAAGTAACTATCAAATAAAGAAATTCATTTGCTTGTATTATTTATCATTTATTGTTACATACATATGTTTTCTGTCTTATCGGATGGCGTATTCTACGTTAAACTTAATGGCCGTGTCTCTGACACAGCCTGCTTCTTTTTGTTTTCGTTTTTGTTTGTGGTTACAATATTTGTGTGCGCCAATGCCCTTTTGTTGTTTGCAGTTGCTAACAGACTCTCTATTGTTGCATTAAGATATCCATTTTTGTACAATATATTTTTAATTTTGCTTGGTGTTCTCCTTTTTGAAATCTTAGTCACTTAAATCGTATATTTTATTTATTAAATTGATAGCTGTGTTTCTTTTTTGCGTCCACGGGTGGTTTGAATGATAATTAATCATCCTTGACGATGCTATCGATTTTGCATACCAGTTCGTTGCGATTTTATTGTCAATTCGGTGTATTTCCATGTCTAGGAAGGCTAACTTTTTCCCGTGTTCTGTTTCCGTAGTGAAATTTATTTTAGTATGTTGTGCGTTTAGTGTTTTGAGTATGTCTTCCACGTCCTTGATCTTAACAATAGTGAATATATCATCTACATATTTGTTAATGTATTTGATATATATGTCCTTTAGTTTATGTTCAGCGATGCTGTCGTCCAGTATTTTGTCTAATACAATGTCAGCTTCGGTGGGTGACAGTGGGTTGCCCATTGGCATTCCTTGTATCTGTTGATAGTGGGTGTCGTCATAGGTAAAATAGTTATTTTCCCGTAGGCAGAATTGTAGTATTGTCAAAAATTTTCTTAGTGAGAGTCTGCAACAAATTATAATCATGGTCTGATATTTCTGAATAAATTCCTATTTTACTTGATTTAATATGTCTTCGCAAGATATCTGATACTAATTCATTTTCCCTATCCTGTTAGGTTATATACTTATATGATTTTATTACCTAATTTTGTTTCATATTTTACTTCCTTTAAATTTGTTAAAATAATTTGTGTTTTAAAGCGATTAACTACTGTTTCAAGTATAGGTATATGGTTATTAGAATTATCGTGCTGCGAATGTATAGTATTAACACCATCCTCATCTACATTATTATGCAAAGATCCCTCAAAATCATCCTATCTATAATATCCTGATTTTCAATTGCATTTATTTCATTGGTGTCAGAACTTATGTGGCTCAAAAAATCAGCCATCTTATTATCTTTAACTTGGATACATTGTATCCCCCTAACCTTAATAACCATCTTTGCAATCTTTGATTTACACCGTTTCACCATTTTTTAAAGTTAACGTTAACACCTTGGGGTGTAAGTACTTGTCCCAAAAAATTTGTTTGTTTACAACAAAAATTACATTTATCCAGTTGGATTTTTAAATTGTTTTTCTTAATGCATTGGAAATTTTTTTTAAGTTATCAATGTGTTCTTGCAAAGATGTGCTGAGAACGAGAATATCGTCCATATAGACAACACATATTTTGTTGATGAAGTCCTTTAGGACAAAATTCATCATTCTTTGAAAAGTTGCCGGAGCATTTTTTAAACCGAAAGGCATTCTTACGAATTCTTAATGCCCATATGGTGTAGAAAATGCTGTTTTGGCCCGGTCTTCATTTTTCACAAGGATTTGGTGAAAGTCCGTAGCTAAGTTAATTGTAGAAAAATATTGCGACCTTCCCAATTTGTCTAGGATATTCTCTATATTTGGAATCGGGAATTTATCGTCAATTGTATTTGCATCCAACCTGCGGTAATTGATCACCACTCTCCACTTCTTCTTCCTCGAATTATCAATTTTTTTAGGAACTATCCACAATGGTGAATGGCTTTCTGTAATGATACCTAACTTTAGCATATCCTGAATTTGTTTTACAATTTCCTTCTCGTGAATATGTGGATACCTATTAATTTTTGAGTACACCGGGTTATTAGTTTTAGTCAATATTTCATGTTGTGTAACTTCAGTAGTAGTTAGTTCTTCCCCTTCATAGTAAAATAAACAATTATACTCTTTTATTCAATTAAAAATAGCCTTAGGTTCTTCCTTACTTAATCCTTTTAACAAATTTTCAATTGCCTCCTGTTCTTCCCCTTCATAGTAAAATAAACAATTATACTCTTTTATTAAATTAAAAACAGCCTTAGGTTCTTCCATATTTAATCCTTTTAACAAATTTTCAATTGCCTCCTGGCCAAGCTCTTAGCACTCTAATTTACGAATATCATTTTTATTATATGGGTAACAATTAATAAACTCAATTGTTATATTTTTCTTTATTGTGATTGTATTGTCTTCCATATTTATAATAGCTCCAAATGGTTTTAGTATGTTTTGGCCTATAATTGCACCGAATTTTTTATTATCAAACCGAGTCAGTTTCTAAGCCATATCGGCATTTTCATTGAATTCCTGAGGTAAACTAGTTAATATTTTTTTGCACTTTTGTTTCATTTTGCAGTGATCTAAGCTTAATTGGATGTTTTAGTTCATTTCGGTTACATGTCCTCAATTTTTCATTACTCATAAGAGAAATTGATGAACCAGTATCAATTAAACATTTAATTTGTTCATTATTGATTGTCAATAGCACTACCACTAAATTTTCCGATTTTGGGCCGTGGGAAAATTTACTTCCTCAATCTGGTTATTGTCCATTGGATCTGGACGGAAATTTGATTGATTGGTACGAGTGCTTACTCGACCAATGTTCTGACCATATAGGCTATTATTTTGCCAGTAAGCTTGTCCAAAACTCCGTGTTTGTCCTAAATTTCTTACATAGTTTTCCTGCCTTTGAAAATTGTTTTGTGTTTTGTTGAACCTGACTGTTATTAAAATTAAGAGATCTTTGGCCTTGCTGTTGATTTTGACCGAAATATTTCTTTGATTGATTATTTTGACTGAAAGAATAGTTTTTCTCGCGAATTAATCCTCCAGCTTCCAAAAGGGAAAAAGTTTCTCTAATATTCGTAACATTTCTATTCAACACTCCTGATGCTAAATTTGTATTTATATTATTTAAATATATTCTTTATACAATTATTTCATTATTTTGTGGCCTGAATTCCACTGGTTTACTGTGTCATATTCATACTTTTCACTTAATTTAGATAAAATATTTCTTAATTTTACAAAATAATCTCTTAAATTATTATTTCTTACCGAAAAAACTTTTTGATACAAGGAATGGTATGACCATTTTACTCCAAAATTTGCCACTAATGCTTGTTTGATCTGGTCCCATGTCATGTTTCCCCCTATAGTCCTCATCGCATCTAAAGAAGGTCCTTGGATCTTATTCACTATCGCTCTCACGAAACTATAATTCCTTGCATGTTGGTCGTTTATTAAAGGTAGAAGTTTTTCCACCTCCCTGATAAATGATGATAACGATATGGTACCGTCTCCTCTGAATTTGTTTATCCTTTGAGCATCCTTCAGAAGATCCTGAATAGTTGGTTGAAACGCCATGATTGTTTATTATAATTAGTTAGTTCGCTTATCACTTCTTGAGGTGTCTGTCACAGATAATTTAAAAATGTTTATTATCTTGTTTTAACTATCACTTTTTGAAGTGGTTATAAGCTTTTATAGTTTAATATATGGAAATTTTTATTTTCACTATCACTTTTTGAAATGATTATAAACTTTTATAATTTAATTTATTGAAATTTTAATTTCTCTGCCCCTTTTTGAAGTGATTATAAACTTTTATAGTTTAATATATTGAAATTTTAATTTCACTGTCACTTTTTGAAGTTATTATAACAGAGATTCGTTTGAATAATTCTTAAGAATTATTTCGCGACCGACTGCGCCAGTAATAGAAACTCAAAGATGTGGTTTATTGACTATTACTTTATTGAATAACAATCCAAAAATGTAATGTATGGTTTTTATACACAAAAATTTCTTATCTCACTCATTCGTAAAAATATATGTAAACATCAATATAGTTTCCGGGCTCAACCACTACAATTTTTATTTGTAAACAATAATTCAATGCGTTCGCGTGAACACAACATCTGTGTGCCTAGAACTAAACCAAATACTTGAACAGTGGCTCACAAAAGTATTTTCGATAACAAGAAAATAAAACAAACGATTTTATTTTTGCTTTTTTCAGCTTAATTGATAAATTATGTATTAAATTCAATAACATATCAACTCATAACTTTGCTGGAACTTCATTAACACGAAAAAAATAAAGGTACACTCGAAAATAATGAAGATAATTCAGAATTTGTAACTCGGAAAAGTATTTTGCATTTGACAAAAAGTGATATATAAATAAATGTAAAAACTATCTAGTATTTCGTATGATTAACACTACTTTTAGATACAGCTTCCACGCGTTTTGGCATCGATTCTACCAACTTTCGACAAAATTCAGTTGCTATTTTTTTCCATTCCGTTTGCAAAACCTCCTTGAGACTATTTATTGACGAAATTTTGTGTTCACGCACTTTTTCTTCAAGGTATGCCCAAAGGTTTTCTATAGGGTTTATGTCAGGGCTTTAAGGGGGTGTTGGAAAATATTTTACGTTGAAAAGTAACCACATTTTAACGTCGTGAGCCGTATGTTTCGGGTCGTTGTCATGCTGAAACAAAACCCCGTTTCTTGTCAAACACATTTTTTCTGCACTGGACTGCAAATTGTCTTTAAGGACTGACAAATATACAAATTTGTCCATTATTCTGTCTATAAATGAAGCCGACACACACCCTACACCATCACCGAACTTCCGCCGTGTTTAACAGTTGCTGTGAGGTTTTGATTATGCAGCTCTTCATTTGGTTTCCGCCAAATTATACGACGGCCATCCGATCCAAAACTACTATATTTGCTTTCGTCGCTAAATATCACAATTTCTCAACACTCGAAACTTTTACTTTTGTAGCTGTTGGCGAATAAAAGTATTTTTTCTTTATTTATATTTGAAATAAGTAGTTTTCTTCGAGCCTCGCGACCATGAATATTATTCGTCCTGAGCACTCTTTACACTGTCTCGTCAGAAACTTGGGTATGTAGATGTGCTTTAAGCTTTCGCGCGGATAAATGTGGATTTTCGCGGTTGTAACTTTGGTCTACCACAACGGGATAAACTTTTTATATCGCCTCGCTCCTTACAACGTTTTACCACATTTGCTCCTTACACCGTTTTACTACATTTTCTATCGTTTGACGACATCGGCTAAACATATCGTAAATGTATTTTGTAGATTTTCTTTCATTGTGAAGGTGCAAAATTATTTTTTTCCGATATTGTCATTTCCTTACCTTTTGGCATTTTTGATGCGCGCAGTATTACAATTATAAACGAAATGATTCAATTGATGACAATTGCAATTGGAATACGGACCAGTACCCATAAACTCAATTGGAATTTGCAACAAGTAAGCACATCTGCACCCAATAACGGATTTTAAATTGAGCAAAACATTTTTGTGAGTTGCCTAATGATGCAAAATACTTTTGCGAGTTTCAAATTCTGAATTGTTAACAGTTTGTTCCTACAGGGGTTTTCAATAGGAACGCTACAAAAATTTTTTAAAATAAAACAAAAACGGTTTGGGATATGAATTAAATTCTTTATTCCTGTGGAAGTACATTCGATGCCATTATGTATGGAACAGAGATGTGCATGAATACCAGTCAAACTACATATTTACTATTTTGAAAAATTCAAGACTGAGTTATCACTATACATAAACTAAACGAATGCTGTTATTGCATGATTCACCACAGCAAGTGGTTTGTTACACAATGCATGTAATTGCTTCCATAACCATCAAACTCTTACCATTCACAAAAGCATCGAATCAACATGAGTGTTTTGAATACACGCATAGCTTTTTGAGTAAATATACACTTACCTATATAAGTATGTTTGAAATAATTTAAGACTTTATTTATTTTTTTCATATTCTTTTTTATTTTATTTGTTATATATACATAAATAATGATAGTATTATTTTACAGAAAAAAATAGGTTAAAAAAATTTCAGCCATTTTTCAGAGGCTATGAAAATAAATAAGGTAATACTTCAAATCAAATATATTAATTTTTAAATAAATACATGTAAGTATGAGCTATTTTTAGAAATGATTTTAATTGGTAATAAAACTATATTTTATTCATATTTGTACATTGAATTCAAGAAAAGCAAATTATTCACAATGCGATAGCGCTTTTCAGTTATTACGTTACCTGCGGCAGAAAAAACTCGTTCAGAAGCGGCACTGCTTGCCGGTATAGCCAGAATTTTTTGGGCAAACTTATATAGCCGAGGGTAATCTGAATTATGATTTTCCCACCACTGCATAACATCAAAGTTAACATCAGCTCTTATTCTTAAATAAATATAACGATTTATTTCATCAGATATACTTTCTGCCATGGACGGATTTATTGAGGTCATAAAAGTTGAGAAAAATAGTTGAAAATCCTGTGGTGATTCGTTATATATTGAAGAATTAGCTGGACTATCGGACGGCGAAACAGATTTCATTATTTCGGAAACACAAAACTCTGTAACTGCATTTAATTTACTTTCGTCTAAGCAAGAATTGGTTGGGGGATACAGAAAACAAGCTGTGTAGTGAAGAATACTTAAATTAGGAATGTACTTACATAGTTTCCATTTCTCTTAAAATATTTCTTTTTAACGCTTTGATTACTTCGATATCAGAATCTCTTTCCTCGCTAATAGTTTTGAGGGTATTGATTGTTAAGTAAACGTAATTGAATGTGACGTAATTTACACCTTGTAATTTTCTGCTTACAATATCAAGCTTTTCAAAAACTTCAACTAGTGCATGAAGAATTGATAAATTGATATCTGAGATTCTATGTGTTTCATTGACTGAGGAAAGAATTTCTTGAATTTTAAAATTATTATTCGAAATTGATTGAAATAAATTAAGATGCGAGTTCCAGCGAGTAATACAATAATTTTTAAGAGAAGTTGATAGCATGTGTTGCATGGAAGTCTTTTTAAAATACTTGACCAACTTTTTGCAAGCATCCAAAAATGGAATTAATTCGTTAGTGCTGTTGACGCCTAAAACAATGTCTTTTAACTTTAAATCTTTCATATAATGGAAAGTGGCACCTAAAAAATTTCTTTTTACATAATTGTCGGTCCAGAGATCTGATGTTATGGATGCCGTTCCGCTTGTTATTGCTATTTTCAATTCCTCCTTTATTTTTATTCTTTTGTCTTCTGTTATGCCGCTTATTCGTCGTAATATGGTTCTAGAATTGGGCACCATGTTGGCTACGTCATTATTATTTGCATATTTTGATCCGATATTTAGGATTGATTCCACCACCTTTTTAAAACCTTCGCCATCTACATTGGAAAATGGACGACAGTCCTGTACAACCCATTGCGAACACGGCAACAAAACACATTCCTTATCTGCATTGCTAACTTTTTTAAAGCAACGTTGCTATTTCGTACAACATAGCATTTGTGTCGGATGAGATTATATGTTTGTTTACCCTTGTATTTTAATATTTGATTACACTTCTCACATATCACCACTCCATCAATAAGTCTACCGTCGTCATTTTCAATTTGACCAAAAATATCCCAAATTTTACTTCTGCTTTGGCTTTTTTTTTAATATGAAAAACTCCATTTTCGATCTTTTTTATTATTTCGGACTTCATTATATACAAATAAACCACGCACGAAAACTTATTTAAAACAAATTAATGCACCGATTTCATTCTATGCACTCAACTTGACATTGGGCTTTTTTGAATCATTTGATTGTTTTGCTTACAAATCAAAATACAGTAATAATTTTTGATTTGTTATTGCTAACGGCATTCAAAAAAAGAGTGAGAGAATGTCAATCAATTGTAAGAGCGCAAACACTGCAAGCAATATCATTAGCACATGGAGATGAATGAAAACAAGACAAAAGCAGTGAGTTGGTTCATATAGAAAAAAAGCGAATCTACTCGTGTACATCTCTGGTATGGAACTCGATTTCTTTTGCATGGGCACCACGGGCACGCTTGCAGAAGTCCATACGCAGAAAACAATTTTCGACGGTTTTCAAGCATAAATCTGCCGATACTGCTGCAATTTCACGTTCGATATTCGTACGAAGTCCTCAATCGTCGCTCACTTGTTGGCATAGACCATATACTTGACGTATCCCCACAGGAAATAGTCTAAAGACGTCAAATCGCACGACCGAGACGGCCAATTGACTGGGCCATTTCGTGAGATAACACGTTCACCAAACTTGGTTTTCAATAAAACGATTGTGACATTCGTTGTGTGGCTTGTGGCGCCGCCCTGCTGGAACCACATATTGTCCAAGTTCATATCATCCGATTCGGGCCAAAAATATTCGGTTATATTTGAGCGGTAGCGATTCCCATTCACAGTAACGTGCCGGCCCATAAACCACAAAAAACCGTAATTTTTCCGGGATGCAATGTTGACTCATGGCGTAGCGCTCTTAAAGTTGAGGCCATTGACTCCGAATTTCGGTAGTAAATTTTAATAATTTCGACTCGTTGTTGGATCGTATATCTTTCCGTGATGAAATGGCAAATCTTACTGAAGAGAAATGTCAAAAGAGCGGGAAAAAATATGGCGTCGTTTGCTGTCACTATCGGTCTACTTTTGTAGCGTTCCTATTGAAAAACCCGTTATATACAATGATTGTTTTTGTGTTTATTTTCTTCATATGCAAATACTTATGCGAACCACCACATATGTACATATATGTATATATGGTATTCTAATAATCTGGATTTTAATATACAGTGTTTATGTGTTAATGAAGTCTCAGGGAAGTAAAGAGTAGATATGTTATTGAATTGAATACATAATTTATAAATAAAACAGGAACAAATGCAAAAATATTATAGTTTGGTTTATATGCTTCATATGAAAAATAGTTATGTGAGACACTGTAAGTAATTTTTGTATTTGCTTTATATTCATAGAACTAAGTAAATTTTTAAAGCCTGAGGGAAGAAATGGAATTCTAGTAAAGTTCAGTAAGAATCTGGCACCCAAAAAGTAGTGTCCGTTTGATTATTTATTAAAAACTGCATGAATTCATTCACTCATGAATGAACAACTAATTCATACTCGTTTTTTCGCTCGTATGAAGCCTTGAAGAGTTTCAAATGTTTAAAGCTTACAGCTGCAGCTTTTACTTTTGTGATCAACTGCTAGCGTTCGCTAGACCAAACAAATTCAACAAGATACAAACTGCATTGATCTTTAATTAAACAACAGTAGTAAAGTAAACAAAATAAGGGTGGAGCTGCGGGTTAGCGTGGGAGAAAAGAACTAATATAATGATTAGAGTGGGAGTGCCCTTGTCGTGGGAGTCATATGCTAACTTATATGCTTATACGACCAAAATACAGTCATTCACATTTGCCTTTATGTGCATATTCTTCTACTGCTAATTACATTCTAACTTATTCTAGTGTTATCAACTAATTTAAATAAATTGTATTAATTATATTGTTGAATAATGTTCAGATACATTTTTTTCAAGGTATCATCGAAAAATGAAAATTTGCTCTGAATTGAGATAGAACAGATGGTTAATTATTTTAGCAATTTCACTTATTCTCTATTGAACGCCAGCTCATCTACTTTTTTTTTTGATTTCTCAAATCCTGCAATCTCAACTACTAGGAGCGATTCTTTTCGTTGTTCTGCACTTACAAATTTCAAGTTTATCGCATGCAGTCAGGGCATCCTTTTTCGTTCTGGAGTAACAAAAACTGCTCATCTTCCTCAGTGATCTTGGTAAGTGCATCCTGAAGAGCAACGTCAAATAATTCATCAAAAACTGACTTGAAATTTTCTTCTATTTGATTTTGAGTAACGCTTGCAGATCTTGTAGCTTGCAGTTTCCTCCACTCGTACTGGGATTCCAGCTTTGCAACAAAGTGATTAATTTCTTTGATTGGTATATTTGCTTTCTTCCGAAACACTCGAACCTTCTTTATTGTAAGTCTAGCAGTTTCTCTATTGGTGCATATTATAAAATAAAATATTATAAAATAAACGTAAGACTTGAGAATGGGATGACAGTTATTTGATGAGGCATGTGACCAATTAAAAAACAATGTTTTTTCTGCTTTGATCTCATGCTCATTGACAATCTGGAAGCTGATGGCAGATCCATATTTCTTTAAATCTTACGAAATCTAATCGATGCCACGGGTAAATATAAATGCTTGTTGAGACACGTACAGATCAAAAGACTTTTGCATACTTCTTGCATACAAATAAAAAATGGGATTCTACGAAATAAAATTATTTATCTGCACGTTTCGTACTTAAAAGGTTACTAAATGGTCACTAATTAAGATTATGTGCACGAAAGATAATTACGAAAGAACAATTTACCATATGGCTTGTAACCACCCTAATGGGACAGACAATAAAATGATAAGCCCCAAAAAAATGAGCATTTGTACTGCACCATCGTAAGCATAGCATTATAACAAAACTTTTGCAACTAAAAGGTTAAAAATTAGAATTCCTTAGATATGTGGCCCACAAGATGAGAATTAAGGCTGTTGATACGCGATTTGGTGGTGCATGCCACGAATCTCATGTTTGGAACCTGTCCAGCGAAAGAATTACCTTAAAATCTTGTTTTAACAATGATAAAATAATAAATATACGTATGTCTATAATTCTCTGCAATTGTAATTAAACTATTTAAAGTGACTCAGAATATCCAGTGGAACTTTGGGTGTTAACTCCCCACCGTAACGCAGTCGAAAAGTCAGCGAAATATTGTTATAATAACTCCCATGCCAAAGGAAAGTTTATCATCGAACGCGCAATTGGAATATTGAAAGGAATTCAACCGTGACAAAAGTAGTCACGTGTTGTAAAGACAGGCTGCTCGCGGTCTATGAATCATTCGCAGGTAGTTCAAAGCACTACCAAGTAGTTGCTATAACGCATAACAAGATCGATAGCCCCGCAGATATGACACTTGCCTCATTTAATACTGTGTTAAATTTTAAGACAATCATATCAAGACTCGATTTCACGTATGCCGATAAGAGGTCAACATATTTATCTTATCGAGCAGGAGATGCGCATCCTTAGGCAGGGAACATTATCAATCACGAACTTCTACAATGAGGTAGAGCGTAAATGAACGCTCCTAATAAACAGAACGAACTTATTAAATTCCTCAACCAAAAATATATCTAAGACGCTCTCAGGGCTCAAAAAATCCTTGTGTGATATCCCACCACGGATATGTCATCGGCTGCGCTCAGTATTTGCAAACTCTTTCGCTTCCTATAATAAGCGCCAACTTTCATTTAACTCACCCAACATAGCCGCGTGCCCGCTCAACAAACGCATCCTGGAATGGTGCATATGGATGTTGATGCCGCGACTTCTCGTTTTAGGTCAACACCACATATCACCAGTAATCAACCTGTAATAATTACTATAAAACGTAGGCTTATCTTAGGACTTACTGCATATTCCCGGAATTTATGACGACGGCGGAAGTGAACAATATTTTTATCGGTACTCAGGTAAATTAAATAGCTTCGCTATCGACAAGAAAACGATTCCAGCGGTACTTGTCGAGAAATTTTTAGCTATGATATAAAGTCGATCAGTAGTGCCATTCACTAACTTTAAACGATGCGACAATCGCAATTTTAAACGGCAATATTTGTTGCACTAACCATTGTGCAATTCACTAGCTTATTCTTAACGATACTTAACAGCTGTCTCGTTGTATTTATTCAAAATAAACGAAAAGCACAAAGAGGAATAAAGAAAAAATAAACGAATGCGTGCCCGCAAAAATAAGTTTGAGCGCTTTTATTATATTTCATTAAAGTGAAATAAGATACTAGTTTATTTCAAACTACAAACATTTATAATTCTTTTTATATATTGCAACGTTCCCTTGTAGCAGAATTTCGGACTCTCCTCTGAGTCATTTGGTAGAATAGTCATCAACTCGACTCCTTGGAATAACCGAAATCATCTGCAAACAAGGCATGGTTTTTGTTTTCAAAATTCGCGTTGTGCTCCAGCGTATTTAGGATTTACATTGTTTATTTTAATTAGTTATTAATCATATATCTCTTATATTGGTAGGTTCTAGCGGCTTTGAACTCTTCGAAACCCTATCTCCAACCAACTTTTAAAAGGTTAGCGTGGCTGAGTGGTTGCGTGCTCGTCAAGCAACTCCGTGTACCATGGTTCAAAGCCAGGTAAAGTCTAGAAAGAAAGAAGTTTGATGAGGAGATGTGGTGATCTTCGAAATAGCAGCTATCAGTTCTACCACTTTGAAAAATTGTTGTTTCTCATATTATTCCCTAATACAAACCTGGCCTCAAACTCTATAAATTATACAGACGATTCATAAATATAAGGCCAAAAATAATAGTAATTACAATAAGGATGAGCAAGCCTAAAAGCATACTATAAGTAGAACAAAAAGCTTATATAAGGCAACAATGCCAACTACGCTGTTAAGCACATAGTGGCGATGTCACACTTAATAGCGGTATGGTTGGAGATGGGGATAATGAGAAAACAAGCAATTTTCACACGGTTAGCGTGGCTGAGTGGTTGCGTGCTCGCCTAGCAACTCCGTGTACCATGGTTCAAAGCCAGGTAAAGTCTAGAAAGAAAGAAGTCTGCTGAGGAGATGTGGTGATCTCCGAAATAGCAGCTATCACTTCTACCACTTTGAAAAATTGTTGTTTCTCATATTATTCCCTAATACAAACCTGGCCTCAAGCTCTATAAATTATGCAGACGATTCATAAATATAAGGCCAAAAATAATAATAATTAAATGATGTCGTTTGAATAATTGGCATATGGTTTCTCTTTTTATTCTTGGATCCTTGATAAAATATGGCCAACCACCAGATCTACCATTCAATTAATGTGCAAATGGTTAAAGCAAACTTTGTCACGGATCCAAGTATAAAAACAGAAACTACTTATATGCCAATTATTCAAGCGACATTATTTAATGTTCCTCTTTTAATTTCAAGAAAACAAATCAACGAATTTTAAATTTTTCTTTTATTTAAGTTGAAATCGCGAATTTTCCCTTTCTCGATTCAGTTAACAACATCAAATTTGTTGTCGTTTAGTTTTCGAAAATCAACTAGCTCACTACAACAGCTCATTCGGCGATAGCGAAAATCATTTAAAATGGCTGCTGAATAGCAACATCGTTGAAATTTTCATTAAGATGAGTTAACCATGCGATTATCGTCAAAATAAGTTAGTGAATCGCACTACAGGTGTGTTTCAATACAATACAAATGTTATTGCCACTATTCGGACTACAGATGGCGAACCAGTTATAACCGAAGCTTATCCATACCTAATGGCTGCAGCTGAATTTGTAAACAAGGAAATCAAGGAACTTCTTGGCAACGATATTATCAGATCTTCGTGGTTTTTTAACAATCCAATATGGGTATAATATGGATAGCCGATAAGAAAGGCATTGACAAAGAGGGAAAGTGCAAAATGCGCCTTGTGATCGATTTTAGGAAAATAAACGAAGAAACCTCAATTAATAAGTACGCGATTCCAGACACCTCAGTCATCCTGGCGAGCATAAGTAACTCATTTTATTTCACCACGTTGGACTTAAAATCTGGATTCCATCATATTAACTTAGCTGAAGGTGACAGGGAAAACCCGGCATTAATAATGAAAATACGAGTTTTGCTGATTACCTTTCGGGTTCAAAACCGGCTCTTGCATATTCCAAAGAACAATCGAGGAATCTTAAGAGATGGAATCGGTGCATGTTGGAATAGCCTCGCATGGATGTTGGAAGAATTTGGACATACTATATGGTGCAAATATGAAGGCTTCGCTGCAAAAAACAAGATTTTTCAAAGATTAAGTTGAGGTTTTAGGGTTTGTAGTTTCTAGCAAAGGTATTAGAACTTGCACTGATAAAGTTAATGCTATTAACTTCGAAATTTCCGAACCCTACGATCGTTTCGCGGTCTTGCCAGTTAATATCGAAGTCTTTCCGGGAATCAAAAAGAGTATGATGGTTTCGAGAAATCTACTATTGTTAATAGTATGGTCCCTACAAAAGCTCCGTAATAATCTTTATGGTGTAAGACAGCTCAACATCTTTACTGATCACCAACCGCTATGTTTCGCGATATCGGATAAAACTTCAATACAAAGTCCAAAAACCTTTGTAGAAGGAATTATCCACTCGATTTTTGTATAAAACTGAAAAGGATAATTTCGTTGCAGACTTAGTGCGTCTAGGCAGTTTATGAACAACCTTTATGAGAACCACGCTCTGAGTGGTGTCACAAATCATAGTGAAGAATCCCTCTCGCGAACTATACCAACGGACCAAAGCCCAATAAACTGCTTTAGAATTCTTGATTCGGTGCTGAAGGTAGGAAAGGCTATTAAGATCTTCTTTCGAACACAGCACGTAAGCCCCAAAATGATTAACGGGATATTTTGCGAGCTGTAGGTATAAGGGCAGATTTAGCATTAACTTGTTAGAATATTCGTCTATCAAGTTCCGTCACGCAACGAATATGGTTATCGACGTTACTAACAAAAACAAACAGGCCGATATCCTTGCAGCTCTGCACAATTTCGCTCATTGATCACCGCGGTAAAACACGTTGCAAGTCTTAAATTACTATTTCTTTCCTAATATTCATAAAAGCTTCAAAGAGATCGTTTCTAACTGCAAAGTCTGTCTAGAAGCTGAGCATAATCCCACATTAGGGGTCGTGCACACATTACGCAACGCGCTAGGAGGGGGGTTTTGCGATTTGAGACGAAGTGTGGCATGTGATTTCCCTTTGCCTAATATATCACCTATATCAATTAACATTGTATTTAATTCTACGATTAATAAAAACAATTTTTCTGAAAATGATGAAAAATCGCGTTACGTAATATGTGCACAACCCCTTTCCTTCAATAGGAAAAATTTCCAATATACACCCAACCTGGTAAAATAAATACCATTTCTTAACTTGTATCGATAAATTTTCGAAACTTTCCATAGTTTCACCCATAACCCTTTTCTAAGGGATAATTTTTGATAAACACATTCACTCCACTTCCATACAATAGCAGCTCTAATAGACAAATTGAGCGTTTTCACTGCACAGTAACGGAAATTGCTCGCTGTACTAAATTAGCGCAAGCGACAAGCGATACCACCGATTTAGTTTTGCTCGCTATGGTAAATACAATAGACTAGTTCGTTCTGTCACGAAATAAAAACCAATAGAGGTCATCAATTCGATTCGAGTTTGTCAGAAAGAAGAAATTAATGCTCGAATCACTAAAGCGCAATACATAGGACATCGAAAATGCAAAAAAAAAATACTATTTCAGCCTGGGGATAATGCTTTCGTTTTATTACATAGGTAATGAACTATCAAAGTTGGTAACACGCGAGTTCACAAGAATAATTTTAGGTAATATTTGCAATCCAGATTACTGATACTTTCCCGCGGCGCAGCGAAGCTGCTGGACTATTCACATTCTAATAACATACCTATAACTGATGGAATGGTTGCCACCTTTGCGGGATACGACTATTTGACACAGCAAACGAACCTAATTGTATTCGAGGCTATTGTTGAAAAAACAAACCACTACAGCAACCTTTTTTCGCAGACTCCCGGGATGCAATTTCAGATAAATAAAATGAGAAACCAGCTGTTAGCCCACACTAAAGAGACAGAAATTGATATGGCTAATTTATTTAGCCTCATCATTAGCCGAAATAGGCCTGCAATTGCCGAGTTAAACAACAATGCTCTTTCCATCACATTATGGAAGCTTAATATTATAAACCCTGTCCTGTTTGTTAGTTAGGAAGCAGAGACTGTTATCAATAGGGAAAAGGGATCTATTTTTATATTTACGGCAAGATAAATCTACATATATCTAAAAAATTGGAGAAAAAGTTAAGCTCAAACAGAATTCCATTATTGGAGCATTAGTACCGTAGGCCGTTCTTTTAAAACCAACAAGAAAAGAAGAAAATGGCAATCAGCATTGTTGGTAACAAGATAAAAAATAAACGAGACTGACAAGAGAGTTATCCTATCTGATAATGATTATTAATCGACAACGTGCATCGTAATATGAAATCGGGTCAGACAAAAAAGAAAGCGCAGAGCAAAACGAAGATCTTCAGCGTATTCAACTTTGGAACGAACAAAAGCAGAGAATATTTATTAACTTATTTATTAAATGAAAAATAACAGTGCAATTATTATTTTACAGTAAAAATAAAAGGAGCACTTGCTGCCAGGGCTTACGGCTCGTTGTTTTAATAGACTTATTTTGCTAAAGACGTGCTAGTCAAATTTGATAAAGTTAGCTACTACCAATGCATTAATTAATACTACATTAAGAAATAGGAGTAGGAAAGCAAGATAAAAAATAAAATAAGCAGAATGAAAAGTTTAAATTAATTTACGCAGTCCAGTTTTTAATAGGAAATCTATAATTTTTCTGATATTTTCTTGAGAGGATATTCTCAATAAGTCCGACGGAGTTTCGTTGGCGAATAGCTGTTTCCTGATGGATGTAAAATGCGCGCAGTCATCTAGGAGATGTTTAGCTGATAATAATGCCGAAGAACAGTATGAGTAAGAAGCTGGAGACAACCCTTTTATAATATAGGAGTGAGTTATGGTGGTGTGACCAATTCGAAGGCGTATAAAGGCAGTGATATCGTTGGTCCGACATGTTACTGGGTAGCTCGGTTTGGTACCTGTTGTATTAATATGCACATAATAGTGCTGGACGGTATTCCATTTTGCCGTTCTCTGTGTACTCATGTGTTCGTTAATCAAACGAATAATGTCCTTGTTGACCATGTAGTCAAACGTGTAAAGTGGATCCATTGAGGCTTCTTTAGCTTTTTGGTCCACAAGTTCATTACCTTTTATACCTGTGTGACTCGGAACCCACACAGTTTTGATCAGTTTTTTATTTTCTATAATTAAGCTGCGAATACAGGAAACTAGAAAAGATTTGTTGGTGTGGGGATAGTCAAATCCAGTGTTTATTTTAGTAAAATTAAAGTTAAATACAAATTACAAAGATCTTTAATTTAATTATGAAAAGCGCGAATTGAAATACAATGTTTAAACGTCGAGGTTTATTTAGCGAATGAATCTGCTCGCTGCAGATGTTGGTTCTTTTGTTTGGTAGTTGACACTTTTATACTTATGTGCGTACGTATCTATACTACTTATAAAATAAAGTCGCTAAAAAGCTATGTACGGAATTGGCTTCGCACAGAATGCTCCGATTTGAAAGCGGTTTTTTGCATTTTAAAGCTTAGCTGTGTGAGATGGACTTTTTTTATATAATGTGATAGAATATATAAAGGGGGCGTGGCAATCGGACAAAATGTGGTAAAAAAACATAAATTTTTGGTTTACACAGCCATACATCATAACCTAATCAACCGATTAGAATGAATCTTCCTTGATGTTAAACTTTGAAATATTTACTTTCGTTCTGCATCAAAAAAAATAGTTGATTTCTTTCTAATTTAACCAAAATTGTTTAAACAAAAGCAGCACTTTTTCCAAAAAAATCTGTTTGTGCGTTTGTTCGCTGCCAACCGAATTAGTCAGCGTGCTTCAAGCGACAGCTGTGGTGAGCCATTCAATTGATGAATTCGCGAAAGAGCTCGGTAGCGTTACTTCACTTCGGACGTATGTGTGTATGTATGTATGTTACATAATTTCATGCATACATATTTATGCATGGTGCCAGATTAATGCAACAAAAAAGAAAAAGAATGCATGCATATTTTTAAACATACATACATATATACTCCTAAAGTTTAAACAAAAGAACTATGTTTTCGTATGTTTGTATGTATATATGCATATATGTATGTACTTATTTGTGTAGTAGGGAGATTGAATTCTACAACATTTTGTTTTATCCAAATTTGTATGATAATTTCCAAAGACTGAGTACCGATCCATTTTAATTTTTTTTGTTCGGCAACCATGAACATCTTTCTTCAAAAAGAACCGTTGCTTTTCACGAATTATGCTATTAAAATTTGTATGTTAGTTGCGGGAGTACATTAAAACGCAAGAATGATAGAATACAAGATTGCGCCTTCCCGCGGTGAAATGACAGATCTCGCCTTTAGTAAACAAGAATACGGGAGAGAGAAAATTGAACAACTTCCAATATTTCATTGAAAAACGTGTTCTAATTGTTCTAAAGTGTAAAAGTATGAATTTATAGGCAAACATTTAATAAATAAATTCGCAAAATACTAAAAAAAGTGTCTCTTTTTCTTAATTTGTGAAAAAAGCTTTGTCTAGTTGAAGTTGAGAATTGTCAAACCCGGCAAAACCAAAGTAGCGGTACTTCTAAAGGCGTCACCTTCAGTATTCAGTACACCGTGATTAAAACGATCGCAGTTCATAAAGTTTTATTTTGAAGTGATTTTTAGTGGTTTCTCGCGGATGATGCAATGCATTTTATTTCTGGGAGATATAATGGGCGATATCGGCACCGCGTTTTTTGACTACTTTCATTTAATTTTAAGAAATTTCTAAGCATAAGGGAGTGTTTTTGTTTTTAAACACCTAAAAAGGTATACACAAAAAATTAGTAGTTAATAGCCCTGTTTCTTTTGACGCGCATATATACAAACACTTACATTTTTGTATGCAAATCAAAAACACTTTGCTATATGCGCTTATTTTCTATAGAAAATTTAAGTGTTTTAAAAATATGCGCGTCGAAAGAAACAGGGCTAATATACAAGATTGCAGTACACAAACGCTTAAGGCCCTACATTTTTATTAAGATTTAATTTTATATTGAGTAGGAATAGGAATAGATAGCTGCCAATAATGCCATATCAAAGGAGATCAGGTACAGGAAGGCGCACTAGAGATTCCGAAAGGGTTCGCAATATCCGAAGAAATGAAGCGCCAGATCGTCGAGCATTAAGACTATCACAGAATAGGCAAAGGCTTTCTGTTCAGAGAACTGCAAAATGGACCAATAGAGAATATAGTGTAATGAACTACAGCACCATTATCGACTACAGAAATGATCCATATCTGTCACTGGGTAGCATGTCTGTAATTTGTCAGCATTGTTCAGCCAAGAAGTGGAAACGTGAGTCGAAATCTATGTGCTGTTTGGAAGGAAAAATTCAATTAGCCGACATTTTGCCTCCGCCAGAACCATTATGCTCATTAATAACTGGCGAACATCCAAAATCTAGGCATTTTTTCAAAAATATTCGAAGCTACAACAATGCGTTTCAAATGACTTCGTTCAGGAGTCAAGAAGTTTTTGAGAGTGGTTTTATGCCTACTTTCAAAGTCCAAGGTCAAGTATACCATTTAGTAGGTAGTTTACTTCCACATTCAGCTGAAAACCACAAATTTCTTCAAATTTATTTTATCACCGATCCAGCTATAGAAGCAGCTACTCGATACAATATAAATTCTAGAGAACCACTCGACAATGCATTGATAACGGAACTGCAAAGTATGTTGCATACATGTAACCCCTATGCGCACTCTGTTAAAAGTACTATTGAGAGTATTCCTCCGAATGTTCCAGACTTCGATGTGGTTATACCTGCAAACCAGGTACCGGCTGATGAGCACCGTGGGCGGTATAACGCGCCATCTACGAGCGAAGTTGCAGTTGTAATAGCTGGACAACGATTTGATAAACGAGATATCGTTTTACACAGTTGGGATGGTCGTCTTAAAATTAATTTTTAATTTTTTTTGTCCGGCAACCATGAACATCTTTCTTCAAAAAGAACCGTTGCTTTTCGAATTATGCTATTAAAATTTGTATGTTAGTTGCGGGGGTACATTAAAACGATCGCAGTTCATAAAGTTTTATTTTGAAGTGATTTTTATTAATAAAAAGTGCAGATTTAATAAATAATTTGACTTTTGAGTGGTAAGTACATTACAGTGCAATTTTTTATATTATTTAGTGTAATTTTACAACCAAATTTTCCTTAGGGCCATTTTCACAGTTGCGAGTTAACTTACATTCTACAGTTAACTATGAATTTTCGATTCAATTTTAGTAATTTAACTAAATATTCACTGCCCAATGTACGATAGACAACATTTTATTTCTAACAAGAGGTTAACTCACCAATATTGGGCAGTTAAACTTGAGATAAGTCGACATGAAAATCGAAAATCGAGAGTTAACTGTGGAATGTAAGTTAACTCGCCACTGTGAAAATGACCATTAGAAATTATTATTAAGATTTCATTTTATATTGTGTAGGAATAGGAATAGATAGCTGCCAATAATGCCATATCAAAGGAGATCAGGTACAGGAAGGCGCACTAGAGATTCCGAAAGGGTTCGCAATATCCGAAGAAATGAAGCGCCAGATCGTCGGGCATTAAGACTATCACAGAATAGGCAAAGGCTTTCTGTTCAGAGAACTGCAAAATGGACCAATAGAGAATATAGTGCAATGAACTACAGCACCATTATCGACTACAGAAATGATCCATATCTGTCACTGGGTAGCATGTCTGTAATTTGTCAGCATTGTTCAGCCAAGAAGTGGAAACGTGAGTCGAAATCTATGTGCTGTTTGGAAGGAAAAATTCAATTAGCCGACATTTTGCCTCCGCCAGAACCATTATGCTCATTAATAACTGGCGAACATCCAAAATCTAGGCATTTTTTCAAAAATATTCGAAGCTACAACAATGCGTTTCAAATGACTTCGTTCAGGAGCCAAGAAGTGTTTGAGAGTGGTTTTATGCCTACTTTCAAAGTCCAAGGTCAAGTATACCATTTAGTAGGTAGTTTACTTCCACATTCAGCTGAAAACCACAAATTTCTTCAAATTTATTTTATCACCGATCCAGCTATAGAAGCAGCTACTCGATGCAATATAAATTCTAGAGAATCACTCGACAATGCATTGATAACGGAACTGCAAAGTATGTTGCATACATGTAACTCCTATGTACACTCTTTTAAAAGTACTATTGAGAGTATTCCTCCGAATGTTCCAGACTTCGATGTGGTTATACATGCAAACCAGGTACCGGCTGGTGAGCACCGTGGGCGGTATAACGCGCCATCTACGAGCGAAGATGCAGTTGTAATAGCTGGACAACGATTTGATAAACGAGATATCGTTTTACACAGTAGGGATGGTCGTCTTAAAAAAATTCCGGAAACCCATCGAAGTTATGATGCCCTACAATATCCATTAATTTTAGCGCGAGGTGAAGATGGATATTCTATTGACATTCGTCAAGTTCATCCAATTACTAAGGCACCGCTGCCAAAAAAAGTATCATGCATGAATTTTTATTGCTATCAAATCATGGAGAAAGACAATAGCTCCAACACTTTACTTAAATACGGCATGTTGTTAAACCAATATTTAGTTGATCAGTATGCCAAAATAGAATCAGAGCGTTTATCATTTATACAACACAATCAAGCAAAGCTACGAGCAGAAAACTATGTGCACTTACAGGATGCCTTGCATTCCAATGAACACGCAAGCGATATCGGTCAGTTGGTCATATTACCATCAAGTTTTACTGGAGGCGCTAGGTATTTGCATGAAAAGACGCAGGATGCAATGACATATGTAAGAAATTTCGGCAGACCTGACCTTTTTATCACTTTTACATGCAACCCGAATTGGAAAGAAATTAAAAATAACCTTCAGCCACACACAAGCCCACAACATCGATATGACTTGGTAGATCGTGTTTTTCATCTTAAAATACAACAGTTGCTGCTTCTAATAAACAAAGCTCATATATTTGGTCCAACACGGGCCCACATGTACACAGTTGAATGGCAAAAACGTGGTTTGCCTCACATTCACCTGCTGCTTTGGTTGGTCAATAAAATAAGGCCAGATCAAATTGACCGCGTTATATCAGCAGAATTACCAAAAAAAGAGGAAGATCCAAATTTATTTGAAACTGTGGTAAAACATATGTTACACGGCCCATGCGGGTCCTTGAATCTGAATTCCCCATGTATGCGCGAAGGGTGGTGCACAAAAAAGTTTCCAAAATCATTTCAGCCCCATACATCAGTCGATGGCGGTGGATACCCAAAATACCGCCGACTTTCACCGGAAGAAGGTGGAGAAACCACCGTCGTTAGAAATATTTCTATAGATAACAGATGGGTTGTTCCTTTTAACCCGCTGCTTCTAAATATTTTCGATGCACACATCAACGTAGAACTATGTAGCTCTGTAAAGGCGATTAAATATGTTACTAAATATATAAATAAGGGCAGTGACCAAGTAACATTTTCCTTACAGGCAGGAAATGAAGTACAAAAATTTCAGTCTGGGCGGTACATTTGTAGTTCAGAAGCGGTTTGGCGCATTTTTGGATTCAACATACACGAACGAGCACCTCCGATTACCCATCTAGCAGTCCATTTAGAAAATGGTCAAAGGATTTATTACACTGAAAACAATGTCAACGATGTCGTGAACAATCCACGCGATACAACGTTAACAGCATTTTTCAAACTATGCGCTACAGATGATTTTGCAAAAACACTAACGTATGACAAAATTCCAAATTTTTTTACATGGAACCAATCTTCTGGAAAATGTCAGAGAAGAAAACAAGGAAAGATAGTCCCTGGTTATCTCGGCATAAAAAAATCGGATGCTCTTGGCAGAGTTTATGTAGTGCATCCTAATAACACGGAATGCTTTCATTTGAGGATATTACTTCACGTGGTCAAAGGTCCTACTTCTTTTGAAAGCTTAAAAACGTTTAATGGGGTTGTTTATAATACATTCCAAGATGCATGCAGAGTAAGAGGTTTACTTGAAAATGACGCTCAGTGGGACAATACGCTATCGGAAGCAGCTTTATGTTCTTCTTCAAGATCAGTGATGCACTGATTTGCCGTTTTAATTGTATTCTGTCAGGTTTCAGATCCTTGCAATCTGTGGCAAAACCACAGAAAGAAAATGGCTGAAGACATTCTCTATCAAAGAGGGCAGGTAGTTTCACCAAATGAAATGAATTATGATCAGGAAATCTTTAATGAAATATTGGCTGATTTTAACAATATCGTAAAATCGTTATCTGGAAAATCTGTAACAGATTTTGGCCTGCCGTTACCAATAAATACAAATGTTAACGAAAACAACTCCGACTATTTAAAAGAAATCTCATATGATCAATCACGACTACTGCAAACTGTGATTCAAGATGAGAATCGATTGAATTCCGAACAAACAAACGTTTATAACGCGTTATTGTCCTCCATAATAAATAACGAAAATAAAATATTTTTTCTTGATGCTCCTGGAGGCACCGGGAAAACATTTTTAATTAACTTACTTCTGGAAAAAGTGAGATCTATGGGGAAAATAGCCCTAGCTGTAGCTTCCTCCGGCATTGCAGCAACGCTTTTAGCAGGAGGAAGAACTGCTCATGCTGCGTTTAAAATACCCCTTAATTTATCTAGCGATGAAGATGAAAATGCACCCAAAGTATGTAATGTGTCGAAGCAAAGCAATAATGGAAAATTGTTACGCGATTGCAGCTTGATGAAGATGAAAATGCACCCAAAGTATGTAATGTGTCGAAGCAAAGCAATAATGGAAAATTGTTACGCGATTGCAGCTTGATTGTTTGGGACGAAGCTTCTATGTCAAATAAAAGTTCTGTTCATATATTGGATAGAACAATGCGAGATTTTCGTAATAAAAATGTACCAATGGGCGGTTGTACCATTTTGTTTTCTGGAGACTTTCGACAAGTTCTGCCAGTAGTCGTTAGAGGTACGAGAGCTGACGAGGTTAACGCATCTCTGAAAATGTCTTATCTTTGGCCGTATATAAATAAAGTACAGCTCAAAGAAAATATGAGAGTTTCTACTTCAGGACAAGGAAATGCACTTTTTGCTAATAACTTGCTAAAAATTGGTAACGGACAGTTCCCTACGACATGTGGGCAAGTCGATCTGAAAAATATTTGTAATTTAACCCAAACTATTGAAGATCTAATTGAGAAAGTATATCCCGGAGTTGGTGGTCTTATAACCAATTCATTGGACTGGTTTAAGGAGCGGGCAATATTGTCAGCTACCAATGATCAGGTGGATGCAGTAAATGCCTTAATACTTTCAAATTTTACTACGGAAGCACAAGTTTTCCACTCAATAGACACAATAATAGATATTAGCGAGGCAGTACACTACCCAATAGAATTTTTAAATTCTCTAAATCCCCCCGGAACGCCACCACATAAACTATTTGTTAAAGTAGGAGCTCCTGTAATATTACTACGCAATTTAAATCCACCAACTTTATGTAATGGAACTAGGCTGCTGATCAAAACAATTAGAACGCATATGATTGAGTGTTCAATTTTGACTGGCTGTGGTGCTGGAGAAAACGTCTTGATTCCAAGAATCCCGATAATACCAACAGATCTTCCATTTCAATTTAAACGGCTTCAGTTTCCAGTCAAATTATGTTTTGCAGTAACAATAAATAAGGCTCAAGGTCAAACACTTAAGGTGGCCGGTTTGGACCTTAGATCTCAATGTTTTACGCATGGCCAGTTATATGTTGCTCTATCCCGTGTAACAAACAAAGACAATTTATTTGTTTTGGCTCCTGATGGGAAAGCTGCGAACATTGTATACAATGAAGTGTTATAAAACTGAAAATAAAAACTAACTGAATATGAATAATTAATATGTATGTACATAAATATATCTTCTAATTGGACTTTATTTATTTATGAAATGTTCTTTATTTACTAGGGTCATTATTCCGAAATATTACAAAAAATTACTTTTGTTTCAATTACAAAGTTGTTTTAAACATTATCAACCTGTGTGAAACAAGGTGCGGGTTGCTAGTGTATGTATATATGTATGTATGGCAACTAGTTGAGGAGTGCACTCGTTAGTTTGTTTGCTTTTTGCCGTTCGTAGTCTGGGTTGCCATCGACCCGTTCATACAGCACAGTTGCACACTGCTCCCCCCAGACTTTACGTCCTAAAACGGACGGGGAGTCTTACTTTACGTCCGAGGTGGCCTTCCGCCAGTGATTCGAGAGCGGGTGTTTGTTCTGCTGGTGATGTGTTCAACTGGGCTGGCGTTTGTTGCGTCGGTATTGTTGGTGATCGCATATCCAATTGTGGCGACTCGATGAATGCTGGTTTCAGTCGGTCTATGGATACGTTAACGTTGCTCCTGTTCATCTTGATGGTGAAGTATTTCAAATTTTTCGATATTACCTGATATGGGCCGTCGTATGGTGGTTGGAATGCCGGTCTGACCTTATCATTTCATACGAAAACGTACGTTGCATCCGTTAGTTTTTTGGTTACGAATTTTGCCGAAGTGTCGTGATTTGCGGTTTGGATCGGACGTATGTCTTGCATGATGTCGGTTAGCTGCCTCACAAAGTCCGATTGTGGGCGCGGGTTTTGAACTTGGTTGAAAAATTTACCCGGCAACCGCAATGTAGTGCCGTAAACAAGTTCTGCGGCCGTTGTGTTGATATCAGGTTTGAAAGCTGTGCGCAGCCCGAGCAAGACTATGGGCAAACAATTTACCCAGTCTTGGCGGTGATGACAAGTGATCGCTGTCTTGAGTGAGCGATGCCAGCGTTCTATGATGCCGTTTGATTGCGGATGGTACGCAGTAGTGCGCAAATGCGTTATACCCAGCGTGCAAAACAATTCGTTGAAGAGTTGCGATTCAAATTGTCTTCCCTGATCGGTTGTTATTCGTGCCGGTATGCCAAAGCGAGAAAACCAAACGTTGACGAGCTCCTTGGCAACCGTTTCTGCGGAAATGTCCCTGAGCGGAACTGCTCGAACTCCTCCTTGCGAAATGCAATGCATTTTTTGGATGACTGCTTGACGATGTTGATGTGGTATGAATGGCCTGACATCCGCTGTAGAGACGTCACAGTATATTTCTTTGTCTACGTTTGGTGTTCGAAACCTTTTCAGTTGCAAAGATGTATTATTGTCGTCGATGAGCTTCTTGAGTTCGGGACATTTTGTCTGGCCTTCAGCGATTCGATTATAGTCGATGATTGGTGTTTCCAACGCCTCGATGCGCGATAGTGTGTCCGCTGTCGTGTTTTCGACGCCGGCGACGTGGATAATATTCGTCGTGAATTGACTTATAAAGTCAAGCTGTCGCAACTGTCGCGGTGATGCTCGATCGTGCTTTTCCTTAAATGCATATATCAACGGCTTGTGATCCGTACGTATCTCGAAGGGTCTTCCCTCCAACATTCCACGGAAGTGTTTAACGGCTAGGCACACTGCCAGTAGTTCGCGGTCGTAGGTACTATACCTTTGTTGTGCTTCGGACAGTTTGTGGCTAAAAAATGCCAAAGGCTGAAACTCATCTCGTACGATTTGATGCAGAGCTGCCCCGATGGCTGTATCGCTTGCGTCTGTGCTAAGCGATATTTGAGCATTCGGCGCTGGATGAACTAGCAGGGTGGCGCTTGCTAGCGCATTTTTACATTCGTTGAAATGGTTTACGGTGTCTTCAGTCCATTTAATTCGCGTGGTATCGTTTTTTCTGTTCCCAGGGATGAGTTGTACGAGCGGCATTTGATGATGTACTGCGTTTGGCAAAAAACGACGGTAAAAGTTTATCATTACCAAAAATCGACGCAATTCTTTGGCGACTACCTTTTCTGGCAACGGTTTGATACCTTGCGTCGTGACTACATGTCCCAGGAAGTTTATTTTCGACTGAGCAAATTCGCATTTAGCTAAGTTAATTGTTAGCTGGAACTGTCGGAGTCGTTCGAAGATTTGTCGCAGGTGTTGTTTGTGCTGTTCGATTCCCTCAGACGCTACACAAACATCGTCGATGTATACAAAAACAAAATCGAAGCCTTGAAATACTGCGTGCATGAACCTTTGGAAAGTTTGTGCAGCATTGCACAAACCAAAAGTCATATGTGTGAATTCGAATAACCCGAACGGTGTGGTTATTGCCGTTTTATGTACGTCGCCCGGCTCGATGGGAATTTGGTGGTACGCTCGATTGAGGTCGATTTTACTGAACACGTCTTTGTTGTACAGAAAATGTGTGAAGTCTTGTATGTGAGGAAGCGGGTAGCGATCTGGTACGGTTTGCGCATTAAGGGCACGATAGTCTCCACATGGTCGCCACTCGCCGTTCGACTTCCTAACTAAATGTAGCGGAGAAGCGTACGAGCTTTTCAAAGGACGACATATCCCGAGCCAGGATAAAAATTAAAATTCCTCTTTTGCCGCTTTCATTTTCTCTGGCGTGAGACGTCTTGGTCGCGCGAACACAGGTGGCCCTCGTGTTTCGATGCAATGGGTCACACCTGTATGACGTGCGGAAGCAGCTGATGCGTTGTAGTTCGTTATTTCTGCGTATTCTCGAAGTAGGCTTTCGATACCTTCGGGTTGAACGTGTGCCTTGATGGCGGTCGATGATGCTAAGCTGCATATGGCTGATCGTGGAACAGTTGATTTGTCCGACAGAGTCGAGTTCGCAACATCGATGACTAAATTGAAATATTTAAGAAAGTCGATTCCGATTATGGCATGCTTTGTTTCTGCTATAACAAAGTGCCATGTAAATTTTCGTTGGAGGCCAAGGTCGACTGTGCGGCGAGTTGTACCGTACGTTTTGATAGCGGTTCCATTAGCGGCATACAGGGGACTACTTCCAGTTTTGGATAGGCGACATGCCCGAGTTGGTGGAACAACCGAAACCTCCGCTCCCGTGTCTATCAAGAAGGATTGGTTTGTGTTCCTATCTGCGATGAAGAATCGTTTATATTTTATGAATTCTGAAATTTTTACCTCGAGTTCACACTGCGACTTTTTGCTCGATGATGATTTAATGCCGGAACTTTCGAGCAAGAGAGTTTCGGCGAGCGCTAGTTTTTTGTTGAGTCTGGCATTTTTGTTGAAAAATCGCATGGAAAACGGCATTTACGGGCTTGAGTTCCATATTCGCGGTGATACCAACACGTCGAGTTTTGTTGTACGCTGGCGGTTTGGTGGGGAGTGTTAGAACGATTGCCGTTGATTTGTGAACGCTCGCGCTGACGACTGCGATCCCGTAGTATGAGCCGGTTCAAATTGCTGTTAATGTTCTCTAGAATGGATTCGTGTTTTTCTATTTCTTTCTTGAGAACGTCCGATTGATTGCTTTTCGATTCGATGGCGTAGACTGCTGGTCCTCTTGATGGCGTCGAACTTGAATCACGGCTCAGCGCGTCGAGAACTGCATCTGCGGTAATGGCCAGTTGGTGTAACGGTGTGCTCGGGTGAGCTTGTAGCATGCCGGCGATAACGGCGCGTGCGGCTTCCGGTAGCTGTTTAAGCCAGTACTGCTGAATAACAGATTCGTCTTTCGTTGCATTCGTGCGCTGCATCTGGCTTAGTAAATGGCTGGGTTTACCGTCGCCCAGTTGTATCCCAGTGAGTTTATCGAGTCGTGCCATCGCTGAATCGCTAAACTTATTAATTATTGCATTTTTAAGTGTTGTATACGGCGCTGTGGTTGGTGGATTTCGCACCAATTCGAACACTTGGTCGAGAATGTAGTCATCGGCATGGGCGATAATGGCTGTGTACTTATCTTTTTCTTTGCGTACCCCAAAGCCATGTAACTTGAACCATGCGTCCACTTTGATAAACCACGATTCGATATTGTACTTAGAATTAAGTTTCGGAAACGGTAATTTACCGAACACCGCATTGATTTGCGGTCTGTCGCTGTCTGCGCTAACGTTTGCGCTGGCTCTGCTGCCACCACCCGCAGCGCTGTCATCGATAGGGACTTCTTCGGCATTCTTGTCCCTGTCTTCGTCGCTCATGATGCCGAATTGTATGCGTTACAGTTGCCAGTTACTTATTGTCGCTCCTCTATAACGGATAACGGATTTTTGGCGGCGTGATATTTATTCGCGGTGTGTAACTGTACCAAAAATTCTTTGTAGGCGCTCCACGAGACACGATTATGTCCACCAATTTTGCTCGAATTTTCCGTGGCTCTGAAACTCCACGAAGTCGTTTGATTTTAATAGCTTGCAGGCTGGTGCAGCGGCACAGCGGCACCTGATGTTGATTGTGATTTGATTCGATGCTAGATTCGCTATCTCCTTTATTGTCGGGGTCACCAGTGTGGGGATAGTCAAATCCAGTGTTTATTTTAGTAAAATTTAAAGTTAAATACAAATTACAAAGATCTTTAATTTAATTATGAAAAGCGCGAATTGAAATACAATGTTTAAACGTCGAGGTTTATTTAGCGAATGAATCTGCTCGCTGCAGATGTTGGTTCTTTTGTTTGGTAGTTGACACTTTTATATGTGCGTACGTATGTATGTATGGCAACTAGTTGATGAGTGCACTCGTTAGTTTGTTTGCTTTTTGCCGTTCGTAGTCTGGGTTGCCATCGACCCGTTCATACAGCACAGTTGCCACAGTTGGAAACGTTCAATATACCAGATATTGTAGATTTGCTATCCGTACATTTTATCGTTTTTTTCTTAGTTTTCACTGCCGATACTATTGCGTTGTATATGGCTGCTGCTTCAGCAGTGTATACAGAACAATAGTTAGGTAGATGGCTTGCCATAACAGTTCTTCCATCAGAATGTACGACTGCAAAAGTTGTATGAGCCGTAGACTTAGAGCCATCAATGAAAAACATTTCCCATTCGGGACACCAGGGGCGGTATACTCTGCGAAATAGCGTTGATATTCCGTAGAGCTAGTGTTCATTTTTCCGTATTTTGTGAGGCCAAGGAGAAACGACGATTTTTGTACGAGTATTTGCCACGGAGGCAAGCTGCTGGAAGGCCGAACTGAAGTAGTGGTGTTAATTCTATTTTTTCGGCGTATTCTAAGCACTTAATAATGACTGACTTGCAATTCGTAACTTTGTCTGCATTCGAAGCTGCTAAGATGGGTTCAAGCAGCATACTATTGTTGCACATGAGTGTTTTTGGAATTAGCCGCATGGTTTTGTATTCTACTCTTTCCGGAATACTAGGGAGCCCAGCGTCTTCTAAGATGCAATGTGTAGGGGATGTTGGAAAGGCTCGGAGGCTCCTTCGAACAACAGCATGATAGGAGGGTGATACCAATTTTATGTTGCTACTGGCGCAATGACCATATATAGGTAAACCGTAGCCGATTTTAGAAAGAATCAGAGCTCTTGTAATGTTTAATAAGCTGGATGGATGAATAAGACTATGTTTAGAAGATAGATATTTAACAATTTTTAGCCTGGCAGCTATGCTTTTTCTTGTGAATAGACAATGATCTTTAAAAGTGTGACGCTTATCAAAAATAATTCCCAGGAATCGAAGAGTATAAACATTTACAACATTGATATTTCTAAAGATAATATTTGAGTTATTACATTTAAATTTTCTACAAATATGAAATGATTAACATTTGCTGAGTGATAGGTTTGCACCCGAACAGTTGGACCACTCGGCGATATCGTTCAGAATGTCTACGAATTTCTTCTATACTACATTCAAATTGGTTAATTTTGAAAATAACAACACATCATCAGCGTACATAATGTGATAGATGTTTTTGTATTTAGATACTAAGTGGCTAATTTCGTCGAAATTAATCGTAATTAGGGTCACTGAAAGTGGGGACCCTTGTGGTATACCGTTATCTAGGTTGAGAAGGCTGGAAAACACGTTATTTACTTTGACTTTGAATTTACGGTTTGTGAGAAACGATTTAATAAAGTTATAGAGTTTATTCCCAAATCTCCATTTCTCCAATTGCCGAAAAACCACATGAACACCGATGCGGTCGAATGCCTTTTCAAAATCCAGGCTTAAAATGGAGATATGACAACGATTGGATAAGCCACTAGAAGCGAAATTTTCAAAGTACAAAAGGGCGTCATCAGTTCCATGGCCATGTTTTTGGAGATATGCCACATTATTCGCCTTGAGATGATTTTTTCTAAAACTTTCATGCAACAAATTAGGGATATAGGCCTATATCTGTTGAAGGGTTGTTTGTTTTCGGAATAGGCACAATCAAAGCGTTCTTCCAGCATTGTGGGTAAACGTACATGAGTAGTATCTTATTAAACAGATTAATCAATTTATGTTTCACGATAAACGGTAGGTATTTAAGTATCGCATAGGAGATTCTGTCTGACCCTGGCGTTTTACCGGACATTTGAGAGATCGTAGATTCGTATTCTAGGGCAGTTATATCTTCTTCAATTATGATTGTCGATGAGTTTTGTTGATTGTAAATTCTATTGAGAGCTAAATATTTTTCGCTGTTGAATGCATTACTAAAATTGGAGTTATGGGAATAGTTTGTCCACGTCAACGCAAAATGTTCGGCTATTTGTTTCTACTCGAATATTGGACCGTCCGACCATGAACAAAGTTAATGGAATTTGGGTTGCAGTGCCAGAAAGCATTATTATGTCGGACCACACCTTTTTGGGATCCGTGTTAGGGGTTATCGCTTCCGTCAATTCTTCAAAACTAGCTTGTTTAGCTTCCTTGAATTTTTCCCCAAAAATAGCATTCGATTTTTTATATGAAATTAAATTAGCCTCTGTTGCCGTCTTTTTATATTCTCTCCATTTTTGTTACGTAGTATTTTCTAGATTTGACAATTCGTTTGACCGGTACGGTACTACTTTTTTGCGTGGTCTATTAGCGGACTGCGGTATAGTTAAATACTACTTGAGGTTGGGAATTTGGCAGCTAACAGAGTTGAAACTTCAAGAATTTTGGACCAGTCAGCTTTATCTGTTAAAAATTTTGGCTTATAAAAAACTTGTATTCGATATTTGTGAAGCTACTTCTTAACAACTGAAAAATGGTCACTGCCAGATAAACAACCTAGGGTGTTGCTATTTACTTTGGGAACAATGCTTGAGGAACAAATAAGGTCGACATGCGTGAACGTATTATGCGTACAAAAATGTGTGAGAGCTCCATCATTTAAAACAATTAGATTCTCCGTGAGGATGAAGTCCTCCAGAATCCTTCCTCTTTGGTTAGAATCCGGGGAACCCCAGAAAGGAGACCAAGAATTAAGGTCGCCCACTAAAATTACGGGAGTGAAAACAGAATTCAAAATTTGTCTAAGTCCTCCTAGAGAAAAATTCTGCAGTGGTGGAATGTAAATGCAAATGATAGTTACTTTAAAGCCAATGAAAAGTTCTATTGCTAATGCTGCAATATTTGATTTGATTTGATTCAGTGATGTATTGTGATGCCTGTTGACAGGTAAGTTCGGAGTTTGCGGCTTGAATTGGGTGGATGTTTGTGTTAAAGTTTTTTTTCTTATCTTGTGTGTTGTTAGGGAGAGTGGTTGCTTGCGACTTTTGTAATTTGACAACTTCCCGCATTGAGCACTTGTTCTCCGTTTTTATTCTCAAAATTTCTTTTGCTTGGACATACCTTGGGCACGTGTTCGCGGAGGCGGGATGATCGCCAGCGCAGTTTGCGCACAAGATGCGTGAGCAGCTTTCAATACATTGGGGGGTAGGTTACATGTAACACAAGCAGCTTTATTGTTCCACCTTTTGATGGTGTGACCCAACAACTGGCATGATTTACACCTCATGGGGTTAGCAAAATAGAATCTTACTCTAGCCGTACGCCATGAAACCTCAACCTTTTCAGGAAGTTTGTACAAATCAAATGTTAATAACACTACGCCAGTAGGTTCAAGTGCGCTATTAATATTCTTCTTAAATTTATACACAGCTACCACTCCCTGCTCTTTCATTTTTTCCACTATTTCTGCGTCCGCTACGTCATTAAGGCATGGAGCAAATATTGTGACTTTCGAGCAATTAAGATTTACATGCAGACTCACCTTAACGCCACATATTCCATTCAATTTCTTAGTAGCTAAGAATTTTTGTGCAATAGATGAAGATTTTACTAGCAAAAGCAAATTACCGTCACGTAACTTCGAAATAGAAGTGTTTTCCTTACTTATTGCTTCTAATGATTTATGCACCGCAAAGCAGGAAAATTTAGAAAGAGGTTTTGAAGGGTTTGCTGAAGATATGGTCAAAAATTTGGGATTTTGTTGGTTTATTGTAGGAAGTTCGGGATAATCAAAAGGTTTATACGAGGTTTTTTTTCTTTTTGGATTTGGGTTAGAGGCAATCAGGGCGAACCTGTTATCTCCAAGATTTGGTGGCCCGGGGCCCATAGTTAAATTCTAAGTATTCAAAATTATGTTTATGTTACCACATGCAAAATGTAATTTGCGAACACTGAATAAGCGCTTGAAGTGAAGCAAGTTACTGCTAAGCAACCAACGGAGAGATAAAAACACAGTCAGAAATAAACGTCCACTCGCGATGAGTATCAGTCGGAGACTGGCAGAGAATGTTATACTTGTAAGGGTAAGGATCGGCAAAAAGAGAAGAGTGACGTCTCACAAATGCAAGCATGCCTAATGAATTTGAAATTATATATTTAAATGCGTGTTGAAGATAAAGCTGGTATCAAAATACGTTCTTAAGTCTTTAACTTGTTTGACGTCGGTAAGACAAGAGTTCGCTATGAAATAGGAACTCTCCAGAAATTTCAACATCTTGGAATAAGTTATTTTATGAAACTTTTTGATATTAAAAAATAATCGGTTCCTAACACACGAATTATACAACTTTTTAAATTCTAATTGAAGTATCGAAGAGCCATGAAAACCTCGGATTAAAAAATAAATTTTAAGGTCGTCCGCATATAGAAGAAATTTAACCGAGGAAAAGCACGTAGAATTGTCACGAATAAAGAAAGAAAGAAAGGAGGTTAGAATAAACTCCTAAATAAGGTAGTTTTGCAATTAAAACCTTGCGAGAAATTTTATCAAATGAAAAATCTGAATAAATTGTGTCAAAAAGTTGAAAGACAATCTTCAGTATAAACTGTAAATTAGACACCGTGGATCTTACAGCAACAAATCCGTGCTGATTTGAACAAATTAAGTACTTCATATTAAAATAGAGTTTATCTTTTACGACACATTCAAAAAGCTTAGCGACAAAGGATAACTTGGAAATTGGCCTTTAATTTAATATATTACTCTTGTTGCCACTTTCGAAGATTGGGGTGGCTAATGTACGTTTCCTCATCATCGTTGGTCTCCTTGGCGTGGGGATGAGGCTTAAGTGTTGGCATGGTTGCTCCTTTCGAGGATTTCCATGCCACCACGAACTAAGAGGGAGGCTCCATATAAGAATCAATGTAGGACTCGATCTTGCACGGCTTTTTATGTGGAGATTTTCCCTCCTAGTATCTTCTATCTCTTCTCCTCTCTACCTAATCCTCCCCCTAATCCAGGGTGTTAAGCGTCACCGTGCCCATTGGTCGGTTTGCAGCCAGGGGTTGCTGTATTTTAACGGCGCCTCTCTGACACCGGGCCACATCAGGGAGTAAGTTTAGCCTTACCGCGGAAAGGGTCGCTGTCGTGGTGTACCACACATTTCCCCCTTTTGTATTTCCAGACCGCTGCGCTTGCCTCGTCGAGCAGGTGGTGATGGCAGGTGGCAAGATGAATAAGAAAAACAAGCACAAAAAATCCAATCTTCCCCTTTTCTTTGTAAGACTTTGCAGGCGCGAGCGCCCAGCCTTTTTCTTCCTCATCTCGGGTTAAGAATGCGAACGCGCAAGCGCCTAATATGCCGCTTTGCTCCGATAGGCACTCTTCCGGGCTGGAAGTGGGTGTTACACGCCGCCCCGTGACGATGGGTGTTATGGCGGGACCTAGCACCAGCAAAGCTGCGGGGATTGTGCTGGAAACGGCAGATCGATCCGTGGCGGTAGGCACTAGGGGCCTGCCAAATACCGGCGCAGCTGCGAAGCCTAATCTCGCAAAGGCAAAGGTCTCACGGCCTGGCTCGAGTGGCTTAAGGTGACTAGCAGCTGCACACGAAAATATGGAGAGCGTGGCAGCGATGGAAACTACGAGCCACGCCTCTCAGAAGATGGAGTCGGAGCGGCTCGAATTCGCTGATAAGCGCAAGGGCGCGAAGACGCTAAACAGATATGACGGGGTCCCGATGGAAATGCTGCCCCAGAGCGCGAAGGAAGCGGTGGAAATGGCGAAAGCCCTGCTGCCTAACTTCCGGGTCACTGGGCCTTCGGTGGAAAACCGGGTGCCTCCGTCTAAACGACAGAGCTCGGCGGAGGAACAAACTCCGGGCTCAAAAAGAATCCGGCCGCACTCCTAGGTGGGCAGGCCTACCTTTGCCGAGGTTGCAAATGAAAGGACCAGTGGAGGTGGATAAAGCCAGCTCTGGAGAACGTCATTTTGACGTTCTGCTCGAGAATTCTGGAACCCCCCGGCCTGTAAGGACGCTGGTTGGTACCAGGGCCACATTAATGTAGTCCTTGAGCTTGTTGTAGCCTATGAGGACCTAAGATCGGTGGCGCTGTGCAAGGCCGCTGTTGCAAAGCTGGGCCCTGTCTACCCAGGGGCTAAGTTGGAGGTTGTGGACTGGAAGGACATTCCAGTCAGGCCCTTTGCGAGGTCATGGGTTCCGGTGACACCATCGGCACCGGAACGCATCCTAAAAATGCTTCAGATGATAAATCCTGCTCAGCGTGCCTCTGGTGCGGTTACAGCTATGGACGTGGACATTGAGGCATCCGAACCGGAGCCTCAAGGCACCGTCTTCTCCCGGACAAACTCTGCACCAGCAACGCGTAGGATGTTTGCGGAGGAGGAGCTGCTGCTCAGTGACGGAGAGGGCGAGGCTGACGTCACCGTAGTAGCTGGAGGGGAGGAAGCGGCTTTCTCGTATGAGAGTGCTGCAGATAAACCTCCATCGCGCTAAAGCAGCTTCAGCTGCTTTCCTAGGTCGCCTGAGCAAAGGCGACGTTAGGGTGGTACTCATTCAGGAACCCTGGGTTTGTAACTCAAGGGTATGTGGGTTGAGGGCCACCGGCTTTAAGCTTTTCGTGGAGCGCGGTAAAGGTAAAATTAGAGTCCATATTCTGGCTAAAGCAGATTTAAATACCTTTCTTTTACCTAATTACAGTGATGGCGACGTCACCGCAATTCTCGCCGAGATAGGGGGTATATCAATCATGCTGGCATCGGCTTACATGCCGTACGAAGCCGAATACCCTCGCCCTCTATGGTGTGGAGCTTGGTCTCCAGTTATGAGAGCGGACACATTTTGGTCGGCAGAGACGCGAATGTCAACTGGGGGAGCACGGATATCAATGATCGGGGTGAGTTACTTTTCAACTACCTTCTAACAACTAACCTTGTTTAAATGCCCAGACGCACGGTTGGATATTTGAAAATAGAAATTAAAAAGATTGTGTTTGGGTTTGAATGTAATTGAAATTTATTCAAAGGTATATATGGAGATATACATGAATGTTGCTTTACCTGTGGTGTGAATCCGTGGTAGGCCTGTGTCGCTCTTGAAATCCTGTGATCGAGTGAAATTATGAAAAAACGTACGGTTGCCGTCAACCGCAGTTTTACTGGAAAGCAATTAATGGAAATGTTAGCAAAAGGAATTATCCGGCGGGAAATACGGAGTAATTCGCAGTTGCATGTGTATGCGTACATACCCGCGTATTAGGGCGGTTAGAAAATATTTACGCTGCGGCGTAAACATGCCGGCCCCCTTGCGGTAAGCAAAAATCCTGAGCGTTGACAACAGTCTACTACCAGTTCACACCACATCACATATTTGATTAAAAAATATTATTTTGTTTGTTTGTTTGTTGAGTCGCTTGCTTGTTGTTTCCTTGAGCCGCTCCGTGTTCCTCCGTCATCGTCTCCTGTTCTCTACTAGGAAGGACGGTAATAAAAAAAATATTTAGGCTGAACATACGTGTGTTGTCGCGCTAGTTGGGGTAATTGTATGGGGCGTTTCGTCGTAGTGATCGGGAAGGACGTGTTCCCGAGTCAACTCGCCGCCAATTCTTTTGGATATCAGATGGTCGGAAAGAACGTGTTCCCGAGCCATCCGTTCGCTGATGCTGAGCTGGTCGGGAAAGACGAGTTCCCACGCCAGTCGTTCGTCGTTTCTTTTTTCTGGGCAGACGGTCTGAAAGGACGGGATCCAAAGCCGCGCTGCCTGGGCCGTCGGAAAGGACTGGTTTCCGAGCCGCGCCTTCGCCGTTCATGCTGCAGTGACGGTCGGAAAGTACAGGTTTCCGAGCCGCCAGCCGTTGAAAGTGGTCGTAATATTGGGTGGCAAGTGATATAGAAAAAAATAACCAAAGAAAAAAAAAATGATTTTATTTTATGAAATTATTGCATGACAAAAATTGTATGCATATATATATATGTATTTTATTGTAAATTTTATGTATTTATGTATTTATGTATTTATATAGCATTTGGTGTATTTATGCGCCAAGTGTCCAAAAACTTTCATCACCCACTGTAAAAATGGTATTTGGGTGTGATCGTATCGGTACACTTCCGCCCCCCATCGGTAGATGCTGCCTAACTCCAGTTGCTCTTGAGGGTGGTGGACTTGGCTATATTCGACAGTTGCGAACGTATATGGCATTACGATATATTTGCATATATCGTAAAAACACCTGATTGCATATGATGTTTTTAATATATTAAAAAGAAATAAAAAATTGATATGAACTACCTATTCCTGTATTTTGGTAATCGCGGAAAGTGCCCCCCACCATGAAATGGCTCAATATTCTGTTTTTTTGTGTGGTTTATGTATGTATGTACAGTAGATATTTGATTGTGGTGAGGTAGGTCAGCAATCTGGCCTACCACCAACAAACAGTTTGTATGCCACTGTGCTTTATTTGCTGACCACAGTGGCTGTTCCAAGAAAAATTATTTAAACGTGAATTTTGACGCGAGTGGTAGTGGCAATTTTTTTGTGCATAATTTAAATTAAATTAAAGTTAAAGTTATTAATTAAATTAAACAAGTGAAAAAAAGGAAGTGTTTAATTGTGATGTGTGTGTATAGTAAATAACTGCGGTAGTAATAAGCTGGGGATTATGTGATTTGCCAACTGAACTGAGTTGTTCATACGACGGAACCACCAGGAAAAATACAAGCATGTTTCTGGGTCCCGACGACGAAAACTCGGAAGATTCCAACAGTGTCTGCCGTACATATGCGTACATCGCATTCATGGCGATGGTGGACGCATGCATGTGTACGGCGGCGATGATCAGGTAAGTGGTATTTATAGGCTGTGCGTCAGATCGCCCAAAACCTAATCGCCCAAAAGCAAAAATGTCAAATCGCCCAAAAAAAAATTTGGGCGATCTGTCATTTGGGCAATTAGACATATGCCAAATCGCCCAACTTTTTGGGCGATTAGACATTTGGGCGATGTGACATATGTCCAATCGCCCAACTTTTTGGGCGATCTGTCATTTGTGCAGTGAGACATTTGGGCGATTTGGCATTTAGGCAATTAGACATGTCAAAATAATAAAATAAAAGTACGGTAAATATGCTCTCAACTAAAAGCAATACCCTCCCAGATTTTTTTTCCCTTTTACTTTCAGTATCGTAGTAAGTGGGGGGTTTTAGGGGTTGTATAGCTCTATGTTAGAGGTTATGTTATGAAGTTGTGTGAATAAATATGTAGCAAAATATAAATTAAGATTAATTAGCATTATAATTATGTATTTTACTAATATTTCATTTTACAGAAGTATACATTTTGTAAAAGGGAGAATTATAGAGGAGAATTATTAATTCACCCTTTTACAATATGTTGGCATGAAGAAGTAAACATTTTGTAAAAGGGAAAATTATTACAGGAAAACTATTAATTCACCCTTTTACAAAATGTTGACATGAAAGTGTCCTACGGCGTTAAGTCAGCTTCCCTCACAATAGCCACCTACGCCACTGCCTGTTTGCGTTATGACAACTACAATTTTTCATAACTGTAATTTGTTATAGCTGCATTCACGCGTGCTTTGCTAATAATATTTAGTGTTGTGTAATTAGCAGTGACAACAAATATACAAATACTATAAATCATGGAGTATGAAATAATAGCCGGAAAAAAATATAAAAGCAAAAAAGAAATTTTTGAAGAATTTGGGTTATCCAAAAGTTAGAGAAAATTACCATTTTATAAGGCGTGTATTCAGGACGGCGATATATCATTTTGCATTTTTTCTTCAGAAAAACTAATAAATATGATTGAAAAGCACATTCCGCCAGCACGAAGGGAATATTTAATGGATGGCACATTTCAAATAGTGCCACAAGGTTGTTTCAAACAACTTTTAATTATATGTATATATAAATTATTTTGATGAAAAAGTAAATAGTAATAACAGATGCAAATTGTTTGAAGTGAACTAATGTATAAAAACAAATTTCAGGTCTTTCCATTTCTGTTTATTTTAATGAACAAAAGAACAAAAAAAGCTACGAACACATATTTAAATATATAAATGAAAATATAGTTATGTTGGACGCAAAACAATTTTTGACTGATTTTGAACTCGGACTAAGAAGTGCACTTCAAAATATTTTCCCACATTCTACTCTACGAGGCTGTTGGTTTCACTACTGTCAGGCGAAACGTGTCAACGAAACATAGGAATCTGGCAGAAGAAATAAGGCGCAACTCTAATGCGTCACAAATTTTTCACAAATTTTTAGCATTAGCATTATTACCACCAACTAGCATCGACTCTTCATTCCACATGCTTTCAAACCAAGTGCGGGACTCTTTCCCAAATGTCTTTGACAATTTCCTTCAATATTATGATAATTTTTGGATGAAAAAGGTACATATATCTCTAATACATAATATTAAATTATCAACATGTTTATATGCAATTTTTCTTAGGTTGGGGTGTCCAATTTTTCGGTTTTTAAAAAATATACGCGAACAACTTCTGACATTGAAGGTTACAATGGCGTGTTGGGCAGAATGCTAAGCAAAAATGGAAATTTTTACAAATTTGTGAAGGTGTTACAAGATGAAGAATTTTTGAAAAGTCGTGATTTTGAGATGCATATTGAAAGTGGCGGAACTGTTGGTGGAAAAAAAGAAAGCGAATGGACATAGAAAGAAATAAAAAAATTGTTGAGGCTTTTACTCTTTTTGAAAATGGTAGTCTTAGTGCCGACAAGTTTTTAAATCGGGTGACATATTCGAAAAATAATATATGTTATGATATGGAACCCTTCGCAGATATTGTTGATGATTTTGTGGAAACCGATGGAGAAGAAAGTGAAGAAATACCTGAAATCGAAAAAGCAACAACTTCAAATAATAGCAATTTATGCATAGTTTGTTATTTATTTCCAGCAAATATTGTTTTAATGCCATGCAAACACATGCAAATTTGTAATATTTGCAATCAAAAACTCGAAGAAGCGATCATAAATGAAAGTGAAAATCAAAATTATTATCGCTGCCCTGTATGTAGAGTTAAAGTTGAAAACTCGATTCAAGTATATTTAAATTAACTTGTTATTTTTTTATAGCTTAAAACTTTTTATTATTATTTAGCCGAATGTATTAAAGTATGAATTATATTTCTTTTTGATATTTTCTTTGATATATATATTTTTTTGTGAAATAATGAAATGCAATTTATTTTTTTGGTGAACCTTTATTGAAAAAACTGTATTTCTTCTTTTCTAATTCATTTGAAATTTACAATAATAAAGCAAAAATTTTTTGCATTTTTAATTATTTATCTTTATTCTTTTACCAAGGCAGTCAAACAACCGGCCCTATGCATTTTGTAAAAGGGAAAAGTAGATTTAAAAATTTTCAAAGAACTAACCATTTTCCCTTTTACAGAAGTTGACAAGAAGTTTTTTGCATTTTTGGGCGATTTGACATTTGGGTGATTAGACATTTGGGCGATCTGTCATTTAGGAAATTAGACATTATTTCCAATCGCCCAACTTTTTGGGCGATCTGTCATTTGGGCTATTAGACATATGTCAAATCGCCCAAAATGATTTGACATTTTTCGGTTTTGGGCGATTAGGTTTTGGGCGATCTGACGCACAGCCGTATTTATATATTTATACTAATAATAATATAATAATTTTTGTACATCAATTTTTGAGTTTTTTACGTACATAAGTAGGTACATGTGTATGTATGTATGTATATCGATATATATCTACATGCACATGGTGGCGTGTTGCGTTCGATTGCGAGGGCACAGTCGGAGGGAGGAGGGATATGCCATGCGAAGATGGCGGATGATCGGAAGCGAAGAAAGGAGTTTGTAAAGTATTAATGTGGATCAAATTTTTTTTTTTTTTTTTTGTGTTTAATCAATTTTGTACACTGAACTAATTTGTTTTCGTTCCCAACAGGTGAACAATTTAATGATTTTCACAATGTGAGGAGCAGGACACCAGTGGAGCTGTAACCAAGTAACTGTTTTGTTCTTATACGTATATATATATATATATTTCAAATTTTTATGTGTATAGGGTAAACATTAGTACTTAGATGTTTCCAAAAATTTTTTTTATTTTTTTTTATTTTTAATTACTTATCCTTGGGTAGGGAAAGTAGCGGTACTTTCGATGGAGGGCAGCAAACCCAATTTCGTTATTGGTCTGCTGGTTTGTCCCTTCGTAGTATAGATGTCGACGACGCGTACCCGGTTATCCGAGCCTGGGTGTAAGTTGAAGACTCGTCCCAGTCTCCACATGTTAGGCTGTAGATTATCTTCTTTTATAGCCACAAGATCTCCTGTTTTGATGTTAGTTTGTGGATGTTTCCACTTTGTGCGTTTCTGCATTTCCAGCAGATATTCAGCCTTCCATCTTTTACAAAATGTTTGATGTAGGGCTTTAAGTTTCTGCCATCGGTTTACGATCGAGGCAGGGCTTTCGTTGATTTCTAGTTCAGGTGGAGCTAATAGGTGTCCACCTACTAGGAAGTGACCGGGGGTAAGAGGCTCCAAGTCGGAAGGCTCATTCGAAGAGGGGCTTAACGGACGGGAGTTAAGGCATGACTCGATTCGGCATAACAGAGTTGTGAACTCTTCGAATGTATAACTGAAGCCGGAAGCGATCTTTTTAAAATGGGTTTTAAAACTTTTTACCCCTGCTCTCCACAATCCGCCCATATGAGGCGCTGCAGTGGGTAAGAAATGCCATGTGATTATCTGATGGCTATATTTAATCATTGTATTATTTCGCGCTTCAGTCATAAATGCTTTGAATTCTGATCGTAGAGATCGCGAAGCTCCGACAAAGTTGGTGCCATTGTCGGAGTAAACATTTTTTGGGCATCCTCTCCTGGCTATGAACCTAGCAAAAGCTGCCAAAAAAGATGCAGTGCTAAGGTCATTGGTGGCTTCCAAGTGTATAGCCTTAGTGGCAAAACACACAAACAGGCAGACGTAACCTTTTGAGATGCGACAACCTCTGCCGCGGAAGTTTTTGATATTGAAAGGTCCTGCGAAATCTACACCCGTGTTTGTAAATGCACGCGAATAGGAGGTGCGTTCCTGAGGGAGCACTCCCATAAGCTGCGTTTGGGTTTGTCTTCTGTGGATTGTGCAGACCTTACAATTATGGATGACAGCCTTTACCATATTTTTGACTCGGGGAATCCAGTATTGAGTTCGAGTGAGACGCAGCATTAATTGATTCTCGCCATGCAGGGAGATTTTATGGATAAATTGGACAACAAGACGGGCCAATCGGCACTTATAAGGAAGGATTATTGGGTGACGCTCGTTGTACGCTAAATCTAGCGATGCGCCAAGACGACCTCCAGTCCTCATAATCCCATTTTTATCTAAGAAAGGGTTAGGGGGTAGCACTTCGCTTTTTCTATCGATGGGTTTCTTTGACTTTAGGTTCGAATATTCATCACTGTAGTATTGCTTCTGGTAAAGGATTATTAAGCGTTGTGTCGTTGCCTTAATTTCATCGGATGAAATTAAACAAGACTCTGCTCGAAAGGAAGCGTTTTTGTTCGGATGAGTGCTTTGGTAGAATCTCATGATATATGACAAGATTCTCAAAGCTCTCGGTAAATCTGAAAACCTATCGAGAATGTCATCAAAATTTTTTATTGTTACGGTTGCACATAAATGCGCCCTTTTTTCTTCGATGTTGGTGTTATAGTTTGTCTCTTGTCTTGGCCAATTTTCCTTGTCTTCTTGCAACCAAGAAGGGCCATGCCACCACAGAGTGTTATCGACGAATTCGTAGGCGAGAACTCCTCTGCTTGCCATATCTGCTGGATTTGATGCCGACTCCACATGAAGCCAGTCCGTATTTCCGACTTTGTCGACAATTTTGGTTATACGATGTGCTACGAACGTTGACCACGAACATGGAGGTTTACGTATCCATGCAAGCACAATTGTGGAATCTGTCCAGAAGTGTACTTGTACCTGTCCTAGTGGTAGGTTGCCAAGTACCGACTCAATACTTTCGGCGAGCAATACCGCGCCGCAGAGTTCTAATCGGGGCAGGGAAATAGTTTTAACTGGAGCAACTTTTGTTTTTGCTACCAGCAGATTCACTAGAACTTCACTACCCTGCTTAACCCGTAAGTATACCGTAGCTGCATATGCTTTTTCGGAAGCATCGCAGAAGCCATGTACTTCGACGTCATGGGCGGGAGAAAAATAGACCCAACGCGGTATCTTAATCCTCTCTATCTCGCGGTAGTGTTTGGTAAAATTTTGCCATTTTTCTAAAGTAGTTGAAGACACAGGTTCATCCCACTCTGTGCCATCCAGCCAAATGTTTTGCATCCATATTTTGGCTACTATAACAATGGGCGCAAGCCATCCTAGCGGATCGAACAGCTTGGGATGGAAGACAATATCGACCTTTTAGTGATTGTGTCACTATGCTCCATTGGTCTTGTTAGGAAGTAAAAATAATCCGAATGGGCGTTCCATCTTATTCCACGAGCTTTAACTGTGCTGGTGTCTTCGAATTCCAAAAAATCTTCGCTTAGTAGATCCTTTTTTGGAATGTCTGCAATTATATCCTCGCAGTTGGCCGTCCATTTTCGTAAGGGAAAACCTGCTGACCGCAGTACCGTAGAAATTTCGTCCCTTGCCTTGATGGTAGATTCGATGCTGTGTCCTCCTGCAAGTACGTCTTCTACGTACATGTATTTTCGCAGAATATTAGCTGCTATTGGATGCGAGCTTTCTACGTCATCGGCCAACTGCAGCAGTGTTCTTATCGCCAGGTAAGGAGCACAGTTTATTCCAAACGTAACCGTCTTTAATTCATATAGGCTCGTTGATTCGTTCGGGTTTGCCCGAAAGACGATGTGCTGATATTTCGACTGGTTATCGTTTATCCAGATTTGTCTGTACATTTTCTTAATGTCACTGTTGAAGACATATCTGTATAATCTCCAGCGTAGAATCAGTATCGGAAGATCTGATTGCAGTACTGGACCTGGTAGGAGGACGTCATTTAAGCTTTTCCCATTAGCGGTTGCACTTGAGGCATTGAAAACCACGCGAACTTTAGTTGAGGTACTCTCTGCCTTTGTAACGGCGTGATGAGGCAAGAAGTAATTTTCACATGAGTCCGCTGAAATGTTACTATTTATTCTCGTCATGTGTCCTAGTGTCTCATACTCTGCTAACATCCTATTATACTCTTTTTGTAGGACGGGATCCTTGGCTATCCGTGCCTCATTCCGGAAGAATTGAGAGCAGGCTTTTTTAAGAGAAGGGCCTAGTTGTATGGTTACTGGAAATTCCTGTCGGAATGGTAACGAGACTATGTATTTTCCCTCATTAGTTCTGATAGTGATCTTTTTATAAAGCTCTTCGCAATATTTATCATTTTCATTGAGGCTTTTGGTTTTGGGTAAACCTTCTAACTCCCAGAATGCCGTAAGTTGCTTATCCAGCGCAACTTCGCTGAAGCACGAAACTATATTTCTGTTTGTATTTGTAGTATCCGTACTACCAGTTATAATCCAGCCGAGTACGGTTTCTTGGGCTAGAAGTGCCCTCAAGACGTTTTTCTTTATCCCCATCCTTCAACCCTGACAATGTCTCAAGGGTCTGAAAACGATTGGACAGGAACTTGTCCATATCGTCCCACTTGGGTATGTCGTTTTTATGGTCTATGGTTTGTTCCCATAGAGCCTATGTACTGTCAGGCAGCTTCGTCGAGCAGAGATAAACGACAATTGCGTCCCAGTTCGATATGTCAATTTGATGACTCTTTAGGGCTGATAAGCAATTGTTTATCTCCCGCTGCAAACTTTTTATTGAGCTACCACACTCAAATTCTATTGCCTTTAAGTTAAACAATAGTTTTAGCTGCGTGTAAAGCCTTCATTCGTTAGGGGGCACTTTCTTACTATTTCTTTGGCCTCCCCTTGTGTCTTATGGTTGAGATGAAAAAGTTTCTCAACCGTGGTGAGGCGCTTATTGAGGATGTAGATGGCCGTGAACATATCACGGAATGTTGGCCATGACAGATAGTCGCTATTGAACACGTCTGTATCGCACGGTGGAAGGTGGATATTGTGTTCGCGGACGGACTGCTCCGCTACATCCTTTTGTAAGTTAGTTAATGCTTCTGCTTGAGTAGCCATAGCAGACATGCATTTCACATATGTCGAAAAACATATTCTATATATCTTTTTTATCGCCCTAACATCTTCCTTACTTAAACTTTCTGAGCTCGCTAGCGTATCTTACGCTGCCTTCGTTTTCTCCCATAACACTTTTAATTCGTCTTGCTGGATAGCAAGACCGTGCTTATTTTGTTCGGAGGCGGGAGTGCTGTTGAAGTCAGCATCAAACTCTGCGACAGATTCTGCTAAACGGATGTATGAATCCATAGTGAAAGCTAAGAAGGATTTACTGAAGTAACCTAAATCTGATATTGTTAAAAAAGTCCCACAAAATGACAATCACCAGTAAATTTTTATATGTCTGTATCTTTATTTAATGATTTTCTTTTAATTTCAGTCAAGTGGTTAATTTTTTTTTTTTTAATGTGTGTGCCACGCTAATGTGTGAAAATGGCACTTGATGCTAAAGAAAAATAAACACTTGCCACCCAAAATGTGTCGACGTATATATATAACTGTGTTTTAACAAGTAAAGTGGGTACTTAATTATGTACCAGTGCTATTGTTGATTTACTTGTAGTTATGTATATACTAGCAACCCGCACCTTGTTTCACACAGGTTGATAATGTTTAAAACAACTTTGTAATTGAAACAAAAGTAATTTTTTGTAATATTTCGGAATAATGACCCTAGTAAATAAAGAACATTTCATAAATAAATAAAGTCCAATTAGAAGATATATTTATGTACATACATATTAATTATTCATATTCAGTTAGTTTTTATTTTCAGTTTTATAACACTTCATTGTATACAATGTTCGCAGCTTTCCCATCAGGAGCCAAAACAAATAAATTGTCTTTGTTTGTTACACGGGATAGAGCAACATATAACTGGCCATGCGTAAAACATTGAGATCTAAGGTCCAAACCGGCCACCTTAAGTGTTTGACCTTGTGCCTTATTTATTGTTACTGCAAAACATAATTCGACTGGAAACTGGAGCCGTTTAAATTGAAATGGAAGATCTGTTGGTATTATCGGGATTCTTGGAATCAAGACGTTTTCTCCAGCACCACAGCCAGTCAAAATTGAACACTCAATCATATGCGTTCTAATTGTTTTGATCAGCAGCCTAGTTCCATTACATAAAGTTGGTGGATTTAAATTGCGTAGTAATATTACAGGAGCTCCTACTTTAACAATTAGTTTATGTGGTGGCGTTCCGGGGGGATTTAGAGAATTTAAAAATTCTATTGGGTAGTGTACTGCCTCGCTAATATCTATTATTGTGTCTATTGAGTGGAAAACTTGTGCTTCCGTAGTAAAATTTGAAAGTATTAAGGCATTTACTGCATCCACCTGATCATTGGTAGCTGACAATATTGCCCGCTCCTTAAACCAGTCCAATGAATTGGTTATAAGACCACCAACTCCGGGATATACTTTCTCAATTAGATCTTCAATAGTTTGGGTTAAATTACAAATATTTTTCAGATCGACTTGCCCACATGTCGTAGGGAACTGTCCGTTACCAATTTTTAGCAAGTTATTAGCAAAAAGTGCATTTCCTTGTCCTGAAGTAGAAACTCTCATATTTTCTTTGAGCTGTACTTTATTTATATACGGCCAAAGATAAGACATTTTCAGAGATGCGTTAACCTCGTCAGCTCTCGTACCTCTAACGACTACTGGCAGAATTTGTCGAAAGTCTTCAGAAAACAAAATGGTACAACCGCCCATTGGTACATTTTTATTACGAAAATCTCGCATTGTTCTATCCAATATATGAACAGAACTTTTATTTGACATAGAAGCTTCGTCCCAAACAATCAAGCTGCAATCGCGTAACAATTTTCCATTATTGCTTTGCTTCGACACATTACATACTTTGGGTGCATTTTCATCTTCATCAAGCTGCAATCGCGTAACAATTTTCCATTATTGCTTTGCTTCGACACATTACATACTTTGGGTGCATTTTCATCTTCATCGCTAGATAAATTAAGGGGTATTTTAAACGCAGCATGAGCAGTTCTTCCTCCTGCTAAAAGCGTTGCTGCAATGCCGGAGGAAGCTACAGCTAGGGCTATTTTTCCCATAGATCTCACTTTTTCCCGAAGTAAGTTAATTAAAAATGTTTTCCCGGTGCCTCCAGGAGCATCAAGAAAAAATATTTTATTTTCGTTATTTATTATGGAGGACAATAACGCGTTATAAACGTTTGTTTGTTCGGAATTCAATCGATTCTCATCTGGAATCACAGTTTGCAGTAGTCGTGATTGATCATATGAGATTTCTTTTAAATAGTCGGAGTTGTTTTCGTTAACATTTGTATTTATTGGTAACGGCAGGCCAAAATCTGTTACAGATTTTCCAGATAACGATTTTACGATATTGTTAAAATCAGCCAATATTTCATTAAAGATTTCCTGATCATAATTCATTTCATTTGATGAAACTACCTGCCCTCTTTGATAGAGAATGTCTTCAGCCATTTTCTTTCTGTGGTTTTGCCACAGATTGCAAGGATCTGAAACCTGACAGAATACAATTAAAACGGCAAATAAGTGCATCACTGATCTTGAAGAAGAACATAAAGCTGCTTCCGATAGCGTATTGTCCCACTGAGCGTCATTTTCAAGTAAACCTCTTACTCTGCATGCATCTTGGAATGTATTATAAACAACCCCATTAAACGTTTTTAAGCTTTCAAAAGAAGTAGGACCTTTGACCACGTGAAGTAATATCCTCAAATGAAAGCATTCCGTGTTATTAGGATGCACTACATAAACTCTGCCAAGAGCATCCGATTTTTTTATGCCGAGATAACCAGGGACTATCTTTCCTTGTTTTCTTCTCTGACATTTTCCAGAAGATTGGTTCCATGTAAAAAAATTTGGAATTTTGTCATACGTTAGTGTTTTTGCAAAATCATCTGTAGCGCATAGTTTGAAAAATGCTGTTAACGTTGTATCGCGTGGATTGTTCACGACATCGTTGACATTGTTTTCAGTGTAATAAATCCTTTGACCATTTTCTAAATGGACTGCTAGATGGGTAATCGGAGGTGCTCGTTCGTGTATGTTGAATCCAAAAATGCGCCAAACCGCTTCTGAACTACAAATGTACCGCCCAGACTGAAATTTTTGTACTTCATTTCCTGCCTGTAAGGAAAATGTTACTTGGTCACTGCCCTTATTTATATATTTAGTAACATATTTAATCGCCTTTACAGAGCTACATAGTTCTACGTTGATGTGTGCATCGAAAATATTTAGAAGCAGCGGGTTAAAAGGAACAACCCATCTGTTATCTATAGAAATATTTCTAACGACGGTGGTTTCTCCACCTTCTTCCGGTGAAAGTCGGCGGTATTTTGGGTATCCACCGCCATCGACTGATGTATGGGGCTGAAATGATTTTGGAAACTTTTTTGTGCACCACCCTTCGCGCATACATGGGGAATTCAGATTCAAGGACCCGCATGGGCCGTGTAACATATGTTTTACCACAGTTTCAAATAAATTTGGATCTTCCTCTTTTTTTGGTAATTCTGCTGATATAACGCGGTCAATTTGATCTGGCCTTATTTTATTGACCAACCAAAGCAGCAGGTGAATGTGAGGTAAACCACGTTTTTGCCATTCAACTGTGTACATGTGGGCCCGTGTTGGACCAAATATATGAGCTTTGTTTATTAGAAGCAGCAACTGTTGTATTTTAAGATGAAAAACACGATCTACCAAGTCATATCGATGTTGTGGGCTTGTGTGTGGCTGAAGGTTATTTTTAATTTCTTTCCAATTCGGGTTGCATGTAAAAGTGATAAAAAGGTCAGGTCTGCCGAAATTTCTTACATATGTCATTGCATCCTGCGTCTTTTCATGCAAATACCTAGCGCCTCCAGTAAAACTTGATGGTAATATGACCAACTGACCGATATCGCTTGCGTGTTCATTGGAATGCAAGGCATCCTGTAAGTGCACATAGTTTTCTGCTCGTAGCTTTGCTTGATTGTGTTGTATAAATTATAAACGCTCTGATTCTATTTTGGCATACTGATCAACTAAATATTGGTTTAACAACATGCCGTATTTAAGTAAAGTGTTGGAGCTATTGTCTTTCTCCATGATTTGATAGCAATAAAAATTCATGCATGATACTTTTTTTGGCAGCGGTGCCTTAGTAATTGGATGAACTTGACGAATGTCAATAGAATATCCATCTTCACCTCGCGCTAAAATTAATGGATATTGTAGGGCATCATAACTTCGATGGGTTTCCGGAATTTTTTTAAGACAACCATCCCTACTGTGTAAAACGATATCTCGTTTATCAAATCGTTGCCCAGCTATTACAACTGCAACTTCGCTCGTAGATGGCGCGTTATACCGCCCACGGTGCTCACCAGCCGGTACCTGGTTTGCATGTATAACCACATCGAAGTCTGGAACATTCGGAGGAATACTCTCAATAGTACTTTTAAAAGAGTGTACATAGGAGTTACATGTATGCAACATACTTTGCAGTTCCGTTATCAATGCATTGTCGAGTGATTCTCTAGAATTTATATTGCATCGAGTAGCTGCTTCTATAGCTGGATCGGTGATAAAATAAATTTGAAGAAATTTGTGGTTTTCAGCTGAATGTGGAAGTAAACTACCTACTAAATGGTATACTTGACCTTGGACTTTGAAAGTAGGCATAAAACCACTCTCAAAAACTTCTTGGCTCCTGAACGAAGTCATTTGAAACGCATTGTTGTAGCTTCGAATATTTTTGAAAAAATGCCTAGATTTTGGATGTTCGCCAGTTATTAATGAGCATAATGGTTCTGGCGGAGGCAAAATGCCGGCTAATTGAATTTTTCCTTCCAAACAGCACATAGATTTCGACTCACGTTTCCACTTCTTGGCTGAACAATGCTGACAAATTACAGACATGCTACCCAGTGACAGATATGGATCATTTCTGTAGTCGATAATGGTGCTGTAGTTCATTGCACTATATTCTCTATTGGTCCATTTTGCAGTTCTCTGAACAGAAAGCCTTTGCCTATTCTGTGATAGTCTTAATGCCCGACGATCTGGCGCTTCATTTCTTCGGATATTGCGAACCCTTTCGGAATCTCTAGTGCGCCTTCCTGTACCTGATCTCCTTTGGTATGGCATTATTGGCAGCTATCTATTCCTATTCCTACACAATATAAAATGAAATCTTAATAATAATTTCTAATGGTCATTTTCACAGTGGCGAGTTAACTTACATTCCACAGTTAACTCTCGATTTTCGATTTTCATGTCGACTTATCTCAAGTTTAACTGCCCAATATTGGTGAGTTAACCTCTTGTTAGAAATAAAATGTTGTCTATCGTACATTGGGCAGTGAATATTTAGTTAAATTACTAAAATTGAATCGAAAATTCATAGTTAACTGTAGAATGTAAGTTAACTCGCAACTGTGAAAATGGCCCTAAGGAAAATTTGGTTGTAAAATTACACTAAATAATATAAAAAATTGCACTGTAATGTACTTGCCACTCAAAAGTCAAATTATTTATTAAATCTGCACTTTTTATTAATAAAAATCACTTCAAAATAAAACTTTATGAACTGCGATCGTTTTAATGTACTCCCGCAACTAACATACAAATTTTAATAGCATAATTCGAAAAGCAACGGTTCTTTTTGAAGAAAGATGTTCATGGTTGCCGGACAAAAAAAATTAAAAATTAATTTTAAGACGACCATCGATATCTCGTTTATCAAATCGTTGTCCAGCTATTACAACTGCAACTTCGCTCGTAGATGGCGCGTTATACCGCCCACGGTGCTCATCAGCCGGTACCTGGTTTGCAGGTATAACCACATCGAAGTCTGGAACATTCGGAGGAATACTCTCAATAGTACTTTTAACAGAGTGCGCATAGGGGTTACATGTATGCAACATACTTTGCAGTTCCGTTATCAATGCATTGTCGAGTGGTTCTCTAGAATTTATATTGCATCGAGTAGCTGCTTCTATAGCTGGATCGGTGATAAAATAAATTTGAAGAAATTTGTGGTTTTCAGCTGAATGTGGAAGTAAACTACCTACTAAATGGTATACTTGACCTTGGACTTTGAAAGTAGGCATAAAACCACTCTCAAAAACTTCTTGGCTCCTGAACGAAGTCATTTGAAACGCATTGTTGTAGCTTCGGAGGCAAAATGTCGGCTAATTGAATTTTTCCTTCCAAACAGCACATAGATTTCGACTCACGTTTCCACTTCTTGGCTGAACAATGCTGACAAATTACAGACATGCTACCCAGTGACAGATATGGATCATTTCTGTAGTCGATAATGGTGCTGTAGTTCATTGCATTATATTCTCTATTGGTCCATTTTGCAGTTCTCTGAACAGAAAGCCTTTGCCTATTCTGTGATAGTCTTAATGCCCGACGATCTGGCGCTTCATTTCTTCGGATATTGCGAACCCTTTCGGAATCTCTAGTGCGCCTTCCTGTACCTGATCTCCTTTGATATGGCATTATTGGCAGCTATCTATTCCTATTCCTACACAATATAAAATGAAATCTTAATAATAATTTCTAATGGTCATTTTCACAGTGGCGAGTTAACTTACATTCCACAGTTAACTCTCGATTTTCGATTTTCATGTCGACTTATCTCAAGTTTAACTGCCCAATATTGGTGAGTTAACCTCTTGTTAGAAATAAAATGTTGTCTATCGTACATTGGGCAGTGAATATTTAGTTAAATTACTAAAATTGAATCGAAAATTCATAGTTAACTGTAGAATGTAAGTTAACTCGCAACTGTGAAAATGGCCCTAAGGAAAATTTGGTTGTAAAATTACACTAAATAATATAAAAAATTGCACTGTAATGTACTTACCACTCAAAAGTCAAATTATTTATTAAATCTGCACTTTTTATTAATAAAAATCACTTCAAAATAAAACTTTATGAACTGCGATCGTTTTAATGTACTCCCGCAACTAACATACAAATTTTAATAGCATAATTCGAAAAGCAACGGTTCTTTTTGAAGAAAGATGTTCATGGTTGCCGGACAAAAAAAATTAAAAATTAATTTTAAGACGACCATCCCAACTGTGTAAAACGATATCTCGTTTATCAAATCGTTGTCCAGCTATTACAACTGCAACTTCGCTCGTAGATGGCGCGTTATACCGCCCACGGTGCTCATCAGCCGGTACCTGGTTTGCAGGTATAACCACATCGAAGTCTGGAACATTCGGAGGAATACTCTCAATAGTACTTTTAACAGAGTGCGCATAGGGGTTACATGTATGCAACATACTTTGCAGTTCCGTTATCAATGCATTGTCGAGTGGTTCTCTAGAATTTATATTGCATCGAGTAGCTGCTTCTATAGCTGGATCGGTGATAAAATAAATTTGAAGAAATTTGTGGTTTTCAGCTGAATGTGGAAGTAAACTACCTACTAAATGGTATACTTGACCTTGGACTTTGAAAGTAGGCATAAAACCACTCTCAAAAGCTTCTTGGCTCCTGAACGAAGTCATTTGAAACGCATTGTTGTAGCTTCGAATATTTTTGAAAAAATGCCTAGATTTTGGATGTTCGCCAGTTATTAATGAGCATAATGGTTCTGGCGGAGGCAAAATGTCGGCTAATTGAATTTTTCCTTCCAAACAGCACATAGATTTCGACTCACGTTTCCACTTCTTGGCTGAACAATGCTGACAAATTACAGACATGCTACCCAGTGACAGATATGGATCATTTCTGTAGTCGATAATGGTGCTGTAGTTCATTACACTATATTCTCTATTGGTCCATTTTGCAGTTCTCTGAACAGAAAGCCTTTGCCTATTCTGTGATAGTCTTAATGCCCGACGATCTGGCGCTTCATTTCTTCGGATATTGCGAACCCTTTCGGAATCTCTAGTGCGCCTTCCTGTACCTGATCTCCTTTGATATGGCATTATTGGCAGCTATCTATTCCTATTCCTACACAATATAAAATTAAATCTTAATAAAAATGTAGGGCCTTAAGCGTTTGTGTACTGCAATCTTGTATATTAGCCCTGTTTCTTTCGACGCGCATATTTTTAAAACACTTAAATTTTCTATAGAAAATAAGCGCATATAGCAAAGTGTTTTTGATTTGCATACAAAAATGTAAGTGTTTATATATATGCGCGTCAAAAGAAACAGGGCTATTAACTACTAATTTTTTGTGTATACCTTTTTAGGTGTTTAAAAACAAAAACACTCCCTTATGCTTAGAAATTTCTTAAAATTAAATGAAAGTAGTCAAAAAACGCGGTGCCGATATCGCCCATTATATCTCCCAGAAATAAAATGCATTGCATCATCCGCGAGAAACCACTAAAAATCACTTCAAAATAAAACTTTATGAACTGCGATCGTTTTAATGTACTCCCGCAACTAACATACAAATTTTAATAGCATAATTCGTGAAAAGCAACGGTTCTTTTTGAAGAAAGATGTTCATGGTCGCCGAACAAAAAAAATTAAAATGGATCGGTACTCAGTCTTTGGAAATCATCATACAAATTTGGATAAAACAAAATGTTGTAGAATTCAATCTCCCTACTACACAAATAAGTACATACATATATGCATATATACATACAAACATACGAAAACATAGTTCTTTTGTTTAAACTTTAGGAGTATATATGTATGTATGTTTAAAAATATGCATGCATTCTTTTTCTTTTTTGTTGCATTAATCTGGCACCATGCATAAATATGTATGCATGAAATTATGTAACATACATACATACACACATACGTCCGAAGTGAAGTAACGCTACCGAGCTCTTTCGCGAATTCATCAATTGAATGGCTCACCACAGCTGTCGCTTGAAGCACGCTGACTAATTCGGTTGGCAGCGAACAAACGCACAAACAGATTTTTTTGGAAAAAGTGCTGCTTTTGTTTAAACAATTTTGGTTAAATTAAAAAGAAATCAACTATTTTTTTTGATGCAGAACGAAAGTAAATATTTCAAAGTTTAAAATCAAGGAAGATTCATTCTAATCGGTTGATTAGGTTATGATGTATGGCTGTGTAAACCAAAAATTTATGTTTTTTTACCACATTTTGTCCGATTGCCACGCCCCCTTTATATATTCTATCACATTATATAAAAAAAGGCCATCTCACACAGCTAAGCTTTAAAATGCAAAAAACCGCTTTCAAATCGGAGCATTCTGTGCAAAGCCAATTCCGTACATAGCTTTTTAGCGACTTTATTTTATAAGTAGTATAGATACAAAATTACAACAAAGGCTCAAAAGTGATTATGTGAAAACGCAATAGTGCAATAGAAATAGTGTTTCTCGAATCAGTGAAATAGTGACTTGCAAATAAACAATTGTGCTAAGCCAATGAACAGTATTGAACAAAGAAAATTATGCCGATTTACTTTAAAGTAAATAAAAGTGAAAAATCCAAAATAAAACTTTAGATTAAAATTCGATGGATTGAACTGTTGCAATACCGTACCACTGTTCACTGTTGTGCGTGTGTGTGTACGACCGTTAGTGTTTGTTGTTGTCGCTCGCGGACAAACGGAATTAGCACTGTATTAATTTTACTTGAATTGTAACACTATTTCATTTTCACAAAAAAAAATCACTTGCCCTGTAAGGCGTTGTTTCACCAAAAAATTGATTAACGTGTTATAAAATGCTATTGGAAAATATAACACGTACCTTAATGTCTGTGATTTGTGGTGATGGCAATTGATTGTGTTTGCTGTTGATGTGTATGCAGCTGGTATATGTGTGCAGCTTGTGTATATGTGCGCAGCTGGTAAATGTGTGATTGCCTTGTTTCGGTGTTTAGTTTTGAATGTAATTGAAATTTATTCAAAGGTATATATGGAGATATACATGAATGTTGCTTTACCTGTGGTGTGAATCCGTGGTAGACCTGTGTCGCTCTTGAAATCCTGTGATCGAGTGAAATTATGAAAAAACGTACGGTTGCCGTCAACCGCAGTTTTATTGGAAAGCAATTAATGGAAATGTTAGCAAAAGGAATTATCCGGCGGGAAATACGGAGTAATTCGCACTTGCATGTGTATGCGTACATACCCGCGTATTAGGGCGGTTAGAAACTATTTACGCTGCGGCGTAAACAAACCTACTTATATGCAACAAAGGTAGGGATCCCACCTTCATTACTAGCAATCGTAAGGAAGTTTAAGATATAACTCTATGCAGTGTTATTCTATCTGAATTAATCGAGAATTGGCGGGTGCTAGATGAACACTCCTTCTTTGACCATCGGTATATTGTAATCGTATTGAACTTTTCTATTACCAGCCCAAAAGTACGTAAAAACCTAAAAAACACAGATTGGCGCACTTATAAAAGGTTATTTGAGGATAGGCTAACCAGCGAACCTCTTAATGAACCTAATTGTATCGGGGAGCTAGAGAACATGGTGAATGTTTTTACGCTGACCTGCTCAAATGCCCTAGATCAGGATTGCCCTGAACCTAAACAATGGGGCAAACGTAAACCCCATTGGTGGTCACGTGAGTGACTCACTACGTAAATCTTGTAGGAACAATTTCACAAAGCCAAGAGACTTAGTCTCGAGCTGGTATGGCAAGAGTACAAAAAGTCTCTCCAGACCTAGAAAAGAGCTTTAAGGGCGGCAATGAGATCTTCGTGGAGAAACTTCTGCTGCGGCACCGAGGGTGCTTCCGAGACACCCAGGCTAAGGAAGGTTCTTTCAGTATCCTCTAACTCGATAGGTTTCTTGCAAAAGCAAGTAGGAGTTCGGCCGTTAACGTGTGCGGACGTGTTTATATTCGCTCTGATATTTTAATTTCTTTTTGTTCATAATGGATAATTTTTGCGGTAAATGTAATAAATCTTTTTCGCGATCTGAGGCTAATTTGTTGCCATGCAATGGATTTTGTAAAAAAAATTTTCATCGGGCCTGCTGTGTGAACATTTCGGAATATGATATGAAATGCTTAAAAACTAATCGTCACTTGATATATCTATGTGAAGAGTGTGTCATTATGCCGGAGAAACTGTGTAAAGCTCTCGATGCGGTCATTGTTACTCAAAAGCTTAGTTTTGATTTAATTACAAATGCCTTTGATGCTAAATTAAAAGACTTGTTGAAGGAAATTGATGCTCTAAAAAATCTATTAACTTCAACGCATCATACCAACAACAATTTGAATGCGAATAGCCTAACTGCTGTAAATATTAATTCTTTGGCTGCTGAATTCAGTGCATCGGAAGCTGTTGCTATCACTTCTAACAACAACTTTCGTTCTCCGCCTGCTGTTGTTGAAATCTCCCACACTGCTGATGTACGCTCAACCGTCTCTGCAGCAAAGGGTAAAAACAACAATAACAAGAAAACCGGTTTGCCTACAAAGGCGAAATCATAAACGTTATCACCGTCTCCAGTTGCTGTAAACAATGATACGTGTGTTGCTTTGTCCTCTTCTTCTAAGCAAGTGTCAATTGAAATCCCTATTACTGAGAGCATTGTCACCGATACTTCTATCACTGCTTCAACTTCTTCGTCATCTTATTCGCAAGTGGTTGTTGCTGATAAAACTACTGCTTCAAATTATTTAACTAAAGCTCCTGTTACTGCTTCGGCTTCGTCATCTTCGTCATCTTCGTTATTAGTTTCGTCACTACCAAATCCAGTAGCAAGTGAACATAATTCATCACCTTCTTTATTATCCACGCATATGGATTGGAAGAAAGTGGTGAATAATAAACGGAGCAAACAAATGAGTGTTTCTGGTATGAGCTCTAATTCTGAATTAGAGGTGGCAGACGCGAAGAAATGGTTTCACTTATTATCATTTCTTCCCACCGTATCTGCTGATAACATAATAGACTATGTTAACAAGCACACTGGTATTGACAGAAATAATCTGTCTTGTTATGCGTTAGTTAAGAAGCAAACTCCGTCTGCTAAAGTTAGTCAATTTTAAGCTAGGAGTGTCTGTGGCGCTCTACCACAAGCTGCTTTCACCTGAGATTTGGCCTGCCAATGTAAATTTACGCCCTTTTCGTTTTTTTCGAAAAGAAGAGTTGCAACAGAGAGTTGGATAAATGTTAACAAACCGATTAGCGGAAATTGCGGTTTGAAGGTGTATTTCCAGAATATTTCTGGCCTTCGAACAAAATCAGAAGATGTTCGTTCTCTTAGCTCTCAGCTTGCTTATGACATTTTTGTAATAGTTGAGACTTGGCTTAATCAGGTTTTCCGTGATGAGCTGAGCGCTCATTTCGTGGATTTAGCTAATAATGATTCTGTTATCGATCAACTTTGTATTTGTGTTCGTGGGTCCTCTTCTAAGGGCTCTCTTTTCTTTTTGGTATCTTATATTCCTCCAAATAGCAATGAAGACCTTTATCGTGCACATGCAGATAATATAATTTCTTTAGTTTTAAATAAGCTGGGCGATAACCATTTATGTGTGTTAGGTGACTTTAACTTACCCAACGTGACATGGTGCGGTTCTTTTGCAAATTATGGTCTTACGCCAATAAATGTTACTGCCTCTTTTGAGTCGTATCTGCTTGACAATCTTTTAAGTCTTAATTTATTGCAAATTAATAATTTTGTTAATCAACTGAATAGAGTTCTTGATCTCATCTTTATAACGGATAATATTAGTTGCAATGTTGAGGAATGTTACTTTCCAATATCAGATTGTGATAAACATCATATGCCTTTGGTTCTAAAATATGAGTTTTATGAGTTTTCAGTTAACCCGTCCGCTGAATTAGTTGGCTTTAACTACTCAGCCTGCGATTACTCTAAATTTAATGACCTAATATCCAACATTGCTTGGGAAGAAGTTGTTGATGGCTCTGATGTTGTAAAATCTTTCTTAATTTTTAAAACGCTTTTACTCGATTTATGTGTAAACAATATTCCAGCCATAAAAAAGACCCTATACGCAACCTTGGTATAATCGTGAGTTAAAAAAAAATTAAAAAACCTCAGAAATAAATTTTTTTAAAAGTATAAGACAACTGGGAACCAGATCTTTCGTGTTAAATATGAAGACTATCAAAAGCAATTTAATTGCTTAGACAAATTTCTTTACAGAAACTTCATTCTTGATGTAGAGTCTAAATTAAAATCAAATCCGAAGACGTTTGGGCAGTTTATTAAGTCTAAGAAATCAAGTGCCGGTATACCTTCTTCAATGTTCTTTCAAACAAAATTTGCACGTTGCCCTGCTGATGTTTCCAATTTGTTTGCTGAATTTTTTAGATCGAACTTCACCAGTGATGTGGGCACTTCGCCACCTGATAGTGATCTCATGGTGAATTCCTCTTTTAGTTTTGGATCCTTAAGTTTGTCCTGCGATGATGTTACTAATGGTATTGCCAAACTGAAACCGTCTGTGAGAACCGATGTTGATGGTTTGTCGGGCATTTTGCTAAGAAATTGCCCAGCTTTAGTGCTCCCATTGCAACTTATTTTTAATATGTCGCTAGGAGTTTTTATCGATGATTGGAAATTTACCTCTATTACTCCGCTTTTCAAAAGTGGAAATAAAAGTGACGTGTGCAATTATAGGCCAATATCGAAGTTATCTTCAGTATCTAAAGTCTTTGAGAATATTATTGTAGAAAAAATGTTTTTTATATCTAAGAGCTTAATTTCGCCAAATTAACATGGCTTCGTCTCCAGTCGGTCGACTGTTTCTAATCTAGTGGTATTTAGTGAGTACTGTATTGATTCCTTCTTGGATGGTGTTCAAGTTGATTGTGTCTATACAGATTTCTCCAAGGCTTTTGATAAAGTTTCCCATTTGATTTTAGTTAGCAAGTTGAATTGCATGGGCTTTGATTCTATTTTTTTGCGATGGATTAAATCTTATTTGTGTAATAGACGCTGTGTTGTCACGGTAGATGGCGCAACTTCTAAGCCTTTTATAGCGTCTTCCGGGGTTCCTCAGGGAAGTATTTTAGGTCCTTTACTCTTTGTGCTATTTATAAACGACATTAGCAGTTGCTTCACATTTGCTAATTTTCTGCTTTATGCTGATGATTTGAAAATATTTTCGGTTATAAAAAGTTCAACTGATGCAATTAAGTTTCAGGCTGATTTAGACAAGCTGCAATGTTGGTGCATTAAATCTCGCCTTCCTTTGAATATCAACAAATGCTTTAAAGTCGCTTATGCTAAAATTCGCAATATTGTACCTACGTGTTGTAGTATTGCTTCTTCAGTCTTAGAATCTCTGAATGAAATCAAGGATCTTGGCGTTATTTTTTCTTCTAATTTTACTTTTAACAACCATATTTGTCATATTGTTGCAAAGTCTTATGCGATGTTAGGTTTTGTAAGGCGTAATAGCACGAAATTTTCTGATCCCTACACGCTTAAATTATTATATATGTACGTCTTTTGTTCGCTCTAACTTAGAATATGCAACGATCATTTGGTGGCCATACCATACTAATTTAATAAATAGGATTGAACGTGTCCAAAAAGTGTTCCTTAAGTTTGCTTTACGAGCCTTAAATTTTTTCGGAACCAGTACCTTCGCATAGTTCACGTTTACTTTTAATAAACTTGAAATCGTTGGAATCTAGAAGATCCATACTCTCCTTGTCTTTTATTTTTAATTTGATTAATGGCGTTGTTGATTGTCCCATTTCATTAGTAAAAATTAATTTTAACATTCCTCAGCGAAGTTTACGTAATTTTTTGCCGTTTTATGGGGTTAATTTCAAAACTGAATATGTTCGTAATGCCCCTATTGCCCGCGCGGTTAGTGAATTTAATATGATATCGAACAAGGTATTAATCGATTTTTCTTATTCAACAAATGTTTTCAAAAAACTTTTGGATTCAATTTTTTAGACTTTGAAATTTTCTTTTCTTAGTTATTAAGCATAATATTGTTAATAGTCTGTACGGAAACTTTTTTTTTTTTATATACTCAATAAATAAATAAATAAATATGCACCCATAGGGGCGTCCCTACTGACGTCCGTACTTGAGTTCATATTGGCGTCCTTTCTGGCGTTATAAACAAATATCCGGCGTCAGCCATTATAAAGATTATACCCTTTTTATAACTTCATATATATATTTACTCAATAAGTTGTCTGCGAGAAATAATCTTTCTGTACCAAATAAATATTTAGTACTTTCTAATATGTGTAGTCTGTAAGAATTTTGTATTCATTGACTTCATAAACAAATAAATAAATAAAATAAAAAGCAAGATGGTTCCTGGACCTCTACGGGAAAGGAAACCCTTGAACTGCTACTAGATACCCACTTTCCTGGGAACACTTCCAACCCCGTCAACATACCGGTTTAGGTAGAAAAGGTTAAATGAGCTATACAAAGCTTTAAACCATACAAATCTGCAGGGCCGGATGGGACAATACCTGCTCAGCTAACAAAGACACTGGAGGTGTCTGCAAAATGGCTCTCTACTATTTTCAGGGCCTGTTTCAAAAGGGCAAAGATCTAGTATGATCTGCATAAGTGGGGGGCTCAAAAACACTTCAAATGAGGCCTTGAACGCCATTCTAGACCTCCTTCCTTTAGATTTGGTTGGGCAACAGGTGGCAGCGATGACTACTTTGCGACTAAGATAGACATCCCAGTGGCCCCCTGAAAGCCAAGGGCACTCTTGTATTTTGAACAGGTTTTGCTCTATTCCGAGCAGCACGGATCGGTGTGCTTTGACATCGGTTTCTGAAAGTAACTTTATTACACGAATTCCAAGCAGGGCGGAGTGGAAACTTGAGTTTCTACACAGATGGCTCGAAACTCATTAATAAGGTAGGAGGAGGAGTTTTCTCACGAAATCCTCTCCAGCAAATTCCCTTTAGGTTCACCTGATCCCTGCAGCGTCTTCCAGGCTGAGGTCTCAGCTATCATGGAGGCGGTAGAGAAGATTGGGACCGGGATTATGGGAAGAAACATCTTCATTTTTAGTGACAGCCAGGCTGCAATCAGACCTCTGAGCTCTTTCACGTTTAACTCAAACATCGCGCTGGACTGCTGCCTATCTCTACAGGAGATGGAAGCAGAACAGACTGTACCGCAGTTGGGTCCCTGGCCACCGAGGCATAGAGGGAAAATGCATGGCAGACGAATTTGCAAGACATGGTACGACCAAGCAGATTCTTCAGGATAAAGAACGCATTGGTATGCCGTTTTCCACTTGCAAACTGCTACTCAGGTAATATATATCAAAACAAGCTGACAATAGATGGAGGCAAAATACGACCTGTCGAACTTCAAGCCATACGTGGCCTGAATAGGTCCGCAAACGGTCGCACAGCATTTTCTCTCTAGGGAGGGGAAACATTTCTAACGTGATCAGGGCTCTAACAGGGCACTGTCTGATAGGAAAACACGCTGAAAGGTTGGGAGTTCCCTTCCGAAGATGCTGTAGGAGTTGCAGGAATGACGAGGAGGAGGAAACGATCTAGAATTTACTGCGAAAGTGTCCTGCATTGTGTAAAAGCAGAATGCGATATCTGGGATCACCGTTTTTGGATGACCTTAGTGAGGTTTCAAGAACCGAGCTAAACTGCCTGTTGAGGTTCATCAGTGAGGCAAAATGGTTTGGTGAGGGGTAATTCTTCTTCTTGGATGGTACAAAATTTTTCTTTGTGGTAACACAATGGACCTTCAAATACTGACCTAAGTGAGCCGCTGCAGGCGGCTGCCACTCCAACCTAACCTAACCTAATGTACGTTTGCACCCATCAATAAAAACTCCAGTATTTAATGACAACTTACAAATTAGCATCAAAGGCTTTACCAGCGAGGCGTAATTCTTCCATAGGCTCATGGACAGCCCATTCGCGTCGGTGTGCTAAGAGTCTTTAACATTTCTTAACGCTTCGATTACATCTAATTTCGTTAATACCAAAGAGCCAAAAACAGTGGATGAGGATGTTTTATCTGTCAATTAATCGACAGACTGATTATCATCAGATACAAAATTTGATGTGAAAAAGTCTGCAAATAAATTAGCCGCCTCTTCAATATTTGAAGCAAAAACATCGTTATAAAAAACAATTTTGGGAATACTCGATAAACGTTTCTATGACTTTATGTATGATCACAAATTCTTTGCATTATTTTTTATATTAACCTCAAAGTTATTAATGTACTTATCATACAATAACTTATTTAAATCACTAAACTTCTTTCTATATAAAACATTAACCTCATACAAATTGGCCCTTTAAGTTGATTTGTATATTTTAAAGAACTTATTTCTCAATATTTTAGATGTTTAATCTCCGCCGAATACCAGGAAAGCTTATAAACTTTATCAGTAAAAGTTGGAACACATTTACAACATAACTCGAACAGTGAACTTTTAAACAAATTAAAGCCGGTTACAACTTATTTATATCCGAAGGAAAAAACCCCTGTCAATGTCACTTAATGCCATATCTTAATTAAAATTGCAGCAGTTAAAATTAAATGAAGGCTTACTAATCGAAGTATTAAACAATTTAAAAATTCAACCTCCAACAATGTCATAATGTCATGTAAATTAGAAGACGATAATGAAGGTGCAGCTTCTGACAGAAAAAAGTTCAAGTCGCTGCTTGTAAAGCTCAGGTCAAGAAAACGACGCAAGTTATTAGCATTACCATTAATTTTGGTCAAGCCCGCACTCAATAAATTATCAATAAAGTATGACTCATTTCTACTTGTAATATTCGTAGGAGTCAAAAAAACATAATTATCTAGATATTTCCAATTTACCTTGCTCAAATTAAAATCACCGAGAACACATAATTGATTATTGCCAATGACACGCTGAAGATCCAGAACGTTGTCAACATGCGATTTATAGACACACTTATGTAAGAAACGCACTTGTAGAGATATCCTTGAGAATCACTCAAACGCACGCAAAGTTGATCGAGTAGAGAGTCGTTATCATTCAGTTGACAAAGCGAAGCCCGTAAATTGAAGCTGCAATCAACACACCGCGTCCTCTGCTACAGCTAGTTTTATTGAAATCCATATCCTTTCAGAAAACATCAAAGCAATTCAAATTGAGATACTCAGCATCAAAAAAGTTAGAGTTGAGCCATGTTTCAGTTAAAACGAAAACACAGTTGACTTAGTTCTAAGTTCAGAATTACTTTGGTAATAAATTTGTATGTGTTTGTTAGCAATGCAACTTCCAATTCTTTCGGTGGCGGTTGCTTCTCTTGCTTTTGAAAAAAACGGAATGAGCGAACAGAAACATTTGCCGGCCACACCTCCCGTTTCAGTAGTTTTTCATACTCCGACTCACGAATATCCAGTTTAAAATTTACATATTTAAGAGAATCTGCTTTCTCCTCTTTCAATCTGTAGCAGATAAGCTGCTACTTATCGACTGGCGCATGTTTCACAGCATAATCGACGATGTTCTCTGGTAGTACCGAATGCATAAAATAAGCTAATAAGCCACCAGCAGTTCGTTGTTTTTGCTGGTTCCCACCAAACACTTTTGTTGTTTCTGTTTCCTGATATTTTTAACTTCAAACCACGCAGACTCGATTGGCGCACGCTAACGCGCTGCTGAGCTTAATGCCGATTGAGAGTTCATTTGCTCCGAGTTAGCAATTGGAATTCTAGGCGCACTGTTGTTGGTAAGCAACATCGCAGTTCTAGGCGCGCTATTGTTGGTAAGCGACATCGGAGTTCTAGGCGCGCTATTGTTGGTAAGCGACTCAGCACTTTTGATTTTACCAGCATTGACTGCAAGAACAGATAACTCAGTAGAACCCCACGAATTAGCAGGCACAGCAGACGATGAAGAATTCGCCGAAAAGTCAGCAGATGCATTGGTAGGTCATGTGTTAGCACAACTAACAGCTGGAGCAGAGCTGACGGCAGAGAATAAGCAGCCAGAGTTTAGAGGATTTTTTTCAGGTCTTTGACCTTTGCGACAAGATCAGCAACAAGAGAATGCAAGTTAGTGGTTAAACATTTATCACAGTTGAACACTAAATTAGCATTACTTTTAACGAAATTAGCAATGTTTTCTTCTATGCCCTTGCACGAATGATGAAATACATTATCCTTAGCAATAGATTTAGCGCACACGCCACAACGCGTACGTAATAGCGGTATAATTATAATTCTTATTAAATTATAAATTAAACACAAATTCAAGACGAGGCTCCGAAAACACATCCGCATAGTTCAGAGGTCTTATCTTATTATTTGCGATTAGCGTTAGCGACATCGTTATGAACTCTAAGACAATGAGATTGTACTTATAAAAATATAATCGCAAATTTGCTATGTTCGCAATAAAACGAGAATTTATCTATTAGTGCATGCAATGTAATAAGCAGTACAGGCTAGTTGAGAAATGCAAAGGGCCGTCCAATTAACATTCTGCGAGGAAATTCAAAACCAAATAAAGCCATGTTTTCAGTTGACACTCCTAACAGCATTCCCACTGAAAATGCTAACTGTGCAACTTACCCTCCACTCATTCCAACAACAGCGATAACAATAAGTTAAGGGTAATAAGTTAACGTTCCCACCAAGAACGCTGACGATGCAACTTACAATACCTTACCTTAACACCATCGACAACGACTGCAACTTGCCTTGCGCGGATGACAATAATAGTGCATCAGCAGGTGAAACTACTCCAGCGACAGCGACGCATAGGTTAAGGTTAAGTTCAGAGCTTAGCTGATGTGCTGGTAGCTTCTAGTCTAAGACCCAGGCCCGTGTGCACGGGAGGTTTTGGGGGTTCAAGTGTTTGAAAACTTTACAGTCTATATGGCTTTTTAAAGGCTAAATCGAGAACTTTATTAATTTGAAAAAAGCGTGTATGTTGTGTTATATATAAGTAGAGAACGATCCAACTTCGGATTCGGACATGTTCTTTAAAAAAATCAAATAAACCTTTCGGATTTACTTGATAGCGATATGATTTGCAATAATAATACTAAAATAAATCATTGGATATTTGATACATATTTTCTATTAAAAAAAATTGCTCTAAAAAAACTGCCTGCTCCTCCATCGAGTGCATCTAGTGGCAAATTATTCAGAGCAGTAGGTCCCGTTTTGTATCGAAGTACGGAATCAGTGGCAAGGTGGATTGGTGGAATAATACAAATCTTAAATTTATTTTAAAATTCTTTGTTTATTTGCAATATTTTAGACCTTGAAATATATTTATGAATTTGTATAAATGTAGGTAAGATTTTATATGCTGCGTCCTTTTTTCTAATTTATGAATCCAAAATAAAAAGTTTATTTGTATATTATTTTGCGGCTTGTTTTTTATTAAACGATAATATTAGTTTGTGAGCTCAAGGCCAGTGTATAAGGAAAAGTATATTGGAAAAAAGACAACAACAGTCAGGAGTGGTAGAAATTATAGCTATTTCGGAGATCACCACATCTCCTCATCAGGGTTCTTTCATGACTCCACCAGCTGGGCAAGTGCGTAAGCCAATAGACCAAATTCGGCATGTAAGCTGCTGTTAACAGTTGAACGCTGAACCTGCGACAGTTTCGCAATCAGAAATTCCCTCGTTTTCGTACTCACTTAAACCTGTAATAGTTTTACAAAGCCTCAATTCTACAAGGCAACTTCACGACAAATACTTTGCCTTATTTGGAGTCAGGGGAGCAGGAGTCAATATCCAACGTTTAGGTAGCCTTGTGACGATACCTTTCGAAAATTGGAAGAAAGCAATAGAATGCTTCACTAACCATTCGATCCTTGAATATCACAATACATCCGCATTAAAATCGCAAATGAGAGCCGAAATTGTGAAGCAACCTACGTTATACATTGGTGCATACGACTGTTCAGTGCACTGAATGGAGAATTCCACGGATCACACATTTGCTATGTATTCGCATTTTGCAGCTCATATTTAGTTTCAATCTGGTCGTCAGTACTGCATGCAAAATTGCTACGGTCAGGAACTCTCAAGACCCAATCTAAAGTGTGTACACATTTTTCAATTATCCTTAACGTTTGCTTGCACTGCAAGATGCAATTTTTAGAAACGAAACCCTTCAAGATGATTCAATGACTAAATCGAAACAATACTGTGCAAAGAGGTGAGTGGAACGACACGAATCTGTCAAAATGTATCTCCACTTACAACCAGCAGTTACAAGCGCTTTGGAAAACATCTCGAATACCTGGATAGATTTAAAAACCACTGCTGCAGCGTTTCAGCTTTAACGATTAAAACCTTCTCGTAAGATTCATCAATGCAATGTGGAGACTAGCGACATTAAAGAGTATTATCGGAATTCTTCTTACATACTAGGATTTATTCGTAACTCATTTTAAAGCCGTTTTTTAAAGCACCGTAAAATACTTTCGAATTTCGTAAATATTTTTTTCTTTGACATCTACAACTCTATATGAATAATCCTGCAAGTAATTATTTGAAAAATACTCTTCGATTTTGTATGGCGATTGTGCTGAAGTATCTGTCGACGAAGTAAAACTTTGGCGATAAGGAATTTTGGGATGAAGATATCCAAAATTCTGTTAAAGCACTTGTGTCTGCAACGAAAATGCTTTCCCTAATGTGATCAAATCATCCTACAACTAAAAAATGATCTCCAGTCTACTATGAGTGAAAATCGACTAAACGGATTGGTTGAACTTAACATTCATCGAGACGTAAAAGTTAACGCATTAATTTGTTAAATGAATTATTCTTTCGAAGTAATGTAACTTTAACTTATTCGTATTTTTGAATTATTTAAATATATTTTAAGAACGAGGCTAAAGACTCTCGGTAAACCATTCCTGCAGAATGTTTCACAGTGCAGCTACCTCTCTATATATCATACTGAAATTAATTAAAGATCCGGGGGCTTTGGATTACTGAGTTGTGGAAACAAAGTGGGAAATTTGCTAATTGCTCATTACCAACCAACCAACGAACCATGTGCAATTTGAGCAAAAGACATTGATCATAATGATCGAACAAATTTAAAAATATTTTCAATCCTAAATCCTTTTTTAATCCAGATTTAATAAAATTGAAAAAAGTGACAACCGTAACTGAGTGCGGCACACTAATAATACCGTAAAATGTGATTGTGTTGGTCTACCCATATATGGAACAAACCAAATCATTAGAGAACGACCAGAACATCGATATTCAGTGCCAATCCTAACCGTCTACATGCGCTCAAAGAAATTTCAATAATAAACAATATTTAATAACCGGTCATACTATTGCAACCATTCGGTGCATTAAACCTGACAACTGTTGTCAGGTTGATAAGTTTTGTCAGGTCATCAGCATAGAACTTTATGCAATTGTTAAAATAATAAAAAATTAACAAATCCTCAGCCAAAGTTGTTTGACATTTTTTTACCGAATCCGAACCGAAGAGAAATCTGAAACAATGAACGAAGATTACAAAGAAGTTGCATTTCATCCCACCGTACCTCTAATTGACATTAGAAGCTGATTCGATCCAATTGGTTTCTGTGTGTGAAAATTGCACGAGAAGTATTTCCACAGGAAACGAGAACCCATATAACTTCTTTGTACTCTACGCTCTTTGTCTGAAATAAGCTTTTTCATCCAGAAAATTTGCGCGTTCAGTGAAAGGAATTCACCAGAGGAGAAATTGGCCACCACACTAAATTTAAATTTACCATACCAAGAAAAACCATTTTCACCGTATTTTGCTATACCTGGGCAGGAAGGCTGAATCGGACAAAGAACGTAGATCACAATATAACTAGTAGACGAAATGAGTTGAAACCTAGCTTGGGGTCGAGCCTTTCAGGGGTGAAATTAAACGAATACACAGTTCTCGCCATACATGGTTGCTCTTGGAAACAAGAAAAATTAACATAACAAATTGATCAAAAAGTTGTGATATAATGCACATCGCATAGAGTATTCCGCAAATAACTTCCAGGTCGATTTTTGCTTACTTTGATCAAGCGACATTGAATTCGAAATACATTCTAAAATGTGAGATATGTTGTTTTTTATAATCTGAGTCCTTTCCTTTAATGCTTATGTTAAAAGATCTAATTACTACGAACCCATTTCATCCTACGCTGTTAATGAAGGTTTCCACTTTACCATATAAAGCAAAATATACACCTACTTCATAATTTTCGATACCGGTTAGTTGCTGAAACTTTTTTCTCATTTACAACAGGTTCATTCAGGTTTAGTAAAACTTAATTTATTGTTAAAAATGCCCAACGTAACGATTTTGACATTTAGAAGTCTTATTTTCATTACTAAGTTTTCTTAAGCCTACTTCCTTTGAATTCCATGCTGTATATTTCCTTCAACTTAATAAGCTAGTTTTATTTACGTTTGAAGTAGGTGACAACCTTCTCCAATGTATTTTCAGAATAAAGTTTTCTTAAAACTCCTTCGCATTAGACCCATATTTCAATATTTGATTTAACTTATTATGATTATAATGTCTTTTAAAAAAAAAATAAGATTTCTGAAATTTAGTGTTCACATATTTTGTTTGTAGTTTGACACTCAGATATCAGTTAATTAAACTAAATTGAGCTTCAAACAGATGCCAATCTTCTTTCAAAACATTAAACTCCTTGCGTTTAATAGTTGACTTCTGCGATGTAAAAAAGCGCGAATTCGGGATCGGATTTGTGCAGGGAGAGGCATTACTCCGCCAAGTACTGACGTTCACCCCAGTGGACGAACGTCTTGCCGTAATCCGCATTAGAGACAGATTTTTCAACATTTCGCTGATTTGCGCCCACGCCCCTACGGAAAAGAAGGGCGGTGCGACCAAAGACCGCTTCTACGAGCGTTTCACGATATTAAACTAATGATTGGCGATTTTAGTTCCATTGTGGGAAGGGAAGGTGTCTTTGATCCCACAGGCGGAGTATACTGATCGACTTTACCGGGATCTAACCGGGGGTGATATAGTACGAGGTTTACGCATAAAAAGGTACATAAAGCTACAAGCAATCTCCTGATGGGAAAACATGAAATCAAATTGATCATGTTGTGATAGACCAAGATTCGCTTGCACATCTGTGTAGTAAAATACGCGCGCTCAGTGCTACCAGGAAAGATTGACGTCGAAAAGCTGCAGTCACAACAGATAGACAACCGTTTCGCCACTCAACTTGCACTCCAGCTCTCTAAAAGCAATGCCCAACAAAAAGATATCTACGCGCAGTGGGACCACATTTCTCGCTCATTGCGTACCACCGCACGATGAGGTTTGCCGCGCCGCCATGGAAAAGAAAGATTCTGCCTACAGGGCCACGCTGCGATCGAACGCAACGCGAACTGTGCAGCAGATATATCGGGAGCTGAAGGAGGAAGCGATGCGCATATTCCGAGAAAGGAAGAGAGAGGCCGAGATGGGCAAGTGCGAGGAGCTTGAGTTGCTAGCCGATAGGGAAAACGCCCGAAAATTTTATCAGCAGGTACGGGGGCTTACAGAAGATCTCAAGGCGGGGGAAATTTTCAGAGTAAGCTCAAACTGTGGAGGGAGCACTTCTTCACGCTGCCAACCAATGCAGACGGAGTCGAAGTATTGTTACCTGACCTGGACGAAACTCGAACGGTAATAGCGCGGCTTAGCAGCAATAAGGCAGCTGGTACTGATGAACTGCCACCTGAGCTATTCAAGTGCAGCGGCGAGGGGCTGATAAAGTGCATGCACAAGCTCATTTGCAAAATATGGTCGGGAGGACGCATGCCAGCTGATTGCAATCTAACTGTGCTCTCCTCAATCCACAAAAAGGGCAATCCTGCAATATACGCTAAATACCGCAGGTTCAGTGAACGCCTGAAGCTTGCCGTGAACGAACTGATTGGACCTTATCAGTGTTGCTTTTGACCTTGCAAATCTACGATCGACCAAATATTCACGATAGGTCAGAACTTGGAAAAGACGCACCGTCTTTTTTTCGACTTCATATCCGCTGTCGATAGCACGATAAGAAGTTGCCTATTTGCCACAATGTCGGAATATGGTGTCCCAACAAAACTAATACGGATATGCAAAATGAGCAGCACCACCAGCTCCGTCAGAATCGGGAGGAACCTCTCCGAGTCGTTTGAAACCAAACGACGCTTCAGACAGGGTGACTTTTTCGTCACTTGGTATTTCCAATTGGCGCCAGTTAGCAGAAAGAAGGAATGACTGGCGCAATATGTTGCACTCGGTTAAAAACTCTTAAGCGGTTATAGCGCCAATTAGGTAAGCAAGTATATTCTGTCAGTGCAAACCACTGTTGTCACGCTTTATTTATCTTATAGATTTCGTCGAATTTAAAATTTCCGTTACCTTACCAATTAAATTGAATCAACGCTCTTTAACGAGTGGCATCCCTCATCAAACATATTTTCGTATAAGCACTTTCGTTTAAGATTAATACTGTTATGTTTCAGTTGCCTTACAAATATCACTTAATAATTAAAAGACTTTACGTCACTTGGTATTTCCAATTGGCGCCAGTTAGCAGAAAGAAGGATGACTGGCGCAATATGTTGCACTCGGCCAAAATCTCTTAAGCGGTTATAGCGCCAATTAAATAAGTAAGTATATTCTGCCAGTGCAAACCACTGTTGTCACGCTTTATTTATCTTATAAATTTATCCGAATTTAAAATTTCCGTTACCTTACCAATTAAATTAAGTCAACGGTCTTCAACGGGTGGCAGCTCTCATCAAACATATTTTCATATAAGCACTTTCGTTTAAGAGTAATACTGTTATGTTTCAGTTGCCTTACAAATATCACTTAATAATTAAAGGACTTTACGTCACTTGGTATTTTCAATTGGCGCCAGTTAGCAGAAAGAAGGATGCCTGGCGCAATATGTTGCACTCGGCCAAAATCTCTTAAGCGGTTATAGCGCCAATTAAATAAGTAAGTATATTCTGTTAGTGCAAACCACTGTTGTCACGCTTTATTTATCTTATAGATTTAGTCGAATTTAAAATTTCCGTTACCTTACCAATTAAATTAAGTCAACGGTCTTTAACGGGTGGCAGCTCTCATAAAACATATTTTCGTATATGCTCTTTCGTTTAAGAGTAATACTGTTATGTTTCAGTTGGCTTACAAATATCACTTAATTCATGCTTTCAGACACGTGGCAACACTTCTTGAATATATTTTCATAATTAAGTTTAAGCCTACATTCTTTGAATCTCATTACGTGATACTTCCGTCAACTTAATAATTTAATTTAATTTACTCTTTTTAGCAGGTGGCAACACTTTCGAAAAATATTTTCAAAATAAAACTTTCTAAATAATTTCACAATTTTTCAAACAGGTGGCAACGCTCTCCAAAACTATTTTTGAAATTACGCATCTTTAAAATTTGTAACTTTGGGACTCATATTGTGAAATATCATTTATTTTTTATTTACCCCAATTTGCTTATAAATAGGTGGCAACCTTCTTTAAAAGTATTAGGGGTATGAAGGTTTATTGAGCCAAGTATATTAGTTGGATTTGATTTAACTTACTGTAATTTTGATTAATTTTTGAAACAGTTGTCAACCCTCATCAAAATTATTTCCGAACGGTCCACCTGACCATTACCTCTTAGTACTCCTGTTGCTATCATAAGATGTGGCATGCGATCGCTGCATCCCTGGACAAAATCCTCCAGGTCCCTTACGTATGGAGTCTGCAATGAAAACTCCTAACCATTAGTCACATACAAACCTCCGAAAACCCAACACATCCAACCACAAACCCTTCTTTGGTTCAACTATTCTTTATATATCTGCCAATTTATTTCAGTATTGCCAACAAGCTTTTCTTTCTAAAATACTATTATTACGTGTTTGGTACAACTAATTAAATTCATATTTCATACTTACCAGTCCCGCCGAAAACCTCCGGTTTTCCAATCGTATGCGATGTATAACCTAGGCGGTTTGTTTTACTTGGATTCAATTAGCAAAATACAAATCTTATGGACCGGTCTACGAAGAATATTTGTCGATGTCTGAACACGTGAACTATCACCGGATGACGCATATTCTCACTTAGGGTTGAATTCATCAAACGGCCATGTACTCTAAGAAGGCCGTCTTTTAGTATCGGTTTTAAAGCTTCAATTTTACTCTTTTCCGGAATCTGTTTGCTATTTTCCAAACATATAAACTCTTGCCGCAGTAGAAAATTCATCGCCTTGACCCTGTGCTTATTTCTTAATGCTATGTGCTCTATCTCACCCCTTCTCATTCTTCTCAACATTGCATGTCTTCTCGCGTTACAAATAAATTTAAATACTAGATAGGCAATAATATTGACCGCTCTCTCCAACTTATTTACATAATCTATCAATGATACTGTCCCTTTTGCAGCACGTATTGAAATCTGCAATGATTCCTTAATGTTTGACACCAAAAATACTTTATATTCAAACCTTCAACCTCTGGAGTCTTAACATATATTATATGTATGATTAGTATATAGATTTACTGCTTTTTTAATTATAATTGCTTTCATGTTAGATGTTTATTATATGCACAATTACATCGGTTTCTTTAACTACTTCTTGGTTTCTTATTTGTATATCAATTATGTTATGGTCATACTTCCGTCAACTAATCGAGTCCATGTCAATATCCATAGCAGTGTCATCGTTATATGTAAATTTAGAAGGTCTTTTTATATTACATAGATGTATACCCACAAAAATTTGGCTTTCTAAATTTGGGTTGTTCCTTGTGCCTAACCGCCTTATAGTTTTTAATGAAGCCTTCCTTTCTATTTTTTCGATATTCTTCCCTTTTTTCATTTAATTTATCTATTGTTGTTTTCTTATTTTCTTCTATAATGCATTTAATTTTAGCTATGCCTACACTACCATTTTGTACATTTAATGGTGTGGTCTTAATTGTAGAGTTATATCTGTTGTTATAATTTATATTTGCTCTTGAGTAATTTGTTTTATTGGCAAATACTTATTTAATTTGAATATCATTCTAGATTTCTCTGTAATTGTGTTTCGATGTCCACATTGCCTGTGTCTGTATTTGGTTTGGTTTAGCGCAGTTCTACATTTTCATTGTTTAAAAATGCCTTTATTCTTATTGCCTTGAACTCGTTTTCCGCAATTATTTTTTTTTGGTTTTCCTATCTTAGCAAAGTTTTGCTCCAGTTGTTATATTATGGTAACATGGTTTCTGTCATTTAATGAATAAGCGGCTCCAAATTTTAAAAACTTGTCTATTGTGGTTAAAAAATGAAATCATTTTATTACATAAGTATCTATGTGTACTAATTCATTCTTTGCTGATGGTGTTTCTGTAATTGAAAATTTAGGTCTTACTGTATTCCTATCATATTTTATTTCCTTGCAAATATCACATTGGTTTATAACCAACTGGATTAGTCCTTTAAGTTTTGGGTAATAGATTTTGTTTTTTATTTTTTATACGTTTCCTATATACCTGTAGGTATGCTTTCCCTTTCCTGATAAAATGGAATTTGCTTTACGGCTTCTATTTCAGTTTCAATATCTTGAGTTCTTGTTGTGCATTTCAGGAGTTTAATATTTGTGTCATTAGAAAACATTTGGATGAGTTTTCGTTGCACTATATTAAATTTGTGATCTGATAATTCTTAAAAAATACCTGTTATACCTTTCCTTATATATATATATCCTGAAAATATCTTCCATATTTTCATAATCATGTGCAGCAATGAACACTATACATTATCCATGTCTGGTCTTAAACTCTTCTGTCTTGTTATTGGTTACTATTATTTATTATTTATTTATTTATTAAACTTATATAATAAAAATTTATTATATAAATGTACAAAAACGCAGCACTGACTACGAGGTCTTCAGCCGGCTTGTTACTACATCTAATGTGTTGCTAAAATATGCTATGTATTTCTAATTCTATGTTAGTAGTTAGATATATTTTAGTAAATTATTTTTCTTTACGAAATTGTATATTAACATCACATTTTTCTCGCTCGGGTTTCTTAATGCTATCGTTAGTTCGCTGCTGTCAGAGTTGTGTGCTGTTGTGTGCAGTATTGCAGTATGCCCATTGCAAAGAGGGCAGGGTTTGGGGCTGCTACCGGTAAGGAGATGTGACTTGGTTAAAATGGTGTGCCCTATTCTTAGACGAGTGTAAACTTTGCAGGCACTGGTGCTGGTTGTTGGTGTGTAGACAATTCGTTTCCTTCCAAAATTTATTCTTGCATAATGGTGTGTGTAAAATAACCACTCGTTCATGGCTTGGTGATTCCTTTTGAGTCTTATAAAATTTAGTATGTCTTCCTTCAAAATATAGTTGAATGTAGGGGTGGGTAAGTTTCTTACGTTCTTTGCAGCAAAGTCGGCAAGCTGATTGCCAGGTATACCGACGTGGCCTGGAACCCACATAACTTTAATTTTACCTGGCGATGCTATTAATGTGTTTCTTATAGAAACGATTATGGGGTTGCTGTTCGAAGGCGAAGCAATAGCTGAAATGCATGACTTGCTGTCTGTACAGATTAGGTACTTCCCTTTGCGTTTTTTTTGCGTATTCGATGGCGTGTAGGATAGCAGAAGCCTCTGCGGTAAAGATAGAGCACATCGTGTTGAGGAGCCAGTTGCAAACGGTTACTCCGTGGCTGTTAACCACAGCAAAAGCACAGAAATCGGCAGTTTTGGACCCATCAGTGAATAGTAAGTTCCAATCGCTTGCACTGTAATCCGCTTCCAAATTAAAATATTCGCCTTGGAAGGCCTCATTGGATGTATTTCGTTTAGACATCAACAATAATTTGTCCGGTAATGAATTTGAGCTAATCAACCACGAAGGATAAAGTTCCACAGTTTTCCGTCGGGTGTGCAATGGGATACCGTTTTCTTTTGCAAAGGTTATACATTTCGTTATGGCAGACTGTATTCTTGGTGGATTGGAGCGTTTAATTGCACTTTTAAAAGTCTTAAGTAGCATTTCATTCCACCTTTCATAAAATTTTACCAATAAACGGTTTGTTAAATCCGTGCTTCTATTGGCAATACTAGGCAATCCAGATTCAGCTAAGATTGCAAAATTTGGCGATGTCGGAAATGCCCTTAGGCTACGGCGAATAGCACTGTGGTATGGCGCACATTGTTGGTTGATGTACTTTTTTGGACATTTTCCGTATACTGGAAGCGCGTAGTCTGTCTTTGATAGTAGCAAGGCTCTGACAACATTATGGAGAGTATTCATGTGATCGAGAGAGTGTTTAGACGACAGATATTTTACAATATTAAGCCTTAGTTGTAAAGAATTTTTAATATATTTACAGTGCGCATTGAAATTATGTTTTGAATCTAGTATTAAGCCTAGAATTTTTAGTTCTTTTTTACATTCGATGTTAGTATTATTATAATTTAGTGTTATTTCATTGCAAATATTTTTTTTACATATGTGAAGTATATGTATTTGTTTTGTTTAAGGAAAGTGATGCACCAGATACAATTGACCAAGAGGTAATGTCGTCAAGAATTTTGACAAATATATTTTTAGTATCATTAACGTTTTTCATTCTTGTGTAAATAATCATATCGTCAGCGTATAACTGATGTTCAATTGAGTTGTGTTTGTTGAGAATATGGCTTACTTCATCGAATGCAATTATGAATAGAAAAGCTGACTGTGGAGAGCCCTGAGGCGTTCCATTATAAAATGGAAGGGTTGATGAAAGGAATCCATTCACATTTACTTTTATTTTTCTGTTGGTCAGGAAGGACTTGATAATGCCCAACATTGTCGGCCCGATTTTCCATTTTCTTAACTGCCTTAACACTATATGGATACCGATTCTGCCAAAAGCTTTCTGAAAATCTAAAGACAATATATGTAGTTATATGATTTTTGGTAGACAAAGCATTAGTTATGAAGTGGTCAATTTGTACTAGTGCATCCAACGTACCTTGGCCTTTTTTGTACCCTACTTGATTAGGTGATATATGATTATGTCGCCGGGCAAACCACATCAAGCGGTTGGCCACGATCGTTTCAAAAACTTTCCCCATGCAAGGTGAGAGGGAAATGGGTATGTAACTGTCCATTTCTCTATTCAACACTTGCGTGGTTTAAGTATTGGTAGGACACATGATGTTTTCCAAAACTGTGGATATATGCCACAATCGAATATTCTATTATACAACAAAATTAAGCGGTACTTTAGTTCCCTATGCATATTTTGAATCATCTGGTAGGAAACTTTGTCTAAGCCGGGTGTTCTTCCCTTAACAGAAGATAGTACCCACTCAAGTTCTGTAACTGAGATACTTTTTTCTATCTGTTTTGCTGAAAAAATTGGGGTGGAATACGAGTTAGGGCTGTCTGCTTATGCGTCTGATTTCATATTACGAAATAGAGGGCTGAAGGAATCGTCCGAGCTTGCCTCGGAAAAGTGTTTAACAAACAACTCCGCTATCTCAAGGGAGTTATTAGTAAGTTGGGTTGGTCCGTTTACACACCGAATACTAGATACGATAGGAGTTCCCGAAAGTCTTTTTATATCCCCCCATAGCTGTTTTGGGTTAGAAGAAGGATTTATTGTCGAGGTAAATTTCTCGAAACTCTTGCGTTTAGCATGTTTCGCAGACTTTCGAAACGTTGCATTGGCTTTCTTGAAAAGGATCAGGTTAGTGAAGGAGCGAGTTCGTTTGTACTCGTACCATGTGGGTTGTTTTTTTGCTCTCAGCTCTGCCAAGTCTTTATTCCACCAGGGAACTTTCCTAGAATAAAAGGTTTGTTGGGTTTGCGGGATGGCCGCTGATTGATTTAGTGAGTAACTGTTGGCTGTATAATCACGTGTGGATTGCATGTTGTCAATGTGGGTATAATCAAAGTTTGTTGGATTTTCAAAAGTGTGGTTGTTTACTGCGTTATTGTTGTTTGGTATAGGGACTGATGTGCTAAGAATTTGATTGAAATTAATAGAAGAAGAATGAGTTAGAGGTTCGTTGACGATTTCGTGAGAGTTGATTTAAAAATTTTGGCTGGATTCATTATTTTTTATAGTGGTAGAGTTTTGTGGGGCATCAGTAGTTATATTGACTGCGTTTTGATTGGTGGGTTTCATTATATTAGCAAATGTTTCTGACAAAGTGGGAGTTGGAAGTGTCTCTCTGTATTTTTTTAGTGCATCGCGCATGCTATATTTCTCAATAGTTTTGATTTTCAGTATTTCTCTTGCTTGCTTATACTTAGGGCAAGTATTAGCGGAGGCAGAGTGGTCACCAGAGCAGTTTGCACACATGACTCTAATGCATTTTTCTGGATGATGTATTGGGAGATTACAAACTACGCATGTGGGAGAGTTTTTGCAATTTTTTGCTGTATGCCCTAGCTTCTGACATGACTTGCATCTCATAGGATTAGGCACATAAGGGCGAACAGAGGTCATCCTCCACGCTATGTCAATTTTGGATGGCAGTGAATAACTATCAAAAGAAAGCAATAAGACTCCAGTATGTTTTTCGACTTGATCTACATTTCGTTTAAATTTGTATACTGCAGTGACTTGATATTGGATCAAGCCTTCGATAATCTCCTCCTCAGGCACATCGATAAGGAACGGAGCGTAGATTGTACCTTTAACAGAACTAAGGTTTTGGTGGTAGCTTGCATTAATTGCTCCAATGGAAGGGAGAGTTTTTGACTTAATGAATTTTTCGGCAACGATTTTATTTTTTACCAGAAGTAATAAACTACCATCCCGCAGTTCGCTGATCTTGTTGATTTCTTTACTTATTGATAAAATTGCAGCATGCACACAAAAGCACGAAATTTTGGAAAGAGGCTTTGTGGGATCGTCTGATTTAATCACTATGAATTTTGGATCATCAGATTTGGTTGGTGGAAGTTCAGGAAAAGTTTCCCATGTTTTTTTTGAAGGTTTCTTTCGCTTTGCTTGGGGACTTTCGGCAAGCATTGCAAACCGATTGTCCCCGAGACGGGTAGCCCCGGGGGGCATTTTTCACTTATTTAATTACAATAATACGCAAGTTGGTTCTTTGCACTAGTAGAATTAATTTGTAATGCGATTGCGCGTCAGCAAACGTTAAGCAAATGCACACCGAGTGGGAGCTAAGTGAAAAGCGAAAAACACACTGGAGAGACACGAAATAGACAACTGCCCGCCGCTAAGGATAGCCGATGACTCGGTTATTATTATTTGGGCTTTATATTTGTTAACGATTTCTTATAAAAGAAATGGTAATTTCCGCGGAATGCACGGTAGCCATTCCAATTATTTGCTATATTTATTTCTAGGCAAACGTATTCGGCTTGATTTGAAAAATTATTTTCATTTCCTAATCTATGTACTTAAAAATCCGCTACTTTGTTTTCTTTGCCTTGTAAATATTCAATATCGAGTTGATATTCTCCTAGTTTCAGTAGACATCTCTGAAGTCGTGGTGACATATCTTTTCTTTTAAATTTCGAATGTAAGTATTTAATTGGCTGATGGGCAGTTAAAATTTTGAATCTTCAACCATAAACGTATGGCCTGAAGTAATTACACTCCACATTATTGCCAAAATTCTTTGTCTGTCGCCGAATAGTTTTTCTGGAGGTATAACACACTGGGTGTCCTACTTGAGATAGTACTGCGCCAATTTCATAATCGGATGCATCCGTTGTTAATGTAAATGGTTTTTGAAAATCTGAATAACGCAGTAGGCTTCAATGTAAGTTGCATCTTTCAGATGCATTTTTATCGCTTTTTTAAATACTTCGTGATTGGCTGTGCCACTTTTGCATAGCCCTTTATAAATTTTCGGAAATAATGGGTGATACCTAGGAAACTTTTAATTTGTTTTTCTGTCCGTGGTAATTCTAAATCTGGAATAGTTTTTATTTTATTTGCGTTGGGTTTCATACCTTCTTCTGTTAGTATATGCCCGAGGAATTCCGTCTCTTTTTTTAATTACGTTTGTCTATTTGAATCTTCAGATTCTTCTTTTCCAATATACAAAAAAACATCGCTTATTGCTTTATATGTTCGTTCAATGAGGTGCGAAATATTAATATGTCGTTTATTTAGACGTCTTTATAATATACTCGCGTAGAATTTCGTTCATCAGTCGCTTGTTCCTGCATTTCTTTTATTTGTCTCCGAACATCCTCTTCATATTGTGGGTGGTATCTGTATAATTTCGCATTAATTTGTTCACTAGTGAGTGTTCTAATTTCATGTTGTACTTCAGAGGTACTTGTTAGTTTGTTATATTCCACAGTATTTAAGTGATTTAATTGAATCGCTTCTATTTTATTATAAGTTTATTCTATTGTGCATACTTCTGCAAAGTCGAAATGATTATTTAAAAATTGGGATTCCCTCTTCAGTGTTATTCTTCTTTCTTCTATATTTATTATCACATTAAGTGCATTCAAAATTTCTATACCTATTATAAAGTCTTCATTTCGTCCTTCTAGTGGCGTGATTTTTCATCGAATCCATGCATTGTCGGGTAAATTAAATTCGTCCGGTGCTACTGTATGCATTTCATATTTGATTGTATCTTTATTTGTTAATGCACTGAATATTATTGGGCAGTTCAATTTAATTCGTGGAAAATCATTTATTTCGCTACTAATAAAACTAAAGCTAGCTCCTGTAGCAATTAATAATTACAACGTTTAAGTGATTTTGACTAAACTGCTGACTTTGCCTTTCTGCCCTTTGAAGATCATCAGAATAACTTCCAATCTTATCAATTTCCATAGATTCGACCTGCCCTTGCCTAGGTTGATTTCAGCGATATTGACCCGAATATTGAATAGGGTTTCCTGGCGTCTGATCTTTACCATTTTGGAGATAGTTCTTATTATTGTTAAAATTGTTCCTTACCTGCCCTGAATTAAAAGCTCTTCAAAATTTACCGGGGTTATTAGCATGATTTTAATGGGCGTTATTACGGTTATTGTGATTCCATTGATGATAGTTACTAAATCATCTACCAGTATCCTGATTGTATAATTCCGTGGCTTTTCTTGTAACGTTTCTTCTTTTCTATACTTTGTAAACTCTGGTCTGACACAACTATCCTCGTATCTCCTTCTTATCATCAGTTCTAGAATTTTGTCTAAATCCTTTCGTCATAAATTTTACATAAAAGTGTCCCATTTATTACATTAACCAACAACTTGTCGGTATTACTTAAATCTATACAACTATTTCCTTCATAGTAGACAATTAATTCATCACTTTGGATTTTACGTTTTGGGTGGCTACAGCTATTAGTTTATTATTGTTAGAATTTTGTTACGTTGGGTAAAATAATAAACATATGAATATTTGAAATGGATGAGCACCCCAAAAGTAACAAAATTCTAACAATAATAAACTAAATAGATTTTGTATTACCCAACAACAATTAAAAATCACATATTCACTTAATAGCGACAGACTTTCGTACCCCAATTGTGTTGGTAGGACATAAGGAAAAGTGGTAAAAAGCAACAGCAGCTTACATGCCGACTGTGGTCCATTGGCCACGCACTTACCCAGCAAGTCGTAGGTTGTGGCTTCAAGTGTCGGTGGAGTCATGAAAGAAATCTCATGAGGAGATGTGGTATGTGGTGATCTCCGAAATAGCTATAATTTCTACCACTTCTGACTTTTACGTATTAATTGACAAAAGTATTTTGCAGTTGACTAAAGTGATATATAAATAAATGTAAAAAGTATCTAGTATTTCGTATGATAAACACTACTTTTAGATATAGCTTCCACGCGTTTTGGGCATCGATTTTACTAACTTTCGACAAAATTCAGGTGGTATTTTTTCCATTCCCTTTGCAAAACATTCTTGAGACTATTTTTTGATGAAATTTTGTGTTCACGCACTCTATCTTCAAGGTATGCCCAAAGGTTTTCTATAGGGTTTATGTCAGGGCTTTCGTGGGGTGTTGGAAAATATTTTGCGTTGAAATTAACCACATTTTAACGTCGTGAGCCGTATGTTTCGGGTCGTTGTCATGCTAAAACAAAAACCCGTTTCTTGCCAAACCCATTTTTTCTCCACAGGAGTGTAAAATGTCTTTAAGGATGGACAAATGTACATATACATATTTGTCCATTATGTTGTATATAAAAACAAGATTTCCAACTCCCTGAGCTGATATACACCCCCACACCATGCAGCTCTTCATTTGGTTTCCGCCAAACCATACGACGGTCATACGATCCAAAAATATTATATTTGCTTTCGTCGCTAAATATTACTGTTTCCCAATACTCGAAACTTTTACTTTTGTAGGTGTTGGCGAATGAAAGTAGTTTTTCTTTATTATTACTTGAAATAAGTGGTTTTTTTCGAGCAACGCGACCACGAATATTATTCGTCCTGAGCACTCTGTGCACTGTCTCGTCAGAAACTTGGGTGTGTAGATCTGCTGTAAGCTTGTCGTTAAGCTTTGGTGTGGATAAATGTGGACTTTCGCTGTTAGATTTAAGTATTTTGCGTTCCTCTCTCATAGTTAACATCTTTGGTCGACCACAACGGGTTATATTTTTTATACCGCGGCGCACCTTACAACGTTTTACTACATTTTCTATCGTTTGACGATATCTACTAAACATATCGCAAATGTATTTTGTAGATTTTCCTTCATTGTGAAGGTACAAAATTATTATTTTCCGATACTATCATTTCTTTACCTTTATTGATGCACACACTATCCCAGTTATAAACGAATTGATTCAAATTATGTCAATTTCAATTGAAATACGCACCAGTAACCATAAATTCAATTGGAATTTGCAACAAGTAAACAAATCTGCACCAAAAACCTATTTTAAAAATAAGAAAAACTTTTGTGTGAGCTGCCTAATGATGCAAAAGACTTTTTCCAGTTACAATCTGAATTGGTAACAGTTCGTTGTTATATACAATGATTATTTTTGTGTTTATTTTCTTCATATGCAAATACTTATGTGAACCACTGTACATATGTACATATATGTACATATACATATATGGTATGTGTGGCCACTTATTAAAAAGAAAGGGGGGGGAATTTTTTATTCAGGTTATATTTTCAAAACAACTTAAACGAGTAAACAAAGACATATTATTGCAATTTAGAAAGACAAACAAAAAAAATTCAGAACTATTCCTTTTTAAATCGAAACTTTACAACAAAAACGAAATGGAGTGTTCGTGAGAAAAATATAAGAAAACATTAAATTAGCAACCGACAAGATGTGAAAATGGCGCTGCAAATGGAGTGGGAGCAAATAACACCCGAGTATATAAAAAAACTAGTTAGTTCCATGCAATCCCGGCTGAGATCAGTTATAAAACAAAAAGGATTCCCTACAAAGTATTAATTAACTAAAAACTTAAAAAAAATTCTAAAAAGCATGCATTTATTTTTAAGTTTAATTTACCAGACGAAATAAGCTGTGAGGTTTTGCATTGAATTTTGTTTTTGTTGTAAATATTCCACTTAAAAAGGAATCGTCCTAAAATTTTTTTGTTTGTCTTTCTAAATTACAATAAAATTTCTTTGTTTACCCGTTTAGGTTTTTTGAAAATATAACCTGAATAAAAAATTTCACACATTTTCTTTTTATCAAGTGGCCACACGGAATAAGCTGTGAGCCACGGTGTATTTATAATTATGTATATGTACCTAAAAAATAAGTTGTTAAAAAATGGCGTTTTTATATTTTAATGAAATGTCTGTTATATTTCTTTACAAGTACAATAAAAAAAAAGAACCATTCACACATGCGCCGTCACTATCTCTTCATGTTGCGCGCACTTCTTCAGCGCAAGTGCTCAGCGAAACATGTGAATATCTAATATATAAGCACATATGTAAGTATGTATGTATGTACGTATATACATATACGTAACATTTTGCTACTATGCAAACACGAGAAAAACTCAGATTCAATGAATTTTGAAATGAAATTCAAATTCTAATTGCATTTATTTATGATTTTTCATCATGTTTAATTGATATCTATTTGTACAACATGCATATGTACATATACATACTTAAGTACGAGTGTTTTTAGAAATAATTTGTTCACTGTTTTAAAAACCTAGGCTCATGTTCATGGTAATAATTAAACTTTAAACTGAATTAAAATCAACTTTAGTATATGTTCGAAAATGATGGTGATATAAAAACCTAGAAATAAAACAAATTTAAAAAAGGCATATCTGGAAATAGAAGAAAAATTTGTAAATAGAAAAAAAGCTTAAGTAGAAGATGCAAGTATAAATAGCAGAAACGTAATCGCGGACACAATCGATTTTTGAACTCCAAGTGAATTAGCATGTTTTTGAAATAAGTACTTATTCCAGGACATCTGCATCTGCATATTTCGAAAATTCACTTGGATTTACCAGTACCGAATCAAAGCTTCGGAATATTTCTCTAAATCTGATGAATGCTTAACCATCGCATTTTTCCCATCTTGACTTACTTAGCAGTTTTTGAATTTCTGCTGATATACCTTCGGCCACACAAACATGCTCATCTGGAATATCGAAAACTCTATGTTTTGTCTTCCAAAACTTTCTTCAGCAATGTTCCAATCTAAATTGAAATCAGCGCAAATTGGTTCTCTACGTTTAAACTTTCGTTTCAAAATTTTCATAGAAATTAAGCGAGCAAATATGTATTGCATTTCGTGACCCGATGGGTGTGTGTTGATGCCTTGAGTTGGGCGGAAAAATTTTCCAAAGCATCCTGATACAACTTTCCCAATAATCAAAATTTGCATCTATGCAATTTTCAAATATGTATATCTTCGCGCAATGGGGTGTGGTAACTCTTCTGGGTCTGCAGTTACAGATGAGTGGCTACACTCAATCCCTACTCTTGCGTCCTCGTCGCGCACTTTGGGCAACGTGAGCAACCCTTATGTGAGATATGGTAACCAACCCGTGTGGAGCCTTGGGTCACGGCAGAAAGAGAGGGAGCTTCAGTGGGGCCACTCCGACATATTCGGTTTAAGGGCTCACTGAAGTCAGCAGCGTCTGTTCACCAGGAGGTGCGGCTGCAAGCGGGCGTCTGACTTGGAGCAAGCGGCTCGCTATATAAATGTGTCTTCAAAAACAAAACAACCCTCCAGTATTTGGTTGTGCGCTGGGCTTGGGACCCGCCACGTAAAAAAAACTATACCCAATGAAAAATTTCAATGTGCCTCGGATGAGATCTCCCTTTTTTGATGACGACCACAAGCAATGTTTTAAGGACTACGATTTAAGGGCATGCACCTGGAATGTCCGAACCTTTAATGGGGAAGGTGCCGCTGCCCGGCTGGCTGATGTCCTCGTAAGAGTAAGGGCTGACATCACCGCCATCCAAGAAATGAAATGGACGGGGCAAGGCAAGAAAACCGTTGGGCCTTGCGACATCTACTACAGCTGCCATGTAAAGGAGCGCAAGTTCGGTGTTGGATTTGTGGTGGGAGAGAGGCTTCGTCGCCAAGTACTGTCGTTCACTCCAGTGGACGAGCGTCTCGCCACGATTCGCATCAAAGCGAGATTTTTCAACATCTCGCTGATTTGTGCCCACGCACCGACAGAAGAGAAGGACGATGTGATCAAGGAACACTTCTACGAGCGCTTAGAACGCACTTACGAGCGCTGCCCCCGTCACGATATCAAAATCGTGCTTGGTGACTTCAATGCCAGGGTGGGAAAGGAAGGGATCTTTGGTCACACTGTCGGAAAATTCAGTCTCCACGACGAAACCTCCGCCAACGGACTGAGACTGATCGACTTTGCCGGGGCCCGAAACATGGTGGTCTGTAGCACCAGGTTTCAGCATAAAAAAATACACTTGGCTACGTGGCTGTCTCCAGATCGAAAAACGCGAAACCAAATCGATCATATTGCGATAGACGGAAGGCATGCTTCCAGTATATTAGACGTACGTACACTCCGAGGACCGAACATCGACTCGGATCATTATCTTGTTGCAGCCAAGATGCGCATACGCCTCTGTGCATCAAAAAACGTGCGCGTAAATACACAGCGAAAGCTTGACGTCGGAAAGCTGCAATCGCAACAGACAGCTGCAAACTTCACCACTCGACTCTCACACCTGCTCAATGAGAGCACTTCTCAAGAAACCGGAATTTGCGAGCACTGGGAGCACATTTCTCGATCACTGCGTACCGCCGCTGAAGAAGTCGTTAGCTTTCAGCGAACCCGAAAAAATGACTGGTATGATGAGGAATGCCGTGCCGCTTCGGAAAATAAAGATGCTGCCTACAGGGCCACGCTGCGATCGGACGCAACGCGAGCTGTATGGGAACGCTACGGGAGTTGAGAAAGGAAGAGAGACGTATCGGCCTTAGAAAGAAGAGAGAGGCCGAAATACGTGAGTGTCAAGAGCTTGAGATGCTAGCCGACATGAAAAGCGGCCGAAAATTTTACCAAAAGGTGCGGCGACTTACGGAAGGTTTTAAGACCGGGGCGAATTCCTGTAAGAACAAGAACGGCGATCTGGTGACTGATGTCCAAAGCGCACTTAGATTGTGGAAGGAACACTTCTCCACTCTGCTAAATGGTGACAGCGAAAGCGTCGCCGGAGAAGATGAAGATCCCGAACCCCAAATCGCTGATGACGGCATTAACATCCCGTCACCCGACCTCGATGAAGTTCGAATAGCAATTATGCGGCTACGGAACAACAAAGCCGCTGGAGCTGATGGGTTACCAGCTGAGCTATTCAAGCATGGTGGCGAGGAGCTGGTAAGGTGCATGCACCAGCTTATTTGCTGAATATGGTCGGACGAATGCATGCCCGCCGATTGGAATCTAAGTGTACTCTGCCCAATCCACAAGAAGGGTGATCCTGCAATATGCGCCAACTACCGCGGGATCAGCCTTCTTAACATTTCGTATAAGGTTCTATCGAGTGTATTGTGTGAAAGACTAAAGCCAACCGTCAACGAACTGATTGGACCTTATCAGTGTGGCTTTAGACCTGGTAAATCTATCATCGACCAGATATTCACGATACGCCAAATATTGGAAAAGACCCGTGAGAAGAGGATCGACACACACCATCTATTTGTCGACTTTAAATCAGCTTTCGACAGCACGAGAAGAAGTTGCCTATATGCCGCGATGTCTGACTTTGGTATCCCTGCAAAACTAATACGGCTATGTAAAATGACACTGAGCAACACCACCAGCTCAGTCAGAGTTGGGAAGGACCTCTCCGAGCCGTTTGATACCAAACAAGGTTTCAGACAGGGTGACTCCCTATCGTGTGACTTCTTTAACATTATGCTAGAAAAGATAATTCGAGCTGCAGAATTAAACCGGTCAGGTACCATCTTTTATAAGAGTGTGCAACTGCTGGCGTATGCCGATGACATCGATATAATTGGCCTCAACAACCGCGCCGTTAGTTCTGCCTTTTCAAAGCTGGACAAGGAAGCGAAGCGAATGGGTCTGGAGGTGAACGAGGACGAAACGAAGTACCTCCTGTCATCAAATAAACAGTCAGCGCATTCGCGCCTTGGCTCCCGCATCACTGTTGACAGTTACAATTTTGACAAAGTAGAGGACTTTGTTTATCTTGGAACCAGCATCAACACCAACAATAATGTCAGCCTTGAAATCCAACGAAGAATCTCTCTTGCCAACAAGTGCTACTTTGGGCTGAGTAGGCAAATGAACAGTAAAGCCCTCTCTCGACGAACGAAAACCACGCTCTATAAGTCCCTCATCATGCCCGTGCTAATGTATGGCGCAGAAGCATGGACCCTATCAACATCGGATGAGATGGCGCTTGGAGTGTTCGAGAGAAAGATTCTCCGAAAGATTTTTGGTCCTTTACGTCTTTGCGATGACGAATATCGCAGACGATGGAACGATGAGTTGGATGAGCTGTACCGCGACATAGACATAGTTCAGCGAATTAAGATTCAGCGGCTACGCTGGCTAGGTCATGTGGTACGTATGGAAGAAAATGCTCCAGCCCTGAAAGTATTCGACGCGGTACCCGCTGGTGGTAGCAGAGGAAGAGGAAGGCCTCCTCTACGTTGGAAAGACCAGGTGGAAAAGGACTTCACTACACTTGGGATATCTAACTGGCGCCAGGCAGCAAAGCAGAGGAGCGGCTGGCGTGCAATATTGAAATCGGCCAAAATCGCCTAGGCGGTTATAGCGCCAATTAAGAAGAAGAAGAAGTATATCTTCGCGCAACGTTAAGACGTACATATGTACAGGCATAAATATATACAAACATACATACATACTTATGTAGCGTAGGACCACTCATTGTTCACAAAATACAATGATTTCTTACCAAGATTAAAGGTTGGAATGGCATTGGATTTTAGACGTTTCCCTCCAACCTCGTTAGAAGCGAAGTACCTGGCGCCCACAAACGTATTTTTGGCGGAACGAGCTCATTTGAACCAATCCATAGATTGTCCCTCCATCTTTTGGCAAGCTCTGCATTTTGTGGCCAAAGAACACGTTTGTGTCCTTAGCAGTGTTAAAACACTTGCGAACCATACGACGAATTGGTGGGAATTTTTTTGAGTTTGAAATAATATTTTTGTAAATATTTCAATATTTTGCAAGTTCTGCGATCACTTCTCTGACACTTTGCGTAAAAACTTTTATCGTTTTCCGTATTCACCATTTTTTCAGGTAGGTAGACGGCACACATCTATATACATATGTACATAAGTACATATTCGGATAACTTACCTCGGTTAATATGGAAGAGATTACGCGGCTCAAGATTAGCTGATTGCTTATGAAAGATCATAAAAACAGCTGCCACTCTGCCACATGAACGCATATTTTCAAGAGGCAATCTCCATTTCCCCTAAATTAAGGAATACGTTGGTTTAAATAGTGTAAAAATTATCTAAAGTGAATTGAAGTGATAATCAAGGATTGAAATCTAATAATCCTACTTATATGTATTATAAATATTGCATTTTGTGCGATATTATATGCAAAGTTGCCACCTCATAAAAAGTTATAGCCAATTAAATGAATAAGTTAACTCAAATATTGCTACATAATGATAAGATAAACCTGGATAAGATGTGACACATATAAAGTTTATCATAAAATCGGTTTCTTATATGGAGTTACCTGCTGTTTAAAAGGCTACATTCAATTAAAACAACGAATGAACAAAATTTTATAATATGGATATCAAACGAGAGAGGCTCAATAAAGCTTCATTTCCCAAATACTTTTACAGAAGGATGTCACTTTTAAGAATGCTTAATTTCAAAATTAAGTTTGGGGACGGTTGCCACCTGTTTAACAAAGCAACAAAATTATAACAGTCCTACTTCCTACGCATATAATAAATGTCAAAGTTTGTGTGTTTGTGGGTGAGTGTGTGTGTGTGTTTGTGGGTGAGTGTGTGTGTGTTTGTGAGTATATGATTATCTTTTCAGGCCCAAACAGCTAGACGGAATTATACAAAAGTTTGCACATAAATAGCCTATACCTTACGCTATAACATAGGCTATATTTTATAGAAAGATACCACCTGTTCATCAATTTATAGTCAATTATAAATAAATTATATCACATATTCACCGAATAGATGTGAATAACATTTGGCACATGAATAGCCGTTATGTGAGCTACCACAGAGTTGATTTTTTTAAAAGAGTTGCCACCTGTTTAAAAGGTTAAGTTCAATTAAAACAATGAACGAAATAAAATATTGCAATAGGGGTATCAAATGAAAGAGGTTTAATAATGCTTAATGTTTTGAAAAAAAGGTTGCCACCTGTTCAAATGCAAACTAAGTTAAATTAAATAATTAAATTGAATTTTGCAGTAGGAGAGGCAAACTAAAAGCGACAAAAGAACTTAATTCAAAACACATATGAAGAGGGTCGCCACTTGTTTAAACAATTAATCAAAGTAAGTATCGAAATACATACTATAAGTCTGAAACGTAAGGGTCTGAAGAAAGTGTTGTTTAAAATAGTAAATTATGTCATACAATTCAAAGGAACTACGCTTAAAAAAACTTAATTATGAAAATAGATTTAAGGAGTGTTGTCACGTGTTTAAAACATTAATTTAATTATATTTGTATTGTTACTGAAATTACAGTAGCACTCTGAAACGAGAGGGTTTATAGGACAATATGTCTAATGGGAGTTGCCACCTTTTAAAGGCCTTTGATACAAATAAACTTGTATGTTAATGGAAATTATACAAAAATGGTGTCAAACGAAACAAGGTTTAAGGAAGCCCAAAGTAAGGATATTTCACGTAGACACCCATATATATATATGCACATATATATATGTATATATATATACATTGAATGTATATATATTTACACAAACGTTTTTTGAAAGCTCCTCATAAAAGAGTTGCCAGGTTTCCCAAAAAAAGAAATATTTGGTAACCATTGTAAAAGTTTGTGCATGAGAGAATGTGTGAGTATGTTCGACGGATGTGTATAAAATTTGGAACATATTTGGCTTATAACCTGGGTGTATATGTATATAGAATATGTTTTGAAAATAGCTATCTTGGCAGACGTTGTCCTGCCTATATCTATTTAGTAATTGTCCTTTACATAAGTAACCGGAAAACATATTTTGTTTTTGTCATATATAACATGTGGCAACCCTCACAAACCTCGTCATATAGTTAGCAATAGACTTTCTTGCCTAGATGACACGTTTGACATACATATTTTAATATTTCATATAACATGTGTATAATTGAAATAAAATCGACTTTTCACCTTCTCCTCGCCGAGACGAACCGTTTGACACCCATGTTTTAATATTTCTTATAGCTCGTCTATAATTTAAATAAATTCTACTTTTCAAGCAGGTGACTGCCCTTTTCAAAATATAGCTATCTATAAGTTGGTTTGTGCTGTGGCGAATTAAGCTAATATTTCTTACCACAGTATAATTTCACTGATGCAACTTCTTTGTAATCTACGTTCTTTGCCCTTTTAATGTGATTAAAATTAAGGGAAGTTTCCTTCCAAAACTATAAAGTTTGTTTCATATGCAATAATATCGTTTGCTATAAAAAGTTTACGTTTGGTGGCGGTCTAGGCTAAATTCGAAAGTTTGCATTTGAATAGGTGTTGAGCTCTAATAATTTTCCTAATTTCTCTTTGCAGCGGGTGTTGAAAAAATCACTGGCGCTAGCAAGCGTTCGTGACTAAGCATCGCCGGATGCCGTTGTAATGCTTATGATTAGTTTGTTGAAATCCGACCTATGTAGACCACAGCAAGAAATTCTGTTCAGAAAGCAAACTAATCTAAGGGCCACTTATTCAGTGTGAGTTCGACTATGGGGTATTTCTTAAACTGTGTTTACCCCTGCAAGAGTGGCAGTTTAAACTCAGTTTAACTGTTGAACTCGCACTAAAAAGCTGGTCCTAATACCATGCCTCCATTGTGAGATTTAGGGTTCTGAAAAATGTATACATATATGTATGTATGTATGTACACTTTCCCAGATGATAAAAACTAACGGCCATTTTTGAATTAAACATTAATATGCCGTCTTGAGCAAATGTACCTGTATTTTTGTGAAATTTCTACTCACATTTGCTGTCATATACGATGACTCTTCCATTTAATATCTCTCTATTTTTGACAGCATTTTTTAATTAAATATCTAATTATTTTAGGAATCTTCCTTATCATATTTGCCTTTTTCAGGGCCGTTTTTTTTACCGTATTACGAATAATTTTCGGATCATCAAGAAAGTAATTTTATATTGTTTTGCAATAATTTAGTGAGCATATTAATATGATTCCTACTTCCGGTCATATTTTATTATTAGTTATTTGAGTCGTCATACTTTTATATGTATGTGTTGCTATTTTTGCATTTTTGAGTACTTTGACTATTGACAAAAGGATTCGCAAAGTTTTATAAAATTGTCTCCCGCTATTAGTGAACGCGAACGAACAATTATGCGCTGATTTGAAAATGACTCCTTTGTATTGCGGTTACATAAAATAGTCAAACAAATGCAAGGGGATGATGAGAAATTATTACTCGTTTTCGATTATTAAAGTCATTCATATTTGACTATTCCTTTTGTTTTATTAAAGTACATACATATGTATGTATGTTAAATACGGAGTACTATTTAGTCACCAACAGTAATGAACATTTTAAAATGGCAAAGCAAAATTTAACTTTCCAAATGCTGGTTGAAATACTTGAAAATTTAAAGGAATTAAGTAAATGTAGCCAAATGTTCCATTGAAAAAAATGTGCCCCAAAAATTCTCAATATTATAGTGAAGATGAAGAAAACTTAAAAAAGAGATTCATTATATTACAATAACTAAATCTCGCAATGGGGGCATGCCATAAGAAAACATTCCAAATGTTCATAATAAATATTAGGTGCACTCGATTCGCCACTTCTCTGCTCGCCATGCCTGAGCTCTGCTTGCGTTCGAACAAATTTGTGTGTACAAACAACAACAACGATAGCTAGCTAGGTTTGGCGATAGCGAGTACGGTGATACCCCAAATAAACTGGTCGAACTTACATTCATTGCTGCAGATATTAGATCAGTTTTAAGCTGCGCATAAGCGACGATCACGTGCCCGCACGTTGTGCACGCCCGCTAACGGAGGGCGAACATATACTGCTAGGGTAGCGCCTCCTCTTTCGACCAACTGCGAAAATGATTGAATGAAAAGAAAACAAGAAAAGCAAATGGAACTTGTTGTCCATTCTTATAGATCTATCAAAGAGCGTAGGTTGTAGGTTATAGTGCGCACAGTCACCGACGCAAACGTACGCTACGTGTCAGCTGACACGATCAAACTTATGAGATGTATGTAAATGCAAACTCATCAACGTGTTCGTGTGACGGGTACGCGCGACGTGTACGTGTGTAATCAGAGAAATTTAGATTTTTGCCGTGAAGCCGTGTCAGCTGAGTGCTCTCTCACCGCACAGTGTTGCCAAGCAGAACTTTTTAAAATCATTAACAAAATAACCTTATAAAAATTTAAATTTTTATTAAATTAATTTAAAATCGATGTTTAATAATGTTAATTATAGATAAATGAACTATTTGCATTTGTTGGATTTTGGCTTTGGTTTATTATACAATGAAAAATTGTGATTGACAACGCGGATGTGTGTAAAAGTATGTATGCAAACAAAGGAATGGCAACATTGTGTTGATGCATACAAACACAGTTTTATGTACGCAAAGTTTGTTTACAAAACATACGCACGGGCACAAGTTTTGCTCAATTTTGTGTATCTCCCGACAAACAGACACGGCAAACGGACACGTCGGTGACTGTGCGCACTATTACAAAGAAGTTGCATCGGTGAAATTATCCTGTGGTAAGACATGTTAGCTTATTTCACCTCACTAACCAATCGGACCCATTCAGATTCTAATATCAATTAGTGAACGACAAATTTGTTCTAGTATGGTGAAATAAGCAAAAATATTTAGTTGGCATATCCGGTGAAAGTATGAAACTTCTTAGTAATTTATGTACGTTCTTTAGTATTACGCCCAATCTTGCTGGGTTAAACTCAGTTTAAGAAATTCAGCGTACTGAAACTCGTAGTGAACACCTGGTACTTACATTACAGGCGTGCTACCCTTCGAAATGGACTAACAGGACTGTAATAGTTGTACAGATTATAATTCTGTCTGTTACACCTTCTTGAACTGATAATGCTACAGACCTGTTACACTCTTAGCATCAACCCCTCAGTATCAAGTATTTCCCCTCTCTTTTAATTATAATTAACATTGGCCTTAGCTCTGTTAAGCAGTATGCAATCCACAAAACATCAAGATATTTTTAGTGCTTTTTACTTGTTCTCCGCACCCCACTTGTTGTATAGTCATACATACATACATATGTATATTGCGACTCAAGATAAATTTGTTCCATTTATGGTGTCTGATAAAAATACGGAAGTTAAAAGAGTATGTTATGTACATGTATGTATATACGTGTATACATACATATATACATTTGTATATGTATATATCTATATATATGTATATATATATATACATATATATATATATACATATATGTATATATATTTATATATATATATAGATTCTTGTCTACTAGTTATACTGTGCTAATACTACGATAAAATATGACTGTGTTAGTATGCCCATCTATGATATACATACATATGTATGTAAAAATTAAGTTGATACTTAGTAAGTTGTAGCTTTTGACCTAATTTTCATTGGGTTATTTGTCGAAAAAGCTGCCACCAACTTTAGGTACATACCAACTTAATTTTGTTTATGAATACACCCCATAATTTGTAATGGTCTATCTAATAAAGTCGATTTTTGTTTACTATAACCAAACGGCATTGAACTCGACATATGTATGTACATATATTCTAAAATGTTCAGATTAGTTTTCCACTTCATCTATTTTACTTGAGCTATATTAATTCACAACCTTATTTATTTTGTAACATCTATGTATGAATTATTTTACGCTTACCCAACTCTTTTTTTGGCTGGTTTTCAAATGATAAAATTAATTCCAATACATTTCGATTAAATTTACAATAGAAATTTGGCGAATATCTTAGAAAAATCAGTTGGTGGTAGAAAAAACGTGGGATATATTCAGATTACAAAATAATCTCCTGAAATGGAAAATATGTTTGTTCGTTAAATTTATTAGAAATCTTTAAAGACGATAAATATTGCAAATATTTTAAACAAACGTTCTCTGAAAATAAAAAATAGTAATGTGCCGAAAAAAGAATTTTGCTCATTCCGAAATTGTGATGAATTGATGTCCAGTACTGATGAATTAATAAATTATTTTATCATTGCCTAGTCGAAGAGCATTTTGTTATATGTATGTGTTTCTGTATTTCAAGAAATTATCTACATTGTATGTAAATGCCTTAGACAGGAGTGAATTTCGCTGAAATTAAAAAGTAAGCAATACAAAAACGTCTACTAAACGTCTGCAAAGATTCAAAATTTAGCTCTCGAAGTCACTCGCATAAAACTCTGCGAACTGATCTGCATAGCGTTAACTAAGCATTGGAGCGAAAGAGTTTGTAAACAAAGAGCGAGAGTGATTCTCATCACACTGCGCTGAAAAGAGATATACGTTTAGTTTTATAGTTCGTGGTATTCATAACTTGTAAAGGAATTGATTCGAACGGCAATAGGATCGAAGTCATCAAAAAATTTACGCTTGAAACGTGCAAAAACTTAGAAAATACTTATACATAAGGTATGTAATTAAAAGAATATTCTATGTTTATAGATTTTTTTTTATTCTGTTCAATAAAAGTAAATTTGATTCATAAGTATACATACATACGTTTAGTAAAGAACATACATACATTACTAACGTGTACTAATTAAATATATTATTATATAAAAACATTATTTGATATACAGAAAATGAATAAGAACCGATTGCACTCCGCTTCTCTGATATTAAGTTACTGGCTTTTGAGAAAATTCCTTCTGAAGTGGCACTACCAGCTGAAGTCACTAACAGACTGTTGGTAAAGGAAGGAAAATTCTAATTGATGTAAGTGAAGGGCACTGAAGGGCGCATCGAATTCGTCATAATATATGACACTAGTCGATTCATATTTAATAATCTCGTTATTTAAATTATCTTCCTCATTTGAAACTTGAGCTGGTTGTAAGAATGCTGTGAAGACAAAGAACAGAAATACAGAAAGTTTATGATATATGATAAGATTTTCTAAAACAGTGGTGTCCAACAAATCATTTAGTTTTTCTGTAAAGTGCTCTTTCATAAATCACTTTCACTAATTTAACAAGTATCTTTTAGTCAGTATATGTATGGTAGTATTCAATGCAGCGTTGGCCACTTTTAACCTTATAGCTCCTTTGACGATTCCTCGAAAACCTCGAATAGTTTCAATCAGAGAACTTGTAAGTAATGAGAAGGCGCAAATGTTAAAAGAGCTTTTTCATCAACAAAATTTGCGGGTGCGATGGAGAGAATTCACCTCCGAAAAGTACTGAATTTAATTCTACCATACCCATAAAAACCATTTTCACCATATTTTGCTATATTTAGAGCAGAGGGGCTCTTTTGCGGAGGCGAGCGGCTGCATGTATACAAAAAGAAGTAAATAATAAATCAAAACAAAAACCATAGAAGGAAAATAAGTAAACAAAAAAACCAGTTTCTGGATAGCGAAACGCAACTTGAGATGGCAGATGAGTTGTTCAACAGTTGAGGATAAGAGAAGGGTTGAAAGGGATAGGGGGGATCGCCAAAAGAATATTCTTTCGAGTTTTCGGCAATTTTTGTGTCAATCGCCATCAGCGCGTGCACATGTACGCAAATGAGTTGATGCGCATTTGGACAAAAGTTCTAGAATGTTCTAGAATGTTCCAGAATATTCTAGAATGCCAGCAATTTGTCAGACTACGTTGGCAAATTAGATTATTGTCTGATATTGCGATGTTGAATCTTTTCAATGACCGTCAATGGTTTGTAAAATTGAAGATTTTAGCATTTTTGTGTTCGTCGTGAAAAGGATTGTTGCGGGGAACATTTGCGTGCGCGGGGAGATGAAATGTTTACGCTTATGAATGAACATCTTTTGTTTTCGGAAATACACGCGAGCGTTTATGAATGAATTTTTTGTTGTTGTAGGTATGTACATATGTAAATATGTAGATATGTATGCATGTATGTATGTACGTACATATGTAGTTTCAAATATTTCAGAATATTTGGCGCAAGTGCAGGCACAAGTGCAGCTGCGGTTGCGATTGCGCTGTGATATGATTAAGATTTGCGTAGGCCAAGGTTGAATTTATACACATGCACATTGTATGCACATATTTGCATAAATATTTTATTTAATAAATGACAAGCAAATGATTTAGCAGACAAAAACAGCTGCCGCTCTGACTTTTATTAAATTTTAAAATACATATGTATGTATGCATATAATTTTGTCATGTTTTTATTAAACTTATTTTTGACTTAGAAAATTAGTAAATAAAGATTAGTTGATAGGTGCATATACATATGTATGTATGTAAATATGAATAAAGAATTAAAATTAAGATTATTAAAATATCTACATAGTACATATGTATGTACATAAGTATGTAATATTACCATAATATCTATCCATATCTAATAATCATAATTTGCGCACTCGCGCTGAAAAAGCAAGCAATTTATTCAGTAATTCATGCGCGCATCAACTCATTTGCCTACAAGTGCACGCGCTGATGGCGATTAACACGAAAATTGCCGAAAACTCGAAAGAATATTCTTTTGACGATTCCCCCTATCCCTTTCAACCCTTCTCTTATCCTCAACTGTTGAATAACTCATCTGCCGTCTCAAGTTGCGTTTCGCTATCCAGAAACTGGTTTTTTTGTTTACTTACTTTCCTTCTATGGTTTTTGTTTTGATTTATTATTTATCTTCTTTTTGTATACATGCAGCCGCTCGCCTCCGCAAAAGAGCCCCTCTGCTCTAAATATAGCAAAATATGGTGAAAATGGTTTTTATTGGTATGGTAGAATTAAATTCAGTACTTTTCGGAGGTGAATTCTCTCCATCGCACCCGCAAATTTTGTTGATGAAAAAGCTGTTTTAACATTTGCGCCTTCTCATTACTTACAAGTTCTATGGTTTCAATATTTCCACTCCATAGCTTAAGTTAATACCAATTAGTTTTGATATTTGTTGTTGCTTTGCAAAATATCTGTGATTCCAGTAGCAAATAGAATATAGGTGTAAAGTTTTTTAAGCACGTTTGTAAGCCTGAATTCTCACCCATTTTTTTTAAAATATTTTACGAGCTTAGAAGCTATGTACATCATATAACTCGTTCAACTCGGGAATAGTTTCCGCTGATTGTGCTAATACATTAATAAATAAATGGTTAATACATGAGTTATTTTTAAAGGACCTTCTTCATATTTCTACCTCTACCGGTGACAAAAACAGATTTTTCAACAAGTAGGTCGTGAAATTTCAATATGTTCAACACAAAATCACCGGTAATTGATTCTTATAAAGTTATCTGCCAAATATCGGAGGTTAATTCATAACCTATCTTGTTTCCAGTTTTTGGAATAAACTGTGACTCATTTCTAACTGTTGCCAGAACTTTATCATATAAACTGCATATATTCTTGATATTGTCGTTGGGTGAGGTAGTAGGGTTCAACATTGACATGTGGTCCATATTTCACGCCGATTTGTACAAGAAATTCTGAAAATTTCAAAAGGCCCGAATCTTCTGCTATTTCAAATTAGCATTAACTTCTATCTTTGAAACAGAGGCATTGCCGATTAAATTTTTATAGCACTTACATACGTATGTATGTATGTACGTCTTACTAAATTAGAAGTGCTCTTTTGATTGGACGTACATACATTCCGACATGTTCTGCACGCAACGATATTGTTTAGTCGACACGAGTGCTAGTCTTAACTTTACCGAAACCCCTCCAAAAAGTGCTGTGGCCTTTACATTGCAAATTTCATATTCTTTACTTAAAATGTTTGATTTTATATTCGAAAAATTTACTCCTCCACTGCCATCAACATTGCTTGGCACAGAGTTAAAGATAAACTTATATAAGTTATTTTATTTATTCATTAAAAAGTAAACTCGAACAACTGCTTTTTAGGCAGCAAGCCGTGTGTTTATTTTGAAAGCAAACTTAGAATTGACAATGAAATATTTCTTACACCTAATTTAAGCTAAGAAGTCACGTTGCACTTACAGGTGCATTGAAGTCGTTGTTGTTGTTGAAGTAGCAGCACTGACGTTCCCATGCAGCGGCGACGCTGTGTCAGCTATTGTTCCGGATGCGCGTGTGGTGTCGTTCACCCGTGGGATAGCGACCACTGCCCGAGTCGCATGCTTGCGTAAGCTTTTAGGTGTTATTTATTTGTGGGAAGCTATGCAAGCCAATTTCGGCGTATGTTGCATTAACTCCTTCCTTCGTTGGATGTCGTTGAAATATTGTCAAGTGTAGGGATTGAACCTTTCGTTGGTGTAAGATTATTACTGACCTGAATACGAAATTTTGTTTTTTGATTGAGGAGAATCTTCTTTGCTGCCATTGCAATCAGTGCAAAAAGTAATAGTATCACTACTGTGGATCCCGTAAACAGGCTGATCATTTATTTAGTGTTGATAGCATTGATTTGTTGGATATTTGCTACGTTAAGCTCCTTCAAATATTGCAGAGAAAGAACTTCTTCGAGTTGTGCTGTAACGTCTGCCAATTTAATGATTGCTGGTAGAGGTTTCTATTTGGTTTCTATTTGTATAATTTTTGTGTTCAATCGTTAAACTTGAGTTGTCGTATTTTATCAGGAAAGTTCCCTGTAGACTGATAACTTCGTTGTCTTTCTTTAGAGATCCATTTTAGCCATTAATAAGCAATAAACCGGGTGTTACTTCTCGTATTGTTGGTGTATGGTGGCTATTGATTAAAGTGCAGTTGGATGCGTAGCCCTTTAGCAGATTTGCTATGCAGCTGCTATTCGTGACTTCTTCTAAATTATCTTGCTTACATATTATTAAATCGTTAACATTATTACAACTACTTTTGACACCAAATATATCTTTATTACATCCTAGATTTACAGATTTTGTTATTATTGATTTACACAGTTCTTCATTTGATAAGTTTGATGCAATTTTAACATTGCTAAATTCAATAGCTTCGATTATATTTAAGTAAGGTGTATTTTGTTTTTTTTTTATGTTTCTTTGATTACAACTATTTCTTCATTTGATAACATAAACGAATTTACAATTCCGGCTTTCGCCCATTGGATAGAATAATCTATATTCTTTAATAACTATTACATTTCTTTCAATACCTTTTTCTAATTCTTATTTAACAACATCATTTGATTTAATTTCACTCAACATTACATTTGAAATATATGTTAAATTACTTATTCTTTCTAGTATAGACTTATTAATTATTACTTGTTGATTGTTATTAATTAGGAGGTTATTTATTTTATTGTTTATAATTTTTAAATCTTCATGGTCTGGGGATCCAGCCAACCATTTCCATGCTGTGCCAAGAGAATCTAGTGCTCGCTTGGTTCTTTTGTGTTTGAGCTGAGATAGTAGGGATCGGATTGATTTTTCTTCTTGGGATAGAAATGAATAACAACAGCTTTTCCTTGTAACGTAATGTTCTATTGACGAATGTATTTCATTAAGCACGGAGTCATATATGCCAAGGTCAATAGAGTGTATTAGTCTGAATGTTCCGGTCTGGACCTTTGCGGTTCCCATTTCTATCGTTACCAGGTGGCTGTTCGTGTAATCCAAAATTTGAACTTCTGCGTTGCACAAGACAAGCAAGATCCTGTGAAATGGAGTGCATTATTTTTATATGAAACTTTTGTGAACGGTTCGGCCTGATTTTGTTATAACTATGTAGCCTTTGTCCTCCTGATCTATTTCTTTTTTATAACAGGGTGTTAACTTATTGCCTAGTCTCTTATTTATTTGTACGTAAATAACGTCGTCGTTGTTGTATGTCTTAAAATAAGTTATATTTTTGTTGTGCAGTTCTAGGTCTTTTTCTTGTTTGTTTTTGAGATTTTTGATGTTTTCTTGTCTGTCTATTTCGAAAGGATTAGGTCCGATTGTTCTTCCAAAAAATACTTCTACGGGCTTGCGTTTTGTGGTGGAATGAAAGGAAAAAATATATTTATATAAATATCTATTAAGAAGATCTTCAAAGTCGGTATGAATTTTCTCTGCTTTAGTACATCTCAGTACTTCGAAAAGTGTTTAATGGAATCGCTCTATCTGCCCGTTTATTGAACTTTTATACGGTGGAGTTTTGAGGATTTCTATACCATATTGGTTTTCTAACATGAAGGTTATAGAGGCTGAGCTTAGAGATTTTTCATTATCTATTAAAAATTTTTTCGGAGCTTCCAAATATTCTCTCATCCTCAGATGATCTAGAAGGTACGATTTTTGCTTGCGCGTATTTTGAGAACTTATCTATTGCTGTGAGCACTATTTTATTATTAGTATAGTAAAGGTCTATATGGACGATTTGGCCTGGATAAATGGGGATCGGAGTGGCTTTTAGAATGCGTTTTACCGGGTGTCTTTCGTACTTGTTTTCTAAGCAAATTTTACATTGATTTTTAATTTTTTTATTTTGGCGTTCATGTGCGGGAAATAACACCTTTCTAAAAGTTGTGCTTTATTTTCTGTCGGATTACGATGAGCTCTGTTATGTTCGTTGATTATATCCGTTTCTTGGTCAGACTCGTGTAAAATATCTTTTATGAACTTCCGGGTATAACGTACTCTGTATCTGCTGAAGTGATTTTGGTATATTGTTTGTATTTTCCCTAGGATGCTATCTTCAGTTATTAGGCAATTAGTTACAGAGGGATTGAGATATTTTCTTAAAAGCGAGGTAAGACTCGTTTCCGTAATATCTCTATCAACTATGGTATGTCTATGATAGGTGGGGAAAATTATTTGGAATTGGAACGATGAAGTCTGGCCCGTGGAAATGAAAATTTGATTTTTAAATGCATTACTGGGTGCGTCAGTGTATGGTATTAATGTTTGAGCCGAACCCTCGTGAGTTGCTTTTGGACATGCGTCCCTCCTCCCCTCTTAAAAGTATTGTCAGGGGGTTTGTAAGTTTTGCATAGTCTTTGATAAAACGTCGGTAATAGCCGGAAAGTCCTAGGAAGGATCGAAGCTCTTTCACGGCCTGTGGGGGTGGAAAGTCTAAAATTGATTTTACTATATTTGGATTTGTTTTAATTCCGTTTTGAGAAACGACAAATCCAAAAAACTCAACTTTAAGAATTCGCATTTGTCAACCTGGATTTTCATGTTAGCTTCTTGTAGTGTTTGGAAAATGGTTTCAATATTTTTTAGATGGGAGTCTTCGTCTTTGCCAAAAATGATTATGTCGTCTATATAAACAAAGCATATTTTGCCGATATATTCTCTGAGAATATCTTCTAATGCTCTTTGAAAGATAAGCCGAGTCTGGTAAATTCATATTTACCATTGTTGACTGAGAAAGCTGTCTTTCCAATATCCGATTCAATTAATGGAATCTGATGAAAGCCACTTTTCAGGTCAAGAACTGTAAATAATTTATTTCGTCCAAGTTGAGAAAGTACCTCATTTGTATCTGGGATGGGATAGCGATCGGCTACCGTAATTGCATTTAGTTTACGATAGTCAATTACCATTCTGTATTTTTTTGTGCCAGATGCATCAACTTTTTTTGGTATTATCCAGATTGGAGAGTTGTAGGGGGATCGAGAAGGCCTTATTATTCCATCCTCGAGTAATTTTGTTAATTGTTTTTCGACTTCGTCCTTAAGGGACATGGGGTAAGGGTAATATCTAGAATATACCGGATCTTGAGTGGTCGTGTTAATTTCGGCTTTTACAACGGTAGTGTACGTTAATTTTTCGTCTGGGTCGGAAAAAAGTTGTAGGTATATATTACATAAATTACGAAGCTTTCTGTCTGTCTGAGTGTGAGATGCTCTGTTCTTATTTCGATATTGTTCATTGATTTTGCCGTTTGCTGTTTGATGACGACTTTTATGTTATTTTTTAATAGCATATAATTTTGTGAAGTGAAAATGATTGCTTTTAGCTGTTTAAGACTGTCATTACCTAGAATTCCATGAAAGGATTTAAGAGTAGGTAGAATAAAAAACTTTACCTTTTTGTCGTTGAGTCCAAAAATATTAAGGTAAATGTGATGCGTGATTTCGATGTTTCCTCCTACTGAGCTGGCATAGAAATTTTGGCTGTTTGAAATAGGGGGTTTGGCAAGCTGGGGTCGAATATAGTTCTTATTAGAACCTGTATCTATTAAAAACTTGAGAGTTTCTTCCTTATCATCTCTGCATTGAAAGTAGGGTAACGTTGAATTCGTTAACGTAAAAAATGAATGTCAGAGAATTCGCTAGAATCTTCTGCTGGGGTATTGTCGTAGGAAATGTATTGATTATAGTAATCTTCCCATGGTTGTCCATCTTGCTCTTCGTTCTGTTGTATTGAGTCATTACTAGTGTTGTCAACGGGTTCTATATGGTTAATTCTGTGCTGTTTATATGGCTGATGTACTTGATTTGAAGTTATGTTGGGTCGTTTTCCGGCCAAGCCGTTATTGTTCGGTCTATTCATGTAATTAACTTGTTTTGTCCTTTGTGACTCATCTATTTCCATTGGGACTGGAGGTTTGGGTTGAGTGGGTCTTGTGGTAGGTTTTGGTGTTGATCAGGTCTAGGTGGTGGGTTTTGGTACTGATTTAGCCTAGCTGGTGGATTTTGGTACTGAGTGGGCCTTGGTGGTTGATTTTGCGGGTAGGTTAGGTATTGTTGGTATTGAGGATACTGTGAATATTGGGGCTGTATAGTTCTATATGCTGTTTGTGGTATGCGAGGCGTCGGATGTGATATGTGGGTGTGCGTTAAATGTTGTTGCTTCCTTGGTAGAGTTGCGATGGGTTTGGTTTCCGGAATGTGGGTTGGTTGCCGAAGGCGTGCTGAGTTCTGAAGTTTTGGTTCACCAACTTCATACACAACTGGAGTGCCTGGGGTAGATTGGTTGGCTCTTTGATTCCAAGAAATTTGGAAGTTCGCCATTCAATCCTCTGACGAATGTGTCCAACGCTCTATCGCGGTAGGTTTTCGTCAGTATGTTTATGGATTCTGGTCCTATTTCGAGGCAAGCAATTTTGTTTAAAATTAAAGAAAGATGTGAGAACACATCCTGGTAAAATTCGTTTACAGTTTTATTGCCTTGATATAGCGGTGGCATTTGGTATTCCAAGGAGCTGATGTCGCGTTTATCAGCGTAGTGCGTGTTGAGGCATTTCAAAATTGCCTCCCAGTCTAAAGGGGTGTTATAGGATTCTAAAGCGACGTCGGCATTCCCTGTGATTTTATTTCGTATGACATTTAAAATGCCGAAATAACGTGGAGTACCTTTTTCGCTCTCGTATATTTTTAAAATTCTGATAATGGATTCTGGATTGCTCATTTTGAAGTTGTTAAATTAAAAATTTACGGAAGATTATGATACAAAGTTAAAAATTTAAAAAAATTAATTACAATTACAATAGGTTTTATTGAAACAATTTGTAACTACGTTGTGTCATGTTCTTATCCTTCCTGGATTTTAACTAATTTAACACCAAACTTCTCTTGATTTTATTGGGCGTTCTTAATTTTATTTTCTTACATTAAAGTCCAACGGCGCTTTGGATTTGTCCTTTTTGCTGCTTGCTACTTGGTGTCCAATGTTGCGCACTCTTCGTTGGGTGCGGACTTCCTTCTACCGAAGTTATTCCTTTGGATCCTGTTGGTCGTTCCTGCTTTTGGTTGTGCCGCTTTTATCACACCGCGAGGCACTTCTTGAGGGCCTTTACTCGAACACTATTACAGGCGCAACTAGCACGTTGGGCGCCAGTTATTTTATTTATTCATTAAAAAGTAAACTCGAACAACTGCTTTTTAGGCAGCAAGCCGTGTGTTTATTTTGAAAGCAAAGTTAGAATTGACAATGAAATATTTCTTACACCTAATTTAAGCTAAGAAGTCACGTTGCACTTACAGGTGCATTGAAGTCGTTGTTGTTGTTGAAGTAGCAGCACTGACGTTCCCATGCAGCGGCGACGCTGTGTCAGCAATTGTTCCGGATGCGCGTGTGGTGTCGTTCACCCGTGCGATAGCGACCACTGTCCGAGTCGCATGCTTGCGTAAGCTTTTAGGTGTTATTTTTATTTGTGGGAAGCTATGTAAGCCAATTTCGGCGTATGTTGCATTAAATTATACTAATAACCAATGGCTTACAAACTATGTTATGCATGTACATATGTACACACGTATGTATACAATTAATCCGTAGTGAGACAGAGTTCCAGAAAAACATATGTATATCAGAGAACTTGTAAGAAATGAGAAGGCGCAAATGTTAAAAGAGCTTTTTCATCAACAAAATTTGCGGGTGCGATGGAGAGAATTCACCTCCGAAAAGTACTGAATTTAATTCTACCATACCAATAAAAACCATTTTCACCATATTTTGCTATATTTAGAGCAGAGGGGCTCTTTTGCGGAGGCGAGCGGCTGCATGTATACAAAAAGAAGTAAATAATAAATCAAAACAAAAACCATAGAAGGAAAATAAGTAAACAAAAAAACCAGTTTCTGGATAGCGAAACGCAACTTGAGATGGCAGATGAGTTGTTCAACAGTTGAGGATAAGAGAAGGGTTGAAAGGGATAGGGGGGATCGTCAAAAGAATATTCTTTCGAGTTTTCGGCAATTTTTGTGTCAATCGCCATCAGCGCGTGCACATGTACGCAAATGAGTTGATGCGCATTTGGACAAAAGTTCTAGAATGTTCTAGAATGTTCCAGAATATTCTAGAATGCCAGCAATTTGTCAGACTACGTTGGCAAATTAGATTATTGTCTGATATTGCGATGTTGAATCTTTTCAATGGCCGTCAATGGTTTGTAAAATTGAAGATTTTAGCATTTTTGTGTTCGTCGTGAAAAGGATTGTTGCGGGGAACATTTGCGTGCGCGGGGAGATGAAATGTTTACGCTTATGAATGAACATCTTTTGTTTGCGGAAATACACGCGAGCGTTTATGAATGAACTTTTTGTTGTTGTAGGTATGTACATATGTAAATATGTAGATATGCATTCATGTACATATTATGTATAATGAACCAAAGCAGATTTTCCATTAAAATATATAATTTTGTCATGTTTTTATTAAACTTATTTTTGACTTAGAAAATTAGTAAATTAATATTAGTTGATAGCTGCATATACATATGTATGTATGTAAATATGTACATACAATGTGCATGTGTATGAATTCAACCTTGACCTACGCTAAATCTTAATCACATCACAGCGCACCGCAACCGCAGCTGCACATGTGCCTGCACCAGCGCTAAATATTCTAAAATGTCTGAAACTACATACGTACATACATACATGCATGCATTTATTAAGCAATTCATGCACGCATCAATTGGTGGATCGACACAAAAATTGCCGAAAACTCGAAAGAATATTATTTTTACAATTCCCCCTTTCCCTTTCAACCCTTCTCTTATCCACACTTGTTGCATAACTCATCTGCCTTCTCAAGTTGCTCCTCGCGATCCATAAACGGTTTTTTTTTGTTTACTTATTTTTCTTCTATGGTTTTTGTTTTGATTTATTACTTATCTTCTTTTTGTACACTTGCAGCCGCTCGCCTCCGCAATAGAGCCCCTCTGCTCTAAATATAGCAAAATATGGTGAAAATGGTTTTTATTGGTATGGTAGAATTAAATTCAGTACTTTTCGGAGGTGAATGCTCTCGGTTGCACCCGCAAATTTTGTGGATGAAAAAGCTCTTTTAACATTTGCGCCTTCTCATTTCTTACAAGTTCTCTGGTAATATTTACTCGTTGCTATTCTCAAAGAACGTACATACATACATACATACATATGTAGATTGCAGGATGAAGTTCGTTTCCAGTGACAAGAAATGTTGTATTATTTCACCGCACCCGAAACCAATTGTATCAAATAAGATTATAATATCAATCAGCTAAAGTCGAAAGAATTAATTTGACTTTTTCTGATTGACACAAGAACCTGATTAGATCTAATTCGTTAATGGTCTGGTGAAATTGAACTAACATTTTTGTCATAGTAAACGAAGCGACATGTAATTTTTTTGTAAAATACTTTCTTTGGCTATGCTCTGGCAGAAGGTGTGTAATGTAAAACTTTTCTTCGAAGTCAAAGTGCAGAAGCAGAACTCCAGATGAGTACCAAAAGAGTAGAAAAGTAATACGTGTAAACGAAAGTGCAACCGAAATTTACCTAAGTAAATATCTATCTCATGTTACATGACGTTCTTAGGATATTGCAGATTTATTCTGATTGTTTTTAGACAGAAGCAGAAAATTTGGGTGGTGGAATTTTTAAACAAGACAACTTTATATTTGGATAACTGAAGTAAACTGTTAAAAAATAAACCACGGTGTAACCCGTAGAAAGAGGTGAAAGTCCTATATGGAGTTAAGCCTTTCAGTGGTGAACTAAACGTATGAAACCGTTCTCGCCGTACATGCTTGCTCTTGGAAATAAAAATTAAGTTTACCTATAAAATTGTGAACAAAGGTTCGAAGTTTTGATGTTTATTTATTCTTTTTTAATTTTTTGAGTATTATTTTATTTCATACAAAGTCAAAAACGTTCAAATAACATTGAATTCATTAAGCTATATTTATGAAATATCGTAGCCTAAAATGCAAAAGGTCGTAACTAACAAACAATCCAAAATTGACTATCAAAATTCAAAAGTGTTTCCTTTCTAAATTGCTCAAAGTATTAGCTCCTGAAAATTTTTAAAGTTTGACCTACATGGTTTTTGTTAAATAACCAACTATATTGCTAATAATATTATTTTATAATTAAAATTATTGAAATTAAATAAACAAAGACAAAACTTGTCAATACATGCAGCTATTATTTTTAATTATTTCGAAAAAAGCAAATTCCGAGTCCGATTCTGCGACATGCCCGGTGTAGTTAATAATTTTTACATTGTTACGTATTAAGTAATATAAAAGTATGAAAAAAAAAAATTCTGAAAAAACTAAACAAAAATGAAAGTATAGACAAAAACACCTGCAACCCTAATATGTTTCTAATAACCGGAGAACATATATTAAATGAGAAGGCTCATGACCGAATTTCAGTGTGAATTGTCAAAAGTCGAAAAATCTTCAATACACCTACTAATGGAAATACACCACATATCGAGCGGCAAGTTAACTGAGCTGAGCAGAGACAATTTTTCTTTTAACAGAGAATAAATTCTAATAAAAGTTGATTGTTCTTGTACCAATTTTAGATTTCGCAATGATATAAATGAATTAAACGAAAAATTGAAATAGTTATATTTTCATATTTAACGAGAAATTTGGGTTATTTAAATATGTAAATGATAAGATTGAGTCAATTTTAATTAAAATTAATATAAGAGGTAAAGTTTAAGAAATTCTTAAAATAAATTACTTAAAATAAAAGAAAAAAATTTGGCTTAAACTAAAATTACTTGTCAAATTTATTAAAGAATGAAAAGAATGTGAAATATTGAAATATCCAAGCATATTAATTCTTTAAAATGATTTTTTATAATATAATAAATATTACTACGAGTTTGCTTTCAATTTAGTATTTTATTTGGTTTCCTATGTTGATTTCCTTTTTCTGTAGATGCGAAATAGTATGCGATCTACATATATATATTACAAATTTGTTCATTCGTATCAAAAATTTGTCTTGGCAAAAATTATTCACGGGAAACTGAATCAAGTAGCGATTAAGTTTGAGCAAACCAATTGTATTCTGCGGTGCAGTTGCTTCAAGAAGCGCCGCAATATTCTTTATGCTTTCGTTTTGCGCGAGTTCGGAACCCGGCCACGCGCTTAAATTTGGGTGGGGGTTGATTTACTCTTACTCTTTTTCATACTTCCAGAGAATACTACATGCATAACAATTCATCAAGTATACAATCATACGTGCACACATCCATATGTATGCATATCTATGAACATATGTATGTACATATGTATATCTAAATACATAAATTCATATGCATCCATGTTCATACATGTAGGTTTTCACAAATATGTTAATTTTAGTTTATTGATGTATTCAGCTTTCGCAAATATTACATAAAAGTTTGGAATGTATTTACATGTATTTAAATGTATTTAAACTTATATTAATTTAATATACGATTTCAGAGGCCACGGTGCACTTGTTCAGTTCGACGTCTTTTTGGTTCGTTTACTTTTTAAAACTCGGCGTTTCGTTAAGTTGCCACTTTCGTCAAAGTGTTGCAACTTGCAAGGTTGTATTTTAAAGTTCACATGGTTGTTATAAATAGAATGTTATAAATATAATATAGTTTAATACTCCAAATAGAATATAGTTTAATACTCTCGACCGCTTCTGGTCTTTAAACCCAATCCCACAATCGGCCGTCCTGACATTCGTTCGTCCCCGAACGATGTGTTCCATTTTTTCATATACTCCGCCACTTTTACTATTCGGTTTGGTCCCTCATGTTCGCCTATTTTCTCTACTTCATACCTACCATGATTTAATATGCGTATAATTTTATACGGGCCTAGATATTTTCCCTTTAATTTGAGTGCGGCGCCGAATTGTGGACGTTTAATGGCGACCATGTCGTTTTCTTTGTATGTCTGTTCTGGCTTTCTTTTTGCGTTATAATTTTTTCGATTCGCTTCCTGAATATCCCTTATACTTATAACATACATTTTTTCGACACTCTCTTGTGTCGTGCGCGTTGCAAAGTGACCCTGTTGGTGAAAATTTTTGATTATGTCTTCTTCCATTGACATTGGATCAACCACAAGTTCCTTGGAAGGACCTTTACATAGAATGTCATAAACTAAGTAAAAGTCTTCGTACGGTCCTTTATCTAAAAGTGTTCTTACTGCTTTCGTCCACCTATCTGCTAAATGTGCCTTCATTAGTCTATGTCGTACTGAGTCATCTATTTGTAGACAATACATCCTGCTTAACACATCTACATGACGCATTTGAGTTCCCGATCGATGCTGAATTTGGTAGTCAAATTCTTGCAATAGTAAGGCCCATCTCGCTACTCTAGGCGGTACATATTCCTTTCTCATTGTCAAATGCAAATGCGTTACAGTCTGTAATTATACTAAATTGGACACCCTTTAAATAAATTCACCACTTTTTTAGTGCTGCTATCACTGCTAGGACTTCCAACTCGTACGAACTGTAATTCTCTTCTGCCTTGCTTATTTTCCTGCTCAAAAATTTAACCGGGTGGAATTTTTGATCCTCACCCCATTTCTGCATAAAAATCGCACCGTATCCAAACTTGGATGCATCGGTGTGTATTTATGTCTCCGCATTAATATTGTACAATCGTAATACCGGTGCAGTTATGAGCGCTGTTTGAAGCTGATGGAAAGCTACTACTTGTTCTTTACCTATTTGGAACTCACTATCTTTTTTCAGTAAATCAGACAAAGGTTCCGCTATTAACGCATAACTGCTTATGAAACGCCTAAAATATGATGTCAGGCACAAATACCGCTCTAACCCTTTCTTATCACGTGGTAAAGGATAGTTCTGAACTGACTCAATATTTTCTGTCGATGGCTTAATCGTTCCGTTTTCTATTTCGTACCCTAGAAAACTAATTTTTCGTTCTAATAACTGACATTTTTTCCATTTGATATGTATTCCATACCTAGACCCTATCTCCAAAAAGCGTTTTAGTTATACAGTGAAAATGTTTATCAGCCAGCAGGAGCTGAAAGCCAAGTAGTGTCAATGGCTACTACAATGCGGCCAATAAACTTGAAATCAACGAATTTGGCGGCTGAGTGGAAAAATTGGAGTACCCAATTTAAAATATTCCTACGCCCATCAAATCTGGAGGATCAGTCAGACACCAGAAAAGTTGCTTTACTTCTTCACCACCTCGGTTCCGAATCATTGCAAATTTTCAACTCATTCAACGAAGATGTGGATGGAGTATCTTACAAATCTTTGTTGCAGAAATTTGAAGATTATTTCGTCCCAAAAGTAAACATAGCCATGGAACGTCATAAATTTTTCATGCGCCAGCAAAATCCGGGTGAATCCATTAGTGAGTATGCAGCAGCACTGCATAATTTAAGCTCTACGTGTGCTTTTGAAGGAACCCGCGAAGACCATTTTTATTTGCGGTCTGACACACAAATTCGAAAAAATAAAAGAAAGGCTTTTAAGTGAAGGGGACGTGAAGCTGGACAAGGCGATAAATATAGCCAAAAGTATAGAATTAGCGAAGGAAAACGCATATATTATTGAATGAACATGACGTCGGTGCAGTCGCAGCGCTAACGCGCCGTAAAACGACCTTTGGATATCGAAAAGAAAGGCAGCAGTCAAATGAAAGATATGTGATATATGGAGCTAAATGCCATGCTTGCGGTAAATTTCATCATTTCGCAAAAATGTGCCTGTCGAAGCAACGAGCATCCAAGTTCATCAGAAAAGAGGAGAGAGATGAGGACAGCAACGAAAGCGAGAGCGACGATATGTTTGTTGGAGTGTTGGGGAAAAGCTCAGCACAACATCACGCATCGTGTATGGAGAGAGAGTGGAACATCCATGTAAAAGTGAACAACAAAAATTTGCGTTGTCAAATTGACACAGGATCACAAGCCAACGTAATGTCTGTACATACATGTAAACTTTTAAATTTGAGTAAGTTTGAGAAAACTGTAAAAAATAACATATTAACATTTAGTGGTGAAAAACTGCCTGTTGTAGGTTTTTGCCTATTACCCTTATCTTTTAATAATGTTAAATATCTTATTGAATTTTACATACTTAACATGAAATATAATAACATTATTGGCTTACAAACAGCGGTAGCAATGAATTTAATACAAAATGATACCTCGATCAATTTAAATAGTAATAAAAAGTTTGAAAAGTATGCAGATGTCTTTGAAGGTCTTGGTCTACTCAAAAATACATGTTCTTTGAAAATTAATTCAGATATTGATCCCATCATAGATCCGCCAAGGAAAATTTCGTTCACTCTTTATGAACCTCTGAAAAGAGAATTAAGCAGAATGGTATGTAGATTTAAATGTTATTACGCGGGTCACAGGCCCCACAGAGTGGGTGAGTTCACTTGTGTTAGTCACAAAGCGTAATGGTAATATCCGCTTGTGTTTAGATCCACGAAATCTAAATAAAGCTATTTTGCGCCCGAATTTCGCATTTCCAAGTATTGATGAATGCAAGTCTAAGTTAAAGGGATCAAGCATTTTTAGCACTCTTGATGCCAATTCTGGATTCTGGATGATGCCCTTAAATGAAAGCTCATCTAGGCTTTGTACGTTCAATACGCCATTCAGCAGATAAAGGTTTTTACGTTTGCCATTTGGAATTAGTGCCGCCCCTGAAATATTTCATGCGGAAATGGTGAGATTATTTTGCGATATTCAAGGGTTAATAATATATATGGATGATTTTTTAATATATGCCTCAAATATAGAGGAGCATGACAAAGTTTTAAATAGAGTGTTAGAAAGAGCTCCAAATGTTGGTCTTAAATTTAACAAAACAAAATCAAACCTTTATAAAAATGAAACCAAGTTTATCGGTCATATTTTCAATCAGGACGGAATCAAACCCGACTGGGAAAAAATTAAATCGATCTTAGAATTGCCATCTCCTCGGTCGGTGACACTGTTGCAAAGATTTATGGGCATGATTAACTATCTTGGTGCGTTTATAAACAATATGTCGTCTAAAAATAAAAATGTACGCGATTTACTCAAAAAGGACATACAATGGCATTGGAATGAAACCCACGAAAAAGAATTTAAAAACTTAAAATCAGAACTAGTTCAAGATCTGACATATTTTGATGTCCGCAAACAGTTAACATTGTCTGTAGACGCGTCCAAGTTTGCAGTAGTTGCAGCCATTTTTCACGAACAGAACCCATCATTAACAAGTGCCCAAATCAATTACGCACAAATAGAAAAAGAGCTTTTCGCTATTCTTTTCGGTTGCGTAAAATTTCATCAGTATGTTTACGGTTTAAAAGTAATTGTTGAAACTGATCACAAGCCTTTGGTTTCGTTATTTAACAAACCACTTTTTAAAATACCCGCTCGCTTGCAGCGCTTTATGCTTCGATTACAATGTTACGACTTAGAAGTCAAATATAAGCCAGGCAAATATCTATTTGTAGCAGATACTCTTTCGCGAGCGCCACTAAAAGAAACGGCTAATATTAATATTGACAATGAATTAGATTTACACTGCAACTTTTTAATGTCACAAATAGCAGTGCCCCAAGAATACATAAAAGATATCCGAAGTGCTACTCAGGCAGATGAAATTTTAACGAAAGTACGATCATATGTTCGTAATGGTTGGCCGTTAAATAAAAAACAAGTCGATAAGCAAGTAATGCCTGATTGCAATTCAAAAGACGATTTTTCGGTTGTAGATGGATTGTTACTAAAAAAACAATAGAATCGTAATACCAATAAATCTCCGTAAGAAGATGCTTTCTCACATACATGAGGGTCATATGGGTATACAACGATGCCAAAGCTTAGCACGAGAATCGGTTTACTGGCCTAACATTAACAACGATATATTCAATGTAGTTTCATGTTGCGAGCTTTGCTTGAAATTTAAAAATGCAAACTCAAAAGAAGAACTTAGTAGTCATGAGATAGCAGATATTCCATGGTACAAGTTAGGTTGCGACTTGTTTGAATTTAACAAAAAATTGTACTTGTTTGTTGTAGATTACTATTCTAAATATATAGAGTTTGAACTTTTAAGTTCAAATTCATCAAGCTCATTTGCAATAGTCAAACTTAAATCAATTTTTGCTCGTCACGGAATCCCTGCTATGCTGATTTCAGATAATGGGCCACCATTTAATTCGAGTGAGTTTAAAAAATTTTGCTTAGAGTGGAATGTTCAGCATATTACTTCTAGTCCGTATATGCCACGTTCAAATTGTCTTGCAGAAAGAGCAATACAAACGGTAAAAAGAATGCTTTATAAGTGTCAAGAAGAAAAAACTGACCCGTACACAGCACTTCTTCATTACAGAACAACTCCAAAAAGTAGCACAGTGCTACAAAAACAAATGAAGTCGAAATACCTGGGAAGTGATGTTATTTTCCCTGTAGGTCGTATCGAGTAGAACGAGAATCCAATTTTGGAATTTGTCAAACACCCCCAAAATCTCGACTTAACCTTAAAAAACCGATTTTTCGTGCTTTTGCGCACTTCTAGCCCATATCTTAGCTAATTAACAACAAATTCGCAAAATTATGAGCGACGATACCTTTATGAACAAGTTAACCTGTGTTGAGAAACGTGCATGGAAGAGTTTTGTAGCTCTATGTGATAATTTCCTTGGGCGACTACATCACGGTTGTAAACGAATTTTTAAGAGCATATGGTGAAATCGGTTGCAACATGTCGATAAAAATTCATTTCATGCATTCGCATTTGGACTTCTTCCCAAATGATGAACAAGGCGAACACTTCCACCAAGAAATGGCTACGATCGAAAAACGTTTCGAAGGAAAACACAAAATAAATATGATGGCAGAATATTGCTGGTCCTAAGGAAAAAACGGCCAAAAAAGCACTTTTGATCTATATATTTTCATTTAATAATATTTATTAGTAAATTAAGTTCGTTATATATATATGCAAAAATTTCGTTCTTATAAAAAGTAAAATAACTCAGTCACTTTTTGTCGATTTTTTAAAATAAACATTCCTTGAACTCGGTATTAAACGTACTCTTTGAATATAATCAAAACTCATTTTGTGTTTTTATAAAACAGTGTGTGAAAATATCGCCAAAATCAAAAAAAGAAGAAAAAGGGTAGCAAAATTTAAGTTTGTTGAAAAAAAACAAGTAAATTTCTTAAGCTTTATTAAGACGTTTATATATCTTTCAAAAGGTCTGAGTTTCTTCTTTCTTAAACCGTTAGAATGAAAATGGGTTGTTAATTAGCTAAGATATGGGCTAAGAAGTGCGCAAAAGCACGAAAAATCGGTTTTTTAAGGTTAAGTCGAGATTTTGGGGGTGTTTGACAAATTCCAGAATTGGATTCTCGTTCTACTCGATAAGACCTACAAGAAAAATAACATCACTTCCCAGGTATTTTTGAGTGTCACACTGTGTAATATACCGAGTCCGAATGAGTTATTAATGTCTATAAAATTGAGAACAAAAATACCAGCGGTATCGCAAAGTTTTCTAACCAAAATGGTTGATGTATCTACTTATAGAACTGCAATTAAAAGACAAAATGACAAGACAACTAGACAACTAAAAAATTAAAGCCCGTCCAACCTAGAGAAAAGGTAATGTACAAAAAGTCGCCTACATCTGTTTGGTTTCCAGGTGTGATAGTTAATAATTGCAAAGAACCAAGATCGTACATTGTGCAAGACATTGATGGTAGCGTGTATAGAAGAAACAGAGAACATATTTTGAAAAGACCAAAACTGGAGCAAGAAAAATTGAACGGGAATAAAACTATTGAAAAAACGGAAAAAGAAGATGTATTAGAAACTGATATTGAAATTAACCAAGTAGATAAAAATAACCGAGCCATGGAAAATATAGAAGAATCGAATAAAACGTATGTCACTTGAAAAGGCAGAAAAGTCATTCCACCAAATAGATTAAATATGTGAACTGAATTTTGAATGGAAACCTTATTAGTTACCTTAATAGTTTTAAATGCATAATCTGTACTTATTTATTGTAAAAAGGAAAGATGTTGTGTTTATACTTTATAATATAAGTACTATTTATTTATTAACATAAGCAACCCTGAATTATCTATGTCATGTCATTGTAATACAACTTTAACTGAATAAAGTCAGTCTCGATGAGACAGTCAACGACATAACAGTTTACTAATATTTTCGTCCTCGTTTACTGCCGGTATAATTATATCGTCCATGTATATGGCTACTGTTCCATCTTTGATAAGATCTCTAAACACAAAATTTATAAAACGGCAAAACACAGCTGTCGAATTGCATATATCAAAAGGGACATATTTAAACTCATACTGCCCATCTGGTGTAACAAATGAGGTATACTTTCTAGATTCAACTTCTACGGGCACATGAAAGAAACCGTCTGTTAGGTCTAAAGTAGTAAAAATGTTCATCCCTTGCAGTTTATCTAAAACGTCATCAATACGCGCCATAGGAAAATTATCGCGTATAATTTTTTTGTTCAACAACCTATAGTCGCAACATAACCGCTTAGTCCCATCTTTTTTGCCAGCAATTACTATAGGCGATCATAGTTAGAAAAACTGGGTTGAATAATACCTGCTCCCAACCACTCGTCAACCTGTTTATCTACAAAGTCTTTGTCTTCCTTAGAAAGCCTCCTTGGACGTTGATAAACTGGTATTTCATCTTGCAAAATAATTTTCATTTCTATTGGGCATTCTTTAGTCTTCTGTGGCTTATAATTATTTATAATTTCCCGAATAACACTTTAAGTATTAAGCTCTTCTACATTCATGCATAAACTGTCAAACTGTTCTAGAAACTCGATCCTTTGTTCATGACAAGCCTTATTTGGAACTGATTTACTATCTTCTCTTTTCATAAACTCTACCCCTTCCGGCTTCACGCTAATATTAACTTGATCTAAAATTGATGTACCAATAAACACCAGAAACTCAAGTGCATCCTCACTAGTAATGTGGAACGTTTGCGAAATCTTTAAACCGTCAGCCTCAATGTCCGTGACGAAACTACCAAATGTGGAAAACTCTTTTTTGCATATGCCATACAATACACGTTTTTCATGACTTACTTCTCCTTTAAAATTAATTTTTCTCAAAACGTCACGTCTAATCAAACACAAACTGCATCCAGTAACTTGTAACCCTCCTACAATTAAGGTTTTAAATGCCAAACTACACACTTCCTTTTGTTTGTCTACTACATTAGCTTTGTCACCTTCTTTTTTGATAGCAGTAACATCCTTACGCGGGCACTCAAAAGATTTGTGTCCCACGTCTTGACACTTGAAACACTTTACTTGCTTGATATTGCAATCGCGAATCAAATGAGTTGTACTCCCACATCTAAAAGACGGCTTCGAAATTTTAGTAGTTGTAGCATTTGCGACACTCTGGTGTCTTACATTCTTTAAATTTTGCGTACTTGACCTAACATAAACTTTTTCGTAAATTTTTATTTGCTCCTTTAGCTCATTAATCGACTTGGCTTGATGCAATACCAGTTTGTTACCCCTAGCATCTGGTATACCATCAATAAAATAAGAAATTAAACTCGGTACGTCAATGCTAATAATTTTTCCAATTTCCATAAGTGAATATAAGTACTCACGACGAGTTTCATTGGACTTCTTCTTACGATTTCTTAATCGATTATGTACTTCTGACGTCGATAGCTGCGAACCAAATTCAGATATACTTAAGTGCCTCTTTAAGCAACTCCCAATTTATAATGCCACGTTGACTCCTAACAAATAACTTTGCTGCACCTTTTAGCAGTTGCTTACTATAAATAAATTTTTGAATATTATTCCACCCCACTGCGGCAGCGTTTTCTTCAAATTCATTTACCCACTGTCAAACATCCATGGAGTCATGTCCATCAAACCGCGACAAACTTTCCTCAATGTCTCTAAATGTAAACACTGATCTACCAACCGACTCAGCACCAGTGACGGAGCCTTGAACCATAGTGCCAGGTGCATCCTCATATGAGGAACCGAACGATGAATTATCATCTTCGCAGTCAACCGTGTCAAACCCGAAATGCTCTAATAATCGATTTTGTAAACCTACTTTGCGTCCCGCAGTAGACAAATTCAAATCACGGAGAGCATTTTGCAATTGTTTTACGTTAAATGTTAATATCGATTGTCTGTCCATGTTGCACTGTTAAATTTTTACAAAAATTATTTTCAATTCACACAGTATCTCTTATTCTATACCAAAATATATACTTTTACATAGATGGCAATATAACAATGTAAATATGTACTTTGCATACAAATCGAAGCAAATTAATCAATTGAATGTAAGTATGTAAACAAACTATTTTTAACATTAAAATATTTGACAACTTATCTGCCTCTTTCTGCCTTATATTCTTTAAATACTTCTCACTCGTTCTTTCCACATGTTTCTTCTCGTCACTCCGACTCTGCTTCGTATTTTACTTTACTTTAGTTCGCCTCCTGCTGTTAGAACCTGAATTCGTCTTCGAGTTTCTGTTTGTTCTTCCAATTGAATTTTCTTTGTTCGATCTTCTAATTCTGCACCAATCATCTTCGATTTATCATCTGCTAGCAACTTGCCTTCTTGCTATTCGCTTTTTAACTTCACTTCACCTCTCCTTTCCTAATTAGATTCTTTACTTTGAACTCTCATTCTGCTTACTTCTTCTTCTACGCAAAAAAAGCTTGCAACTTTCGATCGTTTTTTCAAATTTTTAATCTGCTTGCAACTCGACTTCTTGCTATTCGCTTTTTCACTTCACTTCACATCTCCTTTCCTAATTAGATTCTTTACTTTGACTGGCATGTACCTAAACTAAAAGGAAACAATAGCCATTATACAAACAAAGATTTTTTCGCGGCACATATCGATAGCCGTAAATTGCCTAGATAATGGTTCTTCGCATAAAAGAACGTGATTTGCGGATTATTTCTGTGAACCAGAATATTGGTATAGCTTCGGATAGTTGCACAATACAAGTTTATCATTCCGTTTCAAGTCATCATCTACAGAAATTGGAGGAAATGACAGCGATAGTGCAGTTCCATTATAGACGAGGGACAAGAGAGTTTGAAGCAGTGAAGAAAGAGAAAAAGTGGCGTCTTGAAAAAGAGTAGCGTTTTATTTAAAAAAAGAAAAATTTAAAGCAATCAAGGTTTGTAAAGAACTAAACAGAAAAAAATGTGTTGCTATTGAAATTAAACGATATATGTAAGTGCATGTATCCTTAGATTGAACAACATTAGTTTCACACATGTATGTGAATTTTATAAGATTTGGTTACAGTACAAAAAGAAAAGAAAACCATATACTATAAATTAAAAGTAAAGTCAATTTAATACAGCATGTTTGATAAGACCCATCGTCGCATCCATGCTGCTTGAAGGTACACACATACATACTGGTACGAAAGTTGATCTAAATTCTTATACCCTACACTTATATATAAATATATAATTTACCGTTGTGTAATAAAAAAAGTATTAGTTTGTATCATTATAGTGTTTTCTTGAAATGCCAAGATTTCGTACAAAACTTAAATTTTGAATAACCATCACTTTTTAGAATTAAGATACTTCAATTTGAAGTAAAAGGCTAAAAAAACGTAACAACCACAAATGCATAAATAATGAGCTAATTATTAATTATTTAATAATAATTAAATAAATATTTGTTAAGGAGCATTAGTAATTTAGGGTCTAAACCAATATGCTGTAAGCTATAATTGATAGAGTTGTGAACTTAAAGGTTTGCTTTATTGCTAAATAATATTGAAACTTGCTTGAAACGAAACTTGCGTTGGTAATTAATTCTGAGTAAATGGTGATCTCACGTATCAGAGAGTTATTGGGATAGATTATACATTCGTTAACAAGTTGGGTGGGATAATACATAGAAATTGCATCATTTTCCTCCCTCTAGCGGTCGTTGCGGTCTCTTTACTATATCACAAATGATCAATTACATATACCTTAAGGTTCCCACTGCCCGAGAAGAAATTAGAAAACATGCTACATCGTATAACTTAAGGCTACAAAGTACCTGACCCAAAAGTCAACAAACGATTTTTTTTCGCAGATTATGCAAGCTAATCATAAACAGGAAATGGTTGCTCCACTGAGCGTTCTACATACTTACAAGTCTACAGATTTTAAGAATAGCATTATATTCACCATTATATTTGTTATTCATAAAAAATAGCTGCACTATTCCAAAACACACACGTTAATCAAAAGAAAGTAATTTTAATCATGGACCCCAAATAACGATTAATTTCCAAATGCCAACCCAAAAAATCATGCAGAATATAAATAATATAGCTACATCTCTTTGCAACAAGGACTACCTTAAGCGACATTGATTTTTGTTTTTTGATTTTTATTTTTAAAAAATCAGATATAATAGTCCTTTTTTGAGGTTTATATTTTGGTCAGAAAATATTTGTTATTTTTGGAGTTTTATTTATTGCTTAGGAAATAATCATTAAGCTCTATAAATTATACAGACGATTCATAAAAAATAAAGCCAAAAATTAAAATAATTATAATAAGGACGAGCAAACCTAAAAAAACAAGCAAGCTATAAGCAGAACAAAAAAGCTTTTTGATTTGTCACTTTTACCACTTTGAAAAATTGTTGTTTTCTCTTATTATTCCTAGTACAAACCTGACAACAAGCTCTATAAATTATACAGACGATTCATAAAAAATAAGGCCAAAAATAAAAATAATAATCATTACTGTTTGAGGTTTATTTATTTTTCAGAACATCATCGTTATTTCTTGAGTTTTATTTATCGCTCACAAAGTAAATCGTAATTTGTGTGAAATATGCCTACAAGTTAAGTTTTATTTTCTGAGCAATAAATAAGCAAGAAATAAAACTGTAGAAATAGCGATTGTTTTTCAAGCAAAAAATAACCAAAGATATAACGATTATTTTCTGAGCAAAAATATAACTCAAAAAATTACTACTAAGCAAAAAATAGAACTCAAGATATTCGATTGTTTTATGATCAATAAATTAAACTCAAAAAATAACGATTAAAAGTAATTGCTTTAATAAAATTTCTAACTGTTATGGGACCAGATTTTTTATATAATCAAATCACAGCTTTAAAAAAAGTAAAGTACAGACTGGTGAACTACGCAATAATGTAACCGTCTTGAAATAAACGTTTGCAAAAGCTACTGGATTGCTATTTATTTAATCGAAGCCGCAATTTAGAAAACTATTATTATACCGTAAATCTGCATTTTATGTCACTTACATTGTTTATTGCCAATACACATAAGTTATTTGATTTGGTTTTTTTAATTTTCCAATGTAGGAATCATCAACAAAGTTGTCTGTAAACAAATATATATATAGATATTTTTGTGATGTTGTAAAAAATATCTATAAATTATGCGTATCATTTTCGCTGACGGGGCTTACAACGTATTTCGGCAAATGAATGTAAGAAATAAAATAATACGGCTTTTATTGCAGTTCCCCTTATTTGAATATAACTTAGACGAATATTTAATTAACTTACTCGTGTAAGTTTTTTTTTCAAGGTTAAAAATAATATTAATTTATTATATTATATTCATGTGAGTTTTTTTTTTCAAATAAAAGGTTAAAAATAGTCTTCATTTAGGCAAAGATGTAGTTATTTTTAAAAATTCAACAAATTCCACTATAAAAATTGGAGAAATGCTTCTGAATAGTTTCTGGATCGTAGTTTGCGTATTCGCAGAGAACAAATGCAGATGAAAATCTGATGAATACAGAACTAAACTAGTATTAACATCTTTTGAACTTACAACGTTTTTCCATAGCTTCTGTGATATTTTTTTAAATACCACTTTCCCATTTCTACCTGCTTGATCTTCTGGAGTACTCCTTAGCCTCCTATTTTTCGAATCTTTCCAATTTTTAAAAATTACTGTACTTTTGCATTATTATTAATTCTAAATTAGCTACGATCACCTGCATTTACTTAAAACGTTTTTCCACTCACTGGTGGCTATGGAGCGTCGCCCAATGCCTGAAAACTAATGGGAATTTAGAAACGGAGAAAACCTACGTACCGTCGACTGTAGGAGCATGTATACCTTGCCAAGAGTCTTCTAAAAATTTTAAGACGCACTGATTATAAAAAAAAATTAAAACGTTGGTGAACAAGAGGCAATGATCCCAAAACCCTTTCTTAGAAAAGTCGTATACACATACATATGTATATCATTTTGTGAACTTGTCTTTCAATATTTTTCGATTTCAGACTGGGTATTGATATAATTTTGTAATTGTTGCTTGTTTTCTTCTTATTAGGATCTTTAAAGAGATTTCTACAAATGCATCGAAATATATATGAGTATATCGAGTAAGGCTTATTATTTTTATTTACGAATTTTTCGGGTTTGTTTATATTTTTCGGGATGATTTCATGCCCTTTTGAAGTTATTTATGCATGTATGATCGCCTCATAGTGCTTAGTATTCTAGTTTTTATACGTGATACTTTGCATTATTAAAGACTTGTTTCTTTTACCTGTATTTTATAATTTCAATACATGTGTGAGTTTCGTACATCGATAATACACACGCGTGGTTACATAGATATGTGTGTACAAATACATACATACATAGTTTTTCAGAATGCCTTGAATTATCTGGCTTTTGTTAACAACATTTAATATTTCGGTTCGTTTTAATTCTGCCATTCCGTACGTTTCGTACGATCTCGGATTTATAACTCTAGAGTGGCTCTCACGCATTGCTATGATGCTGTGCTGAAGGTGTTTGTTGGTGTTGTAGAGCTGCATTGTTCGTCGTCGCCGTCGCTGTGTTGGTAGTCTGTTGGGCGACTGTGAGAAAATTAAGTGCACGGGCGTCGTTATGCAGTCGAAGCGCCTGCTCTAACCGCTGCTCCTGCAGACGTATTGCTTCGCTCAGGTCGGATGTCAACTGTGACTGTTGTGATGATGTGACTGTTGGCTGCTGTAGATTGGTAATAGCATTTAGCTTTTGTTGTTGCTGCGTCGTTGCATGCTGATGTTGGTGTTGATTTGGTTCTTGCTGTTGCATTATTACTTCAGCTTTAACCTGGATTGTGTTGTTGCTGTGTGTTGAAGCACTTTCGCTATTACCAACGGCAATCATATTGTTCGGGTAAGTGCTGCTGCCAATTGCGCTATTAGACGCAGCTACCGATGCCGCCAGTCGAAAAGCTGCTTCCGTGTGTGATTGTAGAATAGCTTCGGCATGTTGATGCATTCTCAGTGCCGTTTCTGGTGAATGTGGTTGCTGAATTTGATTTAGATGATGGTGATGGTGGTGGTGGTGGTGAGAGGCGGGATTTTGCAGTGACACAGCTACTTGGTGTTGAACTTGATGACTGCTACTGGGTGTCGGCACACTGTGCTGACCGTAATTGCTATGCGACGACTGCAAGTTGGTCGTCGTGTGGTGTTGCACATGGCCATGAGAATGTTGGTCAATCTGCTGATCCATGCCACTTATCGACTCCGTTACATAGCTGTCATCGTCACAACCGCGTTAACAGCTGATGCATCAGGTTGTAGATTGCGAATGCCTGAACCTGGCGGAGTAGCCGCCTCACGCACCCCACCGGATGTCAGTGGGGCTGTAGTTGATGCATGATTGTTGTCAGTAACGGATGTTTGTTGCTGTGGTTGTTGCTGCTGCAGCTGCTGTTGCTGATGATGCTGAGGATTCAATTGTTGCTGTTGACTGGACGTATTACTAACCATATTGCCAACGCTGGGTGCGCTGCTAGTGCTACCACCTCCGACACCTACTCCACTACTGGAAACATTAGTTCCACCGGCTTGTTGTTGACTTACTTGATTAATGCGCATCGCTGCCGCCAAATTGACAACAGCGGCTTGCACACTTGATCTAGGTGAGTCGACGCATCCGACTAGTGAAGCCATGCCCATGCTAGAGACACCACCTACGTTCACACTGCCACCTACGCCTACACCAGTAGCTGATGCTGCCACAGCTGCTGCTGCGGCTGACGCAGCCGCCATTAGAGACATGCGGTTGGCCACGTGCAGGTTTGAGTCTACACCAACCCCATACTGGCTTGCCAAGTGTGAATTGCTGCCAGTGCGGCTGAGCAACTCATTAAATTTGTGAGTGTTGCAGTTGTCATTATTGTTAGCAAGTGTATGCCACTTCCCTGATCTGAAGCAGCAGACGATGATAACCTGCCGGTTGAAGAGCATTCCGAGTTGGCTGAAGGTGAGGGACATAAAGAGTTCGAGCCTCCGCCATCCCCCAATAACGGCAGTAACCCACCGCTACCTGCCGCACAACTAGCTGAAGCAGCTAGCGTTGTCGCGAGTATGGAGTCACGTTCCCGCCTCTCCGCCGCGGCCCGTGATAATACATATTGAGCGGCAAACTGATGCTTAGGATCCATGCGCATGTGTTCCATATGAGTCAGAAGACCTGTATAAATTTAAAACAATATTGAAAATTATTTTGCTATTGTTTCGGAAGTTTAAAAGTAATTTACTATAAGTTACCAACCAGTCAGATAACACAAAAATTTACTTACCGTTTTCATGTGTGAAAACAGCTTGGCACGCCGAACAGGGCCACATGCGTAGGCTATTCGTAAGTTGTGCAGTCTCCGGATGGCACGCCAAGTGCTTGCGCAGTGAGCCCTCGTTTACGTAATGCTTCCCGCAGACCGGGCACGGATGATTGGCAGTGCGCCGCTTTGCCAAATACACGTCACTGTTCGTCGATTGCATTCAGCTAGACGTGGAGCTGTCTATGTAGGGACCTTTTGTGGAAATGATAAAAGTAGAGAGGGAAAGGAATCGAAAATATGATTCATAGTTATTTTTGTTCGTAATTAAAGCTCTAAAAAAATCATATCACATTATGTATTGATAAATGGATGCAAATTCGTATATTTCTATATCTATGCCGGAAGACCCGTTTTAGGAAAACCGTTTAATTTTCGTAAGCAATATACCTTTGATGAATTATGAACGCGGCCAAGAAGCCTGATTAGTGTGTAAGAAGTACATAAGAGGATAGCTGCCATTCTTCGCACAAAGGTTTTTTAAATAACCGGCTGTGAGGGCCATGATATACATATGTTCATAGATTGAAATGCGAACAAAGATTTATCAAAATACTTTAAAAATACATTTTACAAAACTTATTTTTTTTAACGAACACACTTTTATTTATAACTGGATATTTTTGGAGTTCTAGTTTACAATTTTGTATTCATTTGGCTGGAGTTTACCCTCTATGCTAAGAACAACCCGAGATAATGAAGATCACTACTAAATCAATAAAAAATCTAGTTTCATATATTTAACACAATATGTTAATCTTAATGCAGTGAACAAGAGAGGATTTTCAAGTGGCTTTACGCGTTAAAATATTTCTAAATTTATACATTGAGCAAAACATTTTCATGATCACTTCGATAAGCAGCGCATCAGCGGGAGGAATATCATAACATAAGAAAAAACGGTCTATTTGATTCGCTTTCGTCTCTCTGTTTGTTGTTGTTTTACTAGTTGTATACTGAGCAAAGTATTACTACTAAAATATTTAAAAAATTTTACGCTTGGATTAAAACTTAAGTGAATTTTATTACGTCGGCTATAAGCGACGTGATCAAATATATATTTATTTGTTTTATTATGTACTCAGTCTTAAAAATGCAAGCTCTTTTTACAGACTAGTTAACAATTGAAAACAATTCAAGCTTAAATTTAAATAAACTATTGTTAAAAATAAGAACGGTTCTAAATCGATTTGCTAGATGTATAGTTTTAACGATTGGCTAGTTAAATCCATAATTTGTTTTATCATTTACTTCGATAAATAACACGGTGTGACAAAAAAAAAATGAATGGTACTTTTTTCGAGACATACCTCATTTTGTAGGTCTGGTCAGACATATAAAAACTGCATCCTCAGAATTTCCAATACACCCCCAAAATCTGAAGTTAGGGGCCAAAAACCCCTTTTCATATTGCTCAATAACTTTTTTATTATTTACGAGTATCTGATTAATTTTTTATATGCCGTGATAAATGTCAGAAAAACGGGCGAAACAGTATCGAAAAATCAATTTTTTTTTTAATTTTTTCATCTTTAATAGCAGATTTTTCGAATAATTTTTTAACCAGTGCATATGTAATTTTAATTAAAATTAATCTCCTATCAATTCTGTCTTCAATGATATATACATTTTTTTTATTCGAGCAGGCGTTCCTCAGCTAGTCCACTTTGATCAATTTTTACAGCGAAATATGCGCGCTACATTTTTTTGATTATGTTAGCTACGACCCAAACTTCTTCAAAGTGTATGTACTATGTATATGACATTACAGTACTATACAAACGTGATAAAAGCTGTGGATCTTAGTTGTAAAAAATGTGTGAAAATCGGAATACATTTTGCTACATTTGTGGCTTGTTTGTAGGCGAAAAAACACGCGAAAAACTAGAAAATTCTAATGGTTTGGTTACAAGTTACAACATCTTGTTTGGCAAATCATTTGTAAAAAGCCGATGGTATGAGCCAGAGTATGCTTGTTTTTCTTGTGTGATGAAGCTGCTAAAGTGTCCACGAAAAAGAGTCGATCAAACTTGGGATTTCCCTTATTCAGCGCCTATGATATGGCATCCTCAGTTATACCACAATATAAGTGATTGCTACTTCTGTAAAACAAATTTATATGGGTATAGTTATAAAACTCGTAAATATATCAAATATGCCAATGTTTCTAGTGTTTCGAAGGCAATACCTTATCAAGGTCAAGTGAAGTGTACACATACTGTCGAGCAAAAATTCAACAAAGCTGAAGACTTTTCGACAGAGGACGGCAACAAAGAGTTTATACCACACGGGTTGCGTTCATCCGAGCGCCATTTGGTTTCTAACGAGGATTTTAAAGATCTGGTAAGAGATCTAGATATAACAATTCGGCAAAGGGAAGTACTTGCTTCTAGATTAAAGCAGTGGAATATAGTGGAAGAAGATTTTAAAATTACGCTGTTGCGAAGTAATGAGCGCTTGATGTTTAACCAAGTTTTTAAAATTGATAAAGACGAAAAAAACTTGACTTATTGTGCGGATGTGTCTGAACTCTTCGTCCAATTTGGATACAACTACGAACCAAAAGATTAGCGCCTTTTCATCGATGGATCTTGTAGAAGTATAAAAAGTAACTAACAAAAAAATTTTTTTTAATAATATTATGTGAATTCTCTTTAGGCCTTAAAGCTGTATTGCCTTCGGTCCCATTAGCGTACGCCACTGGTATGAAAGAAACATACGATTCCATTGAAAAAATTCTTCACTTAATAAATTATGCCATGCACAAATGGTAAATTGTTAGTGACCTTAAAGTTTTAAAAATACTGATGGGCATGCAGGGAGGTTACACAAAGTATCCCTGCTATTTTTGCGAGTGGGATAGCCGTTCTTCGCTTAAGTACGATAGAGATAAGTGGCCAGAGCGAAGTACCTTTCAAATTGGAGAGAAAAATATGTTGAGAGCTCCACTTGTGGATCCTGAAAATATAATTTTGCCACCACTGCACTTAAAACTGGGCTACATGAAGCAATTTGTTAAAAGGCTTAATGTAGACAGTGAAGCATTTCTCCATATAAAATCTTCATTTCCAAAATTAAGTGAGGCTAAAATAAAAGAAGGTAGTTCTGATATTATTTCTGTATGTTATGATTTATGCTTCATTTATTGGTTTTTATAATTTTAAGGCGTTTTTATTGGGCCTCAGATTCGCAAGCTAATGAAAGATACTGAATTTTCATTCAAACTAAGTCCGGTTGAACAAAGAGCCTGGAATAGCTTCCAATCTTTATGTACGAATTTTCTAGGCAACAAAAGGCGTGAGGACTACAAAGACGTCGTTCATGAGTTTCTGAATGCGTATTCAGCAATGGGATGTAGAATGTCCATCAAAATTCATTTGGACGTTTTTCCAGAGAATTTGGGTCAGCTCAGTGATGAACAAGGGGAGCGCATGCATCAGGAGATGGAAGCTATAGAGAGAAGGTTTTCTGGAAAAAATATTGTTAATATGCTCTCGGAGTATTGCTGGTCTCTTAAACGGGATACAGATGATAGTTTGTATAAAAGAAAAAGACTTCGTAAACATTTTTAATTGACCAAAATGTATTTGTATGCCCATAAAAAAGTTTTTTTTTTAGTTTTTCAATAAAGAAACGAATTACATTAGAAAAACCTCAACGGATCTTAAAAAAATATACCTCGTTGGAAACAAAATTGACAGAAGACTCTACACGTAAATCAAGCTATATACACTGGTGAACAAAATAGTGGAAAAAACTGTGACTCAAGAAGGAATTTTTTTCCAAAAATTGAAATTTTTTGTGTGTTTCTTATATTTTTTCTCTGAATTTTCTGTCAAAAAAATAAGACATTTATAAATCGATAGAAACGTCAAAATGTCTTCTTTCCAATAATACCAAAATATTTTACATAGGGCGACCAAAAATAAAGCTATAGGCCAATATATGCCTTCACCTATGGAAAAGAGGTTTTTGGCCCCTATTTTCAGACTTTGGGGGTGTATTGGAAATTCTGAGTATGCAGTTTTAGTCAGTGTGAGTAGACCTACAAAATGAGGTATGTATCGCAAAAAGTACTTTTTGACTGTAACACCGTGTAATCCATTCTTCAAGGAATGAATAAACACGACAGTTTAGGGGATTTAAAATTAGATTTAGTTATATGTTTTATAGGAAAACAACAGCGAGGAACAAGTTCTTCTCTCGTACAGAGCCTGGAACCAAGTTATTTACGCGTGCATGTATATAATGGTATTGATAAATATTTTTTGAACTTTTATATGAGTGCACTGCGTAGAATGGATTCAATATTAATGGACAGTACCTACTCAAGATGGCTTCAACGTCATTGGGTCCTTAAAGTCTCCGGAGTTACGTCTAATAAAGCCAATCATTGCAAAATACCTCGAAACAATAAAGTCAATATGGCAATTGAAAGAGAGTTTGGAGTCAAATAAGACACCTAAATCTTTCTTGTCGTAAGAACGGTTAAGAACGCAATCATTTATTTGATAGCTGAAAAGAGTGGTAATAAAAATAAGTTATTGTCAGTACCTTCGGCAAATCTATCGAGGTTAGATTGTGAAATGATGCAGTCACTGATATCACGGACTCTTACAGTTTGGCATTGCCTGTTAACAGAAAGCATTTAGCGTATTTGAGTTGTTGAGGCTAGTCATTACTAAAGATGGCGGACAATGAAGGACCACAGTGAGTCCCTTGTGGAATGATCAATTTTATCAAAAGCTGTAAATGACGAGTCTCGGAATCATTGACATTTACTTAATCATACAAAAAAATCTGTTATACTTATTGCGTTTGAAGACGAATTTCCTCCTCGTCAACAGTACTAATACAGCTTATTTTACCATGCTAAAACAAATTGAATGTTCTCTGATGGATATTAGATTCTAATTTGATCTTATTATATTAAACAATTTCCGTACTATATTTGTAAAATATAAATACTTATAATTATACCTATCTCCTAAAGTGGAAGCATATATAAAATTTACTAATGATATTCTTAAAATGGTAACTGTGAACCATTCCATAAGTAATTGCGTTAACTATATTACCATCCAAATTTGCACAGTCAATTTGCGTCCCTGCAGGTATAGTAGAACATTCTAGACCTAACAGCGATCTAAAACTGTTTTACTTAGGCATCTTTCCTATTCTATCCTCAGTAAACTTTAGGAATAGATTAAAATCCTCAATAATTATGACTTTCTGATTATAAATGCTATTACTAAGAAGATCACGGCTTATACAATTTTCGAAGATTCCATACTCAGTTGAAATGCAAAGCGTGCCTATGTCTATATCAATCTGGCTAGCTCTATACTGTTACAAAAAACCCTTAAGTGAATAAAGTTATAAAACCCTTGGCACTACTGCGCTCGGGGGTGAGAAGTATAAACGAGTCTAAGTTCGGATTCAACCGAACTTTAAATATCCGGTGCAGGTTTTATTTCAAAGTAATCTTATATATAAAATGAAAGTCAATCCTTTATAGGCGTGCATGTGGTCTGCGTTTAAGCCCGTTTTTATCGCGTTTTTTGATTCTTAAAAATTACGAATTTTAACAATTTCCGAAACTTTGCTTATTGACTTGAAATACAATATGTGTACCAAATTTGAAAGATTTTGGTGGCATGGTGGCGGAGATATACTTTTTTGCTTTAATGTGGTCGGTGCCACCCCCATTTTCAAATTCTTTTGATTCGGAGTATTTGCTAATCTAGTACCATCCTTCATATCATATTAAATTTGAGCGAATTGTCATTAATACTGAAGTAAATATCACGTTTTTCTTTGATTTTTGGAAAATACCGTTATATGAGCGGTAGGCTTAGTTCTTGTACGATGTTAACAATTTTCGTAATTTTGCTTACTGACTTAAACGCAACATATATACCAAATTTGATAGAATTTAGTGGCATTGTTTCGGAGATACACTTATTTGCTCTAAAGTGGGCGGTGCCATGCCGATTTCCAATTGTTTTTGATTCCTTCATGTTAAATATGAGCAGATTGTCTTTAATGCTAACTTAAATATCGTTTGTTTTTATTTTCTGAAAAGCACTGTTATATGAGAGATGGGCGTGGTTTTTGTCCGATTTTAACAATTTTAGAAATTTAGCATACCGACTTGAAATACAACATGCGTAAAAAATTAGAGCTTGGTTAAGTAGTTTCGGAGATATAAGTTTTCATATAAAAAAAAATTACATGCGTATTCCTTTCCCAAACTCAATCCTATGTGTCAAATTTTAGCAAATTCTCTGCAATAGTTACGGAAATATCGAGGTCTTTTGATTTTCATAAAACACCGTTATGTGGGTTTGGTTATGGTACGATTTCGCCCATTCGCAATACCAAAGTACCTTGGGTCCAGGGCAACGTGTACTATACCAAGTTTCGTTGAGATAGCTCACTATTTACTCGAGTTATCCGATTGACGGACGGACAGACGGATGGACGGATAGACAGACATGGCTTAATCATATGCGCTATTAATTCAGAACTTTGGTATATATATGTCTATATCGATCTCGATTGTTTTACGCTGTTACAAACAACCGTTAGGTGAACAAAGTTATATTATCCTGGGCACCAGTGCGCTCGGGTATAAAAAGTAGTTCGCCTTCGTCTCTGTTTGTTTGATTCCATGGTTAACACAAATTATACAATTTTTGTATCCGAACGCACTAGTGCTAGGGTATTAAAACTATGTTCATTTACCGGTTTCGATAGTTTCGTTACCGGTTACAAAAGGCTCTGGTATCTTTTACACCCTTATTGTAGTCTGCGCACACTTATTACCAGTGAATTTTGTTACCATCATATTGGATGGTAACAACGTAGTAATAGCGATGAAATTTTTTTTTTTGTAATACTTTTTATTTGCAATCTATTTCACAAATAATAAGCAAATTAAATAACCGGTTCACAATTTGACTTATATTATTGATATCCAGTGAGGTCATTTATAATACACCGATATGTTTATCAAACATATATATTCAGAATCTTAAGTATATTTAAATACATATTTTATTATTCTTATATTTATTTCCTGAACGGAAGGTCTAATACATGATATCGTTTGAGTATATTTATTACATTAGTTTCATCTAGTAGCGTGATTGCCAAAGGATTATTATGATAACTTATCCTGCGTAAGTGAGTTGAGCTAAGTCTATTTGCTTCGTTTTTAATAAATGGTATGTCGAGGTCTGAATGAATGGCTTTATTAGTGATAAACCAGGGAGCATTTGTAAAAAATTAATTAAAGTTTTTGACTGATATCTTTGTAAAACTTCGATATTTGAATTAGAAGCAGTGCCCCGAAGTTGTATTCCATAAGTCCATATGGGTTTTAATATAACTTTATATAAAAGGAGTTTGGTTTCCAGGTATTGCGGGGGTTTAGGTCCGAGTAGCCAATATAGTTGCTTGGATTTAATTTTAAGTTGTTTATTTTTGGCTTGAATATGGCGTTTCCAAGTTAAACGTTTATCCAAGTGTAAGCTAAGGTATTTAACGCCATCACATTTAGGAATGATAATCACACCATTGCAAACAGGAGTAATTTAGAAATTTATCAAATTGATGAGGAAATTGTAACGCTAGAAGCAAGCCACCATCAATATAAAGCCAACACTTTGTTAAGAAAATTAAAATTAAGCGGAAATTGTATTTTTACAAATAATTCCATATTCCAACATAATACATAATAATAAAACCTATATGCATGAGTTGTCAGAAGATACGCTGTTCGTAAAAAATGCAAATCATGATAAAATGATTCAGAATTGCGATAAAAGAAAATTTACCAAAAGTAAACTTTGGAAAAATTGTATTAAGCAACATTGAAAACTTAAAATAAATTAAAGAATTAAAATACCACAAAAATGTTTCATATGGAATATATGTTATTTTAATAGTAATTGTATTGCTAGTTATGTGGGTAAAGCGAACAATGAAAAAATTAAAATTTCAAATACAAGGATCCAGGAGAATCCTAAAATTAGCAAGGCGGGAGCTATGTATGATCACCCTACCAAATGTAATCTGATGCCAGATGATGAGAGCAATGTTGAGCGTGAAGAAATGTTACGAGTCAGCATTTTCTGAAGTCTTTGTACATGTATACATATACAAACATATTTAGCAGCGTATGTATGTATGCACTTATTTTTTGAATATTTGTACCTAATATATTACGTATGCATATACATATACTTAATTTTAAGCTTAAGCAAATTTGAAATTAAATAAATAAAGTTGGTGGTAATGAAGAATGAGTTTGATTTTTACTTAACACGCGCGAGAATTTTCAAGTAAAAAATCATCGTAGAAAGGCTGAATTTATAATTTGCTACGTTGTCGATTCCTCGGAAAACTACATCATCGCATGTCATTTGTTTCAGCTAAATAATGGCTCTAATACATTCTCTGCCGATAATTATTGATGTACTATCTCCAGAGCAAGAAGATTAGCAGCAAGCCGCGCTTTATCCTATTTCATCTAGCCTGATAGAGATATAGCAAAATCCGCAGATTGATCTTATTGAAAGACATGAGTTACCGCCGTTTTGGAACCAGAAAGTGCTGCTTTGGTTTACGTCGATTGAAGCTCAGTTCCAGAACAAGAAAATTACAGCGGACGGTACCAAATATCTACTATGCAGTGATAGCATGGCTTGATCAAGAAACGTTGACGGTCGTTGAACACATAGTTGCTAAGCCTCCAGCCCACGCCAAATATCCGAGCATTAAAGGTGCCCTCTAAGGGATTTCTCAGTTTCACACGACGTTTTAGAACTTTAGCTTCTGGTTTAGAATTGGGTAATCGTCGTCCACCGAATTATTGGCCGAAATGCATCGCCTCGGAGCTAACACGCTTGATACAGTCTTCACGCGTACATTATGGCTTGATCGCCTGCCACAGTATGTACAAGTTGCATTGGCTAGTGCAGAGGGACTCGATAACGATAGCTTAGCGAAATTGGCTGACAAGATTATTGACATCAAACAAGCTCCAGAGTCGAATGTTGCACATCTAATAGCGATTTAACCTGAGAGCCAACACGATGAGCGTATAGATAAACTCACACAGCAAATGGAATTAGTAACGTTTAAATTTGAGAAATTACTATCTGTGCGTTCGAATAGCTCACATCGTTCTCGGAGCCGCAACCGAAACAGTATTAAAAAGTTTTGCATAATCAAAGAAGATTCCGGGAGCGAGCCACCGAGTGTGTACAACCATGTACGTGGCAGCAAGGACAGGGAAACAACGGCCACCCCCATTAAAATTGGCGACTGTTAGAGGCCATCAAACCCCTCGCCGACTTTTTGGTTTTTAACAAAGAAATGGGCAATAGGTTCCTTGTAGATACAGGGGCTGATGAATCGTTAATTCCACCAACTCGTAGCGATAAGGCGAGGCAAACAAATTTTTTTAATATGCAGCTAATAATTCACAAATAACAACTCATAGTCAACGCGCATTAGCTTCAGATTTAGGACTTCGCCGACCACTTAAACGGGTATTTCACATCGAACATGGAATAGCACGCCAATCGAATAACCCTTGGGCGAGCCCATTACTGATGGTTCCATAGCAGAATGGCGATTGGGGTCCGTGCGGGGACTACCGCAAACTTAATTCGCAAACAATACCTGATCGTTACCCCATTGCACTTCTTCATGACTACGCTTCCATACTTGCAGGTAAGACCTGCGCCGAGCATTTCATTACATACCTGTAGCCGATGCAGATATTGAAAAAACATCGGGATAACGCCTTTTGGACTGTTTGAATTTTTAACCATGCCTTTTGGATTAAGAAATGCAGCTCAAAGGTTTCAACGCTTCATTAATGAAGTTCTCCAACGTTTTGGCTTCTTTGGAGGAACATGAGCAACAGCTCAAGACAAATGCGTTTTTGGTGCCGACAGTGTTGACTTTCTCAGATACAGAGTTAGTGCCAAAGGTTCAACTTCGTTACCGGAAAGAGTTACCGCCATATTAAAATATCCAAAGCCTAAAACGATTCAACAGAAGAACGACAAACGGCCCGTGCATTGGAACTCCAAAGCAGATATTGCATTCCTGCTAGTGAAGAAACAAATTGCAAACGCTGCAATCCGCGCACATTCAATACCTCAGCGTGAGCTTCACATTACTACTGATGCGTCACCAACTTCTATGGGAGCAAGACTTGAACAAAAAGTTGACGGTGCGTGGCAACCTCTAGAATTTTTCTCGAGGAAGCTCTCACCAACTCAAATGAATTATAGTACATATGACAAGAATTAACGGCTGTCTATGAAGCTGTAAAATATTTTCGACACTTAATTTTTTTTATTCTGACTGACCACAAACCTCTAGTATTTGCATTCAATCAACGAGCAGATAAGGCGTCGGCCCGTCAAACAAGGCAACTCAGTTGTATTAATCAGTTCAGTACTAATATTCAATACATTTCTGGCAAAGAGAACGTAGTAGCTGATGCGCTCTCTCGCATAGAATCAATTATTGTGCCCACTGAAATAGATTTCAATATTTGCTGAGTCTCAACATAATGACGACGAGATCAAAAATCTCATCAGTAATGGTACATCTTCATTGAAACTGCAAAAGCTTTCGTTGGGTACAAGCAATCATTAAATATATTGTGATGTGTCTACATGGTGAAGACCAATTTTGCCTAAAGAATTTCGTCAACAAATTTTCAATATTTTTCACAACCTGGCTGATCCGAGGGCCAGAGTAACTAATAAACTTATTTCATAACGGTACGTCTTCGATGAATAAGGACGTGACACAGTAGGCTTGTTCGTGTCTTCTGTGTCAACGGTCGAAAATCAATCGATATATTCACACAACTCCAGCTCAATTTCCAGCACCAGATCAAAGGTTTGATCGCATTCATATTGATTTGATCGGGCCAATGCCAATTAGCCAAGGATTTAAATACTGCTTAACAATAGTTGATCGTCTCACTTGATGGCCTGAGGCGATTCCGATGAAGGACATGACTGTAGATACCCTTTTTAATGCATTATTTCACTCACGAAGATCCACCTGTAGATCCAGAGTATTTTCTTCAGAACTTTCGATTTCATATGTGCAACTTCAAACCTTCTCCCGCCGCTCATCATTGTCGTAAAAAGACATTTTGCTACAAGGATCTACATACTTGCACTCATGTTTTTGTTAGAGTGGATGCTTTACGTCGTTCATTGGACCAACCTTTTTATATACCTCACAAAGTTATTGAAATATTAATGACATAGTTTTTAAAATCAATTTTAATGGTAAACATATGAATATTAATATCGAACGTTTGAAACCAGCATACCTTCCGTCATCTGATGTATTCATCGATCCTCGTGCAATTCCAACTGGAGACGGAACCCCTTCGGTAGGAGCATCTCAATGCAATACACAAGACTTGTTTCCGTTATTTGATCCTTCATAAGCTCGTAAGACTTATACTATGAAGCATTTGCAGTTTTGTGTTCCTTAAGAATTATGTTATTATAACGTCTTAAATAGGGGGGAGTATTGTAGGCATCATAATGTTACAGAGTGACATCTCGTTTGTATTTTCCTTTTGCATGTCATTCATTTATAGCTTTTAGCTAAACCGTATATGTTTTGAATAATAAAATTCATTCGTGTGTTGACTGGAGAAGAGAAAAGTAGTATTCTTTGGAATTTAATTGCACAGACCTTACACATCTACTGCTCTTAGCACCATCTACTCGTGATTGTTGGACTTCGTTTCGAGCTGCGAACATGAGCATGAATACAAGAAACAACACCATTTGCGCTGTACTCCAATCACCCCCAAAAACTCCTGCTTTATTTGATAAGGCGAGAAAAACTAAGAGCACACCTTCTACATGGCTCTTACGAATTGAAGAGAAGATGGAGAGTATGGTAAGACAACTGACAGCCTGGATAAAAGAGTTCGAATAAAGAATGACTAAGAGACTCGGTGAAATGGCTGCTGACGTCCAAAATATCAAGAATGCCGAAGCAGGAAGAACTAACGGCAAATACGGAGAGTGAACGTGTACAGGTGGCGGAGCTGCAATGATGAGAATATGAAAATGCTTCCGCCGCTAGTGATATTATAATCAATGGCGTACCCCATGTGCAGGAGGCTGCATGATGTTTTTAAGGACATCTGCAAAGCTGTCCAACTAAATGCCCTCCTATTCGTGGTGCTTCCTCGACTGATCCTGTTTATGGCGCTGGCGAAGCTCTTCAAGCTTAACAAGAGGGGAATTCTGTTGCCTGGCAATTGATGTCATACTGATGAGCGTATATAGTATGTATATATGTACATGAAGGTCTAGCCAGAGGTAGCCGCGAGCTACTTCAGCTTGCACTGCAGCTTAAGAAGCAAAAGCGCCTGTTGTCTGCTTTCTCTATCCGTGGTAATATTTTTGTTCGAGCTCAAGTTGAAGCAATAAACGTCACCAACAATGATGATGTTCAGCGTGTTGCAGCTAAGGTCGCATGACTATTCATCATATGTCAAGTATATTTAATATTTAGCTAATAATTTCAATAACTTCTCTTTTTTCATTTTCCTACTGTATTTTTAAATATATTATCATTTTCTGTCTAAAACCTCTTTGTTATGTTATAATTTATGTACATAAATTGCCCTTCCTTACATTTAAATTGCACTCATATACTTGTAGTTGTCCCTCTTCTTTCGCAGCTAGATAATGGGGAACCCAGTTTACAAGAGTGTTAGTGTTAGTGAAAACCACCACCAAACCATTTGTGGCGATTTTAACGTAAACCTCCTCCAGAATGACACTTACTTATACTGTTTAATTACACGACCATGTAACTGAAGCTGGACTTGCCATTGTTATTAAGATTGTACCGACGAGATTTTCAAATAATTCAAACCCATGTCTTTTAGATTATTTTATTACGTCAGACGTCACGCATATTCTCAAATTTGATAAAATATTCTTTGTTTCTGACCATGACTTAATTTTATGTACAGTAGATGTGATGTTCAATCGTCCTTCTATTAGAACTGCAACTATGTATCGTGACTTTAAGTCTATAAATGAGAATAAGTTATATCATTGTCTCTCAAATGTTAGTTGGAATGACTGTTGGCTTTGTGATTCTGTAGATAAAAACTTCTTTTCTTGAATACTAACTTGACTAATTTGTTCAATAATTGTGTTCTTCTTCGTAAGGCTCGTGTAATCAACCAATCCTGTTCATGGTTCAATGAAAAGGCACACTCGGCTATAAGATTTCACAATAGGCTATATTCAAAATGAAAAAACACAATGAGTGATTATGACTGCTCTCAATATAAACCTGCTAGAAATAAAGCTACCTCAAATATAAAATATGCAATATATGTAGTGCTAAATTGGACCCTTCACTAAAGCTTTATGGAGGAACTTAAAAAACTTGAATGAAAGTTCGGAACCTAAATGTGACTTAGACTCTAATATTAAATAAACTTTTTACATCTGCAATAAAATAAAGTAAGTACTCCTCTAATCTCGAATTCACTCTCGGCGAAACCTGTGTTGGAAGAGAAATTTCAATTTGTGGGAGTAAGTGAAGCTGACGTCATGAAAGATATATGCTGTTGGTAATGATGGTATAAGTTAACACAACATAAATTGCATTCCCACACTTTTTCGCTGACAACAATGTCAGCATAAGTGGGACTCAGCTTTCAACTTATTTCGACTTACGTCCAATTGCATTGTACGTGTACTTACCTTGAGTTAAGAGTCCTATTACATTTGTGGCTTCATGGAATGCGCTACACGCGCATCCGCTCTCCCAAATATTAAGCAGGTGAGCGAAACACGCGCAAACCTAATTTTGATGACATGGCGTTTATAAGGCTTGAGTTTAGTTAATAAGGAGGAACAATAGAATTAAGAAGGCAGTTTTGAAATAAGGCTCAAGAAAAGCACATAGTGCTTTAATTAAAAACGTGTCGTTTTAGTTTATGTGGCGGGGGGAGCAGGGACCGCGAAAGTAATTAAACGGTTTCACGACAAATATTAAAGTGGAAAATTTCTGGTAGTGGTCCCTAAGTAGCTAAATAATAAAAAGGACGGTTCGAACGGACCAGCCCACCAGAACAGAAATAAATCATTAAGATTCAAATCGATAAAAATATAATTCGAATTGTGCTAAAAGGAAATTGTGAGAAAAAATAAGGAGTAACTTTTCAAGCTGCAATTGAAATAAATAAATATAAATAAATGGTGAAGGAAACTTAAAGAACATTAAAACAGCAAACCATTAAAGTGGTGAAGGAAAAAATACAAGGAAATAAAAATGAAAACTGCAAACATTTGAAAATAAAATTGAATTAAATAAATGGTGAAAGAAACATTAAAATGGTGAGAAAAAAACAAGTAAAAAAGGAACAGCAAAGTATTAGAGTGTTGGAAAAAACTTAAAAAAACTGAATAATAATAATTGAAACTGCAAACATTTAAATTTACAATCGAATTTGCGAAAGTATTGAAGAAACTGAAATAATTTAAAAGGCGTTAACAAGAAATTTAACGAGTATAAAATTGGAAACAGCAAAGGTACTTTAAAGAAGCGCTAAAAATACTTGGGATTAGACAGTGACAAATTTGCCCATTAAATAGCGAAAGGAAATTAATAATTAAGGACTAACGAACAAATCAACGGAAGTAAGTTCGAAAAATCGAAATATAAAATAAAAATTTTTTACCAAGCAACGAACGAATCGAAAATCATAAATCATCCAAACTAACAACAACGTCACCAATACAGAGTAGACAGGAAGAGGTCAACCATCAATCCCATCAATCAACATAATCAACCTTGAATCTAGCGGAATGCAGCACTTAGCATTAATGTAAGTCAAGTCACTTTCCAGCAAAATGTTTTAGTAAAGAAATATTTTGTTATTTAATAAATAATATAAAACCATTGTTAAGGAAAGTTTATTTAACTTTGTAACCAGTATATATAAATTATAATATTATTTCAATTAATAAATAATAAAGCACTTTTCATTTGCAAACGTTAAAGAAAATAAGATAATTAAAAATGAGTCGGGAAGAACAAATAGAATGGACGTTGTCGAGATTAAATCTACACTCCTCCACAACTAACAGTTCCTCGTTTAACATCCCATCTACTTTTATACCTAATCAAAAAAGAGAATTGGTATCATTAATAACGGAAAGAGTGTCTTCCATACCACACCCACGAATCGAAGACGAAGATGAACATCCTGTAGATTTTAGTACAAATTTTGACGCATTCGAAAGAGTTCCGGATGCAGTAAAATGTTTAAGAGATTTTTCAGGGAAAAACGGAGAATTAAGTTCCTGGCGGGAATCCGTAGATAGAATATTGTTAATGTACGGACAGAATAAAGACACCCCAAAATATTTTGCTATTTTTCACACCATTCGACTCAAAATTGTTGGCGAAGCTGACACAGCCCTTGAATCTTACCGCACTCCTCTAAATTGGGGTAAGATTAAAAAATGTCTGATACTACATTACTCAGACAAGCGAGATGTCAGTACCCTAGAGTATCAAATGACAACACTTGCTCAACGAGGCAGTACTGTTGAAGAGTTTTACCAACAAGCCTACCAATACCTTTCGCTTATTTTGGACAAAATCGATTGCCTAGTGCTAGGTGAAGAAGCTCTATCTGCTATGACAGCAACGTATAGAGAAAAGGCTCTTGACACATTCATACGAGGTCTGAATGGTACTTTACCAAGCCTGTTAAGTGTACGGGAACTAACTAGTTGACCGCAGGCTCTCCACATGTGCCTCAAATTAGGGAACATGAATTACAGGACAAATCATGCGAACGGTATTAGTCGCTTGCCGATCAATACTAAACCTACAAATCCTTATCAACCAAGATCATTCCCTTCCAAACTGCAAGTTCGACCCTTTTATCCAGAACTTATGAATGTCCACAACCAATTTCCAAGAACAAGTGCTTACCAGCAGTATGGACAAACCCGCCACTACGTCACATCGCAACGAAACTTTCGACCACCTCTTCCACCTAAACCTCCAATACCGATGGAAGTTGCCCGCTCTCTTCAAACGAGGCAAGTCAATTAACAAAACAGGCCCCAGTACCAAAACAATCAATTTAATAACAGACAACACACATTTAATAACAGACCAGTATCCGGAAGAATACTATGAGTCCTCGCTAGACTATCAATCTGAGTACAGCGATGAACAAGAAGATATCGAAGCAACCCCTAGCGACAATGTTAATTTTTTAGACTAAACTCCTCATTGCCATACTATCGGTTCAAAATGAAAAACGGCAATGAGCTAAAAATTTTATTAGATACTCGATCGAATAGAAATTATATTTGCCCAACTTATATTAAAAACCCCATTCCGAATAAACCCTTCTTTGCAAATTCCGTTGGTGGGCCAGTCAAAATTACTCATCATGCAAATATCAATATTTTCGGCGATGAAATAGGCAAATTAAAATTTCACATTTTACCTTAGAAATGACCTTTGATGCTATAATAGGCAATGATGCACTTAAAAGTTTAGACGCGATAATTTTTACTAAATAAAACTACTTTAATTTAATTAATAAATGCCAATACCCAATTCACCAATTAGCAATTAATTCTATGGCACACACTACATTAAGGCTAAATCATCTGAGTCTTGAAGACAACGAAAATTTAAAACAACTCTTTAACGTTATTTGCTGAACCGGATAAAAAATTAACATATGTCACAAATGTTAGAGCCGAGATAAGAACTAAAAACGATAGGATGACTTGAAGATTTATTATGAAATCAAATGTTTAGAAGATGCATTAGTTCTCCAGAAGGAGCTGGATAATTTACACAGCTGGTGTATACGTAACCATTTGATCCTTAACATTGGTAAATGCCACTACACCTCGTTTGCTAAATTGTCGAGTATTGTTCCTACATCTTACTATATTTCGAATGTCCCGCTAAATTCAAATAGTGAATTTAAAGACTTGGGTGTTTATTTTGACTCCAAGCTCAACTTCACTACTCACATAAGTTTTATTGTTTCCAAATCGTTCGCGATGTTAGCTTTTATTCGGCGTAATTGTTCTTCATTTTCTGATCCGTATTCTCTCAAACTGTTGTACTCGTCTTTAGTCCGCTCTAGAATGGAATACGCGGTATTTGTTTGGAGACCTTTTCATGCAGTTCATATAAACAGATTAGAGTCTGTCCAGAAGACTTTTATACGTTTTGCGTTACGCTCGATAAAATTTGAAGACCCTATCCCGTCTTATCGCTCTCGCTGTTTACTAATAAATCTTATGTCCTTAGAGTCTAGACGTACACTGTTGTCGATGTGCTTTGTCTTTGATATCACTACGGGCTCTATTGATTGCCCGCACCTTCTAATGAAAATTCGGCCTAAAAATATCCACGATTTACGTTCCTTTTTAGGAATGACCGGACATTATCACCGATTTATAAAAGCGTATACGCAAATCGCAAAACCCCTCACCGAAATACTGAGAGGAAAACTGGGAAGAGCTTCCAAAAATCAGTCTAAAAAGACACTTTTAAATTTAACAGCACAACAAGTAGAAGCCTTTAAGGAATTGAAAAATTGCTTGACATCAGATGGTGTTATACTTCACTATCCAGATTTCGAAAAAGCCTTCGAGTTAACCACGGATGCTTCTAATTACGCTTTTGGATCCGTACTCTCCCAAGTCGGCAGACCATTATCCTTTTTTTAAAGAACTTTAAGCAGAGCAGATGAAACTTTTACAGCCAATGAAAAATAAATGTTGGCAATAATTTGGGCTTTACAGTCCCTTAAATGCTTCCTATACGGATCAAAAAAGGTTAAGATTTACACTGACCACCAATCATTGACCTCTCTGCAACAAAAATACAAATTCAAAAATGAAAAGATGGAAGGCTCAATCGGAAGAATATAATCATGAAATTATGTACAAACCAGGGAGCACAAACATCGTTTCAGATTTGCTCTCAAGGCCACCGAATCCTAATTTTAACCCAACAACTGTCCACATCAGCGACAGTTCTTCTGAAAATTTAATTCCTTCAGTAGAAGTACCCGTCATTGCCTTTAACCCCCAAATTTTCATATCAGAAGATTCCAAAAGCTCATACAAATTCGAAATAGTTTTTCCTACGTATCATAGACACATAATACCTGAAACAACCTACTCTGAAGAATTGCTTAAATCGCTTCTAAACAAACATCTTAATCTCCATCGGTAATCAATGGTATAAAACCATTACACCAAGTTACAAAATTCGTTTCACACAAATAATAGTCGAAGATATTACCAATATCGATGTCCAAGATAGAGTTGTAAACGAGGAACATAACCGTTCCCATAGATATGAAAAAGAAATTAAGCTACAAAGTATGGAAAAATACTATTTCCCCGCTTTGGCGAATAAGATAAGCAAAATAACAAAGTTATGTAAAATTTGTAAGGAAAATAAGTATGATCGTCACCAAAATGTTGCAAAATTAAGCGCTACACCCCTACCAGAATATCCAGGTCATACTATCCATATAGACATTTTCTCAACAGACAAATATAAAGTACTGACTTCTATTGATAAAGTTTTCAAATTAGCTGTTATAAAGAAAATAGACGGGAAAAGTATAGAAAGTATTAAAAGGCCCTTAAGAGAAATTATATTTTACTTTGGAGTTCCGAAAGTAATAGCTTTTGACAACGAAAAAGCATTTAACTCCCAACCTATAAAATTCATGCTAGAAAACGAATTCAATATTAAAATTTTCACTTCGCCACCCTATAAAAGCGAGGTGAATGGACAAATAAAAACGACTCCATTCAACAATATCAGAAATTATGAGATGTTTAAAACAGGAACACTCTGAAAAAAATTTTGTGGATTAATGGAATGGTTCGTAAATGAATACAATCATTCAGTCCATTCCGTTACAGTAAAAAAACCCGTTGACATATTTTTTGGCAGGCCTACCTCAAATCTCAATAATAGAGAAGAAAATAGAAAAAAAATTTTAGGAAAACTAATAGCAGAACAGGAAACGGACTTGCAATACCATAATAAACGAAGACAGCAAGCTATCGACTATAAAGCAGGAATACAATTTTTGTTAAACAAAATAAAGATTAGGAACCAAACTTTCAAAAAGATACAAAGAAGAAATAGTTAAAGAAAACAGACATTCCACAGAAAAAACAGAATCTGGCAAAATAGTCCACAAAGACCGTATAAGAAACTAATTAAATCATATCTTCCTTTTAAATCACTAACTTTCCTAACACTCCAAATCCTTTGTTACGCTTCGGTTGAAGTACTTGATTATTTTCAATCCGAAATCGTTACCATCGAGAATGGCATCGGAAAAGTGCAGACTGGAACTTACAGGATCCTTCACTTCATCAACCTTACCGATTACCTCATTATCCTTGAAGACATAAATACCCACTTCACAAGAAATATTCCACCGTCCCATCCTTTACACCCATTCATTGCAGAAGAAATTAAAATAACAAACATTACCATCAATAATATGATACCAAAACACAGAGCAAAGCGATCAATAAATTTTATAGGTGCAGCATGGTAATGGGTAGCTGGAAATCCCGACCATGATGATCTTGTTGCAATCAATAATAAGTTTGAAGAAATAGTAAAGAATAATAATCAGGTAATAATTAATAGAAATATTTGTGACAGAATAAAAAATGTTACTAAAGTGAGCAACAGTATATTAAAAACACTACAAAATTGCAATGAACTTCAAAACTCACTAATACTCCCGTGTAAATATAAAATTGATATAATAAAAGAAGAAATTGAAAACATTAACAGAGCAATACATCTTACTAAGGCTAACATTATAAATAGTTTCATAATATCCAATCAAGAAGCTCACAAAATAAACGATTTATTGAAGAAAACATGCCGTTTAATTCTCTAGAAGAATCATTAAATTTCGCAGATATTCAAATCGCTTTGAAAGGAAATTTACTAATTTATGTAATAAAAGAACCAAAAACTGAAAATGGAATTTGTTACTGCATTTTAATGAAACCCATAAGCAAAGATGGAAGAATTTTGAAATTGAAATTTGGAAATGTCTTGAAATGTAATGAAAAATATTATGGTGTAACAAAAGATTGATTTAGAAAGCGAAAATTGTATAAGAAATTTTATTAGAAACAAACCTTTTGATTGAATTGTAACAAACACTGAGCATGTCAAAAATATCGAAGAATTAAAAACAGGAT